>OY770146.1:1348120-2696240 GCA_963669345.1 Gortyna flavago | reverse complement strand
CGCGTCATACTGATGTCACGCAAAATCCTGCATCTCGCAAGCAGAGTTTACCGCGCAATTAGCATAGATACAACGGCCCGACATGAATCATCGGGCAGTTGCCCGCCAGACACAGCTCCCGTCTGGTTAGTGGTCGGAGGATCCTCCCTTTTCATAGAGTATGAGTGAGCTTTACACCCTGTTCCTCATACCTCTATATGTAGTTTGAAGAGCAATTGTCAATTCATAGACGACTCCGCCTTGGAGTGTAAATACGATGGGACACTTAATATCATTTCCTACGACACTTTCTCTCACCGAGAGATGGCCTCACATCTCAACAGTAACATTATAGGCTGATTACGCTTGATGTTTTCGACATTACCGAAATCAAAGGCGAAATGGTCCGATCTCTTTGATTCTGGTTAAAAGAAGCCCTTGTAGTGAATATTACTGACACCAGCCAGTAATTTTATTAATTTAAAAATACCAATCAATAGTGCTAGTCACTCTGAAATCAACTTAATAATCATTGAAATAAAGTTGATGTTTCTTTATCTTGACTTTAGGTAGTATTTTAAATTTCCAGGTCGAGCACTTTTAAGGGAGCTCTATTACCACTACTAAGTGCAAACAAGCAAATTATTCTTTTCCACAAAGATCTGCAGTTGGAAGAGTGCCAACGACATTAAAATAATTTGAACTTAGATTTAATTAAAAAACTTACGAGTTATAAAGTTTAACTAAAGTAGTGCGGGGCAGATTAGCTTTTGAGTACGATTTTGTTATACGTAAGGTTTTTTTTATCCGTGTGCAGCTGTTGCACTGTATTCATCTCTTGGTAGTTTTTGGAGCCAAATATGTTTGGCATGTACACACGGCTACACATCAAGCTATACATTTCCAGTTTTAGCTGACCTCGCATTGTATAAGTTTTTCGTGCATTCAGAAGTCAGCGTAAACTGGTTATATATAGCTTGATGTGTAGCCGTGTGTACATGTATGCATGTACATACAGTACCGGTAAGTAAGGCATGTGTTTTACATATAGTTGTAAGTTTAAATCCTTTTCCTGTTCTTAAATAATTCCTTATTAGTGTTATTTACTGACCTACATTTTTTCCTCTTGCATGGTAAATTTATAAGCTTTCAAATGATTTTTAAATAATTTTTCAAAAAAGATAACAACTGGTTTATTTTGTACTTAGAATGCTCCTTTATCTTGTTAAATTGTATTACGGGGATTTAATTTTTTTATTATAAAATTGGCTCTAAATGTATAATTGACTAATCAGATACCAAACTTCGTTGAAACAATAAAATCTTATGACGTCTTCAAATCAACGTACTGAACGTTGCGTTGTTAGCAAAATCATAGTAAGATAGCAAATATAGACAAGCACGGTCAGGTATAAATAGAAGTATATATCTCAACGAATAATTGAGTTTCAAGTTGAATTCCATTTTCAGACTTTGCTCAATGCACTAGGGCTGACACAACCTCGTTTCAGGATCTTTCAGTATTTGTGTTGTGTTTGCAAAAACGTGTGATACTAAACTTGGACTATTTAATTCCTATTATTAACTGGCGGACCCGGCAGACGTCGTCCGTCCGAAAAAGCAGCGCCTCATTAAATATGATATTTTAAAATGTAATATTTACATTTTTTTTATAGATATCTCACTGTTTACTATGGTCCCTCTGTCTAAATTATTGAATTCTTCACTTTCTTCCAAATCTTCTATGGTGGAAGTATTGGCGAGAAGCCTTTCTTTAACTTCTTTTGATTTTAAGCTAGTCCTTTCGATTTGGTGACATACCGACAACAGCTGCGCGAAACAGCGCCACCTGCGGGTCCAATTGTTTTTGTTTTTAAACCATCCAGGAACCCATTGAAATATACACACAAAATTTCCTACAAATCGGTCCAGCAATTTAGGAGGAGTTAGGTGACAAACACACGTACAGAAGAATCCATACTAATATTATAAATTCGAAAGTAACTCTGTCTGTCTGTTACCTTTTCACGCCTAAACCACTGAACGGATTTCGATAAAATTTGGCAGAGAGATAGATTGCATCCCGGGAAAGGACATAGGATATTTTTTATCGACATACCTTGCGGGCGAAGCCGCGGGCGGTAGCTAGTTATTATGAATATTAAGATTATTTACATAAGGTGAAGTGTAGGTTGTGAGTTTGAACCCAAGCAGGCACTTTGTATATTCATCATCACCAAAACATCGTGAGGAGACCAGCATGTCCTAGAACCAAAAATTCGAAGACATGTGACATTCACCAACCTTCACTGGGCCCGCGTGGTAGATTACAGCCCACTCCCTCTCACTGAGAGAAGGCCTGTGTCCCAGCAGTGGGAACATTATAATAATGCTAATTATGTACGTACTTAAGGTGCAATTACCAACTTACGACGACAGAAACTATTGTTAGAAAAGCTAGTCTGAAATAATGTGTAATCGAGCCTCTTGTTGGAAATCGAACCTTGCGCGCAGTCTGCACGAGCAAGCGGCGGCGTGATTAACACGTCATCGGCAAGCTGAAGCACCGCGCGGCGGCGACACGGCTTGGTCCGCTGTCAACTCGCTTCACGGGCTCCCACCACGACGGACGATACTCCTCTCTCATTATTATTTTTATTGTGTCTTTGACATTATCTCGGGGCCCTGGGGTCCCAGACCTTTGGGGGCGTACGAGGAAGCCAACTCGTAGAGGCCTTTAGACGCTTTCAATGATTATTATTATTATTATAAGCCTGTCTTGTCCCTCTTTCCACATTTCCCGGTCTAGTGAAAAAAACACAGAAAGAAAAAACGTTTATTTTCGGTGAACATGACGCAAAAAAAAAGAACATAAACATAAAAAATTTAATAAAAAAAGGTAGTGGGAAACATGCGTCACATTTACGCAAAACGGCTATCGCTCAGCATTATGCTGGTTTTCAGCGACAGCCAGCACCGACGAAATGACGTCTCCCGGTGCAGCAAACAATTATTAGGATACTGTACCGGTACAGCGTACTTAAAGTGTACTGCGATTGTGGGCCATTAAAACTTATTGTTTGTCCAGGGCAGTTGTAATAAGCAGGGCAATAAACCATTGCTCCTCAGATACAGACCACTCTTTTAATACACCTCGAGCTGACACCTGTCCATACCGCGATTCCTCTACATATCTTCCAAAAACTACAGCGAACCAAAGGTAAATATTGCACTTTATTGAGTGATGCACTTTGAGGGGCCCGTGGCTAAATAATAACAGCCGCACAGGTCGATCGGTCAGGTTAAGCTACGCCTGCCGCGGTTGGTCTGTGGATGGGTGACCATCTTTACATACCGAGACCCCTCCGTGCCTCGGAAAGCACGTTAAGCCGTTGGTCCCGGCTGTCATTCGTGGATCTTTGACAGTCGTTACATGTACTCAGAAGCCCGAAAGTCTGACAACCAGTCTTACCAAGGTTTATCGTATTACCCAGTAACTGGGTTGTGGAGGTCAGATAGGCAGTCGCTCCGTGTAAAATACTGGTATTCAGCTGCATCCGGTTAGACTGGAATCCGACCCCAACATAGTTGGGAAAAGGCTAGGCAGATGATGACGAGCGATGCACTTTAAACTTAAATATCCCATATAACAATATCCCACCTTCTCCCTCTTCTTGTTATCCTTCTATACCTTACAAGGTAAAAGTTAACTCAAACTTTTCAAAATTGTCACCCGTGACAACCCTAATACCAAGAACTCTATACCACAGCGCGTCCTAAATAAATAATACGATATTGTAAGGGGACGTTTTAAGAGGTGTAGCCATAGCGGGCATTTCACAAACTTTCCATACTTCAGCCACAGTATAGATAGGTGCAGAAGATCAAACAACGAGTGAAAACACACGCCGACACAGACATGCTTCATGTACAGCGCAATCGCGACTAAAAATCAAAACAAATCATTCATAACTAACTATTTACTGGTTAATACGAAAACCCTAGGTAAGACTGGTTGTCAGACTTTCGGGCTTCTGACTACCCGTAACGACTGTCAAAGATATACGAATGACAGCCTACAACCAGCCGCTTAACGTGCTTTCCGAGGCACGGAGGGGTCTCGATTAGTAAAGATGGTCACCCATCCACAGCCCAACCGCGGCAAGCGTAGCTTAACCTGATCGATTGACCTGTGCTGCTGTTATTATAATATACACAAAAATAAACTCATTAGTATAGGCTGATCTAAAGTAATTAGTCTTCTGTAATTTTCTTTTCTCAAAATTAAATAAATAGTAATACTGGCATATTTTTTTTGTATTTAAGAATGTATGTTTTTATGTTGCGGAAGAGTGGAGTGTCCAAATACAAGCATTTAATTGCTTAAAAGGACACTTCTATCACTAGCTATGTAGTACAAAGCTTGTTAAAGAAATAAACTATTTTGTATTGTAGGTATTTGTATGTAATTGGTTTCTTAAGCCTTAAATGATGCGTCTATATTAGATATGTGCGTGCGCCTGATTCCACTCATTGTGTGAAGCCGACCTTCTGCGCTCATTTATTTAGTGTTGCATCCGTCGGTACGTGAGTTTGTTTATATTTTTACGATATTGTCAAAGTTAAACTTTTAAGAAGGTGTTGAGAAGGCATCAAGTTACTTTTTGTTTTAGAGTTTTTGATGATTTTTTTTTTCTTTTAGCGAAACGGAAGTGTTTCGGGGTATTTTGTGTAAGGAAAGTTTGGCTAAAACAGTATATTAGATGACAGAGTCGAGTTTTGTAAGGAATACTGGAGATATGCAAAACGTTATTTTTTAACAAATTGGTCCCTTTCGGAAACTTGTCCTTAACAACAATGCACACACTTTATTCTTGGACGATTTACGAAAATAAATCATAATTTCAAGCCGTGTTCATACTCTTCACTTTAAATTGATTTTTGAGTCACATGTACATCTGTATACCAATTAGCTCACATTAGTTCTCGTTTGAATAATATTTTACACACGAAAGTTTTGGCACATAATGTAATTTTCACATCACCTGCTCAATTACGTCAAATTATACGCAAGCCCTGGCGTCTAGCCAGGTAATAATATTGTCCTAAATTTTATTATAACCCGCTGGTCAATAATGTGATTCGAACAAAATTGGGAATAAACCTTAAAAAAAACTATAACCCTCGCAGAAGTTTAAAAAACCAGAATAATGCTGTCTTCGTCTTGGATGAGCTTGGATTCCTTGCTGCACGCAGGATTCTAGTCTTAACTTCCTCGCTTCGCCCCAAGTAAGCGAGGTAACTCTGAGCACTAGAATCCTTCAATATAGCGCCCGTGACATAAGACACTGCTTTATCCCCTTAGTTAATAATCTACTAAGGCGAATTATTTTGGTTGAATCAACCATTTACTATGTAACTGTAAACATTATAGTGATTCATTAAATGCCGCCGGTGTCTTATCTACCTATATTTTCTGCGATTAGAAATCAAAATGAATCAGTTTGGTTGCACCGTGTAATATTCCCATTATAATATTTTTTGTATTCTTGCCGTTGCACCGTATTTCGTTTTACTGTAGACTTTACCCTTTCTGTCTGACTAAGGGATGGTATTTCGTAAAATATGTTCTTGGAGTATCCGAACATTTTTGTTCCCAACAAGTTTCTATTTACAGTGTCTAAACGAGTAACTAAACGTGTGCCTAGTCTGTAACGGGGGTGCGATAAGGTCGTCCGCGAAATATTTTTCATGGTCAACGCCAGGTTTTATCATCATCTGCCTAGCTTTTTCCCAACTATGTTGGGGTCGGCTTCCAGTCTACACTTTTACATGGAGCGACTACCTATCGGACTTCCACAACCCAGTTACTGGGTAGTACGATACCCCTTGGTAAGACTGGTTGTCAGATTTTTGAGGTTCTGACTACCCGTAACGACTGTCATAGATCCACGAATGACAGCCGGGACCAACGACTTAACCTGCTATCCGAGGCATGGGAAGGTCTCGATATGTAACCCATCCACGAACGGACCGCGGCAAGCGTAGCTTAACCTTCCATCGACCATTACTGCTGTTATTATTTAGTCACAAGGCCCTTACCTGCCGTCAACTTACAACTTAACAATTGCAAATGTAAATACACCTTAACAGACAAGGCACAGTAATCAGCCTTTAGCCAAAGTAGTTTTTCATATATCCTACATATTTTCATCACATATTAATATTTTTTATACTGGCAATGCCGCGCGACTTTGTTCACGATGCATGTTGACTATCCTGCTGTTTATGTCCCCGAGGAAATTTCGGTAAACACTGTCGGGTAGGCGACGTCCTGACGTCGCCTACCCGACAGAGTTTACCGAAATTTCAACATCCTGATGTTGCATTCTGCAACAGATATGTCATACCTTTGTGAAATGGTAAAATAACGTATGCTGTCATACTTCATAATTGTTTCTTGTTCTAAACACTCATGTGTATTACTTACCTTATGCACCTTAACTGACTTCAAAAGGAGGAGGTACTCAATTCGATTTTTGTATGATTTATGTTGCACGATATCTCCGGCAATTGTGGATCGATTTCGAAAACTATGTTTTAGTTTTTGAGTTAGGTTCTATAATATGACATGTATTTAATCCACTTTGTGTATCTTGATGTTATAATATTTTCTGTCACTGTTGTTTGCATAGCAAGTACACGAATTTATGTGGGGTAGGTACCATAAATAAAACAGGAAAAATTAAAAACTTGGTCCCAAAAAAAAAAACAAAAAAAAAATTTGCTTTCTGATATGTTTTGAAGGCATCGATAAAAGTATGAGCGACTTTTGTTTTGTTTAGGAGTTCGTAATCACGTTAATGGATGTAATGGATGAGCTTTTTATTAATTAATACAGCCAATTAACATCAAACTTGGGCTCGTGGATAAATAATAAAGCTACGCTTGCCAAGGTTGGTTCGTGGATGGGTGGCCATCGATTAAGTACATATCGAGACCCCTCAGTGCCTCGGAAGCCCTAAAGTCTGACAACCAGTCTTACCAAGGGGTATCGTCGTAAACGAAAGGGTTAACAAATTCGCAAAAAAGCAAACAGCTAAATCACCGCAAAACAATGTAGAAAACACGAGCACACAAACCATGATCTTCCTTCCACGCATAATTTACTCAAAAAAAAAAAGTTATCGCACACAAAAAGCCCTAAGATGGCGCTTTCAACTCCGTATTGTAGAATAACTCACAAAGAGCTATTCAACCTCTGCGATATTAAAGGTATTATCTGGCTAGAGGAGATCGATTACTGCCTGTGAACCGGCAATCTATAATAAGATCTCATTCTGTAGTACACCGCACAATGGTTGGGAAGCTTTGTCCAAAGGTATGGTGTTGCCACGGGAGCAGTAAGATGGCGCTTTATGGTGAAATTATAATGCAATACTTTTTCGCTATCTAAATGGGTGGTTGACTTAATAAGACCTAAAGTAAGGCCTGGGTAAGACTAGCGCACGCAAGAGAAGCGAAAGTAATGAGGTTGATGTTCACTGATGCTCAGCAGTGGGTGTGTTGATTTTACGTGGTTGCACCCGTAAAAGATCACGCCAAAGTAACGTCATCATTAGAACGTTGAATGTTTTTGAAACGAAGTTCCTTAACGCGGCTTCCAGTAGGAGTTGACGTAAGGAAAAAGCGTTATCCCCCTCTATCCGATTTTCTGTCTCTTTCTAATATACAGTACGAGTATGTGTGTGCGTGCAAGTCTCGCGTTAGGAACTTCGTTTCTGAGATGGAGTCCCTCGACAGCACAGGTTTTTTTTTATAAACACTCGTTGAACCAATCGCTGTTGAGATTAACAGAGAAAAAGAAGAAGAAGCATAATTCAACTGTTACGAAAACCAATATTTTTTTCATCATTTTAACATTAATTCAAATACAAGAATATAATTCCCTTTATTAAAAAACAAGGTTTTTCTTTAGATCAGGTATACACCACCGATCCAGTTATTGAATTAAGAACCTAACTGTTATAGAAATGCAGTTCTTTATACAAAAAAGACAGCTCAGTTCGGTGCTATGTTGTCATTTTAATATTAAGAACTTTGCCTACATCGAAATAAAGTTCGAAATAATAAATACTGGCTCAAAGGTTTAGGCTAGAACTAAAGTTAGATTTCGTTTTGTAATAAGATGGAGAAAGTCACCACTTTCTACCTGTTCCAAAAAGCGCCATCTTAAACCCCCACTCATAGAATAGAGATTCAACTCATTAGCAATTTTACGCTACCTAAAAGGCAATAAAGATTAGAAGCACTTAAAGCGGCTTTACCAGATCGTTCAATTAAGCTGCCTGGAACGTCTATTGATTTTTTATATCACACTATTATAGACAGGATTCTTTATTAAGAACTGGCTTCCGCCCGCGGCTTCTCCCGCGAGGTATGTCTATAAAAACTATCCTATGTCCTTCCCCGGGATGCAATCTATCTCTCTGCCAAATTTTATCGAAATCCGTTCAGTGGTTTAGGCGTGAAAAGGTAACATACAGACAGACAGACAGAGTTACTTTCGAATATATAATATTAGTATGGATTCATGGGACAGTACTATTTAAGGAACGTTTTCGTGGTTCCACAGTTGAGTTTAAGGTTTTTTTCTTTGCTTTTGCATACGGGAAGTGATTCTTTTTATTACTTGTATTTCAGTGTATTTGAGTACAGTACCCAAATACACTAGCGGCACGTTGTCGATCACAGCCGTAGTAGACGTGTCTGCGGCGGTCGCCAACCCGTCTTGAGCAAGCGTGGAGATCAATGCTCGTGCCTTCTCAGTATGAGAAGAGGCCTTTGCTTTGCCTGCCCGTTGGTCTCGTGGTCATAAGCGCAACTGCTGAGCATCCTGGGGTCCTGGGTTCGATACGTTAAGCCTTTGGTCCTGCACCTGAACTCACTCCGGTCCGAATTGCCGTCCCATCGGACTATGAGAGTGGTTGCTCGCCATGTCAGAAATTCAGTCTGGCTCTGGATGACTTTTATTTGTAGTTTAAACGGGGTTAGAATATTTATTTCATTTCTTACTATGTCTGGTGGTGATTATGATCTATAATCATTTTAGAAATAAGTAGTAAAATAAAATGTTCGCTTCGTTGGTCTAGTGGTCGCAAGCGGTACTGAGCATGAGGTCCTAGGCTCGATTCTTGGGTCGACTGATGTGATTGAGTTTTTCCACCTAGAACTTCTCAGTAGCAGACCGCAGTCTGGATTTGTGCCCGGTTGATGGCATAGGCTCGCGCCCTATTATATGGGATTTAAACATAACCCGTGAAATGTGGGTGTACTTCACTAACCTTTTGGAGAATAGATATAAGCGTAAGTAATATGTAAAAAAAAATGAAAAAAAAAATACTGCAAAAAGTTTAAAAAATACCAGAACGACTGTAAACAGGAAAATGAGCTGTCTCTTTGTTTAGTCAGAAACACGTAAAAACAGGAAACCCGATTGACATGAAACCTTTTGTACACAACGTATTACATTCGTACGTGACTCAGATTTGTTTATCAAGCAGAAGGAGTCTTAAGGAAACGAGAATAAGATTGAAAAAGGCTTTTCCGTTAATTAATTTTCATTTAACGTTACGTACGTAAACATGGTCACCCATCCACGAACCAACTGCGGCAAGCGTAGCTTAATCTGATCTGGCTGTTATTACCTAGCCACGAGCCCCTTACCACAAAAACGTATAAAAAAAGCCACAACATTGTCTTCCGATAAACTTAGTTACACAACTTATTTCCCCCGCCTCGCCTGCATTAGCGTTCCTATTAAAAACCGGCTTGTGTTCTTATAATTAGATTTGGCTGTGGGTAGAGCAATTTTATACTTCAGTTTCCTTGCGCTCCGTAGTGCAATTACTTAGCCCGGGGTAATATAATTGTATGAAAGTTTCATGTGGAAAACTGGACGTTTTTTATAGGTTTTTATATGCCTAATTCATCTGTTTAGACTATCCATCATGAATGTTGGCCTGTCCAGTGGATAAATATTGAAGTTATTGTTTGGGTAAAAAAGGGTTTTAGTTTTAGTTACCAGAAAACCCACCAGAAAGAAGAAAGAAAGAAAAACTCAAACTCAAAGCATATAGGTACCTAATTCAATTAAACCATTTACAGGCACTTTTGAATTGTCAAGAAGTCTGTCACTCAGAAAATATGAAGCTAGTTGGCCATTCCAAAGCGTACTAGGTATCCACCTATGGAGAAGAAATGTATAGTACCTGTATGGATTTAAGGGGGTAGGGAGGGAGGTATTATGTATTTATAACTCACATGATTTAAGAGGACTACAGGACCTAAACGCAAAAAAAAACGCAAATTTTGTAATGCCTAAAAGATAATCAACTACAGAAAACAAAATCAGAAAAATATATGATATTATTCAGGATATTTATGCTAGTTAGACAGTGTGTTGAAAACATAATACAACTAATTTGATACGATAGAAAAAAAATATGAAGATACCTATAAAAACTTTCTTTTCACAATAAATCCATACTACTCGTAATATACATACAATCATTCTGATTTTTTGTCAGATTATCCTACAAGCAACATACTAAAGCACTAGTGTTTTCATTTTTTAGTCCAAACAATAGATTTTTTGTAAATATATAATTGCTTCATATTTTGAAATAAATTACCAGCGTTGTGTCATCGCGCTTCTCTTTCTTTTCTATGCAGTCCGACAGTGACCGCGCTTTAGGTCATGTAGTCCCCTTAAACAGAAGAAAAAAAAATGTAAATAAAAAATAAAATAAAAATGTAATGAAAATGTATGAATGATGATGATGATAATGTATTAATGCATGAGTTTATGTAATGTAAATGTATAGTGTGTATTTAAATGTGTACACTGACAATGTGTGTGTGTATATTATTTCACCACCACTGGTGTCCAAAACGGTGTTGTGACAGAAATACACATTCTGTGAAAATTTCAACTGTCTAGCTGTCACGGTTCATGAGATACAGGCAGACATACGGACAGTGGAGACATAGTAACAGGGTCCCGTTTTTACCCTTTGGGTACGGACCCAAAAAAAGATAAACAATTAATTTCCCTGACTGTACGTTCACAGGAATGTGCGTTTATTTAAACTGGAATGCAGAAATGAATTGTAAAGCTCGTCTCCGCAACCCTTTTGCAAGACGCTCCTCTGTAACTTAGTAATCTCTTGTCTTTACATCTTCACCACAGAAACAAAACAAATTGCATTAAAACTTGCAAGTTTCACCTACTTACATTCTTGTTTAGTTTTATATCTAACCCCTTGTATCCACGGACGACTTTTTATAACGACCTGAGGGGCAATTCTCGTAATTTTAATAACGTTCACAGTCTGATCTCAGTCTCAATCTGTCAAAAAGTACCTTTAATTTCCCTACATTTTGACAAGTATTTGACATTTGTTTGTCAACGAGATGAGACTGCGACTAGATTTTGAACGTTTTAAATTACGAGAATTGGCCTTCTGGATTTTAAAGGCACGGAAATACTATAGGTAATAGTGTTTTGTGGTATCCAACGCCAAAAATATTAAACTGGGATTCAAGAGGGATCCAACGAAAATAAATCCTTTTTTGCACTCATCATCTGCCTAGCCTTTTCCCAACTATGTTGGGGTCGGCTTCCAGTCTGAGCGGAAGCAGCTGAATACCAGTATTTACATGGAAGCGACTGCCTATCTGACCTCCACAACCTCGCCATCAAACGTTAAAGTTTGGCGAGTTTACAATTAAGTAACACCTCTGTATTATAAATCATTAAATAAAAAAAAACCCAGTTACTGGGTAATACGATATCCCTTGGTGAGACTGGTTGTCAGACTTTCGGGCTTCTGACTACCCGTAACGACTGTCAAAGATCACGAATGACAGCCGGGACCAACGGCTTAACGTGCTTTCCGAGGCACGGAGAGTCTCGGTATGTAAATATGGTCACCCATCCACAGACCAACCTCGGCAAGCGTAGCTTAAACTGATCGATCGACCTGTGCGGCTGTTATTTAGCCACAGACCCCTCCAAATCCTTTTTTGCACTACAAGTTGAAAATCAAAAAGTGTATATTTTTGACGAACAGTAGTGACCCAGTGGTAATGGCCGCGACTTACGAGTCGTAGGTCCTGTTCGAACCCAGTCAGGCGCTGACTGACCACTGACCACTACTCCTAAAACGGTGAAGGAAAAAAATGTGAGGAAACCGGCATGTCCTAGAACCAAAACTTCAAAGACATGTGACATCTACCAACCCGAACTGGGCCCACGTGGTAGATTACGGCCCATTCCCTCTCACCGAGAGGAGGCCTGTGTCCCAGCAGTGGGAACATTATAGGCTGATTATGTATACAATGTATTTTTGGACGCGCTTGGATGCACTCTGTCGAATTCTCAATGCTCGGTTCAACATTGAGAGTTGAAAATCCCGTGCGCGACATAAACATCGCGTTAAAAAATCGCCTGTGCGTATTCGCACGAAATAATATGTTAGAAATAATAACTTTATTACTCTGAAAGAATAATATTCTTGCTGAACAAGTTTTAAGTGAGTTATAGTGACATATTTGATGATGTTTTTGACCGACTTAAAAAGGAGGAGGTTTTGTTTTGGACGTGTTTTAACAAGGCATACAATATTCTGGTATAGTTTGTGTTAATGCACGGAGGGGCTCGTGGCTAAATAATAACAGCCGCACGGGTCGATCAAAAGTTAAGCTACGCTTGCCGCGGTCAGTTCGTGGATGGGTGACCGTCCATTATAAATCGAGATCCCTCCGACTCTATTACTAAGCCTCGGCTGTCCGTATGTCCGTCTGTCTGTAAGCGAACTGTACCTCAAGAACCGTAATAGGTAGACAGTTGAAGTTTTTACAGAGTGTGTATTTCTATTGTTGCTATAACAACAAATAATAAAAAAGTGATAAAATAAAGTAAGCCATTTAATTTTTATTAACTTTTTTTTTTCATTCAAGAAACGTGTTTTTTTTCGGTGTTTTTTACCTTGAGGCACGGAACCCTTCGTGTGCGGGTCCGACTCACACTTGGCCGCTTTTTTTCACTGACATTTTCTTGTCATGATTTAATCACTTATTACTGAGTTTCCTCTAGCATTGATTCTAATGTGATTATCTGACGCAAGCTGCTTGACTGCTTAAGTGGCTCTGAAAGCCTTCACGCATGAATCGTAGGTATCGTGTGGGTATCCATACACATATGTGGGTATCTAGGTAGGTATCTAGCTGCTTACCTCCTCTGTATATTAACAAGTACTGGTGTAATGCTTCCGTCAGTATTACGTTGTCGTAGAGGCGCTATGGAGCGGGGATTTTGTGGGATTAGTCCTGAAATAGAATAATATTTCTTTAATACTTCAAGTACAAAAATGTACAGAGGCGGACTTAATGCCTTAGGAATTTTTTTGACATATTTTTTTGACCGAATACGAGTACAAAAGTTAATAAAAAAAAAAAAAATGTAAAATACTGTCATATTCTACCAGGTAGATATTTGATGAAAATCGTAATTTTAGGTTTTGGTAAATGATGTCCAACACCCAGTGCGAGTGCGGAGTTTCTTATCAGACCATGCCCCGCTTGCTGGAGTGTCCTAGAAATAGAAATAATATTTATTTGCATAAAACATGGTATTTGAAGTTGTTTTAAAAATACATTTAGAGCCCGAAGTTCACCGTCCGTCCTTCTGTTTTAAGTGCTGGTTCACCTGCACCTCGAATGACGTAAGGAATGGTACTGATGCAGCAATCAACGTGATCACCTACTGGGCTTTTAATATAAAAAAAAAACGATATAAAAAAGAAAACCTTGAGGAAGAGTACCATCGACACGAAAAGAAGTAAATAAATAATAATAATAAGCTATAGGTGTTCTAGGTCTCTAAAAGACGACAAGATATTTAAGAAAAGCAAACGCGGAGTACAATATCATTAATCTTGATAATTTATTGTTTAAGGGTTAAAAATTAACGAAATCTCAAATGGTAGAAAATAAAAATAAAATATTTCCAGGTGGCGAAATACGGCGGTGGAAATTATGGGGTTTATGTTAAAAAGGTAAAAAAACAATCAATTATCCGACGTAACTTCTGACGCGCAATTCGCGTAATTTTAGGAACGTTCAGTCTGATCTCAGTCTGTCAAAATGCGTCTAATTGCCCTAAATTTTCGACAAGTTTTTGACATTGATTGTCACTGAGATAAAACTGCGACTCGAATTTGAACCTTTTTAATTACGAGAATTGGCCAAATGATTATTTCAAAAAGTCTCCGAAAACCTGAAAACGATGGTGACAATAAAGTGCATAGTAGTTAGCGCAAATTCTCGTTAATGCCATCGTTATGTTGAACAGCGTAGGCGCCGCTTTAGCGTTTACGGGTTTCCACCAATTTCTAGCGTTGCTGGTGGAAACACACGGGGATTTGTGCTGAGCGTGTGCGTTGATCTACAATGGTAAAGATTATAATTATGTTACTAGTTACCATAATCAGCCTATGATCATTCCACTGCTGGGTCACAGGCCCTCCTATATTTGAGAGGGAGTGGGCCGTAATCCATGATGCGTGACCAGTGCCGGTTCGTAGATGTCACATGTCTTCGAATTTTTGGTTCTAGGACATGCCGGTTTCCTCACGATGTTTTCCTTCACCGTTTTGAGAGCAATTGTGATGAAATTAAATACACAAAGTAAACCTATGTACCTGTGTGTGCCTGTGTAACTAGGTAACGTGCTCGAATAAATAGAAATTGGTCGAATCAAATAAGGCTACTGTTAAGAATATTTCAGCTTGCTTTCAAAATTTGTGCTCTGGCATGCAACAAGTGCTATAGTCGACCGCATCGTTCCTTACTGTCAGGTTAGAAAGTGGACAAACACGAGGCGAGGAAAGGCAAATACTTGGAGCTATCATACATTTCATTATTGCATGATTCACACACATTCCATTATTGAAAATAGAGTCTTCAGTTTCCAAAAGTTGTGTTGTGTGCGCTGGACGGCACCATGAAATATAATTGCCTAACACATAATCAATCATAATTTGAATGATTTTAAAGGATATTGCTAATGCATTGCTTTAAATTTTCCAAAAATTTGTCTTACATAACATAAGTAACGCAATGAATGTTGTTAAACTAACGCCCATATCTTTTGATTGTTTGATTTTTTTTACTGCTTCAAAAGATTGCAGCCCTGTGTATTTGTTAATTTCGACTTGATAACTCCACGCGTTAGTAAGAAAAAGGGTCTTAACTGACGGACAGACGGACGGACAACGAAGTGACCTTATAAGGGTTCCGTTTTTCCTTTTGAGGTACGGAACCCAAAAAATATACACAACCGAAAAAAAAAACGCAACGGTTATTCATAGAATAAGCTACCATACATTTCATAGCGACTATTTAAGAAGATTTCAGCGACACAGTGGCGCTACGTGTTTAAACCGAATGCTCCCAATTGCTCCCAACACCTAGATATTATTACCATTACGCGAAAGAACGGGATTAAACTCTTAATGATATTGCTTCTATTAATCTTTTATCTAGGTTAGTTTTTGTACTAGCTGTGCCTATTTGCTTTTTAGTCTTGGCTAATTTTCTTAGGTTATTTTCCTTTGTGTCGTTTCCTTTTTTTGACTATTGTTTCTAAACTTTTGTCTTACAAGACTATACGGGGTGAAAGGGGCATCGAAGCACAACCTGTTACGGGTTCAGTATTCGGCTACTTGTTTGGCGCCATCACCGGCGTCCATCAGTTCCTGTAACGTGCAGCTGACAGGGCACGCAGGACATGACGATGCCGGCGCTTTATCGCCGATATCTCTCACCCGAAGCACGACGAGGCAGTGTTTGCTGCTCCCGTCGTAAGCATACTATCTACCAATTGCTAATAGTCCACCAAATCATCACCGTTGTGTTGGTAACTGCACCAACACTTTCATTTTAATTCGCCGTTTGTCACATAACTAGGCATGTGCCTAACCAATTTGGTGCCAGTTTTTAATCAAAATATTGTGTGCAATCATAGACTGTCAGCAGAAAGGTTCACTGTATTGAACGGTAAAATAGATACTTATCATGAGTCATAAAAAAACTGCATTTAGCGGTAAAAGAGATGTCATACCAATCACACCAGCAAGGAGCAGTAGTAGGTATCCGCCTCTACTTACGAGTTGTAGGTCGTGAGTTTTAAACCAGGCACTTTACTTTGTGTAATTAATTTCATCACCATTGTTCTCAAAACGGTGAAGGAAAACATCGTGAGAGAACCGTCATGTCCAGGAACCAAAAAAAAACAAAGATCAACTCGCACTTGGTCCGCGTGGTAGATTATGGCCCACTCCTTATCACAGAGAGGAGGCCTGTGTCCCAGCAGTGGGAATATGCTTAACACCAAGCTCGCACGGCGGGTTGGTGATCGCAGTTCGGGTTCATGTGGAGTTTCTAACTTGTTTCTGAAGTCCACAGGTAAACCAATAGTTACTGATTAGACAAAATTATCTATTTAAAAGCAAAGTTCTTCCTTAACTGAGAGTACGGAAACTTAATGTTTATCCACAAAAACACGCAACAATGCGACACGCACACGACATTCCAAGTTTGTTTGGTAGATGTCGATCCAATACCAAGGACCATAGATAAATTTTATTGAAGGGGGAAAATTTCTTAAAAGTTTTTTTGCAAATTGCGGAGCGTCGTATGTTGATCAAAAATCATGACGCGGCTATTTTGGTAAAATAATTACCTAAGTACTAAATTATAATCATTTAAAACATCAATATAATAATAATTCTTTATTTCAGATAGCTAAGATCCAAAGCGTTAGTAATTACAATAATGACTTAAGACTATTGTTAGTAAAGTGACAGAGTATTGGTGACTCTTATTTATAAACTGGAGAGGTAATATCCTCCCCTATTATTTTGAGGATGCTGTTGCTAGCTCCTCGTACTCTGCTTAGTAGAGATGCAGTTTTTTTGCGAATCACCTCATGAAAACCATCGGTTCGATTCTGCACAAACAATATAGCTCTTCAGTAACTAGTTGCAAAGTAAAGCTGCAAATATTACTATTTGGTGAAAATAATAACGATTTGCAGCAAATAAGCTTTCGCGCGTTACATTGCAGGGATTACCTTAATAAATATCTCAGAAACAGGACAAAAGACAGGAAAGAAATAGCTGCGTTAACACCACCTTAAGTTCTACCCTTTCTCTTAAAACCAACAAGCGTGAATATACGAAAAGAGGATAGTAAGTTCGGCTAAAGTTTCAGTACATTTCGTATTACCATATTTTGCATGTGGTTTCAATATGTGGCCTGTATAGTCTGCGACGACCGCAAAGGAATAAAAATGAAGCACATACTTGCAATCAACATGGTTCCGCAAAAATATTTGCTTATGATATTAAAGGTATGCTGATTTTTGCTGCAGTGAGGCTGGTTGCAGCCGAGTATTTTTTTTTAATATTTTATACACTAGGAAGCATTGAATAGGGGCGGCTTTTGAGCGTTTAGAAATTACCAACACGATTTGAAATCTATTTTGAATAATTAACTTCAAAAGTCCAATGCTGGACATAGGCCTCTCCCAGGCTGCGCCACAACACCCTGTCCTCCGCCTTCCGCATCCAGTCTGTCCTAGCCATCTTCTTTAGGTCGTCGGTCCATCTAGCTGGGGGGCGTCCCACACTACGCTTGCCGATAGGCGGTCTCCACTCCAGGTTTCATCTGCTCAACCGGCTATCGGTCCTTTGACAAACATGACCAGCTGACTGCCACTTCAGTATGCTTACTCCGCAAGCTATGTCGGTTACTCCCGTAATAAAAACAAATAACTTATGAGTTTGAATTTAGCGATCTGGATGACTGATAGTCGTTGTGGTGGACCCCCACCACCATCTTTACACACCGAGAACCTTCCGTACCTCGGAAACCAGATTAAATTGTTGATCTTGGCTAGCTGTCATTAGTGGATCTTGAACAGTCGTTACAGTTCGTCAGAAGCCCGAAAGTCTGACAACCAGTCTTACCAAGGTGTTCCCGTGTTTTCCAGTAACTGGGTTGTGGAAGTCAGATAGGCAGTCGCTGCACGTAAAATACTGGTATTCAGCTGCATCTGTTTGGACTGGAAGCCGACCCCAAAAATAGTTGGGAAAAGACTAGGCAGATGATGATAATGAAAGGAGTGGTTGATGATGGTGTAGGTAACAAATGACAAAATTACTACTATTGATTTAGGTGTAATTTTAAACCCAGAAGAAAATGCTAATTAAGTGTTATAACACATTCATGATGAGTTATTCAAGATACCACTCTTAGCGATAAGGCCGCCCACTGTGTCACCCTTTGTACAGTTTCTATATTTATGTGTGTAATTTATATGGTGTGCATAATAAAGAGTATTCTATCTTCTATATTTACCTAATATGGTCGACCAAAAGATCTTATTGTTATTATTCAGAATCTCGAATCACACAAACTGATTTGGTCTGTTAAGGATACAACCAATAGTTTTTCTATGTACTCAAAATTGATGATAAGTTTAACTTTTGAAATATAGACGCCAGCATATCAAGCTTCCCGAAACTGTCAAATTTTTTTCCAATCAACCTTGAACCTAATGCTTTAGCAATGAAGTTGGAAATCTATTAAAGAAATTTGACAGATTGTAGTAGCTTGATGTGCTGGCGTCTGTGCCTAGTTCTTTTAAATTGAAATTCATTTATTGGTGTGATTTTTGGTACATTTTACATGAGATCTTAATCTTCTTTTCCTTTTTTTTTCTAGATCTTTTTTTACATAATTTAAAAAGCTGTCTAAAAATAATAATATGTACAAGCACCTATATAAAAAGGAGGGGAAATTATCAAAGGGCATCGAAAATTCGTCCGCATCGCTGTCAATAGGAAACGTGCCCCAAAAGGCTGGCAGCATTGCCACGTTGTATGGCAATGCTGATTCTTTGGCCAAATAATAGGCCAGCCCTCTGGTCACGTAAAGAGTCGATCAACCACTTGGCGATGTCTCGAAATACTAAGTGGACACTCGGACACCATGGCCCCAGTGTTTTAACCAAAAACGGCTCAAACACATAAGTTCGAAAGAGATTGGAGTATTTGCGCAGTTTGTTTTATCCGCACCTGCAGCAGCCGCCCCAGCACAGCTCACCGTGCTTGGAAGATGGGATGTCGCAAGGGTGTCGACACACGTTGCATCCCACACCGAAGGCTTACCTACCTTCCTTCCTTGTTTATTAACAGATTGACAAATTAAATAAAATAAAATTGGACGATTCAGCCTAAGGAATTCGTTTTCATTTCCCATGTTGAGATTAGTTAATTAATAAAGGCCCTTAAACAAAGGTAGGTAGGTACAATAACCAGAGGCCTCTCACCTTCATTCCCACCACAGTATATCAATAAATTCAAGTAACCAAGTAAGGTACTCGGTACATTTTGTTTTCTTTTATTTTCTTATCAAGGGAAACACATAAGCTTTAATTTCTGATTATCTTGCCCCAACATTTCTATTGTGTTTGATTCTCTCCACATAAACAATTAGGATTAGGATACACCAAGCTCACATTGTATATTTTTTTTCAATTATTGAAAAGGATTAAGTAATATTTTTTTGTGAAAATAAAAATTATCATTTTACCTCCGGTTATTTGGATTCCGGTGGGTTACTTTTTTTTTATTCATTTGAAACACAAAACTGTATTTTTTGGGAGTAATTTTCGAGAGTTTCTGCTTTTCAAATTATTTAAGAGCCCAACCCGCACTAGGCCCGCGTGGTGAATTACGGCCCACTCCCTCTCACAGAGAGGAGGGCTGTGTCCCAGCAGTGGGAACGTTATAGGCTGATTATGCTATTTAATATACATGACTCTGGTTCATTCCTAATGCCCGGGTTACACGAGGCTACATTTTGAAGCTAGGATAGCAAGCAATCCTGGCTTGGCACATGCAAGAGCTGTTTACACAATGCTAGGAAATTTCAAGCTAGTAGCATTGCAGTATCTTAGTGCGTAGAGTACAATGATCCGATTGGATAATAGCTTGGTCAGCTACTTAAGGCCAGTACACATCTCGCGCGAGGCGGCAAGCCTCCTTGCCGGACTGCCGCCATGGGATCTGGAGGCGATAGTCCTCGCGCGCCTCTTTGAGTGGCGCGCGGAGGCACTACGCCGGGGGGAAAACCCGCTTCCGCGGCAAATTGCTGCGAAGCGGACGGACCTCCGGCGCGATCTCATGGCGGCATGGAAAGCGCGACTGTCGCAACCCAGCGCAGGGCACGCCGCGATAGCGGCGGTAAGGCCCCTCTTTGAGGAGTGGCTAGAGAGGCGTCACGGCGCCCTCACCTACCGCCTGACGCAGGTCCTCACCGGACACGGATGTTTCGGGAGGTTCCTGCACATAATCAGGCGGGAGGAAACGCCCGGGTGTCACCACTGCGAGGATCGCCCAGAGGACACGGTGGTGCACACGGTGGAGGTCTGTCCCGCTTGGGCAGAGCACCGCCGTGTCCTCGTAGAGGCGATCGGCAGCGGCGGCGACCTCTCGCGCCCGGCCCTGGTCCAAGCCATGGTCCGGGGCGAGAGGGAGTGGGAGGCAGTCACCTCCTTCTGCGAAGCAGTCATGCTAGCGAAGGAGGTGGCGGGATGGGAGAGGGAGAGAGCCGAAAGGGCCGCCCGTCCCAGCCGCCGCGGTAGACGCTCCGGGCGTCGGGAGCCGCGTGACGACTCCCGGCCACCGTAGGCGCGGGCCTGCGGACGGCGAGTAATGGGTAGCTCGCCGTCCGATCAGGACCAGGCCCGTGCCGGACGGCGCGTATGTGTTCCACGCGCGCCTCAAAGAGATGTCAGCAGACATGGAGGGGCCCGTTAGGGCCGAAGCCTGCCGGGGCAGCGGGATTGTCCGAAAGGGTTACCGCTGCCCCGGAACATAAAGGGCTAAGGAAGGAACACGGATGGGTTTTAGTCAGTAAGAGTCTGACACTCCCTTCCGCTCCACCCAGAGCGGGAGGGGTCATTGGATGATTTCCCATCCTTAAAAAAAAAAAAAAAAAAAGGCCAGTACACATGCCAGGATAGTAAAATTGGTGGTGGGGAGTGCTACAAGCTCATAAATACCAGTGTTGCGTTCGGGCGTAAACACCAGAATTCACATTGTTGAAAGTTTTAATTGCGGATTTGTAATTGAATAACCACTTTTGGCGCAGTGATGACAGGTGGAGTACGGCAGTGACAGAGTGGAGTCCAAAGACTGGAAGACGAAGTAACCGTCGTCCGGCGACGAGATGGGTAGAGGATATTGCTGCCATCGCGGGTACAAAGAACCTGGACGCTGCTGACATAGGAGCTTGGAGATTGCCACAAAAAAAAAATGCCGTTGCGTACATTTTCTTCTAAACCGCCGACAACAGAAAAATTGCCGTGTTTAGAATCATAGGCAGAGTTCATGGTTACAGTTTGCGTTTTGATGTCCCTGGCTCCCTGTACGATTTTAGCATCCTATCTAGTCTCGTATTTAACAAGTCTCTCTAGATCTAGTCTCAAATAAACATCGAGTTCCCATTTTTCTATAGGCATTGCATACAAAAGTAACAAGCTTGTTAGTTTTGTGATTAAAATATATAAGAGTTGAGTTTCCAATTACAGTGTCATTACTGCATTTTGTTCGTAATTGGCAATTTGTTACAAAGGTAAGTTGTTGCAGACGCAGAATGAACAAGTTAAGCATCTAAAAGGTATATTTTATATGTAAATTTTAAGAAACTATTTTTCTGGCTGCATGTTACTGAAATTGCGAATGAAAATTGCCCTTTGTAAAGGTGAAGATGTAAAAAAGAAATTTGTTTAAAATGGCTTCATATTTTGGTTCCAAGAACTACAGTACAGTTTGCATGGTTGTGTTACCCTCCCTTTTATTATATCGAAGCCTAAACAAATGTTTAATTGCATTGATTCGCATAAAATATATAAAATGCCGAGTTTGGTTTCGTTTAGTGTATGTATACTTTGATGAGAAATTAGTATTTTTATTAGGAAACTGTTACTCGTATGTTGAAATCACAAAAAAAACAGGAATATTCTGATGTGTGCTAATATTTTACCGTTAAACAAATCAGGTATATAAATGTTGTCAGAGATTGTCAGTCGTCCCACTTACTGGCGAACGATCAAAATAAAGATTGAAGCTGAAGCGAGACAGTGCTTCCTTACCCAAACCATTCCTTCCACCCGCTAAAGATCTCCCACCTGGACATGAGTTGCTTTGGGTAACGTGGAAGCCTTTAAACAGACTCCAGACACAGGTTGGCCGAATCAAAGAAAACCTGTTCAGGAGGAGATTCATGTGGTGCTGTTCCACAAACGATTTTACACTTATTATCGTGTCTACGTATCCTGACTTAGGTACGTCACAAGAACTGATGGACGCTAGTGATGGCGCCAAACACCTGCCGAATTCTAGGGTAGAGGGTATTATTGGTTCGATTTGAAAAATTATTTTTGTGTTGGATAGTCCATTTATCGAGGATTTATAAAAATCTTTTTGCGTTTGGTAGCCCAATTTTTGAGGAAGGCTATAGGCTATTAAACATCACGCTAGGACCCTTAGGAGTTGAGCAAAAAGAAAAAAGTCAGAAGTTTTCGCTAAGCGAAAACGAAGTAATAGCGCAGGCAGGCGATGTGATGCCACGGTATGGGTCGGGGAACAAAAAACTTCACGCGGACGAAGTCGCGGTCAGAAGCTAGTGTTCGGTTATTATTATAGGTTTCAAATTCTAAATTCTTGTAGCGCCACAAGCGATCCTCCCGGTGTATCCCCACACTACATCGTGTTATTTTAATAGGGCTGACGTTAATAGGGCCCGTGTTAATAGGGCGATACGTGCTGCGCAATAAATTGTACGGAGATAGGCCGCGCCGATTCTATTACGATATGTACGAAGTGAGTGGTGTAGCACTACCACTTCTGTTAAGACGCTCGATGGGCTTAACTTTATGGATAGCTTATTGAAGTGAAAACTTCTTTAGGCGCGTTGGGCATTTTTTTAGAAGGAAAAAACCATTGTACTCGCGCCACTGTTACCGTAAGCGACACCGCGCGTGTTTTGTTTATAAGACGATTAAAAAAATACCCGCTTCGGATGTGTTCGACTGTCCTCGGGATGTACTCGGTTTTAATATATATCAGATATGACAGTAAGTGATGGCAAAGAATTCTGTTTGTGTTTTATTTTCACTTCTGTCGGCACTCCGGAGTGGCACTGTTTTTTTATTTACTTACCAGCAGTGCCCCGCGGTTGCACCCGCCTAAGTGTTCATCTCGTTGGAATATCTGGATAAAAAGTTCCCCATGTGTTAATCCTGGTTATAAATTATCTGCGTGCAAAATTTCATCTTAACCCGTTCAGTAGTTTTTGCGTGAAAGAGTAACAAACATCCATCCTCACACAGCGGATTGTCCGAAAGGGTTACCGCTACCCCGGAACATAAAGGGCTAAGGAAGGAACACGGATGGGTTTTAGTCAGTAAGAGTCTGACATTCCCTTCCGCTCCACCCAGAGCGGGAGGGGTCATTTGATGATTTCCCATACTAAAAAAAAAAAAACATCAACACAAACTTTCGCGTTTATAATATTAGTAGGATAATCCTCCTAGGATTAAAAACCTAAAAACGCATATAAGTAGGTATTGATTATATTACAAGTTGGCTCTACAACAAAAAAAAAAAAACATCTAAAAATCCTACACAGTAATGTTGAAAAGTAATCAGTGCAGAATAAAAATATCCGCAGCAATCACCCCATTCCGAGGGTCGGGAATAAACTTGCCCACTTATACAAGCGCCCGGCAAAAGAATTAGCTAAATGTTAGGTAGAACAATAAATTACTGGGAATCAAACCATTAGTGGCTGGTTTGAAATGTTTTAACATAACAAGGGAAAAAAGACTGGAATAGCAGCTAGAATCTAGATTTAGTTGACCTAGTTTAGTGCTGGGCTGCTAGGAGAATGAAGGAATGAGAATAATTAGCTGTTTTTCTAGTCATTTGAAAAACAACAGTGGTGTGCATCTTATAGGATTTTTGAAGTGAAAACTTCTTTAAGCGCGTTGGGCATTTTTTGAGATGCGAAAAAACCATTGAACTCGCGACACTGTTACCGTCACTGTCACACCGAATGTGTTCAGCTGTCCTCGGGACCTTTACTGTCCGTGGTTCTACACGCACTTGCCGTATCGATACGTTGGTAATGTCCTGAACAAAGAATATTTACGTCCCATCACTACAAACTGTATGCAAGTGCCGTTCGGAGACTGAAAACAATAACGATAAATTGTTCCACCGAACCGCACGTTACAAAATTTTGTTTGAGTGCGGTTAGTGGAAGTGCTCAGGTGCCGTTCGTCCAAGTGCTGTTCAAATCAGTGCTCTAAGTGGAATACCTCGTTTTAATGTATATCCGATATGTTACTGAGTGATGGCAAAGTATTCTGTTTGTGTTTTGTTTTCACTTCTGTCGGCACTCCCGGAGTGCCACTGTTTTTTTTATGTTCAAAATATCCTGCCAGTACCCAAAGGGTATGCAGCGGTGTTTAGCACCACCCCTCTCATATCTCCAGTTGTGTTTGGTTCTAAAATTGTGTCAATTTCAGAATAATGCGTTGTCTTCCTAGAGACAAAAGTGAACTGTTTTCTTTGCCTGTAATTACACCGATACCCATTCTGTTCCAACTGAAAGGCGTCAAAGATGATTAGCGGCAGAAAGTAAGGTGGTAATACTTCTTTGGACGAGCCTCTTCGTTAAGAGTACGAAAGATAGGCCTCTCTGTTATGGGGACTGAGCCATGATACAACACGCGGGCCCAGCGCGGTTTGGTAGATGTCACATTTCGAATCTTTGGTTTTAAGACAAGCCGGTTTCCTCACGATGTTCCTCAAAAGTCTTCATCAACTCAACCTATCGCAGTCCACTGCTGGACATAGGCCTCTCCCAGGCTGCACCACAACACCCTGTCCTCCGCCTTCCGCATCGAATCTGTCCCAACTACTTTCAAAAATCTTGATCACACTAAAATTATAAAGGCGAAAGTTTGTGAGTGGGTGTGTGTGTGTTTATGTGTTTGTTACATCTTCACCCTCAAACGGCTACACCAATTTTGATAAAAAAAATTATGGAGGTAGCTGACAACCTGGATTAACATATAGGCTACTTTTTATCTCGATATTCTTACTAGATTAACACTTATGCGGATAAAACCACAGGACGCAGCTAGTCAATCATAATTAAAATAGCTCACGCGGGCCCAGTGCGGGTTAGTGGATGTCGTATGACATATGGCATCCACTCAACAAAACATTCGAAGACATATGACATATGTCTTCAAATGTTTGCTTCTAGGATATCCCTGTTTCTCCAATCAATGATTATTAAAATAAAATAGTTGAAAGGCAAACATTCGTCCGGTCTTATCTTTGGTAATATATCCGGGGGCGTAGTACCAAAAACTTCTGAGCAAACGGCTGAACTTGTCAAATGAGCAGGCTGCTGTAACGAGAAAAGTTTTTTGATCATCTACCCCCCGATACTCTGGTAATCATAAGTTGGATCGGCGAATTGAGTTATGTGGTAATACTTCAAGTTAGAAAGGTCATTTGAGCTCAGTTTGCAGTTTTAATCTAGACTTGGAACCTTATTTTTATTCATATTTTTATCCTTTATAATAATATAAATTGTTTATTTGTACACACACAAAACCATATAGTACAAGGAGAAGTCTTAGGATTAATTTGTACAGCAATGACACAGTTTAAGGTCGAAAACATCTGACTCCTAAACTAGGCAAGAAGCATGTATCTTAGAAGCCGAAGTTCCCCCAGATTTTATAGACATACAACAATATAAACATTGATCGTCGTACAAGTACATTACATTTGAGAAAATTAGCAAAAAAATTAAAAAAATTTAAAAGGAAATAAACAAGACCATAACACCTACAGTATTTTTAGGATATAATCATTCTAACATTTTTCAAGACATTACCCTTAGTAAATTTTCAGTTTCATCATATGATAACTCTTGCAACCAATTGGTAAGAATATTTTTTACCTCATACTTTGTACACGTATATATTGACAGTACTTTATTTATTTTGTTATATAGACGAGAGCTTAGGGCAAGAAACTGACGACCGGCAAATGCGGCACGACACCTCACAGGATCACAGACAGACATTCCTTTGCGTCTCAACAGGATTTTTGGGTCTAAAGGTAACATGGAGTATCTTCGCAGAACGGCGCGGAGTATAAACAGCTGTCTGACTGACAGCACATGAGCCATGGAATAGAGTTCAGTAGTGGGGAAGTCTCTGGGCTTGAAATTAATTATTTTTAGGATTGCCCTTTGAGCTCGTTCTGCAAAAATTAGGGAGGTTTTATAGGTTCCACCCCAGGCAGGGACGCAGTAGGTGATAACAGACTCACAAAGACTCCGGTAAACCATAAGCTCTGTTTCAGGATCAGTAGAGTGTCTGAGCTCTTTTAAAATATAAATTAGCTTCCTGATCCGGGTGCATAGGGCTTCAATATGAGGTTGCCAGCTTAGCTTATGATCAATGTAGACCCCTAGATATTTTAAGTCTGGAACCAGAGCCAGGAGTGGGCAATTGCAGTCAGAGTTGTTTCCTAGATAAGTATGGGCTTTGACTAGTCCTGACTCTGGAGGTGGAGGGGTGGTATTAGGTAAGGAGAATCGAACAATTTTTGCTTTTGCTACATTTAGTGTAAAAAAGGGGAGGGGGGGGGTTAGTGGGAAAAGGCTAGGCAGATGATGTAGTGTCAGGAGATTTTCAGAGAGCTATTCCATCACCAACCGAAGCGCGCGTTCTGCTCTTTGTTTTCCTTTTGTCCAGTTAGTCTTTGTTTTGCTTTTGTCCTATGTTGTTTTGCTTTTGTCCTATGTTGTTATGCGTCTGTATATTTATTTATTCATTTATTTATTTATTTATTTATTTATTTATTTATGTATTTGTTTATTTATTTATTTATGTATTTATTTATTTATTTATTTATTTATTTATTTATTTATTTATTTATTTATTTATTTATTTATTTATTGGTTCTCCAATAACTCTAACAGAAGGATAACAATAGTATATGAGACATAAAGCCAATTACAGGTTCTCACGGGTAAAAACAGAAAATATAGTAGAAATCTTAGGATCACTAATAAGCACAATAGTTACACAACGCTTTGTCTTCTTCTTTTGAAAGTCAAATTACTGACGACTGAAAGAGAGAAATCGGTGTGTAACTATTCATCTGATATAATACGTTTATTAGTAAGGGGTATAATGTTTATATTCATAACGGAGGAGCCCGTGGCTAAATAATAACAGCTACACAGGTCGATCGATCAGGTCAAGCTACGCTTGCCGCGGTTGGTCTGTGGATGGGTGATCATCATCATCTTTACATACCCAGACCCCTTCGTGCCTCGGAAAGCAAGTTAAGCCGTTGGTCCTGGTTATCATTCAAGGATCTTAACAGTCGTTACGGATAGTCAGAAGCCTGAAAATCTGACAACCAGTTTTACCAAGGGGTATCGAATTATCCAGTAACTGAGTTGTCGAGGTCGGATAAGCAGTCGCTCCATGTAAAATACTTACTGGTATTCAGCTGCATCCGGTTAGACTGGAAGCCGACCCCAACATAGTTGGGAAAAGGTTAGGCAGATGATGAAACGTATTTTCTTTTCTTTCTTTCTTTGTAGCTTAACCTGATCAATCGACCCATGCAGCCGTTATTACTTAGCCACAAGCCTCTCAGAATTTACTTGTTACATCTCTCCTGGAAAGGAAGCCCTATAATCTGGAATACTAGATCTCGGCAGCTCAGCCAATCGCTGTCCACTTCTAGGCATAGGCCATTCCCATGCTGTGCCACAATACACTGTCCTCTGGCTTCATCATCCAGTCTGTCCCAGCCAACTTCTTAAAGTCATCGGTCCATCTAGCTTGCGGGCCTCCGACACTACGCTTGCCGATACGCGGTCTCCACTCTAAGACTCGTTTGATCCACCGGCCCTCGGTCCTTTGACAAACATGGCCAGCCCACTGCTTCAGTTTGCTTACTCTGCAAGCTATGTCAGGTCATTCTAGACCTAGCTTAACATGATGTGACATAGGTACCTGGCGTAATTGCAAGAGGGAATTGGCTCTGAAATTGTTATCGTATGGACAATTAGCTGATAACGGTATTGGTTGGTGCCAAGTGATATTAGCAAAGCAATCGTCGTTTATCAAGATGGGGTAATCCAGTTTCCATCAAGATGACGGGATGATAGTTGTTCCAACAATAGAAATAAACCCAGGTCATAGACATCATATACTCTATTATAATTGTAGACCACAAAAATACAGATACAAATGTAAAAATTTTGCATGGGATACACAATGGGCGGCCTTATCGCTAAAAGGAAATTTTTAAAGACAAGCTTTGTCTGGATTAAGGGCGAAGCAGATGAAATACTGCAGGTACTCTGTGGTGTACCATTTACATATACAATATATACATACCTTCATAAAACAGACACTTATTTATATAAATAGCTATATATTGTTGCTGTTTATTGTACCATAATGAATAAAATAAAATATAGAATAATAATCGTGAGAGAAGTGCAAAGAACATTAACTGGTGTTTTAGATGCCTCACTGCGGTGCCTCGCGATCTAGTTTAGCTCGCTACCTCGATGTCCTCCATGTAAAACAAATGCATGCTAATAGACACCCTCTGGCACGCACGCACAAATGCAGAAGGATGCCTCACTGCCGCGATACATCGCGGGTTGCTTGGGGGATGAATGTGCGTGCTTGTCTAATAACATGCTTTAATTTGTTTTATATATTCATTTATTTCTTTAATAAATACGGTTTAAAACCAATTACAAAATTAAGAACACGGTTTGTAATGAAGGTGACATCGAGGTAGCGACCTAATTCGCGATCGCGAGGCATCGTAGTGAGGTATCTTTGGCATGTAATTTCCTTAAGGAGAGAGATAGTGTTTTTATCATAATTTTAAAGGTCGTCATTAGGAATATGGACCAAAAAGCAACTACACCAGTATATCCTTTAAGTAGATATTTCGGCAACACGCAAAGATTTCTTTAGCAAACGCGTTATTTTAAACCAAACTTTTCCAAGATGCATGCACCAAGCGACAAAAACAGAGATTTTTCCTCACAAGCGCTGGTATAACTTGCATATTTGAAAAGATGCTGGGTTCTCAAACGATGCCACTTTGGCTTGTCAAATGCAGAGAGCTACGAATTGACAAACATACAATCTTTAAACATGCTTTAAACTGGAATTTCTAGGAAAGTTTTGTTTTTACTCAAATCCAAAAGTAAACGAGGTAATTTAATGCCACAAGGGATTGTAGTACAGTCAGGGAAGTTACACCTTTACACGATCAGCGCGAACCGGCGCCGACTCATCAGGGGGTACTCATTGGGACTACACCCTAAAGCGCGGGACAAATACAAGAGGTGTGGCGCGGGCGCGGCGCCACTTCTCTGATGTTTCACACAAAATTTATATAGAAGAGGTGAGGCGCGAGACGGGTAAGTATATATTTTGCATGAAATATCAAAGAAGCGGAAGCGAAGAAGCGGCGCCGCACCCGCGCCACACCTCTTGTAATTGTCCCGCGCCTAACACAGATAATATAATACTCTATGACCCTAAGCATGAAATATGTAGTTGCAGCCGAATTTACGTTCGTTTCCTACGTCGAATCACTTAGGGAAATGTGATTAGGTCGGGTCCCGAACTAAGAATTAATGACAACACGATTTGACAGTTATACCTACTCTTTGGTTCGGGAAGCTACGCAATATCTTCTCGTCCCACATACCGCAGGGTCTCAAGACGAAAGTCTTTGACCAGTGCGGGTTGCCAGTGATGACCTATGGCACTGAAACGTGGTCGCTCACAATGGGTCTTATTTAAAGGCTAAAAGTTACCCAAACTGCAATGGAGAGGGCTATGCTTGGAGTTTCCTTGCGTGATCGAATCAGAAATGAAGAGATCCACAGCAGAACCAAGGTAACCGAAGAACTGCCAAACTTAGGTGGGCAGGGCACATTGCTCGCAGAACAGATGGCCGATGGGGCCGAAAGGTTCTGGAGTGGCGACCACATACCGGAAGACGTAGCATTGAAAGGCTTCCCACAAGGTGGAGCGAAGACCTTGTGAAAGCCGCAGGAACCCGTTAGCTGCGAGAAGCACAGAACCGGTCGAAGTGGAGGTGCTTGGGGGAGGCCTATATCCAGCAGTGGACGTCTTTCAGCTGAAATGATGATGATGACCTACTTTCGATACGTATTTGTCCGCCCAAAAAAATTAATTTGCCACTTGTTTGAAGGTTCAGCTTCTACCAAGAAGCGTTGGCATATCGGCGCCGGTTACCAGCAGTCTACATGAATACAACCTTACGTAGTTTAGTACTGCCTTAAGCTGATCATACCGAAATATTACAAGATCAGACAAGCGAACAATTCGCTTGTTATGCAAATATCTTATAGTGGAAGCCATATGAGTAGATTATATCACAGAGTTAAATGTCTATAATGTATTATCTAAATTGAAATGAAAGAAAATTGTTGATTTTTTCAAAATAATTTACAGTTAATATTTATATTAGCCGCAATCTCAACTCTGCGACAATAAAATTGATGTCAAAAGTGTATAATATGTAAATTACGGGTATTTTTTTTACAGGTGAGAATAAAATGCGCACGTTCGTAAACATTATAGGAATTGTCCTTCAGGTCTGTAACTATAAAAAATTAAAAAATATTTTAACCCTCTGGCTGCCAGAGGGTTAACATTATTTTAAAGCCGATTATTTTATAGTGAAGTATTGTAAGTAAATGCTCGCAAAGCCATTGTATGAAGTTCGGTCTCTGTGGGCTGGCTTCTCCATGCCTCATGTATTGGCGTTATATTAGGAGCAGTACAATATAATTACGGCATAATTTGAGTGGGTCGCTACTTACTAAGATACGTTATTTGCTATTCAATGTTCATGTGCGTTCACATTGTTACAATAATGGGGACAAATACCGTATCAAACGCGCCTAGGTGACCACTGTATTTGTTAATTAAATTAATCTTTTCGCTCACAAAAAAGGTACAGAGAGGCGGATTTAATGCCTTAGGCACTCTCTACCAGTCAACCAAGGGTGTTGAAGAGATCACGTACTGATGATCCCCTGAACCCCCCTCCCCTCCTCCTCGATCCCCTGCTAGTTCTTCTTCTGTTTTAATCTCTTTCTTATCCAACTTTATCATTCCGAGTTATTCCGGTCTGATCCGGTTTTTCTTTTGTTTTTATTTCTGAAGGATCGTCAGCAACAAAATATACATACAGCGTTTCGTGGGGCTGTAATTAACAAATTAACAGTTGTCGAAAAACGCGCATTGATCCGGTGACTCTTAGCATCAAAGTCAGACTCTCAACTACAGAACCACTAATTCTTTATCACGCATGTGCCTCACGTATTTTCCTGTATCATCTTCCTCATTCCTTTAACGGCAAGAATAAGAATAACTCTTTGTGATTGATATCAACATTGATATTGTAAGGATAATGAAATAAATGATTATTGGCGGTTTGTTGTTACCTGCTGAGAATGGACCACCCAACCAAACATCCATCCTTTGTGAATATTTTCAGATACACATACAATCAAAAAGACACATATTTTATATTCCAAACTTCACGACACTATTGGTAGCTCAGTGAAAACAGCCGCGACATACGAGTTGTAAGGTCGTTGGTTTGAACCCTTGGCAGGCAATCTATCTATGTTGGTCGCTCTCAAAATTGGAATTGTTAGAGGTTCACAAAAAGAGGCACATCTATTTTATTAGATTGTTCAGTAATATTTGTAGGAAAGCAAAATGAGAACTATCTAAGAGCGTTTACGACACGTACGGCATTTCATACAAACTTTCAAGCCCTTGTTTTTCGAGATGAATGAACCGATTTTAATGAAACTTCACACGCATAAGCAGGATACAAAGGTCTAAAAAGTTAGTAAAGAACATTTTCGAAATGTCTTATACTTTTAGAAAAGATAACTGGAAACTGTTTCTATGGAAAATTTCGGCCTTACCTATGAGGGGTTCAATTTGTTGCATTTTGGCCCCCTATCAGCTCCTGGCGGATATACGTTGAATAACAAGTAACCCTGTATACTATTGGCACCTACATCTCTGCCTCACCTTTCGGGGAATACACGCGTGATGTTAGAAATAAATGGGAATTTACACCCAAAATTCATAATTTTCGTATCGTACAACCACGGTAAATGAAACTTCATTGTTACAAGTACGTGACTACATCTTCCTGTGTAAACTTTAGACTATAGTTGCATACATACATATCTATTTAGTCTAGTTATAACTTAGACTTAGTAAATCTAAGTTTAGACTTCATGTTCGGGGTCATCAGTATTGAGGAACATGGTGTATAGTTCACTCATCCTCCATAGAAAAGGGAGGATCCTCCGACTACATGGGTGTTGTGTCTGGCGGGCAACTGCCCGATGATTCATGTTGGGCCGTTGTATTTAAGCTAGTTGCACGGTAAACTCTGCTTGCGAGATGCAGGATTTTGCGTGACGTCATTATACCGCTACACTTGCATTGTTGCACTAGCCTGCAATCTAAATAGTAATACTTTTACTTTCACTGTACCTATTACTCTAATGACAGAATAAACAACATATAGCTAATCATCTAATTTCCTCCACGTAACGCACTATGTATGTAACTCGTCTTCCTCAATTGTATACAGCCATGATATAAAAAATATTACCTATATTTCCTGAAACCAGGTCTGTTCCAACAATAATACGGAACTGCAATAATGAGGCACTGGCGGTGTTGCCAGCGTTCTATTTTTGCTTTCCTTTGGGGAGAATTTTGTTTTGTGTAGTCTTGTGAATTAATGTCATTCTGGAAGTTTGAAGACTTTAAATTTCGCTGATTATTTTATTAATACCCGGTTTTTGAGTAAACATTTATCTTACTATGGATGAATTCTTACGTACACAGATTTACTAATTTTGGAATTGAGTCGTCTGATAAATAAATAAAGTAACATGAAATAAATCATTGTGCATATTTAATATATTTTAAATAAATCATTGTGCATAATTTAATATATTTTTCATATGCATTGGTGGTTTGATTGCAAGATACTTAAATCTTCGTTTATTTTCAAACAAGATAATATTAACATAATACCTATATACTCGTACCTAAGCTAACAGTCTATTTACATGTATATAAAAAAAGAAGGGAAATAATCATAAGGCATCAAAAAAGTCGTCCGCATCGCTGTCAACAGGAAAAGTGCCCAAAAAGTTGGCATTATTGCCACATGGTACCTATAGAAATGCTGATTCCTTGAACTTAATTTTTCATTAAAAATAAATTTTTGTCTATAGTTTAACTAAATAGAAGCCAGCAAATACTTGCACTTATTTTTTGTAAGATAACTAACTACCTTTACTTTACCGTACACACAGCACACACGCACACCCACACACACATACACACATGCACACCCACACACACGTACACACACGCAAACTAACAACTGTTTTTAAATATTTGTTTTTTACCTTTAACTTGTGTAAACATAAAATTGTAGTAATACAATTAGAGGGGATCGGCACTGTTACTCCTTAATACAGGCTATGTCATAGCCTAGCAAGGAGAGCAGCACGTCACCCACTAGATTGTCAGACATTTAAAACTACCCACTTTGTGAAAACTGACTACAATCTGTTTTTATATAAATAAAGATTATTATTATTATTATTACCTTTACAAAACCAGACTAAAAATCAAAACCCTACGAAACTGACCTCCCAATACCTCTGCCAAAAACACACGTGTACGGAATCTCAAGGGTAATTTAGCCACTACACTGGCAACACCACCCCACAGTTAGCGCATGGCGGCCTTGCGTCGCGTCCAGAATGCTAACAAGTGACAGACGGACAAAGACTCATTGTTGGGCCAAACACCTCCGTACAACCAGACTCATGAGTCGAGGAATGGCTTACTATGTAAAACATACAAGTTTCCGGATTTTTCCACTTCCGTAGTGAGGTTGAAGGTAATAAACAAATGTGTTGTTAAGTAATTTGTACTAGCTAAGGAAATGCCTATAAACCTTTCATTAGCCACGCAAATGCATCAGCGCTGAACGTAAGACGTGAATTTGTGAGATCAAGGGGGCTAGCAGCAGTGCAGACCGTGAAAAATGAATTTGTGAGATAAACGGGAAGAGAAAGGGAAAAGAGGAACATAGTCCAGTTCCTGTAGTTTTCTGTATCTTTCCCTCATAAGTAGTAAAAGTGCGCAGTGCTGCTCACCCCCACCCTATTTCAAGTTAAACAAATATCAACTTTATTTCAATGACTGTTAAGTTGATTTCAGTGACTAGCACTACCTATTGAAAAAGTTATAAAAATATTTGAAGTTGTAGCGTTAACTGAACTTTATTGTGTAGAAATTAAAGTTATTTTTCCATTAATTCATATTTGTTTACATTTTTGGAAAGAAATCGCGAACGCAGATTATCTTTGCTCGGGATAGAGCGAGAGGTCAATAACGATTTAGCAAATACAAAAAGTTATTCACCACATCAAGTTGGGTTACTTATGAAAAACAGTAAATATTTAATATTCTTAATAGAATATTAAATATTCACTGTTTTTATTAGCGGTCTGGACTAACTATCCTCATCCATTTAGCACCTTTTAATGATATCTAGAGCAGTGGTGGCCCAGTGGTAACGGCCGCGACTTACGAGTTGTAGGTCGTAGGTTCGAACCCAGACAGGTGCTTTAATAGGTAATAGGTAATACGGGCTGTTGTCCGCAACTCCACGTCAATGCGCGTATTTTGCGTGCGGGTGGGAATTTCGATTATTCGATCCACCCCAGCTCCTCAAGGAAGGCCAGCAACGCCTTGATGTTACTGACCGTCTCACGTAGGGTACCTGGGTTACCGAAGTACTTTGCCCTGTACGTGGCGACCACCGGGCAGTTTAGAAGCACGTGTGCCGCTGTCTCGTCGTCCTCCATGCAGGCTCTGCACAGCGGACTGTCTGTTACTCCTATGACAAAGAGGTGTTTATTAAATGACCCATGGCCGGTTAAAGCTGCAGTAACTATACGCAGCTTTTGTTTAGTTAGACGGAGAACCTGTTTAGTGAGGCGGCCGTCCAATGTGGGAAGTGCTTCCCTAGCCTGCCTACACTCGCTTTGGTCCGTCCAAAGTTTACAATGTTGGTCTCTGGTGCGTTTCCTTACCAGAGTGCGTATATACCCGAAGGGGAGTGGGGCGATGGGCTCAGGTCCCACTGGTGCCATGCTAGACCCCCTTCTGGCAAGCTCGTCGGCTGCGTCGTTACCCAGCGAACCGCTGTGTCCTTTGATCCATTGAATGGTTATTTTGAGGTTACCGACCTGGTTGAGGCGCTGGTGACACTCGTATATTAGCCCAGAGTCAACAGTATAACTGTTCAGCGCTTGCAGAACCGCCATGCTGTCTGAGAGTATGCGAATCGAGTGGTCCATTACTTTCCTGGCCATAATAGCTGCAGCGGCTAGTGAAATGCCCATGCATTCGGCCTGGAACACTGTGTTATGGGCCCCCAAAGGTGTGGCAATATGTATGTTGAAGTCCTCCGAGAAGATTCCAGCACCTGTGCCACTACCTGTTTTAGATCCATCCGACAGGTGCTTTACTTTGTGTAAATTATTCCATCACCACTGCTCTCAAATTGTGAAGGAAAACATCGTGAGGAAACCGGCATGTCCTAGAACCATAAATTCAAAGACATGTGACATCTAGCAACCCGCACTGGGCCCGCGTGGTGGATTACGGCCTACTTCTTTTCACTGAGAGGAAGTCTTAGTCCCAGCAGTGGGAACGTTATAGGCTGATTATGTTTTAATGATGTCTGGTAATAAAGAGGAAATACATCAAAAACTTATTTTAGAATATTAGCGAAAAAATCAGGGAAAACCGTCTCTCCAAAAAATAACCGAAATCAAGAAATTCCTTTAAAAAACTCACTCTACTTTTATTATTATTTATAGAACATGACGTTCTTATTTTAAACCCATTCATATAATCTTCTGTTCACAATAATATAAACGGCCAGTCAATACTTACCATGAATGAGTGAACATTACGTGGCGATCGCGTGAACCCATTCCAATGGAACGAATGAACGAGCTGTATTGTGTAACTGTTACTGTGTTTATAAAATAAGTATTCGTAAAACGATGTGAGGTCTGTAATCTATTACTCTTGTACGATTAAGTGTATCAATATTATTATGTAAATGGAGGCCAATTCCCGTAATTAAAAACATTAAAAATCTAGTCGCAATCTCAACTCAACGACTGGCAATGTCCAATGTAAAAAAAGAGGTACGCAATTACCCCCTCAATAATAATTGACGGGGTTACACACTAACAGTAGCAATGACTTTCATATTGACAGTAGAACAACATTCATTGCGTTGTTAAGCAGATACATTTTTCAAACACGCAATGGATTAGCAATATCCTTTAAAATGAATCCAAACGTTCCTATGAATACGGGAATTGAAAGAAAGAAAGAAAGAGTTTATTTGGACTTAGTTCGTGAAACACAAAATACAAAATTAACAAGATAAAAATAATGTTTCAAACAACAATAGTTTGTGCCTCACGGCTACGTCAAAAAGGTTCATTTCAGAATTAATTCCAGACAGATGCTGTCTATAATGTACTCTGTGGATGCTGTCTACACTGGTTTTCTAATGAACAATAAGGAATTTGGGTTATGTCATTGTGAGATACAAGTCATAGTGTTGGTTAGTTACTAAATAAGATAGTTATTTAATTATAGCTGAATCTTCAAGACCAACTGTATCATCGAAGACTTTTATCCTCTTACTTAAGTATTTATTTTTAATTCGCAACAATGCAAACCTGCTTTTCCAATTCTGTTTAGACATTGGCAGAATGATCGACATCGGCTTTGCTTGCCATATTAAAAGAATGTATGGAGTAGCTGAATATATTATATTTTTTTTCCTAAATGGTAACCCCACCTCACCATCACCCACACACATCATCATCTGTCTAGCCTTTTCCCAACTATGTTGGGGTCGGCTTCCAGTCTAACCGGATCCAGCTAAGTGCCAGTATTTTACATGGAACGACTGTTTATCTGACCTCCACAACCTTTACTGGGTAATATGAAACCCCTTGGTAAGACTGGTTGTCAGACTTTCGGGCTTCTGGCGACCCGTAACGACTGTCAAAGATCCACGAATGACAGCCGGGACCAACGGTTTAACGTGCTTTCCGAGACACGGAGGGGTCTTGGTATGTAAAGATGGTGATTGGTCACCCATCCACGGACCAACCGCGGCAAGCGTAGCTTAACTTCAACGATCGACCCACATCTCAGGATGATTCTTTAGACTTACCTACACGTAAGAAATCGCATATATGACACTGGTTACGTAAAAAAAGAGGTTTTTTAGACTACATATTAGTATTATGTTGCATGGGAGAAATTCTGTACATTCCAAACAATGCAATGGTTCTTTGTTACGAATCGACAAACAATTCTTTATTTTTCCTTAATTTTGAATACTTAACCAAAACACGTCGCCACTATTCTTGTGCCCCACAGCCAAGTACGAAATGTATGACATAGGCGGAGGATCGCGAGTGCAATACTAATTCGGGCCCTTACGATGCTTTCCTGGACAATAGTACTGTGCACTAGCATTAGTATCGGGAGGGCGTGCGCCGGCGCAGCTGCGCTGATACGCTACTACTACAAACATAGCCGAACACACGTGAAATACGTTGATTAGTGTATTTTAAAAGTGTTTTTTGAGTGCAAAAATCGGAGACAATAATTGGAGTTTACACCTTATTTTTGTGTTTTGATGACTGGTAATTGTTTTTTTTTTCTATGTAGTAGATAATAGGGTAGTTCACCCTAATTTAGAAATGCTTCGGTGGTATCTTTTATACATTTACAAAAATAATTTTGCAAAATTCGCTTTCTTTTTAAACGTCATAAAAATTAACAAGACAATAGAGTTTCCACGTGAAAGTGTTTGTTTGCCCTTTATGACACACGAGTTCCAATTTTGAATAATGAAACAATGCGTGTACCGAATTTCGCCGAAGGAGCACGAGGTTAGCCGAACAGTATCAATGCCGTGATAATACCGTATTATCTGCGATCTGATTAATGTTATTATCGCTACAAATTCGCTGTTTTAGTGAATGAGGACTGTGTATATAATATTCATAATTTAATGTTGCTTAGGTTAATTGAAATTGAAAACTTAAGTTTGTGAATTGATATCAATAAACTATCTCGATCTTCTCCGGACGATTCCAATCAGGTAAACATTTTAGAATTGTTTCTTCTAAATTCGTATTTGAAATAAAATCGTACTCGACGATTGCAATCTTCGCGGGGTCGTTTCGGATCGGGCGAGATCGCCATCCGAATTGTACCGAAGCAGGATTCAAAATTGGAACTTCGTTTATTGTTTAACCGTTATTTTGTACCGTTACGTGTCCCTTCGCAAATTGAGAGCATGGATACTCCTTTGTACAATGTTTTTGTGGAGACGCAAATTATATTCATCCTATTTTCGACTTTATACCAATGGATTAAGCGAGTAACAGTAGTTTTCGCAGTGTTCTGGCATGTTGGCTCCAAGTGCATTTAACGATCTTTGATAAATATTGGCCGTTGACCCCAAGTTTTTGTTTACTTATACGATGCGTGCTAATTAAATGTAAAATATACTGTTTTACCGATAAATCCGTGGGAATTATTTGCTTATTCAATGCATTTTAGATAGTACTTGTATCTCGTGTTAGAAATTGAGAGTTTTGCAGATAAACTTGGCAGCACTTAGCGTGCTTGCAATATCTAGGGTGACAAGCTTTAAATGTTAAGTGACAATTTATTATTAATGTAAAAAAAATGCTCACGTGAGTTTTTGTTGTTTGATCAAGGGAAAACGTAGAGCCATGTTGACATTAGTTTTTTTTAACAGAAGAATTTCTATTATTACACAATTACATTGAGGCGCCCCCGGTTGGACCCGAATGAACACACGAACCTCCTCCGGTTTGGTACCGGGTCCCGTCGGACCCATGAATGACGACATACGACACCCTAAATTGATTATGTAAATATTTATTATGCTACTCGTCAAATCTTATGATTGTGCGTTAATTAAGAGAGTTGGATAAAACTCATATCTTAACGCCATTATATAGGTATTTAGCGCGGAATTTTACCTATTAATTTACCTTTATTTAAATTATTTAAATTCAAGTCTGTAAATGCGATAATCGCCATTTTGTTGACAAAAGTGGTCGAGGCTAAAAACATAAAAATCGGGTATTTCGAACATTCAAACTCATCACAGGGGCAGTGAATACAATTTTTTTCAAAATTAATATTCAAAATCACAGAAGCCTTTGATGGCTTATACATGGCTAGTGAGTTCGGAAATATATAACCAATATAGGTACTACAAGAAACAAAAAACAGTAAGCTTGTAAGTTTTACATTCGAGAATATTTTAAGTCTTTACATATTTTATTGTATAATATAACAATAGCACAATTAAAGATGGCCAGTATGTGTTTCAAGCAAGAGTACATACTCGTATTCATAGTTTGTAATTTGCAGAAAATGCTTTTTAGTACACATTATGCTTTTTTTAGGTCTATAATTATTTTATAATTATAATACAATAATAAATAAAGGATATTTTAAGTCTTTACTAATAAAATAACATATCATTTCATAATTTAATTTTGACGAATTCGGCCATTGTTCAAGTTAAATACCTACCTAAGTATTAGTGGTATAATGAATTCATTACCACTACTCAATTTGTGTTCAAAATCGCTGACCATTATGTTTTTTTTTTATCGTAATGATACCCGAAAGCGATTATGCCAAATGATTTTTTTTTAAATTTCGGTTGACTTGAGTAATTAATAGATAGGTATATACTTAATTCAATTTCCGAGTATCGATTTCTTACATTCGACATGTAAGAAATCGATACTCGGAAATTGAATTTATTTAAAACATTAAATACAATAAGCATTGTCTATAATAATAATTTATGTAATGATGATTTGTGTATTCGTTTTTGAAACTGACTCAATAACAGAGAACCTAATGACCATAGTCATGACGTATTCAATTTCGCGCCGAATTGTTTCTATATTTGAATTTATATTTGGAATTCGCTCACTGTTAAAAATTATTTTTATTTATTGTAAAATTATTTATGTTTGTTAAGTACTTTCTAATAGTTTGCTACAGAATGCCCAGTATATTTTTTTTTATGTAGGCTTACTGGCTTAGGTAGGTAGGTACCATATAAACATGTAAACTAATTCATTCGCAAAAAATAAATGTTTACTGATTCTATTCGATCACTACATACCTATTAAAAAAAGGAAAGGTAGACAAAAAAAAAATTGTTGATTTTATTGAATATAATTATTATAAAAACTAAGTGTTGTTAACTTCAGTCTTTAAAAATTTCACAAGTGCCTAAAATAATAATGTAGAGCTAGGGATATCTGCAAATTCAACATTAGTTCCATTATTTTCAGATTCTTTTAAAAATTGAACTAGTGATAACAAATTCAACATTAGTTCTATTATTTTCAGATTCTTTTAAAATGGAACTAGTGATAAAAAAAAACAGTCAGTAGTTCCATCATGGAACTGTTAATGGTACTAGTGACAACGAACGCGATTCCTTCGGGTAGATATTATTTTTTTTTTTTGATAATCACAGCATTAAATAAGCTAGGTAAGTATTAGAATTATTTGGATTCTAATAAGTAGATATCTACTTAATCATAGCTTGGTTAAAAAAATACAGGAAAAAAAATATACTTACAAATAAATAAAATTAAAGTGTCTGTTTTTAATTTCAAAATAACAGCTTTTTATGAAATGCATAGGTAGGTATATAAAAAAATATTTATGTTTGTTCCGGCTAATCTCCGAAACAGCTAAGCCGATTTTGACGGGACTTTCACTGGTAGATAGCTGATGTTTCGGGGAGTAATCTAGGCTTCTACTACTTTTATAAAAAAAAAAGAAATAGGGTTCCGTGCAAAAACATGAAAACCCATGAATCCAATTTGTTTTCCGACATACTTACACGCGAACGAGTTTTTAATATAACGGATTAATAAAAAAGGAAGCTGCCAATCTAAAAATAAACACAATCGAAGGACTCCATCAATAAGTGGTCTTATATAATAACAGATTGCCATACGTAAGTAATTGCGTGGGGGCACGATATTAACCCATTTTCCTCAATCGAAGTAAGGAAGGTAAACAAAGTCATTGTTTTTGTTTATTTAGGCTCTGTTTTTTGTTTTTCTTTTGTAAATAAACATTGGCAATTGGTTTATAATATAAGCCTTAAAGTAGCTAAGTCATAAGGATAGGAAACATCAAAACAGAGGAGCAATTCTCGTAATTTTAAGAACGTTCACAGTCTGATCTCAGTCTCAATCTGTCAAAAATACCTCTTTCCCTACATTTTTGACAAGTTTTTGACATTGATTGTCGCTGAGATGAGATTGCGACTAGATTTTGAACGTTTTTAATTGCGGGACTTAGTCTTCTGATGGGACAGGATCGTCACACAGTGGGTGCTTGAAGATGGGCGTCGTCACCGAGGCAGGCCTGAGACCCGCTGGCGTGACGATTTGGACTCGTTCCTGATCGATTAGCCGGTGAAGTCACAAGATAAGCAAAATTTGAGAAGTATGTGGGATACCTTTGCTTGGCAGTGGGACAAAATAGGTTAGCAAAAAAAACCGTCTAAGTGCGAGTTGGACTCGCACACGAAGGGTTCCGTACCGCTACATATAAAAAAATCACGTTTGTTGTATGGGAGCCCTTAAATATTTATTTTATTCTGTTTTTAGTATCTATTGTTATAGCGGCAATAGAAATACAAATTCTGTGAACATTTCAACTGTCTTGCTATCACTCTTCATGAGGTACAGCATACTATGATTTAAATTTGAGCGTGAGGCGGCGTGTTTGTACAAACGGTACTGTGCTTCACTTTCGATATGCGTGGCGCGGAGTCCATCTTTTTTTATAAGTCTATAATGCATCAAATATATATACTAGCAATTTTAGTGTACAAGCATTCCCTATGAAATAAATATCACCAAACCATTACGTCTCATAAACAATAAAAACTTTTATTTATAGATGTCATATTTTGTCGTTTTGCCGTAGTCGACGAAACGTGGTTCCGCTGCAGGTTACTTTTAAAACAAAATAAAATACATTATATTTCGTGTGCTTTGGTCCGCATGTACAATGTTGTTTATATAAACTTTTGAACTGGTTAAAATGGGGACTATCTATGAGTTTCCTAGACAAGGTAAACCAAGACCTAATTGTCTTCTCTTTTTTGAAGAGAGGTCCTTTGGGGTAGAATCGGGAAGAGAGTTTAGAATAATGTAGACTTCATGTGATCGATCACCGAGCCAGTTATTGAACTAAGTACCTAACTGTTATAGAAATGCAGTTCTTTATCAAAAATGACAGCTTAGTTGTCTTTTTAACATTACAAACTTTGGATAATTATAAATAAAGTTCGAAATTCAAATACTGGCTCAAAGGTTTAGGCTAGAACTGGAGTATTCCCGTTTGAGCACCTATTTTTAGAGCACCTATGCATGGAGCACCAAAGGTATTCCCATTTGAGCACCAATCAATATTTTGCCGTGGTGCTCAAAGGGGAACAATAAAAAATATTCAACATTATTCCCTTTTGAGCATAAAGGTAGATTTCGTTTTGTTATAAGGCTACGAGTCTGAGTTTGTTTTGGCCCTTCTTTACTGAATAAACGGATAGGAAACACAGACCTCATCTAGTTTTTAAAATAAGAATGAAGTGTAAAAGTGTTTTTATAAACCTACTTACAGAAATAAAATTATTTATCACTAGCTTCCGCCCGCGGCTTCGTCCACGAGGTATGTCCATAAAAACTGTCCTATGTCCTTCCCCGGGATGCTAACTATCTCTCTGCCAAATTTTATCGAAATCCGTTCAGTGGTTTAGGCGTGAAAAGGTAACACAGACAGACAGACAGAGTTACTTTCGAATTTATAGTATTAGTATGGAAGTATAGATTTAAAGGTAGTAAGGTTCATAATATGAAAGAAATGAACATAATATCGGTGCACTCATTCAAAGGTTACAGACGCGCCATAAATAATCCTTAAAATGTACGTTAATCGTAAATTCTTGAATACAAATTGTAATCTCTAACACGGCTTCGAATAAACAGGGTTGCCAGTTTTTGATAATGATTTTACAATATAAATAAGCCACAAATTACCTTATTAGCCCAGGTCTATCAACTTGTCCTTAAAGGTTCCATTGTTGAAATATAAATCAAGATTAGCTTGTAATGTAAAATCCATCGTGTCAATCGATAAGATAATAATATGACCGATTATGCCACGGCATTTATGGATAATTGAAGGGCAAGTTTAAATGTATTCTTTATCTGTATAACGGCCCACAGACAAAACTTTAGACAGTGGATAAGCAGCGCAGGCAGTCAATGAAGTCATGTATTGCATTAGTTTTATTAAGTAGTCCTAACATGTTCCATATTTGGCACATTGCATTTTTATGCTGTGTTTTTCCGGCGTTAAGCCATAGAGATTTTTCTTTCTTCGTGAGCTTATTGGACCGTACAATTTATTCCATCCATTATATTCTAAATTAAACTCATTTACCGTATTGAGACACCAACAACTTTTTAAAGACCTTAATTTGTGTAACACATCAATGACAATTTGAATAATTTTGAAGGAGATTTCTACTCCATTGCTTCATAAATGTTAGAAAAGTGTGTCTGTTCAACAACGTAAATAACGCAATGAATATTGTTGAACTGTCGAAATAAAAGCCATGACTACTATACTCGTAATATTGTGTTACTCAATTACCCAAATTCTCGTATTAAAAAAAAAAACTTTTTCTCTATAATCGCAGTCTCGATCTGTCAATACAAAACCTAATTTCAATACATTTTTGACATTCTTTTAACATTGACTGTCGCTGAGATGTGATTGGGACTTGATAATATTCAGTAATTAATTTAAAACAAGGCGAAATTCGTACAAGCCATTGTCCATTGTTGTTGCGTTGTGTGTTGTCGTTGTTATTTGTGTTGTTGTTGCCATTGTCTTGGTTACTCTAATAAAGAACATTCTATTCTATTGAAAGTCCAATATCTACAAAAAAAAGTCCAATATGTCTCTTAGTCCATTTAAAAAGGGCTAATCCGTTTCAACCCTAGCATGTACTTATGTGCAAAACAATGCATCGCTTACATTTCGCACAGAGCAAAGGTTAGCAGACTTAATCCTGCCGCTACATTCCATTTGCAGCAAGAATTATTAATGTACCACTAACACTACGCTGGCATCCGTGTTTTGGGTTCGTTAATGTGTGTGGGCTTTATTTTCTTCACCAAGACATTAAATATGGTAAGAAAATCCGGGTAGTGCTTATTCCTATCATTGTTAACCGAAAAAATATTGTATTGATGAAATAGAGTAACCTAAAAGGGGGAAAAAATTTATATCAATAAAAATTTTAGAAAATGTTTTTGAAAAACGGCTGCTGTTTTTTTAATTTCCTATAGAAAAGTATCTACATTTAACGAGGCTTTTGAGCATCGTAGTAATAAATGGAAAGTAGTTTAAAATGGTGCAATAACATGAATTAGTCTAAACAGAAAAATAATATATTAGTAGCTGTTAATGATGAGAATGTCATGTTAATTTTAGTTGTAGATTAAAATGGAATGTTGTGTTTCTAGATAAAAGCTATAATAGTAAAAAAAAACACCAGTTATAGTCTAAATCACATATTAAAAAAATAACCTGTTTTTTTATGAACATTTATTAGTGTTTTCATTCATGCGCTCAAAATCTACTAACGGCGGCCCGCGGGGCGACATTGCTAGGGTTGTGCCGAATCGTAACTATCACGTAAGCACACGACGAACCCTAGAAGTACGGGGAGTTGATAGGGGTCGCGCTATACTTCGTCATTTCTACATTCTGAGCGTCAACCAAATTTTTTCCTTTACTAGGTATATCTTTAAATGACTTAACTGGATTTCGACAAACCGTAATAGGACAAGATTTTAATTCGACAATACGGAACTTCAACACGTCTTTATTTCGACAATACTTTAGTTAGAAATACCTTAAGTTCGACACTACTGTACTCCGACAAAGCGTTTTATATTGTCAAAAATAGATAAATGTGACGTGCTCATGAAAAAAAAATATATATACCAAAAATCCAAATCATGTCATCTGCCTAGCCTAGGATGCAGCTGAATACCAGTATTTTACATGGAGCGACTGCCCATCTGACCTCCACAACCCAGTTATTAGGAAATACGATACCCCTTGGTAAGACTGGTTGTCAGACTGTCGGGCTACTGACGACCCGTAACGACTGTCAAAGATCCACGAAAGACAACCGGGACCAACGGCCTAACGTGCTTTCCGAGGCACGGAGGGGTCCTGGTACGTGAAGATAGTTACCAATCCACGGACCAACCGCTGCAAGCGTATCTTAACCTGATCGAACGACCTGTGCGGCTGTTATTACTTAGCCACAAGCCCCCATATTTCAAAAATCCAAATAACAAAAATAATCTCTTCCAAAACGAAATACTCGTAAATTGCAAGAAGATTACCATTTATTTAGCATTCTAAATGGCCGTCGTAACTTATGCAACACCGCAGCATACGAAAACATTCCGCCTGTGTGTACGGAGACTAACCTTAGCCTTGCACTGCTCACAATAACCTCTTTATACGGGGTCAATAGCCTTAAAAAGCAACCACAGATTATTAAGCTCTCGCATTGTATGCAAATGTTGTCAGCAGTAAAAAATGTGACAGTTTTTTTGCTAATCCTCATGATGCATTGTTTTGTATGGATTTGGTTTAGTGATTGACCTAGATTTTTAATGGCTGTTGGTGACGGGTTTTGCCAATGGATTTTCGCGGTATTTAAATGAAAGCTATTTTGAACAGTTGTTTTTTTATTTTTTTTATTTATGTTTTCACGTTTGTTTTTTAATCGCATACATTGAGATTTCGTGGATTTTTAAATATTTAAAAAATCTTCACTTTCAACGCCACGGTATCGTAAAATCTAAAAATAGGTCGAAAATATAAAGGTCTGTGAAGACAAAAATATTTCAACCATTCTATCTTAAATTATTAAAAAAAAAGTAATTATTTTAAAGAAAGAATAAAGGCGACCTTAATTATTTAATAAAGAAAAATAAATGCAAATTGTTTGAAAGGACACAATACGACAAAAAGAGGAACCTTTTAAAGAGAAAAGTATCTAGAGTAAAGGTTATTTTTTATTGTTTGCTCATCATAAACAAACAAAGGGAAAATACATTATTTTACTGAGTCATTGTCAAATCAGGTCAAAGCCAATCCTTTTCTCAACTATGTTGGGGTCGGCTTCTAGTCTAAACCAGTATTTTACATGGAGCGACTGCTTATCTGATCTCCACAACCCAGTTACTGGGTAATACGACACCCCTTGGTAAGGCTGGCTTTCGAGCTTCTGACTGTCAAAGATCCACGAATGACAGCCGGGACCAACGACGGCATAACGTACTTTCCGACGTACGGTGAGGTCTTGGTACGCAAAGAGGGTCACACATCCACGGACCAACCGCGGCAAGCGCAGCTTACCCTGACCCGTGTGGCTGTTATTACTTAGCCACAAGCCCTTTTTTACAACGTATCTATGAGTCAAATTGAATAGGAAACTTACCCAAAATGCATTACATTTACAGATAGCGCCATCCACGGAGACGCGCCCCACTCTTCTTCCTACTCACTCACACTACAAGTGTGCAACATTCCGCCAGTGTTTTAGTCATGTCGATATACAGTAATTACTTATTAGTGGGTAATTAGTGTGTATCAAAAAACTAAAACACTAGCGGAATTAACTAGTGATAACCACTGGCGATTAGTAAGAAGAGTGGGGCAGTAAATATACCGTTTTTTTCCTTATTTATATTATTTTTATCTCACACAGCGGCGCGCGCGTTGTCAAGTGTATAAACACGGTATGAATGTGTGTGTAAGTAGCTTTTGATGCAGGCTCTTCTTGCAGGAGCTCTTGATACCGTCCGTCCGAGGCACGTCGTGAGGTGAGATAAAAATGCTGTACCTGCAAAGGATGCCAATCGCCGCACAAACTGAATCCATGAATTCGGCACAATCATGATTAACCCCTTAGCGTAGAAATTTTTCATCGTTTATTAAAATAAAATTGCAGTTTTCTATGAAATGGCAGATTTTTTTTGACAACTGACGAAATATTTCTGCGCTAAGGTGTCCAGGGTGCTCTCAAAACGGTGAAAGAAAACATAGTGAGGAAACCGGCATGTCCTAGAACCAAAAATTCGAAGACATGTGACATCTACCAACCCGCACTGGGCCCGCGTGGTAGATTACGGTCCACTCCCTCTCACTGAGAGGAGGCCTGTGTCCCAGCAGTGGGAACATTATAGAATCATGTGTTGGGTTCATAGTTACAGTTTAGGCTTCGATGTCCCGCTACCCTGTATGCACATACTTAAATGCGCAATACAAAGGGCAACGAACTTGTCAACAAAACATAAACATTCGTTTTCCTTCTCTAATATCTATGACTAATTGAAAATGGGTAAGGTTCTGACTCAATTGGTAATATTAGTCATTGATAAGCATAAATTGACATTTCGACCTAATGCGTCAATGAGTCAGTCAGTTAAGGCTTTTGACCCGATTGTGGTGGAGCTTAGAGCTTAAAATGAGTGGAATATTGCTTGTTTGTATGTATGTAGGTGAGTCTGTCTCTATGGTCTCTTACCATCTGCCTACCCTTTTCCCAACTATGTTGGGGTCAGCTTCCGGTTTAACCAGATACAGCTGAATACCAGAATTTCATCCGCACAACCCAGTTACCCAAAATTATTGCGAATATAAAGTAGGACCAATAGAGGGTGAAAAAAGAGCCATCATGAAGTCACATCTACTTATTCTGTACATAAAAACAAAGTACTTTGTGAAAAATGAATTGCTGGGAAACCACTTTTATTTTTTGATGTGAAAAATCACTGTTGGCTGTAGCCCCCAATTGAACGCACGCAAAACATTTTGCTTATGGTGCATGCAACGATACAAGGATTGTGGGAGTATTTCAATAACATCGTAAGATTTAGAACTTGTTTTCATAAAAATGGCCTCCCGACCAATTTCGGTCACGGTGGCCAATCTCAACGGAGATTAGCCAGGTACGCAGGAGATATTACAGTGCACATATGTGCACTTTTTGTTCCTTTACTCTCATAGTTCGATGGGACGGCAAACCGACACGGCCGGAGAGAGATCAGGCGCAGGAAAAACGGCTTTACGTGCTTTCCGAATCACGCTTCTCAACTCCAGGCTGTTACTAAGAAATTCCTAATGTTTCAACCCAATAACACTTTTGCCCGACCTGGGAATTGAACTCAGGACCCCACACTCAGCAGTCTCGCTTGCCACCACGAGACTAACATGGCATTAAAAAAATAATTGTTTTCATAAAATAACTTCGACCTTCAATTTCTCCGTAGCCGCGTAAAAAAATTTGACTTTTCGTATTTTTTTACGCGCGTTTTTGTTCGGAACGGTGTTTGTGTGCGTGTGAACTAGACGTTGTGCTTGTAAACTAGCGTCTAACTGCTCATCACTGATACTACCTCTGTCGGACATGATGCCAGGTTAGACAGCGTGCTTTTTGCCCATACCCACCAGTGAGTTCGAGCTCGCAACTAGTTTCACCTTAACTTAACGAATCAAGGTTTGCATTCCAAATGTTCATCTGTATCACTGGTCCAACCTTCTATACAGCTCTGGGAGCAAGCAAACCCATCCAACTTTCAGCCTTAACTTATCGAGTCAAGGTTTACATTCCAATTTACGGTAATTGCACAACATCCAAGTTATTTAGCACTTATACTTGATTAGTATTACTTATCTTATCTTTATAAATTCTTCTATCATAACGCTGTCACATCGATGGGTTAAGTACAGAGGCCAGCACATCAATCTACCCCAATCTGTCAAATTTTCCCAATTGAATATGAACCTTATTCCTTTGTAATAAAGTTGAAATCTATCAAAGAAATTTGACAGATTGGGGTAACTTGATGTGCTGGCCTCTGTACAATACTGTTGAATAGTTTACATAACCGAATACAGTTTTTGTATGCGGGTAATAATTAAGGGGTATTTTTTTCGCAGTTATGTATTTTTTAATATATAAATATTAGGCTTGGATCTGAAGGGCAACTCTCGTACTTTTAAGAACATTCACAGTCTGATCTCAGTTTCGATCTGTCAAAAATACCTCGTAATTTCCCTACAATTTTGACAAGTTTTTGACATTTATTTGTCGCTGAGATGAGATTGCGACTACATTTTGAAAGTCTTTTATTTACGAGAATTGGCCTTTTGTTCTAACAGTTCGGCCGACGACAGAATGCGTCTCTTGACATCTGTCATGGCGGTTTCATACAAACGGATACGTGTTTTGCGAATTTGATCTTTATTATTAGCTACTGAAATTGTCGCAGTGAGAACATACAGTCAAAATGAGAACCTTCTCCTTTTTGGAAGTCGGTTAAAAAGAAAAGTGCTGTTTCACATATTGACTGAATCATCAATGTCCAGCCTAAATCCTTGGACCTAGAAAGCTGAACGCACAGAGATTCCCTTTATGATGAAGACAAGAAATAAAGCCTAATTTTTCAAAATTCCTATCGTCCTATAAATTCATCCAAAGTGCTAGTATAAGATAATCGTCACGCTTTGCAACGAGTGATCGCAGTTTGTTAGTTATCATACCTTGGTTTAATTTACCAAACTATTTGGGAATTATATCTAATCTCGGCATCATCTTCTGGCTCTTGTTTCGTGTACCATTCTCCTCTGTCAAACGTCACGCTATCATTCACTCCTATTATAAAATATACGAATAAGTATTACTTATTCGTAGTTAACTTCCTTTACTTCGATATCAGTCGTCTTTCATATACAAAATAGAATAAAAACAAACGACGACGATCAAAAACTTTTCTAAAGCAAATGAACGTAGCTCTTAAGGAAACATGGTCCCTATCAGTCCTTGGACTGGATATGAGATTGATGTGGTGGAATGAAGGACTCACCCAGTAACACCACCAAACACACACACTAAATACTAGATTAGTCTAATCTGGGCGTCAACCTAACTATATTTAACCTATGAGGTTGTCGTCTGCTTAACTAGGCTTGCTGTAGATGCCTTATTAATTAAGGCCTCCAGCCAGGGCTTAGAAAACTTAAAAACTAAGCGACTACTGCACGCTAAGGGAACCCCCTGTGGGGTCGGCCCTCTGCTTAGGGCGTCGCTGGGAGAGGACAGCAAGGGACAAGCTGGATCGGAAGTCTTGGTATTCACTAAATCTCCTCACTTAACTAGCCTGGATTAAGAAGTCATCCGTATCCTAAAGCGGATCAACACCTTTACGTCTTCGTTATAATTCCTCACATCCTGAAAAACCCCAATTCCATCATTTTCATCTCAGCCCAAATTCCCATACTTTCGCAGAATTGGTTTATTGTTGTTTTTGTAGAATTTCTCAATTGTTTCAAGGGTCCGTTTTGAGTTTTGCCCTGGCTGAAGTTATGGCAACCAGGGTGCTAACTCTCGAATATAATTCCGATAGATCGACATTGGTCAAAAAACGTCAGTTGGTAGAGTTAAACGTCAGGGATTGGCTAGACTCAGTGAGTCCAGCCAATCTAAGACGTTTGACTGACAATTCCAATGTCGATCTATCGGAATTAGTATATTCGATAGTAAGCACCCAGATGTGTCACTAGGATATTTTACAAGTTTCTTTGGAATTCGTTGAATTAATGCATTCAAACTGTCCGCCGGTGATTGGCCTTAGATTGTTTCCGTTAAATAGAGAATTTATTTGTTTCTAAGTGGCCCGAATCATGTGTGCCGGTTTCAAACTAAATTAAATATTTTGTTATTGATTAGGGTGACTTCTAGAGCTATCAGACCACAACATCGAGATTTAATGCGTTTCTAATAGGGCCGTTATCGTTTGACAATTTTGAAATAAGAATTTAAAATTTTGTGTTTTTTTTTGTTTTTAAATAGGATTAAGTTAAGTGACAGACAGTCACACTAGTATAATCAAAACTGCCAGCACAATATAATCATCCATATCGCTACTGATATAGATTACTGGGACGTTAAAACCAGAGACAAATAGGTTTTTCTACCTCCAGTATGGCAACACTGGTAATAGATAGGTAATTGGGTTCGGCTAGTCGCGGGCACCAGCTAGTAAAAAATTATTTATTTACGTTTAATTTTCCTTGATAAACGTAGACTTAAAGGCAGACGCTGAAACGTCTTCCTATCTTTTAAGCCATGTTGTTTTTTTTTTTTATTGTAGGTAATGTGCGTTTTGTTTGTGCAGAATAAATAATCTTTATTTCTTTTCTTTCTTCTTTTTCAATCATCATTCATAAAAGTACCTTGCTAGAGCTTATGACAACAAACAATAATATAACGACTCATATCGGAGAGCTGCCAATGACACTGATTTTAACATAATTAACATCTTTGTAACTAGTTTAGTCAGTGGCTTTGCGTGCACGATAAAAATTAAATATTAACTGACATTTTCTTTACCTACGTATTTTGTTAGGGAATGAGCAGTTATTTTTTTTTTTTATGACATTATAATTATTTTCAAAGGCTACTTATTTCGTATTCACATTTAGTTAATTGAGGTTTTAAAAATATCATTCACGAGTTAGTTGACAATAAAAATATTTTTAATTAAATATAACCCAATTTTTTGTAGAATCCTTGAAGCTCATCCCCAAATTACAGTAACACAGACATATTAGAAGACAAAAAATTAAATAATCTTGATATTTTTTTTGACTCATTAAAGAGCTAAATAAACAGCAATTAAAAACGTTCGTCACCTTGACCGACCTACTGACTTGACCGGGATAGAGAAGTGTGCTAACGATAATTATTACGTATCACAAAATCACTGCGGTATCGGCATTCAATACAATGCGGGCCCAACATGTAGCGGTTGGCCTACTATACCAGCAGTATATAAAAGATACCACGGCATTGCATCTCCAGTTCCGACTCAGCTCTTAAATGAGAAGTTTGTGTTTATTTTCGTATTTATTTTTTTAGAACCAGTTATGGGACGTCCGATGCTGGCGTTAGTCGTCGCGGCGGGGCTGCTGGCCGTAGCCGCTTGCGCACCTCCCGGGAAGCCGTCCTTAGGCTGGGGTGAGCGCACCTTTGCCATCATCGAAGTGAACCAAGCAGCGACAGCATACAACCAGCTAGTCACTAAGAGAGACGCCGCTGATGTCTCTGTTACATGGAACGTCTGGTCCGGGGACCCAGCTCAGAAAGCCAGGGTACTTATGAACGATAAGGAGTTCTGGTCTGGAGCCGGTACCGCTACCTCAGCCGCCTTTAAAGTGAAGAAGGGTGGAAGATACCAGATGAAAGTGGAACTCTGCAACGCTGATGGATGCAGCTATAGCGACTCAACTGAGATAGTGGTTGCCGATACTGATGGTAGCCATCTGCCACCCCTGGACTATTCCATTGGAGAGAGGAACAAGCCATTCAAGCAGACTTCTGGGAAGGTCGTTGGTGCATACTTCGTCGAATGGGGTGTTTACCCTAGGAAGTTCCCCGTAGACAAAGTGCCCATCCCCAATCTTACTCATCTTCTGTACGGTTTCATCCCAATTTGTGGTGGAGATGGCATTAACGACAGTTTGAAGGAGATTGAAGGCAGTTTCCAAGCTCTGCAACGATCCTGCAGCGGCAGGGAGGACTTCAAAGTATCCATCCACGATCCCTGGGCTGCACTCCAGAAACCACAGAAGGGTTTGGGTTCATGGAACGAACCTTACAAGGGTAACTTCGGCCAGCTGATGATGTTGAAACAAGCGAGACCAGACCTGAAGATCCTTCCATCCGTTGGTGGATGGACCCTGGCTGATCCCTTCTTCTTCTTTACCGACAAGGTAAAGAGAGACCGTTTCGTCGCCTCAGTCAAGGACTTCCTCGAGACATGGAAATTCTTTGATGGTGTTGACATTGATTGGGAGTTCCCTGGTGGTAAAGGAGCCAATCCTGACCTTGGTGGTCCTGAAGATGGTCACATCTACGTCCAGCTGATGAAGGAATTGAGAGACATGTTGAACGAGCTGTCTGCCAAGACCGGTAAGAAGTACGAGCTGACTTCAGCCATCAGTTCCGGATGGGACAAGATTCAGGTTGTAGACTACAAAGCCGCTCAGCAGTACATGGACCACATCTTCCTGATGAGCTACGACTTCAAGGGTGCTTGGTCTAACGACACTCTTGGGCACCAAGCAGGTCTTTATGCTCCTGCATGGAACCCTAAGGAGACTTACACAACTGACTTCGGTGTCAAATTCCTCTTGGCTCAAGGAGTTAGCCCTAAGAAGATTGTCGTTGGTGTTGCTATGTACGGAAGAGGCTGGACTGGAGTCAACGGCTACAAGAATGGCAACCCATTCACTGGCGTAGCTACTGGCCCAGTCAAGGGAACATGGCAGGACGGAGTTGTAGACTATAGAGAGATTGCCACAGAAATTGCTCAAGGAAAGTGGGAGTACCATTATGACAAGGTGGCCCAAGCACCTTACGTGTTCAGAAAGGAGACTGGAGATCTTATTACGTATGACGATGCGAGATCAACGATCGAGAAAGCTAAATACGTGAGAAATAACAAGCTAGGAGGTCTGTTCGCTTGGGAAATAGATGCGGATAATGGTGACATATTAAATGCCATGAATATGGGTCTTGGGAACAGTGCGTGAGTGAATGTTGTGCAAGTTTTGTGCGAAAAATGTGATCGTAATCGTAAGTTTAGTTTTAGGCTAAATGTCTCAAATATTTACATAAAAATTGTTGAGCGACTGAATTTGTGTACTTTTAGGTAATATATTATAAATCTTATTTCTTGGTTTTTATTACCTTTGAAAATAATGTTACTAGACGAGTTTAATTTTGTGCAGCTAACAGAACGACTGCTTAACTTTAATATAATTAAATATTAAAGACTTAGAACCTTTTACATATTTATAAACGTTGCTTACAGTATATATAAAAAAAAAAATGTGTTACAGCCAAATTAGACCGATTTTAAAGTTTCCATAGAAACAAAGATTTCCAGTTATCTTTTTTTAAATAAGACATTTCGAAAATGTTCTTAAGTAAATTTTTAGACCTTTGTATCCTGCCTATGCGTATGAAGTTTCATTAAAATCGATTCATTCATTTTGAAAAATAAGAGCTTGAAAGTCTGTATCAAATGCAGTACGCGTAAACGCTGTTAATAGACGTAACGTCAGAAATGATAGATTATAACTTTAAACAACGTTTCTAAATAAAGGGGTTAAATTAATCTAGGAAGATAAAGCCCATTAAGAGCGTTTACACCGTACGGCATTTCATACAAACTTTCAAGCCGTTGTTTTTCGAAATGAATGAACCGATTTTAATGAAACTTCATACGCATAAGCAGGACACAAAGGTCTAAAAAGTTACATAAGAACATTTTCGAAACGTCTTATTTAAAAGAAGATAACTGGAAATGTCTGTTTCTATGGAAACTTTAAAATCGGTCTAATTTGGCTGTAACACAATTTTTCGAAAATGTTCTCTGATAACTTTTTATACCTTTGTATCCTGCTTATGCGTATAAAGTTTCATTAAAATCCGTTCATTCATTTCGAAAAAGAAGGGCTTGACAGTTTGTATGAAATGCCGTACGGCGTAAACGCTCTTAAGTATTCATTTAGTTGTCTGTCGGTTAAGATGAGGATAGATAGAATATTATCTTGTTGTTTTGTTGTTATAACTGTAATTGTAACTGGCATGGCTATGAACTTCAGGATTACGGCTTCGATTCCTAGACCAGAACAGGCATACCCAAGCTTTGTTACTTTGACCTAAAACCAACACCAACCTTAATTACGAAATAGTATATTTATTACAGATAAAGTTATCAGACGGTTGAAAAATCGTTTTTAAAGTAACAAAGGTTGGTTAACAATTCTCGCCAAGGAATCGAACCCGCAATCCTGTAGTTCTTAGCGATGCCAGTTTGTTGTCAAACTGTATTATTTATTTTTCAGTACAGAAACGAAATGAAAAGCACTCCATTAAAATATAGTAGATTCTGCGTCTGTGTTTCCGAGCGCAAACAACCCGAATCTCTTCAAAGTGAGAGTGAATAGGCTTCTTCTGGGTGCTTAGCAAGAAGAAGCCTATGCAAAGACAAAGTCGACGATGGAGTGAGCTTTCACTCCATCGTCGACTTTGTCTCTGTCACAGACCTCTGACCTTGTTTTTTTTTTAATTTTTTTTACACTTTTGTTTTTATTTTGCATTACGTGTAGGTTTATTTAATATTTTAGTTTATGACTTCACACATTCATATTTTTCTCTTCTTGTTCTCACACACTATTGTCTACATTTCTTTTTTACAATTTCTTAACAAATAAGCAGTACCTTTGTACTCAACAATTAATCTTTTCAATCAATTTATTATTACTATTATCTAATTATTATTATTTTATTTATCTTTTTAAACTTTGTTTAACTTTTTTTTTCTCACCTTTCTGATGTTTTTTTAATACTTGTATTGTGTCTTTTGTTGCACTGAATAAACGTTTTATCTATCTATCGATCTATATCCCTATGTATTTTACTGTGTGTACATAAATAACATAAAATAAAAAAATAAGATTCTCTGCAGGCTGCGGGTCAGTGCCTCAATCCTAATGGCATCGTAAGTATTATTTGCCCAACCTCTAGGCGTGACTATGAGTGTCCATTATGTAAGTATGTAAAGGTTCATAATGTATTATTTAGAGGTCATGGACATGGTGGTCATGGTTTGGAGGTGATAGTGAAGAGACCTTGAAATTATGGAAGAAAACTAAAATGCTTTACTTAGTTTGTTAAGAGGTTACTCGTTCGATGTTATTTTAAATATAATTATAAATTCAAAATTAATGATGTAACTAATATTTTTGTTTTTTCTGAGGAATCAAGTTGAAATTAATTATAAAATACTAAGCCTTCCCAGGAAGCAGTGAAAAAATAAAACTTTTAAGTCAACGCAATCAAAAGATACAAGCGTTTATGTGCCAGAATCAAAACCTGCAGGGTACCTACTTTCCGTTGACCTAGAATCATTAAATTTGGTAAAAAGTTACCGTGAAACATGCCAACTTTGCCCAGATTTTTCGAATAATTTCAATTTTAATACGATTTTTCTATGGAGACGTAAGTATTTTTCTTTATCAGCTACAACTGTAAGATCATGTGGATGTGTTAGTATATCTAAATTTTGTATTATTCAACATTTAATTCAATATTTGTCCAATTTTGTTGGCGGGCAAAGATAGCTGGACTTTTAGCCAACTTTGCCCACATTGATTTCTGACGCAAATATGGTCTTTATACAGATGACATAAAAACCAGTAAAAGAATTTTGGTAAAGTTGGCGTTTACTTTAGGAATGTAAACGACACTATGAAACGTTTCTTATTAAAATGACTGGGCAATGTTACCCTGACATTTTTTCTCTTTTTCATACAATCTACATTTCGCCTTTTAAAAGTGCTAGGGTTGGTACATTGTAAAAATTTTACTCTGATTTTTTTTCTTTCTACAAAGAATATGTGTTAATCGCTTGAGGCCCGGGCGTGGCCAAACTGCCCAACAACAATAAAAGACCAATTGTGTCTCATTAGCGGGATTCAAAGAGTTAAGGTAAATATAAAAGAAAAATGTTTTACGCTTATTAGTATTTAATCAAATTTGAAATTACAAATAATACTTTTTTAAGAACTTATCTCACATATTTATATCATAATTGTTCATTAATATTATAACGTCTCACTGATTCACAAATTAAAGTCTGAACTTAAATAACTGGAGAAGACACGAAATAAAAAATGGTAGTAATCGTCTATATTTCAGTTATGTCACGTCTATTCTTTTTTTTTTCTTCAGTGTAGTTATTATAAACCCTGGATCCAATTATTCGTCTTGACTTCTTCTGTCGAATTCGAGATTTATGTTTATTTTTCTGAAACAAACCATGCAACTCAACAAAAAATATTAGAAATAATAATACAATAAAATAAATACTTAAATATGTGAGAACACCTCACACACGGCCATCTGACCCCAAACTAAGCAGAGCCTGTACTATGAGTACTAGACAGCTGATATGCTTACATATATAGATTAAATAGATACTTATATAGGGAGACTGGTATTTAGTTACCGATACATAAACACATAATTGTAGGTACTCATGATAACAAACAACTTTTATTATGGGCCCAAACCTGAAATCGCGAAAAAAAAACAACTGCTCCCTACATTTTGATGAGTTGTTATGCGAACATGAATGTATGTAACTGATTTTTTTCGCGTTTTCTGGTTTGGTCCCATAGCAAAAGTGGTTTGTTATCATGAGTACAATCATGTGTTTAAGTATCGGTCACTAATTACCAGTCACACCATGTAGATAAATAACATCCAGACACAAGACACAAGACAAACACAAATGCTCATCACACGAATGTTTGCGCTGGGCGGGAATTGAACCCGCGATCCTGTATTTCGGAGGCAGTCATACTAACAACAAGGCTACGGGGCCGACCAGTAAAATGATAGTAAAAAAGTTTTAATTAAAGGTAGTGTGGAGCAGGTACTCACTCAGTACCCAATAACTAATGTCATCTTTGAATTTTGTTACTTAAATACCTATTATGTTTAAAATTAAATAAGCTCAGCAGTAGCCATAAAGTAAAAAATCGAAATAGAAGTTTTCGGAAAGTGCCAACCCTAAGCCTTTTTTGATGGCGGGCAATGTTGTCAATCGTAGGTCGGAACATTAATAGATAACTTTGCCCATCATCATAACTTTAGTTTTAAAAGAACCTGAACAACGACACTAACAGTAATAAACTCCACAAATGATTTTCTATAATATGTCATAAAGTAAACTAACCTGTGTTTTCACCATCTCGCAGAATGCACTTTGAAATTTGCACTAAAATTTGCCCGCAAAAACACGCACCACACTCAACGAGTTCCAATAACTTACTAAGCGACGTTAGCAACAAACACGATAGTCAGTATTGCCATACATATAACCTATTTTCCACGAAAGTCAATCAATGTTGTCATAGTATTAAGATATTTTTGCACATCAAAGATATGCTTAAACATTGTTCTTCGGGCAAAGTTTCCCTTAGGGGCAATGTTGGCATATTTCACGGTATGTCATGTAGCACAAATAAAGGAAAAATACGAACAAGAAAAAATAATTTTAAAACTATTTACATACCTACTTTACCACTGTTACCACTTGTCCACCATTGCTCTAGGCTCTACTGTTCATAATCGGTATTATATGTGAGAAATGTAAAAAAAAACTTTGGACGCTTTTAACGCGTAGGTACGTCTTCTAACAAAACAACAATCCAAAAATAAAATAATTAAAAATAAGCCGAGGCAGCTAAGTGATGACCAGCCCCAACTGACGGCGCCCGTTCACGAACGTGACGCATAGATCAGCACCATTAAGCTCAACCAATTTTGAAGGGAGCTAAATGATCCAACACACACGCCACCGTCAGTGAGACATTTTAGTGAGCATGACATACTATCAGCCGCCAGGGCACATTCAAGTCAATGAAAGACATATTATTACCCTGTAAATGGGAGCTCTATAGTACATATAACTCACATCTGTGCTATGCACATGAAGCTCTATCAATGTATTGTTAAACAGCCATTATGCTATTATTTTAAACAATAATAGTTTATTATAAAAAGGTACACAATAGTCTTACAACCAATATTACGACTGAGCTAGGTGCTACATAAAAACGTGTTAATTTTAAATAAATATGATTCGAGTGTGGCAAGATATCTATTTATAAATTAAACATAAGCATATTTTTTTTTTAAAGAGTACATAACGTTAAAATTAATCAAAGTCAAAAAATGAAGAAAAAAGATGAAGTACCTACTAGAATAATAGTCCTCTCCACAACAGGCGTCACCCCAAACCACCTTCTCCATAGCCTTAAATGAATGAACCAAAAAAAAACACTTTACAAAAAACTGCAATTTTAAATATATGTCGCATTGTCAGAAAGTTTAAGAAAATAGGCGAAAACGAAATAGGTCCTCCTCATCACAACACATCACACCACCCACACACAAAACTAGCCAAATAGCTGAGAAGAAAAATAAAAATAAGTACATAGAATTTCGAAAACTAGCATTTTAACTTGAATGATGATATCACATACATAAACAAGATACAAATCTTGATTATTAATCAGCTTATGCTTATTAATAATGTATGTTTGACTTCTCACTTTTTTGATGCTACGAGTAACACATTGATTTCCATATTTACATGGCTATGGATGATAATTAACTTCTGGGTTCAATTCAGCATAATCAGCCTATAATGTTGCCACTGCTGGGACACAGGCCTCCTCTCTGTGAGAGGGAGTGGGCCATAATCCACCACGCTGGCCCAGTGCGGGTTGGCAGATGTCACATGTCTTCGAATTTTTGGTTGTAGGACATGCCGGTTTCCTTCACGGTTTTGAGAGCAGTGGTGATGAAAATAATTTACGCAAAGTAAAGTGCGGGCTAGGTTCGAACCCACGACCTACACAACTCGTAAGCCACTGTCTCTAAGCGATTGATTTTAGCGCTACGTATCGTGGGTTCGATTCCCACCCAGAACAAATATTTGTAATTAGTTTCTAGGTTTGGCTGTTCGGGAACTTGAAAGTATGTATTTGTTAGCACATCCACAATACGAGAAAAAATCTGAGTGTAAAAGTTTATTTTGTCGAATCTGAATAGAAATGATTCGCTGCTCACCCTGTTGTTAAAAATCGTCATGTTTAACATGCGAAGGTCACTAGGCTACCAAGATAACATCTATGTGAACCAGTAACATCATTCATCTACTGTATATGATTACGAGACCAGACGTGATGATACATCATACAAAGTTTTTGCGCGGGCGCATGCAGTGGCTTTCATTTGAATAATCTTCGATGCATATCAGTCCTTCTGAGAAAAGAACGTGGGTTGTATTGTCACTTGAATATTTTTGAGTGAAGAGCAGATTGATTTTTGGCCCTTTGTTTTAAACGTTATGCAGTCTTACTAAGGGGTAACCCAGTCACTGGGTTGTGGAGGTCAGATAGGCAGTCGCTCCACGTTAAATACTGGTAGTCAGCTGCTTCTGGTTAGAATGGACATCGAACCAATAAAAAAAATGCAGTTTTGTAAAAAAAAAATGATACTGATAAAAAAAAAATTATGATACCTGTTGAAAATCATTGTAGAAATAGGAAACGCTTTGAAAGCGATTGCCACTTCTCTTGACCTTGTCTTTCGCTATCGATAATTAAAATACTAAAGCCAATTCCTAGAAACATAGCTTACAAAATCGTACGGACAGCATTTCTCAATACAATAAAGTACAATCGATAGACTATCGCAATGTTTTCACTGCTTTGTTTAATTAAGGTGCCACTAGTCAATATTTTTTCAATACGAATTTCGGGAGGGTATTACTCTATTGTACATCCAAAGTTAAACATGATATCGTTTTTTCTTATTATTAATTGTGTCTGTATGGAAACAGAATAATAAAATAAAGAGCCATTAAAAAGTTATGAGCCAACAAAGATTCGTTTTTCTCACTAATTTTAACGTAACTTTAGGTGTAAATAAGTAATACTAGAAGCGTAAAATCTTCAAAACAAAGCTCAATTATCAAAGTGTTCAATAAACTTTATTTTTAATTGATATATGCAGTGTTTTTTCTTAAAACTCGATAGGACTTTTAGTATTTTTTTACGCGCGTTTTAGTTCGGAACGTTGTTTGTGTGCGCGTGAACTAAACGTTGGTCTTGTAAACTAGCGTCTAACAGCTCATCACTGATACTATCTCTGATGGACATGATGCCAGGTTAGACAGCGTGCTTTTTGGCCGGGTATGGCCAGTGAGTTTGAGCTTGCAGCTAGTTCCACCTTAAGAGCAAATTAAGTCTTTGTTTTGCGTGTCCAATACAATATTGATATGGAGCAGTAGCAGCCCAGTGACATCGGCCCCGACTTACAAGTCGTGGTGGTGGTAGTCGTAGTTGGGTTCGATCCCAGGAAGGCGCTTTACTGTGTGTAAATAATTTCATCACCACTGCTCTCAAAACGGTGAAGGAAAACATCGTGAGGAAACCGTCATGTCGTCATCTACCTAGCCTTTTCTCAACTATGTTGGGGTCGGCTTCCAGTCTAACCGGATGCAGCTGAATACCAGTATCTTACAAGGAGCGACTGCCTATCTGACCTCCACAACCCAGTTACTGGGTAATACGATACCCCTTGGTAAGACTGGTTGTCAGACTTTCGGGCTTCTGACTTCCTTGAAACGACTGTCAAAGATTTACGAATGATAGCCGGACCAACGGTTTAACGTGCTTTCCGAGGCACGGAGGGGTCTCGGTATGTAACGATGGTCACCCATCCACAGACCAACCGCGGCAAGCGTAGCTTAACCTGATCGATCGATCTGTGCGGCTGTTATTATTTAGCCACGGACCCCTCTGGAAACCGGCATGGCTTAGAACCAAAAATTTGAAGACATGTGGCATCTACCAATCTCAACGGGGTCCGCGTGGTAGATTACAGGGTTACAGCCGACTCCCTCAGTGTCCCAGCAGTGGGAACATTATAGGCTGATATGCAATACAATATTAAGCTGGTTAAGTTTCTTGTACACCTAAAACTTTTGAAGGCCAAAAGTTCTGTTTAAACTATACCTTAGAGAGCTATCGAGAATCTAAGGATAAGGCCGTGTGCTAATACAATCAATCGTCGCTCGAACATGCGATCATCGCGATCATCGCGATCATTTGCCACAAATTTTTTTCTGAAAACCGGAATGGCTCGTGGAGGTATAGCTACGCTTGTGTGGTCGGTTCGTGGATGAGTCAACATCCATTACGTGACCCCTTATAGATAAAGTATAATCAGCCTATAATGTTCCCACTGCTGGGACACAGGCGTCCTCTCTGAGAGGGAATGGCTATAATCTACCACACGGGCCCAGTGCAGGTAGGTAGATATCACTGCCTTCGAATATTTGATTTTAGGACACGCCGTTTTCCTCACGATGTTTTACTTCACCGTTTTAAGGGCAGTGGTAATGAAATTATTTACACAAAGTAAAGCGGCTGCCTGAGTTCGAACCCACGACCTATAACGTCGTAAGTCAGGGCAGTTACCACTGCGCCACCATTGCTAGAGACCCCTTCGTTCCTCAGAAAGCACGTTAAACCTCGGCCCCAAGCTGTCATTGTCAGTCGATACGGGTAGTCGGAAGACCAAAAGTCTGACAACCAGTATCACCGAAGGGTATTGTATTACTTAGCAACTGGGCCGTGGAGGTCAGATAGATAGTCGCTCCATGTAAAAAACTGGTACTAAGATGCACCAGATTAGACTGAAAGCTGAACCCAACATAGTTGGGAAAAGACTAGGCAGATTGTATTGTTCGGAAAACCGGAAGGCGCTGTGCATCCTAATTGATTTATGTGTTCGAAAAATTTGTCTGCTCTGTAATATAAATAACGCGATTATTGTTGTTTTACTGTCAAAATGAAAGCCATTGCTACTAATAGTATGTTACCCAATTATCCCTCTGATTGTCGTTCAGGTACGCCGAACAAAATTAACGCGAAGATCGCGTGTTCATACGACGCGGCGACGATCGCTTGTATTAGGACACGAGGTAAGATGTTTAAGGAATGCATAAATTAGAATAAATCAATGTTTACATTGTGTTTGGATATGTAAAATTACTTGTTATTTAAGCATCGATTATTCTGTTCTGTAAGGTAATTTAATCTGGTAATATAATGGTTTTAATGCTAATGTAACCTACAAAAAGGTACACAGATTATCTGTGATACTCTAAACTCTAGTAAATTATGGAGGCAGAATTTTTTATCCATGATCGCGAATCAGCAAACGTAATATAGAACTGTCCTAGGCTAGATGGAGCGACCATAATTGCGGGATGGCTGGTAGCAGCTGGGTAAGAGAACTGAGGATCGAGTTTTAAAGTATGAACGTGAAGAGGCTTAGTCGCTTGTAGCTAAATGGTAACAGCCACACGAGTCGATTGAAGGTTAAGTAAGCTACGCTTGCTGCGGTCAGTTCGTGGATGGGTAACCAATCCATTACATATCGAGACCCTTCCGTGCCTCGGAAAGCACATGACATGGTTAATCCATTGGTCCGCTGTCATTCGTAGATCTTTGACAGTCAGATTTAATTTTACAGAGATTTTGACCTAGTTCTGTAACCATGGTATGAGTTGTTCACACATAGCTCGTGCTGACACAAGATCGAGAAAGAAAAAGGCTGCCATCAGACGGACTGCATCGCAACAACCGCGCGCAGTCGATAATGATTCAACTAAACAGACGGACTGCATTTGAACTGCGTGCCAGCTTTCGAAGCAGTCAACTGCATCTAAACTGCGATGTTGCAGGTTTAGACCAGGCAGAAGCTAGTAAAGAAATGGACGTAGGTTTAAACCCAGACAGCTAATTTACTGAGTGTAAATTATTTCTTTACCCCCTCTCTCAAAACGGTGAAGCAAAACATCGTGAGGAAACCAGAATATCGAAGAACAAAGAATTCGAAGACATGTGACATCCACCAACCCGCACTGGGCCCAATGGTGGATTATGGCCCAATTAATCTTACAGAGACATGTTGGCGATTTCAGACTTATATTAACTGAGCTCCAGGTTTTCTCAAGATGTTTTCCTGCGCGGATATCAGTGATGTCCAAGATAAACTCAAAAGTAATTGTATTTCGAAAATAACTATAAGGGTTTTGTTAATTAAGATAAAGTGAAAAGAAAAAAATAAAAAGAAAGGAAATAAATTATTCAAAATCCTAAACACACCTAGTTAGTGTTTATACACTAACGAAAGCTCTTAGTATACCTACATAAATCTAGATAATTTCACTTTCGCCACACAAAACAGTTTTCAAAACACGACACTATAATATATAATAGGTTAATCAACATAATTATCTATGTCAGTCGGTACATGCTGACAAAAAACTAATTCTATTTTTTGACTATCGAGCGTGGGGCTAGGAAATAGGCGGAAAGGATTTAAGAAAGAAAGAAAGAAACAATTTGGGACACACACAGTAAAATGTAAATGCCTCTCTTTCAGTCGTCAGTAATTTGACTTTCGAAAGAAGAAGACAAAGCGTTGTGTAACTATACAGACGCTATACAACGTTTATTAGTAAGGGGAATAGTAAAAAAGGAGCATTTAAAACTAACAATGTTACATTAAAAACTACCAAAAAAATAACCTTTCCGAGGCTAAAAAGGTTCCTATCTCAGCATAATGCTGCTATAAATTGATGATTTATTTCTGCAAATTGAAAATGCCTATGAAAGTACTCGTATATACGCTACTTACAACAATTTTCTGTTTACATTTTTGTGTGTGTGTCCGTCTGTCTGTTTGTTCCGGCTAATCTCAGAAACGGTTGGACTGATTTTAACAGGAATTTCACTGGCAGGTAGCTGCTGTTATTAGGAGTAACTTAGGCTACTTTAAAGAAACAGAAAGTCAAAAGGTATTGACGTCATGAAATCGCGGGCAGTAGCTAGTTTTACTATATTATTATGCTAGATGGCGTCACTGAGACAGGGGTCACAGTTTATCTATGACATTTTGAATAATAACAGTAATAGTATCCTATATGTTTTTATCTGTACTTAAACTAGATTTCTACAACTTGTTTTTTTATTCGGTTCGAGAAACTTACAGCTTATATTAGCTGCGCCCCGCGGTTTCACGAGCATAAGTGTCGATCCCGTAGGTGCCTTTATACAAAATTTTATCAAAATTGGTCTAGCCGTTTGAGTGTGAAGAAGTAACAAACATAATTATAAACACACACACACACTCACAAACTTTCAGCTTTACCCATAATATTAAGTGTGATAAACAGTATTCTTAAACAATAAGTAATTGAAGGCCATACCTACCCATAATATACAATTTCAAACATAAACCTATGTTTAACTTAACCATAATGCCTTTCCTTTAAATGTATTTTCTTTCTTTCTTTTTCTTTCTTTCTTTATAATAAGTTCTAAGTAGACTGTAAAAGAATACATTTTACATACATAAAATCACGCCTGTTTTTCACAAAGGGATGGGCAGAAAAAGTAATAGTACACTATTATTTTACTAGTTATTTTTTAGGTCTCATTTAATAGGGGCGAGCCTATTATCAACCTGTCACAAATCCGGACTCCAGGAGACTGAGAAATTCCAGATGAAAACCCTATAACTCTTTGCTCGACCACGAAATCGAACCACGCACCTCCTGATCAGCAGTAAAGCATGTAACCACTAGACCATATAGGCAGTCCGGTCAGTCAGTTAAAAAAACTAGTTTCCATGGAGTTTCTTGCCCGTTCTTCTCCATAGGTACCTACGCTTTGGAATGGGCAACTAGCTTCATATTTTCTGACTGAAAATGTTCTTTACTCACTTTTTAGACCTTTGTATCCTGCTTATGCGTTTGAAGTTTCATTAAAATCGGTTCATTTATTGCGAAAAACAAGGGCTTGAAAGTTTGTATGAAATGCCGTACGTCGTAAGAGCCCCTGTAGCAAAAAATAAAATGAAAAAACTACCAAAAAATCGAAAAACTCCAACCAAAATATTTTTATCGCCCACCTGTGCCGTCAAATTGCCAAAATTACTGTATGCGTATCGTAATCAGTGTAACGGCATCTGAAATCACGCTAAGCACTGTAAGGCACGTATTTATGTGATCACCCAATGCAAGAGACAAGATGTTGATTAAAACTTGAAAAGTAGCATCTGACTGGATCCTTAATCTGTTGCTGTTCGACTACGAAGGTTTACATTTTCAGAAGGTTCATTGTGAAAGATGCCACAAAGAAAGTATACTGTAATTAAAATTAAGTAGGTATATAATTATATTTATCCAAACTAATATTATAAATGCGAAAGTGTATGTCTGTCTGTCTGTTACCTCTTCACGCTTAAACTGCTGAACCGATTTAGATGGTATAGAGATAGTTTAAGTCCCGGGAAAGGACATAAGATAGTAATTTTTATCCCGATATTGCCACGGGATCGAAACTTATGCAGGCGAAACCGCGGGGCGCTGCCAGTATTATTATATAGTTAATGTAGACAAAATATTGTAAAACAATTTAAAATAGTAATGAAGGAGTTTCTGGCCCATTCTTCTTTATATGAAACTACCTTTTGGAAGGAGCGACTACAATCAATTAATTTTTTTGTAAATTTTGAAGTTCAAAAGTGTTTTATGTGCCTATTTGAAATAAATAATTTGACTTTGGCTTTAAAGGCTGGTTACACTTATGCAGATTTTTTTTTAAATTATGGATATGCAGAACAGTTTTTATATTTCAGTGTATTTATAGACTCATAACGTTAAAGGGTAATAGTGTAATCTTTATCAATGGACCTTCTAAATATTTTGCAATAGAACTTTAGGTCAACAAACCCCAATTGCGCATAAACCCTCCAGTTTCATGGCCCAACATCGAACGGGTTCATCCATACCGGTATGTCAACCGAACGGATCAAGTAACGGCATTTTATTTTGTGTTTTAGTACTATCAAGTTTGTTTGTCGCTAATGTGTTAGCTTTATGTGTGTAGGTTAAGTCTGTATTGTGTTTAGCAAAGAATAGGTCACGTGTTTTTAACTGACTTCAAAAAGAGGAGGTCTCAATTCGATTGTATTTAATTTGGATAATTAGATATGTATGTTACGCGTTATCGCCGGCAATTCTTTTATTTAATGGATAGGGTATGTAAAAGTTAATAACATTTACAAGAGACCACCTTATAAATTTTAATAAAAAATATGAATTCATGTCTTTAATTGTATTAATAACTTGTTGCATAAAAAAACAAATTGAACTCTAGGACTGTAGACAAAACTTTGCTAAGAGCAATGTTAGCTGGCAAAAAACGTATACAGGTTGTATCAGAAAAGTGTGCTCGAATTTAAGGGTGTGGGTCAGATCAACATTCGCCTCGGGACTACATGATAATCGAGAAAAAAATATCAGCAGTCCCAAACATTTGGGTCGAGTAGCTATTGAAGTTTTGTACGGGACAGCTGGTATTTTTTTCTCGATTACGATGTTGATCCTGTTGGTGTTGGTTTGTTGGTACAACGTTGTTCAATTTGATGGTCTGTACCATACCCTTAAATTTGACTACACATTTCTAATACATCCTGTATAATCACAAATCCAGGAAAACCTTGTATGCAATCTAGGTTGCATCATCAGCCTTGAATCTGACTGCATTATTAGTCTAATCGATGTAGGTGCAGTACTCGTCTTCAAAACAATAATTAATAACAATTATATAATTATAACTAGTATGCTTAAGTTGTTTCTACTTAGATGAGCATATAAATTATAACTGAAAAGACAGTCCACAAAATCAAAAGCAGAGGGAAATAGTTTTTTTTCACGACAGGGTATTTTTCTATCAAAATCAAAATATTTTATTTCACATAAACCTACATGGGCACTTATGAAACGTCAGAAGCTAGGTGCACGGTTCCAATTGGTCGTTTCCTATGGAGAAGAACCGGCAAGAAACTCCACGGTTACTCTTTTAAAAATAATTGGTTTTTACAATGTTTTCAAGTTACAATAGGTATGAGAGGACAGCGTAGGCCTGTCAACAAGTACCAGGTACTTGATAATATATAAAAAAAAAAAAATTGAAAAAAAAACATCTACAGATCTAAAGTCTAAAAGGCCTACACAGTCCTCATATTCACAAAATTAGAAACCATCAAAAGGATAAAGTAAATAATAAAATTTATAAAAACCTACTTAAACCAAGTGATATGATTGCCATTACAACCACTAATAAAGAGGTGAAAAATTAGAAATGTCTGTACAATGTCAAGGAAGTATTAAAATTATTTAGGTATTCTTAAGGTCGTCGGTCCATCTAGCTCGGGGGTCCCACACTACGCTAGCCGGTACGTCTGCTCCACCGGCTATCGGTCCTTCGACCTTAAGGCCAGCCTGAAGGTGGCTGGGACAGACTGGATGCGAAAGGCGGAGGACAGGGTGTTATGGTGCAGCATGGGAGAGGCCTATGTATAGTGTATAGCAGTGGACTGAGATAGGCTGCGTTAAGGTATATCATAAAGTTATTCATAGACTCCTGCTAGTTAAGTTTAAGCCAAGAAAATTAATTACCTAATAGGCTAATTGACTGCCATCTTAAATTGCCCGTATATTCAAATCATAAGTGTATTTCTTTGACATTTGTACGAAATGGCTATAATACGGCCAATTGACGTAGGAAGTAAATTTCGACTGCCTATAAATAGTAATTCCTACACACACAACTGTCAAAAATTTACCCTGGCTGGAGAGCCTTCATTTATTGAGGCATCCACAGGATAGTCCGGCTAAGCAGCCGAAAACCTCCTTGGTAGACTTGAAGATAACATAAAAAAAAAACTGATAAACTTTTGATTGGAATTATTGATGAATAGCGGCCCGCCCCAGCTTCGCATGGGTGCAATTTTTTTTTAAATCCGTTTTTTTTTAATACAAACATTGTCCTTGCAATAGGTACCGAACACAACAAAAATGAATTATCTAATTTGGTGCAGGCGTTCGGAAGTTATGCGACGAATTAGATAACGTTGCTATATTGAAGAGTACAACTGTGGTGTGACAACTGAAGTGGCAGGTATTACATTTAGTCGGTTACTTTTGTTTAGTATAGGTAAATTCACTCAAAACATTGCCGGTTATCATGTGAAACTTTTGACGTTTTCATTCAAAATACCTAATATAACATTAAAATAACTTCGTTAAAAGTGCGTGTGGCTAGCCTTTTAGAGGCGCAATTTGCACTTGAGTGACAATTTGCTGCGGGCAGTTATCATGGAGTGGAGCCTACCGAGAGCGAAAGAGGCGCGCGAACGCGCCGTCTTTATGTGCTCGTTGAAGGTGAGGTTGTGGTCTAGGATGACACCTAAGTATTTGGCTCGCTTTCCCCAGGGGATCGGCTTGCCATACATAGAGGTCGGGCGCGGGGGGGGGGGGGGGATAGTTTGCGCGGTTTCGAGAAGATGACCGCCTGACTCTTATCGGGGTTGACCTCGATTCTCCATTTCCGGAACCAATCGCTCAAGGCGCTTGCGGAGGTTTGGAGGTTTCGAGCTATGGATGACTGGTTGACACCCGAACAGTATATGGCAGTGTCGTCGGCGAAGAGCGCCAACTGTGCCTTTTTACTGTTCGGGATGTCACTAGTGAACAGGGTGAAAATGAGGGGAGACAGAACGGAACCCTGGGGGACTCCGGCGCGGATGGGGTGAGGGGGAGAGAGAGCGCCCTCGATACGGTAGCGGAAAGTGCGGTCCGACAGAAAATCTCGTAAGATGAGCACGAGACGGTCTGGCACACCTAGCAGGTACAGCTTATATAATAAGCCATTGTGCCAGACCTTGTCGAACGCCTTCGCTATATCGAAGAACAGGACGCCTGTCGAAGCACCTCGCTGAAAAGCAGCGCTAATGTGCTCGACTATGCGGTGGAGCTGGTGGATGCACGAATGCTTCGTGCGAAAACCGAACTGTTCGGGGGGGATGAGGCTCTTTGCTTCGGCATAGTCTTTGAGGCGCTTATAAATAAGCCTCTCGTAGACTTTGCCGAAAACATTGAGCAGACTGATGGGGCGGTAGCTGGAGGGCTCAGACTTGGGCTTGCCTGGCTTAGGGATGCCTATGACTGTGGCTTCTTTCCACATTTGGGGGAAGATGTTGTTGCTCAGGGCGCCATTGAAGATGGCGGTCATGAGCAGTATGAGGGGGGCGGTGTGGAGCGCGCTGAATCGACGTAGAATATATAGTACTTTAATTTTATTTATTGTAATTTTTTCTTATAATATTGACAAACGAAAACTAATAAAACGTATTCATTATAGATCGAAGTTTTATATCATATTAGTTTATTTGATAAAATTGTGTTTATTTGGAATATAATGGACGCTGAATCAAGACATTTATGGCTTAAATTAGGCTTTCTCTTCGATTTTTTTTAGTGAAAACTCAAGGAATTTAAAGAAATTCTAGAACTCCAATAAACAAGTAAAACATTCAACTTATTTTTTAGTAATTTTAGCTTTTATAAGAATTGAATGTAACAATGTGAATTTGAGCGTCAAAGTTCCATCGCCGACGGTTTTTCTTGCAAACGGAGTTCGTAAAATATTTATAGTAAATTACACGAAAAGAAAAATTAAAATGTGTAACTCCAACTTACAAGAAAGAGAATGTTACTATCGTTATTCATAATCAAAAAATTTAAATATGTTACTGCTGCTGAAAATTACAGCGTCAAAAATCATGAATTTGCGTAAAAAATGTAATAGGACTCTTAAATACAATTGACATTGGAAACGCGTCATTCGGTCGTTTGCAAGCAGCACGAGTAACTACGCCTCGCAAAAAAAGAAACAATGAAAAATAACTAAAATCTAAGTCGCTTTTCGTGTTTGTCTGTGTGTCCGCGTTGTTCTTCTAAACTCAACGGATTTTGATGCGGTTTTTCACCATCATTTAGCGAATTTATTTCAGTAGATTTATATGTTTAATATATTAATATTAAATCAATAAATAATAAAGAAATCTCAATATTTTGTCAAGTCTTAAAAGCCGTGCGAGACAGGGGCGGGTCGCTTGTATTTTTATAGCATACGATCATACGAACCCCATCTTTTTTTTTCGTGAACATATGCCTACAGATTATGGTTATGATGCTTTAACATAAAGGAGGTTATAGATATTATGGGTTTCATATGTTATTGTACAAAGGTAAAATAAAATTATTATTATTATTATACATAAATATATTTTTACAGATCCTCATGATAGGAGACTAAATGTGATATCCAATTTTCTTATTTTCTATACTGTTTCTGTGATTTTTCTTCTAATACAAACAGTTTGTTTTATAAATAATTTAAATTTAAATTAGTAGTTTTTTTTATTCACTCTTCTTTATGTAACCAAAAAGCCAATTCTTGAAAAACGTTCAAAATCTAGTCGCAATCTCTGGGACAATCAAAGACAAAAAACAAAAAAATTGTTTTAAAAAATTTAGGGAAATTAGAGGTATTTTGGCAGATTGAGACTGAGTCAGACTGTTAATGTTTATAGAATTACGAAAATTGCCCCTCTGGTATTGTTATGGAAAAATCTTACTGAAAAATTTGAAAAAAACTGTAAAAGTTAATTATCTTTGATATTTCTACAAAATTAAATGACACTAGCACAACAGAATTATCCGTACCACATAAAACCATACATACAAAAAAAAACAAATTTAAAATGGCGACCGTACGCTGTTATCATACCGGTTAGCACGATTCTCGATATAAACATTTAATTGTGTACAAACTAATGGTCGGAACTATATAAAGAAGACCTATTTAGCTAGGTCGGGCAGTGGAACAAGATAATTGAAAAAAATAGCTCGTGTCTGTTGAGAAAAAATATCCTGTTGTCATGAAGTTTTTATTTGCCTTGAGTGTTTTGGCGCTCGTCGCTCTATCGTCCAGTTCACCTCCACCAAGGGGTTGTATCTATATTATGGGAAAATGTAAGTGTGAATAACAATTATTTATATTCTTTTTTAGGCGTTTTCTTCTTTTTGTTTCGACGGACATGTTATTATTTACACACCTACTGGTTCTAAATAATAGACATATTTTTATTATTATTTAGAACCAGTAGGTGGCCACATTTATTGCGGAGTCAGAGGCGTTGTTCAGAAGGCCAATTCCCGTCATTAAAAACTTTTAAAATCTAGTCGCAATTTCATCTCAGCGACAATCAATGTCAACAACTTGTCAATAATGTTGGGGAATTAAGAGTTATTTTTGACAGATTGAGACAGATCAGACTGTGAACGTTCTTAGAATTATGAGAATTGCCCCTTTGACAGTCAAAGGTGCATATTATCCTCTCACCACGATGGTACACACGGCTGCAAATCAAGCTATACATTTCCAGTTTTAGCTGACTTCGCATTGTATAGGTTTTTCGTACAATCAGAAATCAGCTTATACTGGTTATGTATAGATTATTTTTATAATTGAATACGGTGTGGTGCAATCCTTCCAAATGGTTAAAAAAGTACGGTAACAAAAAATTCCAGGTTTGTCCGTCATGCTGCTGATGCTGTGGTCTAAACAAAAGAATAATACAACGATCACGGTATTTAAGGCAGGCTTACGACTAGCATCCTAATCGAGCACACTCACGAAAAAAAAATCTGCTGTTTAATACAAAAGTTCAATACTTGACCAAAATGTATGAAACAACAGATTTTTTTTTCGTGATTTCAGATTTGGTCCCATAGTGAAAGTTGTTCATATTCATGGGTAGAACACCCTGTAAAAATTTGGATGGTGATAAAAAAACTTCCTGTATAATAGAAAAATGTGCTTGCTCAACAACTTAAATAAAGCAATAAATGTTGTTGATCTGTCAAAATTAAACCCATTGATACTCTGATAGGGTGTTAAGATGAGCTTAGTTGCTTAGCGACGCATACGATGATGATCTATCAATAGGATCGTTTAAATTAATGTAGCACTGAAGGGTAACAACAGTAAGAATGGGTTTCATTTTGACAGTGCAATGAATGTTTAATTGCGTTTTTTTATTTTGTGGAGTAGACTAATTTTTAGAACATATGAAGCAACTAGCTTCCGCCCGCAGCTTCGTACGCAAGGTATGTCGATAAAAACTATCCTATGTCCTTCCCCGGGATGCAATCTATCTCTCTGCCAAATTTATCGAAATCCGTTCAGTGGTTTAGGCGTGAAAAGGTAACAGACAGACAGACAGACAGAGTTACTTTCGAATTTATAATATTAGTATGGATGGAGTGATGGTGGACACGAGTTCAACAAAACTATATTTTTAAAACGTGCGCAATGCGCATTTTTTTAGCATACATTACGCTCCGCTACAACACTTTTTTCTGGTGGACATAAACACATAGTTTCATAGCTTAGCTTCAATGCTAAGCTACCTTGCACATATTTGATGGAAAGGCAGCTAATAATATCTCCTTCGTTACGGATGTATTTTTTATTACCTACTCATAAGTTTTTGTTAAAACAAAACAGACATCCGTGTTGCTAAACACTTTGTTGCGCCACTTTTTCTCAGCATAAAGACAAGGATGCGGTGAAGGGCGTACGTTTTAAGGGTCGTCTTTAGTAACTTTGCTTTTTAAAAAGTGCTGATTCTCTGCCATAAATGAAAAATATCATTTTGGAATTTTAATTCACTTGGTGCCTAAAGTATAGACTTATGTTTAGTAATACTTTTGTTCATCTTCTTTTTTTATAATATTTTGACAAGATTACGTACTGCACATTGCACCACGTGTTCTGTGCTACCTGATTATGACTTATTTCAACTGGCTACCTGTTTTCGTTTAAAAGATATAGCCCTGTGACACACAGACAGATGGACGGTGTAGGCTTAGTAGTAGAATTTCGTCGCCCGACGTATGTGTATTCCTGTTGGTCGCAAGCACGAAATCTGAGCTCTGGATCCCGGTGAGGTACTTTTAACAGTATGAATAGCTTTCATTTTGACAGTTAAACAACATTCATTGCGTTATCTACGCTGTTGAGCAGACAAATTTTTCGAACATATGAAGCAGTGGATTAGCAGTATCATTCAAAATGATTAGTGTTACGAAATTAGGATGCGGGTATGGATCTCATGGTCAAGAAAAACGGTATTGGGAGCGTTTACGACGTACGGCATTTCATACAAACTTTCAAGCCCTTGTTTTTCGACATGAATGAACTGATTTTAATGAAACTTCGTACGCATAAGCATGATACGAAAGTCTAAAAAGTTACTTAAGAACATTTTCGAAAAATAGTGTTAGGTACAGCCAAATTAGACCGATTTTAAATGTTCCATAGAAACAGAGATTTTTTTAAATAAGACATATCGAAAACGTTCCTTACACATTTGTATCCTGCTTATGCGTATGAAGTTTCATTAAAATCGGTTCATTCATTTCGAAAAACAAGGGCTTTTACGTTTGTATGAAATGCCGTACGTCGTAAACGCTCTTAAAATAGTTTCAGTAGCATCTCGGAGTCTGTAATACGCCCTTTAATACATGGGACCTTACATAATTGGCGAAATGTAGGTTTAGGTGAGTTACTTATGCATGCCTGCCCATAATATTTACATATCGTCCTTATCATAATAACATTCTTATGTATGTAGGTAGTTATCGTACGAGTTTTCCATGGTTCTCGATGTAATTATTTCATTGATTAAGTACGAACTACTCAATGAGCAATCAGCGTTGCTATATAAGATGATCTCTTCAGTCTACATGGGTACCTAGTGCAATAAAATAGTTTGAGAATATTGCACGTTTGTTCAAAAGTAAATAAGATAGCATGAAGGTTTTAGTTGCCCTGTGTGTTCTCGCTCTGGTCGCTTTGTCAGCTGGTAAACCGCAATCTATATTGAGGGAAGATGTAAGTATTTTTAAATATTTCTTAGTATATATATATTACCACCAGTAACGCAGTAACCCAGTTACTGGATAACACGATACGACGACCTCTATGTAAGACTGGTTGTCAGACTTTCGGGCTTTCGGCATCCCGTAACAACTGTCAAAGATCTTCAAATGGCAGCCAGGACCGTAATATCAAGATCGCTATGACTCAATATGTAAAGTATATTCTTTTCACCCATCCACGGACCAATCTCGCTATTTTGCTTTGATGTAATTGCCATTTATTTGATCGAACCTCAAATTATTCCCATTTTGCTTTCCTAAAAAATATTATTGAACACTCAATATGATGAATGCGCTTTTTCTTGTAAACCTCTAATAATTCAAATATTTTTATATCCTAAAATACTAAATAGCCAAGAAACTGCGACCAACTTGCATGTAGCAACGCGGTTGATCACAGATTTAACCTAATCTGACTTGTTTGGTCGCGGTATCCTGCTAACTTACTTTGTACAATTGTGAGAAAAAATCAGTAATTTAAAAAGAGGTTCCGTTATTTTAAAACGTTTGCATCATTAGAAACCCGAAATGTTTTTAGAGGATCATTAGTTCAAAAAACAGTAGAAGGTCAAAACGTTTTAACAAGATCAATTAAATATTTTCCGATGTAATATGGGTTTTATCTGGTTTTTACTAACCTTTGTTCGACCCATACAGCATAATATTATATATACAACGATATCTTTAGAAGAGCAGAACTGATGATCCATTTAATCAGTTTGCTCTCTAGACCTTCGTTGGTGCATATAGCTCATGCTTTTGATAATTAAGGAGTAAATCAGTAAGAATGCAGGTTCTAGTCGCTCTGTGTGTTGCGACGGTCGTCGTTTTAGCGTATGCTACTCCTTATCCCAGAGATTGGTATTACGACCCTTGGGGAAGATGTGTCATAAATTGTTATATTAAGTTCATTTTCGTTATTTCGTATTTTAATTATGGCCTTTTTGATATGAATGTGCGCTTCAATTTTTTCTAACGTGACGATACTATTGTGGTTTATAAACTAATGGAAATACATGCACATTATAGATAGTGCCATCCACGAAGACGCGCCCCACTCTTCTTATTAATCGCTAGTTATTTCCACTAGTTTTTTGATACAAAATTATTACCCACTAATAAGTAATTATTGTGTATCGACAAAACTAAAACACTGGCGGAATGTTGCACACTTGTACTGTTAGCGATTAGAAAGAATATTGGGGCGCGTCTTCGTGGATGGCGCTATCTACCTATATAACGTTATCGTGAAGCGTCTCCATAATATTTCCATACATTTTATTTCCCTATGTTATCGTGATATCGTGACGTGAACGTCCATGATAATATCATCGTGTAGAAATTATAAAAGTGCACATTGTGTATAGGTCTACCATGATAAGAAAGTGAATAAACTGGTGGTGGTGGTGAATAGACGGGGAGAACCGACTTCTATGGCGGAGTTTAAGGCTGTCCAGCTGTGGACTTCGTTTGGCTGAGTTGATTGATTCAAGTGAGGTGTACTTTCCATCTAGGTCAAAATCGAAGGTCATTTATTCATACTAGGCTGAGAATCAGCTTTTTTTGAACGTCAAAATTACATAAGACAGTCCCCAAAAACGCCCGCCCTTCACCACTCCCTAGTGCTTTAGCTGAAAAGAAGAAGCAAAACCCTAGCAGGAGACAAGACTTCTAGACATAATATTAAACAAACTCGCTTTTTATGTGTCTGTTTGACCGCTTAGATTTTCTAAACTTCACTAAGGATTTTGATGTGGTTTACACCATCATTTAAAGCATTTATTCCAGAGGGCTTATCTGTGTAATACAATAATAATTAACTAAGATAAAACACAGAAATCTTGATGTTATAAAGCTGGAGTACGCTAGGAAATACAAGGTGAGATTACCAGTCTTCGTATGAAAATTCACTTATATCCAATAGTATATAGACTTAGACCATAGAAATGTAAAAAAACAGAATACAAACTTCTTTCTTTTATCTATGGTTTAGACACTATAGCTAGTCAACGATTGCAATGATTAGCCCGTAATAGGTACTATTTAGTTTGGTTGAAAAAATCTATTTGTTTTATTTCGATGGTAGGATTTATTTGATAGTTTCTTGGTTTCTAAATAAACCTTATGCATTAGTTGCATTGTCGCTGCATCACCCAACGGTTTGTAGGAAATGCCTGTGGCATTAAGTCCGGCTCTGTACTTTTATGTACTTGAAGTAATTAAATAAATATGTTTTGTCGAGCAATTTATCATATGTTTAAAAAAAATTCTTAGTATATATATGTACGTAATGGAATCATCTGTAAATAACTATAACGTCATGTCTCAATATCGTAGGTAATCGCAAATACTTATCGTACCGGTTTCGCGTTTGTCGAAGTAATTATTTATTTTGTGTACAAACTAAATTATCAGTGCTGCCATTTAAGGTGACTTATTATGTTTAGATAGACAGTGCAATAAAATAGCTCAAGCATATTGCTCGTGTTTCTGGAGCAATAAAAAAAAGGTAATTAGTAATTATGAAGTTTTTAGTAGCTCTTTGTGTTTTGGTAGTTGTTGCTTTGGCGGCTGGAAAGCCTCAAATAAGAGGGAAGAGGTGTATCTACATTGAAGGAAAATGTAAGTGAAATAAAAACTTTTATATATTACATACTTTTTATGGTTCTACTCCCAAAGGGTGCCAACTGGACCTCCGCTGTCCGTCCGTATGACAGTCAGCGGGTTGTATCTCATGAACCGTAATAGGCAGACATTTGAAATTTTCACAGAGTGTGTATTTCTATTGCCGCTATAACAAGAAATCATCATCATCCTAGCCTTTTCAAAACTATGTTGGGGTCGGCTTCCAGTCTAACCGGATAACAACAAGTAACAAGAACTAATTAAATTAAAATAAAGTTAAACGTGTTTCTTTCCGCGTATTTGGCCTTGTGGCTTTTTTTAGCTACCCGCCCCTGCTTCAAACGGTTCTAACAACGATTACACACAGTATCGAGTTTTATTTATTAAATGTACTTCCATTAACCTTTCGGAATAAATTCTCGAAATGATAGTGAAAAGCGCATCACCGCTTAGTTTAGAAAAACAACGTGATCACAAAGACAGATGCGAAAAGCGGTTTTTATTTTATTTTTATCGTAGAATTAACGCGTTACGAGGCCATAGGTTTAAACCGTCTAAGCGGCTTGGCAATAATAACAAGGAAATTGGATAAAAGAATAATTTGTACAGAATAATATTTTTTTTTATAAAAACTGTATTTAGGTACTTATTTCTGTAGGTAGCTTTACTGTTTCGATTTTTTGTATTTTAACAGACTTCCAACAAAAGGAGGAGGTTCTCAATTCGGTTGAATATCATATTTTTTTTGCTTTTTACCTCATTCATATCAATTGGACTTATTGTACCTAAATCATTAAATCTTAAAATTATGTTACGGTAGAGTGTATATAACTTAAAAAATATTAACACGATACTATGTAAAACTACATTCTTACAAATAAATCTGCTATGCTAATGCTATGTGGTGTCTGCCCTACCTCCTAGGAAAAAGGCTTGAGTTCATTTATGTTTGTTTAATCAGAGCTGAGCAATGGTGGCCCAGAGTTCGAACTCAGACAGGCGCTTTACTTTGTGTAATTTATTTCATCACCACCATGCTCTCAAAACGGTGAAAGAAAACATCGTAAAAAACCGCCATGTCCTAGAACCAGAAATTCGAAGACATGTGACATCCACCAACCCGCACTGGGCTTGCGTGGTAGATTACAGCCCTCTAACAGAGAGGAGGCCTGTGTCCCAGCAGTGGGAATGATTATGTAGGTATGTTATGTGATATATAACCAGAGCTATATAAGAGAGATAAGATGACCTATTTAATCAGTAGTTAGACTCACTGGAACTGAGTCGGTCCATATACTTGAAGCAAAGAGTTAATCTGTAACTATGAAGGTTCTAGTCGCTCTATGTGTTTTGACGGTCGTCGCCTTTTCGTATTGTACAACTTACCCTCAGGATTGTTACTACGATGATAGGGGATTATGTAAGTGTATACTTTTACTATATTTCTCACAATTAGGTACTAAATTAAATGACTAGGTAACTATTCAAACAAATACAAAAAGAAAAGGACTCTAAGGACCAATTTTACCGAAGTCAGATTTATCTTTTATCAATGGAATAAAATTGATGTCTGACAGTTCTGGTAAGGAAAAAATGTGAAAAGTAAAAAAAATCTCAGTATAAGACTTATTCTTGGTGTAATAGTTTGGTGGAATTCGTCCTTTGCCGTCAAAATAGGTACCTACTCGTCCCCGTCCGGCAGCGTGCCCAGAAGACTGGCAGAATTGCCACGTTGAATGGCAAATGTTAATTCTGTGTCTCTAAAGCTATGTTGTAAAATTAAGATGCTCCTAAAAATAACACAGACAAACCATAATCTTTTATTTTTAGGATTTTCTAAGTAAGTAGATACGTACCTATATTTTATACGTTGATATATAAAATAATACATAATAGAAATTATAATAGAAAAAAAAAACAATTCGCGTCGCAACTTAAAATAATGATTACTTAGAAAAAGGTAAGAGTAATAATACAAATTTAGTTATTTTTAGGAGGTTCCTCTCTTAAGAGCCCTGACCAGTGACCACCCCGGTTGCTTGGACCCTGTTCACGTTATTACTTCGTCTGCGTGAAATTTCTTATAAGTAATAATAATCATTTTATTATCAGGCAACTAAGGCTAAGGCGCACTACGAATTTTAATCGCCATTCTGCTGTGAACAATACCAATATTCTAGAGACCGCGCACTGCGGAAAAAAATTCAGAATTCGCTTTAAAAATTATTTGTGTTTGCGATTTTATTACGCATGAACAAAAATCGCATCGCAGTGTGCGCTTAGTCTAAGATCTATAGATAAAATACACAAAATAATCTTATACAATAAAAAACCCCCTCACCCACCCCGTCGCATTGCATCGCCCGTTCGCACTATTACTTCGTTTCCGCTTAGTGTCCTTTTTGACTTTTTTAAATTTTACTCGTATCCTAAGGGTCGTAGCGTGATGTTAAATAGCCTATAGCCTTTCTCAGAAATTAGGCTATCAAATGCAATAGGTAGTTCAAGAGCGTATTCTAACAAACAAACTCTTCAGCTTTATAGATATGTGTAATAACGGATACAACAACAGTTCTTAGGTAATGTAATCTAAAGTATTTTCCTTTTGGACTGATGCGATGGTCGCTGAGGTCAACCCTAAATGTTTTGGTGTCCAAAAAACGATGACACGTGCACAGAACGAACCGTTGTCAGTAGATCCTTACACGTGCCGCAACAGCTTGCTGAATACATTTAGGATTTTTTCGTTCGTAAATAAATATTAAGTATCTAATTATAAATATAGCATTCTGGTAAATAAGGAAAAATAAATATTATGTAGTAACAAAAATACAAGAATTTGGCATAATATTTTTGTGTTGCAACATAATCTGGACTTGTCTTCGGAGTTTATCTAAGGGGTCATTTAAATACAGATATATATGATTTTATTTTATTTATTGTTTACATAAATACTAAGTAACCAATGACATTGGTGCCGACACTGTTGTTTACAAAATAAATTAAATTTAAGTTCAGCGCATCTGTTTTTTCTATTTGATTTAGAAAAGGACAAAATATATCAGCGCCAGACGTAAATATTGACGTATTTTTTGTAGTACACAGATAGTTTATGACCAGGATTAACACATAGGATACTTTTTATCCCGATATTCCCACGGGATCGAAACTAACGCGGGTGAAACCGCGGGGCGCTGCTAGCTAACAATAAAACATTTCAACACATGGTGGGTTCAGAATCATGAAGTAAAGAAAGAAAAAGAAAAAATAATGTTTAATTAAAAACAAAAAAAAAATAGGTAAACACGACGAACAAAAAGAAAACAAACACAAAAAAAAAAACAAGTTGGGGAAAACTTGCATGGATGTTGTCGACTGAAATTTAATTTGTTAATCATTTGTTTGTTTTCCATTAATAAAATTAAATTTTGTTCAAGAACATCCATCGGTTTCTCACTAAACTTCAACTATATCCGACGATCCTGCATACTAATCTCTTTTGTTGACTGTACATACTTAATAGGTGTCACTACTAGGTATGTAAAACCCATGGTCAACAAGCTAAAGTTATGGAGGTCAAGTACCGTATGATATCATGGATTTCCACCCTGACTTGTGGTACAAACAAAGGTTTACTCATTTAATGCGTTATTTTAAGTATTGTTTACATACAGTCACTTGCGTAACTATACCGTTAGGGGTCCGTAGCAAATTCAAGGTATGGGGCCCTCCCTTAATGTAAAGAAGCTCAACCAATGTTATAGTTTTTTTTTACTAGCACGAAAATCACGAATCTACGCGAAAGGAGTCGCGGGAGGAGTCCCGCGACTCCTTTCGCGTAGATTTCATCAATGTTTAGAATGATTGTAGTACGTACATTTTCATTTGGTCATTGACATATAAATTACTAGCGCATTTGGTAAAATTTTTACTTGGCAGAATTTTATCAAAATATTCCCCTACGTAACTTAACACCTGACTGCTTCGTTAGTCTAGTGGTCGTATGTCGTAGGTCGTATCGTTATGATCCTCCTGTGCTCATGGCCCTCTCGGGCCCGGGTCCCCCTCTGGCTGGGGGCCCGTGGCATTTTGCCCCAAATGCCACCCTATAGTTACGCCACTGCATATAGTGTTGGCTTAGGTTGAGGTCAGGATGTGTATGCCGTTACTCATCAAAAGAGACCATGACTTTCGAGTTTGATTCGGCGTTTCTTTTCAATATCGACGTAAAAGAGTTTTTAGATAGATCTAAGTACTTACAGAAATAAACATTTCATTACATTTCATCAAGAGGTAGTGTTTGAGGAGAAGGAGAGGAAGATGGAATGAGAAAAGTTTTACTGCCCCGTTGGTCTCGTGGACGCAAGCGCGACTGCTCATCGTGGGGTCCTGGGTTCGATTTCCGGGTCGGGCAATGTGTTATAGAGTTTTTCCATTAGGAATTTCCTATTAACAGCCAGGAGTTTGGAAGTTGTTGGTGTGATACGGGTGATACCCCCGTGCCTCGGAAAGCACGTTATGCCGTTGGTCCTGCGCCTGATCTCTATTATATTATGTACTATACTTACATTAAATAACCATTATAAAGTTCAAAATAGTTACCCCGATATAATTACAGATTAAGATCTTGAGATGGAAACGAACCATGTCAACCATAGACATTTATATGAAACTAATCCAAAAAAAAAACTTATAAAAATAAGGTAAAGTACTCGTAATTAAATTGTAATTTCTTAATGAATTGCCTTAATTGAGGCGCTAAGTTTGAAGTCGTTAATGACGAATGTAATTATTTTTAATCATCTTGTCACTAACGAGGTTTTTATCAGCTGGGGTCATTTAAATTATTTATAAACGTTTGATATTACAACGAAAACAACTATAGTTGTCAAAGTATGTTTTTGCTGTATAGTCTGGAATCTGGGCGTCCGTCAGAAAGAAGCCCTAAAATCTGACAACCAGTCTTACCACGGGGTATCGTGTTACCTAGTAACTGGGTCGTGGAGGTCAGATAGGCAGTCGCTCCTTGTAAATACTGGTATTCAGCTGCACCCGTTTAGACTGGAAGCTGACACCAAAATAGTTGGGAAAAGGCTAGGCAGATTGATTGAGTTTTGAATCTTGATAGACAATCACCATGTTTTGCAAACACTTTACTTTTGATAAAGATTTAAGGCTCCTTCAAACAGGCGCGACACGCGACGCGAATCGCGAGCGGTGCCTTTGCGTCGCGTGCGATTCGCGTCGCATGTCGCGCCTGTTTGCAGGAGCCTTTAATTGGCTGAAAACAATATCTGCGAGAAAACTTTGTTATTATATATTAATTACCTTTTATGATCAACATAATCTTTTCCTGTCTAGAACCCTTTGGAATAGGTGCAATTCTTTTGTTTTTTTTTTTGTCATAAATCAGTAGATATCCATCTCTGCTTTATGTACAGCCTCAAAAATATGTCTTTATCTTTTCGTGTCGAAGACAAAATTTAAATTAATTTATTATGTTAGATAAGTTGGGCTCAGTAGGTGGCCATTCAAATCGTGCACTCAGTGTCGTTTTTTAGGTCCTCAGAAGTGCATGTGTATGGACACTCAAACATAAAACGAGATGTTTTGTGGCGACACATGGTTATCTTATCTTCTTAATATATATAAATTACGTGTCACGATGTTTGTCCGCGATGGACTCCTAAACTACCTAACCGATTTTAATCAAATTTGTACACCGTGTGCAGTTTGATCCAACTTGAAAGATAGGATAGAAAAAAAAATACAAAAACGTTAGCCACAGCAACGCGTGGCCGGGTCAGCTAGTAATAATATATAACAAAGATTGTAGAGAATGAAATGAATTCTTGTCGATGTACCTACTTATACATATTTTTGAGGCTGATTATACTATTGATTACAGTCCGCCGCGCCGAGATAATGTGTTCCTGACATGTTCGTGGACTGTCTAATCATTTCAGATATCTGCCTCTCACCTTTCATAGCTCTATAAAACAAGTTTTTGAATTTCAAATTCGCCAACCAGCACATGTCATAATTATATTCGTAACGAGAATAATATGAAAATTTGGTTCAACTGATTAAAACATCGCTGGGATGTGGCAGAACATTTTAAAATGAATTCAGTTTGATCACAAACTTTATAAAACGAATTTAAATGCATGGACAACAGTAGTACCAAATGCCATTTGTAAATTGCAATTATTGTTCTACACGAACCGGTGGATAAATAAATTGACAATAAATTGAAGAACATTATATACAATGTTAATTACATTTAGTCTAAATAGCGCTAGTTTTAACATGTCGGGTCATTTTGGTTGAATTATACGGACAGTTTTGGTAATTTACCATCCGTTAGGAGCAGTGGTGGTGGTAACGGCCTTGAAATACGAGTTGCACGTCGTGGGTTCGAACTCAGGCAGGCGCTTTACTTTGTATAAATAATTTCATCACCACTGCTCTCAAAACCATTGTGAGGAAACCATGTCCTAGAACCAAAAATTCGACTACATGTAACATCTACCAACCCGCAATGGGCCCGCGTGGTAGATCACAGCCCATTCCCTTTCGAAGAGACGAGAACTGTGTCCCAGCAGTGGGAACATTATAGGCTGATTATGATATGCTAAGGGGATAAATATTTTGGTGGAAAATAGCAAGTCATTTTGCTTTATGTGTTGTGTTTGTAAACGATATTTCACTAAGTGCAGATTTCACCATTGAAACTAAACGCGATCAGCACTTCTAATCCGCGTTCAATGGGCCGTCAGTATCAATATTCCACAACAATTTTGACACTGACAGCCATGCTGACAGCTCTTGAACGTGGTTTATATGTAGGTACTAAAGGCGTTTTGATTCATTGGTAAAATTCGCCATAATTAATGATGTAGCAGGAACGCTTTGACTTATGTGACAGTAAATTTGTTACCGTATATTTTCCAGGAGCGTCGAAGAATAAAACACAATTTTTTATATTACTGACTTTGAACGTTCATGTAGGTATATGCTAAAAAATTTTTGATAGATTGTCACAGATTATAGTTTCAATTTATTAATCACAATTTGTACAAGAATATAATAGAAGATGACCCCAAACTAGGCATTTTGCTGTATCTTAGGAGTCAGAGTTGCGACATTTTCAAAGTGTGGTACTAGTGATTATTGCAAGACAGGAAAACAAGTACTATAATATAGAAACTAAAATCAATTAAAATAAAATAAAAAACTTAGAATATACATCAGCCATATGCCATCAGCGTGAGATCAATTAAATAACAAAATAATAAGTAATAAAGTCGAAACTAACAAAATATAAATCAACAAAAATCTAATCAATTATATAAATCAATGTGTACGCTCTTGTTCGCAATGACCCCGTTTCTTATTCAATTCTCAACAAGTTTTCTAATTGTTACAGGCTACAAGGAATGCGAGGAAGGCACCCACTCTTACACTACCGGCTGCGGCCCCATGACCCCTGAACCAACCTGTGATGAACCTCACCCAGTACCTGGTAGAGGAGCCATCTGCGACTACTCAGCTTGCTACTGCAACTCTCCTACCGTCAGGGATTCTATCAGTGGAAAGTGTGTGCAGCCTGAAGAATGCCCTAAGAAAGAGAAGGAGACACCCAAAGAAGAGTGAAAGTCTTTTTTCAAAAGTTTCGACGTCAAATGTTAAAAGATGCCATATTTTTTATATGTATAAGTTTTTCTTTTATTAAACTGCTTTTGTGAAACAAATTACATAATAAGTTGTTATTTATTTCAATGTCCTTTATTAACTATAGGTACAACTAAGGGCTGAATTTTCAGTAGTCAGATAAGTTTTATCTGAGAAATTAAAATTGCACTTTGACAGCTTTTTTATAGAAATTATGTCAAACTGTCGTTATTAATCTTTAAAGTATTGTCAAAATAAAGACGTGTCGGAGTTCCGTATTGTCGAAATAAAATCTTGTCGTATTACGGTTTGTCGAAATTCAGTTGGTAAGTCTTATTCTCTATTGAAAAATCGGCCCTTAATTAGATACCGTCTCTTGTAATCCAAACAGTGTAAAAATCACATCGTGAAAACGTAGGTAAAATGATCTTAAACTGAGCTGTCAATAGACCTTTCCATTTTAGGTGGAATGACAGGTCACTTCACCAGCTATATCACAACCTCTGGATTTTTTCAGGATAACTTATCCAGAGAAGTCCAGTTACTTATTATAATGTAATCTGTACCGTGTGTGTGTGTGTGTGTATCTGTGTGTGTCCTTTGTACGTATTTTTCTATTCCTTTTTTCTTGTCTTTTTATATGTGTGTACATAAATATTTGAATAAATTATCTGGAATATAGAACCGGCCTTCAATCTGTAAAAACAAAATAAGTCAAGATTTTACCGATATATTAGGACCAGAATCTAAACCACTTTTTTAATAAAGATTGGCCACATACAGCCATATATTGGATAAGGAGAAGTGGAAGGAGGGAAGGGAGGCAAAAGGTTGATAATATTAATGATAATTAGGACCAGACCCAAACTAGGAGATAAGATATTATAAGCACGTTTATGTACGTAAATAATCTAGAGGGGCTCGTGGCTAAATAATAACAGCCGCAAGGGTCGACCGAAGGTTATTAGGCTACGCTTAATGCGGCTGGTTCACGCATGGGTGACCCCGACCATTCATTTATTAAAATCAGCACTTTTTAAACATCAAAATTACATAAGACAGTCCCACAAATCGCCCGTCCTTCACCACTTCCTCGCTCGCAAGACGTGGCGCAACAAACTCATTACACACACACACACACATACATACATTACACACACACACACACACACATACACACACACAAACATAAACACATTACACACACACGCACACATTACTTATATTTTTTTGTGGTTTTTATTATGTATTAGTTTATTATTGTACCTATTATATTATTTTGTGTATTTTATCTATGGGCCTTAGATGCCTGACAATAAAATGATTATTATTATTACATATCAAGCCCCTCCGGGTCTCTCGTTAGTCTCGGCTGTCATCTGTAGATCTTTGACAGTCATCAATGGTAGTTTGAAGCTCAAAAGTCTGACAACCAGTCTTACCAAGAGGTATCGTGTTACCTAGTAACTGGGTTGCGGAGGTCAGATAGGCAGTCGCGACATGTAAAATTCTGGTATTCAGATGCATCAGGTGAGACCGGAGTCCGACCGACCCCAAAATAGTTGGGAAAAGGAGATGAATTGTAAACGCCTTTATTCTGCTTATTATTTTCTTATGTGCTATTAGGCTTTTGGCAGGGGTCTTTGACTTCACAAAACTCTTTGATATACCTAGCATTATCAACAACAAAGGGAATTAATATCTTCCCTTGTGTTCCTATATTTATTCACGAATGTCTGATACTGGCAGTCTGAAATACATTGTTTATCCACGTTAAGGCACTAGGTAAGGTCGTTCACCTTTACGAGCAAATCCCAAACATTTCGGTCGGAATTTTGGGGCTTGCGACTCGTAAACATTAAAATAATGAGTTTAATCGAATAATTTTTGAAAAGTGGCTCATAATAAATCTTAGGGCCACAGCAGACAAGCTACTTTTAGCATCGGTGATCTTTTTAGAAGCTAAATGCAGCGACCAAACATTCCATACGCGGCGATTGAGACGCTTTTCGGAAGTTCGACACAGCGGCTAAACGCTACATTCCGCATACATTCGGATGCCGGTCGCATCGATTTGGCATCTTCTGCGGAACACGACTCAGTGTTGCACTAGATTTTGACAAAGCTACACCGTCACCATGGGTTCTAATGAAGCTGCAGCTTTATTGAGAAAGCGAAAATATCAATCGCGCCGAAAACGGTGTTGGTTACATCCAATTTATCAACCTTACTTTTGGAGAGCATCATTCATTACTTCATAATTTTTATTTTTTTAATTTTATATCATTTGTAAACTTTACCATTGTAAATCAGCAAACTACCGATAGTCGACTATCGATCGGTAACACTACAGCCGACCCGTTCCAGCAACGGAGCAGTCGCTAAAACGCGCGATTTTAATACTGCGGTGGAACACAGAGAGTCGCCAAAACGCGACGCAGCATCGATACAGGCGCAGATCGCCGATGCTAAAAGTAGTGTGTGTGCTTTGGTCCTTAGACTGCATTTTTCACTATAAAAAAAGAAACACGTACTATTTAATTAATTAATCTTAATTTGTTGATTAATTAAAGAGAAAACAAATCAGAAAAAAGAAAACAATCGAGGTCACTTTGGAAAGGCAATTTGACAAAAAAAAAAATCTGGAGTACCTCAGCACAGAGTGTGTCCTGAATTACAGCATATTTTTTTCCAAATCTCGTAAATGATAAATGATTTATTTCTGTAAGTAGGTTTGTACAAACACTTTTACACATCAATCATATTTTTTTAAACTAGACGAGGTCGGCGTTTCCTATCTGACTATTCTGAGAAGAAAAGCCGAAACAAACTCAGAGGTCACAGTCTCTTTTAAAGTCCAGACAAAATCTTGGTCAGATCATGTGAAGACCATGTAGATTGGTGTCTGAAATGGTCTTTTGAGGAAACATCTACACCGATTAAGCGGAGATGTCCACGCAATTGTCAAAAATCGTGCAGCTCAACTTAGAACTTGAGGAGCTCAACGATTGGACGAACAATATCAAAGAAGGGAGGGACATTTGGGTAGGCCGCGTAAATTATCCAAACTGCGTATGTTAGAGTTACCTACTAACATAATTATGTACCTACAGGTATATATAAGAGGTGAACAGAATTAGACCATACGTGTGTTTTATAATGTTATCGCCGTTCAGTGTTATGGATGGCAAAGTTCAAGATTCTTTGACCATAGATATTATATTAGTTAGTTTTTTATTAATTATAATTAAACTACTTTGAATAAAAGAGCCATTTTCAATAAGGTTCCTCCTAAAGGGTTAAACGAATCTATAAAAAAAAGTAACTCAATTAATTGATTTTTTCGCAAGCTACTATGTTTTCAGGTTTCACACTTGACAGACGGTTTTTTTTTTTGAAATATTTTGATGTTCTTTTCGTTTCTATTTCATTAAATAAATTTTTGAAAAGTAGAGAATTTAGCTCCATTAGAATAATATCTATACAATGGTACTATTTATATAAATTAAGTAGGTTCTGTGTACTAGCAGGAGTTTAACAATAGAAACAGTTGCAGAAAGGAGGCAAACATTTTTTTTTGAAAAAAATTGTTTGCTTGTTTGTGAACTCCTATCGCATCAATCGCATTATGAGTCGTGCAATAAAGCTAAAAATTAAAGGGACCATACAAGAAACATGTCCACCCCGACCCTCGCTCGAGCCAGCCCGCTCCGCTGAGCCTGTAGTTTAAAATTCGCCCCAAAATAATACCGATCCAGCCTGTCCCTTGCTGTCCTCTTCCATCGACGCCCTAAGCCGAGGTCCGAACCCTCTGGGGGGGTGCCCTTAGCGCAGTCGCTTAGTTTTTAAGTTTTATTGTTGGGCCCGGCTGGAGGCCTTAATTAAGGCATCCACAGGAAAGTCCGGTTAAGCAGTAGCCATCCTCATATAGGATGAACGACATTTTCTGTTAATGAATTAAACAAAAATGTTTTGACGACTAGACTTCAGCCAGGTGGCCTAGAGGTGGACTTACGAGTTGGTTGTCGTAGGTTCGAACCCAGACAGGCCCTTTGTGTAAATTATTTCATCACCACTGCTCTCAAAACGGTGAAGGAAAACATCGTGAGGAAAAAAATTTCTAAAACAAAAAAAAAACGAAGATCTTTGAGTGGAATCTATAAATACGCTCAAAAACCCTGTACCATTGCATGCACTATGCACAATGTTTCGCGTGCGTTACTTTGAGCGCTAAAATCACGAAAAAAACAGCTGTTCCCTAAATTTTGTCAATTAATGCGAACAATGCAAGGAATGCGATATAAGTAGCTGACTATACTTGGAGTATCTTTGAAGGAAAAATCAGAAACGAAATTATCCGGAAAAGAACCGGAGGTACTTCAGTTTGCAGAGTAAGCAAGCTATAGTGGCAGTTGGCTGGCCATGTTTGTCGAGGGACCGATGGCCGGTGGAGCAGACGAGTCCAGGAGTGGAGACCGCGTATCGGCGAGCGTAGTGTTGGACGCCCCCCAGCTAAATGGGCCGTCGATCCCAAAAGGTGGCTGGGACAGCCTGGATGCGGAAGGCGGAGGACAGGGTGTTGTGGCGCAGCATGGGAGAGGCCTATGTCCAGCAGTGGACTGCGATAGGCTGAGTTGATTGAATGCATGGAGTAACAGATTTTTTTTTCCAGGTTTGGTCCCATTGAAGCGTAAGTTGTTCCTACAATGACCGTTTACGAGTTTTTTTGTTATTTGAATTACACCTAGGTATATTTTATAAATAGTAATAATAATTTCAATGACCATCTACGGAAAATTGGTTATTACAGTTCTATGAAACGAGTGTAGGTACGTATTTAGTACCAGCCAAGAAACTCGGTAAAGTCAAGGGACGGAAAATGATTAATTACTAGCAAACGAACGGGCGACGGCAAAGTGAAATAAATAAAGAGCAACCGACAGACGTTTCTTAGAGCCTGGATAAGGTAGCGGCACCATTTATGTGCGTAGAAGTAAATTACAAATTATATATTGCGACTTCTTTCATACGTTGTTGGTAATCAGTGTGAAAACCGTATGCTAAGATATTTATAATGTTATTCTTTTGTATCTTTCAAACTCAAACTAAAAGCATTTATTTCAATATTAAACCCATTACAGGCACTTTTGAATTGACAAAGGGTCGGTCAGTCAGAAAGATGAAACAGTTGCTTATTCCAAAGCGCAGTAGGTAGGTCTAAATGGAAAAGAACGGGCAAGAAACTTTTTAATCAAAACATTGTTTAATTATCCTTATTTATACATTTAACATCTGTATGAGTGAATATTGCTCACTTGCTAATATTACTCTGACATTTGAATATTTGTACACCATGATGTGGTAGAATGTACGGAACATGTAAAATATCAAAATCATAATAGGTATGTCAAACTACAGGCTTACAAATAAATAAATTCCATTTCCAAAAACAACGTAATGAATCATCTACACTCTGCCAAGATGTTAATCGCTATTCGAAAACTAACAAAAACGTTTTTTTTTTGTTAATTTTCACTAAAACATCGATGCGACGGTTTTGGTAAATAAATCTATTTTCCTATCTGTCAATGATCTACAAGCTAGGGAACGGTTTGTGATTAATTGATAACGATTAATTATCTAGCAGGCCCAGACGGAGATGGCGGGATGAGCTGAACTTCTTTAATAAAGATTGGTCCTTGGCAGCTCTGGACAGAGAGAGGAAAGAGAGGATCCCAGATGGCTATAAAAAAATATCCGGCACTCTAATCGTGTAAGTAACACACTTTCTCTCCAAAATCCGAAAGATAATCCATCGCTTTATATATTTGAAAAATTCCTTGTAGTTGTCGAACTAACAAAATGAAAGACATTGCAATTTTTTGTGTGTCGCAAATACCCGGCAGAAAATCTAATCTTTTTTCTTTCGAAGAAAAAAAAATTCACTAAGCGAATAACAGTGACGGTCACCCCACTGGTACGTATTTCTGAAGAACGCAAAAACATTTACCATTTTTACTGAAAGATGTCTCAGGTTGCGCCCAAAATGATATCGAATACTAGGTACTGAGTTTCATGTTGTTTTTCACCCAAATTATAATGACCGTACTACTTATCACTTTTATTTTCTCTGAGTTTTGATGATCTGCACTGCAAGGTTTTATAATATAATTTATTTTTACTGCCAAAAGACTAAAGATAGATTTTCAATAATTATCTTTTTTTGTTTTATTCGTAAAATATCTTTGATCACAAAATAAAAAGTGTCCTAGAAAGATTTAGCGAGACAACCTGGGTGCGTACCGCAAGAGCTGGTTAATTGAGATGGTTCAAGATACCTAGAAGAATTTGGGAGAGGCTTTTGCCCAGCAGTGGGGCAGTGTCCGTATCAAAAAAGCGTATTATGAGATTAAAGACTTTTTGATGATAAAGAATTTAAAAAAAAGATATTAAAGACTACATTGAAGGCAAGGAAGTTTGGCAATTATTCCTTCTGCACATGTGGCTTCCGTGACATCTCATTAACGGCATAACTATGTAAATGTCTATTAACTGCTCCAAATTACGATGATTATATTTTTTATTTACTTTTACATACACAACCGACGAAACCTCCGAGGAAGTATGCTGCTGTATATTTAAGTACCTATAACTTATCCACATACCCTTTTAAACCCTTTAATACAACTTAAAACTTACACCAATAGCATACAACAAAATTATTAGTTATATTTAGTGCCCCAGGCGAGGGTCCCGGTTACGACCTTCAAATTTCTGCCATTGTCATAAACTTCACTAAGGAAGGAATTAATAATCTTCCGTTCGTCCTTATATTTAGGAAGACCTGACAAACTTATAGGCCTCGTTCACTGCCTCGAGTGATGCGACTTGCGACGCGACTTGCGTCAAGCGCCTGTTTCCATCTGTCGCTACACAAGACGCGTCTCTGTGACTCGTGGCATGCTAAAAACAGTTTTTGCCGCAGCCGCTGTCGCAAGACGCTTGTTGCTTGAGCATGCACAGTCATAAGCGATCTTCTGCCGCATGAAGGTCGACATTTAGATGCAAAGTGAACTAATCACCTGCGATTTTTACCGACCTGTGTAAGTGGTTTAGCGATTCAACTTGTGAGGCGATTTGGTAAGTTTTTTCGCTGTGCAGTCACGGCGAAAAAATACCTAGTGTAAATTCCCCATTACTGAGTCGCATCGCGATGACTCTTGGCATGTTCTAAACATCTTTTTCATTTGTTTTCTCCGCAGACGCTGTCGCAAGACGCGCGTCGCTTGTGCGCGTAGCTCGTGGCCACGGGGTTACCTACTGTATTTAATAAACGCCCCGGCAGACATCAGATTGTCAAGAGAGATTACTTTTTTACCTTTATTATTTTCTGACTGGTTGTCAGTTGTCACGGACACAGAGCAATGGAAGAAGTATGCTAACTTCGAACGGGTTTTGTACTCAAAATAAACTAAAATATAATTCGGGGGGAAAAAAGCCAGACAAATCAAAAACACACTTGTTTCGATTCTGATGCCCGTTTGAAATTGTCTTATAATGTTCCCACTGCTGGGACACAGGACTCCTCTCTGTGAGAGGGAATGGGCCACAATCAACCATGCGGGTCCAGTGGGGGTTGGTGAATGTCTTCGATTTTTTTGGTTCTAGAACATGCCTTTTCCTCACGATGTTTTCCTTCACCGTTTTAGAAGGGCCCGTGGCTAAATAATAACAGCCGCACAGGTCGATCGATCAGGTTAAGCTACGCTTGCCGCGGTTGGTCTGTGGATGGGCGACCATCTTTACATATCGAGACTCCTCCGTGCCTTGGAAAGCATGTTAAGCCGTTGGTCCCGGCTGTCATTCGTGGATCTTTGACAGTCGTTACGGGTAGGCAGAAGCCCGAAAGTCTGACAACCAGTCTTACCAAGGGGTATCGTATTACCCAGTAACTGGGTTGTCAGATAGGCAGTCGCTTCATGTAAAATACTGGTATTCAGCTGCATCCGGTTAGACTGGAAGCCGACCCCAACATAGTTGGGAAAAGGCTACGCAGATGATGAGTTATTTTTTTTTTATATAAACTCTTTGCTAAAAAGCAAAAGCGCAAGCAAGCAAAAGCAATTATATGAAAAGCTAAAAAGCAGTTTATTGAAAAAATATTGTTGTCAATTTAATGAGATGTAAAAATGATAGTGTTAATCGACTTTTGTTGCTGACTGTACCTACTAGTTTTGTAGCAACTTGGGTGGTTTCATTAATTTAACTTAGATTTTGGGGCTCACGGCTAAATAATAACAGCCGCACGGGTTGATATGTTTGCCGCGGTCAGTTCGTAGATGGGTGATCATCTATTACGTGTCGAGACCCGTCCATGCCTCGAAAAGGATGTTAAGTTGTTGGTGCCGGCTGTCATTCGTAGACCTTCGACAATTGTTACGGGTAGTCAGAAGCCTAAAAACCTCAAAACCAGTCTTACCAAATTATATTGTTTTACTTCTTTGCCTTCACTACGTCACGGATCAAGTCCAGGTTTAATATATAAGAGTATTTGATGGCACAAAATATCACAATATTTGGGGACTATTCATCTGGCCGCATTGTGACACGATTGACGACATTTTCCTTTGATTTGGCCGGTTTTACATAAATCGAAAATAATCAAATCTTGTTTTCGTTCATTTGAGTTTTTGGCAGACAAAATGAAACTTACTTACTTAACTTAGAACTTATTTTTGCCTTATGCTGATGCTAAATAATTATCTTTAACTAAGTAGTACCTATTATTCGAATAGTCTGCGCCGTCGTAGTATTTATTTGGAGCGTTTACGACGTACGGCATTTCATACAAACTTTCAAGCCCTTGTTTTTCGAAATTAATGAACAGATTTTAATGAAACTTCGTACGCATAAGCAGGATACAAAGGTCTGAAAAGTTAGTTACATTTTCGAAAAATGGTGTTACAGCCAAATTAGACCGATTTTAAATTTTCCATAGAAACAGAGATTTCCAGTTATCTTTGTTTAAATAAGACGTTTCTGTGCCTACAACAACGTTGCTTGTGATTACTCTACGTTTATTCCAAGCCAACGTCACATCACTGCCCACAGAGGACTTTTTTAATACTGCCGCCATATTAACATTGTTTTCTTCCAAACAAAAACCTAATACAAAATATATGACACCTCATTCTAAACTCGCTTGAAATGCAACCACAGTTATTTTATGCTGCACTAAATAAGGTCGACTTTAGCACACAACCTCTACAGTATTTACCTACTTCTCTATGTTAAAATTGCAATAAAGTTCGTCTGCTACTCTGAACACAACTTGCTTTTCAATCGCTGACGCATCTCATCTCTGCCTCTGCATCGTTCGCAGTCGTTATGTTAAATCGTGCAGGTTGTGCTCAAATTTTCAAAGAATCAAAGAACTATTGTCTGTTTCATGGAGATACGTTCTTCAATGGATGCTGGTATGTCAAATGCCTGTGAAGGTAAGCCTTTAAAAATATCTTACGTTTAATATACAGGTTGAAATTTAATACATGCGACAAATCGAAATGGGAGATTGTACTCATCATTATGAACAACTTTTATTATGGGACCAAACCTGAAATCGCGAAAAAAAAATCAGCTGTTCCCTACATTTTGACGAGTTATGCGAACATAAATGTAGGAGACAGCTAATTTTTCATGTTTGGTCCCATAGTAAAAGTTGTTCATAATGATGAATACAATCTCCCATTTCGATTTGTCGCATGTTTTCAATTTCACCCTGTATAAGGTCCCATTACAATGGACAAACTTTTAGAAATCATTCAGACTACAAAAATAAGGACGATGGTTAAAAATATATAAGAAAAACGTATTAGAAATAAGAAAAATAATCAGCTAACGAAAGTACACTAATTTATTATTTCAGGTCAAAATAAAAATCAATTTAATCAGTTTTTTTTCCTTGGAAATCTTTGGTTAGACTTACTGAACGCTGTGTTAAAATTTGTCCATCCATTTTAATGGGACCCTGTATATTTACAGCACTGTGTGACCTAAGCCCGAACAAAACGCACGCTATTCTGTGACTTAAGTAGTCCATTTTTACACAGAAAAGTGAGATTTAAGTGCGGGTTTAGGTGTCACACGAGATATGCCTAAAATAGTATAATATTATAGTCTATTAATGCGGGCACTAATTTTACACCGTGCAATATAAAGGAATACTTTATTAATAATTGTTAATAATAATTATTTAACAATAATTTTCATACATTGTTTTAGCGTTATCCTGAAGTTAAAACATGGGTCAGCTGTCATTTATAGGTACTGCGTTTGCGATTCTGTTACAAAACATGTAAACAAATATGTATTTTTGGAAAAAATACTTTCAAACCCACACATAAAGTCCAGTTTTTGCTACAACTTCAAAAAATATGAAATCATCTTATTTTACAATGAAATTTTGATGATCGTTTAAAAACTGTTTAGACAGAGTTTTGCTATTTGCAAAATTCCCGATTATCGTTTAAGTCTATCAGCTAAAGGGTGAGTTGAAAGCCTCCATGAGTAACATAATTCTTTCATTTCATATCATTCTCTCTTTTTCATTAATGTGCACAGAAAAAGAGTGGAACTCTCTACCTGCGTCTGTGTTTCCGAGCGCATACAACCCGAATCTCTTCAAAGTGAGAGTGAGTAGGCTTCTTCTGGGTAAGCTCACTCCATCGTCGACTTTGTCTCTGTCACCTCTGACCTAGACTAGAGTCATGAGCAAACCCATCTCAAATTAAAAATGTTCAGCACCACACGTACGCTACCATCTTGCTGACTAATATTTCATCACATCATGAACCAGTCTCTTATAGTCCATACCAATACAAAATCACTACATCAAAGGTAGTAGACATTTTAGAAGTAGAAACACATTGACATCGCAAAATCAATTCACTGACACGACGTTTTTCCTAAGTTCCAAATCTAACGTATGTGGTACTCAGAGTGATTACATTAAATCGCGCGGGAACTCAAAGGTAACATGATACAACATATATGGTGTGGCTGTATCATGCAGATCACAGAACAATCGAATGCTGAACGCTCCTAGAGAGAACGCTTTGGAACGCATTATAGGATTGTTATACTGTTGGTTCTCGAAAGTGGTGATGTGAGTTTAGGAAAATGTAGGGATTTCAAATGCTTTTATTAAGAAAGGAAGAATTGTCTTTTTGCCTTGAATTCTTCGCCTTCCCTCAGGCGTCCATTGAGTGACGATCTTCTCCCATCTCTCCGGGTGCATTCGCGTGACGTGTGAATGGTGCTGATATATGCGTCATGTTCGTGAACGGGCGCCGTCAGTTGGGGCTGGTCATTACTTAGCTGCCTCTGCTTATTTTTAATTATTTTATTTTTGGAATGTTGTTTTGTTAAGTACTTACCCACTATTTGCTGTACTCTGGACACTTTTAACGCGTACGACTTTTTGTTACATCGTTCTCACGTAAAATTATAAATTCAACATTAATGATGTAACTATTATTTCTGTAAAATATAATTTAAAAGAGTGTCCATGGAGTTTCTTGCACGTTCTTCTCCGTAGGTACGTACTACGCTTTGTAATGGGCAACAAGCTTCATATTTTCTGACTGGCCGACTTCTTGACAATTAAAAAGTGCCTGTAAATGGTTTAATTGAAATAAATGATTTAAGTTTGAGAGTATAGTTTGAGTGTCCGGCCTCCCACTTCAGCCTGGCTGTTTTTCTCCAACTTCCGCTACTTGAGTCATGGAGCGCAGGGTGGTTTTACGAACTCGGTCTGTACGTTTGACACCTATATGCTACTCTCCATTGCCCGTTGGCAAACCAGTCAGAGCAAATAAAAAGAAATAACTTTAAAAAGGATGGGCTACGAATTCAATTAAGTTCTCCTTTACGAACGAAAACCTTATCACCACTATAAAATCTCATCGACTTTACAAACCAATCGTAACACCCAACTCACTCGTTTATCACGTCGAGCTTTGATTATCACGCACTGCCGAACCGCGTCCCCACCGTGACGATTTAATCGCGACAAACAATTTATTTTGAAGTCGAAACACTTTCCGTTTGTCTTGACAACTGGGGAGGAACGTGGAGGGGTGATGTTGAGTGTTGGCTTTTAAAAAGGATTTGTTTTTTTTTTGTCTATGGGACGTGGGAAAGTTAAGGTTTAAGTTTGATGTGTTTCGCTCTATTATTCTTTTTGTTTTTCATGTAATGCTGAGGTCTGAGGAAAGCGTTGTGAGGAAAGTTTTGAGTATGAATGTGTATGATTTGTGGAGGAAGAGCAAATAAAGGATAGATTGACTGTGTGAGTGATGATGGCTAGAATATGATGGTGACTACCGAGATGACGACAAATAGACAAGTATGGAAGAAAAAGACATGTTGCCTCTAACAAATTGGAACAAGGGCAGCAGAAAGATGAAGTTTTTGGAAGCTCAGGATTCAAGTTTATTATTTTGCTTTCAGTTCTGATTTATCAAGTTTGTTCACTATTGCGATTGGTCGACGGAACTCCTTACCACAAGGTTCTAAGAAAATCTCAGCTTCCATGCAACTCGGATATTTCGACGACCACGTTTACATAGCCAATGACTTCACCCGGAGAACTTCAAATTGAGAACTTGTTAGAATCCAATTTAACTTAAGCACAGATAATATAATACTCTCAAGAGCGTTTACGCCGTACGGCATTTCATACAAACTTTCAAGCCGTTGTTTTTGGAAATAAATGAACCGATTTTAATGAAACTTCATACGCATAAGCAGAATACAAAGGTCTAAAAAGTTAGAAGAGAAAATTTTCGAAATGTCTTATTTAGATAAAAAGATAACTGGAAATCTCTGTTTCTATGGAAACTTTATAATCGGTCTAATTTGGCTGTAACACAATTTTTCGAAAATGTTCTCTGCTAACTTTTTAGACCTTTGTATCCTGCTTATGCACATAAAGTTTCATTAAAATCTGTTCATTCATTTCGAAATCAACGGCTTGAAAGTTTGTATGAAATGCTGTACGTCGTAAACGCTCTTAAGGTAAAAGGCGGCGAATTGTCAAAAAAAAGGTACTAGTCTGCTGCCAAGCAACATTTATATGTTGAGGGTACGATATTACAGGCACATATGACTGTTTTAACTCGGAATGACAGACATAATGCATAAATGACGCGGCGTTCCACGTCATAACTTTGCAAAAAAATTTGAATTTCGAGGGCTACATTGAAGGAATCAGATTGAGTAATACTAAACTAGACGTGGATTAGTTTAAGGATTGCTAACGCACGCAATGAAGGTTGTTAAACTGTCAAAATAAATGTCATTGCTGCTGTTAGTATGTTATGCAGTTAGGGCCACTTCGGGATGCTTTCCCTTGTTCGTCCTTTTCCTCCCTGCTTTAAATTCACCGCCACTTGCACTCGCCCATCGCTATGAGTGCGACAAGGACAACGCATCGCTCCCGCCATCTGACGGTGTGAAGTAAAACAAATTAGTTCGAACTCAAGGCGAAGACCGGCTGGCAAAAAAAACCGCGCGCGCGGGTAAAAACACCAAAATATCGTGAAATACGACTGCTAGTGATACAGTGTGGTGATCTCCTGGCTCCCAGCATCCCGTAAGTACCTGATCTTTCTCAATTTACATCCTTTAGCCTGTTTCTGAGTAGGAAACTCAAAAGCTTTCGCGGTACTCAATCATATTTGTGGTCTCCCAGGAGGGACCTGCTTCCTCTGAAAAGCTCTTTCATGAATAGTTTTATTAGTAGGTACAACTCTTTATTGCTTTAAATGTCTTGCTGGTGGCGTGTGTTGGATAATTTTTAGCTCCCTTCAAAATGGTTGAGTTGAATGGTGCTGATCTATGCGTCATGTTGGTGAACGGGCGCCGTCAAGTGGGGCTGGTCATCACTTAGTTGACTGGGCTTATTTTATTTTTGGATTGTTGTTTTGTTACTATTTGCTGTACTCTGGACGCTTTTAACACGTACGTCTTTTTTTTTTGACATCGTTCTCACATATAATTATAAATTCAACATTAATGATGTAATTAATATATTTGTAGAAATATAATTTAAAAGAGTGTCCATGGAGTTTCTTGCCCGTTCTTCTCCATAGGTACCTCTACGCTTTGGAATGGACAACTAGCTTCATATTTTCAGACTGACCGACTTCTTGACAATTCAAAAGTGCCTGTAAATGGTTTAATTTAAATAAATGCTTTGAGTTTGAGTTTTACATCCTTCCTTATTGATCAATGTAAAAACAGCGATTCGGTACCATAACAAAATACGGAGGGAGAGAAATAACTCTCCTCTAACTATTTCTTTAACTCTGCCGGCCCACTCTATTGTATTAGTTGTGAGGCTTGGCGTGTCATATAATACAGCACGCTCTAGGAAATTGTAATTTCAAAGGGTCGCCATTATCGAAGTCGATATCGGTACTAATAGCCCTCCGAATGTGAAAGTTTAAATGTTTGTTTGTTTGTTACTCATTCACGTAAAAACGGCTTATAGAGGTATGAGGAACAGGGTGTAAAGTTCACTCATCCTCCATAGAAAAGGGAGGACCCTTGAACCAGACGAGTGTCTTGTCTAGTCGGCTACTATGCAACTATATGCTAGTTGCGCGATAAACTCTGCTTGCGCGATGCAGGATTTTGCGTGATGTCAGTATGATGCGCAGTTGTATTATATGGCGATGTAGATGTCGCCACAGCCTAAACTATAGTGTCTCACTTCCAATATCTATGTTCTTCTCGCGCTAAGAATTTGCGTTCTTCTAACAATCTTCTCCTACTTTGCCCTTCTCATACTTCTGATTTGTTCATTCCTCCTTTCATATTCAGTCCATTCTTCTTTGGAATGCGCTTCCTCTTGATATCAGGACGGCTAACAGTCGGTATGCATTTAAGCGGAAATTGCAGTTATTTTCATAACAAATAGCGTAGAGTCATCTCAACATCTCTTTCTCTTGAATTTGTATGTATATATATTATAAGTATATATTATATATGTGTATTAATATATATGTGTATATAAACTATTTATGTATTTGTGTACCTAGTTTTAATATATATTTTTTAATCATTGTTCCTCTCAACCAAAGCACCTGCCATCTAATCTCTTCACCACCCTTTGTTGACTGGTAGAGAATGCCTAAGGCATTAAGTCCGCCTTTGTACCTTTTTGTGCGAAAAGTTTAAATAAATAAATAAACGGATCGTTATGACATTTGACAGAGAAATAGCCTGGGACCTGGAGAAGGACATAGGCTACTTTTCATCCTGGATCGCAGAGGATATCGCGGGTAACAGCTAGTTGATTACTAAATCAAAAATATGGTCAAGATAATAATAGAACCCCTAGGTACAGAAACCAAAAAAAACAAAACCTACTCTTTAAAATTATAGTCCTCCAGACCGCATTTCTGCCATAGCGCCCAATCTCAACGGAGACTAGCCTTCGGCGCGGGAGATATTATAGTGCACAACAGAAGTGACTCACTCTCATAGTTCGATGGGACGGCACGCAATCCGACACGACCGGAGAGAGATCAGGCGCAGGACCAACGGCTTAACGTGATTTCCGAGTCACGGGGGTATCACACCGCCAACTTCCAAACACCGGGCTGTTACTAAAAAAATCCTAATAGAAAAACGGGAATCGAACCTAGTACCCCATGCTTAGCAGTCGTGCTTGCAACCACGGGACCAACGGGGCAGTTCAGACTCCTTAAAATAAATATCTACCCTACCTACATTTAGGCAAACCCTTTCAAATTACTGCCAGTAATAACATTGTGACCCTAAAGGCTAGCCAAGATCTTAGGGCCTATTTAGTGAACTTTATTACTACATTTATATTTTACTTCGAATAGCTACTTTTACTGGTTTGATAAAAAATTATTATGCAAATGAAGGATTTAGGTACCTGGATACTAACACCCGTATTCAAGAATTATACATACACTAGCTTCCACCCGCCCGGAGGGGCCCGTGGCTAAATAATAACAGCCGCACAGGTCGATCGATCAGGTTAAGCTACGCTTGCCACGGTTGGTTTGTGGATGGGTGACCATCATTACATATCGAGACCCCTCCGTGCCTCGGAAAGCACGTTAAGCCGTTGGTCCCGGCTGTCATTCGTGGATCTTTGACAGTCGTTACGGGTAGTCAGAAGCCCGAAAGTCTGACAACCAGTCTTACCAAGGGGTATCGTATTACCCAGTAACTGGGTTGTGGAGGTCAGATAGGCAGTCGCTTCATGTAAAATACTGGTATTCAGCTGCATCCGGTTAGACTGGAAGCCGACCCCAACATAGTTGGGAAAAGGCTAGGCAGATGACTAGCTTCCACCCGCGGCTTCGCCCGCGAGGTATGTCAATAAAAACTATCCTATGTCCTTCCCCGGGATGTAATCTATCTCTCTACCAAATTTTATCGAAATCCGTTCAGTGGTTTAGGCGTGAAAAGGTAACATACAGACAGACAGACAGAGTTACTTTCGAATTTATAATATTAGTATGGACTAGCTTCTGCCCGCGACTTCGTCCGCGTGAAATTTCACCCTCTTAGGAGTGGAATTTCAAAAAACCCTTTCTTAGTGGATTCCTATATACACTTCACAAAGAACACACTCCAAATTTTATGTCTCTATGACCAGCGGTTTAGGCTGTGCATTGATATAATCAGTCAGACAGGATCACAGGACTTTGAATTTTATATTAGACTAGCTTCTGCCCGCGACTTCGTCCGCGTGAAATTTCACCCTCTTAGGAGTGGAATTTCAAAAAACCCTTTCTTAGTGGATTCCTATATACACTTCACAAAGAACACACTCCAAATTTTATGTCTCTATGACCAGCGGTTTAGGCTGTGCATTGATATAATCAGTCAGACAGGATCACAGGACTTTGAATTTTATATTAGATTATAAAAGTAAACCTAAGTACCCACCTAATAAAAAAAAAACTCAATAACAGAAAATAAAATACCTACCTACCTAAATAAACCTATTTCTGATGATACGTGGCTAAATAATAACAGCCGCACAGGTCGATCGATCAGGTTAAGCTACGCTTGCCGCGGTTGGTCTGTGGATGGGTGACCATCTTTACATATGGAGACCCCTCCGTGCCTCGGAAAGCACGTTAAGCCGTTGGTCCCGGCTGTCATTCGTGGATCTTTGACAGTCGTTACGGGTAGTCAGAAGCCCGAAAGTCTGACAACCAGTCTTACCAAGGGGTATCGTATTACCCAGTAACTAGGTTGTGGAGGTCAGATAGGCAGTCGCTCCATGTAAAATACTGGTATTCAGCTGCATCCGGTTAGACTGGAAGCCAACCTCAACATAGTTGGGAAAAGGCTAGGCAGATGAGGCAGATGATGAACTAATCTAAACTCAATAAATAAGCAAAATCCCTAAAAACTAATATCTATACGAATGACTAATCCTACCTAACAGTTTTATAAAATAACCTACGGTCACTACGTACACTATCAAATATACTACCCATACTTTAAAATTAAAATCTATACTTACTTATAAAAACGACTTATAAAAATAAACCTAAATAAGTCTACCTTAAACTGTACTTAGTAAAAACTAAAAGGAATAAAAAGGTCGCACTGAAAAGCACGTTTTGGAATTGCAAGTAGCAGTTAAAACATACAATTTATAGAATGCTAATATGAACGAACGCTCGCCTATTATTATTATCTTCGTCGTGTACTACGACAAACTTATTATTTGCGGTTGGTACAGTAATCGGGTCTAGGGATCGAACCGCAAAATTAAGTTTGTTTTTTATTGTATATTTTTTTCCGGGATAAAAAGTACCCAGTGTGGTGCCCAGGATATTAAAGAATAATTATACCAAGTGTCATCGTAATCGAACCGGTAGTTTTTGCGTGATGCCTGAACAAACAGACAGACAGACAGAATTTTTTTTTAATCACATTTTTGGGTTCTGTGTCGGTCTAATAACACAACAACTAATACCTATTTTATAAAAAACAACAAAATAAATTCAAATAAACTATTTAAAGACTAAAAGTCGCGCTGATAAGCACGGTTTGTTAATATCAATTATCGTCTGTCAATAAGGTCGAACGCTCTGAACGCATCAACAGCCAAATATTGAATGAAGCTCGCGCTCGGACCTCCCTTACCCTACCGCCGCGACCCGCGTCGAGCGCGGCAACCGTTACACAAAAATAATCCTTATGGCATGATTCAGTATTCACGCGCGACGGCGCGATGGCTTATTAGCGTATTTCATGTATAAGTTTGGTGTTTCTATACCGATTACTATGATTCTTTTTTTATTGAATAGGTAATAATATTAACTTCTTTTAATTAGGGATGAGTGAGAGTATTATAAACGTAAGAGTAAACAAATCATCATCTGCCTAGCCTTTTCCCAACTATGTTGGGGTCGGCTTCCAGTCTAACCGGATGCAGCTGAATACCAGTATTTTACATGGAGCGACTGCCTATCTGACCTCCACAACCCAGTTACTGGGTAATACGATACCCCTTGGTAAGACTGGTTGTCAGACTTTCGGGCTTCTGACTACCCGTAACGACTGTCAAAGATCCACGAATGACAGCCGGGACCAACGGCTTAACGTGCTTTCCGAGGCACGGAGGGGTCTCGATATGTAAAGATGGTCACCCATCCACAGACCAACCGCGGCAAGCGTAGCTTAACCTGATCGATCGACCTGTGCGGCTGTTATTATTTAGCCACGGGCCCCTCGTAAGAGTAAACAAATATAATCAGAAAGCTCCGAACTGCTAAGGTATCGGGAGTTACACGTGTTATTGTGAGTCAACCATAAAAGATAGACATATGCTGTAGTAGGATATTTTTTTGATAATTTTATGTAGAACATTTCCGTCATAAATGATTTCTATGTAGCTTTAACCATTAAGGCTGCACACGCGACGGAAGCTTAAAAAATGGAGCAACTTCTCCCGTTTTCCCAACATTTCCTTTCACTGCTCTGCTCCTATTCATTGTAGCGTGATGAAAAGTATACTATAACCTCCCCAGGAGTATGAAGAATAATTGTACCAAGTTTCGTTAAAATCCGTCGAGTAGTTTTTGTTTCTATAAGGAACATACAGACAGACAGACAGACAGACAAAAATTTTACTGATTGCATTTTTGGCATCAGTATCGATCACTTATTACCCCCTGATAGTTATTTTGAAAATATATATCATGTACAGAATTGACCTCTCTACAGATTTATTATAAGTATAGATAAGTATGGCAGCAAAACTATGCTAAGTAAGGCATTTCTCACTGCTGCGTTCGTCATTGCAGGCCATTTAATTCACAAACAATATTCAAGCGACCCTTTACTATGCGAACGCACTGCGTCGATTAATTACTTATTATAGATCTGCGGTTGGACCGATTCTGTACCTATGAAACTATGAGATGTTTGGCAGATAACAGCAGATTTGCGGGTGACATGCATATCCATACTTCCATACTTACGAGTATATTATAAATTCGAAAGTAACTCTGTCTGACTGTCTGTCTGTATGTTACCTTTTAACGCCTAAACCACTGAACAGATTTTGATAAAATTTGGGAGAGAGATAGATTGCATCCCGGGGAAGGACATAGGATAGTTTTGGTCGACATACCTCGCGGGCGAAGCCGCGGGCGGAAGCTAGTTAATTGTGTGTTTAATATTAAAACATCATTCAAATAATTCTCAAAGTCTTCTTCGCTACTATACCTAATCCATCACGTTTAAATGAATAATGAAAAAAATCAATTGGATAATCCAAAAGTGTATGAGTCATAACGCTCATTTGATCGTATAAAAACCATAGATCATATAGATATTTTAATAGTTTTTTTTTTATAAAAACAGGTACAGACTGCAATAGCGCTTGTGACCACTGACTGTCGAAGCAGATACCGATAGATCTCATCAGGCAAAAACACCCATAAAGTTAGCAACAACGCTAAACATATAAAAAATCTTCTAAAAATACTATCCAATCACATTTCAAATCAAACCACCAATCCAGGTTCCTCGAACGAATATAATATTCAGCATTAAAACGCCCCTTTTGATCGACATACCATTAACTTGCACAGTTTACGAGCGGAACTGATGCTGGCCACATTTTGGGCCTCAAAGGCCACACGCTGGGTCAGAATTCAATAAACTTATCAATAACTACGATGACCCCAGACGCAGGCTGTGCTTCGGGACAAATAAATGTACACAGTTTGTTTTATTTATTGTAACCGCTATTTTGTGACGGTAATTTTTGCTGTTGGAATTGTTATGTGGGTTATGAGTTTTTGTGTATGATTAATTATTATTCTTTAGTGTCTTTAGTAAACATTGTAATTGGGTTTTCGATTGGAAACGTTTACTGTTGTATATTTATATTTTTTGTTACTAAAAAGATCTTTTTCCTGATGGAAGCAGGGGGCCTAAAAAGGCCACTTTGGCAGAATCATAAAACAATTCATATCACGTAATTCATCTGTTTGACAGTTTCACACCTGAAGATCCCTGAAGGGTTAGGCAGAGGTGTACCTGTACCATTTTACGAATCTCCATACAGATGAAATTTCGTGATATGAATTGTTTTATGATTCTGCCAAAGTGGCCTTTTTAGGCTCCATGCTGAACTGCTGCTTATAAGCAAACATATTTTCAAATACCAAATTCAAAATTCAAATTATTTATTTTCTCTTCACAAATAATGGCATCCTATTAATTCAGAGAAGCACAAAAAATGTATGTGGCACTAGTTTGAGAGAGACTGGTGTCTACACTAGGCATTCCTGGATAGCAGATCACCATGGTCCCAGGTCGTCATTACGCGATATGTAAATATCGTCAGAATGTGTAGGGATATATGGCATAACATTCAATCAATGATAAACTCAGACTTGAAACAGTAAAACAAAAAGTAAAAAAAAATTATTTATTATGTACTAGCAGCGCCCCGCGGTTTCACCCGCATAAGTTTCCCGTAAGAATATCGGGATAAAAACTATCCTATGTCCTTTCCCGGGACTCAAACTATCTCTATACCAAATTTCATCTAAATCGGTTCAGCGGCTTAAGCGTGAAGAGATAACAGACAGACACACTTTCGCATTTATAATATTAGTATGGATATATAGACGTATATATATAAATATAGTATGGATAGGGAAATAAGCGGGATGGATTATTTTGGATGAGTTAGTAATTCCTCAGTTGCTTTGTAATCTAAGTTATATGGAGCTATTCAACCCGAGCCCTCTTACAAGCCTTTGTTCTTTGGAGAAAGATCGTTGTAATACGTTTTATTTTATTATTTATAAGTGGGAACTTATGAAAGTATAAAATCTTTGAGATAATAATGAATGAATACTCAATATTCAATTTTTTATTGCATTCCATATGTTACAGAGATGCAAATTAAAGATCAATATGGACCCTGTCGGGCAAGCAAAAATTAGAAGAGAGGAAGAGGGCTGAGTAGCAATTTAATCAAATCAATATTATTATAAATTATTAGGTGTTTCATTGGGTATATAATTATAAATGTATATATTATTATGTTAGTGTACATACGGGTAGCATTATATTTATTTGAATTTTTAGGTATTGTACCTATATCAATAGGTCGTTATCATTTCATAATAATAAGTATTTTTAGAAGTATTTGTTTATAATATATATGTTTATATTAAATTATGTAGGTTATATTATATTAATTATATTTTTTATTTATATTAGATTATGTAGATGCATTATTTATGTATTCATATTTATACAAGAATTACTGTTTTCCATATTATATTATTTTTATAATGGTTTGTTTTAGATAGAGTAATTTCATTTTGTAATCGTTATCGTTTAGACGACACGGTTGGCGCAGTGGTTGAGCGATTGACTGCTGCGCAGCATATCGCGGGTTCGATTCCCGCACGGAACAAATATTTGTACGACCTACAAGTATTTGTTCCGAGTCTGGGTGTTTTATCTATAATATGTATGTATTTACAAAAAAAAAATGTATATAAGTAGTTTATCAGCCATCTGGTTACCATAATACAAGCATTAGGTTGCTTAGCTTGGGACTAAATGGCGTTGTGTGAAATGTCCAAGGATATTATTATTATTATTATTATTTTCTTTTTTATATCTCGGGACCATTGAGTCCCGGTCCTTTGGAAGGCGTACGAGGGGCCGAAGCCAACTCGCAGAGGCCCTTTAGGAAATTTTAATGAAATGTGACACCAACCGACGATTATCCCTGTGTGCACTATGCAAGTGCACCCAAGGACAACCCCCGGTTGGTGTAGGACTATTGCAGCATATGGAAAAATAAAAAGTTGGACTATGGGTTTGGGTGGCTAAAGTGGACTGGTTGCCAAGAACTATGGAAGAACTATGACCCCTGCCTGATCAATGTTTAATATATACACGGATAAAATAGCAGGGGGTGACTTGCACACTCAATAATGGGCCCCCGGAAACGGTCGCTAGCACATAGTGACGTAGAGACAAGGGGGCAACATGTCCTGAGGTGCTTATGAGAAGTGGAGAGGTATTCCACGGCTATCAGGACAATCCCGGAAGTACGGTCAAGATCCCTACCAGCATCTTACTGGAATACTTCCTTCCTCCGAGCACGTTTGCTCTTGCGAATCTCCACTCAAGCCAGCCAATAAAGGCAAGAATGAGGTGGGAGCTCTGTTCCTCGTCATTGTTCACTCCAGCCGGCCAATAAAGGCAAGCCAGAGGTGAGGTACAAGACTTCTCCCGGGAGATAGGGTCCGTGGGGTCGCTACTGCCCAACAGCTCGCCACATGCTGCCCTGCGGATTTCTGTATCTCTCTTGGTCTGGCTCCTCACCTTAGACCCGTTGCGGCAAAGTAAACTTTTCCGGCACGGGCCTAGAGTTCGGAGCGCGCAAGCCCCACCACGACGGCAACGTAGAGATACGGCGATGGGGTTATTATTATTATTATTAATCGTTTTATCATCTAGAAATTCGAATAGTTCGTTCATAAGGAGCTCTAATACAACTTCAATCTTGTACCTTTTTTCTTTTCTTTTAATTTTTTTAATCACATATTATTATTTATCTATATATCTATACTCCACATTTCGCAGATTTTTTTTCAAATACCTATTTATACCGGATAAATAGAAAATATTTGTAAATAGCCATGTAAGGTCGGAAATGATTACTTAAATGCGAATCGTTTTTTTTTTTGCCAAGAACGAACATTTTAATAGGTATTCCAAAAAGCTGTCAAAAGTTTGGAGCGTTTTTACGCACCCATGTGTAAAAAAAAACATGTAACTCATGTTTTTCAAATATCTCATACTTTTTAAAAGAAATGAACCAGTATTTTTTCAGAATTTTCATATTCTAAAATAATAGAAAACTCTCGTGGAGCACGTTTTTCTTTTTAAGTTTACTTAAATATATTCATACTTTTGGGACAAGTCATGTTCGTTTAAAAATCTGCTCTTAGTAATATTTAAAAATATAATGTGGATAAAATCGTCGTACCTCGTACTTATCAGTCGTTAGGGGTGGTCAGACGCCCGAAAGTCTGAAACCCGTCTTACCATGGGGTATAGCATTGTCCAGTAACTGGGTTGTGGAGGTCAGATAGGCAGTCGCTCCATGTAAAATACTTGTATACAGCTGCATCGGGTTAGACTGGAGCAGACCCCAACATAATTATATAGTTGGAAAAATGCTATGCAGATCATGATGCATAGGAGCTAGTTACTTATGTCATTTTAGCTCAGATTCTAGTTAAAAAGTTTCAGGCCGACTTATTTCAAAGCTTCTTACAAAAACACAGCCCTGTCAAAAAAAGAAAAAATTAAAACAAAAACTACACTGTAATACAACAAAATTGACACCGGAAACTTTGTAATCCACCATCTTGTCATCCGAGGTAATTTACACTTGAGGCCAAAAAGTTAGCTCTGACGAACAGTTTTGAATAAGCTCGATCGGTTGAGGAAACTTGACATTAGGCACCTGTCACACGGCCAACGTTTAGCGAAGAGCAAACTCAAACTCAAAGCAATTATTTCAATTAAACCGTTTACAGGCACTTTTGAATTGTCAAGAAGTCGGTCAGTCAGAAAATATGAAGCTAGTTGCCCATTCCAAAGCGTAGGTACCTATGGAGAAGAACGGGCAACAAACTCCATGGACACTCTTTTTTACAAAAATATTAGTTACACCATCAATGTTGAATTTATAATTATATGTGAGAACGATGTAAAAAAAAAAGACGTACGTGTAAAAGCGTCCAGAGTACAGCAAATAGTACTTAACAAAACAACAATAAAAAAATAAAATAATTAAAAATAAGTCAAAGCAGCTAAGTGACGACCAGCCCCAACTGACGGCGCCCGTTCACGAACATGACGCATAGATCAGCACCATTCAGATAAACCATTTTGAAGGGAGCTAAATGATCCAACACACACGCCACCGTCAGCGAGACAGCATGACAGCATGACAGCAGCGAGACAGCATTTAGTGAGTATGACATAACGAGCGAGTGGAGCTGACAATTATAAACGAGTTGGCGGGCAACGTGCAGCGCGTGTGTAGTTCGGATAGTTTTGCCGCAGGGTTATGAGCGATACCAGCCAAGCTACCGCTACTGTTGCTCCTAGCTGCTGCTGTTGCTGTTGTTAGCGGATAATGCGGTCATGTTCGTGAAAGGGCGCCGTCAGTAGGCACTGGTCATCTCTTAGCCGCCACGGCTTATTCTTTTTTCAGGGTTCCGTACCCAAATGGTAAAAACGGGACCCTATCTAAGACGTGCATCCGTTCGTTGCCCTCACAAGACTGACCCGTCTTTCAGTCACTTTCCTCAACACCACTGCTCACGCGCCAACCGTTTTTTTTTTTTTTGTATGGTAAATCATCAAATGACCCCTCCCGCTCTGGGTGGAACACATACGCACCGTCCGGCACGGGCCAGTAGTGCTATTCTGTTAAAATATCACCGTGATAACTCAAGTGAAGTGAGCTTAAAGTGAGCTGTCATTAGTATCAATCCCTATAGAATCAGATGGAATGACAGCTCACTTAACTTCTCAGTTCTTCGGGAGATTCTAACAGAATCGACCGGCAGGACCTGCCATTCCATCATTGCCATTTCATTGCTTGTCATTCCATCTAATGCCTAGGGATTGACACTGATCGGACGGTGAGCTACCCAACGTGCCGCCCTTTCGACCGAGCGCGTCACGGCGTTCACCTACCCTCAACCTACAATAATCAATTGAAAGACTATTATCGCTCAACTTTAATAATTTACTACATTTGTCTATCTCTTTTACTGATGGGACCTGAGTAAGAAAAAAAACGATAGAAAGTCGCTTCCTCTGCGGTGGGACAAGTGCCTGAGGAAGTGATCAGCTAATGAATTATTTAACAGTTCAATGGGAATTGCTTGGAGAAAGTTAGGGGCACTTAGGACGTGTCTATAAGCTTTGACTGCTGGAGAGCATATTATTTAACTATTCATGGATGTTTGTTGAAAATTTGATTTACATACTTCGCTAAAATTATACAGGATGAAATTGAAAACTTGCGCCAACTCGAAATAGGAGATGCAGTAACTGTTACATAATCATTACAAATTGACATTTCCCAAATATACATTCTCGAAAAAAACGTGTAGTTATCGTCTTTGATAGTGCAAACTAAATTATTTCACTGCCTCACTGCTTCACTGCCTATCTGGGGGCTTAAAAAGGCCACTTTGGCAGTATCACAAAACAATTCATATCACGCAATTCATCTGTTTGACAGTTTCACACCTATGGATGAAATTGCGTGATATGAATTGTTTTATGATTCTGCCAAAGTGGCCTTTTTAGGACCCCTGAAGGCCAATTCTCGTAATTTAAAACGTTCAAAATCTAGTCGCAGTCTCATCTCAGCGACAAACAAATGTCAAAAACTTGTCAAAATGCACTGAAATTTGAGGTATTTTTGACAGATTGAGACTGAGATCAGACTGTGAACGTTCTTAAAATTACCAGAATTGCCCCTCTGATCTCCACAACCCAGGTACTGGATAAACGACACCCCTTGGCAAGACTGGTTGTCAGACTTTCGGTCTTCTTCTATATGAGACTGACTGTGCCTAGTTATTTTTTTCTGCCAGTCTTGAAATGCGAGTATAAGGTAAAGGTAGACTCGATAAATACTACTTCTTAGCTTACATACCTAGTAAAATATTATATCTAAAGGAACAAGGTATGATCTTCTCACGAAACGGTATTCCCATAAACTAAACGGATCATTACAGGAAAAAGGGGCTCCGTTTTCTCGTAACCATTTTTTTGCCTTTTGAACCTAGTAATAACTCTCTGATCAAAATATCAAAAATCTGTAATTACTCTCATCACCTTGTGAGGGGCTCGTGGCTAAATAATAACAGCCGCACGGGTCGATCTATCAGGAGGCCAATTCCCGTAATTAAAAACATTCAAAATCTAGTCACGATCTTATGTCAGCCACAATCAATGTCAAAAACTTGTCAAAAATGTAGGGAAATTAGAGGTATTTTTTTTTGAACGTAAAAGAAGCAAAAGGAGTATGTAAGGATCGAAGCAGGTAGCGTTCTGTAGTTACTGCTTACCCCCATGGAAAGAAGGCGTGTTTATGTAAATATAATAATAGTATAGGTAATAATAGTTTTGGATGTCCACGCTTAAATGCACGCAAAAGAACTCTCTTCCAAATTGGTTTCTCCCGTACCAATTATGGGAAGAATACTTTTATTAAAAGAGCATGTCATCTGTACAACGACACAATTTCATTAAAGGTAAACCAAGATTTAGATATTTTTCACCATTCTCTAACCAAATTCAAATGTTGCATAAGAAATAATTTTGCATCGAAATTTAAATAACAATAATGATTTATGTTATATAACATTAAATTTTAATTCTGTAACATTTAACGGTGTGAACTTCTGGTTTTTGTAACATTTAGGTACAAATTTAGTTGTATAGTAGATCTGTGGAAACTGTTTCTGGATTGTGTTGAACTAATTGTGTACCTACATTATGTTTGTTATTGCATCAATTTGTTTCCCAAATAAAATAAATAAAATAATATCTGAGTTTAATCCATAAATATTGTTTCCAGAACGAATCGAGATCCGAGAAGCATCAATACAAAATAAAGAAAAAATCGAAGTATTTTTTAAATTTGAAATTTTCTTCTCGGAAGCATTTAATGTTCAATAGTGAGAAAATTTACAGGATCTTAATACAAGAAAACGCCGTAATATATTGTTGGAAAGGCTAGAAAAATGATGAGTTCGCTATTTGGAAGCTTTAGCACAATATCCCGGGAAGTATTTGCAGCATCTAAGCATCGCAGTTTATGAAGGTAATTTTCTTTTATAAGAATTTCAGTTTTTCTTCATAGAGTTGAGTATTTTGTATCTGTTAAGTAGTTTGTTTTTTTACAATATAAAGTATTTTAAAAGGGTAATGCCATAAATGCCAAGCTTGGAGTTTTTTAATTATACTATAACGGCAGTTGGTAAAAATAAACAGAAATTAATTTATACTTTTATTCGGGCAGAATTTTCCCTTACAATTATTGTTATTAAGTGAGCACACAAAATCATCGCTTCGGGCTTTTATAGATTACTGACTGGCTGGCGGCTACTTCACCCTCCCGGCTGAGAACTTGGTAGGGCAAGGCTCACGTAGTGGGGAAGTGACGTAGCGGCTTGGCTTGGCTTGGGCTGGCTAGCGACATCTGGCGTTACAATACCAAAAGAGCTAAAAGAGAGAGTGATAGAGATTTAAAAGAGTGTCCATGAAGTTTCTTGCCCATTCTTCTCCATAGAAACCATCAACGCTTTGGAACGTACAACTAGCTTCATCTAGATTATCCCACTAATTCCAAAGTGCCTGTAGTATAATCAGCCTATAATAATCCCACTGCTGGAACTCACGCCTCTTCTCTGTGAAAGGGAGTGGCCAATATCCACCATGCGGACCCAGTGTGGGTTGGTAGACATCACATGTCTTCTAATTTTTGGTTGTAGGACATGCCAGTTTCCTTACGATATTTTCCTTTACCATTTTTGAGAGCTGTAGTGATGAAATTAATTACACAAAGTAAAGTGTATGCCTGGGTTTAAAGTTACGACCTTTAAACTTCGATGCGAGGCCCGATGCCACTGGGTTACAACAGCCCTGTAAATGGTTTTATTAAAATAGGTGCTTTGAATTTGCCCACTTACCTAATTCTACTTTGCTGAGTGGCTATTATTATTATGACAATTTAGTTTCTGGACAAAATTGTCATAATAATACTATTATTACTCACTAAGGATATAGGACCCTAAGATTACCCTGCATCGTCTTGCAAACAATGCAAATAAGTTCCATGTGAATCAATCCCCCCATCAGTAGACATAGATTTCAACTGATCCACCACTGCTTAAATGTAGCTTTATATAGGTATCATTTACATAAAATTATGCTGATCGGCTCTTCTGTACGCGGTGTGACCAAATTTAGTTTTACAAGTCATCAGAGAGCTCACGAAAGGTATAAATAATATTCTGGGTCGCAGTCGCCGAAAACGTTGAAGAGGACTATAATACAGGGTGTAAAAAGACATCACTTAACCGTCAACTACACATTCTGTATATCAAACTAAGTAACATTGCACAAAAATAATTGCTGCGAAATTTTTGGTTTGATTTGATGTTTGGGGTAGTGCGCAATGTAACGCACGCAAAACATTGTGCTTATGCGTGCGTGTGATGTTACAGGGGTCGTGGGGTATTTATAGTTGTGTTATAACTTTACAAACTTGTTTTCGTAAAAAAAACAGTCAGTTATTGTTGAAATTCTGATCTTCAATATCTCCGTAAACAGATGATCCAGTACAAAAAAAAAAAATATACAATGATGGGAAGTACAAATGAATCTTGTCATTTTTACACCCGTTATAAATTTAGCTGATAACAAAACATCAACGGATGTCACGCATCGGAAAGCAAGTTCAATTAAAAACATCGCAAAAAGCAACAAATATTTTTCCTTTGAAAAATGGAACGCTCATGCACTGCTTTTCAGCCAAAAAAATTTTTCAGTTTTTCATGTTTAAATCCGTTGTCAAACAGTGTATTTTCATTTACAATGTTATTTTACGTTAAAAACAGGATAATAGGATGTCGACAGAGTATTTAAGTGCAAGTAACTATTTTGACTGCGCTGCCGCATACCTACTACATGGTTTCCGTTTCGTAGGGCACAAGTTATGATAGAATACAGTGGGATATCATTAGCAATTTATGGCAAGATAACCCTCGCCTCATTGCTCTAGCTGTTGCAAGCGCTACTGCTGAGCACGAGGTCCTGGTTTCGATTCCCAGGTCAGCCAAAATGTTATTGGTTTATTCCATTAGGAAATTCAGCAGCAGCTCGGAGATTCCCGGTACAAATACAAAATGTTTATTTTCTGTACCAACTAGTTTATATTAGTTTATGATTGAAGCTTCCTTGATGCTTGTGTTAGGAGACTCCGCACTTCCATAGCTTTGGCTTTTTTTTTAGGTTGCCCGGTAGTTTGTGTCCGGTTGATAGCGACGAAATGTAGGTATACTAATAGGTACACCTTTGCCTACCCCTTTAGAGAATACACGCGTGATCTTAAGGCCAATTCTCGTAATTTAAAACGTTCAAAATCTAGTCGCAGTCTCATCTCAGCGACAAACAAATGTCAAAAACTTGTCAAAATGTACTGAAATTTGAGGTATTTTTGACAGAGTGAGACTGAGATCAGACTGTGAACGTTCTTAAAATTACCAGAATTGCCCCTCTTATGTTATGTTATCACCCCGGAGACTGCCATAACTTTGTCTAAAGAATACGTAATAATAATCTAAGAACGTAAGAATAAATTGTGTTACGCAATTACCCCAATTGCATAACACATTATCAGTAGCAATGACTTTAATTTTGACAGTTTCTCAACATTCATTGCGTTATTTAAGTTGTTAAGCAGACAAATTTTTCCAACACATGATGCAATGGATTAGCATTTTTCAAAATGATTCAGATTGATTGATAGTGTTACGCGATTACCCCGCTGATGTATGAATGTAAACAAAGCAAAAGGAGTATGTAAGGATCGTACCAGGTGGCGTTCTGTAGTTTCTGATGACCCCCATAGAAAGGAGGCGTGAGTTTATAAATATACTAGCTGCGCCCCGCGGTTTCACCCGCGTAAGTTTCGATTTAGGGGTATGAAAAATAGATAGTAGCCGATTCTCAGACCTACTGAATATTCATAAAAATCGGTCAAGCCGTTTCGGAGTATGGTAACTAACATTGTGACACGAGAATTTTATATGTTAGAAGATTTAGTACAGGTATAATTATTAATATTATTTTAAGTCAGTTATATTATGTAAAAATATAAAAAAAACACCACCCACACTAACGTTGGTCCCAACTTTGGAACCAAACTTACCAACTCCAACCCTTCAATTGTCTCGTCAAACCAATTGACCAGCCCCCTGAATCTACCAACGTCCCTTCCAGGCGACCGCACCATGGTCCATAACCATAAACCCATTTTATGTACCACAACCACCCGATTTCCTAACATTACCCAACTAAAGGACAATTTGCTGGTCCATCTTTGGCCTCGACTAGGGTGTACACACGTTGACAAGCGGTAGCGGGCGCGAGGGCGGGGGCGATTGTTTGCGTAGTTAGAGGGGCTCGTGGCTAAGTAACAGCCCCAGGGGTCGATTTATCAAGGTTAAGTAAGTTATGCTTGCAGCGGTCGGTATGTTTACCTCTCCCTGAAACCCTCCTGGCCCTAACATTGTTTGGAAAAGGCTAGGCAGATTTTGACCCCTTGGTAAGACTGGTTGCCCGTCTTACCAGTCACATGAATTAGAATAAGGGCAGGAGACTGATGGTGATTCCGGAAGGCTTACATTTACAACACACTAGCAGCGCCCCGCGGTTGCACCAGTTTCGATCCCGTGGGAATATCTCGATAAAAACTATCTTATGTCCTTTCCTAGGACTCAAACTATCTCTGTACCCAATTTCATCTAAATCAATCTAACGGTTTAAGAGTGAAGAAGTAACAGACAGACAAACAGACACTTTCGCATTTATAATAATTATTACTACATAATTATTCGAAAAATAAATCTCGATGTTCTATCAAGTCGTAAAAACTGTGTGAAACAATTATATGACGGTTCGCTAGTAATATTATAAACGCTTTCTCCTCAGCACCCGCTGTCGCCTCTCACCCTGCCCGAGTACTTTTAGAACGATGGTCTGTTATTACAGTAAAGTAAATCGATAGGCTTTTCCAGATTGCAATTTATGGCGCTGAGATAGTAAGGAAAGTTTTTATGTTACGGAACCCTTGTGCGTCGTTTGGGTTTTTTGTGTGAGGCTACGGATCTCGGGTTTTTTTTTTTATTTGATAAGAGATTATGAAATTATAGCAAAGTGTTTATTTTGGTTCCGTATTGGGAGGAATTTTTTACCAAGGGTTATCGTATTACCCAGTAACTGGGTTAGCAGATAGGCAGTCGCTCCATGTAAAATACTGGTACTCAGCTGCATCTGGTTAGACTGGAAGCCGTCCCCAACTTAGTTGGGAAAACGCTAGGCAGATGATGACATATGCAAATTCAAGAGAGGGGTATTATTATAACAGTATTAACAAAACATGTTTGTCATAAACAACAAACCAATTCAATTGAATAAATCGAAACCATAATTATACCAACATATCACATACATTGCCAATAAATATTTTGTTTCCTATCTGTGAGCAACTCCACTCGAGTAAAGCTCTCGATTTATTGCGAGAATCGAATAATTGATTCGAATCGATATTGAGGGGATGAATAAATCACCTGTAGCCCTTTGGGATTTGAATGGACGTAGTCTGATCAAAATATAATAGAATTATAAATGTCGTGTGTATTCTTTTGTTTTTTGTTTTGTGACGTCATCGGGAATTGGACACAAGGGGGATTAGGTAGATGAGAATTTGCAATTTTGTTCAATTATTTTAAATGGGTAAAAAGTGACCTCGGAGTTTATGCGAGTGTAATTTGCCCCATAAAAATCAATTAGTGGGACACAGAGGGATAGTTTAGTGGGGCAAAGCGGAATAATCCAGATAAGAATTTAGCTTAATCAGCCTATAATGTTCCCACTGCTGGGACACAGGCCTCCTCTCTGTAAGAGGGAGTGGGCCGTAATACACCACGCGGATTTGATGATCTGATACCCTAAACCGAAAATTGTAATATTAAATGATCTTGAAAGTTGTTTTTCATTTGATAGTTTAGGATAATTTTCGCCTCCGTGCCTCGGAAAGCACGTTAAGCCGTTGGTCCCGGCTGTCATTCGTGTATCTTTGACAGTCGTTGCGGGTAGTCAGAAGCCCGAAAGTCTAACAACCAGTCTTACCAAGGGGTATCGTATTACCCAATAATTGAGTTGTGGAGGTCAGATAGGCAGTCGCTCCATGTAAAATACTGGTATTCAGCTGCATCCAGTTAGTCTGAAAGTCGACCCCAACATAGTTGGGAAAAGGCTAGGTTGATGATGAGTTGAGGTTAATTTTATAACTTGAATTTCCATCCATGTTTTTCCAATTATAATTTATTATTCAAACAATTATTGTTAGCAAAGTAATGAGATTTAAAGTTGAAACCTTTTAAGTGTTACTAATTCGCTTTTATGATTGATTGCGTAAGAACTTAACCTGAACAGGCTTTTTCTTTCTTATGATACTTTTGGAACAGATAACATGACACACAATTTTATTTTATTTTATTATTTTATTTTATAACATTGTTCTCATATATAATTATAACTTCAACATTAATGATGTAACTAATATTTTTGTGAAAATTTAATTTAAAAGAGTGTCCATGGAGTTTCTTGCCCGCTCTTTGGAATGGGCAACTAGCTTCATATTTTCTGACTGACCGACTTCTTGACAGTTCAAAAGTGCCTGTAAATGGTTTAATTGAAATAAATGCTTTGATTTTGAGTTTGATACCTATTATATTCGTTAGGCATTGACTTATATCTTACTTTTGAAATCATTGTCGTTAGGACTTTACTCAGTAAAGTAAAAATGCGATCTATGAAGGTTCATAGATCGCATCTTGCTTGATCTTGCTTGCTTGTAACTGAGGGCTAGATAGCCAGTTTTAGCATCAAAAACCAAAGTCCTTTAAGGCTGATTTTTCGATCGACATCAATGATTTACACGAAATATAATTTTTATTCGTGTAATAAAATTGACGTCTGACAGTTGAGAATCAGCACTTTTCGAACATCAAGATGACAGACTGTCCCCCAAAACGCCCGCCCTTCACCACTTCCTAGTGCCTTCGCTGGGAATATTGGCGCAGCTCGGGATTTTGTCTAGGGGGGGCAGCCGTCCAGCTGAACTAACCAGTCATTTAATGAGAGATCAAGCAATAAATAAACCCACCAAAAATATTTAATTTCGGTCTACATTACCAGATTTTTTTTTTTTTTTTTGAGGAGAGAGATTTTTCAGTTAGAATTATCATAATTTTACTTTACTTTATACTCGAATACTTTTTATTTTATTTATTTAAAGTAGGATGCCAAGACTTAAATAACGCTATAACAGATCTAATGTAGAGCCAAGCCCCTAACTATACCAGATTTAACTCTTCAAACCTTAAAATAAAAAGAAAACAGTAAGTAGATAATTCTTCAATACTGTCATTTTTTCAAGGGTGGGCATAGAAGTGTTTAGGGTAGGCATTGCCCCCCTTGCCCCCTCCTAGCTACGCCCACGGCTGGAAAGAAGAAGTGGAGCAACAAACATCACCCCAGTCCAGTAAGCATAGGTACTAACTTAAGTTACACTAACTACAATAACTTATATCTAGTTATGACCCTCATCCGTTGTAATAGCTCTCTTGCTTATCATAGAACAACCGATACACGTCGGGGTAATTGTTTGGGGCATACTATCCGCAATTAGAAGCAATATACGATAGGTATGTAACATAAATTGGGATGATGGCGATCCCTGAAGAGAGACTTCGAATTGGTCCTTGATGATTATGAAGTATCTACTCTGAGTATCTACCTAAAATAATCTATTGGAAATAAAATTACCTTATCTAGTGGCTAGATCTTACGTAGGACATGCCGTGAAAATACAAGAATATTTGGTGTTTTGAGGTGTTGCAGTTGCGTGTCATCATCTGCCTGCCTTTTCCCAACTATGTTGGGGTCGGCTTCCAGTCTAACCAGTTGCAGCTGAATACCAGTCTTTTACATGGAGCGACTGCCTATCTGATCTCCACAACCTAGTTACGGGTAATACGATATCCATTGGTAAGACTGGTTGTCAGAATTTCGGGCTTCTGACGACCCGTAACGACTGTCAAAGATCCACGAATGACACCAGGGACCAACGGCTTAACGTGCTTTTCGAGGCACGGAGGGGTCTGGGCATGTAAGTCCGCGGACCGACCGCGGCAAACGTAGCTTAACCTGATCGATCGACCTGTGCGGCTGTTATTATTTAGCCACGGGCCCCTCGTGTTGCAGTTGCGTGTAATGTCATGTATATAATCGAACTTCAAATGATTTCTATTTTGCTTTTCTAAAATAATGAATGCGCTCTTTTTTTGAACCTCAAATAATTTCTCAATATTTTGGGGCCCTAAAAATACTAAATAACCAAGCAACTGTGATCAACATGGATGTAGCGCTCGCCGGTCGCTGCCGCGGCACCGATCGCTTCCCTCGCTCTGCTCGCGCGCTGTTGAACATCTGACCCGTTTGGTCGCTTAGTTACTGCGAGTACTGCTCACATACATGCGCATACGTGCTGTACATGTGAGCAAAGGCAAAAAAAAAGTGTTTGACAATAGAAGCTAAAAAAAATATTAATATATTATAGATGTTCAAAAATTTTAAAAAACGTACTTCATTAGGAGGCTAATAACTTTTTAGAGGAGAGCAGTGGTGGTCCAGTGGTTACTTACGGCCGCGACTTACGAGTTGTAGGTCGTAGGTTCGAACCCAGACAGGCGCTTAGGTACTTTGTGTAAACTATTTCATCAACATTGCTCTCCAAACAGTGAAGGAAAACATCGTGAGGAAACCGGCATGTCCTAGAACCAAAAATTCGAAGACATGTGACATCTACCAACCCGCACTGGGCCCGCGTGGTGGATTACGGCCCACTCCCTCTCACAGAGAGGAGGCCTATGTCCCAGCAGTGGGAACATTATAGGCTGATTATGTTATGTGTTATGTAACTTTTTAGAGGATCAGTTATTAAATGAAACGTTTATAAATAAAGACGTCATTATCAGCCTTGTGAAGCCGGTAGGTCAATTATTTTCCATATGAAAATAAGTAATTGGGAAAGGTTGACTGGTAAAAAATGTCCGCCTCTGTACATTTATATTGCGAATATGTTAAAACGAGCAAAATATTTCGCACATCTTCATTACGCCGCCTGTGTGTTCCCTTCAGATCGGTACCTAAGACTTTAATTTATTTGGGCTTAGTTTATAATATTATGTTCTTAATTGTGTACCTAAGAGGGCTGTTTATAAATCATTTAACCAATCGCTACAATTTAGCTTGACAAATTGTTCGAGAAACTGGCCGCTGCATTGGTCCAAGTCAAATAAATGTCATGATTTTTCTTACAAGATTTTATTTTTAAATATATCATTCATATATATTGTGTGAAGACAACAATCAACTAAATTAAATATAATTCCTAGTCCCAAAACCCAGCAAGAACATGTTACTTATTATGACAAGACACTTTGAAACAGCCATTACTTCCCCATATTATCAACCCTACCATAGTTTCTTAACGGTTATGAAACAAGCCGCGGTATTAAGTTGGTTTATGTGTCACGATAAGCGATCCAGTCACACGCCACGTCTTGTGGGGCAACTATTCAATTTTATTTACTACTAGCGACCCGCCCCTGCTTCGCATGGTTTTACGACTTGATAAAATATCGAGATTTTATTAATTTATGTTAGTTCTTTTATACAAGGTGGTCTTTGGATTGCCACGAAGCTGTGGCGAAATAGTACTTCCTTACCCAAACCGTTCGTTCCACCCGCTGAAGACCTCCCACCTTTTTTTTTTTTTTTAAGGATGGGAAATCATGAAATGACCCCTCCCGCTCTGGGTGGAGCGGAAGGGAGTGTCAGACTCTTACTGACTAAAACCCATCCGTGTTCCTTCCTTAGCCCTTTATATTCCGGGGCAGCGGTAACCCTTTCGGACAATCCCGCTGCCCCGGCAGGCTTCGGCCCTGACGGGCCCCTCCTTATTTGCTGACATCTCTTTGAGGCGCGCGTGGAACACATACGCGCCGTCCGGCATGGGCCTGGTCCTGATCGGACGGCGAGCTACCCATTACTCGCCGTCCGCAGGCCCGCGCCTACGGTGGCCGGGAGTCGTCACGCGGCTAAGACCTCCCACCTGGAAATGAGTTACCTTGGGTAACCTGAAAGTTTTTAAAACAGACTCCGGGCCCAGATTCGCCGAAGCAAGTAAAACCTGTTCAAGTGGAGATTTTGACTCCGCCTTGGAGTGTAAATGTGGTGATGTTCCACAAACGATGGGACACTTACCTAATATCGTGTCCTGCGTGTCCTGTCAGCTGCACGTTACAGGAACTGATGGACGCTGGTGATGGCGCCAAACAAGTAGCCGAATTTTGGGCCGAGTCCATTTAGATTGATATCGACTCGCTAAGAAGAAGATACAAGGTGGAGACGACTACTTAAACGACAACTAATTAAACTTTGTATATGTCGCAGCCAACTGGTTAAATTAGCCGTTTAGTTAACCGCCTGGCCTTTAGAAGTAGTGCTCGCCTCCCTTCGCTCTCTCGGCTCGCACGCGGTTGATCACAGTTCTAACCTAACCTAACCCATTTGGTCGGGGTGCCCTGGCTTAGTTACTGCGACCAATTCGGCTCAAGCGTGATTGGTTACAGGGTACTGACTCTCAAATATAATTCCTATAGATCGACATTGGTCAAACGTCAGTTGGTTGAGTTAAACGTCAGGGATTGGCTAGACTCAGTGAGTCTAGCCAATCAATGACGTTTGACTGACAATTCCAATGTCGATCTATCGGAATTATATTCGAGAGTCAGTACCCAGACTTCCAACCTAAACTGTAATTGAATATCATTCAGGCCGTTAGTTGAACGGCCGCCGTTTAGTTAAAGAGCTAGGCGGTTAACTGAACGGCTAATTTAACCAGTTAGCTGCGACATATCTACCGACATTCCCAGTCTGCATAAAGAAAATAAACCAAGCATATCCTATAGCCATAGACTTATAAAAAAAGATGGACTCCGCGCCACGCATATCGAAAGTGAAGCACAGTAAGTATGCCGGACCACTTTCGATATGGGTGGCGCGGAGTCCATCTTTTTTTATAAGTCTATGTATTAGGTATAATTTGATAGTTACAAAATAATACTTAAATACGGATTAGTATTGTCAGTGTGTTTATGTATTGTAGTATTGTCGTCTGCACATTACGAGGGGCTTGTGGCTAAGTAATAACAGCCGCACAGGTCGATCGATCAGGTTAAGCTACGCTTGCCGCGGTTGGCCCGTGGATGGGTGACATATTTACTTACCAAGACCCTCCGTGCTTCGAAAAGCACATTCAGCCGTTAGTCCCGGCTGTCATTTGCGGATTTTTGACAGTCGTTACGGGTCGCCAGAACCCTGAAAGTCTGACAACCAGTCTTACCAGGGGTTAAGGGATGCGTCCGGTTAGACTGGAAGCACCCCAGTTGTTGTGGTTGGGTGGGCGGCAGCCAGTCAGTCAAAAAAAATCAGTCTTCAGTGACAAAGGTCTCATTTCTGGTAGACGTTTCAACTATATCCATGTGGATGTCTTTTTTCTACCTTACTTACTGTTATGTACTTTCTTTTTCACGTCATTTAAGGTACAAGCAAAGACAGCTGGAACCCGCCAGTAACACTTTATCGTCTAAAAGACTAGACTCATCCACATTTCTCAGAAGTACAGACGCCAGCACATCAACCTCTTTGATAGATTTTCAACTTTATCGCTAAAGCATAAGGTTCAAAGTTGATTGGGAAATATTTACAGTTTCGGGTAGGTTGATATGCTAGCGTCTGTACTTACTCGCTTCGAATAATAAGCAGAACTTAGTAATTTTCTTTTCATTGCTGTGTGAAAATAAAATCCTGAAGTTAGATGTTCGAAGCTAGGTTTTACTGGTATATAAATTAGGTTTAGTTTTATTTGGAAACAAATCTCGGAACATTGTGTTTGTTATATCGAGTGTTTAATGTTTATAGAACTAGTTTATTGACTTGAATATCTATACTTCAATTATAATCTAAACTTATATTATAGAGACATAAGATTTGATTTTTTGGATGTTTGCTTGCCACGCTTTCACGCTAAAACGGCTGAACTGATTTTAATGACATTTGGCACATGGGTAAACCATGACCTGGATAATATAATAAAGCTGAAGAGTTTGTTTGCGCTTTCTAACAAACAAACTTGGATTGGAAAAACTATCGGAACTAGCTACGGGCCCCTCAATCATATGTTTAAGTATCAGTCACTATTTACCAGTCACCCTATACACAATTTTTTTTTCTGATATTGTGTGTGCCTAGAGAAAACCGCTGAAAGGTACCATGGGCTAAAGGAAATTAAAATATTATGTACAGTCGAACAAGTTATTTGGTATACTTACAGGCAAAAATATTAATCTTTCCACTGTAAATATTTAGTTTTATTTTGTGCGGTATAACTTTATCAGCTTATGGCATCCTTAATAGAGTGGTGTAAAATAATTGACTACTCAGCACACTCACACCCTTATTTGAAAGTAGTTGCAAGTTAGCTGCCTGTATACCAAATAGCTTGTTCGACCGTACTTTAAAACACTGTTGGGATTTGATTAAGAAAGACATTATACATATTTCGTTGGTGTTTGACTGTGTCGCTTCTGCTGACGTTGTAATCGTGAAAGAGAGAAATAAATACAACACAATTGAAAACCGTAAGTTTATTCAATAATCCAACGTTCATTATATTAATCACGTAACTCACATAGTTTTCTCTTAAAAATTACTTTTTGAGATTATAGATCTTGGGGCGTTTCCTAAAATAAAATTTTCTGGATAATGTAAGTATTTGGTAGTTAACAGACGACAATTATTTCTGAAGATATGCATGACATTCTTCATATTGTATCAAGATTTTCTACTAATAATTATTTACAAACACATTTGATATCTTTGAAAAAAAAAACGCCTCCTAGAAAAAAATCTCAATAATTTACAAATATTAAATTGATATGGAAGAGTTCGTCTATAAATTCTATAATTATCTTAATTAATAATATAATATTTGTTGGCATCCTTTGAATTTACAATTTATTATAGTCTTTGGAACATTTATTTACATATCACTCTGGATTTGATCCGTGTGCTATCTTTCCGGCATCTGAAACAAAGGAATTATTATTTTAAGTCTTGTATGGTTCTCTGTGGGATCAGCCGCACTTGAGGGGGGGGTGAAAAGTAATAACTTTTATTTTTGGGTACAAAATGAATGATGTCCTTTACACAGAGTGTTAAAGAAATTGCGTTCCTGAAGGAACCCAGGAACAAAATATAAAATCAAAATAGAAACAAAAAAAATTATAACTAAAATTATTTTTTTGTTTTCGGACGCGAGAAGTGAAGGACAAAATGACCCCGCGTTCGATAGTAGGTAAGTAATTAAAGCATATAAACAAATAAAATATATTTTAATTCTAAACGATTGCTATTTTAAGTTAGTAGGTACTAAATTTGGTTGATGTTGCAATCATTTTTTTAAGTATTTTTTTTCTCGTGAATTTTTTTATCGATACTGAACCTACCCCTAAGCTATGGTACGCAATTTCTTTAACAGCTTGTGTAGTGTACATAATAAAGAGTATTCTATGTTATGCAAAAGACGTTTCCAATCCGATACTATTACTTTTATACTAAGATAAATGAATGCTAAAACAAACAGACAATGGCGCCGATTCCCTTGTTCACAAACTAAACTAAATTTAAGTTCAGTGCATCCTTTTCTTTCTATTTCATTAAGAAAAGGACAGAAGATAAATATTAGTTTAGTCCTGTCAAATTAAGATACTCCATAGACAGTTTAGACGTGATTAAAAAATTAGCTACTAAAAATAAATTTGAGAAAAAAATAATAGATACGTAAATCAATAATTAATACTTGATCTCTCAGGATTACTTTGCTTCTCGTTCTCCTTATAATAAACTCAATCCTTACCCACGATTATCTCGCTGACTCACCATTGCTCGGTCGCTTCTATCCCGGCATGACCTTTAAGAAAAACTCTCATCTCAAGACACTACTTCTTGAGATTAGTGTCTCTTACCATGTTCTCAGCTGTGGATCGTGGGCTGTAGGCTGACTTGTGTGGCTCGCTGCTCGCCTCCCGGATGCTGTAGTTCTTGTTGTCACTTGACTCCAGCACCACGCGGGGAGGCTCGTTATCTGAACAGGTATTCTTGATTAGAAGGCTTAGTTTTTTATATGTAATTTATGTGAAACTTCAGCAGGATAGGCTGCGATACTAAGTGGGGGGGGGGGGGACTCTCTGAGTGACGATAGCACATCGTTACAAGGTAAAAAATAACAATATAAAAAAAAAACACGACACGAGGTTGTCGATATGTGGAATGTGAGCTTGGCTGTTATTGTGTCAACTATGGTAGCATTTGGATGTCCATTTTCCTATGGGTACTTACCAGCCTTAGGGTTCAATATGTCAGGCTTGGTCTCCAGCTTGTCTGCGGGCGCAGGGTACGCGATGAGGAACCTCCTCCCCTGGGCGTCCACCTGGACCACACTCTGTGAAGGTCGCTTACTGGTTGTAGTTGTTTCACCTCGCCTGTTAAGTAAACATATCGTTAATGTATTGTCAGTTCTATTTTAGTGTTAAAATTGTAATAACCTAAGGTATGGAACATGGTAAAGTTCACTCCTCTATAGAAAACGGAGGATCCTTCGACCAGACGGGTGTGGGGTATGGTGGGCCTAACTGAACTGCCCGACGATTGATGTCGGGACGTTTGTATATATGCTAGTTGCGCGGTAAACTTTGCTTGCGCGATGCAGGATTTTGCATGACGATGGTGAGATGCGTACTAACAGTTAAATCGACGACTGGAGATTAAAAAGTCTCATCTGTTAAAATATTTACTTGAACATAAGTTTAGCGGCGTCTGTCGTCCCGCGGCGAGATAGAAGCGGGTAGAGATAGAACCTGGATGAGGCTGGATCAGGAACGTGGGTATTGGTATATGAAAAATGAGGTCTTTGTCCAACAGTGGGCATAGTCTTAGAACTATAGTGGATTCACGATCGCGATCCTCCTGCCGCTGCCTGTTTATTTATGGTTGGCGCGGTAAGTAAGTTCGTCTTTCTTTCAGTCGTCGTTTCAGTGTTCCCTCCTTCTGGAGCCCTCTAACAACCAATGTTTTATACAATTATAATCCGTCAATTTCTGATCCAATTCTAAATTGCTAATCAAACCAGTATTCAATTTAATTAAGCCAGTTTGCTTCCATTTACGTTTTGGTTCTACAGTGGATATTCTAATATGGTAATAAATAGCAAGGCGTCGCGGTAGACCCCGGAAAAGATGATGGGACGGGCTGGACAGTCAAACGACCAGTTGTCCACTTTGGCCCTGGATTCAATCCAGGACTAAAGCTGGAAGTGATGCAGGTTAACAGTAACAGTAAATATATTGTTTCAACATTCCCAAATATATACAAATGCGTAGTAAATTAAACGTATTAACATGTATATATGAAACGGAACACATAGAAGTAATATTTGATATACATATCTTAACACACAATAATATTATTAGTATGCAAGCAATGACAAAACCATACATATACAATTCAAAGTCCTGACTGACTGATATATCAACGCACAGCCTAACCCGCTGGTTCTAGAGACTTGAAATTTGGAGGGTGTGTTCCTTGTGAAGAGTAGATATCCACTAAGAAAGGGTTTTTCCAAATTCCACCCCTAAGAGGGTGAATGGGGGGAGGGTGAAATTTCACGCGGACGAAGTCGCGGGCAGAAGCTAGTGATATTATACAAATGAACTGTCTCAGAGCGATATAATTATCATTGTTGATAACTATGGGATATAATTAATGTGTATTGTGTTTTAATTGACTTCCGTGTTCAACAATTATTGAGGAGACGGTGACTACCTATACTGTTGTTTATATAATATAATAATATATATATTTTCTTAATAACATAATAATAATGATTTATTTGAAAAAAGTGGTACAGTCTGTTACAAAGTAGGATGACAACTTCGGAATAGTTTACATCTGAGATGAGTAATAATTATAAGTATTTTGAAACACATACAATATAGAATATTAATATATATACTTAAGCAGAATTATTTAGAAAAATGAATTGTATCTCATTAATTCTTATCTTATTAAGAATTTTTATTTAAATAGATTTACAGCCTACCTGTCAAACAAAATCTATTTAAATAAAAATCTGGTGTCACAGTGTTTGTTATCGAGTTCCTCCGAAACGGCTCGACTGATTTTTATGATTTTTTTTGTATATTTGGTACCTACCAAAAAAATCATTAAAAAAAATCATTAAAAAAAAACATATAAAAAAAAAATTTTTTTGCAAAACAATGTTTACAGGGTCAGCTAGTAATATACTATATAGGTACCATGCAATAAAATAAGATCAGAAATTCTTTTAGGCTCTTAGTAGCCTATATATAGTCTTGGAGGGACTTGTGGCTAAGTAATAACAGCCGCACGTACCGCGGTTGGTCCGTGGATGGGTGACCATATTTCCATACCAAGACCCCTCCATGCCTCGGAAAGCACGTTAAGCTGTTGGTCCCAGCTGTCATTCGTTGATCTTTGACAGTCGATACGGGTCATCAGAAGCCCGAAAGTCTGACAACCAGTCTTACCAAGGAGTGTCTTTTTACAGAGTATTTTTTGTTTTGGTAAGAGATTATGAAATTATAGCAAAGTGTTTATTTTGGTTCCGTATTGGAAGGAATGTTTTACCAAGGGATTTCGTATTACCCAGTAACTGGGTTGTGGAGGTCAGAGAAGCAGTCGCTCTGTGTAAAATACTGGTATTCAGCTGCATCCGGTTAGACTGTCAGCCGACCCCAACATAGTTGAGAAAAGGCTAGGCAGATGATGAGTCACTATAGTCCATACCTAATCGAATAACCATTATTCGATAGCCTTTGCTCCACAAAAATACCTATCTTCTACTTTAATTGCGTAACACACTCTCAATCATAATCTGAATCATTTTGAAGGATATTGCTAATCCATTGCTTCATTATGTTCGAAAAATTTGTCTGCTCAGCAACGTAAATAACGCAATGAATGCTGTTGAACTGTCAAAATTAAAGCCATTGCTACACAATGTGTTACACAATTACCCCGCTGGTGATAAAAACTATGTATTTCCTTTCTCTCAATAACAACATCTTAAAACGTAGGTCCTACTTAACATAACTCATAGATAAATTTTAAAAGGCAAAGGCATTAAACCTTATCCCGACCACAATCTCCCCAGGTTCCCTAAATACTGTTTAAGACAATAGCGACCTCTCCCGGCAGCCGACCCAACTATAAAACGTATGGAACTTGGCCAGAGAGGCTGGCTAAGCGCCAAGGCCGAAAATTTACCGAAACCTTCGAAACCTTATCTTAAATAACAATTTACTAATAATAATAAGGCTATGAGAGCAGTGGTGGCCCAGTGGTAATGGCCGTGACTTACGAGTTGTAGGTCGTAGGTTCGAACCCGGACAGGCGCTTTACTTTGTGTAAATTATTTCATCACCACTGCTCTCAAAACGGTGAAGGAAAACATCGTGAGGAAACCAGCATGTCCTAGAACCAAAAATTCGAAGACATGTGACATCTACCGACACGCAGTGGGCCCGCGTGGGTGGTAGATTATAAGCCCACTCCTTCTCGAAGAGAGGTGGCCTGTGTCCCAGCAGTGGGAACACTATAGGCTGATTATGAATAAGGCTATTTCAACACGTTTCGATCTTTGTGGCCGCTGCAGGGGCAGGGCAGGTTTATAGTTTTATGATAGTCTGTATTATTACAAGGGGCGATTCGTCCCCTTTGAAAAGGGAACTAACTCATCGGATCGCATGGTCAGTTCCAAAAACGAGAGATGGCCATAAAAATTCAGTCATCAAGAACTAACAGGGGATCGAGGAGGGGGTGGAGGGGGTTCAGGGGATCAGAAAGGAATAACTCAAATAATCCGGGCTGCTACTGAGAAATTCCTAACATCACGCTTCGACCCTCGCCGAGCCGTGCAAAATGAAAAAAAATCTGAAAGGACGCTAAGCGGAAATTAAGTTGTAGTAAACGATGGGTCGGGGGCCGAAATTTCACGCGGGCGTAGTCGCGGGCAACACCAAGTACTATAAATAGAGCTGAAGAGTTTTTACTTGTGCTACATGACATTGCTTCTTGCCTAATTTCATGATTCTAGGTCAACGGGAAGTACCCTATAGGTTTTGATTTCGGAACATAAACGCCAGTATCTTTTGATTGCGTTGACTTAGAAGTTTGATTTTTTCACTGCTTCAAGGAATTGTAGCCCTGAGTATTTGATATTAATTTCAACTTGATAATTCCACGTGTTCCTGAGAAAAAGGGTCTTGACTGACGGACAGACAGACGGACAACGAAGTGATCTTTTATGAGTTCCGTTTTTCCTTTTGTGATACAGAACCATAAAAACTCTTTTTGCATTTGATAGCCCAATTCTCTAGCAAAACGAAAAAAAGCATAAAGAACGCTAAGCGAAAACAAAGTGAGTAATAGAGCGGGCAGGAAAAAGAAATTTCACGCGGACGAAGTCGCAGCTAGTTTAATAATAAATATTAATGGATTTTTTTCAATAAAAATACTCTATATGCACACGATGTTACGCCTACTAAAATTTTCATATCAATTTACATTACCTAAACAGTCTGCTCATTTGGTTTCATTAAACCACGCGATCGCTTGTAGACTGCCAGAACTATCTAAACAGCTGATTAGACCAGCTTAAACGAGGCAAAAGGAGTATGTAAGGATCGTAGCAGGTGGCAACCTATAGTTTCCGTCTATCTCCATGGGAATATGACGTCAGTTTATGTTATGTAGACCAGCCTCACTAACTTGAACAAGACAGAGGTGGTAAGTTGAAACTAACTTGCTGTTATAAGACTAAATGGTACTTAAGTTTAGCTTTATTCCATAATTTCATCGATGCAAGGACCTAACTACTGCTTAGTCCCATAAAAGTGTCTCCTAACACCACTTATAAAGCAAATAAATAACAAGTTCTGAATTCAGACCTGACACACAGTTTGAAAGTTCCAAGTTTATACCTAGTTACATACGGAAACTAGGCATGTGTTTGAGTTGAACTATTTAGTCCTATCTGAAATGAGTTAACTTTGTTTTAAATTGCAAATGAAGGTGTAACTTCCGTGCATAGTTTTTTAGTTATTTGTTTTAAATAGGTCACTTAAACTTTCGCGGACTTATTAAAAAACTAGGTTTTTTAAGAACCAAGTTTAAACTATCAATCCTTTTTAAAATTTCTATAGAAGTATGAGGAACGGGGTGTAAAGTTCACGCATCCTCCATAGAAAAGAGAGGATCCCCCGACAAGACGATGTCGTGTCTGCTTGGCAACTGCACGACGATTGATGTCGGAACGTTGTATATGTACGAGTATAATATGCTAGTTGCGCGGTAAACTCTGCTTGCGCGATGCAGGATTTTGCGTGACGGCGCGTCATTGTGATGTGTAGGTGGCGATGTAAATGCCGCCCCACTCGTCTTCTATTATTACAGTATGATACAGTGGAAGAAAAAAAACATGTTGCACCGATCCGCTGATGAAGATAATGATGATAAAGATATTATTTCTATTTCTTCTGCGAATGCATTCAATTGAAAGGTAGACAGGAGTGGGACTTACTTCCTCACAGCGAGTACAGCGATGGCGCCTGCCGCAGTCAGTATGGCAGCAAGTCCCGCGAACGCAGCCGCTGTAGGGAACTTGGTGTCCGCTCGAGTTGTACTCTCTGTGGCAATGAAAACATTGTTATTAGCGTCGACTCAGTCATCATAAACATTGTGATTAGTTTTATTAGGATCGATTTTCATATAAGGTACTTACCTATTACCTTTTTGATAGATCACAATATATACTAGCTTTCGCCCGCGTCTTCGCCCGCGTGGTTGTCGGAGATTATCCCTCGGAAATGTATTACCGAGTTATACATATTCTATTTCACGAAGTCCGTTTGACTATGTTTGTAGTTGAGAATGCACATGCACATTGTTTTAGTGTGCGAATCCCAGGAGCGCTCAGTTGTGACTGCGACGCGGTGCGAGTCACTATAGTGGGACTTTTAATTAGCTGCAGTAAAATGACAGCTTGTGTTACTTAAATGACTGAAATTTGCGTATTTTTGTATTTTCGCGGCCATCAACCAAATCTTGTTTTTCTAGTACAGAATAGCGTAACAAACGAAACTTATTTGACATGCATATCTTTAAACGCAGTCCGAAATGAGTTAGTAAGGAGTTTCATTTTACTGCAGCTAATTAAAAGTCGGAGTTTAGTGTTTATTGTTTTCACGTCAGTTTTTTACACCGAGCCCTCTTGTGCCATTTCGAAGCATACATTCAAACGGGATCGAAACTTATGCGAGTGAAACCGCGGGGCCTGTATTATAGCCCACTTGTATGCTTTTTTAATTCCGGAAAATGCAGGGTCCTGTAAGATATAGGTAAGCTTTTAAAAAGCTGTAATTCTACTATAAAGCTGAAGTTAGATGAGCAGCTGTTAACTCGTGTGTTGGACTATTCGTGAAAGCGTTTAAAGCGCGTTTTATTATGATGGCCGAGTCTGAACTTAGCCTCAAACTTTCTCGGGTTTAGGTACCTACATTCAGGTTCTTTATTTCTATCTTTTTTAAAAGCGTAGCTTAAACTGATCGATGGACCCGTGTGGCTGTCATTACTTATCCACGAGCCCCTCGTCACCATTTCAGAAATATTATTATTACTTCACAGATAAATATCCTATAGTTAATCTGTGATCAGCGTTGAGGGCTGCAATATTGTTTATAAGTTTTGTATATTTTTTATTTCTATGATTTATATTGGAGCTATTTGTTCCTTTTGAATAAAAATAAAATAAATAAAATAATTTTTAGAACATTTACAAGTAGGTAATGTTAATTATTATTTTTTATTTCTTAATTATTGTTCCGTCTCGCATAACCCTCGTAGCATTATGCTGAGCGATGGCCATTTTTATGTTTGTGTTCTTTCTTTGCACACTGTTTACCGCAAATAAACTTATTTACTTTGTTTTGTTTAGTGTAAAAAAAGCGATTCCTTTGGAATTCTCAGCTTTAACACTTTTTAACTTGCCGTAAAGTGATTTTCCGTTTGATTGCCATGGAAATAAAATCCTTACATAAAAAAAAAATTTTTGTTTGAGGTCTTATTTCCAATCTTCCGATAACTTTAATAGCGAAAAAAGTATATTTTGGCGCCAAAAATTTTAATGAATGCCGCCATCTTGTTTTATTCAATACTTTTGACACGAGATCCTTGCAGCACTATGGTTGTTTCACATTTTTTCTATACATGAGCTGTCAAACCGACATATTTATTCCACAAATAACTGAGGGGAAATTCTCGTAATATTAAGAACGTTCACAGTCTGACCTCAGTCTCAGTCTGTCAAAAATACCTCAAATTTCCTTACATTTTTGACACTAATTGTCACTGAGATGAGATTAAGACTAGATTTTGAACGATTTTTAATTACGGGAATTGGCCTTTCGATCTATAACTACAACGATTAAATTAAGACGATACGTTAAGGCTCGCTTTTACTACACCTGAGTTAGAGCACGTGAGCGAAGCCGCGGGTTCAAGCTAGCTCGGCTATAAAGTTCAAGTTTGATGAGCAGTTGATAACGTGCGTGTACAACTGACGGCCTATTCGGACGAGCGTTAAAAGCGCGTTTTATTACGCTGACTTCACTTAGCTTAACAGCTTGCTCGGGTTTATAAATGCATTCAAGTTCTTGATTTCTGATCTTTGAAGAATACTTTTTTTATATACAGGGTATACTAGAAAGGTGTGGTCAAATTTAAGGGTGTAGTACAGACCATTAAACTGAATAACTTTCTCCATCGGACCACTATTGTAATCGCGGAACCTAAACGGCTAATAGAGATGACATAACATGCTAACTTCAAAAATCTAAAGAATCAAGATTTGTTCTTTCATTATGTTTGTTTGTAACGCACATGGGTAGACCATGACCTGGATTAGGACCTAGGATACATTTATTCCAATATTCCCAAGGTAATGAGACTTATACACGGGTGAAACTGCGAGGCGCGGCTAGTTTGGTATAAGTACAGGAGGACGATGAATATGTATAAAAAAACAGTCGTTTTATCATTATGTTTTTCTAAACGAATCACAGTATTTCAAGATGGCCATTTCAAAAGACTCTGAAGACATTTTATAACTGGAATTGCTTCTAAACGATGAAAAGATCTCTTGCAGATCTATAAAGGTGACCATTTAATGAATGTAGAAAATGTCGACTTCCACGTAGCGATGCTACGCGTCGTGCTACGCCGTAAACCTCACGGTGATACGATTCTGTTTGACCTACGCCATTCGCTTTGAGAAGATTTTTCTCATGATGATTATACATTAAAATTCATCAGTAAAGGAGGATGCGCTAGGTAGCCCGCGAAATTAAAATTTGCAGGTCATTGTCAAGCTGATTGTTGACTAAAATATGATTCGCCAGCGTAACAAATATGACTTATAGAATTATAATCATTTAACATTTTAAATCATCAATGCAACGACCTAAGTTCATGTAATCCTACTGAATCACTATTTCATGAAATATATTGATATTTCATTATATTAATTGTAATATAATGATTTATAAACTTAGAGGGTAGCATTGATGATTTTAATGATTACAATTCTGTAAAGTAAGCTCATTATCGCCACGCTTAAGGTACCTTCACACACATTTGATAGAGGATGCGTTACATCATAAGGGAATGTAGTCATAATTATGAACAAAAGTTACTATGAGAAAAGAAATAGCAAAAAAAAAAACCATTTATATTATATACTAGCTTCCGCCCGCGGCTTCGCCCGAGAGGTATGTCGATAAAAACTATCCTATGTCCTTTCCCGGGATGCAATCTATCTCTCTGCCAAATTTTATCGTAATCCGTTCAGTGGTTTAGGCGTGAAACACAGACAGAGTTACTTTCGAATTTATAATATAAGTATGGATACTAATGATAAGGCTGAAGAGCTTGTTTGTTTTTTGTTGTTTGTTTGAACGGTCGGATTTGAAAAGTTCGTTTTAAACGTTATAGGTTATTAAACATCACGCTAGAACCTTTAGATATAAAATAAAAAGTCTGAAAGAACACTAAGCGAAAACTAAGTAATAATGCGGGCAGGCGATGCGACACGACGGGACGGGGTGAGTTGGAAAAACAAGAAATTTCACGCGAACGAAGTCGCGAGCAGAAACCATTGTTCTCATAACTCTACAAAATAGTTTAAGCAGTTGATTTTTTTTACAATGATCCTTTAACAGGTTTTCAGTTACACCTTCTAGAAAATCTATTTTTTAAAGTTCGTTAATCATTCTCACCCGCCCGCTTTTCTGCATCTCTAAAGACAAGGTCCCTCAGCAGCACAGGATCCGCAGCTCCCTTACTATTGCGCGCTGTAACCGCTAGATCCTCATCTTCCTCCAAAGACTCCACAGCTGACCAGCTTATGTTGAACCAGACTATTAGATCTGCGGAAAGAAGGAGTTTATGAGAAAAACTGAATTGTTGTTAGTTAGTATTGTAGCCGCATCTACACCGCCACATGCAAACTACGCAACATACTGACGTCACACGAAATCCTACATCGCGCAAGCAGAGTTTATCGCGCAACTAGAATAATTATTATAATATACAACGTCCCGACATCAATCGTCGGGCAGTTGCCCACCAGACACGATACCTGTCTGGTCGGAGGATCCTCCCTTTTCTATGGAGGATGAGTGAACTTTACACCGCGTTAATTATTGCCTACCTTTATAGTATAAAAGGTGTTTTAGTGTTATAACCACTCACGTGACCGAAAATGTAGACGAACGAAAACACAAAAGTAACACGCTTCCTTGAATTACAGCGAAAAACAAACTCAAAAACACTGCCTAACCAGAAGATCGAGCCCAGAACCTCATGCTCACAAGTCGTGCTTGTGTGTACCAGAATAAAAAGAAAATATTATAATCGCGAATGATGCACCAGGTGTCTCAACCACCTATACTTTGTCTACTTGTGTTGAAAATGAAGACGTTACAGTTTTGTCACGATGTTTTCCCTAAGTGCTCATACAAAAGAGCGACACGGGTCCACAGGTGTCGACGGATGCAGTTGCCTCTGTCATTGATGCGTGTTGCTCGTGTGTATGCTCACTAAAAACTCCCAACTTAAGTCACCAACAACAGAGACATACGACAACACTGTCGTAAAACGTCACAACACAACTGTCGTAAAACGTCACAACACAACAACTGTCGTAAAACGTCACAACACAACTGTCGTAAAACGTCACAACACAACAACTGTCGTAAAACGTCGCAACACAACAACTGTCGTAAAACGTCGCAACTGAACAACTGTCGTAAAAAGTCACAATTAACACAACAACTGTCGTAAAACGTCAAAATCATTTACCAGCTGCATTGTGAACATTCAATACACCTACATTAAAACAAAATTTTAAATTCCTTTCCAGAGGGGCAATTCTGGTAATTTTAAGAACGTTCACAGTCTGATCTCAGTCTCAATCTGTCAAAAATGCCTCAAATTTCAGTACATTTTGACAAGTTTTTGACATTTGTTTGTCGCTGAGATGAGACTGCGACTAGATTTTGAACGTTTTAAATTACGAGAATTGGCCTACAGGTAACAGGACAATACGAGTCGTCACATCTGTCGGATATTTCATTCCATCTCATTACTGTAAACGGACATTTTGACATTTATAACATATTGATTTTGGTCTGCAAAACCAATTACTGGCACGCGACGCCATTTTAAAATATTAACGTGCGTTTTGTTACCGGTAGCTGGCTGGCAGGTAGTTGGCTGTTATTGGATTCGGAATTCGAAGTTCCATTTTTGAATGGTTTGATTTGAAATTCGTTCGATGCAATGCGCATCTTTGTTGGCAATCGAAACTCAATGTTTGTGAAGATCGCAAGCCACGAAAAAGTTGCATGCTGAATGAATCGAAACAAACGTGAGTTTTTGATAACAAATTAAAATTTTGGGGTTAGTTTGTATTCAAACTCAAACTCACTCAAACTCAAAGCATTTATTTTAATTAAACAATTTACAGGCACTTTTGAATTGTCAAGAAGTCGGTCAGTCAGAAAATATGAAGCTAGTTGCCCATTCCAAAGCGTAGGTGCCTATGGAGAAGAACGGGCAAGAAACTCCAGGGACACTCTTTAATTTTTTTCATTCATATTAAGTCTCAGGCAAAACTGCCTCACTGCATGAAAGAAGTATAATTCTTTTTAGAAAGAACCAGATTCTATTCGAGCGTCAACGCCAACGTCATTCGAGCGCCAAAAGATTCTTGTAGCAAAATAAAGATACAGACTAAAACTGTCTAGTATGGGGCTTACTGGCAAATAATATCTACAAGGTTGCAAACTCGGACCCCCTAGCGTAGAAATTGGTCGTCGGTTATAAAAAACAATCTGCCTTTTCATAGAAAAATGCAATAAGTACCTAAGCGGTAAAAATGTTTGGTACAGCAAATTTTGTTTTAATTAATGATGAATTTAAACGCAATGGGAATCAAAATCATGTACTGAATCCCTGAAGCTGCACGTCGATGTTCAGTTAACAAAAGAGTTTAGAACAAAAAAGTTTAGTAAGAAACCGATGGATGTTCTCGAATAAAATTTAATTTTATTAATAGGAATCGAACCAATAAGGACCGCTCAGCATGAAGGGATTTTTATAGATATCAATAAAACAGGGTGCTTACTCTCGAATATAATTCCGATAGATCGACAATGGAATTGTCAGTCAAACGCCAGGGATTGGCTGGACTCACTGTGAGTCTAGCCAATCTCTGACGTTTAACTCAACCAACTGACGTTTGACCAATGTCGGTCTATCGAAATTATATTGGAGAGTAAGCACCCAGAATGCGGGTATAATTGAATGGGTGATTTTCCACGAACACTCTTTGTTTCATAAATTGAATGATTTAAATTCTTATTAATAGCACGCATGTTGGAATTGCGATAAAATGATTTTAACACAATATTAAATGGAATTAACATTCAACTTGAATTAATGAAAAGCTCTGATTAACGAATCATTTCGATTCTTCAATGAATAAACCGAGTTGCATGTAATTCTGAATTTATGAAAATCATACAATACCTACGCGAAATGCGGGTGTCAGTTACTGGAATTGCGTGATTGCCCGATAAAGTGAGCTTCCAAATATTTGCAGAATTCTGATTGTTGAAAAATAAATAAAATATCTTAAATTGAAATGCGAGCCATGGAGCGCAGTATCCTGGGTGTTCGAATTTCTGACCGTATAAGGAATACAATACTGCGCGCTAAAACCAAGACAGCAGACGTTACCCAGAAAGCCGGGGACTGGGCCGGACATGTTTGCCGCATGTCAGATGACAATTGGGCTAAGAGAACCATCGATAGGGTCCCACTAAATGCACGACGTCGTCGCGGCTGGCCAAGATAAAGATGGCGGGACGAGCTTTACTCCTACCGTAGGGATTGGCCGCCACTCGCAAAAGACAGAATTGTGTGTGTTTTTTTTTTAAAAGCACAGTATGTAAATTGCAGAACTTTTGGGAGTATATTACTCCCAATATAAAAATGCAGTAGTAATACCCAGCACTCTTCCATCCCTCTAATAAAACAAGCGTACCGGTTTATCAAATCTCCCTTATTACAAAAAATACATAGGTACATAATCAGCCTATAATGTTCCCACTGCTGGGACACAGGCCTCTCTCCAAGAGGGAGTGGGCTGTAATCTACCACTCGGACCCACCGTTTTCGACGGCAGATGCAGTTGCCCCTGTCATTAACGCGTGTCCCTCGTATGTGTGAACACAAAGCGGTAAAGGATTTCGTAAATAAGTGTGAACTTACCAACAAAATTAGCAGTTGTGTTACCCAGCACCCTTCCAGTCTCCCCTAACACGTCTAAAGTGAAGTGTTGGTTGAGTCCCCCATCGTACCCCGCGGCGCATTTAACGGAGAGGTGTGGCTCGTTGCGGAGGAGCAGCCGCTTTGCCGTGCAGTTCCGTGGTGGTGACGGACGAGCTGGTGGTAGAAACGAAGGTTAGAGATGTTTGGAGATGAAGTTAGTGGACAAGTGGGGTCCATAATGGGCATAACCATACTAATACTATGAATTCGAAAGTCTGTCTGAGGGTCTAAACAGACGGACTGCACTTCAGCTGCAACATTGCAGTATCGATGCAGTTGACTTAACTGCTTCGAAAGCGGGCATGTAGTTCTTCTAGTAATACATCCAATTTTACTTTAGATACGTGTTTACTCGGTTGGTGATTAGTTGATATTTACTGACATTTACTAGATCCGTGTTAACTCGGTTGGTGATTAGTTTTTTTTATCACTACATTCTTCATTATTGTAAATCTACTTTTAACGACGTTATTGTACGCTCGTAAACATTTTATGTAAATTTATTTTCTCAGTAAGTGAATTATTGTTAATTCTTAATGAGAAATAATAAAGATCTTCAAATGCAGTCCGTCTGTTTAGTTGAATATATCGACTGCGCGCGGTTGCTGCGATGCAGTCCGTCTGATGGCAGCCTTTTCACGCCTAAACCACTGAATGGATTTCTATCAAATTTGGCAAGAAGATAGATGGTATCCTGGGAAAGGATATAGGCAAACTTTTGGTACCGGTAGCACGTTCCCGTGGGATAATTCCCGACATCCAGGCGGGCGAAGTAATATGCATAATTATGGCACTTGCACAAACTCACCACGCAACTTAAAACTATTTACTTAGTTATAACCTAACATCACTTATTTACGCTAGAATTTTTTGAGTTATGTTAATTTGATTTAAAGCAATAGAAAAATTAATTGTGTTTCATTAGTTACAGTTGAGCTCATAGGTAACTTATTTACACCAGGATTTTTTAAAATTTAATTTTGTAGAACTGACATAGGTACCTAAGGAGTTACAATAAGCGGTCTTATTGCTAAAAGCGCTTTTTTACAAACAATCTTGGATGGACCGAGAGACAGAAAATCATAATGTTTATTTACAACACAACACACACAGCATAACACCACGCCTTGTTATCCCGAAGGTTAAGGTAGAGGTGTATCCATGTAGGTACACACATTTACGACGTACGGCATTTCAATACAAACTTTCAAACCCTTAGTTTTCGAAATGAATGAACCGATTTTAATAAAACTTCATACGCATAAGCAGGATCCAAAGGTCTAAAAAGTTAGTTCAGAACATTTTCGAAAAATTGTGTTACAGCCAAATTAGACCGATTTTAAATATTCCATAGAAACAGAGATTTCCAGTTATCTTTTTTTAAATAAGACATTTCGAAAATGTTCTTTAAACGGCGTAAACGCTCTTACGTCCCATGTAATAGGGGGCGAGCCTATTGTCATCAACCGGGCACAAATCCAGACTACGGGCTGCTACTGAGATATTCTAAATGAAAATAAGGCAGGACCTTGTAGGTACTCAACATTAGCCTCCCTCTCCCTCCTGTAATTTGTTCATATCCGGAGCTTCCTTTATTAAACCAACAAAAGCAATAAGTTTTACTAACTCTGACTTCATCATGATCAATAAGTATCCTATCTCTCAATGTAAACGTCAGAATAAAACAAAAATTCCAAATCCTCAACCACTCAATCAATTGAACTTCGAAATAAAAATCTCCGCGGCTGCCAATTAATCAAACTTGATCGGACAGACTTCGCCAGATAATTCCTAGAAACTGGGTACCTAGTGTTAATTAATAATTTTCCCAAGTTAATTAAAACATTTCAGTTTTCCTAAATTGATCGGTGACCCGAGTTCTAAGGTCGCGTCCTAACTAAAACGATCGTCGTACGAAGTCGCGACCGTCGTGCCCATTTTGTTCGGCGGACAAAAAACGCGTAGTGTCGCCGACACGACAGAGGGTTCGATTTACCGAAACGAAAAGTGACATAATGGATGCGATGATCAATTCGTGTGAACGATAATTTTTGTAAGGACGTGGAGTCCAGCCATGTCCTAGACAAAAGCCGACAGTCTAGTACGCAATTGTCGCGCTCTTTAATCCATGCTAACATTATAAATGCGAAAATGTGTCTGTCTGTCTGTCTGTTACCTCTTTACGCTTAAACCGCTAAATCGGTTTAGATGAAATTTGCTACAGAGATAGTTTGAGTCCCGGGAAAGGACATGAATAGTTTTTATCCCGATATTCCTACAGGAAACTTATGCGAGTGAAACCGCGGGGCGCTGCTAATATAAAATATACTCTCCCAATCGGCATGATTTTTTCCGACATCTTCAACAACCATCGTCATATTTCAGCCAATACGCTTAAACCTTTCTCAAGAATAACTCCGTCCATTGGTGAAAATGGACGAAAATCCGCGGCCGGGGGAGATTAAGTTTTATAATAGATACATGTAGTGTCGGTTATCAAGACGCGTTTGTACTAACAAACGCGATCTCGCGTACTCGCGCGACTATCGCTTTTGGTTAGGACACAGGGTTCGACATCGAAGGCATTCATGCCGTTTTAAAATACGGTCGAAGTTTTGCAATAGCGACTTGGATCGTATACGGGTTTACGGCAAAACTTGCACTACAAGTAAGCCTCCTCATTTCAACTGTTTTGAATGCGATCCGTTTTTCTGTTCTGTTTTAGTTATGGTTCATTGGTGAACCTACTTAACTACATAAAGTTTGTGGAGTGTAATGTGTGTGTGTGTATGTGTAATGTAAGTTTGAAAAATAAAAGTAAACAGAGTTTGGTAAAGGATTGATTACCGGTGGGAGAGAGCTAAGGGGTTTGGTTATTGGAATTTTACATACACTAAACGTAGACTAGCTTTCAGTAAGTAATAAAAAGTTTATGTCTTGATTTTGCCGGCTGAGATTATTTTTCTAGGTCCAGTTACTATCATAATTTTTTTTTCAGATCTAAAATCTAATTTGCTCCTTTATAATGACAGTTGTGCGACAGTGACAAGAATACGATATGGTACAGTGAACAGTTTAAGATTTCGTTCCGTTTGTTAGTAGGTATCGTTACAGCCAAGGAATTAATTTTGTTACGATCCTGGTGGTAGGGTCAAAATTATCGGTACCTGAACTGCGCGTAACGTTATTTTGCGTTTCGGATCCCTACTTTTAATATATATTTTTAATTACAGTATTTAAATATTTATCGGTGTTAGAATACTCTAAAATGGTATGTGTTTAAATTGCCTGAAATAAATTATATTTAATTTAATTTATAACGCTGAACCAAAGTACGTGATAAGATAAGATAAGATAAGATTTATTTGCCCAAACATGTGTATACATACAATAATAATAAGTGCATGCAAGGTAACATAAAGTAAATTGATTCAGACATGTTTGCCACATACTATGGCGTGCAAATGTTTTGAAAATAATTGTGATTTTTAATATATCCTTCAATTAAAAAGAAGGCAATTTAACAAAAAACTAAGTAATGAATGTGAAAAGTAAAAAATTGTAAACCATAATTAAAAAAAAAAAAGGTCTAAGTAACGTTTATAGATCTCGGCCTAATGCTACGGATACATTGTCGCGATAACACGAACTAAACTTCGCGCGCTCTCTTTCGCAGACGCTCGACGTCTCGCTGTGACAATGTATTCGTAGGTACCATAAAAAGAGCCTCAATAAACTCACTTTGCTATGTCGGCGTACCCTTTCAAAGCAGACCCTTATGTTTTTCTTACATCACGATGCCAGTTTGAAAATACACATTTCTATTATCTATTATGATTATTCGGTTCCTATTTTGCATAGTGGGTGTAAAAAGAAAGAAGATGTATTCCACATTGGGCACCCGCTTAAATGGCACCTGAGTGAATGTGCCGCTGTGTGTCAGGAGCATTCACTCAGGTGCCATTCAAGCGGGTGCCTAATGTGGAATACGTCAGAAAGAAGCCGAGAGTCCCCGTCATTGTAATATTTTTTTTAACTAGAACATACTTTTTTTTGTCGGGGCGATACCTTCAAAAGGCACCCGAGCTCCGGGGAGGGAGGTCGGGGAGTGTGGGATTTTTACCTCACTAAAACCACCCCGGTGATCACCATCAGTAGGTACATAGGGGTGGTCCCGGTTCTTCTTAAAAGACCATCCGACGCCACTCAGCTCATACCAGACGCCTGTAAGGCCCATACCTCACTGGCGTTGCACGGGGGTGTTACGGAAGGAGGGTCCCTGGGGAGACTGGGACCATACCTGGGAACCTTCTGGTTACGGAGATATTAAAGGTCAAAATTCCACTGACGTTATTTTACGAAAACAAGATTTTAATGTTTTGACACAGCTTTAAATACTCCCACGACCCCTGAACCGTAACATGCACCCATAAGCACAAAGTTTTGCGTGCGTTACTTTGCGTACTAACGCAAACAGCAAATTTTCACAACAAAAACAAAAATTGCTTCCCAGCAAGTATTGTTATGCAATGTTACTTAGTTTGATGTACAGAATGCGTAGTGACGGTTATGTACATACATACATAACATCACGCGTTGTTTACCCGAAGGGTTGGCCAGAGGTTTACTTACATTACACCCACACACTTGGGTGTGGGTGTGCATATATACACCTACGCAGAAAATATTTTTATTCACGTGTTCGCAGTATTTGTGTTAGAGCCGTCACAGACTGGTTGAGGGGGCTTATCCACAGTGGCGATTATATTTGGTCTTTTCATCATAAGTATTTGGTCACTTGAAACTTAGAGGGAGACACATTTCTGGCAAAGAAGGTGAAAGTGAGGTAAAAATAATTATAATGAACGAAATTCAATGAAGTTTTAAATATACTAATAATGCATAATTGTAACACGGAACTTTTCTAGTTTTAAAACTTAAATTATTTCCTATAATGCATAATACACATAAAAATTACATTTTTAAATATTATAAATTATTTATGACGTGTAAAAGTGTTGTTTTGAACCAATTTACAGAAATAAGTTATTATCATATTAGTTAAAATATAAACTTTTTATAAAAAAGTTTGACAGGCGTAGAGTAGTCTATGCCCAGTGGTATCGACCCCGATTTACGAGTTTTAGGTCGTGAGTTCGAACACAGGAAGGCACTTTACTTTGTGTATTTAATTTCATCACCACTGTTCTTAAAACGGTGAAAGAAAACATCGTGAGGAAACCGGCATGTCCTAGAACCAAAAATTGGAAGACATGTGACATCTACCTACCCCCACTGGACCCCCGTGGTGGATTTTGGCCCACTCCCTTTCACATAGAGGTGGCCTGTGTCCCAGCAGTGGGAACGTTATAGGCTGATTATGATTGAAAAGTATGAAACGAAGCAAACAGAGTATAGGTAATATAAGAATCGTTGCAGGTGGTGTTCTATAGATTCTGCCTAGTTTTAGTTGTTTGTTTAATTATAATAAATAATTACTGAAATCAGTTACATATAGATTTAGGTCTGATTATTTCTGAAACCAGATAATTTTATCCGAGGAATTTGAATTTTTGACAGTTCTTCCATAGAAAAACTGTCAGACGTCAATTTTAATCCACGAATAAAAATTATCTGCCCATTGAAAAATCAGCCCTTAGCCAATTAAATACTGACCTGACTGCATTGTAATTATAATAAATGCTCTCTGTTATAATAAATGATGATCAAATTGTAGTGTTATCTATAGGTGTAGAATTAATTGGTAAGCCGATCGGAAACAAAATGGACGCCACAATTTGAGCATTAATTTGAAAAAGTGGAACTATTCAAACGATAGTGTATTTATTCAACTCACTTTAAATTGGATTGGCAATTTTCGATAGGACACTTGTTAGTTTGTTATTTATAAATTTAGTTTTACCTATGAATGAGCAATACATTTCAAAGAGGATGGGAATAGGCCATCGAGTCGCCTGATGGAAAGTAGAGGAAGATTGCCCGTTCTTCTCCATAGATAGTTAGGTATTAAATGCTTTGAGTTTGGGTCTTCTTCTTCTTAGCGTGTCGATAGCAATCTAAATGGACTCGGCCCAGAATTCGGCCACTTGTTTGGCGCCATCACAAGCGTCCATCAGTTCCTGTAACGTGCAGCTGACAGGACATATATTAAGTGTCCCATCGTTTGTGGAACAGCTCCACATTTACACTCCAAGGCGGAGTCGTCTATGAATCTCCACCTGGACAGGTTTTCCTTGCTTCGGCCAACCTAGGTCCGGAGTCTGTTTAAAGACTTCCTTTAGTACTCAAGGTAACTCATGTCCAGGTGGGAGGTCTTCAGCGGGTGAAACGAACGGTTTATCCAACAAGTTTGAGTTTGGTCACCGACATTAGTGGTTTCAGCCCCGACTTACGTATATATAGGTCGTGAGTTTAAACCCAGGCAAGCACTTTTTTATTTTATTTCATCACACTGCTCTCAAAGCTGTGAAGAAAAACATTGTCAGGAAACCGGCATGTCCTAAAACCAAAAGTTCCTATACATGCTAACATCCGTCAACCCACGCGGGCCCCGCGATTTGAATCATGGCCCACTCTCTTGCACAAAGAGGAGGCCTGTGTCCCAGCAGTGGGAACGTTATAGGCTGATACTGTACCGTCTATGGGCTTAACTAATATAGGTAATTATGCATACATACATTGTAATTATGAGACGTGCAGCTTGCGTAAGCAGCTTTTAGGCATCGATTACAATGACCAGTAACACAACTCGACTTTGATCAAAGTTGTATGTTATTTTCAACTTTGGTATCAAGTAATCAAATATCATTTTCTATGCAATAGTCTGCTCAGTGCCGTAAATTGATTAACCTTTCGCTCCGCAAGCACCATAGCGGCTCATCTCAACAGAGGCCCTCAGAGGCCTTCGGCGAGGGAGTTATTATACACTATAGTGCACAAGTGAGTGCACTCTCTCGTCCCTCACTCTCATAATCCGATCGGACGGAAATCCGACACGACCAGAGAGAGATCAGGCGCAGGACCAAGGACTTAACGTGCTTTCCGAGGCACGGGGGTATCGCACCGCCAACTTCCAAACTCCGGGCTGCTACTGAGAAATTCCTGATGGAAAAACTCAATAACACTTTGCTCGTCCTGGGAATCGAACCCAGGACCCAACGCTCAATAGCAACAGCCTCGTTGGTTTTGTGGTCGCAAGCACGACACTTACGTAACACCACTCGTGGATGCTATTTTACTGCACAATATACTACGCATTATTTAGCCCCTAAAATACAACAACTATCTATTAAAGAACAACTATATAAGCACTACAACTATATAAAGAATATGATTTAAACAGCCAATACCCAACTTCAGCAGGACACCGTGCGAACATTCGATAGGCTATAAAATTAGTAATTTCCTCAGTTATTCGCCCCGCTATAAAGTCGATTAAATTCTCTACTTTACGAGCGACTACGTGCGACTCCACTAGTGCTGTGTCGGGAATTCCTTAGTGTCAGAATCTTGATGAAAATTACTGCATTTTTGTCGACGGTAATGCTAAAGTTGCACCTTTTTTTCCGGAAGGTACATTGTGAGGCATTTATAGCTTTTTCATAAATTTATTTTTCGTTTTCCGGTGATTATGCAGCATTTATCAGTAAGGTGTGATCATATAAGGGTGTGATGTGTGATCATCACACTGAAGAACTTTCTCCATGGGATCAACATCGTTATGGCAAAAATATTATCATCTGTCACATACAAAACTTAAATAACTACATACTCGATTCAAATTTATAGCATAATCAGTCATTTTATCACTGCTGAGACACAGACTAAAGGGGGACACAAACCATGTGGGCCCTGTGCGGGTTGATAGAGAGTTCTATCCATATATAACCATAAATTCAAAGACATGTGACAACATGTCTTCAAATTTTTTAAAGCATTTAAATTTTCTTTACGCAGATTTTACAAGTACACAGTAAAAAAAAATGTTTTCCAAACATATTATTCTAATTCTTCATTCTCATCTAATCAGAATGCTGTTTTCATAAAAAATGTGCGCGGTTATTTTTTAATTAACTCAGGCAGAGGCACGGGACGGTCGGAGTTCAATATATTATTTTAGGATAATTCTTTTCCTCACAAAAACAGGGCTCTATTAGCGTTCCTCTTCGTAATGGGAGAAAAAAATTAAAAGGGACGGCCGGCAGGGCCATTGATCGTGGAAAAAAGGTATTTGTTGTTTGGAAAACATTTCGAAAGAAAACATTGTTCTCTTAGGAAATCATTGGTATTGCAAGTAAAAAAACAAACTAAAATCAAAGGGTACTTTGAATCATAGACAATCAAACATTAAAGAAGAAAAAAATAGATATTGCCACATGATAACGCCACAGAGTGACGCAGACACACCAGTGTCTCTGACACTCAAGGCATAGACAATTAATGAGGTTACGTCTGGCGTGGATTAAAAATTAATATTCTATTTGCTAATATTTCACATATTAAATCTATTTTATTATTTATTTATTTCTATAACTGCCCGTGACATCACAGCGGGCCCTATCAGAATACCAATTTATTTTTTAAATGTCACAGCATCGTGCTGAGATAGAAGCCTTTTGGCCTCGTATAGGACTTTCTGTTTAATTTTTCTTTTAGTTATATAACTTGCTTTTATTTTTAATTTTTTACTCTGTTTAGTTTGGTTTGTGATCTTCCTGTAAGAGTCGCAATAAATACTTTTTCTTTCTATATTAAAATATTAAGGTGGCCTGGAAGAGATCGCAGAAAGCGAAAAGACCGCCCATTGAAAAAAAAAAAGTTGTATTATATTTTTGTGATATACAGACGCCAGCTGCACATCAAGCTACTACAATTTGTCAAATTTCTTTAACATATTTTCAACTTTATCGCTAAAGCATACGGTTCAAAGTTGATTGTGAAAATTTGATAGTTTCGGGTAGCTTGATGTGCTGGCGTCTGTACAGTAAAGTAAATATAAATAAATTTATGAACCTTCCCACATTTGGTTTTGCAAAAATATTAAATTTTACCTCTAGCAAAAAATGCATCGGAATGTAAGACACAATTTCCGTATAAAAAAAAAAAGTTAGCATTCTAATCTGTGTCAATCTGTCAAAAGTACCTCTAATTACTTACATTTTTGACAAGTTGAGATGAGATTGCAACTAGATTCAAAATGGTTGTTTTTTCAAGTTTTAGAAGGCCTCTTCGAGTTACAACGCTACAGCTACAAATCGGAACTAACGTCGCCATCTTGTTTTGTCAATACAATTTCAAAAAAATTTACCAACAACGTCCCCCTGTCAATGTCATTCAGGGGACAAAAGAGGTCTGTAGCTCTATGTTGCCATATCTATTTACTTTTTATACTCTGTGTTGTAGTCTGTTCCGGGTCGGCGCTGACTTCTGAGCATGAGGTTTATGGAGCTTGACTCTTAAGAGATGGGAAAGGCAAGGTGTTTAATGTAGTAAAGTTAATTAGTCTGTTAACTCAGTAGTAAATCTTCGGAAATTATTTGTTTTAGAAACCGGGAATATCTTGATGGTATTATAAGTCATCTGCCTAGCCTTTTCCCAACCATGTTGGGGTCGGCTTCCAGTCTAACCGGATGCAGCTGAATACCAGTATTTTACATGAAGCGACTGCCTATCTGACCTCCACAACCCAGTTACTGGGTAATACGATACCCCTTGGATGACTGGTTGTCAGACTTTCGTGCTTCTGACTACCCGTAACGACTGTCAAAGATCCACGAATGACAGCCGGGACCAACGGCTTAACGTGCTTTCCGAGGCACGGAGGGGTCTCGATATGTAAAGATGGTCACCCATCCACAGACCAACTGCGGCAAGCGTAGCTTAACCTGATCGATCGACCTGTGCGGCTGTTATTATTTAGCCACGAGCTATTAGGTACAATAATACTTTCTAGTTATCGTATTGTTACCCACTCCCTTTTATTTAGACATACTTTTTAGTTTGTGAAGATTATTATGCAAGTGCCGTTCGGAGACTGCAGACAAAAACGATAAATTGTTCCACCGAACCGCACGTTACAAAATTTTGTTTCAGTGCGGTCAGTGGAAGTGCTCAGAGGGGTAATTCTCGTAATTTTAAGAACGTTCACAGTCTGATCTCAGTCTCAATCTGTCAAAAATACCTCAAATTTCCGTACATTTTGACAAGATTTTGACATTTGTTTGTCGCTGAGATGAGACTGCGACTAGATTTTGAACGTTTTAAATTACGAGAATTGGCCTTCAGGTGCCGTTCGTCCAAGTGCTGTTGAAATCAGTGCTCTGAGTGGAATACCTCGCTTTAATGGCCTATCAAGATTAAACTTTGTTTATTCTTCCAAAGTAAATGTATTTATATTTGCATAAATATGGTTATAGGTGATAAATATAACAAAAGTTCTTTAAAACCACATCCTACCTGGTGTGCAAATATCTATTATGATGTCATAAAAGTAAATTATGATTTTACAAAGGATTTTATGTTACACTCAGGACTTTCTACGCAAAAAAGAACTCCTATTGGCTTATCTTGAAAAGTGTGTAGTCTGCACGCTGTTGGTTCCAATTTTTTGAGCAAGATTTGATAAAAGGGGTTTTCAATACTAATCAGCGGACCGGTGCATTTACATTTTTTTTATGCTGGTTATGTTTGAAAGAATATTAATGTTTCAGATATAACGTAATCATAATGATAATATGCAGCATTATACATAATGTAAATAGAGCCTTTTTTCCTATACAACTGAGGAGTAACGGAACAAAAGCCATTATTGACCAGGATATGTTTTTTTTTCTCTTTTGAAACACTACGCTTTAGGGTTATTACCATTTAAAAAAAAAAAAAAATACAAAATGGATTTTACAGTTTTTGATTAGTTACTCCTCAACTCACCTGCAGGAACAATCTGGAAGACACACGGCCTCTTCTGCCGTCCCACCGCGTTGGTGGCGCGGCACAGCAGCGCGCCGTAGTCGCGTTCACTCGCTGCTCTGTAGCGGAGCTCACTTGATGTGCCACCCGCAGATACTACACAAGAGAATGAGAGAAAACGCATTACATAATAGCATGTGTATCCTTGCATGAGTTTTGTTAAATCCGTTTTAGCCCAACTTCGCGTATTTTTATCGAGACAATTTAAATTCACGCACTGGATTTTCAACGCTCTGTTTAGCACCGAGAGTTGAAAATCCAACAGTGTATTTTTTGACGCGCTAAGATGCACTCTGTTGGATTAACAATGCTCGGCATAATACCGAGAGTTGAAAATCAACTGCGCGAAAAAAAAAAACGCCGCGATACAAATACACCTGTGTGTATCGTTGCAACATATTTATGGAAATTATGCGACGGAAAGTTGGGAGTGTTCACAGGTGTTTACGCCTTTTTAAATTTCCTTTGTTAAATCAATTCGAAAATACAACGCGTTTTTTGGCAGGTGTAATCGCTATGCTGAAGAACACTCCTCAGCTGACAATTTTGCCTGTATCTTGTTAATAGGCGTCTTACGGTTTTTACGAATGGCTGCATTAAAAAAATTGTCCTTGAAATAAAGGGTTTCAATGCGTGTAGTTTACCCCAATTAAAGCATGGCCTATTTATGATTTATCTACCATGCGAAATATTAGGTGACTTGCGTGTGTTACGGCCACAATGTCACTTACGCATATGTAGGTCACATTTTTACATGCTCAAAATGATGTCCACGCACTGACCTGTTGCTTGAAAGTTCAAACACCATGACTACATACTACTAATCTACAATCCCAAACCCCAATTTTGAAAGAAAAAAGCTGATTTGTAAAGGGTTCACATCATCATAGTTTCCACTCACCATATCTAGCTGGTGACACTTGGAAGCTCTCACCGCTGTTGTTGAACTGCCAGTAGAACGTGACGTCTGCGGGATCTGCGTTCACTGTGCAGCGCACGCGCAGAGGCTCGTCCAGTCGCGCGCCAATTAGCAGCGGTGACGGTTGTGCGCAAACTGGGGCGTCTGTGTGTTAGGGAGACGAAGATAGGATTTTATTTATTTATTTAAATGAAGGGCCGCCCCCGTTTTTTGCTCTGTTTACAATTTTATCACATTTAAATTTGGCTGCTGCTAGACCGACTACATTGTCTTTAAAAAAAACACACACCGTCTTTTACAAATCCTATGGGTAGAGAAAGAACTTTTCCTTTTCTCAGATGGCTCTTTACACTGACGAAGACTGATTACTTTTGACTTTTTTACATCGTTTCTGGAGTATGCAGTAATTTTATTGACTCAGGACATTTTTTATAACTTCTCTTTGACTTAAAAGAATCAAGAGGCAAGCCATGATGACATCACACATCACCGCACCAAAGGAAAACAGAGTTTACTCACACTGCACTCTAAGATACACCGCCTGACTGCTAGACTCTCCCATCTGATTGGCTGCCCTGCAGGTGTAGAGACCGCCGTCCCTCTTCGTCACCCTCTGCAGAACTAGGGACTTGGTGCTGATGAACACTCCCGAAGACATGTTCTGGCTTACTTGTACATCCTAGGCGAAAAAGCTAGATTATTATTGGTACTTAACAAGCTAAGCTAGCAACCCTAGCTAAGGGACTTGTGGCTAAGTAATAACAGCCGCACTGGTCGATTGGTCCGTGGATGGGTGATCATCTTTACATACCAAGACCCTTCCGTGCTCCAGAAAGCACGTTAAGCTGTTGGTCCCGGCTGTCATTTGTGGATCTTAGCAGTAATTATGGGTCAGAAGCCCGAAAGTGTGACAACTAGTCTTACCAAGACCGTATTACCCGGTAACTGGGTTGTGGAGGTCAGATAGGCAGTCGCTCCATGTTAAATACTAGTACACTCAGCTGCATCCGGACAAGACTGGAAGGCGACCCCAACGCTAGTAAAAGAGAGTATTGCCAAATACCACGCACTCAGTTTTCAGTTTAATTTAATTCCGGATTAAGCCAGTGCGGGATTTAAGCAAATTCTAATAGGTTGGTGGGTTTTGGGTTTATGTTAGGTTCAAAATTTAGGAGTTTGTTGTATAAAGATTAGGAGATAAAATAAAAAAGTAATTTTGTAACATAGTTTTTCTGGATAACACATGCCAATAAATGCTTTGAGTTTGGGTTTCTAAACAAAGACGTTGTTTTAATACTTGAACCAAATTACTTTCTTCAAACAATGCTTACAAGTACTTTTGTAAAAACCTGCATTTTTTAATTTTGTTTTAGGTGGTGCTACATATTTTTATTATAAAAAGAAAATATAATTTTAAACCCGTTATTTGTTTGAAAAATACCAACAAAAAAAATCAACTCATCCTTAATGAGTTTTCAACCACGATGGCGGTTGAAGTAAAAAACTTTCAAGTAACGTTCGAATGAATCGCTACGTAAATACTTGAGCTCAAGTCCAAAGCTCTCCACTTTGACCCACACACTCGAAGGCCTCGTCAAGAAGAACTCAGCGCCTAAATTACCTTAATCGAGCCCCTCGACTGTTTTAAGAATCTTTACTTTTTCTTTTGGGGTTTAGAATTCAATATACTTACAATTTACTGAAGTTATTATTTATCTAGCTATCTATCTATATATTGGGCTCGTGGCTAAATAATAACAGCGGCACGGGTCGATCGAAGGTTAAGCTACGCTTGCCGCGGTCGATTCGTGGATGGGTAACCATCCATTATATATCCAGACCCCTTCGTGTCTCGGTTGGTGCCGGCTGTCATTTGTAGATCTTTGACAGCCGTTACAGATAGTCAAAAGCACAAAAGTTTGACAACCAGTCTTACCAAGGGGTATCGTGTTACCCAGTAGGTATAGTATCCTTATCTCAAGAAGCGACGCGCGCTTTACTTGTGGTAAACAAGTGTTCAAACACGGTGCGAATGTGTGCGTGAAGACGAGTAGCGTTAAACGCGCGTCGCTTCGTTTGATAAAAATACTGTGGCTGGGTTATGGAGGTCAGATAGGCAGTCGCTCCATGTAAAATGCTTTCAGCTGTATTCGGTTAGACTGGAAGCTGATCCCGACATAATTATTCACCTAGATATATGCCAATATAATTAGTTGGGTTTCTGGAAGAGCTAGAAATGAAATTCATAACTGTATTAGTATTTCCGTATCCTCAAGGACAGAATTAGGGATTACCTAATACCGAAATTTTAATACTCAGGTGTCAGATTTCCGAGATTCTGACTGCTCATAGCATCTGTTGGCATTTTGATTTACAATATTTGACTTCCTAAGAAATACATTACTGCAAGGCCACGACTCACTCACGTTATGGTACCACGAGATCCGATGCTCCTTGGGGTTGGCTTTGATGTTGCACTCGAAGTAGACATCGTCCCCTTCCTTGATGTCGTTGGGGTTGAGGGTGCTGCCCAGTGACATGGTGAGGACTGGTCTGTCTGTTGGAGAAGATATAATTATATATAATAATAATCGTTCATCCGTTTCGTCGCGTATCGTCAAATTCGCAATCGGTCAAGTGACTGAACAACCGTTAAAATCGCGCTCGGTGAAAATAGCGATTGGTCCATATCGCGAATGGTCAAAATAGCGATTAGTCCATATCGTGAATGGTCAAATTCACTTAATTTTTTAATCGCGAACGGTCAAATTAGCAAACAGTCAAGATCGCAATCGGTCGAATGTTTTACATCACGTATCGCTCGTAGTAATTTAGATGTCAATCAAAAACAAATAGGTATATTCAAAGACAAACAATTTTAAATGGTGATAGGTGCAAGTTAAAACTGTGGCGCAGCTACCAACGCCGACTGATAGTGAGAGGGTAGATTGAATCAATACATTACAAAGGTAGTTTCACCAAGTTTCACAAATATTTAAAGAAACAAAGAAAATAAATTAAACCATTTTTATTTGGGACCCACACACAACATACAAAAAGTAAAAAAAAACCGGCCAAGTGCGAGTTGGACTCGCACACGAAGGGTTCCGTACCACCATACAAATAAAATAACGGCAAAAAAAACACGTTTATTGTATGGGAGCCCTCCTTAAATATAAGTTTTATTCTGTTTTTACCCTAAAAAGGGGCATTTAAAAGTAACAACGTTACACTAAAAACAACGAGAAAAAAAAAGGGCTGTGCTAGGTCAAAAAGGCTCCTATCTCAGCATATTGCTGCGATATTTTTAAAAATCATTAATTAAATCATTAATTTTTTAATTAAATTATACAATAATATAATATATACTTAAGGGTTAATAGGTTTGGTAAATTGGAGCAGTTGTGGTTTTCATCATATTCTGTCTAGCCTTTTCCCAACTATGTTCGGGTCGACTTCCAGTCTAATTCATCCAGTTGAATACCAGTATTTTACATGGAGCGACTGCCTATCCGCCCCCCGCACTGGGCTCGATGTAAATCGGTGTAGTACGATAAAGTTACAAAACTTGCAATGTATTTAGTTCGGGAATAGATTCATCAGGTCACTTCATTGGCTTCAGTTCAGTTAAGTTCTCGTTTGCTGGGAATTAAAATTGCGCATTTTGTTGGCTTACTTCTGTGTCAAGAAAGTTTATGATTTGTTTTTTCTTCAGAAAATATTAATGTGTATTTATGATTAGGTACCTACTGAAGAAAGCAAGGAAAACATGTTGAGGAAACCTTCACCCCTATTGTCTAACACCCTTTTAATAATACAATCGGAAAATGTTAAAGGAAATTGCTAATCTATTGCTTCATGATGTTTGAAAAAATCATCTGCTTGACAACGAAAAAACGTAAAGAATTTTGTTGAACTGTCAAAACAATCATTGTAAGGAGAGGCATTGCCATTGTAAGTGATTACCCCGCTGGAGCTGAGGGGCCTAACAAAGTAACATTTTATCAACAATAACGATGATGGAATAGTAAAAAATGTATCGGGTTGAAGGTTATACCTATGTCAATACTGTTTAAACACGTTGAAAAATACGAAACGCTTTGAAAGCGTTGTCACTTATGTAGGCACTCTGGTCTAATTGTAAACATGCAATAAGCAAGCGTGGTATGTATTCCTGATCCCTCTGGCTAGAATGTTTGGTGTGCAGTGGGAAAATAACTGGCTGATAAAATTAAAATTGTTCCCTTATTGATTATCAAACTAAATTTGTATGTAATAATATGATCCTATCTAAACTAAGATAAGCATGTACATCTGGCAACACAAGTGCTCCTTATAATAATTAATTATACCTGTTATCATAATATATTATTTATTTCTATAGTGGAAGTTAGATGCATTACATATCGAGACCTTGCCGTGCATCGGAAAGCATGTTTAGCTTTTGGTCTCGGCTGTCATTCGTAGATATTTGACAGTCGTTACCGTCAGAAGCCCAAAAGTCTGACAACCATTCTTACCACGGGGTATTTTGTTACTCAGTAACTGAGGAGGTCAGATAAGCAGTCGCTTCATGAAAAGTTCTGGTATTCAGCTACATTCGGTTAGACTGGAAGCCGACCGTTGAAGCAGCCAGTCAGGCAGTCGAAGTTAGATTTCATGAAGATATAGGCAGCAGTGTCCTCCTATCATCTGGCAACAAAATCCACTTATTTTGAGGTACTTCGCAATTAGTTAACAGTAAAATCATATGACATTCGCTCATATAAATCATTCACCTGCACTGCCTCTTCATTTCAGCAGCCATTCGCAGATAGGAAGCGGTGCCCATGGCCTAATTACAAGGATGCGGTCCGTCAATACTGTGTGCCTACCATACCGTGTGCCACAGAGCAGAGACATACCACGGCGATCGCTGCTAGACGTGGCATTGTCAACACTTTCCCATACTAACCTAGGGTATAACCGTTTTCAGGCACTACGGTACAAATGACATCTCAACATCTAAAACTAAAAGTCATTTATTCAAACTAGGCTGAGAATCAGCACTTTTCGAACGTCAAAATTACATAAGACAGTCCCCCAAAACGCCCGCCCTTCACCACTTCCTAGTGCTTTTGCTGGGGAGAAGAAGTGGCGCAACAAACTCCCCAGCAGCACAGCTGTCTGTTCAGTTATAAAATACTCGACTGTATACAAAACTAGATCTACAAAGTATCTAATTAACATTACAGGACACAGAACATTCGATAAAATTATTTGCCATATGTTAGCTAGCCACGCCAATATACCAACAAATACCATAAAAATCTATACGTACTCAAGCTAAAATAAAAATACTAAATCAAAAGTAATAACTACCTAAATAAAAGCCTCCAGGTATAAAGGGCGTGACAACTTACATATTTATGCAATGCTGGGTTCTGTTCACGAAGCTGTCACTTGAAGTCACAAATAATAAACTAGGATCATCAAAGTAAAAATTAATAAACAAGTTAGGTATTACTAAGAACAACAATAAAACCATGGTCAGCAAGACAACCAGTCACCACAAGCAGCACCCGTTCACGAGCATAACGCAAAGATCAGCCATTACCCCCCTCGCCATATTTGAGGGAAGGAGGCAACCCGACCCCCGACGCTACCGCAAGCAGTGACATCTCACCATCTGACAGTGACATATCATCATGCCTGCCTTTTCCCAATTATGTTGGGGTCGGCTTCCAGTCTAACCGGATGCAGCTGAATACCAGTATTTTACATGGATCAACTGCATATCTGACCTCCACAGCCCAGTAACTGATGGGTAATACCAGGTACGATACTCCTTGCTAAGACTGGTTGTCAGACTTTCGGGCTTCTGACTACCCGTAACGACCGTCAAGATCCACAAATGACAGCCGGGACTTAACAGCTTAACGTGCTTTCCGAGGCACGGAGGGTTCTCAGTATATAAAGATGGTTATCCACAGACCAACCGCAGCAACCGTAGCTTAACCTGATCGCTCGACGTGTGCGGCTGTTATTATTTAGCCACGGGCCCCTCTATATGGAAAACATCTATAAGATGATTTTAAACTAGATTTTCGGGTTTGACAATTGAAATAATAAAATCAAAGCACTTATTTAAAAAATGTAAAAAAGCAACAGATAATGTACCAATTGCATGGTACATTTTCTGTTGTTTTTTTACATTTTTATGAGATACTTTTTGGACAGACCATAGGTACTGCCGTCTGAACGCTGCCGGCGCGCGACTCTTTCGTGCTCTATGGTGCCTACTAGCTGAGGTGCTTACCTATACGGTACGTGGTTAGTGACCACAAACCTACATTGCTTATCTGATGTTGTACCTAGTTTTTTTTAAATCCCTACCTGTGTTTTAGTAGGACTGGAAATAACCGGGCTTAGAATTAAGTATGGCCACAGAATAACTATAATATCGGAATGCTTATTATATAGGTAAAATCGATCGATTTTAACTTTCAATAACACAGTTATCGTGGCTGACTCTTTGGCTTTCGTGTTACGAATCATGAGTTCAAACTGTTCACGAAAAAACTAAATTCATAGTTTCAGATAGTTTTTCTGTGTTTATACTCGAGTTCTAAGCCCAATTACTTCCAATCCAGACATAATTAAAAGTAAACTATAAAAAGCTATTTTGGACGATAAAGAGGTTCCCAGCTTTATCTTAGACATTGATAAAACAAAGGTAATTCTTAATAACGTAAACGCACCTAATAACGACCCGTTAAAATCCGCGCTCATTACCGCCCTATTCAGAAAACTATCATTTTTATGTCATGTATTAAAGCTACACAATTGGTTGCTTTAAAAAAAATGTAGATGTATTTGTATTGCAAATGTTCATCTCTTGTTTCTGTGCGTAACTCGACGATTTAAATAATAATTGCTCAGTTCGTCCGTGGACGCCGAACTTAGTGCATTTTCCATAGTGTGGCATTCCCGATGGCGTAAGTACTCTTGTTTCTTTTTTAGCAGAAGATTATATCGTCAAGCATTTTAATGTAACTTCTAGTTCTTTTGATGCATTTTTGATACTTTCAGGAACACAAGTAATGATTCATTTTAATGAGATACTATTTTATTTTGCTTAACTTTCAATATTAAAAATAGGCGGTAATAGGAACAAAAATCACAATTTTATTCCTATTGTCGACCCATGTCGCTGATAAGTACTTGTTGTATCTTTTGTTTGCCATGATTTTTGTTAAAATGATTAAATTAATAGGCAGGAGGCTATACTAACTCAGTTCCTTAGTATGTTAACTTACATTTGAGCTATTAACGCCTTATATTCAAGAGCTTTAGTAGCCGTATACACTAACTTTGTTCTTATGTAAATATTTTGATGAATAAAGGAGGTGTAATTTTTAAATAGTGTATTTTTATAGTTGAAATATCATTATTATTAAATATTTTCAGCAACCGCACCACTTAAAATCATATACATGTACAAAAATCACATGTATTTACACAATTCATACACATTCCCTTGGGTCGGTAATAGGTTTTACGATTTCCTTTAAGAAAACCTATTACCGATCTACTTGTACATTTACGACGGACCCCTTTTTTTTAAGGATGGGAAATCATCAAATGACCCCTCTCGCTCTGGGTGGAGCGGAAGGGAGTGTCAGACTCTTACTAGACTAAAACCCATCCGTGTTCCTTCCTTAGCCCTTTATATTCCAGGGTAGCGGTAACCCTTTCGGACAATCCCGCTGCCCCGGCAGGCTTCGGCCCTGACGGGCCCATCCTTCGATGCTGACATCTCTTTGAGGCGCGCGTGGAACACATACGCGCCGTCCGGCACGGGCCTGGTCCTGATCGGACGGCGAGCTACCCATTATTCGCCATGAGCAGGCCTGCGCCTACGGTGGCCGGGAGTCGTCACGCGGCTCCCGACGCCCGGGGCGTCTCCCGCGGTGGCTGGGACAGGTGGCTCTCTCCCTCGCCCATCCCGCCACCTCCTTCGCTAGCATGACTGCATCGCAGAAGGAGGTGATTGCCTCCCACTCCCTCTCGCCCCGGACCATGGCTTGGACCAGGGCCGGACACTAGAGGTCTCTCTACGAGGACACGGCGGTGCTCTGCCCAAGCGGGACAGACCCCCACCGTATGCTCCACCGTGTCCTCTGGGCGGTCCTCGCAATGGTGACACCCGGGCGTTTACTCCCGCCTGATGATGTGCAGGAACCTCCCGAAACATTCGTGTCCGGTGAGGACCTGCGTCAGGCGGTAGGTGAGGACGCCTTGACGCCTCTCTAGCCACTCTTCAAAGAGGGGCCTTATCGCCACTATCGTGGCGTGCCCTGCGCTGGGTTGCGACAGTCGCTCTTTCCATGTCGCCATGAGATCGCGCCGGAGGTCCGTCCGTTCCGCAGCGAATTGCCGCGGAAGCGGGTTTTCCCCCCGGCGTAGTGCCTCCGCGTGTCACTCATACAGGCGCGCGAGGACTATCGCCTCCAGATCCCATGGCGGCCGTCCGGCAAGGAGGCTTGCCGCCTCGCCCGAGATCGTGCGGTACCCCCGTATAAGCCGTATGGCTACCACCTTTTGGGGCGCGTTCAAATAGTGGGCGGCTCGTAGCCGCAGTGAACGTGCCCACACCGGGGCCCCATATACGGCCATGGACCGCACGACCCCCGCGTAAAGCCTCCGGTAGGAGGCGTTTGGCCCCCTCAGGTTGGGCAAGAGCCACTTGAAAGCGGCCCCGGCCCGTTCCAGTTTGGGGGCCAAACGTCGGAAATGCTCGACGAAATTCCACCGGCTGTCGAGGACGAGACCCAGGTATTTCATCGTTGTCTCGACGCCGATGTGAACCCCTCCTACCGTTACTTGGGATCCCGATGGTGGCCCGTTCCGAAGCCCATGAAAGGACATGGCTTCGGACTTGTGCAGAGCCACCTCGAGACCCAACTGCCGGATCCTCTCCACGACCATCGCAACCCCGCGTGTCATCGCGTCGGCTGCCGCCTGATGCGACCTCCCCTGCGCCAGGACCAGCGTGTCGTCAGCGTAGCAAACCACGCTGACGCCATCAGGGAGGTCGGCCCTACTACTCGACGGAGGTCGGCACTCGGTGATACCGGAGTGCCTCCCCAATGCAGCTCCAGGGCAAGGTGTTAAACGCATTGGCGATGTCGAGTGACACCGCCACGACAACCCCACCCCGGGACACCGCGTCCCCCGTCGTGAGGGCTCTCACACGCATGATGGCGTCCACCGTCGAGCGCCCCTTGCGGAAGCCAAACTGGCTATCCGCAAGATCCGGCCCCATCCTCACCAGGTGCCCGACGAGGCGGCCCGCAATCACTCTTTCAAAGAGCTTGCCAACCTCGTCGAGCAGCACGATGGGCCGGTATGCAGACGGAGTCCGCAGGGCGCCCTGGCTTCCGAATGAGGACCAGCTTCCCCGTCTTCCAACGGAGTGGAACCTGGCCTCTCTCCATACATGCGCCTAAGAGCGCCTCCAGTCGGGGTTCGAGAGACCTCAAGGCCAGGGCCCAGGCTTTACCTGGCAAGCCGTCGGGCCCTGGGGCGGTATTTTTGGCCTTCAGCCTACCTACCGCCACTCTCAGATCTACCACGGTCACTTCAGGGATGTCGTCGTCGTCGTCCGCGTGGTCCGCTTCGGGCACCGCAATTGGCGGAGCCATGGGCGGGGGAGTATGCTCCCCCCGTGAAGGGAACAGAGCGCTCACTACCACCTCCAATAGCTGGGGGCGGAGACTCTGCGTCAGCGGGGGGCCCAGGTGCGGAGTTTACTCTTGTATAATACCAAATGCCCCCATTGGTTATATATTATAGTAGTTATAATCAATGCTGGCCTTTGGTAATTTGTTAAACATAATTCGTATAAATATGATATTTTTTATTGATTTAACGCTGTTAAGAATATACTATTATAAGAATACATAATTATAATAGCATTCTGTACTGTGTTGGACCATTTATATAAACAGTTCAATATACACGAGCATTTTTATTTAACTTTAACGGTTCCATTTATTTAGTGGTCGGTATTAGGTGTCACATAATCGGTATTAGGCACACACCCGATATTTTGAGTCGGTAATAGGGACATGACCCTTTTCCTTTTATTTAATTTTTAATTTTTTAATTAATTTTTTGATTATGTGTTCTTATACATAACTAAAAAAATCGATAATTTCAGTACTTGAAAAAATATTTTTATTGAAGCCACATATTAAGAATGTGCTTAATTTTTGGATATCAATCTGAACTCCGCTTAAACTGGCGGTAATGGGTGCGTTTACGTTACTGCATTTTTAAAAGAAATCGTTTATATTTCGTTTTGCAACGAAACACAGAGATTTACACTTTTGATTGAAATTACGCGAAAAATATTTTATGTGCTCATTCGTTTGACTAAATAATGTTTTGAAAATTCCAAGGAACAATGCATAATCAGCCTATAATATTCGCCCTGCTGGGACACAGGTCAGAAGCAGGCTGTATGATCCACCACGCGGGCCGAGTGCGGGTTGGGAGATGTCACATGTCTTCGATTTTTTGGTTCTAGGACATGCTGGTTTCCTCACAATGTTTTCCTTCACCGTTGTAAGCAGTGGTGCTGAAATTATTTACACAAAGTAAAGCGCCTGTCTGGGTTCGAACCCACGACCTACAACTCCGTAAGTCGGGGCCGTTAGCACTGGGCTCCAAGGAACAATGGTAATTCATAATTTCGCTCTCTCCACTCCTACATACAGATTTCGAACACAAGTCTTTTAATAGCCTTTAGTACTTTGACATTTAAGATACAAGAATACTTGGTAAACGGATTAGCTTAACCTCTGTGAGAGGGAGTGAGATGTACTCCACTACGCGGACCCACGCGGATTGGTAGATGTTACATTTGTCTTCGAATTTATAGTTCTGATGTTTACCTTGAACGTTTTGAGAGCAGTGGTGATGAAATAACTTACACAAAGTAAAGCACCAGTCTGGGTTGGAACCTAAACAAGATTTGGTTTATGGCCGCGAAAAAACAAAAAGACGCAAATTTCAGTCATTTAAGTAACACACAAGCTGCCATTTTACTGTAGCTAATTAAAAGTCCGACTATAGTTGGCTGTGACTGACCTTACAAAGCGCACCTTTTTACCCTTCTCATTTCTAGAAAATAAATCAAAAGCTACTTACAAACAACGCTCATCCTGAAGGCGTCTTCCAAAGCCACCCTCAGCACCGGATTATCAGCGCGGCACCTGATCATAGCACCATCATCTTCTGGCTGAGGCAGCATGGTCAGCTTGCTGACAGTGGTCGTCTCGTTCGTGAACTCGCTGTGCTGTTAAGAAAAGTACTGTATTTTGAGACTGTTAAGGTTCATTGTGAGTGGGTAATATGGTAATTAACTTTATTTTTAAACTGTTAAAGTTGATTTTTGAATGGGTAATTAGGAAGTATTGGAACGGGTCAGGTGAAAATGTAATTGTGCCTAGAAACTTTTGTTGTATTGCTTTGAACGTTCAAATTGAAATGGACTTAAAAAGTTAAAGGTTATATTAATTTTGTGATAGCTGAATTGATTCTGAGCCGGTATTTGAAAACAAAACTCAAACTGAGACAGCCAATTAAGCGGATGAAACCGGAATGAGAAAGTTTATAGTGGATTAAGTTAGAGATTAAAACAGAAGAAGAACTAGCAGGGGTTTCAGGGGATCAGGACCGGAATAGCTCATTTAATTTTATCTTTTGTCAAAAATATTATAAAGTCATTTGATTGGCTTTTGTTTTTCTGTCAACCAGTTACAACAGAATATTTATGATGAAGTTAAGAAGCTTTTGACAGCAGTCAGATGGCCCAGTGGTAACGGCCGCGACTTACGAGTTGTAGGTCGTAGATTCGAACCACTACAGACACTTTACTTTGTGTGAGTTATTTAATCACCACTAAGGCGCAGTGATGTCAGGTGGAGTAAGGCTGTGTCAGAGTGGCCTCCAAGGACTGGAAGACAAGATATTGGTCGTCCGGCGGCGAGATGAGCTGACATTGTTGCCATCGTAGACAAAACCTGGAAAAGGCTGGAACAGGAGCGTGGGGATTGGCACATGCAAAGAGAGGTCTATGTCCATCAGTGGGTGATGTGGGGCTGTAGATGATGATGATGAGGATGCTCTCAAAACGGTGAAGGAAAACATCGTAAAGAAACCAGCATGTCCTAGAACCAAAAATTCTTAAACATTTGATATCCGGCAGTCCGCATTGGGCCCGCGTGGTGGATTATGGCCCAATTCCTGTCACAGAGAGGAGGCCTGTGTTCCAGCAGTGGGAAAGTAAGAATTTAGTTCCATAAGCAACATGAGATTTGATAGCTGCATTACTATAGGGTAATTATTATGTAACACACTAACCCCCTTACTAATAAACGTATTATATCAGATGAATAGTTACACACCGATTTCACTCTTTCAGTCGTCAGTAATTTGACTTTCGAAAGAAGAAGACAAAGCGTTGTGTAACTATACAGACGCTATACAACGTTTATTAGTAAGAGGGTTACAGTAGGAATGGATTACATTTTGACATTTCAACAACATTCATTGCGTTATTAGCAGACATTTTTTTTTCGAACATATGAAGCAATGGGTACCAAAGCAATACCCTTCAAAATTATCCATATTGTGATTGGTATTTTACGCAATTACGGTGCTGATCAAAAGAATGAAAGTCAATTCAATACTTAGGCCCGCTTTCACCATAAATTACTAAATGCGATTAGCACTTGACATTTTCTAAATATGTACAGTCGAACAAGCTATTTAGTATAGAGGCAAAAATATTCATCTTTCCATTACACTGCCAATATTTAGGTTTATTTTTTGCGTTATAACTTTTTCAGCTTATGGGATCCTTAATAAAGTGGTGTAAAATAATTTACTACTCAGAACACACACACCATTGTTTAAAAGTAGTTGCAAGTTAGCTGCCTGCCAAATAGCTTTTACGACCGTACATATTCAAAATATGTACCTATTATTCTGTGTCAGTCATCTCCAGAAAAATGTCAGAAACAGTGATGTTTTAAAAACTTTTTTTTTCTTAGCGAATTCCTTCTGGCCTCGACTTAGTCCGCGTGAATTTTCTCATTTTCTCGACCAACCCCGTTGCATCACAACGCCCATCCTGGCTATTACTTCGTTTCCCTTAGCGTTTCTTCTGCCTTATTTTTGGCTTCTGCCTTATTTTTGGCCATAGCGTGATGTTAAATAGTCTACAGCCTTCCTCAAGAATTAGGCAAGTAAATGCAAAATTTTTTTTTTTATCCGACTTATAGTTCCAGAGATAAGCGCGTTCAAACAAGCAAACTCTTCAGCTTTATTATTATTAGCGAACATAAATGTAGGAAACAGCAGATTTTTTTTTCGCGATTTCTGGTTTGGTCCCATAGTAAAAGTTGTTCATAATGATGAGTCCAATCTCCCATTTCGATTTGTCGCATGTTTTCAATTTCACCCTGTATATATTTGTGCTTCAAGCGGTCCTTGAAATAAGAAAAAGCTAAACAATGAAAACATACAATACCGAGTAATTCATCAATTCAAAAAGCAACTTAAAAAAGCAAGAAGTCGAATGAAGAATGAAAACCACGAGTTTAAATTCCATCCATTTTTACCTAGAAGGTATAACTTATTGCTGGAATACTCAACAGAATTTTTTAGTTCACAATGCTCTTATATAGTTAGAAACCACAATGCACTCGAACAAATGCAACCGTAACAAGGTTTTAACCTAATTGGAGGAAAATATCCGTGGGATTCTGTTAAATCATATTCTATCTATTCATTACTAGCATTGCTCCGCGGTTTCACCCGCGTTAATGTGAGATAAAAACCTACTAAAATACATATATTCCATTTTTATTACTTATAGAGGTATGAGTAACAGGGTGTAAAGTTCACTGATACTATATGAAAAGGGAAACACGGGTGTTGTGTCTGGCGGGCAACTGCCCGATGATTCATTTCGGGCCGTTGTATCTATGCTAGTTGCGCGGTAAACTCTGCTTGCGAGATGCAGGATTTTGCGTGACGTCAGTATGACGCGTTGTTCGCATGAGGCGTTGTAGATGCTGCTTTACTTTTTCCCATAACACTTTTTTTTTAAAGAGCTCTTGTTTATCCAGGAATTGATCCTTATCTTTATTTGTGTAGAAAGGTCACTCTGTATAGAGTTTAAAGTTTTTTTTAAGAAAAAATAAACAGCTTGTAGTTAGCTAGGAATTGTTTCTTTTTTGTTTATAAAACCATCCTGTATTATTGTTCTTTTATAGTGTATCTGATACAGATCAAGTCACGCAGAGGAATAAGGAAATTACTTTTCATCCACAATTATCCTTGATTGTGACGAGACTCAACTGTAAAGAAACGGGCCACTGCGGCCCAATGCTCTGCAAACTATCTTCGAGTAATCCCAACGCAATTAGTACTTCAACCTACCTAAAAAACAAACATAAAAATAACTAGATAAAGTTCTAGCGCAATCTTCGTTAGACTTTAGGACCAACTTGGGACCTAAACTTTCTACAAATAAGATCTCGTTCAGACGCTGCGATTTACGTGCGGGTGAGCAGCGTTTTTTGAGTAAAAAAAATTCATTTTAGAGGTATGAGGTAGAGGGGGTAAAGTTGACTCATAATCTATAGATAAGGAAGCATCTCCCGGATGTCGTATGACGACTGATGTCGATATCTGACCTCCACAATCCAGTTTCTAGTTAATTCGAGATCCCTTGGTAAGACTGGTTGTAGGACTTTTGGGCGTCTGACTATCCGTAACGACTGTCAAAGATCTACAAATTACAGCCGGGACATTTTTTGATTTTTTTTTTGTTTATTTTTTCGGGGGGCAACCTTCTAAAGGCACCCGAAGGTCGGGCAGTGTGAGATTTTTACCTCACTAAAACCACCCCGGTGATCACCATCAGCACATAGGGGTGGTCCCGGTTCGTCTTAAAAGACCAATTCCGGAACCCTCCCGTGCAACGCCTGTAAGGCACTTCCCTGGGGAGACTAATGGATGGGTAGTCACCCATCCACGTAGGTAGGTACCGACCGCGGCAAGCATAACTCAACCTTTGATCTACCTGTGCCGCCATTATTATACAGCCAGGGGTCCCTTTGTACCTTCTTGTTGCCATTCCTAGTTAAATCAGCGGGGCAATGCGTAACACATTATCAATCGGAATCGGTTTAATTTTGATAGTTCAAAACATACATTGCGTTATTTACGTGTTGAGCAGACTTTCGAACTTATGAAGCAATGGATTAGCAATTTGTTTCAAAATGATTCAGATTCCGATTGATAGGTTACGCAATTAGGGTGATGTAACTTAGAGCCGCTAGCGGAATAGCACCTAGCACATTGTTGGCGAAGGACAGCGGGAATCACCAAGTAAAACGTACTTTCCGAGACACAGAGGGGTCTCGATAATTAATGGATAGTACCCCATCCACGAAACGATCACGACAAGTGCAATTTAACCTTCGATAGTTTTTTTTTTTTTCTGTATATTGTTTAACAATAACACTCATACACGTATTTTTTTTTAAGTTCCGGCCTAATAATAGAAAAAAACGGATCCTTTGAAGATCACATTTTTCTAAATTTTAGCTAAAGGTAGGTGCAATGCTACTTTACGAACTAAAGCGTGACGTGAAAAAAAAAACAAATACTTAATGACGAATCAACCGCCTTCTCCGAACAAGCCCTTAAACCTAACAAACTCGGGCACTAAACTAGAGCCGTGATAACTGAGCATCATTAATTTTCGTTGTCCTCTGCGAGGAAATCCAGCTAATTCTGTAGGTAAACTAAGGTGTTTGCTAATCTGTTACATAATCTAACTGACAGGGTAAACACGGCATTATCATACAAACTTGGAACTGCGTCTTTACTTTTTGTTACAGTTTTTTTTGCTTCTTGCGATAGGAAGTTCGGTACCTGCCTTTGGGGCTACTAAAACGGTTTTATAGGAAGAATACTTTGATAAAATTACGTCAGTAATATGCGAAGGGTTAATGTACACATCTTGCCACACAGTTATAAAGTCTCAGGTATTAAGGGACCTGCCAGGGTCGCGGGTTGTTCGAAAGAGTTACCGTGGCCCCTGGCACAGGCAACTGAAGGCACACGGGTAGGTTTTAGTCAGTAAAGCCTAATTTCCAAGCCTACAAAAAAAAAATAGGAATGAGTCTTGCCATTAATAAAAATACCGGCCTGTTATTGCTGCTGGGCAAAGCCCTTTTCTGATACAGAGAAGGCACGAGTATTGATCACCACGCTTGCTCAAAACGTGTTGGCGATATCAGACACGATGTTTCGCCTGCACCGGTATCAGTAATGTCCGAATGTGTAAAAACGCAGAAAGTACATATATAATCAAAATATATTGTTCCCACTGCTGGGACACTGGCCTCCTCTCTCCGAGAGGGAGTGGGCTGTATATAATCTACCACGCGAACCCGGTGCGGGTTGGTAGATGTAACATGTCTCCAAATGTTTGGTTCTAGGACGTGTCGGTTTCCTTCAACGTTTTGAGAGCAGTCGTGGTGGAATAATTTACACAAAGTAAAGCTCCTGTCTGGGTTCGAACCTACGACTTACAACTCGTTAGTCGGTGCCGTTATCACTGGGCCACCACTCCTCAAACAAATATAATTATATTATTTAATAAACAAATACCTAATATATAGACTATATAGCTATAATATACTATATATAGACTACATAGCTTTACGTATATAGTCTAACAGCAAATTCCTCCTTGAAGTTTATACGTAGGCCTATTAATAAACCAAACATCTTCACCTTTCACAAATTTTCCTAGAAAACGTAATGTCAATAAACCAAGAGTCTCATCATCTCTTCATAATTATTACAGTAGAACATTAAAATGTTTTTCTTAAACATTTGGGCAGCAATGGCGATCAAAATATAACGATGGCAATTGTGTTTTTTTTTTTTTTTTAAATGGCATCTCGCAGTTCATCCTTTATGAGGATGGCTACTGCTTAACCGGACTTTCCTGTGGATGCCTCGAATTAAGGCCTCCAGCCAGGGCAAACAATAACTTAAAAACTAAGCGACAGCGCTAAGGGTAACCCCCTGCGGGGTTCGGACCTCGGCTCAGGGCGTCGCTGGAAGAGGACAGCAAGGGACAGGCTGGATCGGTATGATGGCAATTGTGGTTGCCACTAACCATTTTATATGAACGGCACCATAATTGCGTAATGCACTATCAATTACAACATTGCTTCATTTTATGATCGAAAAATTTGTCTGCGTAAGTAAAAACGTAATGAATGTTGTTGACTGAGTGTTGTCTGTACTGTTTTATTATTATTTTTTAATGTTTTTTCTTTTGATGCGTCATGTTTGCCGCAAATAAACGTATTTTATTTCTTTCCTTCTTTCTTAACTGTCAAAATGAAAGCCATTCCTACTGTTAGTGTGTTAAGAAATTACCCCGAGGGAGTTGAAATCATGGCGAAAATTCGGAGTAAAAGGCATTATTTTGTTAGGCGCGTTAAAATAAGCCGGCTCTTAAATCTTAATAGACTTTAACGCAAGAATGCAAACAGATGGATTTTCGACTTAGAAAATGGCATTTGTGCCGTGTAAATAGAATTTGACGAAATACGCAGAATTCCCTAAAGGACTAAGTAAAAAAAAATAGAATTTCATTCTCTTTGAAGAAAATCTGATTGACTGTCACCCAGAAAAAAAAAAGCTGATAAAACTGTGTTCAAAATACGCTTACCTTTCCCCTTGTATATCGTCGGTTCTCCCTGAACCAGGTGACCTGCGCCGCTGGTCTGCTACCGTGCGTCACGCAGATGATGGTGATCTCGGAGTCAGCAGACATCTGGCCAGGTTTGTTGGTGATCATCACTGAGGTTGGACGTACTGAGGGCAGAATGTAACGTTTTAAAGTTGTTCCATTTCAGAGAAACAGGGTCATTTTAAATTAGCTAGCGAAACTCCGCAGACGTTACGGGTATATTGCTATCGATATTTAAATAAGATAAAAAGAAAAAATATGATTTTATGTTTTTTTTTTTTGTGGTTCTTGGATGTACTTTAAGTATAAGTCAAGGAAATCAGTTTTTTGAATTCTTATTTATAATCAACTAGCCTGCGACTTCGTCTGCGATCAAGGCAAAAGACCCGTGGCGCTATCTATTATCATAATAACGTTATTGTTGTTTTCCTCGGGAACAGCACTTTTTTCGGGATGAAAGGTGTATGTCCGTTTCTGTACACCTGACAACTTATATGCAAAATTTCAGGATGATCGGTTCAGTGGTTTAGGCGTGAAAAGGTAGCAACCAAACGAACAAACATACTTTCGCATTTAAAATATCAGTTAGTAATTTATCCCTGCATATTAAAGTCTTTCGAGTTTTTCATAAAAGATAATGTAACAAATTTATAAAGAACACAAAAAACTATCTCTATTTTTCTTTAACATTTTGCTTACTGGGTTTCATGCAACAGGATTTCAATAAATAAATTTGAAGAACCATTATTCGTAGAACTGGAACGGGTTGAAACACGATAAATCTCGGGGCGACCCTTCAAAAGGCTAAGGTTTAAGCATACTCAAAACCGGTCCACGTGTAAGACAAAACGTAAATTCAGTCAAAACATAAGAAATATAGAAATATAAATATTGTACAATCTTTATTCGAAGTCATGGCAGTTTTTTTTTTGTAATGGGTAATTTTGACACGATATATTTTCTCAACTTATACCAAGCAACCACTCTTCAAGCGGTCATTGACCCTAAAAAATATTGTCAAATCATCATTTTTTCATACATTTATTCATGTTTAAAATATCGATATATACACACCACGTCTGCGGGGTTTCGCTAGCTAAGTAAATTTGAACCTGTATTCTTGAGAAACTATTGAACGCGACATGGTAGGTAATAATATAGTTTGTCTCTCCCCGAATCAAAAATGGGAGCCAGATGTATAATTATTTACACTAGGTACTAAATTAAATGACTAATAATATACAAATAAATACAAAAACTCGCTGTCATTCGGTAACGTAGTAAAATAATTATTACATAACATAACATAATCAGCCTATAATGTTCCCACTGCTGGACACATCCCTCCTCTCTGTGAGAGGGAGTAATCCACCACGCGGGCCCAGTGCGGGTTGGTAGATGTCACATGTCTTCGAATTTTTGGTTCTAGGACATGCCGGTTTCCTCACGATGTTTTCCTTCACCGTTTGGAGAACAATGGTGATGAAATAATTTACACAAAGTAAGCGCCTGTCTGGGTTCGAACCTACGACCTACAACTCGTAAGTCGCGGCCGTAACCACTGGGCCACCAATGCTCAAGTAATTATGATGTACTTACAATGCATCTCCACCCTGGCTGTTCGTTCATGAGGACTCAGCAGAGCGGTGTTGGTAGCCTGGCACCGTATGCTGGTGTTTAGCCAACTCCTCTCCGCGCCTCCTATGCTGATCCTGCTGACGATGACCTTCCCATCGTTTTTGAGGATCGTGTGGTCATCTATCTGTTTGTTGTTGATCAGCCAGGTCAGGGTTGGTTGGGGTCGACCTGGTAGTAGAAAATAATATTTTAATTTCTGTGAATTCCAGTGCATCAACATCACATCAAATGCTGGACAGACCAAGTTGATGTAAAGTGAGCTGCATCAATTAGGTACCCTCTTGAAAGGATCTAGCAACTGGGGTATGGTACCCAATTGATGCAGCCCACCGTAAAATGCATATTGTTATAAAACAAAAGTAAAAATCGTTGAGCTCCTTAAGTTTTGAGTTGAGCTGCACGATTTCTGACAAATACGTGCACTGACTGGACAGGTCCTCTCAATCTGTGTGGTTCTATCCTCAAAAGACCATCTCAGACATCGATCTACATGGTCTTCATATAACCTGACCAAGATTATGTCTGGACTTTAAAAGAGACAGTGACCTCTGAGTTTGTTTCGACCTTTCTTCTCAGAGTAGTCAGATAGGAAACGCCGACCTCACGACCCGACATTATGTATTGTGTATTTTACGGTTATAAAAAAATAATGTCCTATTAGTGTTTCGGACTCAACCGACGCCCATGATCTCGTAGCGCGGATCGTGATCGCGATCCGAACTGATTCATGTTGCATTTACTCAAAAAATGCTATCATAACATACACCTCTTTTTCACTCATCTCTACCTCAAATAACGACAGAAAAAATTAACATCCATAATTAATTTATAGTGCAATGCTTTTAAAGCGAAACTCGAAGAAACTTTAAATTATAATAGAGCAAACAATTACCCTCAGCATAACCACTGGAATTACTACTAGAACATGTTCCAAACTTAAGTACAAACAAAAAGGTCTAGGAAAACTATCAAACAATTAGACTAGGTCGAGGAACTTGGGCGCTTGTAAATTTAGCAAATTTTGCGCTGCAGCAGAACTTTTAGCCGAGTTCCTCAGCGCTACAGCGTAAACAAGGGAGCGAGACCAACGAGGTTAGGTACAGTCAGTCGTTACTAGAACTTTGGAACCTTCTCTTATCTAACTGCGGAGTTTAGGTCCTTTTGAGCTAACTACAGTGACCTGGGGCGACTTTCTGAGGATGTTAAATGGCTCTAAAGTTTTGGAAGCCTTTAGTACAGACGCCAGCACATGAACCTACCCGAAACTGTAAAATTTTCCCAATCAACTATGAACCATATACTTTAGCAATAAAGTTGAAAATATAACAAAGAAATTTGACAGATTTTGATTAGCAGCTTGATGTGCTGGCGTCTGTACATAGGTTGTCAACGTGGGCGATAACGCCCTCTTGTGGTCGTTTAAGACTTTCAGGGGGGCCTCCTGTCTTACGACTATAATATAATATTAGAAGTTCAAATATAATCGTGGCAATAGGTGAGGTGTGTTCAAATATATCAGATTCGTGACGAAAAAAATTGGGGGCTTTAGAAAAAACTGTATTCTCAAAGTGAACAAAATAAGGTTGAGAACCTATTGTTTATGGTTATTTTACATTTTATTTTTTTTATTAAAACCAGCTCTCATCTCATCCACCAAGCTTTTAGAAAAACGTATTTGAACCACCGGTTTTCCCAAGTCAACACGGAAAATTCAGAAAAATGTAGTCCATAATTTGTGGTGTCATTTTCCCGTGGTGCTTGCAGGAAAACAGGACAAAAATCCAGCGCCCCGGGTCAAAATGATAGCAGTCTAGAAAAATTGAGTATTAAAATATTCATACAAAAATATACGCTGGATAAAAAAAGGATTTTAGGACACAATATCTATCTAGATAGTGTTCAAAATACCGAAATAAAAAAACAAAATGGCCAACTATTAATTGGATTTCCATTTAAATTCCAGTGTGAAAGCGTAAATACCGGAAATTGTAGATACCATAAAGTGACCAAACTTTTTGTTATTTATGGGATTTGATTTCGAAAATTGTTGGTGTGAAACGTAAAAATGATAAAATATTGTTTTAGTTAGTTTGTTTTGTTTTCGGACACGGTTATTGGATTTGGCTATAGTGACTATGGTATTGAATAAATTATTGTGATATTACACCGGAGCGTAGTGCTGTAGCGCGGTCGATAAGAAATCGTTTTTTTTTTTTGTTCTTCAACGATTTTTTTGGTAGTTGGTATGCGTATAGAAAAAGTAAGTACGTAAATGCCTGGTGTGTGGAACACGTAATGGCCTGTAAATACCGTTGCTGACTTTATGTGTATATTTCCTCAGACTAGAATGACAGCAAAATCGTAGTCTGTCTTTGGCTTTGGTAGAACGAAATCTGTTTGAAAAAACTCTTCGTAACAGTAAAAACTCAGTTCTGTCATGACGAGGAACCCAAACGACTTAGTCAACGTCACATATCGACAACACATTGAAAAGTCACTAAAATTCTGTCACTATAAACATATTTTCTTTACTTTTTCTAATTTCTTTTAAAATAAGATTACTGAAGTAGGGTGCAGTCATCTTATTTATGAGCAATGAGAAGCGTAACAAAAGGCACACTTATCCAAAGAATATTGAATCAAGTTACAGGACAATCTGAAGTTTTATATTTCAATAAGAACTCTGTAATACATAGTTCTATGTTATTCTCCGAAAGAACTCGGAACTACGGACGAAGTTTGTTTACTAACTAGAATAAGCGACTACATAATGTATGCTATAGTATCGGAGGGTGGCTTAGGGTAGGTAGTGGCATTTAGTAGCTCAAAGTTTATGTAGTATTTTATATAAATATGTATAACTTGCGGCCCGCCCCTGTTACGCACGGGTGCATTTTTTTTTTCTCTCCTTAAGAACCATCCTCGTACTTCAAGGAATATTATAAAAAAAGAATGAGGGAAATCGGTTCAGCTGCTCTCGAGATTTGCGCTTAGCAATACATTTAGCGATTCATTTTTATATTATAGATAAGAAGAAAACGAGTAAATAAAAAATAAATAAAGGAAGAGATTTTTGTCTAAAGAACTTGTCATACAGCTGCCGGACATGGAATAAGCGACGATTCGACTATTTTCTCGCTCATGAAACGTACAGTAGATGAAGGTCCCGTGTCAGTAAAAGAGACACAAATATAAATAGTTGATCGCTATCTGTTTACACAGGCCGGTGAAATCTCTGTTTTTTAATTGCTGAATAGGCCCGCCCGTGACCTCGATCACGCCTGATGGGAAGCGATGAATGAGGTCTATGAAGGAATACGAGTAGGTATCTTCCTAATAAATAGGAATTTCTTCCTTACTCTAAAATCTTAGTCACAACACTATAGTCACTATACCCGAGTCGCCATTTGGAAAAACTCGACGGCAAAATTGTATAAATTTTAACGAGCGATAAAATATGGACACATTGCCGTAATCCGGAATTGGTGGTAACTGGGCCAAGGCACAGCTTTCTTAAGTATATTTTTAAAATGCGACACCATTGCCTGGTCTTATTTTGTTTTTGTGTTGTGAGAATTTGTATGGAAAAATAGTTTGTTTTGATACAAAATGTGAGAGGCAAATTGCGCAGCTAGGCTGAACAATGAATAAGATAAAAGATTGTCAGTTTTTACATGAACAACATGTTTTCACACCTGTATCCCGAAAACCTGTAGGTAGGGATCATAATGCTGGAAAATGTTAAACAGACATAAATTCAATAATCCAAAAAAGTCGAAAAAAGAAACTATTTTTTTGATTCAGAATTTCAAACGACCGACAGACCTACCAACCGTAAATTCACTCATTCATTCCAGCGTAGCCCTAGTTTCTTTGCAACTTTTAGAACAATTCGTCCAAAGTTAGCAAAAGCCGTTCAGCAGTGTTCAATATCAATACATATAACGCAGATTTAGGCTAGCCGCACTGCATTGCAAAATCTTCCTGCATCCCAAAAATTAGTAAGGGGCTGGTGGCTAAGTAAGAACAGCCGCACGGGTCGATCGATCATCGTTAAGCTACCCTTGCCGCGGTTAGTCCGTGGATGGGTGACCATCTTTACATACCAAGACCCTCCATGCCTCGGAAAGCACGTTAGGCCGTTGGTCCCGGTTGTCATTCGTAGATCTTTGCAAGTCGTTAAGGGTCGTCTGAAGCCCGAAAATCTGACAACCAGTCTTACCAAGGGGTATCGTATTACCCTGTAACTGGGTTGTTTAGGTCAGACAGGCAGTCGCTCCATGAAAAATACTGGTATTTAGCTGTATCCGGTTAGACTGGAAGCCGACCCCATCATAGTTGGGAAAAGGCTAGGCTGATTGATCAAAAAAAATTAGTGCAGCGCAATTTTTTGCGACCTACGATGTCTTAAATGACTGCTCTAAAAAGGTAGGTCAGTTATTGAAACAGCTGTCATGCAATTTTTTACTCACAAGCTGCAATTAGAAATCCACTCGTTTACCAAAAAGCTTTTCCATCAAAAGTGTCGGAGTTTTTATCAAGTTTCAAAGTCGTTTGTCCAGATTAGTGTGCAAAGCTGTGACGGCTGAGTTTAATGCTATAAAGTGATATATATTGTTACCCGTTGAGCCTGTGAGCATATATATTCATTTGCGAGCCCGGTGTCGTTTCATCCGGACAACTTTTCAAGGAGATATTGTTGGGCGAGATTTAGTTATTATAGTTTGATTTTAAGGTACTATTATTTTGTGTTAGTGTCATGGAAAGAAATTACAATTTGAGTAAGTGCAGAGTAACTCGCCATCCAGTTTGATATTAAAATAAACGGTTGAGAATTGTATATGGAAAATCTTTATCGTTAAGTTTTGAGTTGAGCTGCACGATTTCTGACAAATGCGTGCACTGACTGGACAGGTCCTCTCAATCTGTGTGGTTCTTTCCTCAAAAGACCATCTCAGACATCGATCTACATGGTCTTCATATAACCTGACCAAGATTATGATGTCTGGACTTTAAAAGAGACTGTGACCTCTGAGTTTGTTTCGGCCTTTCTTCTCAGAGTAGTCAGATAGGAAACGCCGACCTCATCTAGTTTAAAAAAAAATATGATTGACGTGTAAAAGTGTTTGCGCAAACCTACTTAAAAAAATTAAATCATTTATCATTATTAAAAAATTATTATGTGGGTACTATTCCCTTCAAACAGTGCTACCATAATCAGCCTATAATATTCCCACTGCTGCGATACAGGACTCCACTCTGATAGAAGTGGGCCATAATACACCACTCGAGTCCAGTGCAGGTTGGCGGATGATACATGTTTTCGATTATTTTGGTTCTAGGACATGCCGGTTTCCTCACGATGTTTTTCTTCGTCGTTTCGAGAGCAGTGGTGATGAAATAATTTACTTACACGATCGTTTTAGTTCCAAGTAGCTTTTATTGACAAACACTGAACTTTGGACAACTTTTGAGGATGACTCTGACTTCTGGTTAGTTATTTGGGCTTATTGGTCGAGTCGTACAAATTTACTCGAAGCAAGCGATTGGCGACTCGCATGAAGAAAAAAAAAATTTTAAAGTGTCTATTTGCTAGTTTCGGGCGAGTAAATTCTTGCGTATCGACCATTAAACTGTTATTTGCTGTTTTTCTTTTACTTAACACGTTGACTGCCAAGCAACAGACACAATAGAAAATCCATTGTTCGCGGTCACCGGTGACCGCGTTGGCAGTCAACGTGTTACAGATACTTTTATTATTATCAATTAGGTAGTAAAGGATAATTAGCTCCTACGTACGGAAGTACTCTCAAAGTAATACAGATCTATGTCCAACTAAAATGACATTTTGTTTTGCTCCTACCGTAAGCTCTGTAAAAGAACTTCGTTTCAAAATAGTTAAAAAGATCGATAAGCGAAACGTTCTAAAAAAGTAAAAAAAAAACGATAAGTGAAAACAAAGTGACAGCGCGAGCAGGTGATGCGATGCGACGGGGTGAAATTTCACGCGCACGAAGTCGCAGGCAGACACTAGTAATATAATCCATATTACAAAAATATGGTTCTTCAAAAGCATGTTCGCCGAATAATTCACGATAGGTACCTAAAATTTACCAAGGACCTGTTATTAACACCTTGAGAGTCTTAAATTATAAACCTACTCCAATAATTTGTAGCTGAAACCCAAAAAAAAAACAAAATGGACGCAACTTATCTTAATCTACAAAGTATTTAGTCACATTAAATTGCCTACTAATCTCTTTTCGTTTCGCTCTGAAAGTTTCAGGCATAGCTGTCTTGTTACAGGACCCTCCCTGAAATCTTAACTGAATAAACTTTTAGACAAATGGTGTTGTGATACAAAATGTAGATGATATACAGGGTGTTTGGAAGTTGAGTGTAAAGCTTTAAGGGAGTGATAGTTGACAGCATTTTGAGCCATACATGTTTTAGACGAAGTATGTTTTTCTTTATTTTTAACTACAAAATTTTAGTCAAAAATAACAGATTTCGTCTAAGACATGTATGACTCAAAATGCTCTAAATGGTGTCAATTATCACCCCCTTAAGGCTTTGCATCCAGCTTCCAAACACCATACCTATATATTTTTTAGCTAGACTTGGGGAATTGAAACAACTTCTAGAACAAAATGTCAAGCTAGAATGATGTGAATGAGACAATTTAGGACAATGGAGGTTGAAAATTTTATATGGATACCCTCTGTCGGCCATTTTGATTTGTTTTTCAAAATTGCAGCCACGCATGAAACCTTTCAAAATCGATAGTTGACATCAATGCAAACAGAAAACATAATAGGACCAAACCAAATTGATTATTTCAAACACAAGGTGTAAGCAAGTTCAAAAACATGGATGTCACGTGATCAACAGACTTTGAATGTTAATATCTCGGAAACATGACACTTTACGGGGTTTGATATATTATCTGTTGGCACTGATATCAGCTTCAGATTTTCTTCAGATTTATATAGGTTTCATGCGTAGCCGCCATTTTGAATCCATCAAAACGGTGGACAGGTAGGTGTGCCACGGATCTTCAAAGCTCTTCGAAATGGTCTTTTGAGGAAATACCTTAGTCTGTGGGCCAGGAACCTAAAGATTTTATTAATTATTTCAAATAATTTATCTGAACAATTGATTGAAGTCTTTGCTAGACGGGATGGCAAAGTGATATGTGTTCAAACATGGGACACAAATTCGAATACACGCGGCACATATAACGACTTTGTGGGTATTTGTGATACTAAAACTGAAGGTATCTGGAGTCAGGGTTATACGTAACCTTATGTTGGACCTTGATTGGTTTCACAGATTATAATTGCAGTCACTAAAGCATACATTTTTGATAATAACATTCGATTTATCAATCAAGCATTTACTTTTCTGTATTGTGAAAATACCCAAAATAATCATAACAAAACTTCCTTCTGCTTCGACACAGTCGAGTAAGAAAAACGATAAAATAAATAATATTAGATTTGTTTTGGTGCAAATGTTGGTGACGCGATGTGATTAAGACATATTTTAACTCACGGGTTTTGCAAATTATTATTCACATTTAATTCTTCCAGCTTTCTCTGTTAATAAAGCATTCTTTAATGACTCTCAAATCAACCTATTATACCTTTAATAGGTACAAATAAAAACTGTATCCACTGTTCCAGTTACAATCTCGATTTTATACTCATACCTGGGAATCGAACTCCACATGCATCCCACGACATGTTCCATTGCACAGCTCGGAACAATGCGTGTGCGCATCGGATTGCGCAAGTCATTCCTATCGGCCCGCGGACCGTAGCATTCACTTTCGCCCACTGCTATTATTTATGTTACGACTGTGCACTAACCGACACACCTATATTATTACAATACAATACTATGCTTTAGTGTACGGAGTTGCACTAGGCTTTGCGATGCTAAACACAGGACCACAACCCCTCGACTGACCTCTTTCAAAGACTTTAAAAGGTCAAAAAAATATGGTTAAACAGTCGCTAACATTAAAACAAAGCCTAAATCTTTGTCCCTAAAAAAGGTCTCAAAACAATTTATAGTACGCAATAAGACCAACCAATATCATGGCGACATAACTCACATTGTTGACATGAATATTTAGCTTAAGTGCTTGGCCAGACTGCAAACGCGGGCGTGGGGCGAGCGCGGGGAGCGGCACGGCCTGCTTAGCGCGGGGATCGCGCGGGCAAATCACGCCATAAGTCGTTCATACAAGTGACTGCAGTGAGCGCGCGGGCGGCCCGCGCGGGGACCAGGGTTCTCAACCAATTCGAGTTTTTTTCTAGTAAAAATACCTAAGTCTTCTTCATCCATATTATATTTTGACAAACACTCAGACATGTCAACACTCAGAATGAAGCCGCGCTCGACTGCAAACAGGCCAATCGCTCGCGTTCCCGCTCCCGCGCCGCTCCCCGCCCCACGCTGCCTGTTTGGCCAAGCACTTTAGACATTGTAAATCCCTTTAAAAGTATTAAGCACTTTATTTATTGCCTACAGGGCTTTTCCTTAGAACTGGAAAGTATTAGAGATCTTTATAGGCTGAAACCAGGGCTGGGTCTTGAATACGAATTTCAGGATGAAAATAATTATACTTTATTCAGCACACGATTCGCAATTTTTTGTCGATTACCAAAAAACCATAGAAAAGTGCAAAACCTAATGTACTGAACAGCTTTTTTATTTTTTTAAATAATCGACTAAATTTTTCAACGCCTGTTCAGAATCATCTACTGAATTCATGATTACAGGTTGATCGTCGATGGCCCTGCCACCCTCTATGTATGATAATGTTGCCAACTGTAGGTAGATTTAAAATTCCACTAATGAGAAGCAGCATACGCTTGATAACCCTTTCTTCAAAGTTCTGTCGAAGTCGAAGTTCTGTCTAGACAAAATTAAACTGGTTGCTAATTTAATTTATATTTAAAAAAAAATTATGACATTGATTTTTACATTCTGTGACTGTAACTCACATTCTTGTTAAAATTCTACGATAAACATCTACTTTTACAATATTTGTATACAGTGTGTCAGCTTAAACGAGGGACATACTTTAAGGTGTAGTACTCATGAAAATGAACAACTTTTCATATAAAAATACGAAGAAAAAAAACAGCTGTTCCCTACATTTTGTCCAGTTATGCGAACATAAATGTATACTCAAACTCAAAACTCAAACTCAAAGCATTTATTTCAATTAAACCATTTACAGGCACTTTTGAATTGTCAATAGGTCAGTCAGAAAATATGAAGCTAGTTGCCCATTCCAAAGCGTAGGTACCTATGGAGAAGAACGGGCAAGAAACTCCATGGACACTCTTTTAAATTATATTTTACAAAAATATTAGTTACATCATTAATGTTGAATTTTGGTCTCTTAGTAAAAGTTGTTCATTTTCATGGGTACTACACTACCTTAAAGTATGTCCCTCGTTTACCCTGACACACTGTATAAGTGAGCACCATGTATCTATCTATCACATAATTGATTTACCTGTCATTTACCGTTTGTGTTAGACTAATTTTATTTTATGTGCATCGTCTTCACATATAATTATATATTGAATGTATACAAAACCTTGTAAAACATTTTATAAGAGTAACGGTGGAGTTTCTTGCCCATTCTTCTCCATACGAAAACTACCTTTTGGAAGGGGCGACTAGAATAAATTCTATTTTATTTATTGTAATTTTTGACGTTCAAAAGTGCCTTTTATGTGCCTGTTTGAAATAAATGATTTGACTTGACTTTGAAGGGTGATTAAGAGGTTTTAAAAAAAAAATATTTTCAGTGGCAGTCATCAATCTGTTAACTGTATTGAGCGTAATGATTACAGCAATTTATATTTGCTTAGATGGATTGTAACCCAGCCAGGCATTTTACCTTGCTTAATTTATTTAATGAAAACTGCTCTAGAAACGGTGAAGAAACTGATATTATGTCCTAGCGCCAAAAATTCGAAGACGTGTGACATTCACCAACCCGGACTGGGCCAGCACCGTGGTGAATTACAGGCTACTCCCTCTCACAGATAGGAGGCCTGTGTCCTGTGGGGACGATATAGGCTAATATGCTTATGCTTACGTATGATTACAGCAATTTAACATGTTTGCATATGGGATATAGCGAACACAGTCCAACAGAAGAGCAAGCAAGTTTGAAATATATCAAATAGTTTTTAGGTCAGATCTAAGGCATGCTACACATTGTTCGGGTCGCCGTCATTGACCCCTTATACCACCCCGTATACAGTACTAGTGGAAATATAGTAAGTTCCTATATAAACAGCTGTTCATCCGGTGACGTCTACCGCCTATCTAGTATAAAACTAAAATCTAACCCCAACCCACACCAATCAAACTCAATCAAAAAACAACCACTTTTTACAACAAACCCATCCATTCAAAATGATTTCAAACAAATAGCTACTAGCAAAAACTTATACATTTCGCATCTCCGGGAAAGTTGCGACGACTCTGAAAGAAAAATGCCCGTGCTTTGTTACCGAAATGTAATTTGTATTACTAATAGTTTGTGTTTTCCGATCCCCCTTCCCCCTTGGGGGCTTGCGGTTATTCTTCGGTTATTTCTCGGTAGAGTGTGTTCTTTGTCCGCCTGTCTGCCTGACTGATGTCATAACCATTCTTTGTGAACGTTTCGGGAAGTAGTTCGATTGTTCTGCCGTTGGATAGCTGTTAAGATTAGGATTGCGGTTTCAGAGCGAAAAATCTTTTGTGTGTTGTCCGTTTGACTATATTAATAATGTTTTCAATATTCCAAGGAATAATGCACAATCAGCTTTTAATATTCCTACTGCTGGGACACAGGTCAGGAGTAGGCTGTATAATGCACCACTCAGGCCTAGTGCGGGTTGGTAGGTGTCACATGTCTTCGAATTTTTGGTTTTAGGATATGCCGGTTTCCTTACGATGTTTTCTATAAGATATATTATGACATGCACCAACCCGCGTGGTGGACAAAGGCCCACTGGCTCTCACAGAAAGAAAGCTTGTTTAACAGCAGTGGGAACATTGTAAGCTGAATAGGTTACTCGGGGTAGTCAGCTGCAAGACCAATTTGCTGACTTGCTAATCAGTTCGTGTTAAACAGACTTAGTTATTAGTCGTGTCGACTCGAGAGAACAACTGTCATTTATTTTATTTCTTCCTATGGAATTAACACTAATCTCACTTACCCACATCTTAAGAACGACTTGCAAGAAAAGATCAAATAATGATTTTGTTTCATGCGGGAATCGTGAGGGCTTGTGGCTTGTAATAAAAGCCGCACGGGTCGATCGTTCCGGTTAAGCTACGCTTGCCGCGGAACAGGTAAGTACGCTTGTTTCGTGGATGGGTGACCATCTTTACATACCAAAATCATTCCGTGCCTCGAAAAGCACGTTACGCCGTTGGTCCCGGCTGTCATTTGTGGATCTTTGGCAGTCATTACGGGTCGTCAGAAGCTCAAGTCTGACAACCAGTCTTACCAAGGAGTATTGTATTATCCAGTAACTGGGTTGTGGAGGTCAGATAAGTAATCGCTTCATGTAAATATATCAGTATTTCAGCTGCATCCGGTTAGACTGGAAGCCGATTTCTGCGGGAATCGAACTCGCCAATTATGACTTCAAGTTTATTTTCTTCTTTTGTTAAAATATCAGTAACTAGTATTTTTCCTGCTTCGCTAAATTTATAGACAACAAATACGAGTGGAACTCGCACACGAAGGGTTCCGTACTACCGTACAATATTTAACACTAAATACATTTAATAATTTGTCATTCTAGCAGCCATAGTAGTACACACTAGGTACAGTTCAAAAGATACAGCAACTAGATTCATATTTATAGCTGACCGACATCTTGACAAATCAAAAGTGCCTGTTTAATTGAAATAAATGCTTTGAGTTTGACAGACCTGTGGTAGACGGACGGTTCACTGGACGGACGGACGGATAGCGGAGCCTTAGAAATATGGTCTCTTTGGCAGTCTTCTACATCTTAGCGTGTCGATGGCAATCTAAATGGGCTCGGCCCAGAATTCGGCTACGTGTTTAGCGCCATGACTAGCGTCCATCAATTCCTGTGATATGCAGGCGACAAGACAGGCACCCTCTTTGGGTACGGAACTCTAAAAATCAATACGAAACCACAATTTATAATTCATATAAATACGGCACTCGAGCTTTTTATAGCTAGTTTCAAACTGTAATTTTGAATGCAAATGAGAATTAGAAATTGAATTGCCATAATAGAGTCAATAATTAAGCCTTTAGGAGTTTATAATTGCTCAATATTAATTGCTGAAGTATTGCCCGGCTATAACTTGTACAGGCAATTTAGAGTTAGCAAGCAAGTAAAAAAAAGTAAAAAAAAGTAAGTAAGTAGTGACCTGATTAGACTGTACGGTCTTTAAGATCCCGTGGCTAAATAAGAACAGCCGCACAGGTCGATCGGTCAGGTTAAGCTACGCTTGCCGCGGTTGGTCTGTGGATGGGTGACCATCTTTACATACCGAGACCCCTCCGTGCCTCGGAAAGCACGTTAAGCCGTTGGTATTTATTATTATTATTACAAACAGAAACATAACCTTCTTTTGGCTCTGAAATAGACGGTTAAAGACCATCATCTGCCTGCCTTTTCCCAACTACGTTGGGGTCGGCTTCCAGTCTAACCGGATGCAGCTGAATACCAGTATTTTACATGGAGCGACTGCCTACCTGACCTCCACAACCCAGTTACTGGGTAATACGATACCCCTTGGTAAGACTGGTTGTCAGACTTTCGGGCTTCTGACTACCCGTAACGACTGTCAAAGACCCACGAATGACAGCTGGGACCAACGGCTTAACGTGCTTTCCGAGGCACGAAGGGGTCACGGAATGTAAAGATTGTCACCCATCCACAGACCAACATCGGCAAGCGTAGCTTAACCTGACCGATCGACCTGGTTTGAACAAAGATCAGTACGAATCAGAAAATTCCCTACAAAACATTTCACCATTTTTTCCGCACATAACCTGAAAAAATTGCAACAAAAACACATAATCAATCCTTGTCGTGAACAGGTAAGCTTTACTTATCTAAATGTCAGTTGCTGGTCATGGCTGGCACAGAAAATATCTGCAATGCGCCCCGCTGCTACTTTACGTCGAATGTGAACATTACTCGCATTTAGATTTCATTATTAATGTTTGAATTTTCTTCGGCCATTTGTTCGAAGAAATTACTGGTGTAAGTTCTTCTTGTTTCTTTGTGTGATGCTGTAATTTGTGCATTTTGCCAGCGTTTAAAGGATTGGTATACATACATTCATTGTTCTACAATTTTACCTAAATGTCCGTCTAGGACAAGGCTACTTTTCATCCAGGATAATTTTTAACCGACTTCTAAAAAACGAGGAGGTTCTCAAATCGGATGTTTGTATTTTTTTATTTTTTTTTGTGTTTGTTCACGCATAACTCCGTCTCTTGCCAACCGATTTGAAAAATTCTTTTTTTGTTGGAAAGGGTGTACTTCCCAAATAGTCCCATGAATTTTTTTTTGAAATCTGACAAGCGGTTTTAGAAAAATCAACAAAAATATAAAAATTCAAAGCAATATTTTGTAAAAGGTGATGAGCAGTTGACATTAGGCTATTGTATCATAGATACAATATAATAAGTATACAATACAAACTTTCCCACTAAAAAGTAAATAAAAAATAAAAATAAAAAGTCGGTGTCAGTAAACGAAAATACAGAACCAACGACACCGACTTCCGAAATTAAAGTTATTTAGCACTTTGTAGTGATTAAAAAAATCACTACAAAGTGCTAAATAACTTTCGTCGGAAGTCGGTTGTTTTTTTTTGTAAAAAAGTTTTTATGTATTTGAAAACTTATGAAATACAAAACACACGCAGTATTCTACGAACACGCAGTCTCGCTCAAAGAACAACTAAAGTGAACTAAACACATTGCTTGACAATTGTAAACTTGAAACAAAAGTTAAGCTGTTTCACGCTAAACAAGCTGTTCAGAGTTTAGAAGAGCCAATCTTGTGCTGTAGCACAAACATGGTTAAAGTACGTTAGAGTTTACAGTTGGCACCCGTTTTTTTTTTGTCATACTTTTTGTTTAGATGTCAATTCTTGAAAGGCGTGTATTTCCATATTCATGGTTATTACAAAATAGCCCGCAGGTCATTGTCAGGTTGTATGTTGAACAAAATATGGTTCGCGAGCGTAAAAAGTATGTAGTTACAGAATTATAATCATTAAAATTATCAATTAAACCCTCTTAGTTCATATAATCCAATGAATGACTTTCATGAAATACCAATCAATTAAATTATACATAAATCAACATTCAACATGACACTGAGCTGAAATAACGCTTTTTAAAGCTTATTGCCAAGTGTTTTACACGTGCAGTATGTGGACCAACTATACTCAGCGGGCTATCAGCGCCCTACGGGTCCAGTATAATAACGGGTTCAGGATGTTGATGGGGCTGGCCCGTTTCTGCAGTGCATCAGGTATGTTTGCACAAGCACACGTCGATGGTTTCCACACCATCTTCAGACAGAAATCTGCCTCTTTGCTATGCAGAGTGCGGGAGAGCTCCAACTCTATCCTGAAGACCATAGCGAGCGGGGAGGTGCGAGTCTGTTCGAAGATCAAACTCAAACTCAAACTCAAAGCATTTACACACATCAAAAGTGTCTAGGGATCAAGCATTTTTATGCGGATTTCTTGAGATTGAGATGGGGCTTTGTAATAAATTTATGATTTTATAAATTTATATGGATCCTTTTTGGTGCATTTCATAATTTGAATCAGGAACTGTGAATCAAATTCGAGTAAAAGATGAAAATCAGCTGTCAATATTTTCCCTATAAAAACATACAACGCATTGAAGACATTATTAGTGCTACTGTTTCCCTACTACTGATTAAAACCAACGTTATTATGGAGCAGCGACGTCATTTAATCAGGGAAGAAATGCTCAGAGCCGTGGGAATGATAGAAGCTGGTTCCCGGCAACGTACTGTGGCTTTAGCTCTGAATACAAGTCAGAGTGTTATCAGTCGACTTTGGACACGTTACCGAAGCACTGGTACCGTGGCTGAGCGCCATGGAGGACGGTATCGCTGCACCACACGGAGACAAGACCGATACATTCAAATCTTAACTCGAAGAGCTCCAACAATAACCGCCATGATGTTAGCCGTGAGGCTTCATCACTCTTCAGCGAACTTAATTAGCGACCAAACAGTCAGAAACCGCTTGCATGAAGTGAACCTTCATTCCCGAAGACCGCTACGGGTACCACCTATAGCAATGCACAATCGTAGGATTCGATATCAATGGGCTCTTGAACACAGAAATTGGGCAGAAGAACAATGGCGTTTCGTGTGCTTTTCTGATGAGTCTCGTTTTGGTATGAGACCGGATACAAGACGTATACGACACTGGATAACCCCTGGACGCCAACAGCGATTAAAATCCTGCCAGGAAGTCCATCCTTATAGTGGTGGAACCATCATGGTATGGGCGGGTATTTGGATCGGCGGAAGAACTGAGTTGATTTGGATCAGAGGCAACCTCAACGCTCAAATTTATGCTGAGACGATTGTATCAGACGTCATCGTTCCTCTACAAGTGCAAATCGGTCCCTTATTTCAGTTAATGCATGATAATGCACGACCGCACACCGCAAGAGTTGTAAGACAGACTCTCGCCGCAGCTAACATCAATGTCCTGCCCTGGCCTGCTCAGTCGCCAGACTTGAACCCGATTGAGCATGCATGGGATATGCTACAGAGAAGAGCTCTGCCGAATATGGAGGGTATCCAGTCGCAAGAAGACCTTTTTTTGTTGTTGCAACGAACATGGGCGGCCATTCCACAGCGTGATTTGGATGAACTCATTTTGAGTATGCCAAACCGATGTTCTTGTGTTGTTAGTGTTCGCGGTAGAAACACGGATTATTAATTGTTTAAGTTACCCAATAAAATTTTAAAGAAAACTGTTATTTCAGTCTTTTTTTCGAACTTTTGTGTTAGTGGTTCAAATGTCAAAAATCCCTTTATTAGGAAAATGGCAAATTTCTTTATTAATGCAAAGGTGACTTGGTTTATCGTTACTGTGACAAACGAAAACACTTTATTTGATGAATCCTTAAAGAAAATTTTAATTAATATCAATCAGGAGAAAAGTTATTGCAAAAATATATGTTGATCCCTAGACACTTTTGATGTGTGTATTTCAATTAAACCATTTACAGGCACTTTTGAATTGTCAATAGGTCAGTCAGAAAATATGAAGCTAGTTGCCCATTCCAAAGCGTAGGTACCTATGGAGAAGAACGGGCAAGAAACTCCATGGACACTCTTTTAAATTATATTTTACAAAAATATTAGTTACATCATTAATGTTGAATTTATAATTATATGTGAGAACGATGTAAAAAAAAAAAAATATACGTACGCGTTAAAGTGTCCAGAGTACAGCAAATAGTACTTAACAAAACAATAATCCAAAAGTAAAATAATTAAAAATAAGCCGAGGCAGCCAAGTGATGACCAGTCCCAACTGACGGCGCCCGTTCACGAACATGACGCATAGATCAGCACCATTCAGCTCAACCATTTTAAAGGGAGCTAAATGATCCAACACACACGCCACCGTCAGCGAGACATTTTAGTGAGCATGACATACTATCAGCCGCCAGGGCACATTCAAGTCAATGAAAGACATTATTATCAGTACCCGGTAAATGGTAGCACTACAGTACATAGAACTCACATTTGTGCTATGCAATTATACAATATAAAGGAAATTGAGTTTATACAATGCAAAGATAGTCTTACAATCTTCAACAGCTCCAACAGTATTTTCAAGAGTTAATCAATTAGTTGTGGTTGTGGAGCAGGACCAGATGTATTTCGAACAACAGCCTTGTGTCCAAATAGATAATAAGTTTACTAACATATAAGTTATATTTCTGTTTACTAACCCATATAGATGTTGCTTAACCGAAATAAAGATTATTTTATTTTATTTATTTTATGTGTCATTACAAAAAAGTTATCACAATGACGTGGAGTACAAGTGACTCTGCTTCGTTAAGCGTCTTTTTACACCAGTTATAAGTATTTTTGGAACACCGTGGATCTGATGATGGTTCAGCCTGTTTCTGTGTCTGAAGAGGGTTGGTCAAGACAAGCCACCAAATCTGACAGCCTTGTCAGAGTATAACATAAGTTAGTGGTCCTGGTACCACCTCAGACATTAACCCTTGGTATGCCATGAACGTGGATCCACGCGAGACACAATGGCTTTTTAATTGTTTCTATAATAATTGCGAAATTTAACCTGTTAATGACGTCTCACTGTTCCCACATGCTCATCTTCTGGTTACAAACATTATCCCTTTCCTTCCCGAAAGACTGTCCTAAATCATATGCGTTCTATAATTTCTAAACGAACTTACCTCCTCTCAACTCGCAGAGTAGCGTGAAGTTGCCTCCCTCTTCTAAAGGGCCGACCACACCGGCGACATCGCGCCCTTGTTCATCGTACAAGAGCAGCTGATGTGGCGGCACTGTTACAAGATAAATAAAATTTTTAGTAGTTTTGTCTTTTTGAATGAAAACTTTGGCCCACTTGTACCAGAAATCACAAAAAGGTTTAGCATTTTAAACGAATAAACACGAAAGATAGTTCTATTTCTGTCATTCGAATGATGATGAAACAGACAGAATGATGATTTAAATATGATGAGCGTTAAATATAGTAATTTATGGTGGAAACAGAAGGTGAAGGGCCCCGGCTTACGAGTTGTAGGCCGTAGGTTCGAACCCACATGATGATTTACCCAAAGTTAAGCGCCTGGCTGGTGCCTGTGTGATAAAAACCACTGCTCTCAAAACGATGTAGGAAAACATCGTGAGGAAACCGACGTCCCAGAACCTAAAATTCGAAGACATGTGACATCTACCAACCCGCGTGGTAGACAACCTACTCCTCTGGAAGAGAGTAAACCTGTCTCCCAGTAATGGGAACATTATAAGCTGATTATGCTATGTTAGAAGCGGGCCTTAATCCCGTGAAGTGGTTTCCTCAAAATTGCACGTTTCCCCTTATAGTCGTCAGTCAAGACTTTTGATGAAAAAATATAACGCATGGACGCTCAAATTCACATATGTACGCTTCTGATAATTCATAACTCATTGAGTGGAGTCGAGTATTTTTTCGACGAAGTGTTTTAAAATATGGAGGTTAGAGTGTGTTCAAATCGTCCTTTCTCGAATTTGAGAATTTTATCGAAGATTCCAATTATATAAGGCCCTTAATTATTAATTTTATTTAATTTCTTTTAGTACTTAATAACATTTAAAATATTTGAGTTATTTTAGGTAATTATCACAGCTGGCGCCCTGAACTGAGGACCAATTTCCGTAATTAAAAACCTTCAAAATCTAGTCGCAATCTCATCTCAGCGACAATAAATGTCAGGAACTTGTCAATAATGTAGGGAAATTAGTCAAGATAGACTAAGATATTGGTGCCGATTTTGTTGTTCACAAACTAAACTAAATTTAAGTTCAGTGCATCTTTTTCTTTCTATTTCATTAAGAAAAGGACATAAGATAAATTTTAGTTTAGTCCTGTCAAATTAATCAGCGCCTGACGTAAATTGATGTAATTTTAATAGGCAATTTTTTATCACGTCTAAACTGGTATGGAGTAGTGTCTGGTGCTGATTTATGTGACAGGTCTAAACTAAAATTTATCTTCTGTCCTTTTCATAATGAAATAGAAAGAAAAAGATGCACGGAACTTAAATTTAGTTTAGTTTGTGAACAACAAAATCGGCACCATTGTGAACGTTCTTAAAATTACGGAAATTGAACCTCTGCATAAATAACCAATAATCTCTTGTAAACAGTTTTAACAAACTCTTTATGTAGACATAACAGTTGCATATTTTACCCCTGAAATCGTAAAGTCAAACTCACCAACAACATTCAGCTTGATCTGGAAATTCCTGGTCGGAGAGTTCTTGAAGTCCACCCTGCAGCGGTAGACCCCTTCATCATCAAGCTGGACTGTATCCACCGTGAGGGCCGAGGGTCGGGACATGGTGACGAAGTAGGCTCTTCGTCCAAAGGCGAGGGGGTCTGACCAATGGAGGGCCTTGTTGAAGCTGCGACCGCGGACGTCGAAACTGAGGACATGACAAGAGTATTATGTTGGTTAAATGCTTCTTCATGTAACAATATTAACTATACGAGTAGTAACTTCAAGTAAATATTTGCGTCTAAATGTTTATTGGTTTGTTATGCTGGTTTTGCGGAAACTTGTAAATGGTCCCCAATTATATATTTGTCGGAGCCATTCGTTTGACTATTCGAAACGCCAGCGCCAGGCGGGGAGGGCACAGCCTCTCCTGGACATTGGATATCTTACGGACAACATGTGCTCAGAAACTGTCGCGCTTTCCGTATCGTCCTGTCATATATATGTACCTACAGTGTGTGATTCGCTAGTGTGATTTATTTGTTCGTAAAATTATAATCTGATTTGAACTGCGAATGGCTTTTCTATTGCTCAATAACCAACACTACCCGTAGTATGCCCACAGCATTTAAAATATGGCTCATGATCTGACGTACTTTCTCCGTCATATTTTTTAAGAACACCACATAATTATGTATAAGTTAGCTGTAAGTTTCCTTAGCAGAATAAAATAAAATAAATTCTGCAGGTCTTTTTAATATTGCGATGTTTTGATTATTATTATTTCAGCCGAAAGACATCCATTATTCCACATAGGCCTCCTCAAATTGGCCTCATCCTGATCCTGGAAATTCCTGTGCTTCTTGCGTCAAGCATCAGTCTACCTTGTGGGAGGCATGACTACGATTATTTTGTTTTTTTTTTTTTAATGATACCGATAATTGCCCTAGTATTTGTTAGAGTGGCTTCTCAAGTCGATTAGTTCTAAAAATAGTGGGTTTTATTATACTTAACAGATGAGAACGTACCTACAAACATTTATACTGCACAGTTTCTTCTTACACTACGGTTTAGAATAAGTATACCTTCAAAGTTCACGATGCGAAATATCGAACACAATGAAAACCAAAGTGGGTTTTCTAGCATTCATTTAAATTAAATTAAATTCCGCACTGGCATGCGTGGTGGATTACGGCCCACTCCCTCTCAAAGAAAGGAGGCCTGTGTCCCAGCAGTGGGAACATTATGGGCTGGTTATGTAGGTAAGTATTTATACTAGCTTCAAAGTTCACGATGAAAAATATCACGCACAATGAAAACCAAGGTGGGTTTTCATTGTGTTCTAACCTACGAATATGTAATTATTACATAACAAAATTACCAAAATATCGACTACGTTTGGTAAAAAAGTCACCTTCTTAATAATGAATTCTTCGACCTCAGGGATAATTTCATAATTGGACTCTATTATTCATGAACAACACGAAAACACACTGACATCTACACATTACTAGCTGACCCGGCCACGCGTTGCTGTGGCTAACGTTTTTATTTTTTTCTATCCTATCTTTCAAGTTGGATCAAACTGCACACGGTGTACAAATTTGATTAAAATCGGTTAAGTTGTTTAGGAGTCCATCGCGGACAAACATCGTGACACGTAATTTTTTAAATTAAAGTAGTTTTTCGTGTGTGTTTGTGTGACCGCGTCGATTTTCTACTACTAGTGGTGGACAACGAGAATAATTTTTAAAAGTTGTTTCGCTGTCCCCCAGTGGTGGCACAAACACACAGGTCGATCGATCAGGTTAAGTTACGCTTGCCATGGTTGGTCTGTGGATGGGTGACGATCTTTACATACCTAGACCCCTCCGTACCTCGGAAGCACGATAAGCCGTTGGTTCTGGCTGTTATTCGTGGATCTTTGACAGTCGTTACGGGTAGTCAGAAGCCCGAAAGTCTGACAAGGGATATCGTATTACCCAGTAACTGGGTTGTGGAGGTCAGATAGGCTGCAGTCGCTCCATGTAAAATACTGGTATTCAGCTGCATCCAGTTAGACTGGAAGCCAACCCCAACATAGTTGGGAAAAGGCACGCAGATGATGAGTTTGCGCGTCAATGTCAATGCCTCCGGTATAATGAAAGATTCTGAATATTTTGCCAAGTAGTAAAAACCGTGTGAAACAGGGTCGGCTAGCTAGAATCAAATAAAAATTTCAGTCTCACCACGAAGAAAGAGCCCAATGACACGAAGATCGATATCCCAATTAAACTACCCTCTAAAACAGACCCTTCACCCTTTAACCGCAACATTTTTCATCAAAACCGACAAAAGAAAGCCTTTTTTAAAACGCCTTATCTAAACGCTATGTATTTATCAATGTTCTACTGTCTGCGTTGCACCGTAACATCAACCATCAACACTTAAAATTCAACCTTATTTTCAAAGCTTTAAGTTCAAAATCCCGTGGTGCTGCAGACAATGGGTGTTGGGCCATTAAGTTCGCCGTTGAGCGGGCGACAGCGATTCAGTTCGCGCTTTCCGTTTGTGTAGTCACGCCAAGTTTCCGGTTGTTTGCGACTAGTATTACTAGATTCTAGATATACCTAGATAGCTAGTAATTGTAGTGTAACGGAACAATGGGCCTAGATTTATTGCTGTCTGTACCTATGTGTGTTGCAAGTATCGCTTTTGTGCTGTTGAAGGAAAAGAAAAACGCTGTGTTAGTTTTTGTTGGCTGTTTATTAGACTGTCTTGTGCAAGTTATGTTGCTGTTCATTTGATACGTTTGTAGAAGGAAATTGTTTCAGACACAATTTTTTGTAACAGATTTTTCTTCTATCGGCAAGAATTGCTTAAGCCGCCTGTTAAAAAAATAATACAAATGATTTGATACGATAGAAAAAAATCATGACAATACCACTAAAAACTTTATTTTCACAATAAAAAACATACTGATATAGTTCCATACAATTATTCTGATTTTTTGTCAGATTATTCTATAAGCAACATACAAAAGCACTAGTGTTTTAATTTTTTGTCCAGACAATAGATTTTTTTGTAAATAGATAATTGCTTCATATTTTGCAATAAATTACCAGATATCAGACTGTGAACGTTCTTAAAATTACGAGAATTGCTCCTCAGATTTAAGCACACTTACAATTGGTTTTTTCTTAGAAACTTTTCGAAGCGGAAGTCTATATCTCTTTTTGTAACCAATACTTTAAATGCCTTCAGAAAATAAAAAGTCTAGTCTAAAGTACAAGGCTTAGAATTTATTGCCTTTAGCCCGTACTAAAATAGGTATAGCGCTATCTATTTACGAGCAAGCAGTAACGCGAAGGCTTTTGAAAGTGATATTTAGTAAAAAAAACGGTGTTTAATTTATTTTCAAGCACTTTTTTTAAGTGTTTATGTTGTAGGTACCTGTGTTATTGAAGAGTTTTTGTTCTTTGTGACGCTAACAGTTGTTTTAATAGCTGCCGTATCTGATTTCACTTGTATTCTTTCACTTTGAGATTTGTTTTGTTTTTTATGTCCTTTGTAGTAATTTAATATGTCACCTAAGAAAGTGTTTTGTTTTTGCACTAGTGAACAGAGTAAATCTATTTGTACAGTAGTAGCGGCGAATCTCAACTAGACTAGCTTTCGGCGCGGGATATATTAAAGATGACAAGTGTGTACATAGAAAACATTATAAGACCAAACAAAAAAAATTGTTATAGAATTTAAACCAAGCCTTTATCATGCATAGTTTAAATTCTATAATTATTTTTTTGATACTTAATTTTATTTTAAAAATTCTAAAAAAACGAAACACAAAAGGTCAAATATTAAACCTAAAGTGTCAACTACAAAAGCATTAATATTATATTAATTTGTTTTGATAATTAAAGTTTATGAAAATAAACGACTTTATTGAAGTCGTTTATTTCGCTCGTTCCTTTTTATAATATTTTCTGTTTGCATTAATATCAGCTATCGATTTATGCGCTTTCTATGCATGACCGCCATTTTGAAAAAAAAAAAAAATGACGGACCGGTAGGTATCCCACGGATCTTCAAGGCCCTTTGTAAATAGTACGTAATTTAAAAATATTATTTATTTTCTCATACCGCTGCCTGTGTAGCCCGTACCTAAATTACAGCGTTGTGTACAACATAGATACATAAACACGGGTATACACGATCAGTCTCGTTAGCAGCCGCCGAGCACTAGGTACCAAGACATCACTCCTCTATGGTCCAGCTTACATTATCTTGTGGTTTTGTAACATTATTGTAACTGCAATGGAAATAGCCATAGCTGCCTTACCTATATCAGTCAGCAAGCAGCGTTGCTGTGTAATTCATACACATACACACATACGTCTTGACACAGACCATTCAGCTTTGATACATGATTTTAAATAATTCTGTGAGTATTTAATATTTTAAAAACTAGGTGAGGTCGGTGTCTCCTGTTCTATTAATCTGAGAAGAAACACCGAAAGAAACTCATAGATCAGATCATGTGAGGACCGTATAGATTAGTGTCTGAAATGGTATTTTGAGGAAAGAACTGTAGCCGTATCTACAACGCTACAAGCGAACAACGCGTCATACTGACGTCACGCAAAATCCTGCATCTCACAAGCAGAGTTTACCGCGCAACTAGCATAGATATAACTGCCCGATATGAATCATCGGGCAGTTGCCCGCCAGACACAATACCTGTCTGGTCGGAGAATCCTCCCTTTTTTTATAGATTATGGGTGAACTTTACATCCTGTTCCTCATACCTCTATACTGGGACGTTTTATTGAATCTACCCGTGACACTTCAGAACCACACAGATTTAAATGGACCTGTCCAATCAGTACACGTATTTGTAGGTAATCGTGTAGCTCAACAGCTCAACCACTTCGTCTCTGCAATGCCTCTGGTTTAATCAGTCTCGTTAGCAGCCGCCGTGAACTACGTACTAAGACATCACTCCTCCATGGTCGAAATTATATTATCATGTGGTTTTCCAACATTGTTGTTATTACAATTGAGTAAATAGCCATAAGTACCACACCTATATCAGCCGTTGCTGTGTAATTTCAGACGCAGGAGATTCCACCGCGAAAGAGTAATGAGTCGGAAAGAAAGATGGCTAAGCGGAGCGGACTTCGTTTTTATGAAATAGGTTTTCGTTTCCAGCAAGAAAGAGTTTAGTCGTCTGATTCCCACCGCAAAAGAGAAATGAAACAGAAGAATGAGAGCGAGCTCATTTAGGTACTCTTTTTGCCCGCTGAGTCATTTCCGCTTGGCTCTTTTTTGATGGAAACACAAATATAGGTAAGCATTTATCTATTGCGGGATAAAAGAAGTCATTAATGGGTCTGCTCCGCTTGCGGTGGAAATCGGGCTTCCGATTTGATAAATGACTTTGTTTCTGTAAGTAGGTATTATACAAACACTTTAAACGACAATAATATTTAAAAACCCGGGTCGAAATTTTTTATCCAACCCCAAAACCAGCGACAGAAGAATAAGAAGCCAAATTAGTGACGCATGAGAAAAAAATTAGGTTTGTTGTTTACAGGTTGTTACATTATGATAGTTCCAAACAATGAACCCTGCTAGGGCATAGCAATGTATAGGCGATAGGTTTTAATTAATTTAACATGCTATCATTATTCATATAATTTGTTGATATAGATTAATTTAAAAATTATTAATTATTATTATACATTATGTCATTCTTATAAACTAAATAAATAAATTAATTATCATTTTCATATTATAATCTCATACTACAATTTATGTCATTTGCAATCAGTCTAAATATCATTATTACCTCAGTTAATTTAATGTCAATAGATTAGTTTTACATATAATATGTCACATTTCCAGATAAAATAAAATTGAAAGTAATTACTAAAAAAAAACACAGGAATGAGGTAGTAGCGGGCTGATGTTGTATAGAGTACCTAGTTATGCATGTGTAATGTGTTCAAGTCGATATTAATTTATTTATTTCTCGTTTAAAAATTATTTTATGCTGTAATATGATTTTAAGTTTAAGTGGTTTTGTAGGTCATTTTTAAATTTGTTGTCATACTCTGTATCCTTAACTGAATTCGGGAGTTTATTATAGATTTTAACGCACATGGCCAGAGGCCCAGAACGAAACATGGCTAGTTTTGAGGTTGGTACCGCTAATTCGTTTAGATATCGGTTTCTAAGACTGCGTTGCTGTGGGTGTTGCTGTTTTGCTAGCGGAAAAAGCGATGGGTAGGGGAAGTCAGCTCAAAGCGGCCATAGAAGGCAAAGCGGCCACGATTCATTTTTCGGATATTTGAAGTGATAGCGCGACGTTGCCATTCTGCACGCGTAATAAACCTCCCGCCCCGTACCGATCAGTCATTCGGTAGCGGTGGGATCGAGCGGGTGGCTCTTAGTGACGAAAAATACGTTTTCGCGTCTTTTGTTAAAATAATACAAGGTAAGTTTAACCTGTTTTGGTGAAACCTGTTTAAGTTTAAATGCTTGCATTACACGTGTATTGTTACTTGTCTATTTGGCTTTGTTTTTTTAGTATTAGCTCCAAAATTTGATAAATAATGTGGGAGTAGTTAATTTTTATAACAAAATGGGCGATAAAGGCAAAGCGGCTCGGGCAAAGTGGCCAGGTGACCGCTTTGCCCTTATTAAAATATTATAATTCGATTGATAATGCTCAGTTATTTTGTTTAGATGGTCAACAATTATAAACGTAAAACTACCCAGGCGTCTGAAGAGGCATCGAAGATCCATCCGTAGAGGACTGGATTCGCTGTGATGACTGCCAGTTATGGGCTCATGAATCGTGTACGACATATTCCGGAACTGGAGCTTACTACTGTGATAACTGTCAAGAAATCTGACCTCTGTTGTTATAATTTAATTTTAACTGTTTTGTTAAAAAAAGAGGATTAATTTTGATAAAAAATAAAGAGTGTTGGAAGAATTAAGTAATAGAAGTAACTGTGATTAATAAAAATGTCAAGTATCAACATAATAGGTAAATAAAATTTTAACTAAAGTTTTAAACTAAATATTACAAAGTTAAGTTAAATTACTTTTAAGACCGATTGTGATTATTAATTAGGAGAACGCAGAAAATATTGATGTTTTGTACAAAAAGTTTTATTTTATTTTAATGGTTTTTTATGAAAGATTTTTAAGTTTTAGAGGATTAATTATTTCAATATTTTAAGACTGTTGGAAGACTGTTGACTAATAAAATTAATAAATATTAACAAAAACTAAATCTGATTCAAAGTTCCTAGTAGTTCAGAAGTTTTCAAACTGAACACCTAATTTCTCCGCTCTTCCTCTTTATGGAAGCAGCCACACCTTTTGGACAAAATCGATCATATTATTCGCAGTACCCTTACATCCATTTTAAATATGGCTTTGGACGACCGCGCGTGGCTGCAAGCCACACTACCTATCCGTTTTGGTGGGCTCGGCGTCCGCAAAATTTCTAGTGTAAGCTTACCGGCGTTCCTATCCTCGGTCCACAGCACAGAAAAGTTAACCACACAAATCTTAATTCCTGCTCAGGTTGACTCTGAAGTGCCGTGTTTGACCGATGCGGTGAACGCCTGGAAATTGGCTTGCCCGGACACGGTTCAGCCCGAGAACCCGTCTTCCCAGAGACAGTGGGATGAGCCGCTCTGCAGGTTGGTACGGAATAAACTTATTAATACGTCCACCAATACTGCTGAGCGTGCCCGCCTGCTGGCTGTGGGTGAATGGGAGTCGGGCCTTTGGCTTCAGGCGCTACCGTCACCCAACATAGGCACTATGCTGGGTGACACCACATTCCGGCTCGCTACATGTTTGCGTCTGGGCGCTCCTTGCGGAGCTCCACATCGCTGTCATTGCGGTGTATCAGTCGACTGCCTCGGACACCATGGTCTTTCCTGCAGCAAGAGCGCTGGTCGGATGGCACGGCATGCGAGCATTAACGACATTATCCGTCGGGCTCTTGTCACCGCCGGGGTGCCAGCTGTTTTAGAACCTAATGGCTTGGCACGCGACGATGGGAAGAGGCCAGATGGAATGACCATAATGCCTTGGAAGTTGGGTAGGCCTTTGGTGTGGGATGCAACCTGTGTCGACACCCTCGCGCCATCCCATCTTCCTAGCACGGTGGGCTGTGCTGGGGCGGCTGCTGCAGGAGCAGAATACCTCAAACGGCGCAAATATAACAACCTTATTGGGTGCTATATGTTTGAGCCGTTTGGGGTTGAAACACTAGGGCCTTGGGGTCCGGGTGCTCACCGAATATTTCGGGAAATCGCCAAGCGGTTGGTTGACTCTACGCGTGACCAGAGGGCTGGCCTATTTTTAGCCCAAAGAATAAGCATTGCCATTCAACGTGGCAATGCTGCCAGCCTTTTGGGCACTTATCCCATTGACAGCGATGCGGACGAATTTTTTGATGCCCAATGAGCTCCTGCCTTTTTCTTTTCCTTTTTTTTTTTTAAACACTTGTATATAGTATAAATATATTTTAGAAGACAATTATGGTCAATACAACACCTAATTATAAAATTAAATTTAAGTCAAATTACTTTTAAGACTGATTGTGATTAAAACAGGAAGAAAATGTTGATTATTTTATTAAAAATTTGTTTAATAATAATAAATAATGTTTTTAATATATATTTTTTTAATTTTTATTTTATCTAGCACGATATATTTCAACAAAAAATAAACATTTCCGAAGAATTTTTGGGGTGGCCTCTATGCCCTTACCACCATGGCCGCTTTGGGCGACCCCTCGGGCAAAGCGGTTTTTTGACAAGTTTTTGTAATCTACAAATCTAAGGCTTATATTTAAATTTGCGCGAAATTTAAATTGCAAATTACAAAAATTAAATAAATTCTCTACCTATTAGTATAAAATTATTTTCAAAAATGAACCGTTTTATAGGTTTTTTCTTAATGTAAAGTTAAGGTGGCCGCTTTGAGCTGACCTCCCCTATTTTCTCACAATTTTACTAGCTTCTAGGATATAAATACCTGATAGCGTAAGTATTTTATGTTCTATAAAGTATTGTTTGCAAATTTCCGTACTTTCTATATTTACTAGGATTCGAACGCATTTTTTTTGAAAAATGAATAGTCGCTCTATAATTCTATATCTACACTATTTCCCCACATTATAATTCCATAGTTTAGCCACGAATATGCGTATGCTTAGTAGGCTGAAAGAGCTGTTTTGAAGTCGGTTGCTTTTTTTAGTTCTCTTAAGGCGTAGTATAATCACCCTATAGTGTTCCCACTGCTGGGACACAGGCCTCCTCTCTGTGAGACTGGGAAGTAATCCACCACACGGGCCCAATGCAGATGTTACATGGCTTCGAATTTTTTGTTCTAGAACATTCCGGTTTCTTCACGTTGTTTTCGAGAGTAGTGTATAATTTACACAAAGTATAGTACCTACCTACAACTCTTAAGTTGCAGCCGTTTCCACGAATCTGGTCTAAATTATTATTACATAAAGTTCGCTATCCGTTGAGCCATGCCTAATTGGCAGCAATGTACTTACAGCATAAACCTAGGTGCACACGATGGACCTCGTTAGCAACCGTCGACAATATCGCAATAAGCCTCCACCGGCGATACACGATAATCTCCGGGTAATAAATAACTGTTCGATGTACACCTAGCCTATTATGTATGTACTACATACGACGTGATTTATATAATGTATAGGTACTTAATACAAGTAAACCTATAAATTGACATGTTGCTAAGTCAGGTTGGAGTGGGTATTTTTGGAAACTTAGCATATTTAGTGCTAAATTATAGCTCTATTAATAATAGTAAATAATATTCTCCCGACCGATTCTGAAGTCAAATACTGACCATGACAGATTTTTATTAAATTAAATTAAATAATCAAATTTTAATTAAATTAATTAATTCAATTTAAATTAATACAAATTAATTTATTCATGACAGATTTTTATGACGGCCTTTATACGAGTTAATGACCGACTCTTCTAGGAAACCAAAACTTTACGAAAGTTCGTAAGAATAACTTTCTATCTCAGAAACCGTACGTCTTCAAAAAGATGTTGTAAAATATACAGTAGGCTTAACATCGTTACTTCTCGAGATTCAACCCATCCTCCGAGAGAAAATTAGCTTAAAAATAATTAAATTATTCATAATGGCCAGTTGTAAAGATGCCAAAGTAACGGGCAAAGTGTTGTTTATGAATACTAAATTGACTGGAAATTATACATATTTTATTAGTTTCTTCATTTTGGATATGTTTTTTATTACAAAGTCCCTTTATTTACGGTCTACTGCGTTTATAAATTTCGTTTTATACGCTCGATGGACCCTCTAATTGGCATTTTAAGTAAGATTTTAAAGATATTTTTTACGTAACATTAGATAAAAAGCCTTAAGGTACGAGTTCGTAGCCGACCGCATACAGCACCAGCAGACGACAACAAATAAAATAAATTTAAAAAGAGGGTCCCCATACAAAAAACGTGTTTTTTTCGGCGTTTAAAAAATATGTAGTGTTAAATATCATATGGCGGTACGAAACCCTTCGTGTGCAAGTCCGACTCGCACTTGGCAGCTTCTTTTCTAAGGAAGAGTCCTCTAAAATTAACATTTTCCTCATACAAGCACCCAGTCATCAATTGAACAAGAATTATATTTAGTTAAATGCTGCCATAGCTCACGTACGCTTAACGCTTCGTTAACTCGACAGCTAACGAACCGTCTTGGATGTTGGGTGTCGGATGGGTGTGCGGGCTGCTGGAAAATTGTGCGTGATGACCTGGCCGGTGGTTAATTGTTCGATTTAGAGTTCAGTTAGACTCGGCCAGCAATGCTGGCTCTTTCTACAAATTGCCTTCAACTTTAGGCCGTTCCTGAAACATCTAACTCTAACATCCGCGTGAGGTAATTGCGAAACACACTCACGTTCCCAATGCTATTCATTTTGACAATTTAACGATATTAACTGTGTTATTAACGTTGTCGAGTAGAAGAAGCAATGAATTATCAATTTTCCTTCAAATTACTTCGGATTGTGACACACACGCACACACTATACACATACACACACTACATTACACACATCTACACCCATCGACCTCCGGTCTCCGGAGGGGAGTGATGTACGAGTAGCGGCATCTACACCGTCCCATGCGAACTACGCATCATTATTGACGTCACGCAAAATCCTGCATCGCGCAAGCAGAGTTTACCGCGCGATTAGTATGAGTGAACTTTACATATCTTTAAAATATGTACACACACATTCGTACTTTGGGGATGGCAATAGTTGAGCTGCTGGACAGACTTGTTACTGCCTAATGTCTATACTTTTGGCAGTAGTTTGTACAAAATATGAATGCCACTTCTTTAATTAGAATTTTTGTGAGTAAATTTGTTGTTAAGTTTTTGATTGGCATACATTATAATATATTCATAAGCTGGAGGAGGCCTACACCCGAGGAGGGGTTCCTATTAACAAAAACAACACAACTGAAAAATCTATCTTTTATTTACGTAGAACGTTGTAAATCTAGGTGCTAATTATAGTAAGTAGTGTAATGTAAATATTGTACGTATAAGATAGTAAAATGCTTTTTTTTTATTTAAAATTTCATTTTACATACATTCAAATTTCAATGTTCTAAATTTCTATTTAAGACGAGATAATATTAACCTAATTAAAAAAATCTTTAGAAATAGGCAGATAAAGGGTCCCATCACCCCGTTGAGTGGCACAAGTTCTGTGTTGAACTACACGCGCTTGCGCTGACTGGACTGGTCCACTCAAATCTGTGTGGTATTTTCCTCAAAAGACCAAGACATCAATCTACATGGTCTTCACATGATCTGACCAAGATTATGTCTGGACTTTATAAGAGACTGTAACCTCTGAGTTTGTATCGGCTTTTCTTCTTAAATTAGAAAGATTCGTTTCAGAGTGTGCTGTATCTGGCTTTTTTTTATTATTATTACGTGTTAAAGTGATTCCGATATCATAATTACAGATTAAACAATCTCATTTCATTTCACCAATGTAAGGTGACTTGACTTCTGCATACCCCGGAATCTTACAAGACAGCCCCAAACCCCATTACCGGCAAATATCTATAAGATAACACTAAATCGTGGCAAATAGAGTCATTACGATGATTTTATATCATTTTTATAGTTCTCAATTTAGTTGGGAGTTATGTCTCAAAGTCTCCTCGTATAATTCTAAGATATATATGGATCCATTCTGCGCGGAGGAGGATGTTTTATTATTTCAGTTGAATATTGTTTTAACGGCTGTATTTTGGTAGGTTTTAGCGGTATGAGTGAATGAAGATGTGTACTGGGTATGACTTTCATTTACTTGAATGTGCCCTGGCGGCTAAGAGTATATCATGGTTATGATAATGTCTCGCTAGTGGTGACGTGTGTTGGATCACTAAGTTCCCTTGAAAATGGTTGAGCTGAATGGTGCTGATCCATACGTTATGTTCGTGAACGGGTGTAGGAACTGATCATCTCTTAGATGCTTATGCGGCTTATTTTAATTTCTGAATTGTTTTTGTTTTTTATCCATTTTATTACGGACACTTAACGCGCACGTCTTTCTACATTGTTCTCACATGCATAATTTAAAAATGAATGGTGTAACCAATATTTTGTAAAAATTTAATGTGGAGTTTCTTGCCGGTTCTTCTCCATAGGCACCTACTACGCTTTGGAATGGGCAACTAGCTTCATTTTTCTGACTGACCGATCCCTTGACAATTCAAAAGGGCCTTTAATTGGTATATCCATAGTAATATTATAAATTCGAAAGTAACTCTGTCTGTCTGTCTGTATGTTACCTTTTCACGCCTAAACCACTAAACGGATTTCGATAAAATTTGGCAGAGAGATAGATTGCATCCCGGGGAAGAACATAGGATAGTTTTTATCGACATACCTCGCGAGCGAAGCCGCGGGCGGAAGCTAGTTTGAAATAAATGCTTTGAGTTTCTGTTAAACGCCGTGTTATAGCCATTTAACACAACTGTCATTCATTGACAGTTGTGATTTGTAAAGTTGGTGGTCTATGTGGTAAACAATGAATTTAACTGACTGTACATAAACGAAGCACCATCTGCTACGATTCTTAAAGAAAACAGAAAGAAAATACATTTATTTTGTACAGACTTAAAGGCACACTACGCAACATGTTGTACAACATGTTATACAACAAGTAAAGAAAACAAATAAAAAGTTTAAAGTGCAAAGTCTTACATAGACTTCTTGTATGTAAGGATCGTAGTAGGTGGCGTTCTATAGTTATGTAGTTTATTAACAAATATCAACTTTAATTTAATAGTGATTAAGTTGATTTCAAAGTGACTAGCACTATTGAAAAAGTTAGAAAAATGTTTGAAGTTGTAGCGTAAACTGAACTTTATTGTGTAGGATTTAAAGTTTTTTTTTCCATAAACTCATATTTGTTTACATTTTTGGCACATAAATCGCGAATGCAGGTTATGTATGTGGTTTTAGAGGAGCGTGTCCTCCCTTGTTTGATTATATTATGTCTCACGACTAGGTACTGAGAAAACTAATATACACCTGTTTTACTATAAGTACAGGAAGATTTTTTTATCACCATCCAAATTTTTACAGGCTGTTCTACCCATGAATATGAACAACTTTCACTATGGGACCAACTCTGAAATCATGAAAAAAAATCTGCTGTTTCATACAAAAGTTCAATACCTACTTGACCAAAATGTATGAAACACTCGTTTTTTTTTTCGTGATTTCAGAGTTGGTCCCATAGTGAAAGTTGTTCGTATTCATGGGTAGAACACCCAAAAATTTGGATGGTGATGAAAAAATCTTCCTGTATATTAAGATGGTAAATGTTTATTGAAATGCGTAAATGGACTTTGAATACATCACGGATATATTGTTTGCTAGCTTCATGTGTGTGTGTTTGTTCACCCGACACACCCCGTTTTTTCATTCTGCTCGGCTCCTCAGAGCCCGTGATGTTAAATAGCTTATAGCCTTCCTCAAAAATTGGGCTATCAAACGCAAAAATATTTTTTCAAATCCTACCGATAGTTCCAGAGATTAGGACGTTTAAACAAAGAAACAAACTCTTCAGCTTCATTGTTAGTATAGATTATGCCGAGATTTCCACATACTATTGGAACATTTTGTAAAACGTGTGTTTGTGAGGCCTGCCAATTTATAAATTTCCAAATTAGAAAAGAGTTGATTCTCAACCTATTTTAGATAAAAAAAAGGTTTTGTTTTTACTCTAGACTGCCTCTTTTAATTCAACAATCTAAGAATTTACACCCTCCCTCGATCGATACTATCTTCTAAAGCCATGGCATAGTCAAGGAGCGATATTCCTTTCCCTGCCAACACACCTACCGAACTCCTCGACTAAATCGCGTCTCCTCGCGTTTAACGGAACCCTTTAATCTTAGATCCCATTACGATTAATCTCGAATTCTCGACCGATTTATCGTTCCTTGCAAATATAACTTTTGCTATCGTTAAATCCAATAAGTTATTGCAAACGACTTTCGATGTTGATGCACTGAGTTTGTATTTGTTTTCCAGGAGTTCAGTTTATGTTGGTAGGGGAACTGCGTAATTACCTATATATTTGCGGTTATACGTGTTAAGTTTATTAATCTTACGGCCAGTTTCTTCATCAATAGTAACAGCCAAAGTTACGTCACAAAAATCAAAGTAACGGTTAAATTTGTTTCTTCACTATTTTGGCTGTTACTTGAATGAAGAAAAACATTTGCCGTAACATCAGTAAAAGTCAAGTAAAAGTCAATACTTTGACTGATTACTTTAGTTGTTGATGATTGATTTATTAGTTTTTAGTGATTAGTTTATTATACTTTAACTGGCCGTAGGTTTTATTTAATAACTATAATTAATGATATCTTGAGAACGGATTACCTGATTTCGATAGATGGCGGTACGAAGTTAGCCGGGTCAGCTTGTTTATAACAAGCAGTCTCAACACATTAGTTTCGTGAATACATAACACATAATTAGCCTATAATGTCCCACTGCTGGGACACAGGCCTCCTCTCTGTGAGAGGGAGTGAGCCCAGTGCGGGATGTTAGATGTCACATGTCTTCGAATTTTTGGTTCTAGGACATGCCGGTTTCCTCACGATGTTTTCCTTCACCGTTTGGAGAGCAATGGTGATGAAATAATCTACACAAAGTAAAGCGCCTGTCTGAGTTCGAACCTACGACCGACTACTCGTAAGACGCGGCCGTTACCATTGGGCCACCACTACTTTCCGTCCGTGTTCTTAGTTCCGTGAATAAAATAGTTTAAAAATATCGATTTAAAACGTAATTCGTTAAATAATAAATATCGTTCAAAAACATTCCCTAGATTTGAAAGTTATGATATTACTAGAACATAAATCACCATTCTTTCCAGAAAGAAATTAAACACGATTATAAATTCGAATTACTGAAGCAGAAAGGACACCCTCCTACGCCTTAGTTACTGAAAACGCCTGAAAACGACGATTTCCTATAATTAATACCGGCAGCGTTACAATAATTAAAATGGTAGCCATCTTTTACGTATAGGGTGTGCTAAATGTACGTTTGATATTTTAGGATAGATAAAATGACATTTAAAAACAAAAAGAAACTGAAGGAATAGATCACAATATTTGAATGCCTCCTTGGTATAGTGGTCGCAAGTGCTACTCCTGGGAATGAGGTCCTGAGTTCGATTAACAGATCGAGAACAGTGTTATTGGGTTTTTCTGGAGCCTGGATTTGTGCGGGCGTAAAGTACTGCTCAACACTCCTGAACGATGAAACTTTTCACGGGCCCCCTTTTTACAATGGCTCGAAGAACCATGAGTTCGAGATGTAGGCAGTGTTATATGCTGGTGAGTGGCACTATTCAGCGAACCCGCACGATTACCCTTTGTTATGGTGGACTGTAGGTTGATTTGATTTCCAGTCAATGCGGGATAGGAAGAACGATAAATAACACGCATTGTTGCCTTGAATATGAATCCGAAGACATCTTTATTCTCACATCTAAAAAGGCAATGACACAAAAACCACTGACAGATGATTTGTCAAAATGACAATAGTACAATGTTACAATGTGTCAATATTAACTAAAATGTTGCAACTTCCAACACCGGTTGATGGCAACCGGCTCGCTCCCTGTTACACGGGATTAAACATAACTGGAGAAATGTGGCTGTGCTACAGGTACACCTCAGGCTAACCTTACGGGGAGAACAAGCTTGACGGGTGTTGTGCCTGATGGACTACTGCCTGACGATTTATCTCGGGACGTTGTATACAGGGTGAAGTTGAAAACATGCGACAAATCGAAATGGAAGATTGTACTCATCATTATGAACAACTTTAACTATGGGAACAAACCTGAAATAGCGAAAAAAAAATGAGCTGTTCCCTATTATGTTCGCATAACTCGTCAAAATGTAGGGCAGAGCTGATTTTTTTTCGCGATTGTTGCTTTGGTCCGTTGGTAAAAGTTGTTCATAATGATAAGAACAATCTCCAATTTCGATTTGTCGCATGTTTTCAATTTCAACCTGCATATGTTAGCTGCGAGTTGATGCGATGCGACGATGCAGGATTTTTTTGGATGACGTCAGAGTGATGCGTAGTTCGCATGTGGCGATGTAGATGTCGCCACACTCATACTTTAACCTTTTGACCGCCACAGTCATGTATAGATGACAAACCAAAATGTGCCCAGCACGCCACGGTTCGACTACATGACAGACTTTGACGCAGAGGGCGGCACGTTTTTTATTTTTTGACGTGTGGCAGTCAAAAGGTTAAAAATTATTTCTCATAAAAATGAGATTTCATTTATCCAAGCGAAAATAGCAACAAAATTATTATGAACTCAATATTCACTAAGCATTTGACAACGTAACACCCCGCCATACTTCCAAGAAACAATTAATTTCAAGAACACAGGGATCACGATATTACTACAATATACAATATTATAACAAGATCTTTTATCTGTCTACCTTTTCGGTGAATCCAGGTCACCGAAAAGGTAGACAGATAAAAGAAAGAAAGAAAGAAAATACATTTATTTATCACAGACTCAAAGACACACAATACACCAGATACATACATATTATACATCAAACAAAAAACAAAAGATGTAATAAAAAGGTCCGATGTAAGAAATTTGCAAGAAAGTGTGCCTCACGGCTGCGCCAAAAAACCCAGTTCAGCAAAAATGCCAGACAACTAGTTCCTGACGCTGGTTTTCAACTGGAACTGCTGGTCGATTCTATTAGAATCTCACCGTGAGAAGTCAGGTGAAGTGAGCTGTCATTGAATCTGATGCTATAGGGATTGACTCTAATGACAGCTCACTTCACCTGAGTTATCACGGTGAGATTTTTACAGAATAGCACTGCTGATGTGTGTGTGAGGTGACGGATGTAAATCAGTTTTAACTGCAACGCGTCGGTCGTGTATATGCATACTTAAGGTGGATGTTTCGATGGGCCGTCCATACATTTTTCTTCCGGATTATACGCTAAACATAGACGCTCTTTGTTGAAAACGTATCATTTTATCACTTTTCTATAATGAAATGTCACCGCGATCGACCTTTTTAGGAAATATCTTACATTATTTACTGAGGAAAACGATCGTGAAATCCAGACCAAATTTGACATTTGCGTACTAGTGTGCGTGAGTTTTGACAGGCAAACTAACGCGCCATGATTGCGATAGCTTAGAAATAAGAACGCTAGATGGCGTGCATGCGTTATTATAATTCTGTTAAATCAATATAATACGTAAAATAATTGATTTATTTCCTTTCCTACCTTTCATGAATAGGTTCACCAAAAAAAACTTTCTAATTAATAATATAACTGACGAACTTACCAACGTAAATAACTTACATACATAATATTGTTGTGTGGCAACATAAATATCATTATTCGTAGATAGGATTTATGCGACGTTGCCGTACTTCTGTGCTGTGTTCGCAACCTTGCTTGACCTACCGTCATTGAAAGAATTACGAAGAAAACGTTGCCAATCTTCTTTCGCTTGATCGACATTTGATAAAATACAATTTTGAAGCTCGCTTGTATGCAATAGTATTGGCACGCGGAATTTCTCGCGTGTTATTTTTATTTTGTATGCGTTGTATTCTCATTGATTCAAATTGCAATATTTCTAGTATGTTATTGCAATTTATTGTAGGTATATAGTAATAATGATTCAAGATTCGCAATTTTATTTTAAAAGTAGGTAAGTAGGTAGGTACCTCTCTTTCGGCGGTTTTAGAAACAGCAAGTTGGCCCGTGAGTTAGGTTTTAGACGCTGAAATCCCGTCACAATACTAATTACTTACCTATGTCTCAATTATATAAGTACAAAGTCGGTGGTTATTAAAACTTAATTGTGTTTGTACCTGTATTTTTTGGTCAACAATAAATTAATTAAGTAAGTACATATTATAATTCGGTAACCTAAAGAGTTTGCAAACATTTGCAAAATCGAAGTAGGTACCTACAAAATAGAATACCTTTTACGCATTATTGTAAACAGTTTCATACAAACAAACATTATTTTAGTTTGATAGATAAGTCGCATCGGCGCGGCGCAAGGTCCCGCACAGTGGACTGAAAAACAAACTTCCCTATCATAGGATTTATGAAAAATAAAATGTTTTCAAGTATAAAGTTTTGTCGAGTAGGTACATTAACACGTTGGCTGCCAGGCAACAGACACAATAGAAAATCTATTGTTCGCGGTCACCGGTGACCGCGTTGGCAGTCAATGCCTTAAACATTGAATAACATAGTAGTTACGGTTTTTTTAGAATCGACACCTACCCTAACCAATGATTGTCAATGACCCTAACAAAATTACTTCATATATTTGAAATGTATGAAAAATGGAATTTGTTTTCCTCATAACTTTTTTTGTCTTGGATTCTAAAGCTGAAACTTAGGTATTGTTGCCGAGCCCTATACCAACGCCACCTGACATTTGACCTTGACCCCCAACTTCCCCGTTCAAAAGATATGAATGAATTAAAAATGCTTATTTGGACGATGTTGTAATAGGCGATAGGCGGTAATAGTACCTCAAATAATCAATTTGTTATTATTATTTTACCCAGTATGATAGGTACCTGAAAGACAACAAACCTATATGACGATCTTGACGAAAAGCGTACTTATTTATAACGTACCTATGAATAAATCAATAATTGGTATAAATTTTAAAAAAATTGTAAATCCTATTGGGCAGCTTGTTTTTCCGTCCACTGTGCGGCGTAGGTACATCCCAGTGCCTAGCTAGCTAGCTAGACCTCCCTCAGCGGCAGCGATGCATGGACCTACCTTGTGGGTGCGTTCAGAACCTTGACTTTTGTTTTGAAATCATTGATTCAGAAACAAACAAATGATTGAGTTACTTACATCAAATTAATAAACGTGATTTATTGTTTGTAAGTAAAAGTTTATCTAAACTGTTTTTTTTTTTTTATTCGTCGAGCAAAATTCTAACAGGAATGTAAAGATAAGTAAAATTTTACATTTATTTTTATTGTTCTAATTTCTGTAACGAGTTCAGAACGTAACCCTTTCATAGATCTGTAATAATAACCTGAACCTCATTACATACGGTTGTGAAATTCGATACTATTCAATTTTATTCAAATACTGAGTGTATAAAAGTAACATTCATTTGTTTTTCTATATTTTTTAGGATTTCATAAAATACGTTGTGTTGACAAAAGTTTAGGTACATTCGTAAATCGTATTACACTTACAGGCTTACAGCCGTTTGAAAGTTTGGCGTTCTGAAGAAACCACGATGTCAGTGAAATCCTCATAATTGGTTACATGCTCTGTGATTTAGTGTATGTATCAAATAAGCATGATTGTACTTGCTGAATACTGCGCGTAAAAGTGACACTACATGTGCTCGTAAGTATGGTCATTACATTTTGATTTGTTTCTTTCAGTACACAGAGTACCTACACAGCCAAAAACATCACGTGTAAAACCAAAATACAGAACGCCACCTGCTACGATACCTTACATACTCCGTTACTAAACACATTTGGTTCTGTATGAACTTTTATTATGTGCAATATTTACAAGTGTTGCTTTTCACTTCCAGGCCTGCATTATTGGTAATGAAACTAAGAAATGTCTATTTCTTGGTGTTCGAAACAAATATTGTTTTACATGTCAATATTATGAAAAAAGAAACATGGACATGAAAGCACATAATTGCTGCAAAAAATTTACTGGACCGTCTATAGCAATGGAATCACACATTATTATGGAAAGGCTTATAAAAGAGTGAAGAAATGCATCAACTTCACTATTTGAGTTTTATTGGAGACGGAGAATCCCCTGTGTTTGTAAACTTGAAAGAGAAAGTGTCATAATATGGGAACATAATAAAAAATATAGAATGCAAGAATCATGTAATCAAAAACTATAGCAGTGCATTATACAAGGTAAATAAATAAATCAAATTTGTTTAGACATCTCAAGATCAGTGAAGCATATTCTGTATTCATATTTGTACTTGGTTTAGATCTTGGACAACACTAAGCTCCCACTTTATGGGTGAAATATTTTGAAGCCAAAGGTGATGAAGCTTACACTAGTGGCACGGAGAATTATAATGTGTAGCAGTGAGAGTGCTGCTATGGCAGCAGATTTGAGAAATGGCCCGCTTCATGTATTTGGAGTACATGAAACTGCAAGGATTATTACTGCAATGTCAATAAAACAGCTGCAAATGGAAGTAAAAACAAGGAAGAAAATCTCGTAGAAAGTCTGAAAAATACTGCTCCAGAGGTGTGGGCTCTAATTTATGCAGCCAATTGAAAAAATTGCTTTTCAAATTGTTGTTTGTCAAATGAGACAACAAATGCGGCAGAAAACTATGAGCATAATAAATAAATTCAACTGTGGAAAACGAATTAGTTTAGGAAGAGGGGGGTTTATACAAGCGTTGTGTTTGTACCAGTAAAAAATGCTTTGATTATCATGGTACAGTATTGTTTCTTTGTATGTTACATAATCATCTGTTTATATTTTATTGATATTTTCTAGTAAAAATTATTTTATTTTCAGGATTATCGCTTTCTACTGGACACAAATGGCATGAAGTTGCATGGAAAAAGCAGACCACACAGAGCCCAGGGACACATTTTAAACATTACATACTTCGAAAGGAACAAAGCAGAATACAACAGAAGTTGTCGACACGCAAACGATTGTTTGCTCCAAGAGAGAAAACCCAGCTGGACAAGCACTATGGAAATGAAGCTTGTGACCCAATTGATATACAGTGTGAAGAACGGTTAGCAGAATTCCAAAAGTCACCAGAAAACATAGCTTTGATTGAAATGTCTACTGAAGGACAGCATGAAAATGGTTTATATATTACTCATAGGAGTGACCGTTTGACTGCTAGTCAAATTGAAATGGTTAGTTGTGTGGTATAATTTTGTTAGCAGAAATGTACTTATACACATATATACATTTGCTGGTAACATTGCGGTATTTTATTGAATACCTACATAGACAATGCTGTATTTAAAAATTACCCATAATTTATTTTTATTTTATCTGGACTTTTATGTTTACAGATTTGCAAACGCCGTATTACCACTCCATGTCACAATCATGTAAAGGATATTCTTTAGAAAAATAATATTTGTACAAGAAACATGTTATATGGGCAACAAAATGAGAATGTGGCAAAAAGTATGTTCATGCAACAATATAATAAAATTGTGAGGCCTTCCGGTCTTTTTATTGATGAAGAATTTGGATGTTTAGCTGGTAGTCCAGATGGTAAGTTTTTCTTTATCAACATTTAATTTTATCTATTTATTTAGCAATTGTGTAAAATTATAATGCTAGCTATAATCGCAAGAGACCAAGACTTACGAGCACGATAGGCGATTGAATTTCTTGTATCAAATCATAAAAAGAGCTCCATTGTTTTATATTTTCTTTCAATTTGTTACAGGTATAATTGAAAATGAGAAAGCTGTTATTGAGATCAAGTGCTTTCCATCATTGCCGAGGGAAAATGAAAGCCTAGAGGCAGCTGCACTAGAAAAGAAAAACATTGCTCTAAAATTACAAAATAATGTTTTAGTTATGAATAAAGTATGATTATTACTATCAAGTAAATTGATAATTTCTATTGCATGTCCACTTTATAATTTATTTCAGTAGTTTGTTTTCTCTTTATATTACTTTTTATTTGTATTTACTATAAAATCAAAAGGCGTATTTTTGTAGTAGTTTGTTTAGAATCAACATTATCATTGTACATTATTACTTTTATTTGTAAGTATTTACTATAAAATGAAAAGGTGAAATAATACTTAATTATGTAAGTATAACCACCTGGTGAAGTCAATAAGCTGGTCTTTAGATTTTTATTTTTCTAAAAACCTTGGTTGATTACTTTGACATTATAAAATATTTTTTCCTGGTTATGATCGCATACTAAATTGTATTTTCTTTATTTGTTGTTATCTTTTGTTTTTTTCTTGTATGTTATGTGTAATGTCTGTAATTATTGTAATAATTGGGCTATAAATTTAATCATTTATCAAGCATCATTTGTGTCACTTCAAATACTTTCATTTGATAATTAATTAGTGTAAGGTAATAAAATAAAACTATCTTTATAAACTGTATGCTCAAGTTTTTGTAACTGAACAGACAGCTGTGCTGCTGGGGAGTTTGTTGCGCCAATTCTTTTCTCCAGCTAGAGCCAGGAAGTGGTGAAGGGCGGGCGTTTTGGGAGGACTGCCTTATTGTAATTTGACTGTCTTATTGTAATTTGACAGTCGAAAAGTGCTGATTCTCAGCCTAGTTTGAATAAATTACATGATTTTATATAAATATATCTTTTATTACCCTATCATCATACTCACGCCTTCTTCCCATGGGGGTAGGCAGAAACTATAGAACGTCACCTGCTACGATCCTTACATACTCCTATTGTCTCGTTTACGTTCATAAATCTGGTCATACACGCACGCCGGTTGCGAGTACTACGCACGCAGAGTATTCACACCACACACGCTTGAAAGGAACGCATTTCATTTTTAATTTTGTCCTTTTATAATCATAAACCGTAGCAGGTGGCGCATTTTTTTAAATACACGCCACCTAGTGGTCAATTATTGTAACGTACTAGCTTACGTCTGTGTGTGTAAACGACCTGTATTCAATGGCAGATTTTATTTTCGGATTATGTGTCGAATTGGGTGGGTTTTGAGGCAATGTTATGACCAAATTCAATAAAGTGTAATGTCCGATAACCGCGTCTACTACTTCTACGACTTATTAATGTGGCAATTACACATAAAATCAAATAAACTAAAAATATGGACTTCAGCGCCATCTAGCGGGAAAATGGCCAAGAGCAGATCGCATGATCCGCCTTAAATAAAATAAATATGTGTCAGACAAAAAATTTTTTAACGAATATGTACAGTCAACAAAAGAGATTAGTATGCAGGATCCTCGGATATAGTTGAAGTTTACTAAGAAACCAATGGATGTTCTCGAATAAAATTTTATTTTATTAATAGAAAACAAACAGCTCATTTATCAAATTAAATTTCAGTCGACAACATCCATCGGTTTCTTACTAAACTTCAACTATATCCTACGATCCTGCATACCTATCTCTTTTGTTGGCTGTACCTACATAAATAGTGCGAGTTGAAAAACATTCCAAGAATAACCAAAAAAATACTGATAAGCAAATGAGATTACACCCATGATGAGTATTACACCACACCCCAGTTAGGTTTAAGTCCCATGTAATGTCCCATGTAACAGGTGGAGTAAGGTAGTGACCGAGTGGAGTCCAAGGACTGGAAAACGAAATTTCGTTCGGCCGGCGGTGAGATGGGCGGTCGATAATGTTAGCATCGCGGCTAGAACCTGGATGAGGCTGGCATGGGGATTTCCACATGAAAATAGAAGCTACCGAGCTGCTACTGAGAAATTCACAAAAGTCTCCAAAGCATTTATTTCAATGAAATATTTAGTTCAATTAAACATTTTAGAGGAACTTTTGAATTGTCAAGAAGTTGGTCAGTTAGTCAGAAAGTTGAAGCCAGTTGCCCATTTTAAAACGTACTAATTATATTAAAGTCAAAATATTACAAAATTCTGTGTACGTTATTCTTGTTGCTTCTATTTAAGAGAGTAAAAAAACCAATATAAATAAATTCAAAATATAAGATCAAAGATAAGCCCTGGTAATTAACGGAAAAACCCGATAAAGCTTTGCCTTTTCTGGGGATCGAACCCATGGATCATAAGATCAGCAGGTGTACTTCCAATCTATAGGTCAACGAGACAGTCGTTAATAGAAAATCTTTAACAAGGTTTCTACAAGAAGTATCAAACGAAAATTTTTACACCCCCTGTATATGTAGAGAAATTATATTAATAATGAAACGAATTATTGACCTATAAGTTGTGTTTTAATTGGATTTTATCTAATCTAATTAATTCTATATTAACTTCTGTCGCTTCTGACTGGATTACAGGATAATTAAAATTATTATAGGTTCTCATTTTTTGTAGATTTTATTGTTAGACTATTTTATGGGGCGTCTTAGTTTTGACCTGAATTGAGGACACGATATTTTAGACACAATGTCCGTGTAACAACAAATATAATAGGCTTCGTAAGAAAAGTACTGCCTTTGTATCAAATTGTACAGGATATTTTTATTATAATAATGTCTATTTTTGTAAAACAGCTCGACGAGAACTACGGAAAAGATAGGTAATATTCGTTATAATACGCCTGGTGGAAAAAAAAATTAAGAAAGAGTAAAAGGCAACTTAGAAAGTACACATACATACATGAACTCACGCCTTCATCCCATGGGGCCAGGCGGCAGAAACTACAGAACGCCACCTGCGACGATATTTGCATACTCCTTTCGCTTTGTTTACGTTTATATATCTGGTCAAGGATGTTTTAAGAGTATAAAAACTCTTTTAAAACTTATCCGTTCAAGAATGTAAAACAGCAGCAGTCCGCTCCTTCCTACAAGACAAAACGTATGACGAAACTGAATCTTTTTTCTTTACACTATTATAAGTATACACGCTTCACTTATAATCTCAAAACACAAACACACACATTCTTACATAACCCCCCCCCCCCCACACACACACACACATACACATTTACACCCACACAGCACACTTACTCATATCTGATTTAGACTTTAATACTTTCAGGCATATTTCATGATTGTTTGTTTTATGTTATTAAATTAATATCATTAATTTTTTTTATATACTTTTAAACACTAAGCAATTGATTTCTCCATTCTTGAGGGATACGGCACTGTTTCTTTTTACTACAGGCCATTATGTAGCCGATCTAAGAGGACAGTACCCCAACCATTTATGTTGTATACCAGTGTTCATTTGTAAAGTGCAACTGTTTTTTTTTGTATTTACTGCAACACCTTTTATGCAATAAAGTTTTTATTATTATTAAAACAACTGAAATCAATCTGGAATCATCCATACCTCTGCTAATAAAATTTTAGTATTTTCAGAGACGCCTATCCCATCCTTAAAAACATTGGATGATTTCCCATCCTTAAAAAAAAAAAAAAAAAGGGAAGACATCGCCGCGCCGCCGTCGAGATAGACCACGGAGAAGGTGTTGTGACGATCTGGTAACGTTTGCAGGGCCAATAAGACCCGAGATCGCACAAGACAGAAAAAAAGTGAGGCCTTTTCCCAGCAGTGGGAAAAAATTCAGGTGTATTTAAACCAAGTGTATTTTGATTTGACTTCTCCATTAAAAATAATGTGTTTTATAAATATTTTACTTCGGAAGGATTATGTTTAGCAGAGGACGCTACTCAAACGTAACGTGTTACATACCTACTCAAACGCGACTTACTAACAAGTTTGTGATTGGTTGCATCGTGTACGGACCGCCATTGAACACGTTCGAACACGTTCACACTTTGTTAAACTATAGTTCTAAATAAATGTATGGCGAGCGATATTGTTGAGCTATGAACTATATGCTATTATATTATATACTCGTATATTATAGCGTAGTCTGAAATGAGCTTTATGCTGTGTGTTTGTAGTGTGTGGGTGTTGGTCTCGTGGTTGCAAACGCGACTTCGGAGCGTGGGGTCCTGGGTTCGATTCCCAGGTCGGGCAAAAGTACTATTGGGTTTTGAATTAGAAATTGCTTAGTAACAGCCCGGAGTTTGGAAGTTGGCAGTTTAATACCCCCGTGCCTCGAAAAGCAGGTAAAAGCCGTTGGGTCCTGCGCCTGATCTCTTTCCGGTCGTGTCGGATTGCCGTCCCATCGGACTATGATGGTAAAGGACCTGTATTTGCACACACTCTTGTGCACTATAATATCTCCTGCGCACCTGGCTAATCTCCGTGACCGAAATTGGAGGGGAGGCCATATTATTAGTGCTGTGACATTCTGAATACTCATTAGTGATTTGAGTTTGTAACTGTTTACTTTTAAGTAAAATTTAAGGCATGCAGCTGAGATGACAATGCTAAGAGGGATGTGTGGTGTTACACCAATGGATAGAATAAGAAATGAGTACATAAGAGGAAGTTTGAAAGTTGCACAGGTAACTGAAAAGTTGTGTGGAAATCGGTTGTCACGGTATGGGCATGAAATTAAGAAAATGTTGTGAGGAATGTTTTGAGTTTGATTGTAGATGTAGATGGCTATAAGAATATGGAAGACCAAATAAACTTTGGATGGACTGCGTGACAGATGAAATGACTAGAAAGAGGGTGACTACCGAGATGATGGCTAGTAGAGAAGTATGGAAGAAAAAGACGACCCAAAATAAATTAGGAGAATGAAAAAACGAACTGTAGTGTCATGGACGACGAGCCATACCTGCACTTTTTTGTGCCATCCTTTAATTGGGTTCTCTGTTTTGCTAGACCTTTAGTTGTATCCACAAACATTTTCATACTTCGTGTCTAAAATAAAACAACTACATTATATCTAAGTTTTAGTCTAAAATGTAGTCCAGTTACTATGTAATTTAGTGTAGTCTAGTTCTTCCACTTTGGGTCAATAGCACACGTGGGGGTAAAAATACGGTAATTATGTAGTCAGACACGTCATTATATTTTAATTATTGTTTGTACTGTTGTAACTATAGTTTTAGTTACTCTGATATTCTGACAAAAGACTGGCCTATATATTATATAATTAAATTCTTGCTTTCGAGGTAACTATTACTCATACAGTGTTAGTAACAATAAAATAAACTTACAACTTTGTTAGTGATATAACTACAACAACAATTACACACAACAAAACAATCACTGCTTCCGCATTCCAGCTGAGATACTGGAGCAACCACTTACAGCACAGCAGTCCAACCTATCAGCAATAACTCCCAGGATGCTGTTGGAACTGGCTCGCACCCTGCGCACCAAGGACGCACATCTTTTGTGTCATCATTAATGCATAAAAGCAATCAACACGCAATTCCGCAAACATACCTGATGCGCTACAGAAGCGAGGCAGCCCCATCAACAGCCTGAAAGCATAATTGTACCGCACGCGCGCGCGCCTATGTCGGCTGCCAAATTATTCAAAAGTTTAGTGGTGGATTTCTGACAAACGCGTGCACTGACTGAACAGGTCCACTCAATCTGTATGGTTCTTTCCTTGAAAGACCATTTCAGACATCAATCTACATGGTCTTCACATGATCTGACCAAGATTATGTCTGGACTTTAAAAGAGACTGTGACCTCTGAGTTTGTTTCGGCCTTTCTTCTCAGAGTAGTAGGAGTTTTTTTTTTTTTTTTTTTCAAGAGGATCCAGGTAGATATCTTCATATATATAAAAATGAATCGCTAAATGTGTTGCTAAGCGGAAATCTCGAGAGCAGCTGAACCGATTTCGCTTATTCTTTTTTTATCGTGTTCTGTATTGTCAGGACAAGGTTTGTACGAAAGAAAAAAAAATTTAATTAAAAAATTAAGTCGTGCGAAGCTGGGGCGGGCCGCTATTTTTTAATATACATACTTAAAAAAGAAAATCAGTAAATTTGACGTAAAAATAATAATAGGTAATCATTTCATCATCATTTTGATTTGTCATTGTTAATTTTACACTTCTAACGACTTCTATCAAAATAGCAAAGAAAGTAAAAGTCGATTTTTAATTTATAGAGGTTTTCGCGCTCTGATGCGGTAGTGTGCATACATATGAAGTCCTACTTATTGATTTCGATAACGATTAATTCTGTTTGAAATGATTATTTTCTACCGTGGGCCCTAATATGACTCGCCAGACCGGATTTTGTTTTAAATACTCGGTCATAACTAATACAATGGAGAAGGCTTATAGGAAGATTTATAGGAAGGCTTCTTCGGTTAATGTATCAAGAAACTTTACCCAATACATCAATCTACCCAAATGTTTTAACTCAAAGAGACACAAAACATACATATTTAACAAAATTAACATTCGCTACAAATAACTTAATTTAAACACTCTAAGATGTAATCACTATTTCATTGTACAGAGGCCAGCACATCAAGTTACCCCAATCTGTCAAATTTCTTTGATAGATTTTCAACTTTATTACATAGTAATACGGTTCATATTCAATTGGGAAAATTTGACAGATTGGGGTAGCTTGATGCGCTGGCCTCTGTACTACGGCGTAGCGCCTCTACGGTGCTACAACGCTACGGCGTAGCTGCGTGGATCGGATTAATGAAGAGTACAGCAAATAATACTTTAATTTCTGAGCAGGTATACAGAATGTTCTCAATTTACAGCGGATTATATTTAGGTAGTATGCCGTACAAATGCATTGATGTTATAATTTGATACTTGGGTTAACTGGTAGATGATTAGATAATACAGGAAAAATTGCAGGACTCATGGTATTAGCGTGAACAGTGGGGTTTTAGTCGGTAGGAGTCCGTAAAATTGGTTCATGCATTTCGAAAACGAAGGGCTTGAAAGTTTTTAAAAGCTCTTAAGGGGCATGCAACGGTACAGGGGTCGTCGTCATTTAAAGTTGTATAACATTAAACACTTGTTTTCGTAAAAAAACGTCAGAAAATTTTGGAATTTTGACCTTCAGTCTAATCAGAAGGTTCCCAGGTATGGTCCAGTACAAAAGAATATGATTAGGTACAATGACGGGGAGTACAAGTGACTATACTTCGTTAAGTGTCTTTTTACATCCGTTATATTCAAGTATTAATTCAACCTGTATATGAGACTGTAATAAGAAATTAACTTACTGTAAATAAACTAGATAGTTTATTCGTCTATATCTGTTTAAGAGGACCCACACGATAGATACACACACATTTATACACATACATAATATAGACTTGTTTGTACAAAGTAACGTAAATTATATTGGTCCTGATTGGACTCGGGGCAATAACATAGTTGCAAGATTTGTTTTGTATGGTAAATCTAATATATAAAATTCTCGTGTCGCAGTGTTTGTAACAAAACTCCTCCGAAACGGCTTGACTTGACCGATTCTTATGAAATTTTGTGTGTAGGATGTAAACAATTTATTTTTGCCAAACAACGTTTGCGGGGTCAGCTAGTGGATGAATAGTTTCTCCAGGAAATAGATCAATACAATGTTTTTTTTTAATCTATATATAGTATAAAACAAAGTCACTTTTCGTGTCTGTCTGTGTGATCTCGTACCTAGTTATTTTAAACTTCACAATGGATTTTAATGCGATTTTCACCATAATTTAGAGCATTTTTATTCCGGAAGGTTTTTGTGTATGATAGTATGATATCTAAAGTAAAAGTGCGCAGTGCTGCACACCCCTACCCTATTTCAAGTTAAACAAATATCAACTTTATTACAATGACGATTAAGTTGATTTCAGAGTGACTAGCACTATTAACAAAATTATAAAAATGTTTGAAGTTTTAGCGTAAACTGAACTTTATTGTGTAGGAATTAAAGTTATTTTTCCATTCATTCAAATTTGTTTACGTTTTTTGCAAATAAATCGCGAATGCACGGTAACTTAGCATACCAGAGAAATCCCAATGTTTTGACATGATTTTATTGCATCCGAGCGAAGCATGGATGGGTCGTTAGTTTTTCTATAAAACCCAATCAAATCTTGTTTAAAAAAAATATTTATTATTATTAACTATATTAAGGACGAGCTGCATAAGTCTCGATCCCGTGGAAATATTGTCTAACCATGTGCCAAAGTTCATCCAAATCCGTTCAGCCGTTTTAGCGTGAAAGCTTAACCAACAAACATACAAAAAAATCAAATCTTTTCTCTTTATATTATTAGTTTAGATGACTAAATTAAAAAAAAACGTACCTACACAATATAAATACCACACAGCACTCATCAGTTTAGTTCCCGGTTCAGTTAACTAACAAGTACAACAATTACTCGTTAACAACTAACGTTACAAGTTAACAAGCACGTCACAGTAGTAAAAACATAATTAGTAAGCTTTGCTAGCTAAAGTGTTGCTAGCATTATGCATGCTGAGGCTCCAGTTCCGTGTCGTGGTTGCCATAATTTGCGGGTTAGAGGGACTGTTCTTTTTGACTTTTTGTTTTTTTTTTTTTAACATCTAACTGCTTTGAATTTATTTATTTATTTTGTATAGTTAATTAAAATGGTACAACACCAATTACATTAATTAACATAGAGACAATAATTACGTTGACAATAACATAATTTAAAACTAACATGGAACAGTGGACTCCCTTGCATACTTTCTCTCACAGAACTCCAGACATATACGCATAATTTTAATCCATTCATCCGCAAACACATCACATTCAGGGTTGGCAACCAGAAGAGCATTCAGCACCTTTAGAGTACGACAGATTTGAGATTCAGTTCTAGCTACAGTTTTGGCTGGCAGTTGCGCAAACAGATTGTGCCGGCGGTTCTGACGGTGTCCGATGCATTTGTCGGGCACAAATAGTCGGCAGAAAAGACCATGGAGTTCCGGGCAGTCGATACGTCCCCGTAAGATCTTACAAGCTACAGTGAGTTGATCAAGGCCTCTTCTCACCTCCAATGAGTTAAAGCCCAACGTCCCTAAAAGATAATTGGTAGGGTACATGTAAGGAAAGAAATGGTATAACCTTTGGAAGAGACATCTAAGGAAAGTTTTAAATGGCGGTGGTTTTAATGGGTTCTAGTTTTTTGAATGGCGGCATGAGCTGGACTCCTTTCATAAAGATTGGTCCTTTGCAGCTCTGGATAGAGAAAGAGAGTAGGCTTTTCCCCAGCGGTGGGAAACTAACAGCTAAAAAAAAAACTGCTTTAAAAATGCTGCTTTTTTGCTTTTTTGTAGATGGACGGACGACCTAAAGAAGGTGGCTGGGGTAGACTGGATGCGAAAGGTGGAGGACCGGGTGTTGTGGCGCAGTCTGGGGGAGGCCTATGTCCAGCAGTGGACTGCGATAGGCTGAGTTGATTGATTTGATTGCTTTAAAATTCTTACGAGTAAATTCATTTATTCAAAATCGCAAATGGCAGGAGCAGGTGAATATTAGTGTATGCCTATGAATTGAAATCCATGACACAATAACCGCAAGAAATCGTCCCGTTTCTATAAAAACGAAACTCGAAAACCACGAGTTGAGTTTTTCAGAAAAATTTCGATGGTCGTAATTTTTGTTGTGAATGAGTGCCAAAAAAGAAACAAATATTTACGGGACATACACAAAATATTTTTTCGGTTGTGATCGAACCGCGACTTTTTTGGAACGAAAATCTTTAACGCGGCTTGCGGTAAGAGTAAAATGATAGGAATCGTCACGTAACGAAAAAGCGTTATGCTCCATGGGACTAGAGATAGTTTAGAACATGGCGGTTTCCTCACGATGTTTTCCTTCACCGTTTTGTGAGCAGTGGTGCTGAAATTATTTACACAAAGTAAAGCGCCTGCCGGGGTTCGGACCTACGACCTACAACTCGTAAGTCCGCGGCCGTTAATACTGGGCTACCATTGCAATAAAAAGGGAGTAAAGCTCTTAACTACCACCATTTTATATATTTTCATCTTCTATTATATAAAATTCTCGAGTTACAATGTTAGGTCTGAGAATTGGCTACTTTCTATTTTTCATACACCAAAGTGATAAGGGTGGCCCCCTCCAGATTTTTTTTGGAATCGAAACTTACGTGGGTGAAACCGCGGGGCGCAGCTAGTAGATATATAAAATGGTGATAGTTAAGATGATGTACTCATGTACATCGTAGAATTATCTCTGATTTCAGTTCCTAAAACACAGTGAACCTAACCCAGCTACTTGCAAGTTGTTTCACTCCATGCGATGTTCTACGAATTGAATTAGACGTCGGCTAAACCAAAGGCGACACTTAAGTACAACAGTTTCCACAGAAATAACACAACCGCATCTAGTAGTACAGGCTTTAGGGGAGCCCGTGGCTAAATAATAACAGCCGCACAGGTAGAACGATCAGGTTAAGCTACACTTGCCGCGGTTGATCTGTGGATGGGTGACCATCTTTACACCGAGACCCCTCCGTGCCTCTGAAAGCACATTAAGCCGTTATCCCGGCTGTCACTCGTGGATCTTTGAGAGTCGTTACGGGTAGTCAGAAGCCCGAAAGTCTGACAACCAGTCTTACCAAGGGGTATCGTTACCTAGTAACTGGGTTGTGGAGGTCAGATAGACAGTCGCTCCATGTAAAATACTGGTATTCAGCTGCATCCGGTTAGACTGGAAGCCGACTCCAACATAGTTGGGAAAAGGCTAGGCAGATGATGATGATCTAGTAGTACAAGCTTTACTTCTCCGACCTGTCTTTTCTTCGCACGGTATCAAAACATCGAGATACATCTGTGCTACACGTAAGTTAAATATCAAAACATTTTCTCTTAACTGTCAAAAAGAGTAACCCAGACAAAGTGGATAAGATACAGATTAAAACAGAAGAAGACCTAGCAGGGGGTCGAGGGGGGGTGGATGTCCAGAGGATCAGACCGGAATAAATCATGTTCCCACAGCTGGGACAAAATCAAAATCATAAGTCATTTATCCAAATTAAGCTGAGAATCAGCACTTTTCGAACGTAAAAATTACGTAAGACAGTCCCCCAAAACGCCTGCCCTTCACCACTTCCTGGTGCTTTCGCTAGGAAGAAGAAGGGGCGCAACAAACTCAAAATAATCCAGAAACTATGTTAACAAGCTAGTTGTAACTAGTTTCACTCTTCGGCGTTTTGCGAATTAAATAAGACTGAGCTGCCGTCTAAACCATTCCTGACACTCACGCGACGGTCCCTAAGCTTTTTGTGATTGTTGGATTAACTAAACGCATACTTGCTAAGCACATAAATATAGACTAGATAACTTCAGGATAATATTATCACTGGAAGTATTGCGGTGGTCTTTGTTCCGTAGTACAGCGAGAAGCAACGGTGGCCCAGTGACCAAACGGCCATGACTTATGAGTTGTAGGTAGTAGGTTCGAACCCAGACAGGTGCTTTCATCATAATCATCGTCATTTCAGCCGAAAGACGTCCATTGCTGTATATCTATTTAGGCCTCCCCAAGCACCTCAACTTCGACCGGTTCTGTGCTTCTCGCATCCAACGGGTTCTTCACAAGGTCACCGGTCCACCTTGTGGGAGGCCTTCCAACGCTACGTCTTCCGGTACGCGGTCGCCACTCCAGAACCTTTCGGCCGCATCAGCCGTCTGTTCTGCGAGCAATGTCTGTTCACAGGTGCTTTATTTTGTGTAAATTATTTAATCATTACTCTCAGTTTTTTTCTGAATGTGCCTACATTCAGAAAAAAAAACTGATGAAATTATCATCCCTTTTAGCCAGACAAAACCCCTATAAAAACCTGTGACAGATCTCAGAGTGCACCTCTAAAACTATCAAACAGTACAATAAGACCCGACATATTCCTCCAATTTATCCTCGTCCATACAAAGGCTGTAAGAAATTGCTTGTAACAATGAAGGTAGGTATAGTTGCCATTTTTCTAATACAAAACATGTTTTTTTTCGTGTTTCGAGTGCAATGTTCTAAAAAAAGTTGTACACAGATTTATTACTGCGTCTAAGGTGACGGAGGACGGTGAATAAGGTGCTAGTGGTTTAACTATTTTTAGCTGTAATAATATTAGCCCTCAAGACCATATTTCGGCCATGAAAGCCAATCTGAATGGAGACTAGCCTTCAGTGCGATAGATATTATAGGTCACAAGCGTGTGCGCAGACCCAGGTGCACTCTCCCTTCCCTCATTCTCATAGGCCGATGGGACAGCACGCAATCCGACACGACCGGAGAGAGCTCGGGTGCACGTGCAGGACCAACGGCTTAACGTGCTTTCCGAAGCACGGGGGTATCACACCGCCAACTTCCAAACTCCGGGCCGTTACTGAGAAATTCCCAATGGAAAAACCCAATAACACTTTGCCCAAATTGAACCCAGGACACTGCGCTCAGCAGTCGTGCTTGCACCGCCTCAGAATCAATAATATTGAAATGAATTATCTTCATTATCATTTTTTTTTGTGAATTTTTTAAATGTTTTAATAGATCTGCTATTCGAGGTGAAGACAAATCCAAAAAATCAAAGATCATAAAAATCTGTCCAGCCGTTCTTGAGTTATAATGGTGTAAATAACCCGACTTTGTTTTATTTATATACGTATAGACGTATATATAGATTAATGTATTTTGTTATCATTTAATTGTGCTCTTGTTTATTTAAGCTTTTGTACCGAATAAGTGTTTTAATATCTGTCTTATTCAGGGAACTCAACTTTTCTTACAACCAACAATCAATGCTTCAGTTATCAATATATGTATGATATTATATTTTATTTATCTACCAGGGTATAAGCTGCAATGCGGAGTATTTTAACAGTACTGCAGTAATTCCCAGTGCTGGGCTAATAAGACAACAGACAGCGTCCGAACTCGGGCAGAATAACAACTATTGACGCAACGAGTATACCTATGTAGACTATAGGATATAGAGGGTGATCCGTTAAGGAAATGCGCTAAGAAAGGTTGTGAAATTAGAATTTTCTTTCCTCTCTGTCAGAGGGAGTGGGCCGTAATCCACTGCGCGGGCCCAGTGCGGGTTGTTAAATGTCACATGTCTTTGAATTTTTGGTTCTAGGACATGTCAGTTTTCTCACGATGTTTTCTTTCACCGCTTTGAGGGCAGTAGTGATGAAATTATTTACACATGGAAAAACGCCTGTCTGATTTCGAACCCACGATCTACGCCTCCTAAGTCGGAGTCGCTACCACTGGCCTGGGGCACCACTGCTCTAGAAAATCACACTAATATTATAAAGGCGAAAGTTTGTGAGTGAGTGTGTGTGTGTGTGTGAGGGTGTGTTTATATTGTTTGTTACTTATTCACGCTCAAATGGCAGGACCAATTTTGTTATTTGTATGGAGTTAGCTGACACCCTGGATTAACATATAGGCTACTTTTTATCCCGATATTCCCAAGGTATCGACACTTATGCGGATGAAGCCGTTGGGCGTAGCTAGTAGATATATTTATAAATTATTTAGGTAAAAGCTCGCCTTTTGAACATCAGTAATCGAAGTCCTCTATTGAATTGAACCAGTATGCAAATGAAAGCAGTCGAACAGCAATTGGATTTCAGAAGTATTTAGTTCAACAGCGATTTTGTCGACAACAGAACGGAAATATTTATGTTTTTTTTTTTTTGTTAGATAAAAGAGCTGATTGTTGTTTTTTTAGTGATTGTTTATTAGAACTGGGTTCACTCTGTTTATTTATTTTTTATTTATTTATTGGTCTATCTATAATCTTTACATTGATTAACTAAATTAAGACAGGCCGACATACAAGCCAAGTGCACAATATTAAACGATAGACACATGCAAAAACAATAATGTTATATATTAAAAAAAAACAGTTTGAGTACAGATATGATGCATAATTTTTACACAATTTTAACATTGTTCGGACTAATAATATCTAATCCCACAATATCAGTCGCAATCTGAATCATTTTGCAATCTCCTTCAGATTGCATATCCATTTCACGTTTGAAAAAATTGTCTGCGTTATTTTGCTTATCAAACTAACCCCCTTACTAATAAACGTTGTATAGCGTCTGTATAGTTACACAACGCTTTGTCTTCTTCTTTCAAAAGTCAAATTACTGACGACTGAAAGAGAGAAATCGGTGTGTAACTGTTCATCTGATATAATACGTTTATTAGTCCGGGGGTAACAGTAGGAATAGCTTTCATTGCAGGTAATAAAAAGCCTGTCTGGGTTCGAAGCTACGACCTGCGACTCGTGAGACGGGGCCGTTACCACTGCTCTCGTAAATTAATGTGAAGGGGTCCGTGGCTAAATAATAACAGTCACACAGGTCGATGGATCAGGTTAAGCTACGCTTGCCGCGGTTGGTCTGTGGATGGGTGACCATCTTTACATACCATGACCCCTCTGTGCCTCGGAAAGCACGTTAAGCCGTTGGTCCCGGCTGTCATTCATGGATCTTTGACAGTCATTACAGGTAGTCAGAAGCCCGAAAGTCTGACAACCAGTCTTACCAACATAGTAACTGGGTTTTGGAGGTCAGATAGGCAGTCGCTCCATGTAAAATACTGGTATTCAGCTGCATCCGGTAAGACTGGAAGCTGACCTCAACATAGTTGGGAAAATGCCAGGCAGATGATGATGTTGATGATGACTATGTTTTTTTTTTTTTATAGACAAAGTCCATAGCAAACCCATTTCAAATAAAAAATAAATCATTCTTTATTTTTCTTTGCCTATGTCCGGCAGTGGACGTCGGCTGAAATAATGAAGATGAAGATTTATTTATTAAACAATTTATTTAATTTACATTTTATTTGAGTAAGGAATATTTATGAAAATTCCGTACTAAACATTTACCGACTGCCACGAGTCTTGACGTTCAAAGTAAAGTCTATATCAGTCTGTCTATGCCTCATTAAGTTTTGGATAATGTGGGTGTGCATCTAAATCTACTTGTACATTAATAATGATGGAGGTAATAAAGTCACTTAGCTTGCCAAGTTTAGGCACAGCGGCCCATAAGATCAATCGATTGAAGACATATAAACCTAGCATAGCAACGTGCCACCATAATTTTATGTTATTACATTTCTATTTTAGCTGTAATTTGCCTCTAATAACCGACACGAGAGCAGTAGTGGCCCAGTGGTAACGGCCGCGACTTACGAGTTGTAGGTCGTAGGTTCGAACCCAGAGAGGCGTTTACTTTGTGTAAATAATTTCATCACCATTGCTCTCCAAACGGCGAAGGAAAACATCGTGAGGAAACCGGCATGTCCTAGAACCAAATTCGAAGACATGTGACATCTACCAACCCGCACTGCGCCCGCGTGGTGAATTACGACCCACTTCCTCTCACAGAGAGCAGGCCTGCGTCCCAGCAGTGGGAATATTATAGGCTAATTATGTAGACCGAATTTTGGCCATGGCAATCTCAGCGGAGACCAGCCTTCGGCGCGGGAGATATTATAATGCACAAGTGTGTGCGCTGACAAAGGTGCACTCTCTCTTCCCTCACTATTATAGTCCGATGGGACAGCAATCCGGGCACGACCGGAGAGAGATCAGGCGCAGGACCAACGGCTTGACGTGCTTTCCGAGGCATGGGGGTAACACACCGCTAATTTCAAACTGTTACTCAGAAATTCCCAAATGAAAAATTCAATAACCTTTTGCCCGGGAATCGAACTCATCCTTAGCAGTCGCGCTTGCAACCACGAGAAAACGTAAAGCAATCTAATGACGTAGAAATACACAATTCTTAATTCATGTACTTATAACCACTGTTACAAGAAAAGTCCCCTTGACAGACATAAAAACCCGATACATTAACGAACCTATAAATCCGCCATCTTGCAAACAAATTAAGACATTTTTGAATTTCGAACGTAATATCGCCTGCGATCCTACACTTACACCAAACACGGTTGTAGCGAGGGTAACGAGGCGTGACGGCGCGACGCGTCCCGCTCTGACACACGTCTAGTAATTGAAAATTTATATCGATACACGCGAAATTTGTTACGCTACGGTGTGATATGCGGCACTTATTGTTATTTACGGTCCTCATTTGGGAATAAGAAGATTATTTCGATATAAATTAATTCGTGGAATTGAAAATGATTGCGAAAATGTCACCATTTTCTGTGAGTAGTGAATCAAGTTAGTAGAATTATCTTAATGGGTTCTTTGAAGAAGTCAGGATATATTTTTTCCTTTGATGTGAGAATTTGGAGGAAATCCACAATTTGAATCAGTAAAACACACTTTGTGAAAGTTTCAAGTGTGTACTATCGCGGACATTCCCTCCTGACCACCACTAACTTCATTTTTGCTTGCACTCAAAAAATAGAAGCGCTCTCTAGTAAGCGCGTCAAGGTCAAATAGTTCGTCCATAAAATTCACAAAAGGAGTACACGTGTGCGTCACTATAAGCTGAGCAGTGCAGGCTGCAACTAATTGCGTTATCGCTTTGATAATAGGCGAAAACTTCAAGGGGGCGTGGCTTGGCGCCGCCACAGGAATTAGGCGAAAAGTTTTTTAAGTGATCAGGAGGAAAAGGCCGCGATGGTACCTATCACAGCCCTGTGACAGACGGACAGACAGCGGCGCCTTAGGAATAGGGTCCTCTTGGCACCCATTGGGTACGAAACCGAAAAAGTACGCGCAGGTAAACATAACAGCCTGGATCTGACGTGTCTTGTCAGATTTGTCAGTCACCTTTTCCTTTATGAGAGTTATATGATATTTTTTATTCATAATACTTAGACCGAAACGGGACTAGGTCATGGGCCTACGAAGTATAATTTTGTATGCTATAAGATTAGATTTACAGATGACCTGGTAACGACCACAGGTAGTCTCTAAATGAAGGTTGGACTGATTATCTTAACATGTTTTATATAACTCATAATGCCAAATTTCATAAAATATCTTCAACACCAAAGGCAACTGCAAGCGTCGATAACGTGCCGCTCGTGTATTTGAGTACGATTCATGAAATTTGGCACTAGACCATGACCTGGATTAGGAAATGGGATACTTTTATCCCGATATTCTCACGGGATCGAGACATAAAAGGATAAACAAACCGCGGGGTACAGCTAGTTTGAAATAATATAGGTCAACTTATGAAAACCTTAACCATACTTAGAATCTTGTCACATTATACTTACGCTATAAATGGTGACGTCAAATAACTTAAATTGACAAGTGACGAGTTGTAACAAAGTTCAAGAGTGATTAACTTAAGTCCGATTTAAAGTTTTTCTTGAAAAATTGTGCGCTAATTTCAACATTTTATTAAAAAAATTTAAGCCTTCCAAATCCGATGTCAACAATTTTGCCAATGTCAGACGTGAAATACACGGAGTAATTAAAATTGGATTAGTAAACCATTAATCATCTGTCATGGAACTTAAACGTGCGAAATGTGAAACGTACCTAAAGGTACATCTCTGCCAAAACATCTCTTTTGGAAACACTGGGTTGATGTTATGTTGTGTATGTTGAAATTCACTATGAACTGTAATAAAATTTAATTTGGATGCATGCGTTATACAATTAGGTACTGAAATAGTTATTTTGTAATATTATCATTGTAATTAAACAGTACCCACTCATTTGTTTTTGATGACATTAATCATTTGTATGTCAATATTGGCAAAGCATAGCGCACTACCATTTTTTTAATATCTTTGTATGAAATTCTTTGTATGAAATTACTGTTTCACAAATAAATTATTCATATTTTTCTTATTCTTATGTACTCATCTGCCTTTGAATCTCTGACATTGAACCCAAGTTAATAAAATCAAAACACTGTGACTCAAATGAGAATTCAACAAACAAAAAAAAACCGGCCAAGTGCGAGTCGGAATCGCGCACGAAGGGTTCCGTACCATTGCCTATAAAAACTGCAAAAAAAAAAATCTTGACTGTTGCATGGGAGCCCCTTTAAATATTTATTTTATTCTGTTTTTTAGTATTAAAATTTTTTGTTATAGCGGCAACAGAAATACGTCCACCTGTGAAAATTTCAACTGTGTAACTATCACGGTTCATGAGATACAGCCTGGTGACAGACGGACAAACGGACAGCGGAGTCTTAGTGGTAGGGTCTCGTTTTACCTTTTGGGTACGGAACTCTAAAAATACACTGCATTTGTTTTCTATATTCCAAAAAGCACACAACCTTCATCGAGTATGTACCTACAGTCCCAAAAAAAACCATAACAATGTTGGCACATTTTTTCAGTGCATTTTAACTGTGTTTTTTTGCTCACTGTCCGTCGGTATGGAAATTATTGTTAAATAAGTGAGCGATCTCGGGCGCTGCAGATTCAATAGTTGCCCGCTCGACAGTTAAGTTCAGATAGGAAAATATTTATGAGGAAAAATACTGCAAGACTTTAAAAACACTTGCCTTGCTAAAGAAGTGAAATATTTGTAAATCTAAAATGTTTGTTTAAAAGTTTTGGTGGATTATGAAAAATATATTAAAATGCTCATCATCTGTGTTGTGAGTCTGTTCCTCTGTGTTAAGCACTGGTAGTCAACTGTATCTGGTTAGACAAAAAACATACGCATAATCAGCCTAATAATGTTCAAAGTGACTCCTCTCTGTGCGAAGGAGTGGGCCATAATCCACAACACGGGCCCAGTGCGGGTTGGTAGGTGTCACATGTCTCCGAATTTTTTGTTCTAGAACATGCCGGTTTCCTCACGATGATTTCCTTCACTGTTTTGTGAGTAGCGGTGATGAAATAACTTACACAAAGTAAAGCGCCTCTCTGCAGTAGTGGCCCAGTGGTAACGGCTGCGACTTACGAATTGAACTTATATTTATAATTATGTAATTAAGTATATTAACTTTCATGATTGCACCTACCACCTGTTTGTCTCTGTATCATCCAAAGGTTGACTGGTAGAAAATGCCTATGGCATTAAATACACCTCTGTACATTTATGTGCTTGAAGTATTGAATAAATAAATAAATTGTAGGCCATAAGTTAGACTTAAAGCTGACCCTAAAATAGTTGGGAAATGGCTAGGCAGATGATGATTCTAAAATAATTATTTTTATAGGCTTCATTAGGTAATCCTCTTCTATTGTAAGACCATCTAGTTCTTACTATTAACAATGATTAATTTTATTATAAAAAAAAAGTTTAAAAACGATTACAGGATGAAATTAAAAACTTACGCCAAATCCAAATAGGAGGTGCAGTATATTAATCATTATATAAATAGTCATTTACAAAAAACTAAATTCTTGGAAAAAATCGTGTCTTAGATTGTGCAAACAAAGTTTAAAAGTATTGCCTTCAAGTAGACACGAATTATCGTAGTTTTAGTTTTTTTTTTTATTAATTATCAAAACAAATAAGAAAATTAAAATACCTATCAATTTTAATGAAAAGTAATCCATTCATCGCAAAGTTTACAAGATGAAGAAAGTTGGCAACGCGTTGAATTAGCGGTCTTTATCTAATTAGTTACTTTTTCCGGAGATGCAGTACATTTATGCATATAACTTCATACCTAAATATAATTACTTAATGTATTATATATTAAAACCTTCCTGAAAGTATGTAGATCACAATAATGAAAGAATTATCAAAATTGGTTCATTATTTTTTGAGAAACTACATACAAACATACATATATACATACACACACTCTTTTTTAACCTACTTTTTTGAAGTCGGTTAAAAAAGAGTGCGCGACGACGTTGCCAAATCGCTCGTCTACGCGCATGTATGTCATTGTAATAAATGTGCATCCCTTTCCTTAATGACATATATGCTTTATAAGACGTTGAATCAGATATTTTACTTTGGCGCCCCTATTCAATTTCATCCTGTATATGTATTACTAGCTGCGCCCCGCAGTTTCATCCGCATAAGTGTCGATCCCGTGGTAATATCGGGATAAAAAGTAGCCCATATGTTAATCCAGGGTGTCAGCTACTTCCATACAAAACTTTATTAAAATTGGTCCAGCCGTTTGAGCGTGAATAAGTAACAAACAATATAAACACACACACACACTCACAAACTTTTGCCTTTATAATATTAAGTGTGATTTAAGTCAAGTACGTTCTTGAATATTGAATAAAAATTAAGTAGTTCCGAATAACTAACAGTTCATTAAATATTTACCCGTTGCTGACTAAAAGGGAATCGCTATAAATATACAGGGTCCCATTAAAATAGATGGACAAATTTTAATACAGCGCTCAGTACGTCTAACAAAAGATATCCAAGCAAAAAAAACACTGATGTGAATTTATTTTGACCTAAAATATTAAATTGCCGGCACTTTAGTGTATTTTCGTTAGCTGATTATGTTTCTTGTATCTAATGCGTTTTTCTTATATCTATTTTTTTACCATCGTCCTTGTGGTGGTCTGAATGATTTCTAAAAGTTTGTCCATCTATTTTAATGGGACCTAATAGAATAAGTACATGATATTTAACAAGTTCTTTCGTAGAGAGATGCCTGAAACACAGGTTTATATAAACCTAGATCAGGCAACGCACTACATTACCTTCAGAGTTCTATTTTTGACTGTAATCTCATACTCGTATTTCTCATAATCATAGTCTATATCCAGATTATTATAATTTTAACAAAGGCCTAGATTAATCCATATTTTTACTTTTTGTAAACTTATTTTTCAATTTTTTTTTTTTAGGATTTAGTTTAGTTAGATTTAGATTACTTAGGGATAAGCTTGGAGTTTCTTTGAAGGATAAAATCTGAAATTAAATTATCCGGAAAAGAACCGGAGTTACCGACGTAGCTTGCAGAGTAAGCAAACTGAAGCGGTAGTGTGCTGGCCATGTTTGTCAAAGGACCGACGGCCGGTGGAGCAAACGAGTCTTGGAGTGGATCGCGTATCGGCAAGCGTAGCGTGAAACGCCACCCAACTAGATGGACCGACGATCTTTAAAAAGTTGGGACGGACTTGATGCGGAAGGCGGAGGACAGGGTGTTGTGGCGCAGCCTGGGAGAGGCCTATGTCCAGCAGTGGACTGCGATAGGCTGAGTTAATTGATTTACATGATATTTAGTTTCACATACTGAGGTACTGAGCTGAAAAAAATACGTGAAAATTAAAGTTCCTCTACGTTATACAATTACTAGTGACCGTCCCTACTTCGTTGCTCCGGGTGCAATCCACCAATGTGGCGACACGTCAAAACATCGAGATTTTTGTACTATGTCCAAAATAAATATACCTTAGTTTGGTGCAGCCGAGAGGCACACTCTCCTGCAAATATCTTTTATTGATTTTATTTTTTATCTGATGTATGTATTTGGTGTATTGTGTGTCTTTTAGTCTGTGCTAAATAAATGTATTTTCTTTCTTTCTTAAGTACTAGCTTCTGCCTGCGACTTCGTCCGCGTGAATTTTCGTGTTCCCCAAACCGCATCGCATCGTCTGCCCGCGCTATATTACTTCGTTTTAGTTTAGCGTTGTTTCTGTTTTTTTTTCCTCTGCTCCTAAAGGCTTTGGCGAGATGTTAAATAGCAAATAGCCTTCTTTAGGAATTGGGAAAAAATAATTTGTTAAATCCAATTGGTAGTTCCAGAGATAAGCGCGTTCAAACAAACAAATTCTTCAGCTTTGTTATCGGTATTTAGATCAATTCTCTAAATGATGGTGAAAACTACTTCAAAATCCATTAGAGTTCAAAATCCAGAAGAACTAAGCGGTCACATAGACACAAAAAGCGACTTAAGCCAGGGATACAGTAGGGGACAAATGTCCTGCGACACGTGTAGCCAGCGACGTCGGATGAAGTGGTGCGAAGTTGCCGTGCTTCGCTCGACATGGCTTGGCTTTGCTTTGGCTTTGTCGAGCGAAGTCCGGCAGCGTCGCACCACTTCACCCGACGTCGCTGGCGACACGGTTCGCAGGACATTTGTCCCCTAGTGTATCCCTAGCTTTAAAGTTTAAACTAATAAGGGCTGATTTTTCAACCATCTGATAACTTTATTCGAGAATTTAAATTTTTATTTTGACAGAGTTATTTCATACAAACTGTCAAAACTGTCAAACGTCAATTTTATTCCTCGACTAAAAGCTACCTGGCGCGGGTAAAATCAGCCCAGATTTAAATTTAATTAAGATACCTACACTACAAAATCGAACTGAATCATAGCATTCCACTACAGCATTGCAAACCGTAAGTGGAATACATCTCGTTGGTTCTCTAAAGCGAATATACTGTGAATACGTTCACAAAGGCATTGTCGCAGCCAAGCGATTTAAGTACTGCTTTGACGTTGTACAACATACTGTCTTACTGAAAGACTGTATCGATGCTTCGTATGGACTCGATATCAGTGAAGATATTGAACGCGGCTTGCTGTAAGATCGTCTTATAATGAAAAAGGAGCCTGCCGTTACGATGTTTGGATGTTTGTTACTCAATCACGCTAAAACTGCTGCACGGATTTGGATGAAATTTAGCACACAGATAGTTTATAATCTAGATTAACTCCCGGCCACCGTAGGCGCGGGCCTGCGGGCGGCGAGTAATGGGTAACTCGCCGTCCGATCAGGACCAGGCCCGTGCTGGACGGCGCGTATGTGTTCCACGCGCGCCTCAAAGAGATGTCAGCATTTAAGGAGGGGCCCGTCAGGGCCGAAGCCTGCCGGGGCAGCGGGATTGTCCGAAAGGGTTACCGCCACCCCGGAACATAAAGGGCTAAGAAAGGAACACGGATGGGTTTTAGTCAGTAAGAGTCTGACACTCCCTTCTGCTCCACCCAGAGCGGGAGGGGTCACTTGATGATTTCCCATCCATAAAAAAAAAAGGTATACATACATAATGCAGGTCATAAATAATTAAATTGTGATCAGCTATCCATATGGCATACAATAGTTACACAGAAATTAAAATAAATTTAGGTACATTATTGTTAGAAATTATTTAGATTTCACAAAAAATATAAAAATAAGATGGAAAGAATTTGAGTAGGTACACATCAGCATGTAATAACCGACGAAAATTTTCAACGCCGGGGATTCGTAAACATCTACCGAATTCGTGGATTCAGTTTGCATATCGATGTCCTTGACACCCTGTATGTAAGGATAAGGCTGCTGACTTATTTACCTCCATCCGTGGCTGTGAAAAGGGGTCTTGACTGCCAGACAGACGGACTGTCAACAAAATAATCCTTTATTGGTGTCCTTTTTAGGGCACTGTAAATATTTAAAAATAACTTAACAATATATTCTCACGCCTTTATGCCTTAAAGGTGTATAGATCACTCAAACGCTAAATGGAAACCACATTTAAGCATTAAATACCACATACTTGTTATCGCCTTTTCTGACGTCATAAAAAAAGCATGGTTAAATAGCTAATCATACCCTAGTGCCGTTCCGTCAAGGTAGCCACTTTACCAGGTTGGACTTACATCTTTCCACTTGTGTCTGGAGACGGTTCAGAGACTTCCAAGTGAACCACGGAACCATTTTAATCTTCTATACTATACTAATAATAAAGCCTAAGAATTTGTTTGTTTGAATGCAACTACCAGTCGGATTTTTTTTTCCTCAATTATGCAAATTTTTGAGAAACGCTATAGGCTACTTGACATCACGCTAGGACCTATAATAGCGCGGGTAGGCGATGCGATGCGACGGGGTGGGTCGGGGGAACAAGAAAGCGAAGGCGAAGGATGTCCCTAGCAGAAGCTATTGTGCCCGACAGGACCCACAATGCTCTAAAACTAATCTATGTAAGTATATTCTTATGCACCTACCACCTAAGTTCACATTGTGGGATGCAATAAACGTATTGAGTATTGAGCTAGTTATCATTATTAACAAGTTTTACTATGGTAAAAAAGGAAAAATAGCTGTTCCTTACATTTTGTCGAATCTGATTTTTTTATGATTTCACGGATTTGCCAGAAGTAATGATAGGTATATGTACAGTTTAACAGGTTCTCAAATTCCCAATTCAGAAATTGAATGTAATATAATGTCAGTTGAAACGTTGACGTTATATACTTAAATCCGTTTCAGAGAAAAAAAAGGGTCTTGACAAAGAGACAGATAGACGGACGGTCAACAAAATACTAGGTCCTTTATTTGATCAGCCCAATTTTAGGTGCCAACAGATTTCTAAAAATAAGAATTAACATCAGGCCTTGATTCACCAAAGGAATAGACAGATGTGTACCTTTACTACACCCACATTTCGCCAGTTATGTAAAGTCCCATACCCAACGTCCTTGCTTTGGTATTGTTCGTCGAATCGTTGAGCTCCTCAAGTTCTGATTTTTAACAAATGCGTGCACTGACTGGAAAGATCCGCTCAATCTGTGTGGTTCTTTCCTCAAAAGACCATTTCAGACACCAATCTACATGGTTTTCACATGATCTGACCAAGAATTTGTCTGGAATTTAAAAGAGACTGTGACCTCTCAGTTAGTTTCGGCCTTTCTTCTCAGAATAGTCAGGTAGGAAACGCCGACCTCATCTAGTTTAAAAAAATGTGATTGACGTGAAAAAGTGTTTGTACAAACCTTCTTACAGAAAATCATTTATCATGTAATGGGGGCCGAGCCGATTGCCATCTACCAATTATGATAAGAATAATGAGCCGCAGGAACCTACTGGATACGGGAGACAACCGGTCGAAGTGGCGGTGCTTGGGGGAGGCCTTTGTCCAGCAGTGGACGTCTTTCGGCTGAAATGATGATGATGAATGAGCCGTGAGTTCATTCAGGATTCATAATTACAGAATGAAGTAATAATAATCAAATTAGGTCATTTGGCGTTTATTGTTTTAATTGTTTTTTTTTTGCTGTCTCTAGCAACTGTTACCTCTTTTATTTTGAACAGGGAAGCAAAGATCATTATATTTTGTATAATTTCGAGTATTTAAAAACTTAGTGAAGCTGTACATCTTTTAAAATTCGCATGTCGAAAATTGCTCCTAGATTGGATATCCCGAAAAAATGTTTTAAAACATGAACATAACATCTCGCAGGCAGAGGTGTACCTACACAGTACCCCTGTGGAATTCGAGATAGCACTTTACCCGAACCGGGAATCCAACCCAGTTCAAAAAATAAATAGAACGCGCAGTTCAAAAAATTCAAAAGGCTACTTCGTATTATTTTGTTTTGTAGCGATATCTACAACGCCACATGCGAACAACGCGTCATACTGACGTCACGCAAAATCCTGCATCTCGTAAGCAGAGTTTACCGCGCAACTAGCATAGATAGAACGGCCCGAAATGAATCATCGGGCAGTTGCCCGCCAGACACAACACCCGTCTGGTCGGAGGATCCTCCATTTTCTATAGAGGATGAGGGAACTTTACACCCTGTTCCTCATACCTCTTTAGGTTTATTTTATAACAACCGCACATAGGTCGATCGATCAAGTTAAGCTATTCTTGCCACGGTTGATCTGTGGATGGGTGGACATCTTCATATGTATAGACCCCTCTATGCCTCGGAAAACACGTTAAGCCGTTGGTCCCAGCTGTCATTTGCGGATCTTTGACAGTCGTTACGAGTTGTTGTTGTGTAGTTTCTGCCAATCCCCATGGCAAGAAGGCGTGAATTTGTGTATGTACCAAACATAACAGTGATCAAACACCAGTCACTAGTCTATTCAAACTAATGTTTCAAATTGGTGTTAGTTCAAGTTAAACAAATATCAGCTTTATTTCAATGAAAATTTTATTTATTTCAGAGTGACTATCACTATCGAAAAAGTTATAAAAATGTTTGAAGTTGTAGCGTAAACTGAACTTTATTGTGTAGGAATTAAAGTTATTTTTCCATCAACTCATATTTGTTTACATTTTTGGCAAATAAATCGCGAATGCAGATTACATATACTAAAGTCTTCATTTGTACCAAAGCCAAGAAAAATATCCGGCAAATAAATTCACTACATTTCCTTTCATTGGATGTCAAAGCAAAATAAATACCGCTGCAGTCTATAACTTGTACCACACATACTGATAGGTAGGGTAACGAGCCGTGAGGGTACCGCGTCACTTGTCTACCGAGCGTTCCTCCGATGAAATTTCAATATACACACCCGATCTCCACCCCACACACGAAAATATACTCTAACTCACAAATCAAAGAGTTAAAGTTTGCCTGGAGGAAGCGACCTTTCAATACAGGATGTTGCTCCGTCAACTATTCGGAAAAACGTTCCGTTTTACTAAAACGTGATTTCTGTCAATAATAATGTGTTTTTGCTTTTCACTTGAATGAACTTGCTTCTAGGAATAACCTTATTTTGTTTTTACGGAATGTGTGTAGAATAATTTGTGTAGTGTACTCTGGATTGACGTGAAATAGTTTCGTTTCAATAATTGTGTTACAAGAGATTGCGTTGCAATGGACAATTCTACAAATGATGCCAAAATTACTTGTCAATCGGTCATTCAATTGACCTTTACAAATGTATGTGGGAGTGTTTTTTTTGCAAGTTATTTATAATAAGTTACTTTAATTTCTTAATTGTCTATGGTTGGTTTTTTTTTTTAAATGTGAGGTCGATGGACGACTTTGGTGTGGTTATCTATGGGTTACGGAGGAGAATATGTTTTAAGTTGCAAGAAGAAAATAAAACTCATGTTTTTCCTGGGAATCGTTTTAAATTTTGCGCTCTGTTGAGCACTAAAGAACCAGATATATACAAAAAAAGAAAAACTAATTAGAAAAGACAACCGACGGGCAATTCCAGTAATTGAAAACGTTTAAAATCTAGTCGCGATCTCATCTCAGCGACAATCAATGTCAAAAACTTTTCTAAATAATATATCATCATCATCATCATCTGCCTAGCCTTTTCCCAACTATGTTGGGGTCGGCTTCCAGTCTAACCGGATGCAGCTGAATACCAGTATTTTACATGGAGCGACTGCCTATCTGACCTCCACAACCCAGTTACTGGGTAATACGATACCCCTTGGTAAGACTGGTTGTCAGGTTTTCGGGCTTCTGACTACCCGTAACGACTGTCAAAGATCCACGAATGGCAGCCGGGACCAACGGCTTAACGTGCTTTCCGAGGCACGGAGGGGTCTCGATATGTAAAGATGGTCACCCATCCACAGACCAACCGCGGCAAGCGTAGCTTAACCTGATCGATCGACCTGTGCGGCTGTTATTATTTAGCCACGGGCCCCTTTCTAAATAATATATATATATTCAAATTGATTATATTTATTGAGACTGAGATTACTTTGAATGTGAACGTACGGTTAAAATACAGGAATTGCCCATCAGATATTTTTGGAAATCCAAAAAAATAAAATAAACATAAATTGGCGTCCTAGTACCTACTACATATAAATTGGCGTTTGTATTCGATAAAAAACAAACATTCATTAAAAACTCTCCCAAACATCCTTCCAAAGCTAGAACCTGTCGTCGTCCTGTCAAACATCACGTTAACAAGACAGTTTAGTCGATCGTCAGAGCGAACACCCGACACAATGCCGACATACTTCGCAAGACTCTCTAACTGCATTCCTGAACTTATGCACGTAATTTGAACATACTTCGGTACATTCAATTTATCACAAGTCTTCCTTACGTAACGGTATTTACCGGAACTATTACTTGGGTAGTTCCGTTCTTTGGTATAAGAATATCGGTTATTTTGAAGGAAATTGGGTGTTTGGGGGTTGGAATAATTGACTGGGTGTTTAAGGTACACACGGCTACACATCAAGCTATACATAACCAGTATAAGCTGACTTCTGATAGTACGAAAAACTCATATAAATCGCGGTCAGCGAAAACTGGAAATGTATAGCTTGATGTGTAGCCGTGTGTACTTAGCATTTATTTTGCCATTAAGAGCGTTTACGCCGTACGGCATTTCATACAAACTTTCAAGCCCTTGTTTTTTGAAACGAATGAACCGATTTTAATGAAACTTCATACGCATAAGCAGGATACAAAGGTCTAAAAAGTTACATAAGAACATTTTCGAAATGTCTTATTTAAAAAAACATACCTGGAAATCTCTTTCCATGGAAACTTTAAAATCGGTCTAATTTGGCTGTAAGACTATTTTTTGAAATTGTTCTTATGTATGAAATGCCGTACGTAATGCCTACATCATCCCACTACTGGGCAAAGCCCTCTCCCCATGACTTCCAGTTCTTTTGATCCAGAAATAAATACCTATATGTAATTTGTCGCCGCACAGGTCGATCGATCAGATTAAGCTACGCTTGCCGCGGTTCATCTATGGATGGGTGACCGTCTTTACATACCGAGAACCCTCCTTGCCTCGGAAAGCACGTTAACACGTTGACAGCCAGGCAACAGACACAATAGAAAATCTATTGTTCGCGGTCACCGTTGACCGCGTTGGCAGTCAATGCCTTAAGCTCTTGGTCCCGGCTGTCATTCGTAGAACTTTGACAGTCGTTACGGGTAATCAGAAGCCCGAAAGTCTGCCAACCAATCTTATCGTATTACCTAGTAACTGGGTTGTGGAAGTCAGATAGGCAGTCGCTCCATGTAAAATACTGGTATTCAGCTGCATCCGGTTAGACTGGAAGCCGACCCCAACATAGTTGGTAAAAGGCTAGGCAGATGATGATTGGCGAGTTTGGCGACCCTGTATAATAATTATAGTTCATGTTATGGTACAAATAGTTAACCAATCAGAAAGATGGAAGCGGGGACGATGCACCATAAATAAAAGTATGTCCAGAAAACCTAGTAAATAAATCAAAACTCAAGATAATCGAGTATTTTCGGAACTACAACGTATCTTTTTCACATTTTAAATAAACCAGGCAATAAATAAAGCCAGGGTTTCACCGATAAACTGTTTGTATAAAACGGGCCCAAGTTTCTACATCCCGGGTAGGTACTGTTGCGAAGTTAAAATGTTAAAAACAACTGTCGTTTTGAAGATAGGCTTCGGATAGCGAGGAATTATTAAATGGCGAGAGCATACTTTTAGATTGTGGTTGTATCTTTATGGTTTTTTCACTTTGTCGCTGTGATAAACAATTTTTGGGTTTTAAGGGTTTCGTCGCTGGCTCGAGGTGGTGCGGGAAAAATTAAATACACAAAACAAATAGACAATATTGCAGCATAGAATACAATACAGTGAAAATAATCGCTAGGGTGGGGGGTGTTTGATAATATATATTTTTATATAGGTGTGAAACTGTCAAACAGATGAATTGCGTGATATGAATTGTTTTATCATTCTGCCAAAGTGGCCTTTTTAGGCCCCCTGTTCTGTGAACAGTTTCGAGGTTGTGAATTTGTTGAGTGTTGAATGTTTATGAACTAATGTACACAAACACAGAAGAGATAATAAATAAATAATAATAAAATAGCTTTATTTTCCTTAGATATACAGTATACACTATTCCTTATGTATCTAATAAGTAACATTATTAACTAAAATAATATTTATAAGTTTTTTTTTTCTATTTATATTTTTTATTTATTATTACAACGGTATACAAGGAGCGCTTTCGGTAGCGAAAATAGCCACCTCCAGCAGTTTCCAAGCCTGGCAATCTCTGGCAATTCTGCTCCATGTTCTGCCGGCTATCTTTGCAAATATCGTCGCTCCATCTTTTGTGTGAGAATTATCACACTATTAGTTACAAAGTCTACTCTGTGATGGCATATTTTTTTTACTAATTGTGCTATGCATAAAATCATGCCAGTATTTTCCGAAGGATTAGGCAAAGGTGTATCTATAGTATAATCTATATATCGCAGCCAACTAGTTAAATTATTAGCCGTTTAGTTATCCGCCTGGCCTTTGGAAGTAGTGCTCGCCTCGCTTCGCTGTCTTTGCTCGCACGCGGTTGATCAGTTCTAACCTTTTTTTTTTTTTTTTTTGTCGCTGAGAAATTACATTACGCATCTCCGCTCGTCGGGGGACGAGACGGAGTATGTGGGACTCCCTGCCAGAGTGGCAGTATACCCACTAAAACTCGTCGCCGTGATGGGAGGGCCATGGGAAACCGGCTCAGCCTTTACTTCCACGACCCTCCCGGTGCATGCCCGCCTAGCTGGCGGGCCCCGCGTGCCCCCCGAGCGGGAGCTGGGGGGCGACGGGGATCAGTTCTAACCTAACCTAACCCATTTGTTCGGGGTGCCCTGGCTTAGTTACTGCGACAAATTCGGCTCGCGCGTGATTGGTTACAGTTCCAACGTAAACTATAATATTGAATAATATTCAGGCCGTTAGTTGAACGGCCGCCGTTTAGTTAAAAGGCTAGGCGTTTAACTAAACTGCGAGTTATGCTAGTTATGATAAGTCCCATGTACCTACAGACGCCAGCACATCAAGCTACCCGAAACTTTAAAATTTTCCCAATCAACTTTGAACCTTATGCTTCAATTCAATTCAATTCCTTTATTTCAATCAATAGTTGGATCATATAATTGTATTAGGTACATTTAAAAAAATATTAGAAAAAATCACAAAAATAAGACAAAACAGAATACAAAATTTCATTACTAACAAATAATTAAAAATTAGAAATAGGTAATCATAAATTTTTGCACATTAAATAATAATAACTCTTTTAAGTAAAAGTTGTTTACTAATTATCATTTTACTCAACATTTTAATATTGTAAAACAGAAAAGAGGGACAGATAATGAACAATAATGTGTTATGATTTCTTTTCTTTTAGTGTTTTTTTTTTTTCTTTAGCAATAAAGTTGAAAATCTATTAAAGAAATTTAACAGATTTTAGTAGCTCGATGTGCTAGTGTCTATAACAGACTGCCTGTTACTGAGAAATTCCAGATGGAAAACCCCAGGAACACTGCCTGACCCGAATAATTTTACTAAAATGCCTTTCAATTTGAATATAAAGCAACCAAATTAATATTAAAGTGAATCAGTGACTGACATCGGCAAGTCAATTAGATTAAATCGTTAAAGTAGCATTATATTCTTATGATAACAAGAAGAGACGACCTCATTGTCTCATCCTGTTGGCATAAGATCTCTATTGTAAAAAAAATGGTCACCCATCCAAACATTGACCGCGACAAGTGCAGCTTGACCTTAAAGATCGACTTATCCAAACAGCCTATTTGATAGTTATACCTATTCCTTCTTATTGAATCTCGCTCCCTGATCGAAGCCAGGACATATAATAAAATATGTTCAGGGTAGCTGTACAATTCTCAGTAAGGTAAATGTTTACGAGTCGAACGGGTTATAAATAAACTACCTCTTTGTCTTGTCTGTTTTCCTCCCAATCTTATTTTTTCATTCTGATAAAACAGATAAAACAAATATGTCAAACAGAAAACTAGCTATTTATATTGCCTTTCGTTTTATGCTGGAATATTTATCTTTTTTTTGTAATTAACTAGTATAACTTTTACTACATAATACACATACATAATCAGCCTATAATGTTCCCACTGCTGGGACACAGGCCTGCTCTCTGTGAGAGGGAGTGGGCTGTAATCCACCACGCGGGCCCAGTGCGGGACATGTCACATGTCTTCGAATTTTTGGTTCTAGTACATGCCGGTTTCCTTACAATGTTTTCCTTCACCGTTTTGAGAGCTGTGGTGATGAAATTATTTACACAAAGTACAGCACCTGCAATTACAGACACTTTTGAATTGTCAAGGGGTCAGTCAGTCAGAAAGATGAAGCTAGTTGCCCATTCCAAAGTGTAGTAGGTACCTATGGAGAAGAACGGGCAAGAAACTCCACGGAGATGTACCAAAATATTGGTTACATCATTCATGTTGAAATTACACATGTGAGAACGATGTAGAACGACGTGCACGTTAAAAGCATTCGCAATAAAAAATAAAAAAACAATTAAGATAATAAAATTAATTAAAATAAGCCGTGGCAGCTAAGAGATGAACAGTCCCTACTGACGGCGCCCATTCACGAAAATGACGTATGGATCAGCACTATTCAGCTCAAACATTTTGAATGGACACCCTTCCGATTTGAAACAATGTTCCATTGTAAAACAAAAACTATTCTAAAATAAAAATATCAAATCCTCACATGTTACCAAAATATATGTGAATATTTCAAAATTAGAACAGCTAGGGCGGCACCCATTCTCGTTAGTGATGCACCCTAACGAGAGCACGCTCCGCAAAGCAGATTATCGATATCCCGCCATATCGGAGCGACAATCGATTGACAATCGTTCCGGGCTTAGTCGTACATTAAAGCTATCGCTCGTGTGATAGGTAAATTCTACTCATCTACCTTTATGGTTTGAATGTTGAATATTAATGAAATAGAACATTGATTCAAGTCAGCTTTATGAGGTGCAGCTACTGAAAAATGGGTCATTAAAAAAAATATTGATTGATTGTTTTTTTTTTTTAATTACATTTTGTCACTAAATGAATATATGCAGCATATATAACAATAACCCTGTCTGATCCGAAAGGGGCACATGGGTACTGGAATAACATTTGTTGCACTGTTTCTTCATCTATTGACGCCATCTTGGATTTTCTTTTTTTTTTTTTCGTCGATGTGGGGATGATTTTAACCCAGTTTACTCTTACTTACGTTAAAACTTCGTTTCAAAAGTCTATAGATATTGTTACAGTCTTCAATACACGATCCCTTATCACTTACTCGCTCCGAAACAACAACATTGTCTACAATAGGTCCGGCTTGAGAGATCATCTGTCACATTGACTTACCAGCCGGTCAAGCCAAGCATTTACTGTATGATTGACGCGTCGTTAATCAGCTTAGAAATGCTGCTGTGGTTGGTCTTAGCTGCCTCGCAAACTATGCGACATGCGACTGCGACTAGACGCAACGACCGGCTGCGCCAGACAATTTTCATATATTTTCTCTCAAAACGGGTGAAGGAAAACATCGTAAGGAAACCGGTATGTCCTAGAACCAAAACTTCGAAGACATGTGACATCTACCAACACGGCACTGGGCTCGCGTGGTGAATTCCGACCCACTCCCTGTCACAGAGAGAGGACCTGTGTCCCAGCAGTGGGAACATTATAGGCTGATTATAATGCTTATGCTCCGCACACTTGGCGTTCTGTTGCAGAGTCGCAACCACAGGCTAGATGAGTCGCACGCTCTTGCTACTTATCGCAGCTACTAAACGCACGGTGCATGCATACACCCGACAGCCACATGCGACAGGTCAGCATCATTGTTTTATATTGAGCGCTGGGGAAGGTGCACGCATGTTTGTAATGCGAATCTCAACATGGATACGTTCGTTGTCGATGTCTAAAAATCGGATGTCGAAGCGCGTCGAATAATCAAAGACAATGATCGCTTACTGCACGACGTCTGTCGTAACGACTAATCGCAGACGCAAATGACAGCTCTGCAACTAGTCCTAGTCGCAGCAACAAGATGCAGAAGTAAACGACAAATCTGGTTGCAGCGTCAAGACGCACAGTTTGCGCGGCCTTTTAAGAGAGATACGATTTGATCTTGAAGGTTTTGGAGTGGATTCGACCTGGGAGGTTTTTCAAAATAATAGTCTTAAATAAAAATACTTATGATAAATATTGCTAATTAGTTATAAGTATCCCAAACGGGTAATAAACTTAAATAATATAAATAATATAATAATAAAAGGTTAATTTCTAAAAGTTAAGAGACGAAAAAAAAATTATGGCTGAACAAACGTTTATCACCTCTTTAACTTTATACAACGTTTATAGATAAACCCTTTAAATCACAAAGAGAAGCAGGAAATAGCTTTCAAATAAAACGTTTGTTGTTTTAACGTCCGTACTTTTGTAATCAAAAGTTATATGACGTTTTGACGTATGTATTTTATTGCATGTGTATAACATAATAAAACAAATAAACAGACGTCTGCATATTTTAACTCATATAAATGAAGTATACATTGCTTCAGAACTGTTAAATGCCATAGACTATGTTATACAATAGCATAATCAACCTATAAGGCAGCATCGTCCTAATAGAACGCGAATACGTGATCATCGCGAGAATTGACAACTCGAGCGACCATTGAGTACCTAGTTTGGCACTGCCACTGGCATGCAACCGCGTCGTGCGATTGTCAGTTAGGATAGGTATCCTAACATAATAAGTACTTAATAGGTAATAAGTAGGTACTTATTACCTACTTATACTCCTACTTCAAGAAGTTTGAACGCGCGTTCGGACGAATAAAATTCGCGCGAACCTACGATGATCGCGCAATGGCGTTCTATTAGGACGATGCCTAACAATGGGAACGTTATAAGCTGATAAATATATCCTATTTTATTCTAGGCAGGGGGTTTTTATTTAGGCTTTATTACTTAATCCTGACTGAAGTGTATACTGCACTAGCAGTGGGCTGGCCATGTTTGTCGAAGGACCGATGGCCGGTGGAGCAAACGAGTGGAAAAATAAATACTGGATCCGGAAAAGGCACATCTAAGTACGCATCTGCACAATGAATAAAATTTGACAAAACAGTCCATTAACATGCCTGCAAGTGCCATATAAAAAACAAAAAGCATTAAACGGAAAACTTAGAAGAATAACTCTTTGGAAAGTGCTATAAAACAACACATCACACATATACAGCAGGCATAATCAGGTCATTAAACAAAGTTATTTCACTATTACGGAAAGACTGTAGCTTTCCAGTCTAAGATCGTGATTTTCTAAGATTATACAAAACATACATAAACAGCCTATAATGTTCACACTGCTGGGACACAGGACTCCTGTCAGGTAATGAACGAGTCTTTGCTAATTCTGTCAAGATTTTTTTTTTAAACTTCGCTCTAGTGACCACACACAATCAAAAGCGAAGTCTGTTTTCTTTCTGTAGCGTAGTTATTATTCCACAGCTGTACAAAGGCCTCCTTACCCTCCTTTTAGCTCTCTTTACCCAGAGCTGCCAAGAACCAATCTATGTTAATTTTAATAACATTAACTAAATCAACGCACAGCCTAAACCGCTGGTCCTAGAGTTTGGAGGGTGTGTCCTTTGTGTAGAGTAGGTATCCACTAAGAAAGGGTTTTTCGAAATTCCACCCCTAAGAGAGTGAATGGGGGGAGGGTGAAATTTCACGCGGTCGAAGTCGCGGGCAGAAGCTAGTAATTTTATAAGATCACATATTATAACATCATAATTTTGTTTTGATCGCATTCAACTATTTTTTTTAACTAATCTTTTGACGGTTACGGTTATGGAAAACGGTAAGAGATTGACCGTCAAAATAATAACAACCAGTTGAAAAATCACGCCCCGGAAAATAATCTTTCTTATAAAGTAAGAAAGGATGAAGGAAAGAAAGTGTTTTAAAAATTTAATAAAGGAAAATATTTAACTTATCCTCTAAAACTTTTTGCGCTTCTAATGATGCACACTTCTTTTAATATAATTGAGCCTTTTTTCTAATATTCTGACCGTTTTCCTCAGTAACTGTGTTAGGTTAGATTGGAACTGTAACCAACCACGCGCGAGCCGAGCGAGCGAAGCGAGCGGTGCTGCGGCAGCGGCCGGCGATCGCTACACGGCAGTTGGTCGCAGTTACTTGGCTACTTATTACTTTTAGGTTTCCAAAATAGGAAATTATAAAAAGAGGTGCAATCATTAGATGTACTTTCAATAATAGTTTTAGGAGCACAAAATGGGTATTAATATAAGTTCCTTTAAATATATGAATCCACGTGTGACTTTTATTACTAACCGGAGTCTATAAGTGACTTCATACTCACCTTCTGTATTTTATCTTCGTCGTGTTACACAAACAAGGGACATTATTCTCTTTCATATCATGTTATTACGGGATAATGAGCCGTGAGACCATTCAGGCTTCATGATCACAGAATGAAGTAACAAAATTAGGTCGTTTGGCGTTTATTGTTTTAATTGTTTCACTTGTTGCGTCTTTTACTTTGAACAGGAAAGCGACGTGCATTATGTAAGTAAGTAATCATTTATTTACTAAAAGACTTAGCCTAGGTAACATCAGTCATCATCTGCCTGCCTTTTCCCAACTATGTTGGGGTCGGCTTCCAGTCTAACTGGATGCAGCTGAATACCAGTATTTTAAATGGAGCGACTGCCGACCTGACCTCCACAACCCAGTTCCTAAAACAGAGGTGACCGCCCACATAGCATCCGCAATTTACTGGTGAATGACGTCACTGAAGCGTTATCTAGGAAAGTAAGTTTGTGTGTTTTCCTACGACCGTTTTTGACACCGTAAAGTCTTCAATACCTGCTAACATACACATAAATCGCTAGATTTGCTCTCACCGTACTTATTCACGCGAAGTGTCCATACTGAGAAGAGTACAAATATTAATAAAATACCAGAAACTTGTACAACTTTTACTGTAAATCTTACATAGGGCATACGAAGCCCTTCACCGTCCAATATAACAACATCTTCAGAGCGCTGATGGGGCTGCCGTGACAATGTAGTACCTCGAGTATGTTTGCCAAAGCTAGCATCGACTATGCAAAAAAAATTTCGTGAATAAATTCTTACTACAAATCAAAGAAATTTTAAATAAAATGACTAAATAAGCCAATTTGCACAGACAGCCAAAATGGGTATTTTCGAGACACAAGATATTCCTAAATTTTCAAAGATTTTCGACTTACTTTCGATCTCAAGGGGTTCATTTTAAAAGCCTGAATATCTATAAATCATCAATTTGGAGGCTTGCTAAATAAATCCAGAAATAAAAACCCTTAGGAAAAACAACCCGACTATATTTTCCGCCTTGGGTATCACCCAGAAACTGGGGACTCACTTCGAATCGCGACGCTGCCCCATAAAGTTGATTTTATCTCAATTAATAAATGGCTGCATAAACAAAATTGTGTTAAATTTAAAATGTCGTTTACTACCAGGTCATAAGCCTGTTATAAATAAAATTTCGTGGACGCTTCCTAGGGCGATCGATGTAAGCTTGCAGGTATTTTCAATTCACTTGCAGCTGATCAGTGACTGCAAGCATTGCTACCAGTATTGGCAATTTGTGACATAATGTTTTTTCACTAACATGTTGGTAAAAAAAAAAACTCAAGTCGTGTTACTAATATTATTATTATAAACAAAGTGGAGATAACCAGTGTTGACAATACAACAATAATAATTAATAAAAATACTGACCATACTTTTGCACAGAAGTTTACAGGAAAAAAAATAACCAGTGCGCAAACTGTAACTATGAATTCAATAGTACGGTGATGCAAAACATTTTGAGGAAACCAGCATGTCCTACAACCAAAAAATCTAAGAAATGTGACATCTACCAATGCGCACTGGACCCTCTCTCCCACAGAAAGGAGACCTCTGTCCCAGCAGTGGGAACATCATAGGTAAAATTTCGTAAATGTGAGTCCTACTTTCATTAAGACACCATAAATAAATACAGTGTGTCAGGTTGAACGAGGGACATACTTTAAGGGAGTGTAGTACTCATGAAAATGAACAAGTTTTAATATGGGGCGGACTCAAAAAAAAAATTGCTGTTCCCTACATTTTGTCCAGTTATGCGAACATAAATGTATAGAGCGGCTGGTTTTATTTTCTCAATTTCAGTGTTGGTCTCTTAGTAAAAGTTGTTAATTTTCGAGGGTACTATAATGTCCCTCGTTTAACCTGACACACTGTAAAAAGATTATCTTTTCCTCCGAGAGAAAGATTCGAACCGGGGTACCTATCTTATTCCATAACCTGTTTCAAAACCCCAAAAAATTCCTACCTATATCAGTAAATCTACACAATAATCACGACCCACTCAAAACCGATATCACCAACAGACTTAATACAATAACAGATCAGAAATCGAAATAAAACAGCAAACATTATCTGAGTACTCTACGCTACTGCCTGCATGAGTGAGTCCCAAGAAGTGGGCCACTGTACCAACACAGTGAACTAGCGACCCGGAACTTTACTCAAACGGTATAAAACAGAGCACGATTAAAAAGAGGAAACGGTGGGGAGGTCAAAGCAGTAACAGCACGTTTAAAGTTACCGGTGAAGGATATATGTTGAGTCGAACCCACTTGCACTTTTTTTTTATCAAAGACGATCTTTGGCAACGGTTTCCTGGAAAAAAGTGGAAATAGGGAAGGCAGGGCTTACCCCTGCAGCATAGGCGTATGTATGTATATAATCCATACTAATACTAATATTATAAATTCGAAAGTAACTCTGTCTGCCTGTCTGTATGTTACCTTTTCACGCCTAAGCCACTGAACGGATTTCGATAAAATTTGCCAGAGAGATAGATTGCATCCCGGGGAAGGTCATAGGATAGTTTTTATCGACACACCTCGCGGGCGAAGCTGCGGGCGGAAGCTAGCCTTCTATAAGTACTCATAATAAACTTGAAGAGTTTGTTTGTTTGTTTGAACGCGCTAATCTCTGAAACTACCAGTCGGATTTGAAAAAATCTTTTTGCATTTGTTAGCCCAATTATTGAGGAAGGCTATTGGCTACTTAACAACACTCTAGGACCCTCGGCGGACGAGCAAAAACAAAAAAAAAAAACAGAAAGAACGTTGAGAGAAAATGAAGTAATAACGCGGGCAGGCGATGCGATGCGACGGGGTGGGTCGGGAGAACACGCGGACGAATGCGCTTTTATGGGTATTTCAAAACACAAAAACAAAAACATTACCCTCCTCTTGAGCTTAGCCGCAGTCGGATAAAAGTGCCTCTGTAAACCCTGCAACTTGCGAATCAGAACTGCCAGAAGGACAGCATGGCGGAAATTCTGCGAATCCATCGAAACCAATAGTAAAGCCGCAAGAATAAGGAAGATCCTATCAACAGATCAGGACCGAACCCTTGGCGCGCTGAAAAAACCCGACAACTCATACACACTAACGGACCAGGAAACCAGCAAGGTCCTTCTCGAGACTCACTTCCCAGACTGCAAACTCCTAGAGGACAGGACCTGGGAAGCTGTGCCCAATTGGACCCCAACGGAACAGGACTGGTCCAGTGCCCACAGTCTAGTAACACAGGACCGAATAAAGTGGGCTATCAACACCTTCCAGCCTTACAAGTCTGCAGGACTAGATGGCATTTTCCCAGCCCTACTACAATGGGGGGTTGACCATATCACACCATGCCTGGTAGAAATTTATCGGGCCTGCATAGCACTAAGATACGTACCTCTAGCCTGGCGCGAAGTGAAAGTCATCTTCATACCAAAACCGGGAAAAGCGGACTACACACAACCCAAGGCGTACAGACCCATAAGCCTCACATCCTTTCTACTAAAGACCCTAGAGAGACTCTGTGATCGACACATCCGAGACGGACCTCTTCGGGCAAAGCCACTCCACAAAAAAACAGCATGCGTACTCCACAGGCAAATCAACAGAATCCGCACTGCATAGTGTGATATCCAAAATTGAATGCGCAGTGGACCACAAATGCTCAGCACTGGCTGCCTTCATTGACATCGAGGGCGCCTTTGACAAAACCAACTTCAAAAGCATCAGCACGGCTCTAGAAAGACACAACATAGACCCGACCCTGAGCGGCTGGATCACCAACATGCTCAAACAGAGGGCAGTACAAGTGACCGTAAACGACATCACAAGGGCCATCGTGGCGAAGGGCTGCCCCCAAGGTGGCGTCCTTTCGCCGCTTCTATGGAACCTGGTCGTGGACAGTCTAATAAAAGATCTCAATGACAAAGGTTACTTTACTGTAGGATACGCCGACGACATAACCATAATAATAAATGGCACCCACGAAAACACACTGTGCAACCTAATGCGCCAGGCCCTGAAAATAATAGAAAATTGGTGTGGTAAACACCAACTATCAGTGAACCCCACAAAAACCGAATTGGTTCTCTTCACAAAAAAGAGGAAACTGACGACACTACAACTACCACGTTTCTTTGGTACAACCCTAAGCCTATCAACTGAAACCAAATACCTCGGCATATTTTTGGACAAACAGCTGAATTGGGCAAAACACACCAACTACATTACTACGAAAGCCAGCATATCACTGTGGCAATGCAAGCGAATGCTTGGAAAAAATTGGGGGATTAGCCCCAGGGTCACTCACTGGCTATACACCACAGTTATCCGACCAATCATCACATACGGCTCACTAGTCTGGTGGCCCAGAACAGACCTGAGCACAGCCCAAAAAGACCTTGAAAAGCTGCAGCGGCTCGCGTGTGTGGCAATCACCGGCTGCATGAGAACTACACCCACTGCTGCCCTACAGACCATGCTCGGACTACCGCCTCTACACCTTGTAGTGCGGGAAGAAGCGGCCTTGGCTGCCTTCAGGCTCTCTACATCAGGAACCCTGAGCAAAGACTCTAGGGTCAAACACATACGCTTAAAAGAAAATGCGATCAAATGGCAGCCAATGATGGCATCACCCTGCGACAAAGCCCCGAAACAATACTGCTTCCAAAAGCACTACAACATAATGCTTAAAGAGGAGCAGTGCGACTACTCAGGTTCGAAGGAACTGAGAATTTACACTGACGGTTCAAAGACCGACTGCGGAACTGGAGTCGGAGTCTTCTCACACGACCTCAACATAAGAATATCCAAACCGCTGGGAAAGCGCAACACGGTCTACCAAGCGGAGTGTGTGGGCATAACACAAGCGGCTTATGCCATAGCAGCCAGAGGAGTTGCGGACACCCATATTCGCATACTCTCTGACAGCGCCTCAGTCCTCCAATCCTTAGATAAAAAATGCATCACATCGAAACTAATACTAGAATGTCACAATGCGCTTGAACAGGCAACTGTATTGAACCGCAATATAGTGACACTACAATGGATAAAAGGACACAGTGGATCGCTAGGTAACGACGCAGCTGACGAGCTGGCCAGAAGGGCATCGAGCATGCCAGTCTGTGGACCGGAACCTATCGTGCCCATCCCCTTCAACCAACTACGCAGGTGGCTACAGGAGTACACCCACACACAAGCAGAAAGCTGGTGGACGTCGTCACCAGGCTGCAGGCAGTCCAAGGAAGCTATGCCATCACTGGATGGCAAGCTAAGCAGTCGCTTACTACGATTGGACAGGAAAGGCCTGCGCCTGGTGACGGGGACCATCACGGGACACTGCTCGCTAAACAAACACTTTCACACTATAGGCATAACGGACAGCCCCCTGTGCAGAGCTTGCATGGTGGCTGATGAAACCATTGCGCATGTGCTCTTTGAGTGCACAGGCGTCACCCAGATCAGGACACAAACCCTCGGGACACCCAGATCGTACACAGATGTTCTCAAAAGACCAGGAGACCTAATCAGCTTCTGGAGGGAGGTGGGCTGGTTGGAATAACCGCCAACGGCCGCCATGGCCCACGCACAATGGTCCACTGAAGGACTAAGTGCGGAAACCAAACCCATAACATAGAACATAGAACCCTGCAACTTGTATCCATGTGGTGAATCCAAACCAGTGGCCCATCTTAACACAGGAGCCTAAACCAGACCCAGCACCATTCAAGTTTAAATTTAAAAAGGAAGTACTGGGTCTCTTTTCTCCGAGATTCATATGCCGATTTACGCGAAGTTTTTTTGGATTTATTCCGGTCTGACCCCCTGAACGCCCCTCCACCCCCCGCCCCTCAATCCCCTGCTAGTTCTTCTTCTGTTTTAATGTATGTCATAACCACTTTATCTAGGTTACTCTTTTTGAAAAGTAAGTACAGTCAAGACAAAATAAACGTTTATGTTTTACAAAATTAAATAACGATTTTCTTTTAAATTCGATGAGATTTTGGTAGAGGGCGGCCTTGAATTGTCAATAACTTCAAACACGTATACACTATGAAATCTACTAACCTGTAAAGCGGTTTTCCGCCAGCATGCCGAAACCACAGCACCATATACACCCGGTCTTCATTTGAGTCCGGCTCGATGTCGCAAGGAAGGGAAGCCGTCCGCCCCACCACGGCTTCGACTTCCACCGTCGACACTGGAACAAAGTCGACTGTCTTTTAATAGACTTGATCTTTTTTTGAACTCATTGGGGGTAGTATAATCTAAGGTTTAAGAACAACTTTATTTCTCATAAAGAGTTCATACATAATTCACTTACTGAGAAACAAAATCTAAAACTTAAGATTAATAATTAGAGCGCACAGATGTATCTACGTTTAAAAAATAACAAAACAAAATAACAAAGAAAAATAAAAAATGTGGGTAAACAGATAACATAAACTCGATCGTAAGCAAGCATAACATGGATGTATGAATTTGATTTTTACTAGATGTGGCATATTTATATAATCTTGGCTTAAGAACCAAGAAAAATATAAGTACCTGAGCTTAAACCTTGGGAGAGCATACCTGCCGATCTATTCTGCAAAACTCACACCGTAAAAACTTAGTTGAATTGAACTTGAAGTGAGCTGTCAGTAGTGTCAATTTCTAGCATCAGCTGGTCGATTCTATTATAATCTCACCGTGAGAAGTTAGGTGAAGTGAGCTGTCATTCCATCTGATTCACTTCACCTGAGTTATCACGGTAAGATTTTTACAGAATAGCACTACAAACAGGTGAATGACAGCTCACTTTAAGCTTACTTCACCTAAGTGTGCATACACACGAGCGAGAAGCATCGACGACAGAGGCAACTGCAACCGTCGACGCGTGTCGCTGACAGCCGTCGAAGCGATCCTTTCGTGTTGAGCACCGTAAAGAAATACACCAGCGACACGTTGTCGACAGATGCAGTTATCTCAGTCGTCAATGCATGTCGCCTGGTTGTATGAGCACTAGTTTTCACCTTGATATTTTTACAGAACCGGCCAATCTAGGTCAGTAAAAGAAACTAATAATGACAGTTTTTGAGCTGATAACGTCTTCACTTCTCCACGAGCATGACTCATTGTCACGTTCCGCCTGAGCCGAGCGTGCAAGCGAGAGCGCGGTACAAGCGATAGAGAGGCACGATCGGCCTAAGCGTTCGGCTTGTGACGCATCTATCTCATAGGACGTTATCACGTAAAATTCGTCCGTAAACCGACTTTACAGACAACCAATTTTTAAATACCATTATCATCATTATCAATCATTCTAGGCAAGGAATTAACTAATAAGTATGCAGTTCATTTGTTAGAATATGAGATAACAAAACCTTCTAACAATCTGTACAAATATGTGTGGTTCTTTCCTCAAAAAACTTTATCAGACACCAATCTACATGGTCCTCACATAATCGGAACAAGATTATGTCTGGACTTTAAAAGAGACTGTGACCTCTGAGTTTGTTTCGGCCTTTCTTTTTAGAATAGTCGAATGGAAAACGCCGACCTTGTCTAGTTTTTAAAATAATAATTGACGTGTAAAAGTGTTTGTACTAACACTACAAACTATAATTATCTTCCTCCCTTTCATTTCATTCGTAAGTTTGCATGTCTTACACAGCTTGTTGAAACCAGTAATTTGGCAAACGTTTTCAGTAATTACAAAATACAAGATAGTTGAACGTTACTATTTTTCCTAGTACTTTGTATGGTATGGGTGCTAGTAATTTGTGTCAGCAGTTCTGACTAAGTTACAGATTTCAATAGGAATGGCGAGGAAGAGGTACGCGAGAAGGAGGTGCTCCTGGCTAATAACAGCCGCACGAGTCTATCAAAAGATATGCAATGCTTACTTGGATGTATGACCATAAATTACATATCGTGGATGGTTATCGTGTTACCCAATCAGGGTAATGGAGGTGAGATAGGCTGTCGCTCCATGTAAAATACTGTATTCAGCTGCATCCGGTTAGACTGGAAGCCGACCCCAACGGAGTTGGGAAAAGAAGAAAGAAATAACAACGCATTTATTGGTAAAACAGCAAAAAAAAATACACCTTATAACTGTAAAAACATAAAACAAAGATTATAATGCCAAAAGGGCCTCAACTCAGCATTTCCGATGACAACACAAGGTGTACCATCTGACGCTGTTTTTCTGCCCATGAGTGCCATACGCTAGAATAACAAACACATCGGGAACTTCTTGTTGTTGGGCTACTGGCGTTTGTATTTTGAAGTTAAAGGATTTTAATTTGACATCGAAAAGGTCATGCAGTCAATCATAGTCACCTTCAGTTTTCCTAGAATGTTTTAATATTTCAAGTTTGTTTTCCCAATTTCTTTTGAATTCATTTTTCTACAGACAATACTTGCTTTAGAAATAAAATCTTATTTCTTTTTATTTAGAAAAATATAAATTGGAAAAAAAAGTGGGCATGATTTATACCGTTAGTAGACTGTTAGCCTGCATCATCCCACTGCTGGGCAAAGGCCTCTCCCCATTACTTCCAGCTCTTTCGATCCAGTTCTAAAATGGACCACTGGTCGTTTGTTTTGTCCAGCTCGTCCCGCCATCGTCTACGGGTTCTGCCGTGACGCCTTCTAGCTGTGTCAAGGCTCTCATTGGGCATACAGCAGACGTGGCCAGCCCAATCCCATTTCAGCGTAGCGGCTTTTTGAGCAAAGTCAGTAATCTGTGCTTTGGAGTGCTGTATGGTGTTTCGAATATGGTCTGTCAATTTGACGCCTAGAATACTGCGCTCCATTACACGTACCTAATAGTAGGTAATGTGCATTCGCTACTTATTTGCCAAAAATGTAAACAAATATGAGTTTATGGAAAAGTAACTTTAATTCCTAAACAATAAATTGCAGTTTACGGTACAACATCAAACATTTTTATAACTTTTTCAATAGTTCTAGTCACTCTGAAATCAACTTAATTACCATTTAAATACATTTGATATTTGACTAACTTGAAATAACATTTTGAAACATCAGTTTGAATAGACTTTACTGAATAATATAATGTCTGATTTGCAGTAAATTTTTAATTCAGCTTAAGTACTCACATGACATAGCATCACGCCTTGTTTATCCGAAGGGTTGGGCAGAGGTCTACCTGTGCCGGAGTACCTATAATAGTACACCAACATTCCACAAGTTATGTTTAAGTCAAATGTAGTAGGGGGCGAGCTTATTGTAAACAGCCTTAAGGCATTTTGTACACAAACGGTTTCCTTGCCGTGAAATACTGCCGTTTATTCACCGTGTGAAGGCAAGGTCGTCAGTGTTGTATAGATTACTAAGGAAGCTTGTGTAAAGAAACCGTGCCGTCTACAAAGGGCCTTAGCGTATCCACCAGACATGTGGTATTTATTTATTTATTTCAAGCGACGCAGCCCATACAGAAGAACTAGCAGGGGATCGAGGAGGAGGGGGGTGAGGGGGGGGCTCAGGGGATCAGACCGGAATGAATCACCTAAACATACATATTTTTATTATAAAACAGTACTTCACTAGCTAACTCTTGTGCAGTTCTGTGGTACTTGTCCGCGGAAGTGACGTAACACCAGGTCCTGCTGCCAAAAGTCTTCTTCCATGACGATGGGCAGATAGCAATTCCGCACGCGCATCACGAACGCCTTGAAGTTGACGTTGCGGTGCGGCTCAAGCAACTGCACCCTCGATGTGTACCTTTGCAGCAATGCTGTGAGGATATGAAAGCTAAGCTACGAAATTATGCGACCGTTTCTACTAATGCTATATAAGCTGTGTAGCGGACCGAGTAAGATGTGCGAGGAAGATGCGCAGCTCGAGCTATGCGATGCATCGATAGTAGGGAAGGCACGGGAACTCGCTCTGCACATAGCTACACTACTCACGCATCCATAGCTCCCATATATAGCACGCATCCTTCCGTATAAAAAACATAGCTTAGTTGAACCCGTTTCCACCAGTTGATATGTGAACTAATGAATATGATTGGTTGATATCAAACGCATCTATAGCAACGTAGCATAGCACATCTGTGATGGAAAAGCAGCCAAAGGCTGATGTATTCGTTATTGCACAAACCAAACGATTCTAAAGATAAACAAAATATCTTTACAAACGATTCCACCTGTTCAGACAAGATAAATGTATAATGTATAGATACATAATAGAGAAATAATACCTTATAGTCGTAATATGTTTTCAGGACGGGTTCGATCCCAAACCAACATTGGAGAGATATCATATCAATATAATATTATGTTTTCTTTAAGATGTAATAATATTTACTGAGAAATGTTAGACAGAATTGATGTTATTATTTTATTATAAGATAACTATTTTATGTTATTTTATTCTGTTTTCTGTTCGAAAAGGAGGTGCATTATATTTTCATTACTGAAACGGGATCTACTCGTAAAAATGAAATATCTATTTTGTACTGTCTCGTTGCTCTACTGGTCGCTAGCTCTACGGCTAAGGAGGAGGTCCTGTGTTTAATTCACAGCTCGGGTAGTTCGTTACGGGTCTTTACAAGCCCGAAAGTCTGACAACCAGTCTTACCAAGGGGTTTCGTATTACCCAGTCACTGGGTTGTGGAGGTCAGATAGGCAGTCCCTCTATGTAAAATATTGTAAGCCGATCGCACCGCGCTGCTACCTCAGGCAACGTCTCAGTTAAGCGGTCGTTCTTTAGTACTCAGATCCGGTTAGATTAGAAGCCGACCCCAACATAGTTAGGAAAAGGCTAGGCAGATAATGATGATGAAGTATTAAAGAACATTTACATGGATTTCATAACTTAAGTCAAAAACACCAGCTAAGAAAAACTACAAAAGTAATATCTAACAAAATATTCCATATAAGTCATGTTTGATTCCACTGGTAGCGGCATGGCAATGTGTCATGTATGTCATTCCCCTCGATTAATCCTGCCAACTTGTCGTCTACTGCAATTTATAAGAAACTTAGTACAGAATTGGGTTATTGGACCTAAATAAGGCACTGTCTAGATTCTAGCGAAGTAATGTAGGCATGAAATACGTTGACAATTGCAGAGGTTTTAATATTCCTTTACAACTCAATAATTGGGTCAAAGTCTTACCATGGGGTAACGTGTACGTGCACGATACCCCTTGGTAAGATTGGTTGTCAGACTTCCGGGCTTCTGACGACGCGTAACGACTGTCATAGATCCATTGCACTATATGTATAAAGAAAAAATAATAATTAAGGATAAAAAAAAAGACTTTGTTAACTCATAATTTCAAGTAACTGCACAACCAGCGGTCGTCGACCCCATCAAAGTCAACTGTAGTTTATTAATTAAAATTAAGGGTTTCACATTTTTGTTTTTTTTTTCTGCTTTTATCGCCATTAGCCCATTTATTTATAAACGTTGCTTAAAGTAAGTAATGATAAGCGACTGTTTAAATACAAATGTTTAACGTTTAAACGCCTCTTAATTTTAGCCAACGTTTATAAATAAACCCCTAGTAATGATATCGATAGCTATCGACCCGTCATGTCTGCGAAGTTTCTAAAATTTAATTAGTTCCAGTATTTACAGCCAAATAAAGCCGAAGCCGACCCCAACATAGTTGGGAAAAGGCTAGGCAGATGATGATTTACAGCCAAATAAAGATACTATTTTTAGCTATCTAATATATAAATCAGGTATATAATCCTAGCAAAATCGTCTCTCAGGCTTAAAATAATTTCTTGTAACGTCGACGCTGGCACAATAAAATATCTCATCACCGCTTCCAAAAATTTTCCGCCATCTTTAAACAGAATAATTTACGAATTCAGAACTTGAACAGCGAAATTATGAATAGTCTAATTTTGGTTACGACTACCTGTAACCAAATACCTTTATTCTGCACCTGTTTCCTTATTATGAATTCAGTATTAAGAGCGTTTACAACGTACGACATTTCATACAAACTTTGAAGCCCTTGGTTTTCGAAATGAATGAACCTATTTTAATGAAACTTCGTACGCATAAGCAGGATACAAAGGTCTAAAAAGTTAGTTTATAACATTTTCTAAAAATAGTGCTACAGCCAAATTAGACCGATTTTAAATTTTCCATAGAAACAGATTTCCAGTTATCTTTTTTAAATAAGACATTTCGAAAAAAAAAGACGTTTCATTAAAATCGGTTCATTTATTTCGAAAAATAAGGTCTTGAAAGTTTGTAAGATATGCCGTACGTCGTCAACGCTCTTAAAGATTTGAACATTACAACTCGTAACAGTGTAACGTTTGTGGTTACAGCAACTACGTATAGTTTGCATTGTCACCATTTCAAACTCAAAAGACCATCTCAGACATCGATCTACATGGTCTTCATATAACCTGACCAAGATTATGATGTCTGGACTTTAAAAGAGACTGTGACCTCTGAGTTTGTTTCGGCCTTTCTCCTCAGAGTAGTCAGATAGGAAACGCCGACCTCATCTAGTTTTATAAAAAATATGATTGACGTGTAAAAGTGTTTGTACAAACCTACTTACAAAATAAAATCATTTATCATTTAATCTGACAAGCTGGGATTTTAGGTTCATCATCATCATCATCATCATTTCAGCCGAAAGTCGTCCACTGCTGGACCTGGCCTCCCCCAAGCACCTCCACTTCGACCGGTTCTATGCTTCTCGCATCCAACGGGTTCCTGCGGCCTTCACCAGGTCATCGCTCTACCTTGTGGTAGGCCTTCCAACGCTACGTCTTCTGGTACTCGTTCGCCACTCCATAACCTTTTAGATTAATTACTTTAAAATGAGGACTTATTTATTGGCTAATTAGACCTTCTTTTTGTAAATCCAAAATAAATTAGTAGATACAAAATCTTTATTTATTGTCTGTCCGTCTCGCTATAAAGACCGTTTTACTTAGAAATAGCTACAGGCTTTAATATTTTATAATCAATATCAAATACTAAGGCGAATAGCCCCAGGATTATTACGATTGTTCATCTATTTTCTTTTTATCATACAAGCTGATTTTTTCACAAAAAACACAAAAACGGAAACTTCAAGAAACAGAGCAAAGTGGACAAAGGGTCAATGAATTCAATTCCAATAAAGAAAACTGAAACTCATGTCATGTTGTTTGAAAGAGCTTCCCATTTTTACAGGAATCGAACTTTATCGTTTTCTGCTCGAACTTTATTTAAATCTAATTCTGTCTGTCTGTATGTTATCTTTTCACGCCTAAACCACTAAACAGATTTCGATAAAATTTGGCAAGAAGATAGATGGTTGAACATAGGCTGCTTTTTGTCTCAAAAATAATCCTAAAGGGGTTGATTTATGGGATAAAAGTATATTAGTATAGGATATCCAGCATTTCTTAAGTAGCTATGAAAATTCAAATTTATGCTTTTGGTAAGAAATAAAGAAATACGTTTTTCAGCGTTTTTGTAAAATCATCCCCAAAGGAGGTTAAATATCGATGATTTGAAAATTAACGTGTTGAAGGACAGTGATCGAGACACAATAGAAGTTTTATTGTTATTACGTCGAGGGGCGTTAAGTGTCCTGCAAAGTGTTAACATGTATTTTATATTGAAATTTTAGTGTATATCTTTTTAAAGAATTAGAAATTTAGTCAGTGTGTTACCTTTTCATGCCTTACGGCTGAACGGAATTCGATGAATGGCACTCAGGCATTGGTAATTACCGTGGGATAATTTCCGAAAGTCGCGGTCACAGCTAGTAAAAAATATAAACAAACGCCAAATAGGAGACAAGAATACACTTTATCGGTTTCCGAGTAACATAATTACATAATTTTAACATAATTTTAACAAAAATAAATGTCCATCTCAATTTTTTATACAATGTCGGATCAAAACAAATTGCTTTCAAAACTTGCGTTTATTTTTTATTAATATTGCATATTCTATTATTACGATAAAAATAATCCAAGGAAATGTTATCTCAGTGTAAAATATATATCAGCATTTCACCGTGTTGTATTAAACCCTGTGGTTTTCAATCTAAGATGGAAATACCGCATTGATTCCCATGAGTGTTTTGCAGGATTAGCGTTTGGGGTGTTATAGGGAGATACATAACATGGAATGTGATCGCTATTATACAAGAGAGGGTGATATTGGTAGTATTCGTATTATTAACACATCACATTATGCATCACATTACATCATAATGGCCATTTCGTAATTTCTTACATCACAATTTCTTTGCTCATTATCTATGAGGACCCTGCGAAATGTTGCCACTACATAAAGTGTAAAACTTTTACTGAGGATGATATTCTCATAGTATGTACCTATGTCTATTTCCTGTTTAACTTTATTATTCTATCACTTGTATATTAGTTTTCTTTAAGTACGCTGTACCGGTATAGTATCTTATTAATTGTTTGCTGCACCGGGTGACGTCATTACGTCGGCGCCGGCTGTCGCTGAAAACCAGCGCTGGGGCTCTGTCTAGCATAGGGTCGCAGCATAATGCTGAGCGATGGCCGTTTTGCGTGAATGTGACGCATGTTTCCCCCCTACCTTTTATTATTTTTTGTGTTTGTTCTTTTTTTTGCGTCATGTTCACCGCGAATAAACGTTTTTTCTTTCTTTCTTTCTATTTTATTCTTTAAATTATTTATTTGGGACAAAAACAGTTATACATTACAGTATTTACAAAAAGTAGTTATATTACAGTCGAAGAGACGTAGTGACATCGGAGTATGATCACTAACGCATGTTAAATGAAAGACAAAAAAAAGTGCGAGGAAAACAACAATACACGTGGCGCCATCTATTATCATAATAATTTTATTGTTGTTTTCCTCGGGAACAGCACTTTTTTTCGGGGTGAAAGATACCCTATCTCCGTTTCTGTTAGGATGATCGGTTCAGTGGTTTAGGCGTGAAAAGGTAACAAACAAACTTATTTTTGCATTTTTTATTTTAGTTAGGATTATAGTGACCTCGTTATATTCTTTGACGTACATACACAACCGGCCCTTAGGCATCGAAGTACTCGTCCGCATCGCTGTCATCCGGAAACGTGCCCAGAAGACTGGCAGCATTACATTGTTGAATGACAATGCTTATTCATTGACCAAAGAACGACCCAGCCCTCTGGTCACATGAAGAAAGACGCAAGACGAGAAGACCCTATATTTTAAGAGCGTTACGACGTACGGCATTTCATACAAAATTCGAAGCCCTTGTTTTTCGAAATGAATGAACCGATTTTAATAAAACTTCATACGCATAAGCAGGATACAAAGGTCTAAAAAGTTAGCTAAGAACATTTTCGCAAAATAGTGTTACAGCCCAATTAGACCGATTTTAAATTTCCCATAGAAACAGATTTCCCGTTATATTTTTTTTAAATAAGACATTTAGAAAATGTTCTTTACTATCTTTTTAGACTTTTGTATCCTGCTTATGCGTATGAAGTTTCATTAAAATCGGTTTATTTATTTCGAAAAATATGGTCTTGAAAGTTTGTAAGATGTGCCGTACGTCGTAAACGCTCATAATATTAACCGTAGACGGTCAAAACATTGCGCGATTTCTGATATTGTGCAATATAATTGATCTTAGGAAAGCCCGCCCTAGCCAGGATACACTCAAACAAACACCAGAATCTCCATCCGTATAGTGAAACATCCCCACAAAAAATACAGCAAAACCTGAAACACGGAAATGACAAAATCATTTGTTGTTTCACCCTAGGACATTACCATCTAACTTCAAATTAAATCTTCCTGTACGCACCTTAACCGGAATAAACCGTACCAAAACTAACCAGGTTTAATTTCAACACGGAAATCTAAGAAAAGAGAACCACGGACGTTCCCATTCCTTCTCAGACATGTTGATGCAAATTTATTTTTACACTCTGTACACTGGAAATTCAGTCTTATTCTCTACTCTTACGGTTCCTTTTCCTCTACCGTTTTCCAATAAAAGATCCTGCCAATATGGAGGTTAGAACAATTTGTAAGTGCTGGGACACACAGACTTTTAATTTGGCTAGTCGGATCGTAATATGTAGTCGTACGGTGAGTTTTTAGTGTAGAACTAACTTTAATACGCTCGTTTCGAATTCGGTGCTGTAACCGAGTGTGCAAACTCAGTTTTATTCGAGTGCTTTTAGAATTTCATTTTAGGTGGATATTTTAGCAAGCGATACTTGCGTTCTTTTGAAGGAGCTCGTCCGGGGAAATGCTACTAATCAGCCTAGCCTTTTTCCAACTATTTTGGGGTCGGCTTCCAGTCTAACTGGATGCAGCTAAATAAATAAGTCTTACTAAAGGGTATCGTGTTACCCACTAACTGGAACACGTTACCCCTAGGCAAGACTGGTTGTCAGACTTTTGGGCTTCTGACTACACGTAAAACTGTCAAAGATCTTTGAATGACAGCCGAGACCAACGGTTTAATGTGCTTTCCGAAGTACAGATGGGTCTCGACACGAAACGGCTGGTCACCCATTCAAGAACTGACCGGGGCAAACATAGCTTAACCTCCAAACGACTCTTGTGTCTGTATCATATAGCCACGAGGCCCTCCCAGCGAAGTACTATCACCATAATAATTATCTGCCGCCAAGCTGTGTTACAGTATTCGGGTTTGATGGGTATGGGTGCGAATTATAGACTTGTGACGTCATTTCAGCTCTGGCTTTTGGATTCCGACGAACAAATATAATAAAAGTTTGTTTGTTTGCTACCGTTTCACGCCTAAACCACTGAACCGATCATCCTGAAATTTTGCATATACATTGCCAGGTGTACAGAAACGGACATAGGGTACCTTCATCACGAAAAAAAGTGTTGTCCCCGAGGAAAACAACAATAACGTTATTATGACAATTGATGGCGCCACGTGTCTTTTGTCTTGCTCGCAGATAAAGTCGCGGGCAACAGCTAGTGTTGAATATGTGGTTTCGATTAATGTATTAACCTAATTGCCACACTTGTAGAGGCTGTATTACTATCGAATCCGTTCTATAGTGCCTATAACTGCGGTCTATTGTGTCAGCCATTGGTATCCATGCCAGGCAAAGATACAATTAGTGCATTGTCACGAACTGCTTGTCATTTAAACCGATTAGGGATCATGTGACCGAATACTGACGCTGTTGATCGGTATTTTCTCACGTCTGACCAAGTGTTGATTAGTATATTTGATGACTAATACCTAAGACAAAATAAATTAGAATACATGTGTAGTTGTAGGATGTTTGTTTGATTTCTAAACTTCGTTCTAAACTTCTCAAAGTTTGAGAGCATGATCAAGCAATCAGAAAAAGACAAAACATTTTTTTTATAAACGTGGACTGCTGTCACTGCTACTGTTACTGTTAGCCTGCATCATCCCACTACTGGGCCAAGGCCTCTCCCCATGACTTCCAGCTCTTCGATCTAGGTCTAAAGTGGTCCACTGGTCGTTTTTTTTCTCCAGTTCGTCCCGCCATCTTCTACGGGGTCTGCGGCGACGCCTTCTGGCTGTGTCAAGGCTCCACGTAGTGGTTGTTTTGGCTGGCCACGTCTATCGTATGTCCAATGACAGCACATTGGGCACACGACAGACGTGGCCAGCCCAGTTCCACTTCAGCTTAGCGGCTTTTTGAGCAACGTCAGTAATCCCTGTTTTGGAACGCAGTGTGGTGTTCCGAATTTGGTCGGTAAATTTGACGCATAGAATATTGCGCTCAAACCTTGAGCTTGGACATTTAAATGTTTGTCAAATTCCAGCGATCTACATTTATAAAAAAATGCGTTCTCTTTTTCTATTTGTTTCAACTTTAAACTCTATTAGAACCTAAGATATGCTAGAATATAAAATGCCGTGTACACCTAAAGTATAATGGAAATACCTGTTGAGAAAAACTGCTAGCGCTACTTGAAGAACAAATATTTAAAACCTTAAAAAAACACAAATACTGATATTCAGCTACATCAGGTTAGACTGCAAGCTGACCCCAACATAGTCTGGAAGAGGCTAGGCATATGATGGTGTATTCTTATATAAACACTTGAAGATCACTGCCTCCTATTTTATTTTTTTTCTAATTATAATTAATTTATTCTAATTAGGCTAAGAATAAACACTTTTCGAACGTCGAAATTAAATAATGAAAGTCCACCAAAACGCCCGCGATCTTTCGCTGGGAAGAAGAAGTGGCGCAACAAACTCCCCCAGCAGCACAGTTGAAGCTATTGAAGCTGGCCCTTCTGCCCAATCGCAACATATTTAACAAACCTCCAACAAACTCGACGCACTACAAGTTCGTATCTCAGTCGGTAATGTTATCTCAATCGGGGAGGAGTCGAAACATTTTCTTTGTACCGGTGCCGATTGAATGGCTGCGGTGTGAGCCAACACATTTGTAACTGAGAAAGGTAAATATTTCTAATGTAATTGAAGTTAAGTTATTGGGAAAGTTAAAAAACGAGTTGTAGGTAACATAATTCATCATCATCTGCCTAGCCTTTTCTCAACTATGTTGGGGATGACTTCCAGTCTAACCGGATGCAGCTGGATACCAGTATTTTACATGGAGCGAATGCCTATCTGACCTCCACAGCCCAGTTACTGGGTAATACGATACCCCTTGGTAAGACTGGTTGTCACACTTTCGGGCTTCTGACTACCCGTAAAGACTGTCAAAGATCCACGAATGACAGCCGGGACCAACGGCTTAACGTGCTTTCCGAGGTACGGAGGGGTCTCGGTATGTAAAGATGGTCACCCATCCATAGACCAACCGCGACAAGCGTAGCTTAACCTGATTGATCGACCTGTGCGGCTGTAATTATTTAGCCACGGGCCCCTCCCCATTATTATATTGCATAAATATAGTGGATAAGTAATAACAGCCGCACAGGTCGATTGATTAGGTTAAGCTACGCTTGCCGCGGTTGGACCATGGATGGGGTCCTCCAGACCGTCTTCAGCCACGGTGGCCAATCTCAACGGAGACTAGCCTTCGGCGCGGGAGATATTATAGTGCACAAGTGTGCGCGCAAACACAGGTGCACTCCCTCTTCCTTCACTCTCATAGTCCAATGGGACGGCAATCCAGACACAACTGGTGAGAGATCAGGCGCAGGACCAACGGCTTAACGTGCTTTCCGAAACACACGCAGGCCAAGTCAATGCCAAAGGCTAGCATATAAATAAATGAGAAACTGTAGCTCCTTCTGTTAACTACAATTAGTGTATTTTGCATTCAAAGATGTTCCCTCAGCGTCACTGAAAATAATCATGTTTGTTTTTTTCACCGGACAGCACCCGGAACACTTTATACTCAGTGTCCGGAATAGCAGCTTTTCCCGGACGAACTTAGCCACAAAGAGGTTTCACCAGAATTTTATTTATTAATTTATTTACGCAAACCTTACCTACAACTACTATTACAGATCTGCGATCCAATGCGTAAAAGTGGCCTTACTTATTTTTCAATAATCACTGCTTTACATTATTAAAATAACATAACATCGCGCCTGTAATCCGTAAACGGTTAAGCAGATGTGCCTATAGTACATCCACATGTCGCCAATAATTTTATGGAGCCCCATAATGGCTGAGCCTATTTTTTTTCTAACCTACTCGTTAGTCTACTTGTCGCAAGCACTATACAATATTATTACCATTAAGTATAAGCTTCAACCTTGGGGCGGGAAAAATGTTGTAAGATTTCTCCAGGCGGAAAATCACGATAGTAACCCGAATTCTAAGCTTACCAACAGTACTCTAGAGATTAGAGCCCATTTGGTGCTTACTTGCAACCTCCTCGAGTCCATTAAAATTTATTGGCAGGAAATGCGAGACAAACATTAATTTAGTTTAAAATTAGAATAAAAAAAAAACAAGTGACAAGCAGGTAGACAGAAAATCAAAAAAAAATTGAGTTTTTGCATTTATATTTTTTTTTTTTTCTATCAACACTCTTGTAATATAACAAGAGTGTCAGCAGTGGTGGCCCAGTGGTAATGGCCCCAACCCACAAATTGTACGTCGGGGGTTTGAACCCAGGCAGCCGCTTTACTTTGTGTAAATAATTTCATCACCACTGCTCTCAAAACGGTGAACGAAAACATTGTGAGGAAAGAGGAAACCAGCATGTCCTAGAACCAAAAATTCGAAGACATGTGAATTCTACTAACCCGCACTGGGCCCACGTGGTTATTAACCCACTCCCTCTCAAAGAGAGGACGCCTGTGTTCCAGCAGTGGGAACATTATGGGCTGAATATGCTTATCTAACAAACTGAATGTTTCATTTACTCATCTGGGTACGGAGAGCTCGCAAGAGCTCCTACAGTACCTACACCTCAACCTATCCTTAAAAAATACAAGCGCAAACTTAACTTTAAATTAATCAACGTAATAAATGGTGATGACCATACCACCATCCGCAACTTGTAAATCCATGTTCCCATTTACCAGCCCCATTTTCTCAGGCAAGATGATAAGTATTAGGAACATCTGTGGTGGGGCAATCGCCTCCGAAGTAATGCCTCGCTTAAGGCGAATGAACGAGCTCCATTTGTAAAACGATATAAGAACATGTCGCTCAGCTTATTTAAGATAAAACTTGGGAAGAATATTATGGTATGGTTGTTAAATTGTTGTGTTTTTTGGGAGTTAAGAAGTCTATTTTGTGGTTTATGTATTATGATTTTCGATGTAAAATATAGACGTATACGATTTTCTTGTTGTGCATTTTATATTGGATAACGAGCAGTGTTGGCCCAGTGGTGACGGCCCCGACTTACGAATTCTAGGTCGTGAGTTCGAACTCAGACAGGCGCTTTACTGTGTGTAAATAATTTCATCATCACTGCTCTCAAAAGGGTGAAGGAAAACATCGTCCTGGAATCGGCATGTCCTAAAACCAATAATTCGAAGACTTGTGACATCTACCAACCAGCACTGGGCCCGCGTGGTAGATTACAGCCCACTCCCTTTCTAAGAGAGAAAGCCCAGCAGTGGGAAATTTACTAGGCTGATATATATTCGATAACGATTGTCTTGCTGAACAGTATTAACTGTGCACTAATAAGTATACGAATATCAAATCAACATAAAACACAACATCATGCCTATATTCCAAAATGCATTGATTAATTGCATTTATTGGTTAAGTACGTCAATCCGCCAGTTATGTTTAAATCTCATATAGGTGATAGGAAGCGAGCCTGTTGAATATCAATCATTTTTGACATCATCAGCACAATCTGCTTAGGCTTCTGCCAAATATGGAGGCTTCCAGTCTAACCTGATGCAGCTGACTACCTGTATTTTACTTGACCCAAATGCTTATCTGACTTCTAAAACCGGCACTAGGTAAAACGACAACCAGTTTTAGGGTTTCGTACTCAAAGGGTGCCAAAAGTATCACTAGGGCTCCGCTGTTCGTCTGTCTGTCACAGGGCTGTATCTTCAGAACAGTAACAGGCAGTCACTTGAAATGACACCATAAGGCTATAGCCGCTATAACCAATCAATCAACTCAGCCTATCGCAGTCCACTGCTGAATATAATCCCCTCCCAGGCTGCGCCACAACACTGTCCTCCGCCTTCCGCATCCAGTCCGTCCCAGCCACCTTCTTTAGGTCGTCCGTCCATCTAGCTGGGGGGCGTCCCACACTACGCTTTTCCACTCCAGGACTCGTCTGCTCCACCGGCCGTCGGTCCTTCGACAAACATGGCCAGTCCAATGTCACTTCAGTTTGCTTACTCTGAAAGCTATGACGGTAACTCCTGTTCTTTTCCGGATAATTTAATTCCTGATTTTATCCTTCAAAGAGACTCCGAGCATAGCTCGCTCCATAACGCGCTGAATGACCTTGAATTTGTGCACCAGCTAGACCGTCAGTGTCCACGTTTCGGCACCATATATCATGACGGGCAGGACGCACTTGTTGAAGACCTTAGTCTTCAAACACTGCGGGATAGGCGACGAGAAGACAAATGCTGCCCAACCCAACTGGATCCTTCTGTCGGATTCTTTCTCAAAGTTGTGTCTACCGAGCTGGATTACTTGCCCTAAGTAGACATAATTGTTCACAACTTTGAGAAGCGACCCTTCCAGCCGATATATACAAAAAATAAAATAAAATTCAACATCAGAGTTGGTCCCCATACAAGAAACGTGTTTTTTCGATAATTGTACGGTGATACGGAAACCTTCGTGTGCAAGTCCGACAAGCACGTGGCCGCTTTTTTACTTTCAAAATCAATAACTAGGTTGATTCCCACAAAAAGGAAGAATTATTTCAGGCTATAAACACTTAGCCCAGGTTCACACGAGCGCGTTTTTCCCGCAGCGATTTTTTTTCCAACAGTGTGGTTTCTTGACGCGCCGGAATGCGGTCTTCGGCTCAATATCGAGTGTTGAAAATCCAGTGCGCGATAGTTTTATGTCTGTGCGAACGTGGGCTTACATCTAGTAAAATGCCATTAGCAGCCACACTGCTGCATCAGAATCATTATTCAAGGGAGCGATGTTTTTACGACCTCGCTCTCTTATTGATAGCTATTTTTTTTTACTATTTTCAATTTCTCATGCTTAAGATTACACGAGTAGCTAGATAGATACATAGTAGAGTAAAAAATAATAATAAAAATAATAATAACGGGAATAATATGACGGGAACCTCGTGAAAGCTGAGAAAGAGAAATAAATTAAATATCTTGACTTAGCACACGAGGTTGTTGACATGTGGAATGTGAGCTCGGCTGTCATTGTGCCGATTGTCGTATCGGCCAATGGCCTGATGGCCGAAAGCCTTGATCAACATCTATCGAGGCTCTCGTTAGGCGGTTGGATCAAGGGCCTGATTCAGAAGGCAGTACTCCTCGATACGGCTCGCATTGTGAGGAGGTTCCTGTCTGTGGAGCCCTAACCACCGGTAGCTTGGACCCTGCTCCCGATACCGGTGGGCTACTGTTTTTTATATTTTTAAATGTTTTTATGTTTTTTATATTCTAATATTTAAAAATATAATTAATATGTATATATCGATAAAATAAAGGAAAATAATAATAATAATATGAACATAATAATAATAATACTTTAATATGTATTTTTTTTATATTTAATATAAGAAATTGTGTGTTTCCTCATTGTTATAACGCTAGGTTTAAATTCTATCATTTTATTAAAAATAAAAAAAAAGCTAATTAAAATAGTCAGTCGAATTAAAATTGTCAAAAAAGGTAAGTTGCATAGGAATCACAAACTTTCGTAAGCACCTTTTATTTGGTGTACCTACTTTCTTACCAAATAAACGAATGAGATTATAATCCGTTTGGCCATTTTAGAGAGAAAGCGTAAGAAATAAACAAACAAACTCACTTTCGCATTTATAATATTAATTAAGAAGACTGTTTTTTTTTTTAAGGATGGGAAATCATCAAATGACCCCTGCCGCTCTGGGTGGAGCGGAAGGGAGTGCCAGACTCTTACTGACTAAAACCCATCCGTGTTCCTTCCTTAGCCCTTCATGTTCCGGGGCAGCGGTAACCCTTTCGGACAATCCCGCTGCAAGAAGACTGTTAGGATAGACCTAGAGTCTATCCAAAAAATGTGCCCAAAAGGCTGGCAGATTAATAATAATAAATTTATGCCTGTTAGTTTATAATAATATAAATATTATCTTGTTTGAAAATAAAACAGAACTTTTGGCATTTGTCTTTTTCTCTGTATCTAGGTGGGTGTTATCATTATTAGTCTGTTTTTAACACTTTGGAGAAATCAGACATGATTTTATGTTGCAAAACTATCCGTAATTTTCTACAGCAATGCAATTTCTCTTGGTCACATGTAATACATAGTTCAACTGAGTAGTTTTTATTTGTACTAGCGTGTCTATTGCTACTAACCTTCGTGTTTTGTTATCTTTAACAGTTCTTTTGTATCGTGTTGATGGTAATAAAAAAGTTAGTTTCTTTTTTCTTGGCAGAAGCACCAAGCACAACTTGAAACACAACTGTCTGTACAACTTGAGACCCGCTTCAGAACGAGTCGTACTTGCCTAACTATCACCTTTGCAATTGATTTATTTGAGAGGATAGGAAGAATCGCACTTTGGGAATAAGTTTTTTGTAACATAAAATTTTGATTGTTTTCAAGTATTTTCTTGTCTTCCAACTAAATTAACAAGATGGCCTGCTTCCAAGAGATGATAACACATCGGTCGGCTTCCAGTCTAACCGGATGCAGCTGAATACTAGTATTTTATATCCCACCCTACCCCACAACCCAGCCTATCTGACCTCCACAACCCAGTTACTGAGTAATACGATACCCTTTGGTAAGACTGGTTGTCAGACTTACGGGCTTCTGACTACCCATAACGACTATCAAAGATAAAAAGAACGAGAATGAAAGAGTTTAACGTGCTTTCTGAAACACGGAGGAGTCTTGATGCGGGCGAAACCGCAGGACGCTGCTAGTGTGAAATAAATGCTTTAAGATTGAGTTTGAGGTAAGTAGTAACCAAAAATAAAACAGCATACTTGTCCCCATGTTTATAGTAGCCACGGACAGGACCACTTTACCAAGGAATTAGACAAACTACATCAATGAAAACCAGAATTATGCTGAGCGATGTCCGTATTTTTTTGTTTGTGTTTTATTTTGCGTCATGTTTTTATCCGTTTAACTGCATCTAAACCAGCTCAGCAGTTTCATAGAAAAAGACACACAAAAACTTACCAACTTCACACAAACAAGATCGTTACGTACACTTTACGCCAATCGCGAAACCGTCTTTTTTCCTCTTTAAAAATATATATTCGGGCACATCTACACTGGCGTTTTATCGAGTGCTGGAGTCGTTACGAAATCATTACATTTTATGGAGCAATCAAATGGGCCGCTTGCTGTTCGAACCGTATTTTAGTAACATGGTGTGTACTAAGTTTTAGTGAACTAAAAGAGGAAAGAATGTGTCGGTTATCAGTGTAGCTAGGTTAGAGTCTAGGATTAATTGATTATAATTTTTTAATTAAAAATATTGAAGATCGCTCGAAGATCTCTGTTTTAAAAGCCTTATAATCATAATGACGGCTTGACTTTTAATGAATTGGACACATTGGACCCTCGTAATTTTCCTTTGACTTACGAATGAATTGACGCGTAGAGGATTTGAGAGCTACGCGGTCGTAGCGACGTAGCAATGACTTGCTACGGCGTAGCTCGAAGTCGTTGATTTTATATTTGAAAATAAACTCAGTCAATAATGTGTCATGCATACAGCCTATGTTCGCGCTAGGCCCACAGGACAGCCTATAATGTTCCCACTGCTGGGACACAATATGTCTACCCATTTTTGGTACTAGGACATGCCGGTTTCCTCACGATATTTTCCTTCACCGTTTTGAGAGCAATGGTGAAGAAATAAATTACACAAATTAAAACGCCAGCTTGGGTTTGAACCTGCCAGATATAACTTGTGGGGTGGGGGACGATGCCCTTTGGCCACCACTGCTCAAGGAATTACAATCACATATTATTCAAGAGAAAACTGACAAACTCATGAAACATTGAACAAACTATGAATAATAGAGTCCGCACACGTCTTTGGTCATAATTTTGCGGCCGAACCGTTTTGCGGCCGATTCAAAGCCGTGAGAATAAACATGAGCCGTATGCGAATCGGAAATGGAACGGACGCTGTCTAGTTACGGCCCGGATGGAGTGCCGTTCAGTTTTTACTTATGAGGCTAAACTGCTAAGGGATTCTGATGGGACTGTATGTTATTTTTTTAAGGCTTTCTTTGACCTTGCCATTTTGCAAATGCCAACACATTCTTCCAGGGCTCGGAGTAACTTTCATGTATAGAATCCATACTAATATTATAAATGCGAAAGTGTGTCTATCTGTTTGTCTGTTACCTCTTCACGCTTAAACCGCTGAACCGATTTAGATAAAATTTGGTTAGAGATAGTTTGAGTCCCGGGAAAGGACATATGATAGTTTTTATCCCAATATTACCAGAAACCACGAAGCACTGCTAGTATTGAATAAGGACCAACATTTTTAACCAGTTATCCAAGACTTGCTTGACCTGAGAATTGAACTCAGAATGCCTCACCCCGTAGCCATACTAAGGTACCAAAGATATTAAAAACTCGAACCACTCTGCCTGATTTTCATAAAATACATATTTTTTTACAGCCATTCTGTGATCTATAGCGCAAAAACTAAATTGCCACTACGCCAAACGCACCATAAAATTCTTACAGGTTTCCTCAAACACTGCTCGACCTGGGCTTAGAAACCTAGAAAATCATGCTAAGTAGCCACGCTGTTCACCACTGAGCCTTTAATAAACAAAGATAATCAATTCATCTTAGTACAAACGTCATGATGTAATACATTATGTACCAGGAAGCCTCTCTACCCACGTCGGTATAACAAGCCAAAACAGTTCCAAGACTGATAGTAAATACATCAGCAAACATAATATGTGAATACATAATGTGGTATCCAATACCGACCCGGTATTTATATACCGGTACCGCTAGCGAGTAACATGCGGCGAGGTCTTGTCTTATGTTGTAAGATTGGACGAGTAATAGCGCCGTGGGAGTTTTTGTAAGATCTGGCATTTAGTGGGAAGTTTTTAACCGTCTTCTTGCAAATCGAGTTCAATTGCACATCGCCATGCAAGGTCCACGATGTTGCAGTTTTCAATTGCACATCGCCACACAAGGTCCACGTTGTTGCAGTTTTTAATTGCACATCGCCATACAAGGTCCACGATGTTACAGTTTTCAATTGCACATCGCCATACAAGGTTCACGTTGTTGTAGTTTTTAATTGCACATCGCCATACAAGGTTCACGTTGTTGTAGTTTTTAATTGCACATCGCCACACAAAGTCCACGTTTTTGCAGTTTTTAATTGCACATCGCCATACAAGGTCGACGTTGTTGCAGTTTTTGTATTTCGAACCATATTCCAATTGAGGTTAGGTTCTTAATTATTATTATTTAAAGTGTCTTTGACATATCTCGGGACCCTGAAGTCCCGGACTTTTGGAAGGCGTACGAGGTGCTGAAACCAACTCGCAGAGGCCCGTTAGACGCCATTATCTTTTTTTGTTTCCTTTATTAACCGGTCAAGCCCCGCGCGTGCTACATCGGTCACGATACAATAGAAAATCAATTGTGTCTCATTAGCGGAACATAAAATCTAAAGCCCGGTTCAGACGTAACGCGCGTCGACACACGTCAAAAGCAATTTACACTAAATAATGACGCGTGTTAACGCGCGCTCATGTGATCGGTTGTACGTAAATACCATGATGTCCAGGCGCACGATTCGAAAACGCGCATCTAAATTTAGCCACCTAACCGGGCCTTATGTTCTTAATAATTTAAAAGCAGCGGTATCACCCGCATAAGTGTCGATCCCGTGGGCATATCGGGTTAAAAAGTATTCTATATATTATTCTGATGTACAAGCTGTAAAGTTTCATCAAAATCCGTTTTGTAGTTTTTACGTGAAAGAGTAACAAACATCCATCCATCCTCACAAACTTTAATTGCGTTTAAAACAATATTAGGATTACAATTTAGCCTAATAGACTAATAAGGAATTTACCTCTAACTTATTATTTAGAAATTACGTGTATTGTTATTAAAAGTCTAACATATCCTACTGCAGTGCAAATGCCACTCAATATAAAATTCTCGAAGTGAAAACTTAGGTGAAGTAAGCTGCCAATAGTCCGTCAATACATCAGAGCGGCAATTCTCGTAATTTTAAGAACGTTCACAGTCTGGGTGCTTACTCTCGAATATCATTCCGATAGATCGACATTGGTCAAACGTCAGTTGCTTGAGTTAAACGTCAGGGATTGGCTAGACTCAGTGAGTCCAGCAAATCCCTGACGTTTGACTGACAATTATATTCGAGAGTAAGCACCCTGACCTGTTTCGATCTGTCAAAAATACCTCGAATTTCCCTACATTTTTGACAAGTTTTTGACTTTGATTGCCGCTGAGGTGGGATTGCGACTAGACTTTGAACGTTTATAATTGGCCTTCTGCAGGTGGAATGACAGCTCACTTAACCTTAATTTTCAGGGTGAGATTTTTACAGAATATACCGCCAGTTCTTGTAGAAATAGTCCAGAAAACAGATAAATAAGATTCAGGTTTGAACTCAGTTATTGGATTAAGAGCTTAAATTTTTAGATAAAACTTCGAAATTTAAAAAAATCGCTCGATGTTTTAGACTTGGGTCTAAAAATAAAATGTTGTTTTGTAAATAAAAAACTGTTCCAAACATTTTGACCGCGTAGGTATTGCACGGAACTGGGAAGTGTGGCAGATAAAAGGGGAGGTCGATATCCAGCAGTGGGTGATTCCGGACTGAAATGATGAAGATAATGACATTGCACTTTTGTATGAAACAGCAGTTTTTTTTTTTGAGACCCTGAATTAGTATAGTTATGACATAGTGTTGGTTGGTGCCATTGTAAAATAGGATCACATTCATGAGTACGGTCATCCATATGCCCCATCCACTCATATGCCCGGGTTTTTCCGTGAGTGGATATCCTGAAACAATGACATTGAATTCAAATCACTCAGTATAACTGCTTCTTTGGTACGTACTCTAAAAGTATTTCCAAAGAAAAAAGAATTTTCTAAATCGGTCCAGCTGTTTTCGAGTAATCAGATTACGTACAGTTATATCCCTAGGATATAGCTATATTATATGATACTCATATATGTATAGGTCCAAGTAAGACAGTAAATACGATCCGTTTTCATATAATCATATCACGGTATATAGCCATATCCCTAGGGATATAACTATATCACGGGTTCAGCCATCTTACTGCGACACATATATAGAAAAATAACTGATAACCTCCTCCTTTTTTTGAAGTCGTTTAATAATTAAGTACCAAGATTAAAATAATAAATAATATGATAAGATAAATTCTTGAACTGAAGAATTCTTAGAAATAAATTCAAATTTCCGTTTCTACGTAATTCATGTTTAATTTATTTATAAATTGCCAAAAGCTAAGAAAACTAATTTATTGAAGGCATATAAAACAGGTACGATTATGAGTAAAAGGAAACTTGGCGTTTAATTGCGATTTTGTTGCTAAACGATTATAATTATGTAAGTACATAGAATATCGGAGTTGCCGACATAGCTTGCAGAGTAAATAAACTGACGTGGCAGTGGACTGGCCATGTTTGTCGAAGGACCGATGGCCGGTGGAGCAGACGAGTCCTGGAGTGAAGACCGCGTATCGGCAAGCGTAGGGTGAGATGCCCCCCAGCTAGATGGACCGACGACCTTAAGAAGGCGGCTGGGAGAGACTGGATGCGAAGGCGGAGGACAGGGTATTGTGGCGCAGCCTGGGAGAGGCCTACGTCCAGCAGTGGACTGCGGTAAGCTTAGTTGATAGCATATTGTGCACACATTGACTAGGTCGCTGGTCTAGTGGCCGCAAACTTCGACTGCAGAGCATAAGGTCTTGAATATAGGAATTTATTTTTTTGTATTTATTTATTTAGAAAGAAAATAGGTTTAAATCTTTCGTTTTAATGCCATAGGTATTTTTTGTCAACCTTTGGGTGACGCAGAGACAAACTGTGGTGAAATAAAAAAAAAAATAAGAATAAATATTTATTTTAATAGGAGCAGCCTGGAGCCTGGATTTGTGCCCGGTTTTTGCACGAAGATTAAATTCGTAGGTTTCTGCAACAAGCTCGCCCTGACTGACGAAATGTTGTTGTATTTCCCTCTGTCAACTTTTTCGGCAAAAACATTCATAACTTCATGTTATAAAAATACTAGTATCCAAAAGGACTCACCGTCCAATACCAGCTCTCGAATATCGAAGACAGAACCTTTGACATTTGAAAACGGTTCTTAAACCAACTTACATACATCGCGTTAATGATGCTCGACGGATATCGAAAGGTACAATTATACCCAAATTTTGTAATTTGAATATCGTTTGGATATGTTTCTGATATTGGTTACATATAGAGAGCAAGCGTGATGCTAACTAGGTCAATTTAATTTTAGGAATAATTTCACCGTAATGTACATTTACTTTGTAAAGTATTATATTATGACACTAGCTACTGCCCGCTAGTGGCTAAATAATTAAAGTCGATCGTTCAGGTTAAGCTATCCTTGCCGCGGTTGGTCCGTGGATGGGTGACCATGTTTACATACCACGGAGGGGCCGTGCCTCGGAAAGCACGTTAAGCCGATGGTCCCGGCTGTCACTCGTGGATCTTTGACAGTCGTTACGGGTCGTCGAAGGCCGAAATTCTGACAACCAGTCTCACCAAGGGGTTTCGTATTATCCAGTAACTGGGTTGTGGAGGTCAGATAGGCAGTCGCTCCATGTAAAATACTGGTACTCTGCTGCATCCGGTTAGACTGGAAGCTGACCCCAACATAGTTGGGAAAAGGCTAGGCAAATGATGAGATGATGACTAGACTGCCGGCGACTTCATCCGCGTGAAATTTCTTGTTCCTATACACCACGTCGCATCGCCCGCTTCGTTTTCACTTAGCGTTCTTTTTGACTTTTTTAAGTTCCCATGTTATAATCATTAGTTTCTATAAGTATCACATTACATAATCGATACTTAACATAAGCAACATTTAATATCTTTTCTTCTAATATATAAAATTCTCGTGTCACAATGTTAGTTGCCGTACTCCTCCGAAACGGCTTGACCGATTTTTATGAAATTTTATATGCATATTCAGTAGGTCTGAGAATTGGCTACTATCAATTTTTCTAACCCTAACTGATAAGGGTTGTCCACCCCTAACATTTAATTTTTATTTTTTGGACATTTTTTTTATAATGTGTCATTAAAAAATACATGCAACCCTAAATTTTCACCCTTCTATAACCAACCCCTATTTTTTAATAGTCATTTTAGATTTTTTTCTACACTAGAAATTCGCTAGAAATAATGTATATGGCAAAACAACGTTTGCCGGGTCAGCTACCTAGTAATTTTGATTTTTTTTTGTGTTTGTGCTTTTGAACCAGAAGAAGACGGTCGACGTCAAGGGCATCCCGAGGTTCGGTTTGGTTAGGTGCCTTTTCTATTTTTTGGCCAAAGAATCAGCATCGCCATACAACGTGTACATATTATTTTAAGTTTGTTCTTATATATTATTTAAATATTATCTTTTTTAATATTATATAAACATTGTTAATATCTCATAACCCATCCGAAATTCCCGTGAAATTGGGTTTTTCATTTACGTTAAGAAAAACCCACTTAATATTCCTTAATTGGACTGCATTTCTCAGTGCACTGTCAATAAAATTCTCTTTAAATAACTGGAGGCTATCAGACAATGTAAATAGAGTTAAATTACGTACATTAATTAAATAATTTACATTCCATGAATATTGTTCATCAATTAAGCACTGAAAATAAAACGGAATCATTTAAATAATAATAATAATAATAATCCATTTATTTCAGGCGACGCAGGCCCATAGATAAATACCTTAACCTAAACATACATATTTTTAATTATAAAAAACTAACTAATTATAGTGCACGCACTTCTCTAGCTTCCTCTTGTGCTGTTCTGTGGTACTTGTCCGCGGAAGCGACGGAACACCACATCCTGCGGCCAGAAGTCTTCTTCCATGACGACGGGCAGATAACAATTTGGTACACGCACCACGAACGCCTTGAAGTTGACGTTGCGGTACGACTCCAGTAACTGCACCCTCGGCGTGTACCTCGTCGCCGACGCCTCCGCCGCCGCCGCCGTCGTCGTTAAAGCTTGCGTTGTGTTGCTTAACATTTTCGTTGAAAGAATGTGTAAATATTATGTAATTTATTATTTAATTTTCCACGTAAGATGTTGAAATGTTGTGTTTGTGTTGTTGTCCCGTGCCGGACGGATCCCCGTGCCGGACGGCGCGTATGTGTTCCACGCGCGCCTCAAAGAGATGTCAGCAGACATGGAGGGGCCCGTTAGGGCCGAAGCCTGCCGGGGCAGCGGGATTGTCCGAAAGGGTTACCGCTGCCCCGGAACACGGATGGGCTAAGGAAGGAACACGGATGGGTTTTAGTCAGTAAGAGTCTGACACTCCCTTCCGCTCCACCCAGAGCGGGAGGGGTCATTGGATGATTTCCCATCCTTAAAAAAAAAAAAAAAAAAGATGTTGAAATACCAATAATGGTATTTTTTGCGGGTAAAAATCTCCAATTTCAATATTACTGTTTAAAGTAATTAAAAGCTATTTTCTTTATAACAAATTTAATTAGATGTTTTAACTTGGTGCACCCATTCAATTTCATCCTGTAGTGACCATCTTGATGATGTTCTTCAGAAAGGTCAGTTGCGTAGAACTCGCACTCGGCTTGCGTGAATGTAGCCAATCGGTATGTATTAGCGGATTTCGTATCTTATTGGGCATATATTTTTGTTTACTTAGTTATTATATTAGCTATGATTGCGTGTTCACTGAAGTGTGAATGATTGGCTGTCTCAGCATTGTTTCTGGGTACATTTCCGGCAGTGGAAGCGATATACTACAATAAGTATTGAGCGTAATAGTTTAGATGGTTTGCTGTATTGCATGTTGAGAGGATGACTGAAAGGCGACTATCATAAAGTATTTACAAGGCAGATGTCAGTGGAAACGCTGGGAGGAGTCACCCTAGGAGGACATAATAGTGACCTTATTGGTGTTGTTCTACAGTAAGGTCAGGTGAGTAGTAGGTACTCGCAACCGTTGTGCGTATGTGACCAGAGGGGCAATTCTCGTAATTTTAAGAACGTTCACAGTCTGAAGGCCAATTCTCGTAATTTAAAACTTTTAAAATCTAGTCGCAGTCTCATCTCGGCGACAAATAAACGTCAAAAACATGTCAAAATGTAGGGAAATTAGAGGTATTTTTAACAATTTGAGACTGAGATCAGACTGTGAACGTTCATAAAATTACGAGAATAGCCCCTCTGATCTCAGTCTCAATTTGTCAAAAATACCTCTAATTTACTTACATTTTGACAAGTTTTTGACATTTGTTTGTCGCCGAGATGAGACTGCGACTAGATTTTGAACGTTTTAAATTACGAGAATTGGCCTTCAGATTTGTGTCAGAACATAAACGAAGCAAAAGGAGTATGTAGGTAAGGATCGTAGCAGGTGGCGTTTTGTATATAGTTTCCAACCTCTGTCAGTGATTTTATGTATGTGTAGCGGTATCTACAAAACGCCACATGCGAAATACGCGTCATACTGACGTCACACAAAATCCTGCATGTCGCAAGCATAGTTTTCCGCTCAACTAGCATATTATACAACGGCCCTACATGAATCATCAGGCAGCTCCCCGCTAGACACGACACCCATCTGGTCGGAGGATCCTCCCTTCTATACGAGTATTGCTTGTATCCAATTTCTTTAGTCGAGTGATTAGATGTAGTATTTTGTGCCGGAGGTTGTATCGGCATTACGAAATTAAAAGAAAAAAATACCCGCGATGACGCATGCGTAATGGTGGTGAACTTTGGAAGAACAATAGTATGTATTATATGTCATTGGATTCAGTATGAATGGGGCTATGTTTTAGGTAAATAAAAAATATGGTCATCGCTTTAGATTTTGAAAGGTTTAGGCGAAGAACCTCAGAAACGCAAAATGACAGATTAGCGAATTGAATTTTTTATTGGTGTAATGTAAACAAAAATAAAAAGTAAACATTTATTGAAAAAAATCAAAGTCATTTAAAGTTACGAAACAAGCTGTGTAATTTTTCCTGTTTTGTCCCCTTGACGATACAATCATTAGACTAATAGCGGTCCATAGAATTTTTTTGTGTACGAGTCGTGTATAAGTGGCAAGACTACCCGCGGCGTGAAAAAAAGTGTTCTGCGACGTTCTAGACGATGTCACGGGAAAACCGGGTCTTTGAGTGGTTGACGACTGAAAGAGAGAAAACGGTGTGTAACCATTCACCTGATATAATACGTTTATTAGTAAGAGGATTAGGCTATATTATGTTATGCTATAATAGAGAGCAATGGCCCTGGCCAATCCGGACACCCGGCTAACTACCGAGGCTGCCCCAAGGCTCCCAAGTCTTCTTCTCCCAAACTGACAAAGCGCGCGAGCGACCGTCAGCAAAGGGAAAGCCCCTCTGTGAGGATCCCGATCCCTTCCTCCCAGATGCCCGATAGGCTCAGTCCCCAAAGGCCCTCCCCATGGGCGAACCTCAACCACCTCAAAGCTCCCGCAGCTTCGGTGCCCCCTCCACCCCCGACTATCCCAGCGCTGATGTCAACTGTCATCCACGCGCCATCAGTAGGCCCCTCGGTCCCAGTAGCCCCACCGGTAGCCCTTCCCGCCGCCGCGCCCAGGGCTCCCGCAGGTCCCAGTAGGTCCCCCCCGACCCCCGCCTCCCGCCCCCAGCCTAGCAGCATGGAGGTAATAATCGGTGCTTACGCAGCTTTTATTGCCCCCGCAAATGCCATGGCAGCGGAAATCCAAGCCTGTAATGGCAATCCTCGGCGCATCGCCGAGATTTTCAATGCGTATCCTCAGATTACGCAAGTCATGCAAACCCTCAACTTCTAAAAGCTCCAATGGCTTTACAAAGAATGAGCGTTACCAAACCCCGATCCCTTAGACTAGGGTTTTTCAATGCAAACGGCATTAAAAAACAACGCGAAGAGATCGCCGCGTTCCTCCGCGATCACCAGCTCAATGTCCTCTTAGTCCAGGAAACCTTCCTGAAGCCCCATCTGCGGAACCCGAGCATTGCCAACTACAAGATAGTTCGCAATGACAGGTCTCGCTGCCACAAGGGCGGTACCCTCATCTACTATAGGAAGTCCCTCCATTGCATCCCGATAGACCCGCCCGCCCTTCTCTCTCAGCTAGAGATCTCTATCTATCGGCTCGGCATAACCGGTCACCCCTCAATCACCATCATCTCCGCTTACATCCCGCCCATCAATGGTGCGGAGGATCCCATCTCTCTCTCTACCGATTTCACTACCCTCTTCGGTACGAGTGACTCCGTCATCATGGCGGGAGATCTCAATGCCAAACTTCCCTCTTGGAACAGCAGCACGACCACTACCAGAGGTAGGATCGTGTACAAGCTCTCTCTCAAGAATGTAAACCTCCGTTTGCAGTCTATCGAGACGGTACAAGAGCTTGATTCTGACCACCGCCCGGTCATCTTGCACCTGGCCCCCTATTCGGGCCTCCCGCACGACCCCAACCAGCCCCCCCAGACCAAAATAGTCACCGACTGGAGGAAAGTAAGCGAAAGACTGAAATCCACCACGTCTCCCCACCTAGACTCCATCCCCGAGCAAATTATCTCAGTCGCAGACACGACTGGAGCGATCGACTCGTTCACAGAGCACGTTCAATCCGTACTGACGGATTGCTCACGGGAAGTTCCAGTGATGGAAGACCATCGCTGGAAACTGCCCGATGACAATAATACCGATCCAGCCTGTCCCTTGCTGTCCTCTTCCAGCGACGCCCTGAGCCGAGGTCCGAACCCCGCAGGGGGTTGCCCTTAGCGCTGTCGCTTAGTTTTTAAGTTATTGTTTGCCCTGGCTGGAGGCCTTAATTCGAGGCATCCACAGGAAAGTCCGGTTAAGCAGTAGCCATCCTCATAAAGGATGAACTACGAGATGCCATTGTTTAAAAAAAAAAAAAAAATTGAGCAATGGTGGCCCAGTAGCAACGGCCGCGACTTACGAGCTGTAAGTCGTTGGTTCGAACCCAGACGCTTTGCTTTGTGTAAAAATTATTTCATCATTAAAGCTCTCAAAACGATGAAGGTTACATCGTGAGGAAACCAAAAAACATCCTAGAACAAAAAAACCCGGCAAAAAAAGGTCGCGTGGTTGATTACGGCCCGTTCCCTCTCATAGAGAGGAGGCCTGAGTTCCAGTAGTGGGAACATTATAGGCTGATTATGCATCTAACGATTTATGCTATACTAAAATAAGCATAACATTAATCGTTAGGGTTGAATAAACATCAGCCGATTCCCGGCCACCGTAGGCGCGGGCTTGCGGACGGCGAGCAATGGGCAGCTCACCGTCGGTAAGGACCAGGCCCGGGTCGATGGCCCGTTGTGTTCCACATACGCCTCAAACAGATGTCAGCACTAACTGATGGGGTCCGCTAGTGCCGATGCCTTCTAGGGTTGTGGGCTGTTCGAAAGAGATACCGTGGCCCCTGGCACAGTCAACTGAAGGAACACGGGTGGGTTTTAGTCAGTAAAAGTCTGACACGCCCTCCCGCTCCACCCAGAGCGGGAGAAGTTATTTGATAATTTCCCACCCAACAAAAAAGCGTTGAATAAACATAACTGATATAGTTTGGTAGATAAAAACCTATTTAGTAAATGCTACGTCCATTCACTTTATATTGTACCTGTTGAAAACTAACCAAGCTTTACCAAATCTAAATAATTGAGGTGGATAAAATATTAATTGGGACGTGATTATTATTTTAATTAATAGCCTGTGTTTAGCAATGTGTAGAAATAGGTGTAAATGAATGTAAATTGATGTACTGAGCGTTTACGACGTACGGCATTTCATACAAACTTTCAAGCCCTGGTTTTTCTAAATGAATGAACTGATTTTAATGAAACTTCGTACGCATTAGCAGGATACAAAGGTCTAAAAAGTTAGTTAAGAATATTTTCGAAAAATAGTGTTACAGCCAAATTAGACCGATTTTTTGTTTTCCATAGAAACAGAGAATTCCAGTTATCTTTTTTTAAATAAAACATTTCGAACACACAGCTTAAATCAAACCAACAACTTCCATATCTATAATTGCGATGGTATTTTATTATTGTGTGTAAAGAACATGACTATTAACATCCATTACCTACCATTTACAGGCCTAACAAAAGCTTGTATTTGTTCAGGTGTAAAACTTATATTTATAAAAAAGACAATAGGTAATAAATCTAGATGTTTTCAAGTCGTAAAAACCAAGTGAATTAGAGGTGGATCACTAGTCAATAAAAAAAAACAATATTTTGAACACAATTCCGCGGTCATAGCGGTTAAACTTCACTATTTGAACACACCCAGTTACAATATATAGATTTTATCAGTGAACATACTTTTAATTAAAAGCTAATTAACCAGCGTTTTGTTCGCGCAGTGTGTATAACAAGTGGCGCGTAAACCCTTTTGTTGAGCTCCATATAAAACACGTTCACAAATTGTGCACACTTTCATTTATAGTTATTGTTACGAATTTTATAGGGTAACTAGTTGTCGGTCGATTGGCCCAGAGATGAGTTCCGAAAATCATTTTATAGTGCAACATTACGCTTAAATCAAAGCATTTATTTCAAATAGGCACATAAAAGGCACTTTTGTATTTTGCATGGAGATGAATGGGCAAGAAACTCCAGCGTTATTCTTATTAAATGTTTTACAATATTTTGTATACTTACATTCATTATATGATTACGTGTGAAGACGATGCATAGAGAAAAAAATTGCTATACTTACCACAATAGATAAAACAATTAAAAATGAAGTCATGATCATGAATCATAATAAATTAATAAATTATGAATGAAGAAAAAAAAATACAAATAATACCTAAGGTAACTTTACGTAGGGCACGCCGCGATAGCGGCGGTAAGGCCCCTCTTTGAGGAGTGGCTAGAGAGGCGTCACGGCGCCCTCACCTACCGCCTGACGCAGGTCCTCACCGGACACGGATGTTTCGGGAGGTTCCTGCACATCATCAGGCGGGAGGAAACGCCCGGGTGTCACCACTGCGAGGATCGCCCAGAGGACACGGTGGAGCACACGGTGGAGGTCTGTCCCGCTTGGGCAGAGCACCGCCGTGTCCTCGTAGAGGCGATCGGCAGCGGCGGCGACCTCTCGCGCCCGGCCCTGGTCCAAGCCATGGTCCGGGGCGAGAGGAAGTGGGAGGCAGTCACCTCCTTCTGCGAAGCAGTCATGCTAGCGAAGGAGGTGGCGGGATGGGCGAGGGAGAGAGCTGAGAGAGCCGCCCGTCCCAGCCGCCGCGGTAGACGCTCCGGGCGTAGGGAGCCGCGTGACGACTCCCGGCCACCGTAGGCGCGGGCCTGCGGACGGCGAGTAATGGGTAGCTCGCCGTCCGATCAGGACCAGGCCCGTGCCGGACGGCGCGTATGTGTTCCACGCGCGCCTCAAAGAGATGTCAGCATCGAAGGAGGGGCCCGTCAGGGCCGAAGCCTGCCGGGGCAGCGGGATTGTCCGAAAGGGTTAACGCTGCCCCGGAACATAAAGGGCTAAGGAAGGAACACGGATGGGTTTTAGTCAGTAAGAGTCTGACACTCCCTTCCGCTCCACCCAGAGCGGGAGGGGTCATTTGATGATTTCCCATCCTTAAAAAAAAAAAAAAAAAAAAAGGTAACTTTACGTCCCCAAAAGCAACTCAGTTCTCAGTCACTAACGGGCGTGTACTAACTAAGCACTTTTTTAATGATCACCAATAAGATACACAACAACTACATTATGTCCTTGTCAGTGATTTACAAGGTCTTTCAAATTCCTTTTAATAAACGCCTTTCATTCATTCTCTCAATATTACAAAGAAAAACAAAATTTTTGAGACGTTATACAGGGTTATTTTTAATTGGCTAGCTAAACTCGATGGGTATCGATATAAATTAATTAAAAAATAAATTAAGTTAAAAAAAAATGGGGTCAGCGACCGCATTTATTTATGTTACTTAAAATATTGATCAGTGTTTAGATATCGATAACCATCACCGTCTGCAGAGTTTAGCTATCCAATTTAAAATAACCCTGTATAAATGCGACTTGAAGTTGCAATTTTTTCAGGAGATAATCACACTGAGATTTGACGGGATATTATCATTTCGTGCTAACAAAACCTCAAATGCAACAACCACTTTTCCAACCTTTCTTTCATTATGCAGACAGCAATTACAATTTCAGATAACCCATTTAGCCGAAAGGTCATCAATACCGTACAGGGACGTTGCCAGACAGAATTATTCAGACTTTCCCGCCATCCCGGGTGCGGCCCTAAATCAGACTACTATATTATTTAATACTATTCCTTCGTTAATCTACTTCAGCGACGGGATGTCAGTTTTGCAAGGCTACTTACTCTCACTCCAGCAATTATTTGGGTAAATGATATCCGTTAGAATTGCGGGAAACACCTGGATGAGGCATGCAAAGGACCGGGAATTATAGAAGAACTCCACGTCGTCATTCCACCGGCCCCCTTCTACCTTCGGACTTCCAGACGCACTGCAAACTTGCAGTGCGTCTGCGGTGGAATAGCAACTAGTCAGGGATAGTAACTACCATCCCTGCCTAGTTGCTATTCCACCAATTCGCACTAAGCGTCTTCTTTTTTAATGCGCACAGCAAAAGAGTGGAACTCTCTACCTGCGTCTGTGTTACCGAGCGCTTAAAACCTGAATCTCTTCAAAGTGAGAGTGAATAGGCTTATTCTGGGTAAGCTCACTCCATCGTCGACTTTGTCTCTGTCACCTCTGACCTAGACTAGAGACAAGAGCAAAGCTATAAAAAAAAAATGGTAATTGTAATTCCGAGCTAAAATTATCATCATCTTAATCATTAGTCTACAGCAGTCCACTGTTGGACATACGCCTCTCCAATTACATGCCATTCAACTCGATTTTCGGCAACTCTCATCCAGCTTCTACCAGCCATCCTGCGAAGATCGTCACTCCACCCAACCAGAGGGTGTCCTACCTTACGTTTGCAGATTCCCGGTCTCCACTCAAGAACACAAAAATTGCTTCAAATTTCTTGGTAATATCAAAACACGAGGCAGCGAGCGGGTCAGATGAAATAAAAAAAAAAAGTAAAAGACTGACGCACCGTAGGCTTGCTTCCCTATAATTGCTTAATATTCTGTGTTTCTAAACACGAATTTAATCATTTTAACTCAGTTCTTCCATTTCTCTCAATATAATTACTTTACATAGCATTTTACTGTACTTGATAAACTCAAAATCAAAGCATTTATTTCAATTAAACCATTTACAGGCACTTTTGAATTTTCAAGAAGTCGGTCAGTCAGAAAATATGAAGCTAGTTGCCCATTCCAAAGCGTAGGTACCTATGGAGAAGAACGGGCAAGAAACTCCATGGACACTCTTTTAAATACATTTTTCAAAAATATTAATTACATCCGTAGACTTATAAAAAAAGATGGACTCCGCGCCAATATCGAAAGTGAAGCACCGTACCGATCTATGTGTGCGTGATTGACGATTGACGCTGTCGTGTCACGTAATGGCGGCCGGTCGGCATACTATGATGTAAATGTCAGACAATGGCAGTTTCTATATTTGTCTGTAATTTATATGGTGTGCATAATAAAGAGTGTTCTATCTATCTATCTATCTAAATGTGAGCGTGAGGTGTGTTTGTACAAGCGGTCCCGGCATACTTACTGTGCTTCGCTTTCGATGTGCGTGGCGCGGAGTCCATCTTTTTTTATAAGTCTATGGTTACATCATTAATGTTGAATTTATAATTATATGTGAGAACGATGTAAAATATGAACGAGAATAATATTGCGATTTGCGATGTCAATATAAAATGCCCGTGTGAACGCACCTAAACCCTATATAAATATACTTCACGCCTTTTTGTTTTGAAATGCGAAGTTATCCTTCCGGGGTTGAAAATACCCCAGCGTTGACGATATTTGATATAATTAAAGCGTTGTTTTCGTCATAAAGTGACTTTTGTTTGTCCTTGGTAATCATTAGGACTTTGTAATTTAACACGATTGCGTTAAAATGATTAACATGCAAAGTTATAAATATATAGCTACCTATAGTCATTTTGGCACGTTTAACAGCGATGTGGGGAGTACTTCGACGCCAAAGTGTCCTTTGTTTTTGAATATACGCATACTTAGTTACTATAAAGGATGGCACTAAAACCCTCACCGTAGAATTTTTTTCGTCAGTTATCAAAAATAAAATCTACTGTTCCACACAAAAGTGCAATACGAACGACGAATCATGCATTGAATCCATGGTAACAAATTATGTGCGTCGATTTCCTTGCCACCCTGTAGTATGGGCTTGTAGTATTTCAACTATCATGTAGAATCAGTCTTTTTTCAGTTTTAAAAGCATGGGGACTGTAAAATTACAGGCTACTTAGATACTAATATACAGTGTGTCAGGTTAAACGAGGGACATACCTACTTTAAGAGCGCTTACGCCGTACGGCATTTCATATAAACTTTCAAGCCCTTGTTTTTCCTTGTATGAACGGATTTTAATGAAACTTTATACGCATAAGCAAGATACAAAGGTCTTAAAAGTTAGCTGATAACTTGTTTATGCGTATGAAATTTCATTAAAATCGGTTCATTCATTTCGAAAAACAACGGCTTGAAAGTTTGAATGAAATGCCATACGGCGTAAACGCTCTTAAGTGAGTGTAGTACCCATGAAAATGAACAACTTTTACTAAGAGACCAACACTGAAATTGAGAAAATAAAACCAGCCGCTCTATACATTTATGTTCGCATAACTGGACAAAATGTAGGGAACAGCTGCTTTTTATTTTCATATTTTTGAGTCCGCCCCTTAGTAAAAGTTGTTCATTTTCATGACTACTACACTCTCTTAAAGTATGTCCCTCGTTCAACCTTACACACTGTATAAATGTGGAATGTTTGTTACTCAATCACGTAGAAACGGCTGAATGAATTTGGATGAAATTTGGCACACAGATAGTTTATAACCTGAATTAACACATAAGATCCTTTTTGATCCCGGTAGTACTCGTCCGTGGGCTGCTTTCCGACGTCCACGGTCAGATACTAGTACCTAAATGATATATTTCAACTTTGTCTTTTATATTGATAATTTACGAAGCAGTCCGTGGCTGGATAACCATCTTAACATTATACCAAGACCCTCCGTGCCTCGGAAAGCACGTTAAGCCGTTGGTCCCGGCTGTCATTCGTGAATCTTTGACAGTCGTTACGGGTCGTCAGAAGCCCGACAATCTGACAACCAGTCTTACCAAGGGGTATCGTATTACCCAGTAACTGGGTTGTGAGGGTCAGATAGGCAGTCGCTCCATGTAAAGTACTGGTATTCAGCTGCATCTGGTTAGTCTGGAAGCCGACCACAACATAGTTGGGAAAAGGCTAGACAGATGATAATGAATTTACGAAGCGGTCACAGCCTCCCACAATAATATTTCTAGAGAAAGTGCATTATGTCTTCTCAGAGACAAAACTGAAATAAAATATATATGTAACATAATACCCCATAACATAAGTCCCTGTAATTACACTGTCGGCGGAAATAGGTATGGCGATACTTGGGAGTTATAGTGGTACCACGAACAAGCCCCTTTACAAAGTGCTCCACAACTATTATTACGATACTTACATACCTCACACCTTCTTCCAACCATGGGGGTCAGCAGAAAGTACAGAACACCACCTGCTACAATCCTTACATACTCCTTTTGCTAACATTCATACATCAGAGGGGCAATTCTCGTAATTTTAAGAACATTTATAGTCTGATCTCAGTCTCAATCTGTCAAAAATACTTCTAATTTCCCGACATTTTTGACAAGTTTTTGACATTGATTGTCGCTCAGATGAGATTGCAACTACATTTTGAACTTTTTTAGTAACGGGTACACTCAAAAAAAACATAGTTCACCCGCGTTCTTTGCGTTATTTACGTTGTTGATAAGACGAATTTTTCAAAACTATTACGCAATGAATTAGCAATACCCTTCAAAACTCACGGATTATGATTGAAAGTCTCATACGCAATTAGGGTCAGGGTCTGGTCTTACACTTAAGCCAGTTGCGAGTGCTACTCACCTGACCTTTCTGAAAAACATCACCAATAAGGTCACTATATATCCTTCTAGGGCGTGGGTCCCGGCGTTTTCACTCACTGCCTTATAAATACTTTTTGATTGTCGCCTTTCAGTCATCCTCTCAACATGACTAAATAATCGAAGCTTTTACGATACTCGTTTTAGTATTTATCATTTCCACTGCGGGAAATATTGGCCTCTTAAGTACCCAGAAAAAATGCTGAGACAGCCGATCATTCAAACTTCAGTAAACACGCAATCATAGCCAATACAATAACTAAATAAACAAAAATATATCCCCAATAAGATACGAAATCCGCTAATACACAACGATTGGGTACATAAATGTATTTGTAGCGGTTACAGCGGAAAATTGCCTCCGCTATTTCCTCATTACCGATATAACTTATCTGAAATATCGTTTGCAAACGAATTTCAACTCTCTTTCAAGGGAATAAGGTTTTTAGAATGATGTTTAAGTACCTCGTTATTTGAACCGTCAGATTCGGATCTAGAATATTATTTATTATGCAATGTAAAATCAATAGGGAATGTAATTTGCATGTTTTATAGTTATAGGTCTAGGATAGGTTACAATACGTGTTTCAAAATTTACGTCCCACCATTCATAGATTTTTGAAAGTCGTTACGGGTCGTCAGAAGCCCGGTAGCCTGACATCCAGTATTGTCAAGGGGTATCATTTTACCCAGCAACTGGGTTGTGTAAAGGTTAGAAGGGAATTTCTTGTAATTTTAAGAACGCTCAGAGTCTGATCTCAGTCTCAATCTGTCAAAAATGCGTCTAATTTCCCTACATTTTTGACAAGTTTTCGACACTGATTGTCTCTAAGATGAGATTGCGACTAGATTAATTGGCATTTAGGAATTGGCCTTCAGATACGTAGACACTCTATGTAACTAGTATTCAGCTGCATCCGGTTAGACTGGAAGCTGACCCCGACACAAATGAGCAGATTAGGCAGATGAAAGAATAGGACCTTGATTTTGTTTTGTTTATCAAGTACCTCGTAATATTATATCCTTTTGGAGTATTTCAAGAGTAATGAAGTAACCACGTCTGTTTTTATAACGCCCAAGGCTGGCGAAACGAAAGCATCTTCTTTGTAATCGTAATTTTCCTTTACGAATTCACAAAAACAAGGCACCAGTCTACCGTGAATATAACACAAGGAAACTGAAGCAGCAAGGTGGCAGTCTGCGACTGTTTTCTTATTTAAATTAATCCTTTTAACTCGAACCGGGGTATTATTGGTTTACCGCAGAAAGCGAGTTATCTGTGTGGACCATGCTATATACAATGTGTTTCAGAGGAGGGTGTGACCCAACTTGAGAGTGTCGTAAAGGCCATCAAACTAAACAACTTTTGCCCGGGGACTACCATCACAATCGTGAAAAAAACATCAGTCGTCTCATACAAAACTTCAATACCTACTTAACCAAATGTATGGGAACATTTGGTTAAGTAGGTATTGAAGGTTTGTATGAGACGACTGATGTTTTTTTATGTATTATGGAAAGATAAAAAAAATTTATAGTAGAGCGAGCGAGTGAGCGCAAAGTGAGTTATTAATGCACGAGCGTTATGTTATTAAAAATTAACACGAGTGCATTAATTACTCACTTTATCAAGGTGCGTAATCTACTTTTCTTCCAACTACCAATCTACCTACCATGATAAAATATACCTACTCAAAATAAAATATTTATCATATATTATATTTAAAGGTTTAATAATTTCATTTGCAGCTGTTTTTATACTTTCTGGAGTTGAATTCTTAAATATGAAATATAAAAGATAAACAATGGTACAAAATGCGCGCTATTTGTTTTTTTTTTTTCCACCAAGTCGGTTTTATTCAGCCGATTTTTATTTTCAGCCAGTATCTTTTTGATCTAATGCATACATTTTATATTAAATTTAATAAGAGACATTAAACCTCTGTGGTAAAATTATATATAAATAAAAAACAGTGCATTAATGAAAACTGTGCAACAATGAGATTTCATACAACATTTCTGCATTGTTTTGGTTAGTGATTAATGATAACATTACTACGTAGTTGAAAGAAAAATGTTATAGTAACACAGAAATTCGTGCATGCTCGACTCGCACGCGAACGATCCGTGCCACCGTACAATAATATTTAATCAAAGCTGGTCTTCAACCAGTGACTGTGGCAAGCCTCCTTGATAAAGGTCCTGTCATATCCGGGTGAAGACGCATCATGGCTGCGTGGTGCTTTACATCAATACTGAGTAAGTGCACTTTACCCAATATTCTTCTATACTTGAACAGCCGGATCGATTGATCAGGTTAAGCTACGCTTGGATAGATGACCATTTTTACATTCCACGACACTTCCGTGCCCCGGAAAGCACGTACATAACATAACATCACGACTGTATTCCTTAAAGGGGTAGGTACAGTCGCCAGCATGTAACTTGGCATGAGTCGTTACATGCGTTTTTCCTTCCTTTAATTTTCTTGTAAACAGACATGTTTAAAAATTAAGCCATTGGTCCCGGATCGATCCTGATCCCTGACCGATCGACCCGTATGGCTGTTATTACCTCGCCACCAGCCTCTTACAGCCCCTCACATACACAATCAAGTCATCATCTGCCTAGCCTTTTCCCAACTATGTTGGGGTCGGCTTCCAGACTAACCAGATGCAGCTGAATACTAGTATTTTACATGGAGCGACTGCCTATCTCCACAGCCCATTTACTGAGTAATACGATACCGCGTGGTAAGACTGGTTGTCAGACTTTTGGGCTTCTGACTACCCGTAACGACTGTCACAGATCTACGAATGACAGCCGGGACCGACGGCTTGACGTGCTTTTCGAGGCACGGAGGGTCTTGGTATGTAAAAATGGTCACCCATCCATGAACCAACCGCGGCAAGCGTAGCTTAACCTGATCGATCGATTACTTCGCCACAAGCCCATCACAGCCCCTGACAGCCCCTCACATACACAATCAAGTACACCAACCTAATGTCAATACCATGTCACAAGTCCTTGTTAAGACTAAAGCTTCGTGTGCATGTCTATTACGTTTTTCATATAACGAGTCGGATTTAACAGCAGATATTTTTGTGACACTTTTTTCTGTTGCTCTCTGTACACACAAATAATGCGTGGGTGTTGAAAGGGTGGCATGTGACACTGAATTGGAGAGGGACATCGAGGAGCTGATAGCTTGTTTTTGTAATCTTAATTTTATCCTTTTTCAGTGCCCTTTGCTTTAACATTTTAGCCCCTTTTTAGGTTTCCGTACCTCAAAAGGAAAAAACGGAACCCTTATAGGATCACTTTGTTGTCCGTCTGTCTGTCAAGACCCTTTATTTCGGGGATGCGTGGAGGTATCAAGTAAAATTAAACGCATATACTCAGGTCTACAGTCCCTTGCTGTGAAAAAATTAAACTTCTAAATTAACGTTAAAAAAATATACGGCCGTTTATGCCGCAAAAAAACGTATATTTCGACACTCTCAAGGGAATAAAAATTTATAGGGTATAACTTTCCGTTGACCTAGAATCATGAAATTTGGCAAGAAGCAAAGTCATATAGCACAAGTAAAGGAAAAAATCCGAAAACCGTAAATCTGTAGTTACATTAAAAAAAATCCTGTGTAAACTATTTCCATACCTACAAATTTCTACGTAACCCTCGGTGCGCGAGTCCGACTCGCACTTGACAGGTTTTTATAATATGAAGTGCAAAGAATGAATTATGAATATAACGTGCACTTATTTCCATAAATATATTTTATAGACGAGAACGTCCACTATAATTTCGTCACGTTTGAAGTTATAAAAGCGCACAGTCATTTATTTAACTTTCGATATTGCTACCAACAACGTATATCTGTCGCAGCTTACTGGTTAAATTAGCCGTTCAATTAACCGCCTAGCCTTTTAACTAAACGGCGGCCGTTCAACTAACGGCCTGAATAATATCCAATTACAGTTTAGGTTGGAAGTCTGTAACCAATCACGCGCGAGCCGAATTGGTCGCAGTAACTAAGCCAGGGTACCCCAACCAAATGGGTTAGGTTAGGTTAGAACTGTGATCAACCGCGTGCGAGCCGAGAGAGCGAAGCGAGGCGAGCACTACTTCTAAAGACCAGGCAGTTAATTGAACGGTTAATTTAACCAGTTGGCTGCGACATATCAACTCGATAGATGTGCGACATTATACAGGAAGATAAATTAATAAGAATAATTGTGACATAATGTTCCTAATATATTTGCACACCTCACATGGTTATAACAGTGTATCATAAGAACATTTTGTAACATCCTCCGAACCTGTTTGATTGATTTGATTTGAAGATTTTTTTATCACCATCCAAATTTTTACAGGATGTTCTACCCATGAATATGAACAACTTTCACTAGGGGATCAACTATGAAATCACAAAAAAAATCAGCTGTTTCATACATTTTGGTCAAGTAGGTTTGAACTTTTGTATGAAACAGCTGATATTTTTGTTGGTCCCATAGTGAAAGTTCTTCATATTCATGGCTATAACACCCTGTAAAAATTTGGATGGTGATAAAAAAAATATCCTGTATAGTTCATCTTTAATTTGTTTATTAATTATTTTGCATGCAATTGATACAACATTTTGCATAGCTAAACATGTGGACATTATATCAAAACCAGCGGGGAAATTGCTTTTATTTCGACAATTCAACAAAATTCGTTGCGCTATTTACGTTGTTGAGCAGACATTTTTTTCTAATATAAGCAGTAGATTAACAGCTCTTGACCTCGATCTCGCCTGATGGAAAGCGATGTATGAAGTCTATGATGGAACGAGCAATTCCTGTAGGAAAACCTGATAAGAATTTGCCCGACCTCAGAGTCGGACCCAGGACCTAATACTCATCAGTACCGCTGAGACTTGCTTGTGTCCTGCATACGAACGAAGTTTCATTAAAATCGGTTAATTAATTTCAAAAAACAAGGGCTTGAAAGTTTGTATGAAATGCCGTTATTACGTCGTAAACGCTCTTAAACCAACGAGGCTGATTTTCTGAAACTACACTCTACACTGTTATCCAACAGGCGCCATAATTAGCTACTAACATGTCGATGTATCCGCACCGGTAACAAATTGTCCGGGATATCCGTGACGTCACTCAATACGTCACTATGTTGCAACATGTCACTGTAATCGATACAAGGGATTACACTAAGTAATTAGGTACGGAAGTTCTAATCAGAGGCTGTTCTGTTTAATTTAATCTGTTGAATAATCTCCCATCAACAGAAGGCCAATTCCCGTAATTAAAAACGTTCAAAATCTAGACGCATTCTGATCCCAGCGTCAACCAATGCCAAAAACTTGTCAAAAATGTTGAGGAAATTAGAGATATTATTGACAGGTTGAGACTGAGATCTGAAAGTCAATTCTCATAATTTAAAACGTTCAAAATCTAGTCTTAATCTCATCTTGGCGACAAACAAATGTCAAAAATGTAGGGAAATTAGAGATATTTTTGACAGATTGAGACTGAGATCAGACTGTGAACGTTCTTAAAATTACGAGAATTGCCCCTCAGACTGTGAACGTCATTAAAATTACGAGAATGGGGCAATTCTCGTAATTTTAATGACGTTCACAGTTCAGATACAATTGGCTTCCTATTTGTGCTAGGGTCATCTCCCAGCACAACTGGATGCAGCTGAATACAAAAATTGTACATGGAGCGACTGCCTATCTGACCACCACAACCCAGTTACTGGATAACAAGTCGATACTCCTTGGTAAGACAGTAAGACTGGTTGCCCGACCCGTGACAACTGTCAAAGATCCACGAACAGCCGGGACCGAAGACTTTACGTGGTCCACAAACACCTAGCCCCCTTACTAATAAACATTGTATAGCGTCTGTATAGTTACAAAACGCTTTGTCTTCCTCTTTCGAAAGTCAAATTACTCTCAATAAGACATTACAATGATTTCACTTACTGAAGATCATTTTTTAAACTTAAAATATACTATTAAATCAAATTTGACATACAAACGCAGCAGCCATTATTTTTGTTTATAACAAATCATTTACGTAATAACATTTAATTTCGTACGCGAATAACATTAACGAACTCAAAACTTTCGTGGTCGCAAATATTCAAAGATAAGAAATGCGAACTCTTTGCCACAATGAAGAAAGGCTTTAAGTAACCAATCCAGAAAAAAAATCTTCATTCAGAATACTAAAAGAAGACCAAATACATTACCAATAAAATGTAAATATCATTCACGGATAGCCTCAAGGGACTTCCAGTTAATACGATGGACTTCCATTCAGAAGTCAAGCGTGAACCGACCGACTTCCGGTCGACTCGATCCTCGCTTGTTTCATGTTTGAATTTGAAAATCAATAGAATGAATGTCGTTGTTTTTGTTCATTTCCTGTTGTAAAGGGTTTGGTTTATTGGGGGAAATAAAGAAGAGATTGAAGGGTTAAAGGTTGTTGTCAAGGTTAAGCGGGGTTGTGGAGGTCAAATTTTGGATGGTCGAACGTTCTTTGTTGTCTGAACAAGTATTTTTTATTTTACATAAATCACCTTTAGGTGTGCAACTTTCAAAAGCCGTTTTTTATAATATTATTAGTAACGGATCCCCCCGTGTGCTGCGTCTTGTCTGCCCCGTTGGTTTCGTGTCGCAAGCGCGTCTGCAGAGCCAAGGTCCTGAGTTCGATTCCCGGATCGGGCAAAGAGTAATTGAGTTCGGAAGAAAGCATAAGTTTACGTTTACCATTTGAAAACAGCTTGAAAATTACTCTGACGCTATAATTACCAGTATTCGAAATAAGTATCTAAGTATCTAATGATTTATCCTCATTATTTTCCATAACCCAACGTAATAGGTAATGTAGAGGCTGTAACCTCACATGGTTATGTCTATGGCTACCCATAGACTTATAAAAAATTATGAACTCCGCGCCACGAATATCGAAAGTGAAGCACGGGACCGCTTGTACAAACACGCCTCACGCTCACATTTACATCATAGTATACCGACCGGCCGCCATTACGTGACACGACAGCGTCAATCGTCAATCACGCACACATACATCGGTACGGAGCTTCACTTTCGATATGCGTGGCGCGGAGTCCATCTTTTTTTATAAGTCTATGCTGTTGGATTGTCAATGCTTGGCTCAACGCTGAGAGGCAGAGGCCGATCCTGTTGCTGCTGAGCCTGCCAATCAACCCGTCCACATATAGGTTGAAGAGCGTTGGTAAGCTCACCTAACGCAAGCCGCGTTAAAGAACGCGTTCCCAAAAACACAGTTATCCACAACGCTGACTGTACCAGCATAAAAAATCAAACACAGCGAAAGTTTCAATTACAAATGGCGGTGTTACTCATGAAATTATTTGTGTAGCTAAAAGCAATTAGTGAGTTTTATTTTGAAACCTAAACTAAATGGGTATTATTTTCTATTTTAATGGAACTGGGTTAGAATTACTGACTAGCTGGTACTACTACAACTGATTTTAATATTATATTGAACATTACGTATTTGAAATTAATGTTAGGTATTGCATTTCGTTTGTTTTTTTTTTGGTACGGAAAGTTGTATGGAAAGGTGGAATATTATTTTACATACACTCGTCATTAAACATTAGTCATTTAATGAATAATGCTACTGTGGGCTCTTTACTTTCTGCTTTTCAGCTTTCAGCTTTCGGTACCGATGTGAGTACATTAAACAACGGTTTATAACTTCGATAATTATTCCTAGGCTAGTAGCGCCCCGCAGTTTCACCTTAAAGTATTGTGTGCAGACATAACACATTTTTTTTTGATTTATTCAATTTGTCTAGACTTTTCCCAACTATGTTGGGGTCAGCTTTCAGTCTAACCGGTTGCAGCTGAATACCAGTATTTTACATGGAACGACCAGGCAGTCGTTCCATGTAACATACTGGTATTCAGCTGCAACTGGATTGTGGAGGTTGCTGGGTAATACGAAACCCTTTGGTAAAACTAGCTGTCAGACTTTCGGGCTTTTGAATATCTGTAGCGTTTATCAAAGATCCACGAATGACAGCCGGGACCAACGGTTTAACGTGGTTTCCGAGGCACGGAGGGGTATGTAAAGATGGTCACCCATCCTCGGGCCAACAGCGGCAAGTGTAGCTTAACCTGATCGATCGACCCGTGCGACTGATATTACTTAGCCTTTCATTCATAATTTATTCAAATTAAATTAAAACAATTTTTACCATTCTTTTCGCAAATTCGTTCACTACCCCAACGCAAAAATAATTATATGAATTGAAATTTCAAATTTCTAAATACGATTAAAAGTATAATTACTTCACGTATTCTATATTGTAGGTAGCTTTCATACGTATGTATGTGCATGTAAGTGTTAGTTTTTAGTATAATGTTGTATGTATCTAAAGTATGTTTAAGTTACTCATATTAATATTGTATTGTATGTGTTTATATGGGCCTTGATGCCTGAAATAAATGGATAAATAATGTATAACATTTGACAATACTAGGCATATTTGCCTTCTTATTTCTTTCACGTAAAAAATATGTAACTTGTAAGGAACTTACAGCAGATTTGAATATCTTATTTTCCTTTATTACATTAACATACATTTATTAACTATGTAAGTACACTTTTTCTAAAAAGCTTAAAAAAAGCATTTAAAAATAAAAAAAATAGTGGCCCATCGACTTCAGGAATAGGGTCCAAGCTGCCGCGGTGCAAGGAATACCTACTGCCTTCTGAATTAGGCTCTTGATCAAATCGTCTAATGAGAGCGAGCGCGAGCGCTTTTGATCGAGGCTTTCGACATCACAAAATCGAGCGATAAGACGATCGGCACAATGAGAGCCGAGCTCACATTCCACATGTCAACAAACTCGTGTCGAGATATTTAATTTGTTTTGTTGCTGGACGAACCTCTTATTATTCTTATGTTCATAGAAATTCTGAGATTGGCAACACGATTTTTATAACACTTTGAATTTAGTTTGCCATTTCGTTTTTCCATGTTTTTGTCGTTGACTGTAAAACATTCTGATAATTTTGAACGTAAGTGTACGCTTTGAATGTAACAGAGCGTTTATGTTAATTAATGGTTTCAGCTATTTTCAGTACATTTAGCGAGTGTAAAACCGCTTATGTGCAACAAAAACACCAATTAAAAATAACCTTTTGGAAAATTCCAGCAATTCTTCAGCATATATTTTTATTTTGATGAAACGTGCAATAGAAATATCACAAGTGGCAAACGACAAGGTAAAAATAAGAACATTAAAATGAAAGTTGACAGGTGATAATATGATAAGAGCTAAGAGTGAAAAATGGACCCAAACAAGTCATAGAAAAGAGAGATGAAAAGGTGGGAGGACGATCTGCCACAAGGTTGGCGAAGAACAGTTCTGGGGGCCTAAAAAAGCCACTTTGGCAGAATCATAAAACGATTCATATCACGCAATTCATCTTGGGGCCTAAAAAGGCCACTTTGGCAGAATCATAAAACAATTCATATCACGCAACTCATCTGTTTGACAGTTTCACACCTATATATCCCTGAAGGGTTAGGCAGAGGTTTACCTATAGCATTTTACGAATCTCCATACAAAACTGTCATACTGATGAATTGCGTGATATGAATTGTTTTATGATTCTGCCAAAGTGGCCTTCTTAGGCCTCCTGAACATGGTTTGCTTGTTATTATTGATATCTGATATATTATTCAGCTTAGATAAGATTGCTTTCAACCAATTTAACTTTTCCTTTATACAGGCTGTTTGGAAGTTATGCTAAAGTTTGTAGCCGATTGAGTAAACATTTATGGAAATTATATTTTCGTGAATTCTGATTGCGATGAAGGTTGTGCGTTCAAATATTAGTATAGCCTACAGTTCTGGGATTGTTTATTCTGGCTACATGAATTGAATTGAAATGGTTAATACGATTTTGTTAATTTTCTTGTTGTTACGTTATCATTTTTAAAATAAATAAATCACACATTTCAGGTAATTTCAGCCGTTACAATAAAAATTAAATTCATTTAATTCAGGTAAAAGTAACCCATATTACATAAAATGAAATAAAAATTATTTACAATTAAAATCTTAATAAAATTTCACACTACTGTTACAAAATGGATTAGAATAAATGAATAAGTGTAACAATGAACGGATAGACCAATTAAATGTAAAAACACTACAATTTCATTTTCGAAACCCTAGGGTCGAGACAAGGAATCCTTTTTCGAAGGACATAATTTCGCTTTATCAAGCAAAAGTCATAATTTACAAAAACAAAACAACTTTATGTCACACTTTTTAAATAACAAAACAATTAACACGAACTGCCCTCCAAAAGCAGATTATCCGCCATTTCTCACCCATCCTGTACCTATAATCCAAAAGATAGAAGAACCAGGAAGTTAATAATATATGAGTAACGCCCTGTAGACACGCATAGGGTGTGTGAATGTTGTGGGCAATAAAACTCGTTTGATGTGGCATTGTAGGGCCGTTTAGATTATAATCTGAATAGTAAAAGTCAAAAAAAGCGAGGGCTGTTATATCAATGTCACGACAAGTGAATTGTAACAAGATTATTATTTTATATTAGCTTCCGTCTGAGGCTTCGCTCGCGTTTTATGTCTATAAAAAGGCGTATATCCATCCCCAGGATTTAAAGTACCTAATTTCATAAAAATTGGTACAGCCATTTCAGAGATTAGCCGGAACAAACAGACAGATAGATAAAAATTTAAAAATACTTTTTTTTGTTTTTAAGTATAGTATAATAATATTTTTTCATTACAAACAGACACTTCAATTTTATTTATCTGTATAATACCCGTAACGAATATACCTATATAACGTCAGTGTGATATTTATTTTGTACTGGATCATACCTGGAAAAGCTCCAACTCTTTATGAGGTTTTTTACGAAAATAAGTTTTAAATGTTATAACCTTCCTACGATCTCTTTATCATTCCATGCATCCATAAGCGCAATGTTTCGCGAGCGTTACATTGCACACTACCTTAAACAGCAAATTCTCACACTAAGATAAAAGTCGTTTCCCAGCAAAAACATTTTCACAAAGTTACATCGTTATGCACAGAATACATCGATGACGGCTTCGCGATGAGCCTTTTTACACCCTGTATTAATTTGCAAGTTCCATGACTGCAAATTATTCATTAATTTCAGCCGAAAGACGTCCACTGCTGGACATGGGCCTTCCCCAAGCACCGCCACTTCGACCGGTTCTGTGCTTCCCGCATCCAGCGCATTCTTACGGCCTTCACAAGGTCATCGGTCCACCTTGTGGGAGACCTTTCAACGCTACGTCTTCCAGTACGCGGTCACCACTCCAGCACCTTTCAACCCCATCGGCCATAGAGCAAAATAATGGTGAAGCTATTTACCAATTTCTTCATCATCATCATCAGGTTCCTGGCGGTGCAACACGTTTTCATCTGCCATTCTCCCCTGTGAACCATCACGCTATCATTCCCGCTCATCTCTTTCAAATAATTCTTCACGTAGAATAATGAGCATATGTTGTTCCCACGGCTTACTGGTTGGTAGATGTCGCATATCTTCGAAATTTTGGTTCTAAGACATGCCGGTTTCCTCACGATGTTTTTCTTCACTTTTTTTAAAGTAAAACGTTTGACTGGGTTTCAAACCTACGACCTACAACTCGTAGGTCGCGGCCGTTACCCCTGGGTCACCACTGCTCATCACATAATTGATCCATATTTGATATGGCCTTCCTTTCCCTCTTCATCTATCTCCCTCTTTTAGTCACCTAAATTGCAAATATTATGCCATTTGCCAATTCCATGTGACTTGAATAAAAAATAAGCAATATTAATCTGCAAAAAGTATAATCAGAGCGTCCGTGACAAAGTTCAGAACGGAAGCACCTGCATGTGAAGCGTGTAGCTGTAACATGTAACGTATCATACGCCGGGAGATAAAACAACTGCCGCGCTGTGTGCCGCTAGCAATTATTTATTTGGGGAGTGTGGTGCAAGTGATGAGTGGTGGCGGAGTTGAAACTGAGAGTATGTTTAAGAAGTTGGTGTAGTAATAATGTAATGTAATTAGACTATCACCATAATAGCGTAAAACACTATTCATTAAAAGGTGCCCCCGATATAAAAAAGTTTTGAAAAAAAATCATAAAAAATACTATTCCGACAGATTATTAAGGTTTACATCTGAATGAGGCTGTAAAAAATTTAAGTTTTTTTTTTTTTCCAAATTATTTCGTGCTGGGGCACCTCGAACCATTATAATACATAAATGACATTTAACATACTTTATTTACTCATCCATAGGCAGCGTTTTACCAATATGCTATTACAAAAAAAAATCTCCATACATTTTCACTCCACCCTACTATTCATCTCAATCTGTATGATTTTGAAGGATATTTTCAAAAAGTTGTATGCTCCATAAAGCAAATAACGCAATTAATGCTGTTGAAGTTTTGAACTGTCAAAATGTAAGCCATTACTACTATCCCGCATATTAGCAGTAGGTATGCTGTCAAATACTTAAAGTGTTTTGGTGTAGTGAATCGTTTTTTAAACTTGAGGTCTTAAAAAAAACCTGGCAATTGAAATGATAAAACCGCACAATTGATGTACTTTCCAAGTTAATATTGGACGCCACTGACACCTAGAGGAATATGAGTGAGATAAAAACAGAGAGAGAAGAATGAGAATTCGATTAAGGTAGGTGTAGCGGTATCTACAACGCCACATGCGAACAAACGTGTCATACTGACGTCACGCAAAATCCTGCATCTCACAAGCAGAGTTTACTGCGCAACTAGCCTAGATACAACGGCCTGAAATGAATAATCGGGCTGTTGCCCGCCAGACACGACACCCGTCTGGTCGGAGGATCCTCTCTTTTCTATGGAGGATGAGTGAACTTTACACCCTGTTCCTCATGCCTCTATAGTAGGTAATATAAACAATGCAAAAAATTTAATGCCGGTAAGTATATTGACATGAAAACTGGGAAGGAAAGTTTACCCTGTAGTGGGAACATACCGGAACATTACATATAAATTGCAACATGCATTCATCTTTAAGTAAAAGAGAAAACTCAAAAATCTACGGCTATAGGAGTAGTCAAATTATCAATCTTCATTATTAGGGGTATTCCAGAAGTTTTCAGGTGTAAAACCAAATCGTCAACCGCTCCTAACTCACTGCTATGCAAAGGTGGCGGAAAAAGGCAAGCACTGAATTCAGGGTCATAAATAATATGACATCCTTATCTATGACAGGTATTGTTTACTTGCGCCTGAGCTGATTTACACTTGTTAAAATGTAATAACATGGCCCGTTTGTTTGATGGCCGCTATGTATTCGACTATTAAGTGCTTACTCGAAACCATCTCGGTTTCGAGTAGGTAATACTGATTTACTTAATGTTTCCGTTTTGTCTAAATACTTTTTACGTTGGCACTAATATCGTGAATACTTGATGTGCCTAACTTTTTCAGCCCATGATTGTATAGTAACAAAAAATAAGGCTTGTTTTTAATCGAACTTCAATTAATTACCATTTTGCTTTTCTAAAAATGTTATTGAACACTCTAATATGCGCTTATTTTTGTGACACTCAAATAGTATCTATTTTGAGGAGGCAGCGTTTGGGAAGCTCCGTCGAGTCTTCTCATCGCGTATTCCACAGAGCCTAAAGACTAAGGTCTGCAATCAGTGCGTCCTGCCAGTTATGACTTACGGAGCCGAAACGTGGACACTCACGGTACGGCTGGTCCATAAATTCAAGGTCGCTCAGCGAGCTATGGAACGGGCTATGCTTGGAGTCTCTCTGAGGGATCGAATCCGCAACGAGGTGATCCGGCAGAGAACCAAAGTTGCCGACATAGCTCACAGAATAAGTACGCTGAAGTGGCAATGGGCCGGCCATATTAGCCGTAGAACCGATAACCGTTGGAGTAGACGTGTTCTTGAGTGGAGACCGCGAATCGGTAAACGTAAGGTGGGACACCTTCAGGCTAGGTGGAGCGACGATCTTCGCAGGATGGCTAGTAGCAGCTGGATGAGAGTTGCCGAAAATAGAGTTGAATGGCGTGCAATGGGAGAGGCCTATGTACAGCAGTGGACTGTATAGCCTACTGATGAATTTTAATTCATCAGTAGGCAGTTACTTGGCTATTTAGTTTACTAAATGACCAAGTAACTGCGACCAACTTGGATATAGCGCTCGCCAACCGTTGCCGCTAAGTCCTTCGAAAAAGTTTACATTATAAGTGCAAAAAGTTTTGAGAAGTTCACTATAAAAAAAAAAAAGTTTGAAATTGTAATATGTTGTAAGTAAATTATCTGGTATATCGAATCCTTAATGGTGGACCACTGTTTACGCTACAGCCTGGTAACCTACCTAATTATATCGTTTTTCATGCCATGTTACGCTACAATTCCTGCATACGCTTTTGCTCCGTCTTATAAGTTCAGTTAAAGATCAGCATAGTCTTTTTATAATAAAAAGTTCAGCAAAACGGATACGTTTACAAAGAAGCACAATACTTGTGCATTTCTGCTTAAAAGTGGGTAAACAGTTGCAATTCCCGCGAGAATAACCATCTGATATATTAAATGTCACGGTTTTCTTTATCTCTAGAACATTTTCAAAATAATGGACACTGAAAGTTTACGCTGGACATTTTCTGTAACAATACAGGGTAAGTTTTAACCTTTTCATTTCAATTCATTCGAAAAAAAGGGATACATTTTAACACTTTGTCTGAGAGCAAATTAACTCAGCCTATCTCAGTCCACTGCTGGACATAGGCCTCTCCCAGGCTGCGCCACAACACCCTGTCCTCCACCTTCTGTATCCAGTCTGTCCCAACCACTTTCTTAAAGTTGTCGGAATGTTCTAAATTCTGACGGATAGAGTTCGGATCTAGTGCCCCCTCATACAAATAGGACTATGGTCACTTCGGATCGGCATTTCTCGGATTCGGATCGGATGTAGTGCGAAACCGCCCTAAAGCTTAGCCCTTTTTATTCGCACTAAGTTCCTTTAGTCTACTGCCGATAAATACTGCACTGCAGATGAATAAATATTAATACTTACTCTGCTGCAAAGAATGTCAAGTTTAATAAAAAATGAGTACTGACACAAACTCCTGATCCATATTTTATCTCACATCAAAAATTCATAAGCCATTTACCACAGACACAGCCTAAAATATCCAGAAGAACAACTTACAAACACAGCCACAGCATATCAGTATTCAGTGCGAACAGACAGCTAAAGTAACGACCGCGTGAGAACGAATTGGCTTATTTATTTTATTAGTGTTCCGTATTGGGATACGAAAACGAATTTCGCCAAGTCCCGTTTCGAGTTTGGCCAAGACTAATTTTATTTTGTACATAGATATTCTATGGATGTACAGTTTTATGTTTTGCCCAGAATGGGGAGATAATTTTGGGTGGCAACACAGAAATAGTCCCCTTAAGCATGATCATAAGGTAACCGTAACCACATACGTCTTTAGTGGGCACAGTTAATGAATAATAACAGCTTTATGGGCTATTCTGTGTTGAGATGATAAGAAATTAACTATGTTATGCATACGTACGAGTAATAGGCCCTATTAAAAGCATAGTCATTATGTCTATGATTTTATGTGCGTAGACTGAGTCAAGAAAGACCGACTTTAGGGCCTACTCTATGAAAACCAGATTAAAATAATGATGCACGCAAAAACAGTCTCCAACATTTTATAGAAGTCAAGAAAAAAAAAAACAGTTTTTACACAAGACAAAACTATTTATATTCTAGTGTGTGTACGGTCGCAGTGGGTATACTTTAGAACAAATTTTAACTTTATTGCAGTTAAAATAACTTCTTAATTTATTAATTTTCTATAGCAAATAACTCTTACAAATCCAAAAAATCATCTATAAACTATCTCAATCAGATACTTTTAAAACTTGGTCCATCAAAAAAATAAGAAAAAACTTATAATTTACGAAAAAGCTCCAAAAGTATTCAGTATTATCCGGCCAAATCTGGTTTTAATTGCTCCGAGCCTGTAATTTGAAGCGCCTAGACTGAATGAAACTCTATAATCGCCTTTTTAACTAAAAAGTGGATTTTTCGTGTACAAAGTTAGGACCTAGAGGGGGGGGGGGGGGGGGGTTATTGGTGATATTCTTCAGAAAGATCATGTGCATACTCGTAGTACTCGCAACCGGCGTGTTTCTATTACCAAAATTTATGATATGGACGTTACCGAACTTTACTCTAGGTCGACCTGCATGAGGTAGCTGCGCGGTGCGGGAGGGGTGATAGTTGTCACAAGTTAACGAATCACTGAGCTCTCGCATCACGTCACCACACCCCTCCCGCACCGCGCTGCTACCTCAAGCAACGTCTCAGTTAAGCGGTCGGTCTTTAGTAACAAGTATCAAGTCGTTATCGGCAGTGCATGATAAATTTGGTTTTGATCGCGACTTCACCCGCGTGTAGGACGAAAATTATTTGGGACTTAAACATAACTTGCTTGCTATTGGTATACCTCTGCATTATCCTTCCAAGAATACAGGCGGTATCTTGTGTTACGTCAGCAACGTTAGTAAACTTCTTCAAGGGATGGGTACTCGCGGGTCGATGTTTTTTACGCCCAAACCATTAATCACAATCACAATTTGTACAAGAATAGAACCGATTGAACCGATCATTATAACATTTGACAGACAGGTAAGTAGCCTGGGACTCCGAGGGTACTGTTCATCCTGAATATACACGCAGATCATGGGCAACAGCCGTAGAACTATTATTAGCTAGGTTTTATGTAAAACTTGTTACCGAGAAATTAACAAGTTTGCTTCACACGTGGGTGTAATGGCGAAATGTCAAAACATTGAGATTTTTGTGGTATTTGTAAGTTATTTATTAAATGCAAAGTGGAGACGACAATGCTGTTCCCAGTCTGCAGAGGAGAATACTTAGTACTTATCGAGAAAAATGAAGTTTTGCTTTTATTCAGTTAGTGGTATGAGGTAAAGCTGAGATGGGGAAATCTTTTATAAGGGATTTTTTTTATTAAGATACCGCTATTTGGCTTAGCACATTGGATGGCGTAATTTTAGCTATCAGGTGCCACAAAAATCAACTTTACGATTTTTTTTGAGCTACCGCTTTTGAGCTTAGCACGGCAGTATAGCTAGTCAAAGATTGGAAAAGCCCATCAATACTATTTACTTTGAAAAAATCACTTTTTAGGGTTCCGTACCCAAACGGGACCCTATTACTAAGACTCCACATGTCCGTCCGTCCTTCCGTCCGTCTTTCACCAGGCTGTATCTCATGAACCGTGATAGCTAGACAGTTGAAATTTTCACAGAATGTGAAACTTCTGTTGCCGCTATAACAACAAACACTAAAAACAGAACAAAATAAATATTTAAGGGGTTGCTCCCAAACAAAAAACGTGATTATATTGCCATTATTTTATAAGTAGTGTTCAATATTGTATGGTGGTACGAATCCCTTTGTGTGCGAGTCCAACTCGCACTTGGTCGGTTTTTTATATCAGCATTAGTTTGTTTTAATTTATTTTCCTCTTTTTGTCTCCACATTGTATAAAGGAAGAAAAGAATATATTTCCATAGTAGTACAGACTAAAATACAAGTAGATATCAATGACATAAATCTTCCGAATAGAAAACCTTATCAAAATCCTTTGCATAGTTTAGAAGAACAACGAGGTCAGACACGAAGTCCGACCTCCGGAAACGTGGATCTACTGGTTGTCAGACTTTCGGGCTTCTGACTACCCGTAACGACTGCCAAAGATCCACGAATGACAGCCAGAGCACGGAGGGGTCTCGGTATGTAAAGATGGTCACCCATCCACAGACCAACCGCGGCAAGCGTAGATTAACTAGATCGATCGACCTGCGCGGCTGTGGATAAAATAAACGAATATACTCGTATCTCTTTTATGATCCGAACATTACAAAAAAGACCAATTATTCATGAATTTAAGATAAAAACCGTGTCACAGACTACACACACAAATTAACAATAAAGATCTTCAAAGTGAACAATGTCGTATGAAAGCCATTACATCATAAACTCTGTAAGAAGACCCTTTTAATGCGCGGTCAAATTAATTTAACAGGTTTATTCGCTACCTTTTTAAGGGTTGAAAGTATTTGTTTTTTCCTATTTTCTTTTGAAGTCGTGTTTCTGATATTAATTTTATTTGTTTGTTAAAAATCTTGCTGTTTATTGTGCGTAAAAAATTGTGTAACAGAAAAACTCGCGCGTTTAGGGTTCCGTAGGTACGACGTGAATTTTAGTTTCGTGACTGACAGATGATATTAGAACGAAAAAAATAAAAGAAAAAATAATAAAGTTTATTTGTTTTTTTGTTTAGTTGTGTTTGTTTTGTTTTTGTATGTTTTTTTGTTCATTAGTGACAGCATGTAGCCCGCTTGTGTGAATGAGACAGTGTTCTCACTACAGCTACGGAACCCCAAAACTGACAATCTTTAGTCAAGGCTGCCACTAACTTCACTAACAGAATAAACTCCACGACACAAGTTATTATTTTCTTATACCTCGTGCCAAAGAAAGAAAAACAGCCCAGATAAGAAAGTTAAGCAGAAAAACAGTTTTATCTCACGCAAAATTTTTTCGCAATTTCAAACTACACAGTAAAAAGCTTACGCTTAACTTATATCAGTAAATCCAATTTGTTACCAGGATGAAAATATAAACAGCTATATTTTTCGCCAAACAAAAAATACTTTTAGTAAAAATATCCGTCTTCATCAGTCGAAATTTCGCAGTTCACTAGACCAGAAATCATTTATAAATAGTCCATAGATTGCTCTCGGAAACTTGTTTTTAGACGAAAATGAAGATAGATAGATTTTATTGTAACAGTTGATACGGGCTATGTAGTATTTATATATCGGATAGGCTATCGAATAAATCAGGGGCAATTCTCGTAATTTTATGAACGTTCGCAGTCAGATCTGTCTTAATCTGTTAATAATACCTCCTATTTCCCTACATTTTGGACAACTTTTTGACATTGATTGTCGCTGAGATGAGATTGCGACTAGATTTTGAACGTTTTTACAAAACAAAATGGCGGACACTGTAAATATGACAGGCCATATAAAAATCTTCAATCCCCTTTAATACCATTATCTGCCTAGCCTTTTCCCAACTATGTTGAGGTCGACCTCCAGTCTAACCGGATGCAGATGAATACCAATATTTTACATGAAGCAACTGCCTATCTCTCCTCCACAACCCAGTTACTCTGTAAAAAGACACCCCTTGGTAAGACTGGTTGTCAGACTTTCGGGCTTCTGACTACCCATCGAATGTTAAAGATCTACGTATGACAGCCGGGACCAACATTCCGAGACACGGAGAGGTTTCGATATGTAATGGATCGTTACCCATCCACAGACCTACCTCGGCAAGCGTTGCTTAACCTCTTCAAGGTCAAACGTAGCCATAGTCGATTGATCACACAAATGAAAGTCCATAAATGTTATTATAACGATCTGTTCAAAAATAAAAAAAATCATATTAATTTGCTTTGTAGGTACATTCTAGTTCCAACAGTTGATGAGACATCTGCATAAATATTACCTCAAAAAAAATTTTAAAAAGGTTTGAACAACTGAATAACTGAGGCTATTTTTTTATTATGCCATAAACAACATTTTCTTGATTTTTAAAAGTTTCTCAAACTTGAATATTGCGTAGAATGTTTCTCTAAAGACACAGATGTTTGGAAATTATTTCGTTTCAGTAATCACACATTAAATAAATAAAAAATAATAACATAACTGCTTTTTGTAATTAACTGAAAAAACATGGGTATTATAGTAAAAAAAATTACTAGTTTCAAAAAAAAATAAACAAGGAACAGACTTCGTCTAAGACAAGTTAAGCTTAATATGTTCTAAATGGTCTAAAATGTCATCCCCTTCAAGCTTTGCACCCATCTTCCAAACACCCTGTATAACCAGTAAATAATTTGTGTTTTAGAAGTAATCTCAAAAGATGGACGGACTATCAATAGCAGCAAGGCTTTTGAAGTATGGAATTGGATACGGAATGGGCTCCACAGGAAATTTTATTCGAAGTAATTTTCTTGGATTCTTGGGATCAGTACCTACGTACTCGTAATAGTGATGAACGACGCACGATATTGGTATCGGCTATTAACATTGTTTAAATTGGTTTCGGCTTTCGATACCAGTTTTTTTATTGCGAAGTAAATGATTGTTACGAAATGGTTAATAATCATTGTAAATCAGTAATTTATTTCGGAACTTATAGGTTTGTTTTTCTTGTGTTTTTACTTTCTATCTTGCGCCGCAAGCCCTATCACCAGTGGGACTTGATGATCTTATGACTGCGTCAGTGAGTGGAGTTCGCGTAGCTGAATTTTGGGCGAAAAATGTTGAAACTTACCAGTAACACACTAAGGAGAAGAATAAGGTTTTGCAGTACATGAATTACTTGCAGGGTACCTATCCATTATTGATAACATGATGTACACACGAATTCTTGGGTGACGCGCTACTTTCCGAGCCAGATAATTGAGTAATCTGTAATTAGGAGATAGGTACTGTTTTGACTCCTTATTTGAGAATCACAATAATCATATTTTTGAGCTTTTACTAAAAGAAAAAAACACAGAAGCAAAAATCTTAATGTTGGTTAGATCATCGTATTGGTGTATTTGAACCCTACCTGTGTGATTTTTTATCATAGCAAGTGGGTAACTTCTGCAATCAACTGTTGACATTTTTACCTGTGCTATCATAATACTCGTAGAACTTTACCAATTTCAGTACAAGATTTCAATTCGAAATCTATTTACTTGACATTGTCAACCCTTTCCTTGTATTACTTACAAACAGTCTAAATCAGACCAAATTGTACGTATTCACTCACAAAGCAGATAACAAAGTCTCTAAGAGAATTTACTTGCAATGTAAAAGAAAATAAAACAACAAAATTTAAGAGATTGCTGCCATTGAAACAGTTTTCTGTGAGAAGAGCTAGGTTAACCAAGTTTACACAATTGGTACTTTTGTTAGCCCATAACTGGGAAAATCTAATTAAGTGGTAAAGGAAAATGTTAAGTTAGATATTTATTGTAGTAGCTTAATTTTTTTTTGCCAAAACCAGCTACCCTATTAGATAGCTACTTTTTGTATGCTTAGGCACTTTTTAACCGACAGAAAGAACACTTTTTCTTTTATTTTGACGCCATTATAAATAGTAGATTTATCCCAGAAAACAAGTCGTCAATCTAAAGGCGAAGTTAACAAAATCTTCCCAAAACTTTTTCATGTTAAAACCGATACCAAAAGTTTGGTATCGGCCGATACCAAATACCATCAAACATCATGATCATTCAGCGTTATCCCTGTATTATAAAGCGCAAAATCCTTTGAACTGAAACGTGGTCGTATGTAAATACAGAGTTTCCTGTAGGTACCTACCGCATCGATCGCAAAAAACGAAATTGGTTTTAAACGTAAAAACCCCTTTGTGGATTATAAAACTAGGTTAGTTTTTGTTTGAAGCGTTTTTCTATGATTGGATGATTTTAGTTTAAATTTTTTAAGTGGTATGTGGAAGATAATGTGGTAAGGTATAAAATATCACATAGGTAGGTAAAGGGGTAAGTATGCTTTTCTAACAGGTACCTATAGTAAAAGTGCTGCACACCCCCACCCTATCTCAATTTAAACAAATATAAACTTTATTTCAATGACAATTAAGTTGATTTCAGAGTGACTAGCACTATTGAAAAGGTTATAAAAATGTTTGAAGTTGTAGAGCAAAATGAACTTTATTGTATAGAAATTAAAGTTATTTTTCCATTAGGTAATTCATTTTTGACAAATAAATCGCGAACGCAGATTAGGTACATTTTTTTGCCGGGTTCGGTAATCTGGGTTATAAACTGTGTGCCAAATTGCATCTAAATCCATTCAGCCGTCAGATAAACAGACAAAAATATTATAAGTACACCTTGTAGCAATTGCTTCTTTTGAAAAATATTAAATGTACAGTTTTAGAAAGAAATACAATTTGTTTATTCTGCAGCCTTCTTGTCACAATACCTTAAACATATCCTATGGCTCTCTGCATTAGTGTAGATTTCTGCCTGTGAAAGAATTTTCGAAATCGGATCAGTACTTCCAGAGAATCCCGCCTACATACCTACAAACTTACAAACTTTAACAAACATACTAGCTGTTGCCCGCGACTTCGTCTGCGATCAAGAAAAAAGACACTTGGCGCCATCTATTATCATAATAACGTTATTGTTGTTTTCCTCGGGAACAGCACTTTTTTTCGGGATGAAAGGTACTCTATGTCCGTTTCTGTACACCTAACAACGAATATGCAAAATTTCAGGATGATCGGTTCAGTGATTTAGGCGTGAAAGGGTAACAAACAAACAAACTTACTTTCGCATTTATAATATTATTATAAGTTAGGATTAGTGTAGAAGTACCTATATAAATCGTTTATTATAGTAGAGATAATTAATAAATAAATAATTTATTTTTCCTTATGTAATGTACAGACGCCAGCACATCAACCTACCCGAAACTATCAAATTTTCCCAACCAACTTTGAACCTTATACTATAGCGATATAAAGTTGAAAATCTATCAAAGAAATTTGACAGATTGTAGTAGCTTGATGTGCTGGCGTCTGTACAAAGTACACAGAGAAATACAAATGCTCAGATCTGATCAATAACCAACACGCAAGGTGGAACCTGTGTTACAGGGTCATCCATCCGTCCATTAGACAGATTACAGGTAACTAAGTAGTGCGTATTATTTAGGGGAACAATACTTAAAATGAATGAACAGTTCTTTCATAGATCTTTGACAGTCGTTACGGGTAGTCAGAAGCCCGAAAGTCTGACAACCAGTCTTACCAAGGGCTATCGTATTACCCAGTAACTGTGGTTGTGGACGTCGTAAGTTGCAGTCGCAGTTGCTTCATGTAAAATACTGGTATTCAGCTGCATCGGGTGAGACTGGAAGGCGACCCCAACTTAGTTGGGAAAAAGGCTAGGGATGATGAGTTCTTACGATCGAAGAACTAGGAACCCAAAACTACGAGGCTGTCATAGCTTGCTCAAACCTACTTATAAACAAGGAGATACTAACAGAACACGCTCCATCAGCAGACCACTATCAGGCAAAACAACAAATCCGCTAAGAGGGGTGAAATTTATGCAAACTCGCCACACAGCGACGCGAAGATAATATTCGTGTGTCCGCCCAGACGGACGGACGGACAAAGCCTCATTTACATAATACCGCCTTTCCAAACGTTGGTAAAAGATACCTACGAGTTGGCACTTGGCAGCTCATTAGGGGATTTCAAGTGTTCCAGCTTAATTCTGAGTGTATTAAGGGGTTTGTTGTGGAGTGGTAACGTTATAGTTGAGATTAATATTAGTGGAAGAATAGTGAAATTAGAATATTAGCTTGTAAACACTATTTTAAACATCCACGGTTTTGTACATAACTTCTGATAACATGACATGAAAATCAGTTTTGTATTGGCGGAGTACGAAGGTGTTGTGTTAGGTCATTGACATATGCCGGGGCAGCGGGATTGTCCGAAAGGGTTACCGCTGCCCCGGAACATAAAGGGCTAAGGAAGGAACACGGATGGGTTTTAGTCAGTAAGAGTCTGACACTCCCTTCCGCTCCACCCAGAGCGGGAGGAGTCTGGATGATTTCCCATCCTTAAAAAAAAAAAAAAGGTCTTTGACATATATTACTGTTAGGTACTTCACGAGTCATGTTTAAGGCCTAATTTTAATAGTGAGTCCATTTGCCGTGCCAATGGGATTTTATTTTTATGTCTTTATTAATATAATTTATTGTAAATATCTTATAACCTTATAAATGCGTGTATTGTCAACAGTTTGCGAGTTCGCGTGCATACAGTGTCAGACACAGTTTGGAGATCACAGATTATACCTACATTACAAAACTAACATGTACTATACAAAACATACAACAGGCGACCTTATCGCCAAAAAAATCCAAATTTCGAGCTGTTAAAGAAATTTTCTAACACAAAAACCTTTTGTCAGACCTAAGAATCAAACATAGACATCACACGCTAAACAGTCGCAACAACTACTTTTAAACCAACGTGGGAATTACAGCACAAGTAAATCAAGAAATAAAATAAATCACCAGAGCCTACTACGACACATTACCAGAGAATCTACTGCCAAAAAAATAAGACATAAAATACTACCACACTTAAGAAAAAGAATCGCAAAGAAATATCCCTTAATACATTTCTATTTATTACAGTATCACAAATGCTGCCTGTCTGCGAGCGGAGGCAATACAAAGCTTACCGCTAGTGATAAAACACCTAGAGATTAGGAAAAACGGGCTTCTGTAACCCGAAAAAAAAAAACTATAATCAAAAAAGAAATGTCCCTACCTTCGTCACGGGGCGAAAATATAGTACAAACTGGACATTTGGGGAATCGTCAGACAAATTCTTTGGTTCCCAAGCCGCATACAGCAGACATTGAATACCAATGGAATAATTCGACAGAATCTTGTGTACTGTATTATTTGTTGAGTCTTCTGGGTTGAGGTTTGTGCAGACGAGCTACTTTTTTTCTTTTTATTGACGTTAGTTTTGTTACTGTTAAATAACGATGGACACTATCTTTTTTTAAATATATCAAAAAGTGCATGACAAGTAAAGTGTACCTAGATAGTAATAAAATACTTTTTTGTCAATAATCATAACTAATCATTTACCAATTTCATCTAAAATTTGCCTAGCCTTCTTCCAACTATGCTGAGATCGGCTCCCAGTCTAACCAGATGCAACTGCATACCAGTATTCTACATGGAGCGACTGCCTATCTGACCTCCACAACCCAGTTACTGGGTATCACGTTATCTCTTTTGCCAGAGTTTCTGGCTTCTGACTACCCGTAACGACTGTCAAAGATCTACGAGTCACAGCCGGAATCAACAGGTCAACGTGTTTTTTTTTATAAACGCAATAATATTTTCCCGAAGAATCATCGTTCAAACTTTAACAATGCAGCAAACACTATTATTCTATAGTTTTGTCTCATTTATTTTCAGAAGTTTCAGCGGCAATTAATGGCAGGTACAAGGTCTAGTTATTAAAATGACGATATATGAGGAACTTTGTTTGTGCAGCAGTTTCGATACGGCACTGCAATATAACGAAACTTCGGCAACACTGCATATTTAATTAAACTAGGGACAGTTTTTGAATAAAATACTGCACATTGAAAACTTTAGTGGAAAATATTTTTTAAATGAAATGAGTATTGAATACGGCACTAATAATATTATTTTAATTTTAAATGAACGACGGAAACGGATTCGGTTTTCGGAATTTATTTAAATAATGAATACAAATCGAATTATGAATTAATTTATATTCTCGGAGTTATATTGTGGTTATGATATTATGTTTGCAAACAATTAATGATTTTTTGCGGAATCGCGCGAAATGAAGTGTTAAACTTAACCATTTTATATTTAACATAACACAACATTACGCCTGTAATTTTTGAAGGGATAAGCAGAAGTCTCCACAAGTCACCGGAAGTACGTACATCATCTAAAGCGCGGTCACTGTCGGACTGCAAAGAAAAAAAAGAGAAGCGCGATGACACAACGCTGGTAATTTATTGCAAAATATGAAGCAATTATCTATTTACAAAAACTACTTGATAATAAATAATGCATCACTGAATGCAATTTGGCATTAGAAAGGAGACAATTTTTTTTGTTTGGGGAATAGGCCCACCACAAATTGTGGCGTATAGCAATGAAATGCACGTTAGTTTATTCCTTATAATCTCTAGATTACAGTGGTAATATTAGCAAAACTTTATGTAACCGGAATACTGTGAAATACGACAGTCAAAACATGACTCTCATATTAACCTAAAATCTCACAAGAGCTATTGTCTAATGAGTGGATAGGTCTCCTTGGTATTTTAAGTCAAAATAGTGCACTTTTCAATAATAATATTATAGCATAAAACAAAGTCACGTCTGTACTACGTGACAGATTTTGATGTGATTTACACGATTTGATAGACTTATTCATGAAAATGGATTAGATGTAGGTATTCATTTCGAAATAGCGCGGCTTTTGCCGGCCAATACTGTAGATCTAAAATAATAAGGTGATGTGTTATAAGCTGGTTGTGCAAGGAGAAAAAAAAAACACATTAGGTATAGGTACGTCACAAGAAGTATTTATTACTGTTCATCATCATCATTTTCAAAGTCATCTCTTAAAAGCAGTATTTCATCTAAAAAAAGATGCAGGTGGCTCAACCTCACCTTGATGCCGCGCCCAAGATAAATACCACACTATACACATCACATGTGCACAGCAGCCAACAGTGCGTCTGCCCACTAAACAATTACAACAGTATCCAGCAAGAGCAGCTCTAGTGTTAGTAATTGATGGGGTGGTGTCAACTAATATATAAATATAATAAGTTTTCCTACTTGTGTGCCTTGATTTTATCGGCTTTGTGGATTATGCACTGTATCTACAGATGCCATTTTCATAAAATCTTTCGAATAAAAATATGAAAAGAACAGAAGAAACATACAACTATTGCATTAAACAATAATAATGTTGTCCAAAAAGTATCTAATCCTACATTCTATGTTGTCTGTCAAACAGTTTTTTTTTTAATGTTTTTGGCATGGCTTCGAGGTCTTTATGACAATCTGTCAAACTGTTTGAAACTGGACCACAGAGTATCTGCAACGGGCTATTAATTACGTTTCGTTCCATGGTGATTTTTAAAGTACCTTGATTGATATTTATAACGTGATAACCGTTAATAACAGCATTAATAAAAATAAGTTCACTGTACCAATTAATTATTACCTCTTTAAACGTATTTTAAAGCCGATGTTATTACCGCTGCGCACCGTAGTAACAACAAGCATTTATTGCCGTAACACTTTTTTACTATTATTTCATTATTCCGGTTACATTTCTATATAATTTCTGGTCTGTTAATTATAATAAGATGATCACTTTTTTCATGTGCAATATCATTAATAAACGTTACCGTTTAACAGTGGGCCCAAAAAAAATTGTCTCCTTTCATGGTATATTTTTAATTATAATTAAAATTGTTAATGAATGGATTTTAAAGACAATTAAGAAGTTTTTGGTATTTGAAGATTTTTTTGATGCATTAATGTATGTTTAATTATTATTTGAGTTCCATCACTGTTTTATTTAAAATAAGACTTGAAAATTTTTTTTTTTGGTCAAAATTATTTACGGTTTTAGAGATAGGTACACTGCTTTAAAAAAACAACTTCTTGACTGTTTTCAAAAAATATGTTGTTACTTGTGGAGTCTCTCGTCAGGCGTGAGCTAATCTCCAAATGTACTTAGCTTTCTTAGACCGAATACTAACAAAAAACTGTGAAACGCTGTCAGTTGCCTATTAAAGTTTCCAAAAAACACTTTCCACTATTTCAACAGGATCGTAGCTAAATAATAACAGCCACACGGATCGATCGAAAGTTAAGCTGCACGTGTCGCGGTCGCTTGGTGGATGGGTGAATATTTACATATCGAGACTCCTCCGTGCCCCAGAAAGCACGTTAAGCCGTTGGTCCCTGATCTTTGACTGTCGTTACGGGTAGTCAGAAGCCTAAATGCCTGACAAACTGTCTTACCAAGGAGTTTCGTGTTACTCAGTAACTGGGTTGTGGAGTTCAGATAGGCAGCCGTTCCATGTAAAACACTGGTGTTTAGCTGCATTCGGTTAGAATGGATACTGACTCCAACATAGTCGGGAAAAGTCCAGGCAGATTGATCTTCCACTTACCTATAAAGTTGAGCAACTTTTTCATTGCTACCTGTCTCCTTGAAGTCGCTCGTCTACCCAAATCCCAAGGGGTGTTAGAAATTCGCAGTATGTTCCCACATCCCGCAATGAATACTAACAACGGCTTTCAAAGAATACCGATACAGATTAAACCGGTGTCTGCACGTTTTGTATTGATATATCAGAGAAGAAAAGTTTGGGAACGTGTCTATAGGCCCATCCTGCAATTACTGTGTGAACAATAACTACATTTGTGTTATTTATTTCGAATTTTTTCGCGAAGTTACTTAAATATTTGCTTGTTATCGTTTTGGAGACAGTTGAAAGGTATTCTACCTGTCCCCTCTTACGCGTATTGGAGGTAAAGTTGTGATCGACGAGCGGACGAGAAACTCCAACCTGCAGTTAATAATATTGTAATTGCCACACACGTATTATATTTTACAGTTAGGTACACTAGCACATTAAACTAATTAAAACTATTTAGGACAAAATAAACTAATGACGTGTCCCGTAACGGTTGGAAAGCAAGAGGGGGGTAGAGACGCTGCCGAAGGAACGCTATGGGTAAAGCCCCGGATTGTAACTTCGTGGTGCGTTCCTGACTAACTTATAAATACATAATATAAAAACATAATACAGGCGACGGACGCCACGTATTCTAAGATACATTTTTTTTTTATTGCTGAATGAGCCCGCTCTTGACCTCGATCATGCCTGATGGAAAGGGATGGATGCGGTCTATGATGGAACTAGCGTGCCCAGAAGATGCCTAAGGCACTGGAACAGCAGGCTGCTTGACGTCAGACTCCGGTGTGAGGGTGGTCGCTAACCAGGCGGGCGTTAGCCCTTCCACCGCAAGGGAAATATTGGCCAGTCAAAAAAGGTGTTGGGCACTTTTCCTGTTGACAGCGATGCGGATTAATTTTTTGATGCTCTATGATACATTTCCGTCTCTTTTTGTATACTTACCTAAATGTACATATAAAAAAATAATATTTTTAAGTCTGTAAGCTTATGTACATGTATTATGTAAATAATCAGAAAAATAAAACAAAACAGGGGGCCTAAAAAGGCCACTTTGGCAGAATCATAAAACAATTAATATCACGCAATTTAATCTGTATGACAGTTTTGTATGGAGATTCGTAAAATGCTATAGGTACACCTCTGCCTAACCCTTCAGGGATATACAGGTTGAAATTGAATACATGCGACAAATCGAAATGGGAGATTGTACTCATCATTATGAACAACTTTTACTATGGGACCAAACCTGGCATCGCGAAAAAAAAATCAGCTGTTTCCTACATTTATGTTCGCACAACTCGTCAAAATGTACGGAACAGCTGTTTTTTTTTCGCGATTTTTTTCCTATTTCGATTTGTCGCATGTTTTCAATTTCATCCTGTATAGGTGTGAAACTGTCAAACAGATGAATTGCGTGATAAAAATTGTTTTATGATTGCTAAAGTGGCCTTTTTAGGCCCCCAGATCTACATTATAATCACGAATATATAGCAAATAGTAAAACAGAAAAATAGGTAGAAATCAGGCTTTGAAGTCAAACCCTAGGGCTTAGGAATAATTCTATATATTCGAGCTTCTGTAACCTCCAAGACAATGTGAAAAGTTATGTATATTTCTTTTACAATTTATGCATAGGTTGGGATTTGAACTTGCCCTCAACCAACCTACCCCGTTCAGCTTTTTAACCTTAGATTATTCTCCAAAAGGTTATGATGCAGTGCTGCAAGAGCTTAGCTCTGGAGTACCGGGCGGGATAATCATTGAAGGGTAATTATCTCGTCAAAACTAGTTATATTTACATCTAAGACTGGCGACAAGCTAACCAAAACCAAGTAACCAAAGGATGCCAACGGTGTCGTATTAATAAGGCTCCGCTATCCGTCCGTCAGTCCGTCTGTCACAGAGCATTATCTTTAGAACCGTAATTCCACTTTAAATTTTCATAGTGTGTAACAAATAATAAAGTAGATTATTCGCCGTTTTTAGAAAATATGATTAAATATTGAACGGCGGTACGAAACCCTTCGTGCGCAAGTCCGACTCGCACTAAGCCGCTTTTTTCTTTCGTTCTAAATACGAAATAGTGTCTTCTCTTAATATTTATGCCATTAACTTGTAATATTCGTGGAGGTTGGTTGGCAAAGCTATGCAAACAATTACACCTTACATGTAAGATTTTACAAAAGGTGTATGTTTATAGGGTGTCATGTCGTACACCCACGATTTGCTTATAGCGGTATTCTGTGCCATGTAAAAGGGTTTAACTCTATGGCACCCTACTTATGTGGGGCAATTCAACCCGGGAGATAAACACACAATTGCACTACCCGACTTAGGGACTGACCGTATTTTGCATTTACTACTACAACCATAATTTGATAAGTTTGGAACCGTATTTAATAATTCCAGTCCATTTAGTAAAACCAACATAACATCACATCTAAAGGCCAATTTCCTAGTCGCAATCTCATCTCAGTGATAATCAAAGTTAAAAATGTAGGGAAAATGTAGAGGTATTTTTAACAGATTAAGGCTGAGATCAGAAAGTGAACATTCTTAAAATTAAGAGAATTGGGGCTCTGTTTTCCTCGAAGGATTTCAGTTATCTGTTGAAATCTTACTGAGAGGAATTAGGTAAAGTGAGCTGTTATTCTACCTATATATAACCTAATGCAATTTAGACTATTTTATTTATTTATTTGTTTTGCACATAGCTGGCCTGTTAAACTTACGAGCGCACTTTTTGAACAGAACAGAACGAAACTGAACAGTCACGCTCGAGTCGGTGACGCTGGGTCGGATATACTCGGCTCCAGTCTGTTGGTGACGCTGAATCGCGTATAACTGACTCCTGTCCTCGTAAGTTTCACCCCTCGCAGCCACCCTCTTTTTCTCAGAAATCACACGTATACTAATTTCCACAACTGACCAATTTAAAGAAATTGAAGCGCTCCATAATAAAATAAACATGTAAAAGCACAATTCATACTAATTATTAAGCCGGTGAAGTTGAAATAATCCTCTATACTTTATGAAATTAACCTAGTGGGAACAATATTTCGATATAATTGGCGGCGGCCATACTGTTAACTGTTTATGATTGTACGGCCGATACACACGGACTGGCAAAACGGCCAGCCAGGCTGTTAAATTGGTAGTTATGATCCCAAATGCAGATATGAGGATTTGTTTGGGTCTAATTTAATTTTGGCGAAGTAATCCAATGAATTATTGTACTTATTGTTTTATAGCACTGTTGAATTTCGGAACGAATTACTATCATTTTCCCTTTCCTATTTGTTTTGGGTCGGCGCAATGCGTCTTTTTCTTTTTTGGATTATGCTGAGATAGGAGCCTTTTTGACCTCGCAGAGGTATATTTTTTTTTGGTTGTTTTTAATGTAATTTTGTTGGTTTTAAACGCTCCTTTTTTACTATTTGTATTTCCTGTGTTTATGCCGAATAAAATATTTTTCTTTCTTTCCTTCAATAAATCATTCACGCTTATTTCTTTTTTTTTTCTTCCTCCTCTATTATTTTTTGTCCCTATCAGTAGTCGTCTAAGTGTCCACTTAGTTCCTAGCCTAATCAACTTTCACACCACCCATCCATCTTTTTCTTGATCTGCCACTTTTTTAAGACCATTTACATTCATAATACTCAACCCTTATCTTGTCACCTGCTTTTCATTCCGTCCCATCACATCGCTTTACCACGAAAATTGGCTGCTTCTCAGTTTGAGAAGAACGACTGATCTGTCACTTGTCGAGTTGTCATCATCGTGTTGTCCGGGTCGAGTTGTCCTGGGGTTGAAATGTCGGGGTCGGGTTGTACCGGACCAAATTGTTGCAGAATCGTCAAAAAAAAACGGAATCTGATTGATAAATACTGTAAAACTGTCGCTCTAATGTTCTAATATATTTTCACCGCTAAATTAGCCACTTTTGACATCTGAAGGAGAAGTTATCGCTCTTTGATGAGAACTTCAACCTCACAATTCTGTTGCTATGAAAGAAGACATAAAAAGCGGTCAAGTGCAAGTCGGACTCGAACACGAAGGGTTCCGTACCACCGTACAATATTTAACTTTTTTTTATACTTTAGTAAAAAAAAATATTTCTTGTGTTGATTGGAGACCCCTTTATTTTATTCTTTTTTATTTTTTGTTGTAGTAATACAGACTCTGTGAAAATTTCTAGTGTGTACGTATTACAGTTCAATAAATACAGCCCTGTGACTGTGACGGACGGACAGCGAAGCCTTAGGAATAGCTCGAGGCATTCTTTGGGTACGGCTACGGAACCCTTAAAATACGTGGGTACAATAGACAGACAACAATATATTTGAACGGAATAAAGTTGTATTACATAAATAATGAATCCGTCTTATTGCTCAGATTTATTTCATTCCAAACACGTAATCTTGTCTTTAACCGCTGAATTGTCGAGAAAATTAAATAAAAAAATAAGTACGAGTATGTATATTGTTGCGCGCCACAATTGATATTTGTTACCACTAGCGCCATCTAGTATCGAGTAGAAGAACTAGTGTCAAGAACCTTCTAGAAGTTTCAATGATAGAACTTTCTAGAACTATCGACATCTGGTCAGTTGGGGCCGGAATGTACTCGAACATTCTAGATGTTTCTACAATAGAAGGTTCTAGAACAATGTGAGGCCTATATAAGGCGGGAATGCTCCACGAGCGCACACAGTCTTGGATAAGCGATACAAGCGAAAACATCGAAAGGAAAGCGATCTTCAAGTGCGACTTAGAAGTGATCAGTAGTGCAATTGTGTTTCATAATTAGCGTTAAAGTTGTAATTTGTGTTTTTAAATAAAAGTGTTTATTTTTGGTTATTAAATCGGCAGTTTTTAATTATCACGAACCCCAAGCTCGTAACAATTGGTGTCAGAAGCAAGGATTAAAATGCCGATTTTACCCAAAGACGACACTGAGGGTATCCGTACCCGGAGTCAACGCCAACAGGAGACGGACCAGAGACGTTTTGGTGGAGCTCCGCCACAGAGGTCGGAGGGCCAGATTCCGACCACGGAGGCGGGCCCGCCCACAGCTGCTCCAGCATCATCAGCACCAGATTTTGCTGCTCTGATGATGATGCTGCAGGAGCAGGCTCGTCGTCAGGAGGAACAGGCTCGCCGACAGGAGGAACAGGCTCGCCGGCTAGAAGAACAGCTCCAGCGTGATAAGGAGGAACAGGCTCGCCGACAGGAGGAACAGACTCGCCGACAGGAGGAACAGGCTCGTCGGCTGGAAGAACAGCTCCAGCGTGATAAGGAGGAACAGGCTCGCCGACAGGAAGAGCAGATGCTCCTTATGAAGGACCTTCATGCTACCTTCGGGAAAGACATGAAGGAGGTGAAGGATAAGGTTGCTCAACATGACAACCGCCTGTCGGAAGCTGAAACCCGAATCGACCAAGTGAATAATCGGGTTGACAACGTGATGGCTGACGTGAAGAAAACCGTGATGGCTGACGTGAAGAAAACATTGGATTACATTAAACTTGGGGATGGAATCGCAGCTCCCGTAGCTACAACACCTTCGCTACGTGGATTCAAAGTGCCACCATTCGACGGAACTTCTTCCTGGTCGGCCTACAAAATCCAGTTCGAGGCTGTCATGAAGGCGAACGGGTGGGATAAAAATCAGGCCATGACTGCCCTCACCCTAGGCCTGCGCGACCAGGCCTTAACTGTTCTGGAAGCTATCGGTAAGGAAGTGACTTACGAGCAGCTCCTTGAGGCATTGGAGGCTCGGTATGGTGACGCTCACCTGGAACACGTGTTTCGTGCGCAGCTCAAGGATCGCGTGCAACGCAGCAGCGAAAACCTGCAGCAGTAGGCCCTTGAAGTGGAGAAGCTGGTTCGCAAAGCTTACCAGTCCGTACCTGCGCTTATTGATGGGAACCTGGTGCAGGCATTCATCGACGGCATCCGCGACCTTGAGGTTAGAGCTGCTGTGAGGCTCGGTCACCACGGGACGCTTAAGGACGCCTTGGCCCATGCACTGGAGGTGGAAGCTGTGCGGCAGGATCATCGTTCCCATCGCGTCAGGGAGGTTGCAGCGGCTACAGTTCGCGATCGTAATAAAGGATACAGCCCTAGGTGCTACGGCTGTGGGGAAAGGAGCCACCTTCGATCCAGTTGCCCTAAGCGAACTGCAGAAAGGGAAGATGGCCGGTCTCCAGAGGGTAGTGCGGCTAACAGCACCACCCAGCAGCAGCAGGGAAACGAATAATAGCCAGGACTGCGGGGCGGGTGCTGGCTGATGTTCAAAGAGCCCCAAGGATTTCGATCACACAAACCCATGACGGGAACAGCTTAATCATCAAGGGCGAGATCAACGGAACGCCGTGTAAGCTGACCATAGATACTGGAGCTTCTCGTACGGTCGTCAGTTCCCAACTTATAAGTCGGTTCCTTGGGGACTCCGCATACACCCGAGAACGCATTAATTTGGTAACAGCCACCGGTCAGCGCATACCCGTCCATGGAGAGAAGAAGATGGAGTTGAAGCTAGGCAACAGAATCTACCTGCATAATGTCATCGTTGCTGATATAATGGACGATTGCATCCTGGGCCTTGACTTTATGAGGAAGAATCGTTGCGAGATTGACGTCAAGCAAGGTGTTTTGAAATGTGGACAAGAGGAACTTTTCGTGGAAGGAGCGTTACCAGGGAATGTGTACAGCCTTAAGAAGATTGTTCTTCCGCCGAGATCGGAAACGATTGTGCCGGTTAGTCTTCCTCGGAATCCTGGGCAAACCCATCGTTGTGTACTCGTGGAAAGGGTAGACAATGACCTTCCATGGAAAGTGGCACGAACTTTGGTCAGAGCCACCGACATCTCAGGGGTACGTTTGCTGAACCTTTGTGATCAGGAACAGATTATAGAAAAAGGCACACTAGTTGGTACTTGCGAGGAAGTGGATTGGTTGCGTCGATGCCAATATCTATCGACTGGGACCCTCAGCAAGGATGCACAAACGAGAGTGTCAACGCTTTTAGAGGACTGCCGCAGCGCTCTGTCTCAAAATGAAATGTTCAAGGCGAAGAAGATGTTACTCAAGTACGCCGATGTTTTCTCGTCAAACGATGCTGACATCGGGAAGACTGGCTTAGTTCAACACAAAATACACACAGGAGAAGAATTGCCTATCCGTCAGCGGCCAAGGAGATTGCCGGTAGCACGTGAAAAGGAAGTGGAAACCATGATTGAGGGAATGGTGAAGGATGGTGTTATTGAACCTTCATCTAGTCCATGGTGTTCACCTGTCGTGCTGGTAAGAAAGAAAGACGGCAGCATGCGGTTTTGTGTTGACTATCGTCGTCTGAACGACGTTACGAAGAAGGACAGCTATCCTTTGCCAAGAATTGATGACACGCTGGACATGCTTACTGGAGTAAAATGGTTTAGCACGCTGGATCTGAAAAGTGGCTACTGGCAAGTTGAAATAGATCCTAAGGACAAGGAGAAAACTGCATTCTCGACAGGAAAAGGGCTGTGGCAATTTAAAGTTATGCCGTTTGGATTGTGCAATGCTCCGGCAACGTTTGAAAGGTTGATGGAACTTGTACTTACCGGGCTAATTGGCGATGCTTGCCTGGTCTACTTGGATGACATCATCATCGTAGGCCGTACGTTTGAAGAACATCTTCAAAACCTGGAACGCGTGCTCATGAAGATCCAGGGTGCCAACCTCAAGTTAAGCCCGAAGAAGTGTTCACTATTCAAACGACAAGTTAGCTTTTTGGGGTATGTAGTGTCGGAGGAAGGTATCCGCACGGATCCGGAGAAAATCGCCGCTGTCAAAGATTGGCCAGTTCCAAAAGACAAGACGCTGGTCAGAGCATTTTTGGGTTTGTGCTCTTATTATCGGCGATTTGTTAAGAACTTTGCGGATATAGCCAAACCCCTGCATAAGCTAACCGAGGAGAAGCGACATTTCTGCTGGGATGAAAGTTGCGACATCGCATTCCAGGAGTTAAAGGACCGACTGTGCAGAACACCTATTTTAGGGTACCCTGATGCAGGCAAGGAATTTATAGTTGACACAGACGCAAGTGACATAGGACTTGGCGGTGTGTTGTCTCAACGGAATGGTGATCAAGAGGTTGTGATAGCGTACTTCAGCAAGTCGTTGTCAAAGCCGGAAAGGAACTATTGCGTCACGAGACGGGAATTGCTTGCTGTGGTAAAGTCGTTGCAGCATTTTAGCAAATATCTTCTGGGGCGGAAATTCCACTTACGAACTGACCATGCTGCACTGAAATGGCTATTGCAGTTCAAAAATCCAGAAGGACAAGTTGCCAGATGGATTGAACTACTGCAGGAATACGACTTTGTGGTCGAACATCGCAGCGGGAAATCTCATGGCAACGCCGATGCATTGTCAAGAAGACCTTGTCCTGAAGATTGCAAGCATTGTACAAGGCAAGAGGGTAAGGAGGTGGTACCTGTGAGGATGCTCAGGACCGACCTCAGCAACGAGTGGAAGGAAAGCCTACAACGTGCACAGCAGGAAGATTCGGACATTAAGCCGATTCTGGAGTGGATGAAAACCAGAGCTCCTAAGCCCAAGTGGAGTGACGTCTCAGCGATGAGTTCGACCACAAAAAGCTATTGGGCCCAATGGGACAGCTTGGTGATTCAGGATGAAGTCTTGTGCCGTAAATGGGAAAATGCTCGGGGAGACAGCTGTCATCTGCAAATGGTTGTCCCTAAAGCTCGAGTGCCGGATGTTCTACAGCTGTACCATAATGGTTGTTCAGGAGGTCATCTGGGAGTAAAACGGACTCTACTGAAGATACGAGAACGGTTTTACTGGGTCCACTGTCGGGACGATGTCGAGGACTGGTGTCGTAAATGTACAAGTTGTGCAGCTGTAAAGGGACCTCAGACACGTAGTAGAGGTGCATTGAAATTGTACAATGTTGGTGCACCATGGGAGAGAATAGCCCTAGATGTTGCTGGACCTTTTCCGGAAAGTGAAAGTGGTAACAAGTATTTCATGGTTGTGATGGATTACTTCACTAAGTGGCCGGAAGTCTTCGCCATTCCAAACCAAGAAGCTTCAACAGTTGCAGATAAACTGGTGCATGAAGTCTTCTGCCGTTTTGGAGTACCCTTGGAGATTCACAGTGATCAAGGAAGGAACTTTGAGTCCCAAATATTCCAGGAAACTTGTCGAGTTATGGGTACTCATAAAACTAGAACAACTTCTTACCACCCACAATCGGATGGAATGGTGGAAAGATTTAATCAGACATTGGAGAGATACCTGGCAAAATTTGTGGAAAATCGGCAACGAGATTGGGACAAGCACATACAACCGTTTTTGTTGTCATATCGAAGCGCTGTTCACGAAAGTACATCGGTGACACCAGCTTTCGCAAACTTTGGAAGAGAATTACGGCTGCCTGCAGACCTGATCACCGGAATACCACCTGATGCCCCACGCAGTATAACCGATTATGCGAATGACTTGCGGAACAAAATGAATGACATTTATGAGCACGTCAGACAATCGGGCCAGCAAATGTCTGAAAAGATGAAAACCCGCTATGACCGAAAAATGAACAATAAAGGGTTCGACGAAGGCTCACTAGTGTGGTTGCACAATCCAGTCCGCAGCAAAGGGAAATCTCCTAAGCTTCAAGCTAAATGGGACGGACCGTACCGGATTGTGACAAAAATCAATGACGTAACCTACCGGATACAGAAAGGTGCAAGAGGTACTCCTAAGATCGTCCATGTGGATCGACTGGCGCGTTATTATGGGGCCAATAATGCTCGGGACGAGCATGTCTTAGGAGGGGGCAGTGTTGCGAGCCACAATTGATATTTGTTACCACTAGCGCCATCTAGTATCGAGTAGAAGAACTAGTGTCAAGAACCTTCTAGAAGTTTCGATGATAGAACTTTCTAGAACTATCGACATCTGGTCAGTTGGGGCCGGAATGTACTCGAACATTCTAGATGTTTCTACAATAGAAGGTTCTAGAACAATGTGAGGCCTATATAAGGCGGGAATGCTCCACGAGCGCACACAGTCTTGGATAAGCGATACAAGCGAAAACATCGAAAGGAAAGCGATCTTCAAGTGCGACTTAGAAGTGATCAGTAGTGCAATTGTGTTTCATAATTAGCGTTAAAGTTGTAATTTGTGTTTTTAAATAAAAGTGTTTATTTTTGGTTATTAAATCGGCAGTTTTTAATTATCACGAACCCCAAGCTCGTAACAATATTGAGAAATAAAGCCCCATTTAGCCTGAAATACACGATGATTTTATTACCTTGACATAGAATTAGTTGAAACAACAACAAAAGTTGCATCGTGTAAACGGGGCTTTACAAAGTTTCTTGCGAGGGTAGCCCGCGAAATTCAAATTTTCTTACGGTTTTTTCAATTTGCAGAATTATACAGAATAATAATCATTTACTTCTTTAGGACGAGCTGGTACACATGTACAAGCGGTACAAATTTGTACCAGCTCGTCCCTGAGAACCATCAATACAACCCTTTAAGACTATTTCATGAAATATCAATCTGTAAACACGTCTTGAATCACGTTATGTTCAAATTACAACCTGACATTGACCTGCAAATTGCAAAAAACGTAAGAAAATTTGAATGAAATGAATTTTTTAATTCTGTAAATATAATAAATTGATCAATCTGTCTGTTGTAGATATACAACACCACAAGACAACGCATCACACTGACGTCACGCAAAATCCTGCATCTCGCAAGCAAAGTTTACCGCGCAACTAGCATGTATACAATGCCCGAAATGAGTCATTGGGCATTGCCCGCCAGACACGACACCAGTCTGATCGGAGGATCCTCCCTTTCCATGGAGTATGAGTGAACTTTACACCCTGTTACTCATACCTCTATAGTCTTTTGAAGAAAGAACCGTACAGATTTGAGTGGACCAGTCCAGTCAGTGCAAGCATTTGTCAGTAATCGTGTTGCTCAACTCAAAACTTGAAGAGCTCAACGCCCTGAATTTCGCGGCCTACCCTGGCGCTTCTCCTTAATAAAAATGCAACAAATGCCGTTTAAACGATGCAACTTTATTTTTAATTTATTTACTCTATATTTAGCTGTTAGCCGAGAATCGAGAAAAATTGTTTGCGGTTGAAGAGGTGTGACAAAAATAGCTTTAGTTTTATGGCTTTAATTGTTTATTGATTCAATTGTTTCTACCCGCGACATCACCCCGTTCCGTCGCATTGCATTGCCCACTTTTACTTCTGTTATTTTTGCTCGGCTCCCAAGAGTCGTAGCGTGGGGATAAATAGCCTATAGCCTTCCTCATGAAATGGGCTATCAAATACAAAAACAAAACTTTTCAAATTCGACTGCTGTTTCAGAGATTAGCGTGTTCAAACAAACAAACTCTTCAGCTTTATTATCAGTACAGATTTGACTTAAACTGAATAATGGTGCCGATTCTGTTGTTCACAAACTAAACAAGATTTAAGTTCAGTGCATCCTTTTCTTTCTATTTTATTAAGAAAAGGACAGAAGGTAAGTTATAGTTTAGTCCTGTGAAAGTAATCAGCGCCTAACGTAAATTAACGTAATTTTAGTGTAGGCAAGTTTTTAATCACGTCTAAACTTGTATAGAATAGTGTCAGGCGCTGATTAATTTGACAGGACTAAACTAAAATTCATCTTCTGACTTTTTCTTAAAGAAATAGCAAGAAAAAGCTGCACTTAAATTTAGTTTAGTTTGTGAACAAGGGAATCGGCACCAATTTCAATGAAAATCTCAATTTCCCATAACCGGAATAGTAAGAAGAAGCTAAATAATTTAAATATTGAGTTGCAAGCGTCTTCGGACCGTTTGCTAAATCAAATGGCCGCATCCCATTGATTCGGCTGCATTGTGTTAGCGCCATGAATTCACGCCTCGGCTGTCCTTGTTTCATAGAATATGTATATTCCTATTGGTAACGGCTAGAGGATGGGCAGGACCGTCCTTCTGCGTTTACGTATTTAGGTAGCTATGGTAAAACGGCTTGGATATAGACCAGCATAACTATTTGCGTGCCGAATCGAACATCACTCTGTTCAGGCTTTATAAAGCCTTTAAAAGTGACGTTGACTAGTTTATCTGTGAAACTTTTCCCGCCAATGCCCAATTGAAAAGCTTTGTAAACTCGGTCCTCGTAAAATGAAAATTATAATACCACAATTTCTGGGCTTTATTTTCGCCAGTATATCCCCAAAAATATGACAAAAATGTAAAATACTGGTATTCAGCTGCATGCGGTTAGACTGGAACCCGACTCCAACATATTGGGAAAAGGCTAGGCAGATGATGAAATGTGATTCATTAAAAAAGCTGAGACGCATGTTCGGCCATGTTCGTTTTTTTTTACTTCGCCAACACTGTCTCATTGTTGAGCAAAGGCCTCCCCTAAACCCTTCCAGGCATCCTTTTCTAGAGCCACCTCGATCCAACCCTTGCGGTTCGCGTCTAGGTTTTGTTTGAAATTGTTATCTTAAAATCAATTCATGTCAAATGTCACCGTTTTCTCTCCCGAATGGGGAGACGGGACTTTCATTGTTTATTTGCCTATACGTGACTAATATACGGATATCCTAGAAAAGCGGTGGCCGCCACATAACGGCCGCAGTGACCGCTGCCATGAAAATGATGACAGCGACCAAGATTTAAATCGTTAGATTTGCCCTAACGCCTCAAAAGATAATCGCATTTCTGTTTCGTTTTGACACCTCTGACACATAATGACGCAGTGACTTGACTCGATTGTCATAAAATGAAAGCTAGAATCATCCTCTTGACGGATGCAGTTGACTAACGGCTGAACCCAATTACCTATATTCCGACTTTTAATTAGCTGCAGTAAAATTACACTTCTTGAGTCATTTCGGACTGCATACAGCAAACACATACATATGCATAGCACATGAGCGCCTAATCCTAAAAAGATTTATGCATAGTAAAATACGAATGCTACCTGGTTCCTTCAAGGTAACTAGCTAGTATGTATTAGAGATATGCATGTCAAATAAAAACTTATTTGACATGCATATATGTTTTTTAAGTACAATGTAACAAACGAAACCGTTTGTTACACTGTACTTAAAAAACATGATTTGATTGATTGACAGGTCATTTTACTGCATCTAATTAAAAGTTCGACTATATCTAACACCAATTTTTGCTTATTAAAGGTAGAACAAACCTATGTATCTCTGGTTTTAACGTCCCATAATCTTATATTGACTGCCCCGTTGGTCTCGTAGTTTGAATTCGTGAACATGAACAGAAGGCCAATTCCCGTTATTAAAAACGTTCAAAATCTAGTCACAATTTCTCGTCTCAGCGACAATCAATGTCAAAAACTTGTCAAAACTAGGGATTTTAGAGGTATTTTTGACAGGAGACTGAGATCAGACTGTGAACGTTCTTAGAATTACGAGAATTGCCCCTCAGATCAGTGCAGAAGTTCCGCTTTAGGGCTCATTTGCACCATACCACTGCCTCTGCCGCCGTGCACGCGTGTAACTCGTATGTATGCACTCAAATCAAAATCAATAGTCATTTATTCAAATTAATCTGAGAATCAGGACTTTTCGAACGTCAAAACTACTTAAACAGTCACCCAAAACACCCGCCCTTCACCGCTTCCTAGTGCTTTCGCTGGGAAGAAGAAATTTGTATATGTGTCAAACATGTTTAATCTATACTGGTTATAAAAAGACCCATCACATAGCCGTTATTTAGGCATTCTGTTCATAGTAATATTGAGCTTATGAGATGAGTATAGGTATGCAAAGGTGTAGGGACTTGTGGGGATATTTTAAGAGCGTTTACGACGTACGGCATTTCATACAAACTTTCAAGCCCTTGTTTTTCGAAATGAATGAACCAATGTTAAAGAAACTGCGTACGCATAAGCAGGATACAAAGGTCTAAAAAGTTATTTAAGATCATTTTCGAAAAAATAGTGTTACAGCCAAATTAGACCGATTTTAAATGTTCCATAGAAACAAAGATTTCCAGTTATCTTTTCTTAAATAAGACATTTCGAAAATGTTCTTTACTAACTTTTTAGATCTTTGTATGCGGGCTTGAAAGTTTGTATGAAATGCCGTACGTCGTAAACGCTTTAAGTTATGTTAAAAAATTATTATAGAAAGCACCGTTTTTTTTGAAATCCAAGCTTTAGAAGTACTTGAAGGGGCGGAAATTGTTGAAATTAAAACCTTCTGTGTAGGTACATTTTCTGTGCTAGCTCACCATCTTACCGACCCGTGTGTCCCAACCAAAGTTAAACGCGAAATATCCAGCGTTTTGTTTACTGCCTCACAAAGAACATAAAATTTAAATCAAACAAAAGACTTTTATACTAATTAATATGCAAGAGAAGTTTTTTTAAGCTTTTAGCGATATTTATTGCAGACCGAGTCGAAAGGATTAACGTTCTTCGTTTGTTTTTTGTGTCTAATGTTTTTATTCATTTATTGGCTCGTCGTCGGGTTAATGGTAAAAGCCATCTAGAATGCTAGGGAGTAAAACGGTTAATGGTTGTTTTGACTTGAATAATATAAAGCTAGACTACATTTCAGTTATTTTTACCAATTTTTTTGCATCACTGTATTAATTAACAATGCAATAAGGTTTCTGCATCTGTCAAGTCTGTCAATGCAGTAATCTTTATTGTTGTTGTAATAAGATTGTTTTTGGGTTGCAACTGTCAATGGTAAAATAACTGAAAGGACTGTATCAAATGCTTTCTAAAAGCTAAGTTAATAATTGTATTCCATATTTTTTTTTTTACGGCAGCTTTGTTTAGATCATCACACAACCTGATACTGACTTGCAAATTGCAAAACAAAAGCAGGGTCAAGTTAAATATTAGCTAGCAAAACTCCGCAGACTTGATGATTGGTGAAGGGTGGGCGTTTTGGGGGACTGTCTTATGTTATTTTTACGTTCGAGAAATACTGATTCATTTCTCAGCCTAATTTTAATAATTAATGACTTTTTTTTGTTTTGAGTAGAATTTGGCTACCCTGGCGCTTTTCCCTTAAGCAGTGGTCAACTTAATAGTAATGGTTATAACGCACATGAGTTCAAACTCTCTTAATAAATTCACAACACTCAACTTTTCAACACATACATACATAAACTCACGCCTTCTTCCCATGAGAGCAGGCCGAAATTGCATACACCTTTTGCCTCGTATACGTTCATATATCTGATAGTGCTATTCTGTAAAAATCTCACCGTGGTAACTTGGGTGAAGTGAGTTGAAAGTGAGCTGTCATTAGTGTCAGTAGTAGTGAATCTCTAGCATCAGATGGAATGACAGCTCACTTCAACAAACTTCTCACGGTGAGATCCTAACAGAATCGACCGGCTGGTCATACGCTCACGCCGCGCCGGTTGTAAAGTACTACTCACCTTAACTTTCTGAAGATCATCACCTATAAGGTCACTATATGTACTCCTAGGGCGTACCCTCCCGGCTTTTTGACAAATATCCTGTGCTTAGTAACTTGTGTTGTTGTTATATTACAAAAGCTTGAGATTTTTCATGTATGGTCGCACCATAATGCTAAGCGATAGCCGTTTTGCGTGAATGTGACGCAAACATGCGTCACCCCTACCTTTTTTTTGTGTTTATGTTGTTTTTTTTTGCGTCATGTTCACCGCAAACAGACGTTTTTTTTTTCTATATATTTAGTTGACAGATTTATATTGGTTTTAAAAAATCCTCCCCGAAAATGTAAATGGCTCACAACTGCAAATAAATAATTTCACAAAATGTAATACTACAATGCCAAAGAAACGAAAATACATTTCACAATTCACCGCCATTCGAGCTAGGGATAAAGGGGTTCAGAAGTGATTAGATGTAACAGATCCCCTGGGACGAGCACGCTCAACAACCCTGGACACGTTTCCCTACTGATAAATGTTATTTTAAACACGTTCTGCCATATTTTTGTGATAATATCAGACAGTTTATTCCGATCTATATAAATAAAAACCGGCCAAGTGCGAGTTGGACTCGCACACGAAGGGTTCCGTACCACCATACAATATTTAACACTACATATAAAATAACGGCAAAATATCACGTTTGTTGTTTGGGAGAGGCCTTAAATATTTATTTTTTTCTGTTTTTGTATTTGTTGTTATATCGGCAACAGAAATACACATTCTGTGAAAATTTCAACTGTCTAGCTATTACGGTTCATGAGATACAGGCTGGTGACAGACAACAGACGGACAGTAGTCTTAGTAATAAGGTCCCGTTTTTACCCTTTGGGTACGGAACCCTAAAAATTAATTGCTGTTCGTTGATAAGCGCATCACTTGAGAACGGCTTGACCGATTTGGCTATTTTTTGTTTTTAAATGTTCAAGTACGAATTTAGTTTAATGGAAAGAAAAATTGGAAAAGTTTCTCGAAAAAGATTCTAATTCGGGAAAAAATGAACGTCCTTCTTCTTTGGGATTTTTGATAATTTGAAAAAAAAAAAAGTAAATTTTTAAATTGCTGAATGGGTCTGCTCTTGACTTCGATCACAGCTGATGGAAAGCGATGAATGAGGTCTGCGACGAACCGAGCGTTCCCAGAAGATGACTGCTCACTTTTGCTTTGAAGGCAGTCAGGTTTAATGTAAAAGGGGTCACAGATGTCGTAATCAAATACGTATATAAGTCAAAATGTTCGATTTCATGTCTAATGAGAGATGCCTTTATCTAAATAGTGACCACAGTAGCAAAATCTGCCAAACCTTTACCTAACTATGTTAGGGTCAGCTTCCAGTCTAACTGGATGCAGCTGAATACCAAATGAATTCCAAGACACGGCGCGGGTGCACTGATGCACACAAACCACTCTATGTAAATATGTACTTTTAATGTACGTACGTAACGGTAAGTGGAAGGTCGAATAATTTAAAAAAAGAATAATAATTATTTCTAGTACACAGGGTGTTTTTCGAAAAGGTAAGGTAAGTTTTAAACTACATAGGGATTTTCTTATTTTTAAGAACGTTGACATTCTAATCTTTGTCTCGATCTGTGAAATCACACCCCAAGTGCCTGTAGGTAATGAGAACAGACTACGTTCTCTCAGGAGCATCACCTGTATAATACAAATTTCTTCCATAAAAGTCTTCAAGTTTAAAAATATAGCAAATAGACTTAACGAAATATAGGGTTCCCAATTTTTTTCCGGAAAGCTTTCTCACGCAGTTTTAGTTTTTTTACATCTTTGGCAAATACATGGGTTCGCGAAATTTTCCAGTCTACAGCTGCGCAAAGGGGCATATTAATTAATTATGCGTAAAAGAAGTCGATGGTTTACAAAAAAAAATATGGAGCTAGCTGCCAAATTCTTAGACGCTGGGTAGTAGGAACATTTGAAGTGAGCAAGTGGCAGATTTATCCCCATTGGCCCTCTGGTCATAGAGAAAAACGCGTACAGAATCTACAGACACTGGCTTGCAAAAAAAAACATTATGTTTATAGGTGCAAGAAAGCCTCCGTGCCTCGGAAAGCACGTTAAGCCGTTGGTCCCGGCTGTCATTCGTGGATCTTTGACAGTCGTTACGAGTAGTCAGAAGCCCGAAAGTCTGACAACCAGTCTTACCAAGGGGTATCGTATTACCCAGTAACTGGGTTGTGGAGGTCAGATAGCAGTCGCTCCATATAAAATACTGGTATTCAGCTGCATCCGGTTAGACTGGAAGCCGACCCCAACATAGCTGGAAAAAGGCTAGGCAGATGATGATGATGGGTGCAAGAACTTAGATGTAGGTAGGTTTCTTCACTACAAAACACAAGTGAATTAATCTGCCCACAAAGGCATAAAATAAAGAAAATTCTAAAGTGTGTCACAACAAAGCTTTTCCTATTTTTGCAACGTTTTTAAATAAAAAATACATCTTCTTTGCAACAAACGTATGTCCTTTGAAAATTGTGTAGCGCTTGTTATTTGTTTTTTAGGGTTCTGTACCTCAAAGGGTAAAACGGAACCCTTATAAGATCACTTCGTTGTCCGTCTGTCTGTCCGTCTGTCAAGACCCTTTTTTCTCAGGAATGCGTGGAGTTATCGAGTTGAAATATCAAATACTCAGGGCTGAAATCCTTTGAAGCAGTAAAATAACGAAACTTCTAAGTCAACGCAAACAAAAAATAAGGGCGTTTATGTTATGTTTATGCACAAAGGAATCAAAACCTGTAGGGTACTTCCCGTTGACCTAGAATCATGAAATTCGGCAAGAAGCAATTTCATGTAGCAAAAGAGGAAAAAAATCGGAAAATGGTAAATTTGTACGGAACCCTCAGTGCGCGAGTCCGACTCCCACTTGACCAGTCTATTTTTTTTACTTTATCTCACTTGAAATCTCAAGTGAGATAAAGTTATCATGTGTATAGACACAAATCTAACAAAATATATGAAAACCAAACCCGTTAAATTCAGTAGGTATATGATTCAAATCCTTATCAAAAAAAAAGCTGTTGTTTCATACAAAAGTATAATAACTACCTACGTGGTCAAAATATATGGAACACCTAATATATTTTAATAAAATCTACGCTAGTGGTCCAGGATTTGGATCCCACCCTCTATATTGTTGTTACGGAGCTATACTCCGACTTTTAATTAGCTGCAGTAAAATGACAGTTTTTAATAACTCATTTCGGACTGCGTTTAGAGATATCCAAGTCAAATAAGTTTCGTTTGTTACACTATTCTGTACTTACTAGAAAAACAAGATTACAAAAATACGCAAATTTCAGTCATTTAAGTAACACATAAGCTGTCATTTTACTGCAGGTAATTAAAAGCCCGACTATAGTATCATTGTGCTAAATTCAGGGTTATAATTTGCGCATTGACGCAACACCAATATTTTTTAACTAAGTTTTATCCTAAGGCCCTAAGTACACACGTTTTGACTTGACATGAAAAACTACGGTATATTCGCCGTGTGTCGGCAAGGTAGTCAGTGTTGTAAATATCACTATGGAAACTTGTTGACGGACACGGACACGACGTAAAGAAACGGTGCCTTGTACAAACGCCAACACATCAAGCTACCCGAAACAATCAAATTTTCCCAATTAACTTTGAACCTAATACTTTGGCGATAAAGTTGAAATACTATTAAAGAAATTTGACAGATTGTAGTAGCTTGATGTACCTACAAAGGGCATAAAGGATAAACACACGCGTGTAAATGTAATAAAACAAATGCTGAGCGTATTAATATTCAATGTTTCTAACACCAAACTATCATTAATAACTCTTAATAACCCCGGAAGTCCAAGATACACTCACAATCAAGCCACTAAATCTAAAGTACTTTTCTCTTTTTTCTATCAACACGGAAATCGTATTAATCAATTATTAATCGCTGTACTATTTAACCCCTCAAGCGTCCACTGTATACCAAATGTACGTAAGAGAAAGTGCTTAAAACGTCGACGGTACACCAATAATAATAGTACACAACTATAATATTTTCATTGTCATTTTGAAAACAATGACTTTTACTGCGTCCCTTCAACTACTTCAACATGGGGAGTGTCGACAGTTACGCGAGCAAACGTGTGAGAGGTCAAGATTATAGCTGTAAATAGTACAGCGGCTATTACAAGTTGTTATCAGTCTGTTAAAATAATAAATTTTACAAAAAACTAGCACGAAATAAACCATCCTTGATAATAAAGCTAGACATGCGCGGTGCGATGGTATGCCAGCAATTCAACACCAACTTTATTCTACCAATCAATCACAAATTAAGTTGAATGTTGATAAATTAAACGAAAATAAAGGCCCCACGGCTAGAGTGTTAATTGTTATTAACTATTTTAATTGTAGACGTTTAAAATACGTAATTTATAATACGTGGTTTCAATTATATATCATGTCTAAAATAAACTAGGGAAGTACATAACATGAATTGAAAAATTAAAGATCTGATTATTTCTATAAACTCATTTTACCACTATGTTATTTAAACACAGCACACTTATAATAGAGAAAAGGAATTATTAAACAAACCGTGTTAAACAAACCGCGACTTACGGGTTCTAAGTCGTAGGTTCGAACCCCGACAGGCGCTCTACTTTGTGTAAACAATTTCATCATCACTGTTCGCAAAACGGTGAAGGAAAACATCGTGAGGAAACCGGCATCTCCTAGAACCAAAAATTCGAAGACATGTGACATCTACCGACCCGCAGTGGGTCCGCGTGGTGGATACCGGCCCACACCCTCTTCACAGAGAGGAGGCCTGTGTCCCAGCTGTACGAAGATATAAAACATACATCACTCATAACATGTACGCCAATTATGCTAATTAAATCGGTCAGTAGCCACAGAATTCTCTCACAGATAACTACCGACAAACTACTAAAGATATCCATTATAACTCAATGGCGTCCTAGGCCTCCAAGGGCACGTCATAAGCCTTCAAACAACTCAATTCCCCTGAAGATTGGCCAAGTTTAGGGGCTGTGGTTTCGACTAGAACAGCGCTGTCCTTGACCTTCGCTGCTGTTTTAAAAGGGGATTGAAATTGATTTTCAATTGTTTCCAGTCAATGGGCCTCCGCAATTTTGGTAAAATAAAATATTCAATTGAGTGAGCGCTTGTTTACCGGTTTGCCATAATTAGAGTGTTGTTGCTTTCTTTTCTATGCCTGCCAGGGTCGCGGGTTGTTCGAACGATTTACCGTGGCCCATGGCACAGGAAACTGAAGGAACGGGTGGGTTTTAGTCAGTAAAAGTCTGACATGCCCTCCGGCTCCGCCCAGAGCGGGAGAAGTCATTTGATAATTTCGCATACAAAAAAAAGTATGCTATGTATGTCTAAATTATGGAAATTGGTGTATAAACCGCAATAACACATGCTGATTCGTAGATCGGACGCCAAAATCCACCACTCAACACCTGTAGTGCTTGAGACGTACATCTTTCTACGACACGTAAAAAATAACTACTTTCAAGGATCTAATTTTATTTTAATTTCTACAAGTATTTTCTTATTTAATAATTTTTTGGGGTTATTCCCGTATATGCTCGTTATGTCTTTTGAATTCAGTAATCCAACAAAACAGTCTTTCCCCACATTTTCTGCTCACTCCTTAGTCTATCCCTATTTAAACTTCAACAAAAAAAAGCGCGTCCACATTATGCAATCGTTGATCAGAACCCAACCCGGCTTATAAGGGAACACGTTCAATCTTCCGTGATGTGTGAATATACACAATGTTTGGGCCTTCATCCTACTTTATTGAACAAACAGTTGCTGTTTTACTATGATTTGTTTTGCTTCTCAAGATCCCTTTTTGGGGATTTTGATTAGGGGTGGGAGAGTAAACAAGTTTGAGTAAGACTTTCGAGGTGACGTACGCAGTTTTTTCGGAGATACTTGCTTAGGTAGTATTTTACCTGTGTAGGTACCAACAATACCCTTTTTAGAGCTGTAAAAAAAGTCCTTTTTGTCTTTTAATGGTCTTGTGACCTAAAATAGAAAAATACATGAAAGTTTACAGTGCACAGGACAAAAGTAACATTTAAAAATTGTTTGAAGGTCCGTAGCATACCTACCTGTGCGCGATTTTGTTTTTTTTTTTAAATAATTAAACATCTATGCAATAGGATATATTAACAAGTTAAAAAAATATATGGATGTGACGTGATCAACTTTGAACGTTAATACCTCAGAAACGTGACGCTTTATGAAGTTTGGCCTTATTATGTTTTCTGTGTCCATGAATGACAGCTATTGATTTAAATGAAAGGCTTCATGTGTGGCCGCCATTTTGAAAAAAAAAACAAAATGGCGGGCAGATAGGTATGCCAGGCTCCATATAAAAATCTTCAACCCCATTTCAAGTCCGTAGGATAAGAGCAAGTGTTTTTAATTCAGCTTGCAAGATTTGACCCATACATACTAACTAACAGGACTTCGAAAATGTAAGAAGCTTGACGAAGATTTTGGGAAATATCCCTATGATCCAGCAGATGGACGGTAATGACCAAAGGTTGACTGGTAGAAAATGCCTAATGTCAACAGGGAAATGAATTATTAATCAAATTGATAAACTACGTCAGTTTGTTGTGTCATAGCCACTTCATACAAATGTCGCTGAATTATTGAATATACGGACAATTGACTTTAGTCAACAAGTAACTAATTTCCCTGTCATGAACTAAATAAATAAATTACGCCTGTAACACCATGTTAGATGTCTGTAATTTTACAGGCTTTTGTTAATTGAATAATTTATAACACCGCCGCTGACATGACACACTTTTTACGTCAAAAAATTAATAACTTTTCCACGCGGTATTTCAACCTGGCTTAATAAATAATTCAAAGAGCCATCACAAACATTGCAAAGAGCTTTATAGCACATTAGTAACATATTAATAATCCTTTCAAATATGACTAAAATATGATAAATTGACAAAAGCGTTGAAAACGGAACAATTTGCGAGCATCCCTAATGAAATTGTTAATAATTACGAAACTAGCGTCAATAAATTAATATTTGCGGCGGATTGTGTTCATAAAGTATATTTAATACTATTGATTTAGTACTGTGTTTCAAAGTTCGGCGAATATTGTAGTAGCAGGTATAATGTGGATTTACGAGAGGACGTGCGCTGGTGTGGCATAATCAGTCTTTAGTGTTCCTACTCTATGAAAAGGACGTGACCGTAATCCACCACGCGGACCCAGTGCGGATTGGTGGATGTCACATGTCTTAGAATATTCACTTCAAGGACATGCCGGTTTCCTTACGATGTTTTACTTCTGACAGCAAACCAAGAATCAACCCATCAGCAACCTTAACATGACGAGAATAAAGATCATTGCGATTTTGACAGCGATGCAAAATCAAAGGAATACATGACATGCTTAACATAATCAGCATATAATGTTCCGACTGCTGAGGGAGTGGGCTGTAATCCACCACGTGTGTCCAGTGCGGGTTGGTAGACGTCACATGTTTACGAATTTTCGGTTCTAAGACATGCCGGTTTCCTCACGATGTTTTCCTTCACCGTTTTGAGAGCAGTGGTGATGAAACGGAGAGAAGGGTTCTAGAGTAAAATCCTGATACGCAAAGAAAAGTGCCTATTCGGGTTCGAACCTACGACCTACAACTCGTAATTCGCAGCCATTTTTACAGGCCCACCTGACTGCTCTACTGTTATAGGATTGACCGCATTTGGTGACGGAGCCCGCTACAGTGTCTGCTAGAGTGTGTAGTGTGGCTTAGCAGAGCGAGGAGCTCAATCCCAAGCTAACTACGAGTAAAAAGTAACACCAAAACAAACTCAGAGGCCACAATATAATTTCAAAGTCCAGACATAATCTTGGTCGGACCATGTAGATTAGTGGTTGGTTCCATCTCGCATTTCCTACATCGTTAGTCATAATCGACGGTAAAGGTCACTGCCCACTATGAAACGTTTATTTTCTCTTGACTGTAGGTACTTAACCTAGCATAAAATTGGATAAGAAAGAGATTAAAACAGAAGAAGAACTAGCAGGGGATCGAGGAGGGGGGGTGGAGATAAGACCGGAATAAATCTGTTTCAAAGCGTGGCCGTAACAAATGAGCATCTATAACATGAGCATCAAACACAAACGGAGGCTCGTTTCAGACAATGCAACTCCTACTATTTATCGTTGATGGAATGGTGTGGTAGGCGTTCTTCATAAAGTTTCATAATGATTGTGTTGATACTGTATCTACCGTTATAGTAGGTTAAGAAGACACTCTTGGTAAACAATTGTGAAATTGTTTTGTGTAATTGTATTGAAAAAACCGGCCTTATGCGAGTCGAACTCGCACACAAAGGGTTTTGTACCATTGTAGAATACTTCTATAACACTAAAATTTTTTAAGCACATTTCTTGTACGGGAACCTCTTTTAATTTTTAACTTTCTTTTATTTTTATTTTCTGTAACAGCGGCAATTAAATAGAAATACACACTCTGAGAGCGGTGGCTTAATAATATTGTTCTACTGGCACCATGGCGGGCGGCGTTACTTCCTATTTGCCCACGCGCAAAAAGATCCTTGTACAGCTGCACTATTATTAACATTAACATTAACAACAATTATTGCTGCACTATACATGAGTTTTAAAATTCATGTGTGAAATACTTAAAACTAATATAGAATCAAGCTCTACTCACCCAAGTCTTCATTTGTTGTTTCAGTCCAGCCAATCTGACAAATCACGGTGTCCAGAACCACTGCGAAAAGTAGCGCGCACCACGCCACTTTCGCGCCAATTCCACCCGCCATTTCGCGTTCAATGGCGGACTGTCATTTTGACGTAACGTTCTACATTGTCTTTTGTCACACTATGAAGGTTTGTACCTGAAATGAAAATGTTTCATATTATTTCTCAAGTGCAATTATAGACTCTTCAGTCTGATATTCCGGGAGTAAAGGAGAACATTTTTAATCAAAATTGGTTCTGTGGTTTAGCTGAGCGAATTGTTCACATAGAATAGTACGGAAAGCAATCAGCCGGTTACCTAATTTAAACTCTGTTCAAAGAATCTAAATATTCCTGTAAACGAAACAAACAACAACTGTTTACAAACAATGAAACTTATTTACTGAGGGTCAAATATTGCCCTGCAGTGGCATAGCAATGGTGGTCCAGTGATATCCGTTTCGACTAATGCGTTGTAGGGTCGTAAGTTCGAACCCAGGCAGGCACTTTCTTTTGTGTAATTAATTTCATCACGACTGCTTGACAACTTGAGAAAACCGGCATCTACCAACCTGCACTGGGCTGGGCCCGCGAGGTAGATTTCGGCCCACTCCCTCCCACTGAGAGGAGGCCTGTGTCCCAGCAGTGGGAACATTATAGGCTGATTATGCTGATGCTAAATATTGCCGAAACTTTTCTAATCATAATTTATTAGCTTCAAATAAAATTTCTAAAAAAAAAGTTTTTAAGTGCCTAATAAGTTGTTAAAAAGGGTTGTTTAGTAAATACTAAACACAAGTAAGGTTCAGTAATACTAAATAAGAACTAAGTCCAAACTTTTAATATCTATTGAGCTAAAATTAAAACCCTTAGGTAGGTACACTAAGCCTAAGTTGGAGTGCACTTAAACACTTACATTTTGATGTAAACTTTATTAATAATCGTAGTTGTAACTTAACTAAAGTTATTCACGAAAATCGTTAAACCAAGAACACTCAAATCATTTATTTGAAATAACTTTTAAATTGTCAAGGGGTCGGTCAGTTAGAACTTTGAAGCTAGATGGCCATTCCAAAGCGTAGTAGATGGGTTATTTAGAAGAACGGGCAAGAAACTTTTAAACTTTTGTGACTTATAGTAGAACTAGCTATTGCCCGCAACTTCGACTGCGATCAAAACAAAAGACACGTGGCGCCACCTATTGTCATAATAACGTTATTGTTATTTTCCTCGGGAACACCAATTTTTTTCAAGATGAAAGGTACCCTATGTCTGTTTCTGTATACCTGACAACGTTTATGCAAAATTTCAGGATGGTCGGTTCAGTGGTTTAGTCGTGAAAAGGTAACAAACAAACAAACTTACTTTCGCATTTATAATATTACTAGCTTCCGCCCACGGTTCGCCCGCGAGATATGTCGATAAAAACTATCCTATGTCCTTCCCCGGTCTGCAATCTACCTCTCTGCCAAATTTATCGAAATCCAGATCAGAGATCAGAGAATTAGAGAATCCAAATCAGTGATGGTTTAGGCATGAAAAGGTAACATACAGACAGAGTTGCTTTCGAATTTATAATATTAGTATGGATAGTTAGTATTAGTTAGGATAGACGGTTTTTAACACCCGCGTATTTAGTGTAGTTATTGTAAAAATCTTAGCAAGTTTTTTAACAGTACAATACATCAATATGCTGGTTTAGTGATTTTATCACGCTGCCACCGTCGTCGATGCCGAGGAAATAGAGAAGTTTTGGTCCAACAAAATTTTCTAAACTGTTGTGCCATCGACACGAAGAAGAAGAAGAATGGATTTTTAGTGAAAGATCCAAAATGAACGTATGGATCATCATCACCTAATGACGATCCCATAATCACCATTCATCCATACTGATATGCGACTTCAATGCTAGGTGAAAACCAACCTATGTACAGAGGCCAGCACATCAAACTACCCCAATCTGTAAAATTTTCCCAATTGAATATGAACCTTATACCTTTGTTGTAAAGTTGAAAATCTATCAAAGAAATTTGACAGATTGGGGTAGCTTGATGTGCTGGCCTCTGTACTTGAAATCCTAAATGGAAGCTAACATGCAGGCCTTACGTAAAGGTTCGAAAACCTTTACGTAAGGCCTGCATGTTAGGTTCCATACCCATATTACGAACAGTTCGCTATTACGAAGTTATTAACGAACAGCATTTCATTTTTATTTATATAGAATAGCTTCAGACCGCGGCTTCGTCCGCGTGGGTGTCGGAAATTATCCCACGAGAGCGTGCTACCGGGACAAAAAGCCTATGTTACTGCATAACATCAGCTACCAGTGGAAATCCCGTCAAAATCAGTCCAGCCGTTTCGGAGATTAGCTAAAACTGCAATATTCTACACCGCAGCGTGCAGTGTTAAAATTCTCTGACTAATATGGGCCTCGAAGATGAAAATATAAAAACATTTAATGGTACGGAACCCTCGGTGCGCAAGTCCGACTCGCTCTTGTCCGGTTTTTTTTATTATTATAAGTAGTGTAAGTATAATATTTTCCTATGCATTTATTAAAAATCTGTTATTTTGATATTACATACAGACATTTCAATTTTATTTATAGATTACTAGCTGTGTCCGCGACTCCGTTCTCGTGGATGTCGGAAAAAAATAATGACTCTCTTCACTAATTTTTTTTCTTCGGTCCTGCAGTTTCGGAGATTAGCCGGGACAATTTTATTTTAAATAATGTTGTTATAGATACCTTATATACTTTCATATACATTAGCCCGCTTACTACTAAGCGTATTATATCAGATGAACAGTTACACACCGATTTCCATCTTTCAGTCGTCAGTAATTTGACTTTCGAAAGAAGAAGACAAAGCATTGTGTAACTTTACAACGTTTATTAGTAACAGGGTTAGTAAAATCCTGTTATTTTGACATTACAAAAATACATTGCAATAAAAAATAGCAGTCCCTACTAAACAAAACTCCTTTGTCATTACCTAAATGATTCCATAATCACAATTCTGTTGGGTAATTTAATCAAATTTCAACCCAAACCATCCCGTAAACTTGTACCCCTAAATGTAAGTTAACATGCAGACCTACGCAAAGGTTAATATGGCCATAAAACTAAAAACGTGTCCTTGGCCGGCTGAAACTTACAATAAATTGTTGGCGAGAAATAAAAGGTAAACCTAAATTAAAATGATTTGGTGTGATTTCTAGTGTTAGTTGGTTACCTACTGCTTTTTTTGGTTGTGAAATAAGATTTAATTTTCTTTGGCGTTTGGCGGTAAATATAGCAAAATACAAAAATAAAACTATATTTAAAAGTTACTGAAATGGATTCAGTAGTCAATTATGAACAAACTACTTACAGAACTTGCATGTTTTTTGTTACACCTTGTATATTTAGATTTGTTGGAGAAGCTAATAAGCTTTTCTTATTTAATGATAAATCAGTAATTACCAAATAATTAACGTAGTTTATTACATTTTGATTGTATTATGTTTTTAAATCTAACTAAGGTTGCTAACATGCTGACGGTAAATTGGTAGATTTCGAAAACGATATACCTAACTCTACATAACATACATAATCAGCCTACAATGTTCCCACTGCTGGGACATAGGCCTCCTCTCGAGGAAGTGGGCCGTAATCCACCACGCGTGGTGGATCCACGCGGGCCCAGTGCGGGTTGGTAGGTGTCACATTTCTTCGAATTTTTGGTTCTAGGACATGCCGGTTTCCTCACTATGTTTTTCTTCACCGTTTTGAGTTTTTCGTCTAACCCTATCAAACCCAGATCCAACGAAAAATTATAATCTTTACAAAAGCATACCACCACGAGGCACAGCCCTTACGTAAAATAATTCGTCCAAAATCAAATTATAATGTAACAATGTTTTCATCACAATTTTCTTGAAAATACAATGTGTAATAACATCGTTGTCAGAACTAAATCAACCTTCTACTACAGCATGAAATCTAGATAAGATCTTTTAAACAAGCCTTGGTTTGACCTAATAATAAAACAAAGGGTTTCGACTACCTGCCTTATGCTGCAGAGACCTAAAAGATGACGAGACGTTGGTGGCTACACTTCACAGCCTGACTCATCGGCGTAATGCTGCTTGCCTGTCGGTCTTCTACAGACGACTGTACTTTGGAGAGTGTGCGCAGGAGCTCCACGACCTGATCGCACCATCGCCCTTTTACTACCAGACGTACTGCACACTTTGTTGATATCCCGACCAATCGTACTCAGCGCTTCTTCTCCACGTTTATTATGCGCACAGCCAAAATTTGTTCCCTACCACATTAAACCTTCAAAGCAAGAGTGAACAGGCACTTTTCTCGATCTGCCCGCTGGCGTCGAGGTCTGAGTCGTCGCGCCGCTCCCAGTGCCGTTGCCGCGCCCGCCGCCGCTCCGCAATCGCTGACTTCGTGTCCATGGCCTCAGGGTCATAGCGTGGTGTTAAATAGTCTATAGCCTTCCTCAGGAATTGGGCTATCAAATGCAAAAAGATTTTTTCAAATCCGACGGGTAGTTCTGGAGATGAGCGCGTTCAAACAAACAAACTCTTCAGCTTTATTATAATATAAGTTTTTTATTGGTATCATCATCATTTCAGCCGAAAGATGTCCTCTGCTGGTTATAGGCATCCCCCAAGCACCTTCACTTCGACTGGTTCTGTGCTTCGTATATCCTGCGGATTCCTGCGATATTTACCAGATCATCGGTTCACCTTCACCATGTCATAAAGAGTATTCTATTCTATTCGCTGAGTCCTCGCTCATATGCGCTTATGTCTCTCCGCTCAGCAAACAGGCAGGCTAAAGCGTAAGAAGACAAGTCGGCCTAGACATGTGGCAATCGCTTTCAAAGCGTTTCTTATTTCACTACAGATTTCATCACCATTGACAGAAGGTTTACGGTAGCTTATGTTAATCCCATATAAATATTTTTAACCTTGCCATCACCGTCTCATTGCGGATAGAATGTCACTTTTTCAAGGCCACAAGGCAATAGAAACGAAAAAATATGAGCAAATAAAGCTTTATATAATATTCCACAGTTGAAATGTCTACGACTAGAAACCATGCCCGCTAAAACGGAGCAAAACTGACCCGAGCGAACACGAGCAGAACCGAGACGCGACTAATAGTGGAAATCTAATCTTTTTTAGCTCTGCACTTCTCCGCTCCAATGGAAAGGTAGCCTAATAACGTAATATAAAATATTAAGTTTTATTAGAAACTCAATCAGAGGCTACTTTAAAAAGTAACATAATGTTAGAACATAATTTTGTACATAATTATGTTACTTAAATAAATCAAGGTCAACAGTTAATCGACTACGCCGAGGTAAATTGAAAAGTTAGCTATTCTACAGAGTTGTTGAATTAGTTCATGAAACTTCACAGACATGTTGAATATGTAATCTAATCATAATAAAATTATTACGATGCCGCAGGTTTGAAGAAATAAAAAAAAAATCTGCTGTCAAAGAAAATAGGTTTATTTGCGGTAAACATGATGCAATAAAGAACATAAACCCAAAAAAAAGGTTGGGGGGGTCACTTGTATACGATAGAAAGAGATAGAGAGAGAGAGAGAGAGCGAGAGAAAGCGTGAATTTAATACGAGTTTTTAATACAGAGCCATCAAGTAAAAGTTTTTAAAAACTCTCATAAAGTTATCGCCATCTTGGATTTTCATTTTAACCTCGCTATCTGCCTTAGGATCCTCGATAACCATGAAAACGACACCAGCAACAAATACACACATCAAAAGTGTCTAGGGATCAAGCATTTTTATGCGGATTTCTTGAGATTGAGATGTGGCTTTGTAATAAATTTATGATTTTATAAATTTATATGGATCCTTTTTGGTGCATTTCATAATTTGAATCAGAAACTGTGAATCAAATTCGAGTAAAAGATGAAAATCAGCTGTCAATATTTTCCCTATAAAAACATACAACGCATTGAAGACATTATTAGTGCTACTGTTTCCCTACTACTGATTAAAACCAACGTTATTATGGAGCGGCGACGTCATTTAAGCAGGGAAGAAATGCTCAGAGCCGTGGGAATGATAGAAGCTGGTTCCCGGCAACGTACTGTGGCTTTAGCTCTGAATACAAGTCAGAGTGTTATCAGTCGACTTTGGACACGTTACCGAAGCACTGGTACCGTGGCTGAGCGCCATGGAGGACGGTATCGCTGCACCACACGGAGACAAGACCGATACATTCAAATCTTAACTCGAAGAGCTCCAACAATAACCGCCATGATGTTAGCCGTGAGGCTTCATCACTCTTCAGGGAACTTAATTAGCGACCAAACAGTCAGAAACCGCTTGCATGAAGTGAACCTTCATTCCCGAAGACCGCTACGGGTACCACCTATAGCAATGCACAATCGTAGGATTCGATATCAATGGGCTCTTGAACACAGAAATTGGGCAGAAGAACAATGGCGTTTCGTGTGCTTTTCTGATGAGTCTCGTTTTGGTATGAGACCGGATACAAGACGTATACGACACTGGAGAACCCCTGGACGCCAACAGCGATTAAAATCCTGCCAGGAAGTCCATCCTTATAGTGGTGGAACCATCATGGTATGGGCGGGTATTTGGATCGGCGGAAGAACTGAGTTGATTTGGATCAGAGGCAACCTCAACGCTCAAATTTATGCTGAGACGATTGTATCAGACGTCATCGTTCCTCTACAAGTGCAAATCGGTCCCTTATTTCAGTTAATGCATGATAATGCACGACCGCACACCGCAAGAGTTGTAAGACAGACTCTCGCCGCAGCTAACATCAATGTCCTGCCCTGGCCTGCTCAGTCGCCAGACTTGAACCCGATTGAGCATGCATGGGATATGCTACAGAGAAGAGCTCTGCCGAATATGGAGGGTATCCAGTCGCAAGAAGACCTTTTTTTGTTGTTGCAACGAACATGGGCGGCCATTCCACAGCGTGATTTGGATGAACTCATTTTGAGTATGCCAAACCGATGTTCTTGTGTTGTTAGTGTTCGCGGTAGAAACACGGATTATTAATTGTTTAAGTTACCCAATAAAATTTTAAAGAAAACTGTTATTTCAGTCTTTTTTTTTCGAACTTTTGTGTTAGTGGTTCAAATGTCAAAAATCCCTTTATTAGGAAAATGGCAAATTTCTTTATTAATGCAAAGGTGACTTGGTTTATCGTTACTGTGACAAACGAAAACACTTTATTTGATGAATCCTTAAAGAAAATTTTAATTAATATCAATCAGGAGAAAAGTTATTGCAAAAATATATGTTGATCCCTAGACACTTTTGATGTGTGTATTTTCACAGCCACAATCTTGTATTTCATTTTGACCCCACTATCGGCTTTAGCACCCCTAAAATCATGAAAACGACACCCATTATGAAAAATTTGAAAATTTTCGCAGGCGCCATCTTGGATTTTCGATTTGACCTCAATACTGTAGCTTCCCATTGGTGCAAGAATTTTGGGAATCGAATCAGTTGTTTAAAGATTACACCCTACAAACCAAAAAACTCACATACCTAAGACCTTTATAATATTACTATACATATAGAGATGTTAATAAATAAGCTTTCTCCAAGATTATGACAACTAAATAATGCCCAAAAGCTACTCTCAAAATTACTAAAGTTAACACCACCTTATCATACGCTTCCCGGATCACACAGTAAGATAAGCCATCTAAATTAAATCCTGCAGTCACTTCTTAGAAAATTACAAACGAACAAACATTCAAGTAATCTAAAACTAAGTTTGTGACGTCAGAAGTCAGGTACCAGAAGTTTAATTAATGGTAAGTACACAAGTTGAAATAACTTCTGAGTAACAATTAATTATCTGTTTACCTACTTGCAAACAGATAATTTATGTACCTTATAAAGGTAGTAAAATGCCAACTGGTGGGGTAATTGCGTAATCACTTATGTCTGGGTAAAAAGGGAAGTTATTCTGTAAGGAATCAATAGCAATATTGATTGATCTTTACTGAAGATGTTACGATAGCTATCAAACTAGATAAGAGAAAGGTGGACGATGCAATCATCGTCCACCTTTCGGATCGGAATCGGATCGTACATTTTTCATTGCAGATGAACCATCGGCTTTATAATTACGATTACTGTAAATGATGATACTAATTGTAGTATCATCATTCTCCCTGTCCATCCCTGTTCAACGCTGTCGCTCCCCCAGCGGTGCGGTGCTCTAACCCGAGCTCCTGCTTAGTTTATAAGTTTTATGTTCCAGCTGAAGGCCTTCACTTATTAATCCTTCGTATGCCGAAACGTGGATCCACGAGATACACAATGGCTTTTTAATTGTTTCTTTAATTACGGCATTCAAACGGCCTTTGCCCATAAATGGCATAGGAAGCATGCATGCTTTTTGCTTTTGGAATGGCTGTGGACAAAAACGGCTAATAAATATAAAATAAAAAACCGGTTAAGTCATGAACAAGATAGCCCAGTGAAGGCCGCGAGTCCCCAAAATTCATAAAGATATACTAAAGTTACCTTGGTGTGCAATTTAATCGATAATAATGTCCAACCAAACACAAGTCAAGACGGGGCAACACGACTATCAAGTTGCAAACAAAAAACACATTTACAAAGCACCAACTTTTTCTGCACCGACATGCACTATCAACCTCTTTAACTGTGCTTTAACTACATCCCAAAAGGCCCACTAACAAATGAATCCATTATACACTGTCGTACATAAAAACCGTACCACAAACAGCGAAATGAGCTGTAAAAACAGTTGACCCGTTTTCATAGATTTTTGCGAAGGCTCATTCATGGTCAGATTAACTGGGGTAACATACCCCGCAATGTATGTTAATGCCCCCTATCACTGTCGGACAGCGAAGTGTTATTTGCATTGTATCGAATACGCTGGGGGAATCTGGGGGAGTAGGGGTGTGGTGTCACCGATAGAGGATGAAAACGGGGATTTTTTGGTGGTTGAATAAATAGAGAGGAACTATTGTGTTTTTTTAAGTATTGGGTGAATTTTTGCAATGAAAATGTGACTGTGGTAAAGTGGAACGTCAAAATGATTTAAAATGAAGACTTTCTACAAAACAAAATCTTAATTTCTACACTGAAACTATACTGAATAGTAACAGAATGACGAAAATAACAAAAATGCAGCAAACAAGGTAAAATTGCTACTTTTATTTACACTACGTCACTAAAGAACTTGATACTTTCACTATTACAAATTGGTTTTACTATTAAAAAAAAAACTTACAACTATGTACTCCATATTTTCCAACGCTGTTTATGATCCATCGTAAAATATTGAATGTGTCAGCAGGAACAGTTTCAGCTTATAAGCTAGCCATAAAACATTTGATTGGACACATAAACTGACGTTAACTTATATACGTAAACATGTCAAAGCCTTTTTTTAACATTTTAATGGGATTATCGTGATATCTTAAAATAAAAATATGTCTAAAAAGGTGTCTGGAGATTTATAAATTCGTTTACTTCTAGTGAAAGAAAGTTGTTTTAATCATCAGAAGTTTTGCTCTGCAATATAAAGAGGGTAGGGAGTTTGTTGCGCCACTTCTTCTCCCCAGCGAAAGCTCTAGGAAGTGGTGTAGGGCGGGCGTTTTGGGGGACTGTCTTTTGTAATTTTGACGTTCGAAAAGTGCTCATTATCAGCCGAGTTTGAATAAATGGCTCTTGATTTTGAAAGGTCTATCCTATTTTGAAAGGGCTGATGTCCATAGCCCTGATATGTGGGGACATATCAGGGCTGTGGAGATCAGCCCGGAACGTGACAGGGCCAAGGCATACACAGGGCAGGTTCTGAAGCTCCGTCACCGGCTCGCATATAAAAATGTACACATAATTTATTTTTTTTGAACCCCTCTCGGAGCACGGACCGTCCACGACCCAGACACGGCCCTGATTTGCGGCGCGATTTTCCCGCGGCGATTTTTTTCTACGCAATTGATTTTCAACGCGCTGCTTACCAGCGAGAGTTGAAAATCCAACAGTGTTTTGTTAACGGGATATGCTCTGTTGGATTCTCAATGCTCGGCTCAACACAGAGAGTTGAAAATCCAGTGCGCGATTAAATCCCGCCGCGATATTTATACTTCCACGCGAACGTGGGCCTATTACAAACGGACTAATTATTATTATTATTGCGATAGTCATTCATGATCAGCAAGTTATGACTTCTGCTTGAATAAATTGTAGAAAAATACAAATGTTCAATTTCAATTCTAATACAATACAAAAATATTATCCAATAATGGATTTTCTAAGCCAACAATAGAAATGCTTTCAAAAGATAATGTTAGGCTTAACAATGAATTAAGTCGTTAAGTAAAAGGAAATTATCCTTTTATTTCTAAATGTTATCATGTCTCAAATTGAACAAAAAAGTCAGCCTATCGCAGTCCACTGTTGGACATAGGCCTCTCCAATGCTGCGCCACAACACCTTGTCCTCCGCCTTCCGCATCCAGTCTATCCCAGAAACCTTTTTGAGGTCGTCTGTCCATCTAGCTGGGGGGCTTCCCACGCTACGCTTGCCGATCCGCAGACTCGGACAATAGGTATATAGGATATAGAAATATTCCAACGTCAAATAATTTATCCGCTCCACTCTCCGCTCGCAATGACACCCCAGTCTTATCAGGCAATCCTTTATGAGTCCATTCGTTCCGAGTTAGTTCCACTTCTGCATATATGCGGTTTTTCTTTCCATATTTATGGTCATCACAAGTTTGTGTGATAGCGTTCGTCTCCCTTTGTGTACGGAAATGTTTTTTTAGTTTTCAGGGTAAACTTTCGGTAGAATTGGCTTTTTGTAGGGTGAATGGATGATTTCGGGTGTGAATAAGTGAATGTTTAGGTGCAAACGGGACCCTGTTACTAAGCCTCCGCTGTCTGCCCGTCCGTACGTCCGTCCGTCTGTCTGTCAGCTTGCTGTATCTCTCTCTGTGTTTTCTTCGCGTTTTTTGCCTTATGGTACGGAACCGTTCATGTGCGAGTTCGGCTCGCACTTCACCGGTTTTTAAGTTATTATTTAAAATTATTAAGCATCCTATAATGTTTAGTGCGGGTTGATGTACAGGTATGTCACGTTTCGAATTTTTAGTTCTAGTTCTAGTTTCCTCACGATGATTTCCTTCAATGTTAAATTTAATATAAATAATATTTTACCAACAAATAATTCACAAGTAGTATCTTGTACTACAAAGTAGGCAAAAGATCGTTGCAACTCCATTTGGCTAGCATATGCCCTTATTAGCGTCGCCCTCGCGGCCCGCCTGCTGCCAAATAACGCTAGTGGAAACGCAATTTAGATAACTTTTGTATTTCCATAAATAGCTACGAATGAAAACGAAAAATTGTACAAGTTTTCATACAAATGAATAGCTTGTAATTCTTCTATTGCAGAGTAATGGCGTATTTTATCTCATATAGATGGTTTGGAACATACTGGTAAAATACTGGTATTCAGCTGCATCCGGTTAGACTGGAAGCCGACCCCAACATAGTTGGGAAAAGGCTAGGCAGATGATGATGATAGATGGTTTGGAACAAGCATTGAATCCAGTTGCACACTGCGTGTTGTCCTGATCTGTCTCAATCTGTCAAAAATACCTCTAATTACCCTTTCATCCTCAAATGCCCACCGTGTGAAGAATGTTGCCCAGCGGTCACTGTGCATGCGGTTGACGTGAACCAATCCCATTTCAGCTTGGCAGACTTTTTGCCTACGACTATGATCCCCCGTTTTGGAGCACAGCGTGGTGTTTCGTATTCTGTCAGTTCATTTAACGCCTAAAATGCTGCGCTCCATTTCTCTTTGGCAAACCCCAAAGTGGAACGGAAAATTCATTTAAGTACATTATATAATTTATATCATGACATACGCTTGTCTCCTCATTGTATTCTATCCCCCTTACTAATAAACGTTGTATAGCTTCTGTATAGTTACACAACGCTTTGTCTTCTTCTTTCGAAAATCAAATTACTGAAAGAGAGAAATCGGTGTGTAACTATTCATCTGATATAATACGTTTATTAGTAACGGGGTAAATATAAATCAATGTTTGTCTCGCTATCAACTTATATCAGACTCGCGGATGTTGCATGATGCTACAACCATAGTTACAGCCTCTGCAGTACCCCTCTACTTAACTCTTCGAGAATTACAGGCGTGCATGATGTTATGGAATTTATGTTATATACTTACAGCCTCAGCATCCGACTTCACAACTATTACATCGTAATTCTCTGAAAACTACGTAATATTATGTCCTACCAAATGGCAGCGGTTGATGTAGTTCTAGCAAGTCATTGTTTGAATTGAAAATGCTCTACCTCTAAACGAACAAGGCAAAAGACAGTCTCTAAATTAATAAAAAAAGGACGTTCAAGGGGAAGCAAGCAAAGCTCCTCTACCCTACCTAGTCTTTTCCCATGTTGGGCTCAACTTCCAGTCTAACTGAATTCAGCTGAATACCAGTATTTTATATGGAGCGACTGCCTACCTGACCTCCACAACCCAGTTACTAGGTAATACGATACCCCTTCATAAGACTGGTTTTCAGACTTTCAGGCTTCTGACGACCCGTATCGCCTGTCGAAGATCCAGTAATGACAGCCTGGACCAACGGTTTAATGTGCTTTCCGAGGTACGGAGAGGTCTCCGTATGTAAAAATGTTCACCCATGTACGCAAACGTAGCTTAATCTGATCGATCGAACCGTGCGGCTGTTATTATTTAGCCATGAGCCCCCGACTATACATATTATGTAGTACACAAAAGGGTAGATGTGTTTACTACTAAGTAGTTGTCAAGAATTCGCAATAAGAGTGTGTTTGCTCGCTAAACTACAGAACACTAACGTAATACCAACGTTAAAGTGAAATACATGCAAATTGCTTGTTCCAGCGAATATACATACATGTGTATATTATGTGTGACATGTATATACAATGTATATGTATATGAGTACAATAACATGACCCTTTCTGTAAGGACTTAGGATTGTCGCTTATAAATGTTGGTCTGATGATTTAAGGCTTACAATAGTTAATGTTTCCTTTCAAATTAATATGTAGATTTATTATTTAGTATTGCTAAAAAAGATGATGAAGCTAAGACTGAGCAAGATATGGCAGTTGCTTGTTGAACAAACTGAGAACATTTAGCCAAACTGCCCTGAGACACCAACAGGCCTCTAATGTAGTTTCTGTTTATGACACTTAATTTTTTTTAAATATTTTGGGCAACGGACATAATGACGACAAAGAGACTACCTCAGACGATAACCTGCATGGTCCTCATAATTAGGATCTGACCTATAGAATGTAATTTTCAGGACTTTAAAAAAGACGGCGGGATAATTGCGTATATATGTCGCAGCCAACTGGTTAAATTAGCCGTTCAGTTAACTGCCTGGCCTTTAGAAGTAGTGCTCGCCTCGCTTCCTCCCTCGGCTCGCACGCGGTTGATCACAGTTCTAACCTTACCTAACCCACTTGTTCGGGGTGCAATGCCTTAATTACTGCGACCAATTCGGCTCGCGCGTTTTTGGTTACAGACTTCCAACCTAAACTGTAATTGAATATCATTCAGGCCGTTATTTGAACGGCCGCCGTTTAGTTGAAGGCTAGGCGGTTAACTGAACGGCTAATTTAACCAGTTGGCAGCGACATATACACTATTTGTAGCAATAGGTTTCATTTTCAAACTTCAACAACATTCATTGCGTTATTAACGTTTTTTTTCGAACATATAATGCAATGGATTATAGCAGTATCCTTAAAAATTATTAAGATTCTGATTGATAATGTGCTACGCAATTAAGGTGCTGATCTGTAAGTTTGTTTCAATGTTTATTCTCAGACTAGCCAACTAGAAAACATCGACCTCATTTACTTTTAATAAAAAGACTTGTAAAAGTGGGTTTTTCCCTTTATCCATCCCAAAAAATCTACCCTTTGGTGGATACGCGGAAACATAATCTCCTAGAATTCAACCCGGGCCTAGTTGGATAAACGGAATTTAAAGGCTTAGGGTGGATTCTCGGACATGCGTTTCCGCGAACGGAATTACCGATAAGAGTGTTATTTTTAACCAATCAACAAAATGAAAATAACAATAATTATATTCCTGTTATCTCACAGCAAACTCTCACGGTATTTCGATTTTCGACCAACAATATCAATCGACATAGATGGTTCATTGTGGCAATTTTATCCGATGAACGCGAAAAACACACTACAACCCTTCGTTCGACGTCGAACAATGGATTGATAGGCTTTTTCCACACCACCATCGCTGCCTGGATGACTATGCAATAGTGGTAAAAAGTCTATTTACCGCGATTCCTTTGCTTTTATATCTCGTTTTAAACTGGATTCCCTATTGAAAACTTTGAATATTTGACATCGGTTGGCTACTTTCTATGCTAATGTTCGACATTCACTGACTTCGCTTATTAACCTGGAAAGGTTAAACACAGGTATGTATGCCTACACTTATAACAAAAATCACACACAACACAACAACTTTTCGTAACAACTTTTTTGTATGCTGTTGTAATAGAGCGCAATAATAAGCATGACGAAAGATTTTGAAATCCTCTTCCGTAATTTAGGTACACATTTACTAATTACGAAAAAACCTTTATTTCGGTTATAAACTAAAGTTTAACTAAGTATAAAGCCATTTTTCAAATATTGTTTCAATAGTGCGCGAAAACAGCTCGCAGTGTCATGGCGTCGGGTTTGACGTCACGCCTAGGTAAACGTCAAATGTGTCTACGCGCAGTCAGAGGAAAGAACACACTGAAGTTTACAATGTTTACATAGGCGTGACGTCATGCGCTGTGATTGTTGTTTCAATCAAAATGGCCGATTGCAGTATTTTAGTCTTTTATTTTAATGAAAATCCGATTAATCTAAATTTTTTAAATAAAACTAAATCAGTGTTTTAAATCCTTTTAACATATATTTTCCCCTAAAATCATTAAATCCTTGATTATTTGATACTGTCATCACGCCTATTTTTGATGTTATTTGTAATGTACATACAATTAGGTACATATCGTCATTGGAAAGGAGAAAAAACTGGGCCAAAATGAGTTAGGTAGGTATATACTCGTAATATATCGTTAGATTAGATTTTTTTTCTGCGTCGATATGTTTAGGTTTCAAGACAGTCTGAGCCAATTTGAATTGGCTCAGATTGTCTCTGTGGCTTGTGTCTCTGAGAATTGTGGCTATCTTTGAATCCAACAATATAATATTCATTTTGGCCCAAATAGCGCTATACCATTTTGTCCTTTCCAGTGACGATATATACATTTGGATCTAGAAGACTTGGGTGCTTCCGAAGCCGTAAAATTGTGTTAAAGAAAGAAAAATTTCAATTACCTAAAAAAATCATAATAAAAATGTTAAATAAAACAATATTATGCTAGCAAATGACATCCCCAGTCCCTCAAAAAATTGTGTCGGTCCTTCTGACAAACATCCTGTATACAGCGACATGAGATATTATTTCAGCTGTCTCTGGAATGGAAGGTAACGAAAAAAAAAGCGAATTAAAAACAAACACAGTAAAACAATTCTATCTTCTCAACAATAAATATCGAAATGTCAGAAATAACCCTACAGCGAGTGACTTCCACAATTAGGATCGGCGATCACTTGAACCCCTTTTGTTTACAAGAGGCATAGCAACCTGCAGCCGATTGGCTCTTGACTCGAACAATCGTCTAATACACTTTATATTTTTTAGGGTTCCGTACCCAATTATAGCACATCCATACTACTAGAGTGTTATATTATCTGTGTCCATACTAATATTATAAATGCCAAAGTATGTCTGTCTGTTACCTATTCACGTTTAAACCGCTGAACCGATTTAGATGAAATTTGTATTGAGATAGTTTGAGTCCCGGGAAAGGATATAGGATAGTTTTTATCCCGATATTCCCACGGCAAAATTTATGCAGGTGAAACCGCGGGGCGCTGCTAGTATTTTATAATTTAGTGTTATCTGGGCCATAGTAGTTAGCACTCTGTGAGTCCTGTGATAGACGGACAGACAGCGGAGCCTTAGTAATAGGGTGCCAACGGGACTCCGCTGTCCGTCTGTGTCCACAGTGCTGTATCTTTTGAGCCGTGATAGGTAAACACTTGAAATTTCCACAGAGTGTGCATTACCTAGGCCCGCTATAAAAAAAAGTAAAATAATGTTAAAATTAAAGGGGTCCCCATACAAGAAACGTGTTTTTATTTTTAAATATGTTTGTGTTAAATATAGTACGATGGTACGGAACTCTTCGCGTACGAGTCCGTCTCGCACTTGGCCGCTTTTTTTTTTATTACTTTCTTCTTGTCTGTTTATATAAAAATGGCGTACCTATATAAATGGCATCAATAATAATTATTGATGCCATTTATACACGCAATTCATAATGATATGATGTTTCTTTATAACCGTTAATTTTAGCAGCGGCACCCCTTGTTTAATAGATATTTATGGCTGATAATAATAGCAATTAAACGTAACAGATATTTAAAGAAGGTACAGAGTATTATTTTCCTGAAACCTGTGAATTCCTTGTGTAGAAAATTCTTCAGGCATTAAGTCCGCCTTTGTATAGTATTTTCTTATTTACTTACTTTTCATTTCATTCCATTTATTCATAAAACAATCTACATTGTGTTAAATATTTTATACACATGCAATTTAAATACAATTATAAAGTACTATAAATGATTAATTAACAATCCAAGTGAAATTCAAAAGTGCCAACTGATTATTTCAAGCAGATTTAAATATGATGTCAGTTTTCAATGTAATGTCAAAAGTTTTAATTATAATGTCAAAGATTCTAGTAGATTATTTTATGTATAGATTAATCATTTATTATTGTGTGGCATTAGTTCCGATATATTATAATAAAAAACATGTGCGTAAAGTTTTAATAAATAAAATAAATAGTTACTTATAGAACAATCTTCTGTTCTTGACGAGTTTAAGTCTGATGTTGGTGTACAAATCAAATTGAAGGAAAATCAAGTGTAATTTGTTTAACTAATATATAAATAGATGTGGTGGTGGTTCTAGAGCTGCATACCTACCTCGAGCTCTTAACGCGATTCACTTTAGGACCTAAACTGAACTGTTCTGCTAATTCGTACCATAACGTCAGTTTAACGATTCAATTTAGGCCGTGCCATCTGGATACCTACCACGAGCTCTTAACGCTCATTCACTTTCAACGATCCAAATGCCGCTGAGTGTATTGGACGTCATGGTACGACTGTGAACGATGCAGTTTAAGAACCTAAACTGAAATGTCTTGCTTTTGAATCGTTTTTAAATAGATCATGGTAGGCCTCCTGATTGCCTCAATACAAAAAAAACTCTAAGGCTATACGCGCACTACGATTTTAATCGTTGCGTTTAGTTATAAAATCGCAAACATAAAAAATTTCAAGCGAACTCTCAAGCGATTTTTTTCCGCAGTGCGCGGCCCCTAGTCCATTTCTATTGTTCACAGATTGATGAATTTTCTTCGCAACGATTAAAATTCGTAGTGCGCGCTTAGCCTTAGTCTCGTATTACAGAACGTCACTCAATACTCAAGTATTACTTAAAACTAGTTTCAACGTACGTTAAGTGACACAATTTTTTTTTTGCTTTTGTTTCAACTTCGATAATACAAATTTTTATCCATACCTAAATATTAAAAACTTTTAGATTTATTATTGAGCTTCGGGCAATGATACTTTCAAATTAAAGCTGTACTTATTTATGAAAAAACTAATAACTTATCGTTGTATTTATTTTACCTCATAGAATACTAATAGGTATCGTTACAAGAAAACTAATTTATTATGTACGTACAGCTCCAAATGGCTTCGAACCCTCTATACGAATGAATAGGAAAATCGTAATGTAGGTAACCGGAATTCATAAGCAAAAAAAATCATTAAATAACTCGGATTTTCTTCAAAAATAGTCCCAGCACTCAGAAAATTACATAATTGCTTAAGTGGTCTTGAAAGAAATATTTCCAAAGAGAAGTCGTTTAAGAGTTTCTACGTAACTCAATTAAGTAGAAAAAGCTAGGAAAATTCATGCCAACATTACCATGAATCGTAAAGATATTATAAAGTTTTATTAAGTAGGTATTTCGGAATATTTTTAAGTACTTTCATTGAATTGCAAATGTCTTAGAATACGGCTTCGACTTGAAAAACTTTTACAAGACTTGCAAAGTGTTGATAACCAACATAAAAATGATGGAAGTCTTTTGTTTTACAAAAATATGTTCACGAATTCTTATTTCAATTCCGCAATTTTAAAATTAAAAATAAGTTTTAATAACGTTTAAAAAAACCTGAAACTACTTACACCAATATTATATTAGGCAGCAAATAACATCCCTTTGCCGAAACTACAAACAAACTTAACACTTTCACAGAAAATTAGCAATCACTAAAGTTCACACACGATCGGAAAATCGGGGAAAATTCGGGAGCAAAGCGCCCACCCCTGCCGACGACTCGTTGCGCACTGATATAAAATATACCAATCGCTTGCACCTTCATGCTGTACCGTAGTATTACCCGACCACGTTCGAAACCCACCCTTGACGTTACCAGCGAACTTTAACGACGAACTTTTTGAATTAGTCGCATTATACACACATAGGTGTGTTTGAAAATGGAACTTTTCCTAGACTCGTTAGGTAGGAGAGTAAACACGCTTTGAAAAATGTTTCTAGCTTAGTACACACACACGGATGGAAATTAGATTCCGTGATGGGTTCCATAATGTGGGGTATCATTAGAGTCGTGTCATTACACGACCGCAGTTATCGCTGTCACCGCAAATCAGATGCAATGAGATCATTGTGGAGATACAAGCTTTTTCGTGTTATGGTATCGGCAGATATCGAAATAGGTACCTTTGTTACGTTCCAATGAGGAATAAGTTACCTATGTGGCTTCGTTGGTTGCTGCATCATCATGTAAACACAAGGCCAATTCCGGTAATTAAAAACGTTCAAAATCTATACTCCGACTTTTAATTAGCTGCAGTAAAATGACACTTCTCAATAACTCATTTCGGACTGCGTTTAGAGAAATGCATGTCAAATAAGTTTCGTTTGTTACACTATTCTGTACTAGAAAAACAAGATGTGGTTGATGGCCGCGAAAAAACATAAAGACGTCAATTTCAGTCATTTAAGTAACACATAAATTAAGCTGTAATTTTACTGCAGCAAATTAAAAGTCCGACTATAGTCGCAATCTCACCTCAGCGACAATCAATGTCAAAAACTTGTCAAAAATGTAGCGAAATTAGAGTTATTTTTGACAGATTGAGACTGAGATCAGGGGGCCTAAAAAGGCCACTTTGGCAGAATCATAACACAATTCATAGCACGCAATTTCATCTGTATGACTGTTTTGTATGGAGATTCGTAAAATGCTATAGGTACACCTCTGCCTAACCCTTCAGGGATATATAGGTGTGAAACTGTCAAACAGATGAATTGCGTGATATGAATTGTTTTATCATTCTGCCAAAGTGACTGTGAACTTTCTTAAAATAACGAGAATTGTCTCTCAGATAATTATCGTCGTCGCTGTCAAATATTTCGCTGATAAAATCGAATATTTCGGTATTATTACCGCAATTCATCTACACTAATTATTATTGTAAGAAAGTTCTTAACCGATTTCGAAAATTCTTTCACTGGCAGAAAGCTACACTATTATCTAGTGTCACAGCTGTTTCATAATATACTAGCTTCCGCCCGCGGCTTCGCCCGTAAGGTATGTCGATAAAACTATACTATGTCCTTCCCCGGGATGTAATCTATCTCTCTGCCTAATTTTACCGAAATCCGTTTAGTGGTTTAGGCGTGAAAAGGTAACATACAGACAGACAGACAGACAGAGTTATTTTCGAATTTAAAATATTAGTATGGATTTGACTACCTGGCGGGCGAAGTCGCGGGCAGAAGATAATTATCAATATTTTAGTGCACCATAGAGCGATATTTTATAATTTTATTCAGTATTATTCACAAATTGATCTAAACAGCGAACAATTTGACAGCTATTTTCGACGTTGCCAACGTTCAAAATCTTGCTCATCTTCTACTTCCTTCTCCTGCTTTCGTTGCCAATTACTCTTTTCTTTCTTTGCTCTTGGAGGCTTTATTAATATAGCCCCTATACAGCTACTACTCTTATAAGCAGCTTAAATGCAACTATTTACAGTATCCTTTCCAATCCAAGAAGTAGATCAAATACCATGTGTTTGTACACGATATGATTTCCAAAGCTTCCTCATCTCGAAACGGGCTCCATTGATATTGACATTCTGTATAAATTTTATTTTAAAAATATTCAGAAGAAGTTCGTGGAAAATTCTAAACGTATTTCTATTTGAGATTACTTTGAAATCTTAAATGGGTTAGCCGATCGATATCTGAAGGCCAATTCTCGTAATTTAAAATGTTCAAAATCTAGTCGCAGTCTCATCTCGGTGACAAACAAATGTCAAAAACTTGTCAAAATGTAGGGAAATTAGAGGTATTTTTGACAGATTGAGACTGAGATCAGACTGTGAACGTTCTTAAAATTACGAGAATTGCCCCTCTGAACTGTGTCGTCAATTTAGAGAGTTCATAAGTTTTTCTCGTAGATAACTTGATCATCTATCCATACTCATCAGCATCTGCCTAGCCTTTTCCCAATTATGTTGGGGTTGGCTTCCAGTCTAATCGGATGCAGCTGAATATCAGTATTTTTACATGAAGCAACTGCCTAATTATCTGGCCTCTACAACCCAGTTACTGGGTAATATGATACCCCTTGGTAAGACTGGTTGTCAGACTTTTGGGTGTGTCAGTGGTGATGAAATAATTAACACATTGTAAAGCGCCTGTCTGGGTTCGAACCTACGACACGACTTAAAACTCTTAAGTCTCAGTCGTTACCAATGCTCGCTGAAACAGACCAAAATAGATGCAACAAATACCCTTCACCAGTAAATTGAAAAGTGTATTTATCCCATCAAATTACGAAAGCAAAAGGAGGGGCTCGAATCTAAATAATAACAGACGCACGGGTCTCTCAAACGTAAAGCTACACTTGTTGAGGCTGGTCCGTGGATGGGTGATCATCCAGTACCTACATATCGAGACCCCTCCGTGTGTCAGAAAGCACGTTAAACTGTTGATCCCGGCTGTCATTTGTAGATCCTAAATAGTCGTTAGGGGTATCTGAATACCGATAATCTGAAGACCGAAAGTCTGACAACCAGTCTTACCAAGGGGTTTCGAGTTAAAAATTAACTGGGTTGAGGTCAGATAAGCAGTCGCTCCGTGAAAAATACTAGTATTCAACTTCATCCGGTTAGACGGGAAACCGACCCCAACATTGTTGGGAAAAGGCTAGGCAGGTGATGAAAGCAATAGAAAAATACCTTTTGTCTAAATAAACAACTGAATATCAATGTCAAAAGTTTTATGCAGTTCGAATTTTGAAACAAAAACAGTATGGCGGCGAGCGATACCGCGGGAACATTTTTACCGCTACATTTTTCACGGAAAGGGGAATTAAAAGAAAATATGGTCTGTCAAACGCTTGTCACTCGATGCGCGGTTGTAGTCAGCGTATGGAAATTGAACTCTAATTTCTGATATACTGGCTTTATTTGAGCTGCCGGATTAACTGACATTTTAAAGTTATCGTCAGTATTCTAAAAGTCTGACAACTAATCTAAAGAAAGAATATCCATTATAGTTTTCGTTTTTTTGAGGTTTTTGAGGTGTGTTATTGTTAGAGAAAGGCTTGCCATGAATGCGACAATGAGTGCATTACAACAGTCTGTAATAATGACAATTTATTATGCAATGTCGTGATGGCCCAGCCGTTAGCAGCCCCTCATGCACGAAATCGTGGGTTCAAATCCGTGCAAGTTCCAATATGACATTTCGTCGGCCTAATTTATTATATTGTTATAATAAACATAAAAAGAACAAAAGACAAAAGGTTCAGAATAAAAAAAGGAAATTTTGCTTAAAAATGGAATTAGGCCGACGATTCTCAATTCATAAATGTAAGTACATTTACTTTCTGAATTAATTTTTGACATTACTGACATGTGTGAAGGGAAAACATCGTGAGACTTACTCGTATATACGGTTTTAGACATTTATTTTCTCAAAAGATTAACAATCTCTTACAGAGAAAATCAATACTTATTCTTAAAATTACATAAAGCCGATTGGCGTAGTGGGTTAGAAATATGGCAAAATTATATTAGGATTTCGTAACAGGTTTAGTAAAAGGGTAGTTGTAGAAACTATGTGCGCACCATAGACTTATAAAAAAAGATGTAGGTACTCCGCGCCACGCATATCGAAAGTGAAGCACAGTAACTATGCCAGGACCGCTTGTACAAACACGCCTCACGCTCACATTTACATCATAGTATGCCGAACGGCCGCCATTACGTGACACGACAGCGCCAATCGTCAATCACACACACATAGATCGGTACGGTGCTTCAGTTTCGATATGCGTGGCGCGGAGTCCATCTTTTTTATAAGTTTATGACTTGTGCATAAAGTTTTAATATATAAATATGTTCGGTGCACTTTGGACAGTTGGCCTTACTACAGATTTTACCAAAAATTGTATTGTATAGAATAAAGTTCTTCGAATTTAAAGTTCTTCGAGTTTGTTGCGCCATATCTTCTTCCCAGTGAAAGCACTAGGAAGTGGTGAAGGGCGGGCGTTTTTTTGGGGACAGTCTTTTGTAATGTTGATGCTCAAAAAAGAGCAGTTTGTCAGCCAAATTCAAAAAAAAAACTTTTGATTTTAAATAACGGCAAAAAAATCACGTTTGTTGTATGGGAGCCCCCCTTAAATATTAGGTACTCACTACGGCGTTTCATTCTGAAAATGACTGCTGAAATTTCCCGACATCGAACGTGACACCACTTTGTTTTAAAATAATAACGTTTCAATTTTTAATGGCAGAATCATCATCATCATCTGCCTAGCCTTTTCCCAACTATGTTGGGGTCGGCTTCCAGTCTAACCGGATGCAGCTGAATACCAGTATTTTACATGGAGCGACTGCCTATCTGAGGGGTAATTCTCGTAAATTTTATGAACGTTCACAGTCTGATCACAGTCTCAATCTGTCAAAGATACCTCTAATTTCCCTACATTTTGACAAGTTTTTGACATTTGTTTGTCGCTGAGATGAGACTGCGACTAGATTTTGAACGTTTTAAATTAAGAGAATTGGCCATCTGACCTCCACAACCCAGTTACTGGGTAATCCGATACCCCTTGGTAAGACTGGTTGTCAGGCTTTCGGGCTTCTGACTACCCGTAACGACTGTCAAAGATCCACGAATGGCAGCCGGGACCAACGGCTTAACGTGCTTTCCGAAGCACGGAAGGGTCTCGACATGTAAAGATGGTCACCCATCCACAGACCAACCGCGGCAAGCGTAGCTTAACCTGATCGATCGACCTGTGCGGCTGTTATTATTTAGCTACGGGCCCCTCCGCCGGGCCTTTAATTGCAGAATATACAGGATCAAATTAAATTATCTAGCGAAACTCCGCAGACGTGATGGGTATCGATGGCAAAACATGATACAGCAAAAAATAAATTATTTTATCGTCTTTTTTTTGTGGGGTCATCGACCGCTGTCACTTGAAATATCAGTTTACGAAACCTTGTCCGACCGGAGAATCGAACCTCATGCTCCGCAGTAGTGCTTGTGACCACTAGACCTAGAGGCAGTCTATATACTACAGGACCATATTAAATTAACATACTTAGGTTAAGACTATTGTTACTAACCCCCATTGGGTTGCATCGCTGTTATCTGAAAATAAATAATAATAATAAATTAGCTAGCGAAACTCCACAGATGTGATCTATATCGATCAAGATAAAAAAAATTTTTAGGCAGTTAACTGAACGGCTAATTTAACCAGTTGGCTGCGACATAGGTATCACTTGAAATATTATAAAACGCAGAGTTTCGCTAGCTAATTTAATTCGACCCTGTATTTCCGAAATTTAATGTATTATCGCCCCAATCTTTTAAATTTATTTATAAATCCGCCTAACCGAGGAAAACATAAAACGACCACATCAACCAGAAACCTCTTGGCTCCATATTTGTCATCAAGGTACTGCTAACGGGTCATATGGACCTTGTCAAACCCATGAACCTACATGCCAAGGAACTATTCGAGCTTAAAGCACAAAATAGATAGGTAGGAACAGAAGGTTGGCTCTACACAAGAGCGAAAATGAACGCAAGCAGAAAATACGAGCGAAACGCGAGAGTGAAGATGGTTGGATGGATGTTTGTTACTCTTTCACGCAAAAACTACTGAACGGATTTGGATGAAATTTGGCACACAGACAGTTTAGAACCAGGATTAACACATAGAATAGTTTTTATTCTGATATTCCCACGGAATAGATATTTCTGCGAGTAAAACCGCATGGCGCAGCTAGTAATCTATATATAACTGTTACGATCATGGAAGTATTGTCTGTTCCAAAAGTATCTGATAAAAATGTAAACAAATGGACCAGAAAATGTACCTGTGGACGCCAATTTGTGGTGTCACTTACAAATTGAGTGCTTTGATTTGATATTTTATTTAAATTCTAATTCGGGTATTTAAAGAAGTGTAACTATAGTCTGTTCCAAAATAATCAGATTCATTTTTTCAAGATCAGATTACACCCGCATAAGTGTCGATCCCGTGGGAATATCGGGATAAAAAGTAGCCTATATGTTAATCCAGGGTGTTAGCTACGTCCGTGCAAAATTTTATCAAAATTGGTCCAGCCGTTTGGGCGTGAAGAAGTAGCAAACATCTAAACACACAAACTTTCGCCTTTATAATATTATTAGTAGGATTGTGATAACTTTTTCCAACATTTATTGTTTGAATTACATTAAATGAAAAATCGTAATTGAAAAATCATCTAATAAAATTGAGGCTAAAAAATTAACCTCAATCGTCAAATGAAAAACATCTGTGTAATTTAAAATTAAAATTTCGGGTTTAAATACTTAAACTCACATAATCAAATCAAAGCACTAAATTTGGCACTACAAATTGGCATACACAAGTACGTTTTACGATCCATTTGTTTACATTTTTCTCAGATACTTTCGGAACAGACCATAATATAATGACGTTTTTGTTTTTGTTGTAGGAGACGACCTTCTGTACCCATTTTTTGTGTGGTAAAGGACTCTACGGACGGCTGACATGGAATTTTCAATAAAACATGTCCATGATTGAAGGTTACGGTTAGGACAGGTATGTAGGAGCAGGAGCTAAGACGTGCTTATACGGAGAAATATTAGACTTGGACGGATACTGAATAGTGGATACTAGTTTTATTTTATTTGAGGAATAAAAATATTACTTACCTGTGTTTGGCTGTCAACAGTAAAGTGAAGCCGGTTGCGTAAACATGTGTGCACTTAATGAGATGTAGTTTGATTGTAAATGTGTGCGTGTGAACGTGTATGCACAGAGCGGAGGTGTAGTTTTGGCATGCTTCACTGTATCGTTCTCAGCGGTCTGTCTTGTTTTTTATTTGGTCTGAGAGGTAAACTAATGCGCTCAAAGCGTGTTATGTTTAGGATCAATCCATTTTAACGCCCGGTGTGCCAGGATTCGTTCCGAGTAGCTGAAAGTTGACTAATTGACATGCTAATCTTTTTAGCACCGAAACGTAGAGCACCGTTACGCTGCGTTCATGGGCGCCGCCATGTTTATTTTCATTCGTTGAGATTCATAGACTATTCCACCCTGGAGTTTAAATGTGGTGCTGTTCCACAAACGATGGGACACTTATTATCATGTTGCGTGTCCTGTCAGCTGCACGTTACAGGAACTGATGGACGTTGGTGATAGCGCCAAACATGTAGCCGAATTCTGGGCCGTGTTCATTTAGATTGCTATAGACTTTTAAGTACACACACACACACTAATTGTGATGTAATGATGTGTGTGTGCGCATGAACCCTCGGTACCGTCCGAGACAATGGCGCAGACGGAAGTGTGTGTGTGTTATGTTATCTTCATGTACACATTCACAGCGTGTTCGTACACTTGGTTACAAATACTATACGATATAAACATACTATACGAGTGACTGAGATTACGTTATACGACGATGTCCGGTGACGTTCGTTATCTATGTTTTCCTTTTTTTTTCTCACCTTTCTGATTTTTTTTAATACTTTTGTTGCACTGAATAAACGTTTTATTTATCGATCTAGGTATATATCTATACACAGCCGCCGAAATTTTTCTAATACTCATTGTATCACTTTTAGCCCAGGTACACAAGGGCGCGTTTTTCCCGCCGCAATATTTTCACGTCAGTGTGAACGTGGGCTTACGGCCGGATACAGTAACTCAGCAGACTTTTACGATTCGTAAGAAAACTAACATCTGATACGCAGGATATACCATAGGAAGGTACAGTCACTAAAAGAAATAAGTAGATAGGTCGTCGGATATACGAGTACATTGTTGAAGTTTAGTATGAAACTGATGAATTTTCGAAAGAAATTGTTTGTTTTTGATTAATATAATAATAATGTTTATTTAAAGAAAATTAGACATGGATTATAATATACATAATTCAATTTTATTCGAAAACTTCCATCGGTTTCTTACTAAACTTCAACTGTATTCGACGACCCTGAAAAATAATTGCGTAACACACTAACAGATAATGGCTTTCATTTTTAAATTTTGGCAGTTCAACAACATTAATTGCGTTTTTTACGTTGTTGAGCAGACAAATTTTTCGAACATATGAATCAATGGATTAGCAATATCCTTCGAAATGATTCAGATTGTGATTGATAGTGTTTAACGCAAATTAGGATGCTGATTCCTTATCTCCTTTGGTGACAGTACAGTTACGCTTATTCCCTGTTTTATCTATTTTCCTCGTATTTTTGTGTGTCACGTCTAAATACCCTGAGGAAAATGGTGTTTTTTGGGTTGTGTTTTAAAGGAAAGGTTTGCTTTAAATTTGTTTATTTGCTGACAGATTAGACATTTTCTCATGTTCACTGAGCGAGTTCGCATAGGTAACGTTACACGTCATATGTTTGTAAGTTGTAAATCTATTGTAAATTATTCCATGAACGGTTAATTAACTACACACTACCGAATTGGGGAACTGTAATGGTAGCGTATGTATGTAATAAATAAATAAAAAATATTTGTTTGACAAAGGACTGTTTCTCAGTAACAACAAGAGGTAGGTCGTTGGTCTTTATGTGTTAGATTTTGCCACATGTTTCGTAGAAAATAATACCAAGTTATGATAGAAAACGAAAAAGACTAGAACCCCTGAATTTCATACTCAATTAATTTTATTATTGTATTCATATAACCGTTTAGCAGCGCCCGTCGGTTTCACCCGCATAAGTTTCGATCCTGTGGGAAAATCGGAATAAAAAGTATCCTATGTGTTGGTGCCAGTTATAAACTATCTTTGTGCCACCCTTCATATTCCTGCCCTTTTTTTTGGGTGGGAAATTATCAAATTACTTCTCCTGGGCCTGATACCTAACGGACGGCGAGCTACCTCCCCTGTCAACCGTCACGCTGTCATTCACTCCCTTCTCTTTCATAATCATTTCTCACACAATCCAACCATATTTTGTTTGGCCTTGCTCTTTCACTCTCTCTCTCCATCCGTCAACCGATTTCCTATACTCCATTTAATTGATTCATTTCGTCAGCTGCAGTAAAATGACACTTCTTAATAACTCATTTCGGACTGCGCTTAGAGATATACATGTCAAATAATTTTCGTTTGTAATACATATTCTGAACTAGAAAAACAAGATTTGGCCAATTTCAGTCATTTTTGTAACACATAAGCTGTCATTTTACTGCAGCTAATTATAAGTCCGACTATACGTCTTTGCATATTTTTAATCTGTAGTCAAACTTAGCTAAAATCACGCATTCAAAATTCGAACACAGCTGTGTTGCTTTACTTCGATAATCGATTGATCTAACTATGCGGAAGCCATTAAAGTTAACAAACTTTTTAAACAAAAGAGAATTCTCTGACCAAAAAGTTTCTATAACACAAAACATTGACAGATCCCCGGCACACGTTATCATGAAGGGAAATAATCCAAGATAGCTTATTTATCTAAACTGGCAACACCGAGCTTTCTCTGTATAGAGACAACAACATTTTGTTTATTTTCCAACAGTCAGTTTTATTTGTTGACGTAAATAGAGGTACCGTTCGCATAAAAAGGTTATCCGCGTTCGAAATTAAAATATTAATTGCATTCATGGAATTGTTAATGTTGCAAGTTTGAATAAATAAGTACCTGATTTATAGTTAAATATTTTTGGTGATATTTCAGGAATAGATGAAAGGATTACGGAAACATTTGGCTTTTATTTGTAAAGGTCGATGGAGATGGATCTGCAGTTATAATAAAATTAGTCGCGCTGTCTAGCATGGATATTTTTTAACTTTTATAATTGTCCCTCTCCAGAACTACTCGTGGCGCCGATGATTTTAATACGTCACAATAATAAAAAGTTATCCGTTGTTTCCCCAACTTATTCTATGTGTGTGGATCTGTTTTATGTATATTTAATGTCCTAACAATTAAGTATAATACATATGTATTTTATTTTTGTTTGTTTCAGTCCAGTAATAACTTTATAAGATCCTACATTAAGGTTATCAAAGATTTGTATCGATCTACATAATTATTATTTTTTTGTTTATTGCAATGCACACTTGCTCTTCCAATTCACTTTAGACATTGGCAGAATGATCGACATCGGCTTTGCTTGCCATAATAAAAAAATGAATAGAAATATCTATTAAATACTACACTACATTGCTGATCACATTATAGTCTAGATCACTAATAAATTCCTCAAATTTTTTGTCAAATATTAAAAACCTTAAGGATAAATATTTACCAAAACATCGTAAGATCGAACTATCCAAATATCTCCGTAGTTCTTGTACAAGGACTACAGAAAATTTAAATTAGAAGTAAACTCGAATCGAACTAAATTCGGGAATTGGAAATCCTTATTTATGAAGGTTAAATGTAGGCCGGATGTTTTCGTAATTAGCTCCATAAACTTCGAAACGCTTATAATTTTCGTAGAGATCATTATTATCTTAGAAACGTTGTTTTCGTTTATTAATTAATTATTATATTTAATTAAGTGGTAGGCCTTGCTAAGGTTATTCTAAGAAAGAGGCTAGGTTGGTATAATAAACAATGGTTTAGTGTGTACTGTTATTTTGTAAAGATTAAAATAGTGTACTGTAGATCATAAACACAATCTGTCATCTTCCTCTAGGAGTGACCACAGTTTTCAAAACCTATTGGCTATCTTAACACGCAATACTTTATTCTGGAGTACGTTCCCAGCCTATTAAAATACAAATATAGAAGACTAGCTACCGCCCGCGGCATCACACGCGAGGTATGTCGATAAAAACTATCCTATGTCCTTCCTCGGGATGCAATCTATCTCTGCCAAATTTTATCGAAATCCGTTCAGTGGTTTAGGCGTGAAAAGGTAACATACAGACAGACAGACAGACAGAGTTACTCGTACTTTTGAATTTATAATATTAGTATGGAAGTATGGATGACGATGTCTTCACTCCCTTAGGCCCATGGCACATGGGGAGCCTCTGGGGCGCATAGCACTGACATATTTAAGCAAAAAACCTAATCAAATATTTGACACCCCGTTCTAAGCTTACTTGAATGTTCGAATAGAACCCGCGCTAAATTATTGCCAGCCGGTACTATATATGTGTAACATAATTAACGCAAGACCTCCTACACTCCAAATTAGAGTATTGAATTAAAAGCATAATACAATGACCAAAACTTTTTTTTTTAAAGCTAACTTTATTTATTAAGAAAATCGTGTTGACCCTAACACTATGCACTATGTATTTAAAATTGAGTCTTATTACTTTAAAATAAGATTTAATTTTCTTTGGCTCAATCACCGGTCAGTATGGCTAAATAGATATTTTTTGAAAAAATACCTATATTAATAGTTACTGATATCGATTCAGTAGTCAATTATGAACAAACTACTTTCAGGACTTGCGTTTATTCTGTTACACCTTGTATAAGGTTACGCTACATAGATAGCCTGTTCAGTACTAGGTACTGTCAAAAAATTTGAATGTTAAGCACTTTAAGGTTACATTTTGCTTGCACCTTAATATTTTTCCGCCTACGTTACTAGCTCTGCATGTTGAATAATAATGACATTATGAATGGACTATTGGATCCTTTCTGTAATATCTCGTTATTTGTGCTAATCTGCAGCCTAATTGCGTCTCACACTTTCTATCACAATCTGAATAATTTTGAAGGATATTGCTAATATGGATTGCTTCACAAATTCGAGAAATTTGTCTGCGCCTTGTTAAGCAGACACATTTTTAGCAACACTAACAGTAGGAGTGGTTTCATTTTGACAGTTTAAGTTGTCAAAATAAAAGCCATTTTGTAGACTATTAGTTCTCTCTGAAGATTTAGTTCTCTCTGAGTATTTAGGTATGTGAGATCTAGCTCAGCATCAATGATTGCCGTTTCGCTATAAACGTGAGGCAATAAAAGATGAACGTTTTATTACAAATGTCGATAATGTTTAAAGCATAAAATATATTATATGAATCTGTTGATTTTAGCAATAAAATCTGCGGCGACCAATAAAATATTTATAACATTCATAATTCGTTTATGGCAACATTTAAATATTATTAATCGAATAAAAGCTATCGTGAATTTTAAAATCCGATTTGATGTTATGTCATAAAGATTGTGATTTTTAGCGGGAATTCAAAATCCCCTATCCCTTTCGGGGGCTTGTGTCAGTCGATTAGGTTAAGCTACGCTAGCCGCGGTTGGTCCGTGAATGGGTGACCATCTTCACTTACCGAGACCCTTCCGTGCCTTGAAAAGCACTTTGACAGTCGAGTCGCGTCGTTACGGGTCGTCAGAAGCCCGAAAGTCTGACAACCTGTCATACCAAGGGGTATCGTATTACCCAGGAACTGGGTTGTGGAGGTCAGATAGGAAGTCGCTCCACGTAAAATACCGGTATCCAGCTGCATCCGGTTACACTGGAAGCCACAACATAGTTGGGAAAAGGCTAGGCAGATGATAATGATGAGCGCGAATTCAAAATGTTGCCAGATAAACTGCAATATTTTATATTTTTTATTTAATAAGACTGTAAATAATACAGAGCTTTTTATATGTTTTATTTAGTACGAACTGTGTCAGTTGCTTTTCTGTGTGTGAATGATGATGATGTAGATTTTATTTTCTTTTTGATTTTTCATTTCGCTTTTTTTTTATATTCGTTGGAAAATTAAAGTAGGTACGATACAGAAAAATAAATATAATTTTTAAGGACCTAATAAAGAAAAATTATCACGTAATACGTCATTTAAAAATTTCATCAATATTAATTTAATTAAACGATACACATTTTTCTGTAACGTTAATTTTTTACTTGGAAAAGAGACTGCAAAGTTTTTTCTCTGAAATAAAAAAAATTATAATAATTAAAACATAAGATTAGAAATTACAGAATAACTTAATAGTAATACAACGTAAACGTCTCGCTGCTGACCGTACAACAGTTGGGCGGTATTGTTAGTGTGTGAAACATAAATATTTACGTCCTATTAATAAAGAACTACCATAATGTTTCTTTGTGTCCGCGGTACTGTTATGTTTCCTTTAATTATACCTGTTTATAACACTTCTTATTAACGCAGTGGCATTACGAGTTGTAGAGTGCAAACCCAGCCAGACATTTTACTTTGTGTATTCAATTTCATCACCACTTCTCTCAAAAAGGTGAAGGAAAACATCGTGAGGAAACCAGCATGTCCTAGAACCAAAAATCCGAAGACATGTTTTTGACATCTACCAACCCGCACTAGGTCTGTGAGGTGGACGGCCCACTCCCTATCACCGAGAGGAGACCCAGTGTTTCCCAGCAGTGGGAAAACTATAGGCTTATAAACATTATATGTCATGTAAATAAATAAATGACAGGATAATATTTTTACCAAGGCGTGGGCTGGTCTTGTTCAGCTTTTGCTAATAAGAAATTGCTTCAAAAAGTGTACAACGAAAACGGTAAGAAATTTCTCTGTAAAACTTTCACCACATAATACAAACGTAATCAGCCTATAATGTTCCCACTGCTGGGACACAGGCCTCCTCTCGGTGAGAGAGAGTGGGGTGCAGTACGGGTTAGTAGATGTCACATGTCTTCGAATTTTTGGTTCCAGGACATACCGGTTTCCTTCACCGTTAGGAAAGCAATACTGATGAAATAATTACACAAAGTAAAGCGCCTGTCTGGGTTCGAACCAACGACCTACAACACGTAAGTCGCGGCCGTTACCACTGGGCCACCACTGCGCTCTCACTGGTCGATTATGGCCCGCTCCCTCCCACAGAGAGGAGCCCCGTGGCCGAGGATTTATTGATCCAAATCCTATATTCAAAAACAGTCTAAGAACACAAATTTTTGTCTCCAAATTCATTCTCTATTACCAGTTTTCGAATATAAATAACTAAGCCGCTCTAAGATTCGAAGCACGTTCAAAAATTTATTGTTGCCGCAGTAAGTTGCAAAGACCCATTGAGATAACGGAAGAAAGCAAAAGTTCCTGAGCAGTTCTGTTATGTAGGTACTTTTGTAAAGCCTCCGTCGATAGTGATGCTGTGGAAGTTGTTAGAGATCGCGACTTCGGGAGTAAAGGCTTCTTCAAACAGGCGCGACACGCGGTGCCTTTGCGTCGCGTGCGATTCGCGTCGCATGTCGCGCCTGTTTGCAGGAGCCTTAAGGAAGTTTTTGGTTGGTAAAAATATTTTTGGTAGATATATTGTACCTACAGGCTATTGATTTTGTGGAGCTCAACTGTGACAAATGAGACACAATTACTTTTGCTAGTGTTATAAATAAAATTTTGATTTTCCCACAGTAGTTAATTAACTATAAAACCAGACCAATTTCATCAACCCCATCCCCCAAACAGCTTCTATTACATGAATTATTACAAATAAAAAAACGCGAGAGCGCGTCTCCTTTTTAACCGACTTCAAAAAAAGGAGGAGGTTCTCAATTCGTCGGAATCTTTTTTTAAGGAAATTTTCCGCCGAATAGTCGACACTTCACGTGTCCAGAGGGCTGGCTCGTTATTTGGCCGGAGAATTAGCTTTGCTATTCAACGTGGCAGTGTTGCCAGTGGACACGTTCACGGATGACAGCGATGTGATGTACTTCGATCCTGAGTGTTCTTTTGTTTTTGTATATATGTATGTATTTGTGACGAAGTTACAAGGAATCACCGAAGAGGTCGGATTAGAGTGACACTGGCTGGTGACAGTCACTCTAGCAGAGCCTTGCATTGATCGTTGGGTGACGGCTGTCGTTTGGTGAGACAGAGATAATGTCAGGGGAGCCGCTGGTGTACCACGTCGACGCCGAACTGCTATAGGTACTCCGGCACAATCCTGATGATATTGAAACTGCTGAACCACAAAATGGGATGACCACTTAAGGCACCGTTGTGTGGTTAACTAGAATCTGCCCGCGACTTCGTCCGCTTGAATTTTCGGCCCCCGACCCACCGCGTTGCATACCATCGCATCGCCTGCACGCGATATTACTTCGTTTTCGCTTAACGTTTTTTGTTCTGCTCCTAAGACTCATAGCGTAATTTTTAATTAGCCAATTGCCTTCCTCAAGAATTGTACCATCACATGCAAAAGTATTTTTTCAAATCTGACTGGCAGTTCTTGAGATAACGCGTTCAAACAAACAAACAAACTCTCCAGCTTTACTATATTCGTATGGATTATTTAATTAAGTAAATAGAATAAATTGTCGTAAATAACTATAAAACCAACCGTTTCCAGCCATTTCGATACATTAAATCATCCATTCAATTAACGTTACAGCAAAAAAAATAACACGATCGACAACGCGAAATTATGTAAAATGGCCGACAATTTGGTATAAATATGTATAATAAAACAATTAGACGATGATTTTCAGTACATCGGCGCGCATTCACAGGAGGATGGTAAATGATCGATGGTCGAGATAACGGTACAGTTGGGGGTGTGTGGTGCGGGTTATAAGCAAAGACGGAGCGAATACGAAATGTATTACATAGAAAGAAAAAAAAGATAGAAAATAGTTTCATTAGGACACACAAAAAATACAAATAGTTAAAAAAAAAAAAAAACTAACAAAGTTATCTACATTAAAATCAACAAAAAAAAGTAAATAAACCAAAAAAACTATTCTACACACATCATTCATTTTCTTACATCAGTAAGTGTGATAAAGTTTGAGTACCTACTTAAATATAGAGCTTCATATAATATTCGGACAAGGCTCTGAGAAAACTATTTTGGCAGCGAATTTGTGGTCAACTTTTGTTTGTGTAGAATAAAATGCCTTACTTTTTATATCAATGTAAGTTTCAATATTACGGCAAACGTCAGACAGTCGGCTGCGGCAAACGATGCAGTTGGGACACGCTGTATATAAACAAAGCAACTATCCACGGCCACGTATAAGTCTACCAGAATCTCATGGCATAAAAAATTTATTTTTACATGGATTGACATTGACATAATTATGAAAATCTCAATTTTTAGGGCTCCGTACCCAAAGGGTAAGAACGGGACCCTATTACTAAGACTCCACTGTCCGTCCGTCTGTCTGTCACCAGGTCTGTATCTCGTGAACCGTGATAGCTAGACAGTTAAAATTTTCACAGAATGTGTAATTCTGTTGCCGCTATAACAACAAATAGAATAAAATAAATATTTAAGGGGGCTCCCATACAGCAAACGTGATATTTTTACCGTTATTTTATATGTAGTCTGAAATATTGTATGGTGGTACGGAACCCTTTGTGCGCTAGTCCAACTCGCACTTCACCAGTTTTTTTTTAATGTTTTTTTTTATGTACGTGGTGCTATTCAATACTATTACTAGACTTGTAGATACCTATAGATAACAGCAAATATGTAATATGGAAAAAAAAAACATAGGGACACAGTATAAGTATATCCTTCTTATTCAGTTTATAAAATATCTTTTAAATTGGTCCAATATTGGAGGAGGAAATAGGCGAGAGCCAAACCTCGAATTATGACTTTTTACTTAGGATTTTTAGAAAAGTCTCTCCGACCGCATTTCCTCTTAATATCATAATCAACAGTGGTAAACATTAAATACTGTGCAGTAGGCATAGAAATAACTCACCATGTAAACGTAACGTAAATACGCACGATTTTTTTAACAAAAAACTAAGTAAAGTGTAGTGTCTAATATTTTTTTTGTTTGTGTGTTGTGGAAGACGCTGCTTCCAACCTTTGGGCGGGAATAAATTAAAAAAATTGAACTTTTGGTTAGGTAGTCAGCTAAGAAATTTACATAATAAATTAAGAAAAATTCTGCGGTCTTGTGAGTGTATAAACAGCCCTGGTGTGAATTAAAAAAAATACCTATTAAACGGGACGGCCCGTGGACGGCGGTGACGCGGTGTGTTCCATAACTTAAAAAAGATTATAATTTTGCGGGATACTAACTCTATATGTTGTAACTTCTCAATGAATTAAATATGTACTGTACTGTTAATGTTATTATAATTATCAATAAATATTTTACAAAAACGATTATTTTTTACTTTCCTTATATTTTCGAAATGAGAAGTAGAGTGTTTAACGGGTGAAAGTCATCAATTCCTTTCGATCCTTGTATAACAATCTATTATACTTTTTTTTCTTTTTATTTTTTTAAATACTACACTTATAATGAGTATTTTCAAATTTTGAAATCGTTCGAATTTATAACTCCGCGGGTTTGTGCTAGGCCCAAAAGACACTCAATCTATCTGCCTGCCTTTTCCCAACTTTGTTGGGGTCGGCTTCCAGTCTAACCGGATGCAGCTGAATACTAGTATTTTACAAGGAGCGAGTGCTTATCTGACCTCCACTACCTACCCAGTTACTGGGTAACCTTGGTAAGCTTGGTTGTCAGACTTTCGGGCTTCTGAAGACTCGTAGCGATTGTCAAAGATCCACGTATGACAGCCGAGACGAACGGCTTAACTTGCTTTCCGAGGCACGGAGGGAGGGGTCTCGGTATGTAAAGATGATCACCCATCCACGAACCGACCGCGGCAAGCGTAGCTTGATAATAACCTGATGAATCAATCCGTGCGGCTGTTATCACTTAGCCACCTTAAGATTAAGTACCTAAATCAGTGCTCTGAGTGGATTACCCCATTCAATGACAAAAGTGGTCAGATCTCTTTTGTATTCTGTTGTTTTAAAAAAAAAACTTTTCCCCATCGTAAATCTCCCGGTGTTGTTTTACAGAACAAGTAAAAAACTTGACCAGAAAATAAGTAAATTACTCGTTGAACTCGACGACTTCTTTGTCTTAGGTTTCCGGATTGAAGTTTAAGTTAAAAAATACTGTAGTTTGTTTAAAGGTGGTATGATAATTTACGGTTATTTCATATCGTTTCTTCGAAGTCATTTAGAGCAAGGTGATTCATCTGTAGATGAAATAACCACTGATGACTAACTTAGTAATAACCGTCTATGTATGGGTGACCATCTTTACATGCCAAGACCCCTCCGTGCTGCGGAAAGCAAGTTAAGTCGTTGGTCCCGGCTTTCATACGTGGATCTTTGACAGTCGTTACAGGTTGTCAGAAGCCCGAAATTCTGACAAAGTTAAAGTCTTAATAGGTAATTGAAAATGTGTCATATTCGATTCGACTTCCTGTAAAGTGGTTGTGAATTGCTATGCTGATCGCTTTCGGTTTCATTGGTGAAATTCGACCCTATTATGTTATTTGTTAAGAAGAAATCATCAAATGGAACGGAAATCAGGGTCCAGGGTTCTTTCTGCTATTTACATCGAACTAACCAAAACTTATAGACAATACTCGCACTACAAATAGTTAATTAGTCCACGAAAAAATATCACCTCGCTTGAACACAAAAGTCAACTTTATTAAAATAAAAAACAACCGTATACCGTGCAGTATATCGCCGTCCTTGTCACATACATAATGCGGTATATCGCCGTCCTTGTCAGCAGATTTTTATTCCGGGACTTAATTAAAGTCATTCGGTTGGTTTACAACAGCGGCAAAATATTATTCTGTACTGTGGTTGCTATTGGTACATTAATTATGGCGAAAATTTATTATTTAAGGGGTTAATCTCTGTGGGTCAATAACGTGGAGGTGAGTTTTTGTGGGAAATAACTGATGTGACTTTGTTACTGTAAATGTCGTGATGTTAAATAGATATTTCTTCTTCTTCTTCGTTCTGTGGATGATTCCATTTCATTTATACCTATATTTTCTAAAGAGCAGTGGCAGCCCAGTGCAAACGACCGCCACTAACGAGTTGTAGGTCGTTGGTTCGAGCCCTGGCAGGCGTTTTTCTTTGTGTAAATAATTTAACCACCACTGCTCTCAAAACGGTGAAAGAAAACATCGTGACGAAACCGAACCAAAAATTCGAAGATAAGACATGTGACATCTACCAACCCGCAATGGGCCCGCGTGGTGGATTTCGGCCCACGCTCTCTCACAGACAGGAGGCCTGTGTCCCAGCAGTGGGAACATGATTATGATGATGATGATGGGCTGATTATGATGATGATTTTGTTATGCATTTTCGGTGCACAAAAAGGTATAGGTACCTATGTTGGGGTAAGTTCGGCGCTGGGGTATGACCGTACGAATCAAATTTCCAGATAATTTGGCAATATTTGGCCAAGTTTACCGCAACTACTTTATAAGTCTTATCCATACTTATTGTCGGGAAATTTGATTCGTACGGTCTTACCCCAGCGCCGAACTTACCCCATCATACTTTATATAAATAAATATCAAAACTTCCTTGAACAGTGTTCTTCTAATAATCTCAAATCTTCATAAATATTTCCAAAAAATACTGCTTTTACTCGCTCTACTCAGAATTTATATACTTACTTACTTTATTAAGTATTAGTAATGAAACCCTGCCAAGGACTCGTAACATCAATAAGCAAGAAATTAATGAAATTACTGAAAAGAAAACGTACTTTCTTAATAGTATCAAAAGCTCATAATTCGTTAGATGGGGAAGTATCAGGTACCTACCATCATAACATAATTATCAACACTGAAATCACAAAAAAAAAATCTGCTGTTTCATACATTTTGGTCAAGTATTAAACTTTTGTATTAAACAGCAGTTTTTTATTTCGAGTTTTCTGAGTTGGTCCCATAACGAAAGTTTGGTTAGAACAACCTGTAAAAATTTGGAACCGGTAAAAAAATCATCCGTTATCTACCACTATGGGATTAAAAAATCATAAAATAAAATATAGGTAGCAATAAAATATATTTAGAAAACAAAAACATAAACGCACGTTCTCACAAATAAAAGCCAAAACAAAAATCTATCATCATTTTCTCACCCGGTCCATAATATCGGCGAAAGTAATTCAATTTCATGTAGATTTGCTAAATGCCCGCCATACACGCGGGGCTATTGGCCGGTCAGCTTGGCTGTTTCATTTCCTCTGTACTCATACAAACAAATGCCTGTTTGTGGGGTGCCAGTAGTCGAGGGGCGGATAAGAAAAAAACTAGAAAAAAAAACGAAGCGATGTTTGGTTTTGTTTGCTTTTTTGCCCACATAAAGAGTGATTCCTGTATGTGTGTGTTTAAAGCATTACCAGACATGAATTTTGTACTTGTTTAACAACGTATCTACGGCATTTCATACAAACGTTCAAACCCTTGTTTTTCGAAATGAATGAACCGATTTTAATGAAACTTCATACGCATAACCAGGATACAAAGGTCTAAAAAGTTAGTAAAGAACATTTTCGAAATGTCTTATTTAAAAAAAGACAACTGGAATTCTCTGTTTCTAGAGAAAATTTAGAATCGGTCTAATTTGAATGTAACATTTTTTTTTTTTTTTCAAAAATGTTCTTAACTATCTTTTTCTACCTTTGGGATACAAAGGTTATGCGTACAAAGTTAGTTAGTTAGTTATGCGTACAAAGTTTCATTAAAATCGGTTCATTCATTTCTAAAACCAGGGCTCGAAAGTTTGGATGAAATGCCTTACGGCGTAAACGCTCTAAAATCTTAAATTCACTGGCAGACAACGCATAACACAAACTCCTGGATCTAGGAGTATGAAATTTGGCATAAAAGTTCCTCAAATAAGCAGTTGGTCCCGGCTGTCATTCGTGGATCTTTGTCAGTCGTTACGGGTCGTCAGAAGCCTGAAAGTCTGACAACCAGTCTTACCAAGGGGTACCGGTATTACCCAGTAACTGGGTTATGGCCGTCAGATAGGCAGTCGCTTCATGTAAAATACTGGTATTCAGCTGCATCCGGTTAGACTGGAATGCGAAAGTTTTGTGAGTGTGTGTGTGTTTGTGTGTGAGGGTGTGTTTATATGTTTGTTACTTCTTCACGCTCAAACGGCTAGACCAATTTTGATAAAATTTTGTATGGAGGTAGCTGACACCCTGGATTAACATATAGGGTACTTTTTATCCCGATATTCCCACGGGATCGACACTTTATGCCGGTGAAACCGCGGGGCGCAACTAGTAAGAACATATGCTCCTTCGAAGCCCAGCTGTCACTAACACTCCACCTTCTCCCGAGAACCTTCAATTTCCTTTTTCCAGTCTATGATATTGAATTGGTTTGGTTCAACCGTTGTATAATATACTTAATGGAACACTTATGTCATGTGTGAAATTGTCACACATGTACTGCATATTATGTTCGCATAAATACCTACTAAATTATTGCCATATTTCTGTAAGATAACACTCATTTATCTATTTATTAAACAACGGGTCAGTAAGGCAAGGATTTAGTTTCACGGTTTCACATAGCGTCCGCAATTCACCGTCGAATAATATCACTGAACCGTTAAACAACGTGTTTTTTTTATATTCAATAACTCCAGGGTTCTACTTAAAAAAAACCTAGAATACTTATGTGGTTCAAAAATGCAGTTTCGAAGATATCATGTACCTAATTTTCATTAATAAATACGAGTAATTCATTCTCATTCAAACCAATCATTCACATTTAAAGCTTAGAAAATGCGACCTTGTGACTTTGTTAAATTATTTTGTATGAAAAATGTAAACAACAAAAATATGATAATGGTTAAATAATTCATAAGCCAGGTGATTCTTTGATAATAATATCGTCTCATTCATACCCTAGAGTTGAAGTTAACCTATATGAAGACGTTGGTGTGTTTTCCTAGACAGCATTTGTTGACACCGTAAAATCAAACCCCGCTGCCATCATGTTCATGACGTCAGTTATTTTGACGGTGACCGCTCTTTAGGGAAACATACCTTACATGAATGAATGAATGAATCCGCCTATAATGTCCCCACTGCTGAAACTCAGGCCTCCTCTTTAGGAGAGGGAGTGGGCCGTAATCCACCACGCGGGCCCAGTGCGGGTTGGTGGATGTCACAATACGTTTTCGAATTATAAATATTCTTTATACAATTTAATTATTTTATAATAACCTATTTCACACCCGAATAAACACTATCTTATGAGATAAAAACATTAAACAACATGATCAAAAACATGTCACATTAATATAAATCCTTTTATGAGATATCAAGTAAGTAATTGTTTTTCAGAATCCTGAATAAGGCTCAAATCTTGCTTTATATCCAACTTAGACTTTATCTATAACCTTAGGGCAAGTTACTAAGGTGACACTTGTAGTTTTTGAGCTAAAAATCTTAAAAAGAAACGCCCTCGGTTTCACCCGCTTAAGTCTCAATCCCGTGGGAATATCAGTATGAAAAGTATCCTAGATGTTAATTATGGTTATGAACTATATGTGTGCTAAATTTCATCCAAATCCGTTCAGTAGTTTTTGCGTGAAAGAGTAACAATCATCCATCCAGCCATCGATCCTCACAAACTTTCGCGTTTATAATTATAATATTATTAAAGTAGTAAGTAGGATTAATGTATAGTAAGTGGTTTATTCATAACCGTTGCGTTGAAGTTAAGTAATGATTAACGTCTGTTCATCGTCTGCCGAGTTTTTCTCATATACCTACATAATGTTGGGGTCGGCTTCAAGTCTAACAGGATGCAGCTGAGTACCAGTATTTTAAATAGAGCGACTGCCTATCTGACCTCTACAAACGAAGTTGCTAGGTAATTGATGACCTGCTTTTTATACACCCAAAAAAATGAAAAAGACAATGACATGGGATGTCTCGCCGTCCAATCTTTTCACCCTACTTAAAACGTAGTTATAAGAAATATTAAAAATTTTAAACCTTTTACTTAGAACCAATTTATAACAGAAACATTAATGAGAAAATATCTATCTAATATATAAAATTCTCGTGTCACAGTTTTCGTTGCCATACTCCTCCGAAACGGCTTGACCGATTTTGATGAAATTTTTTGTGCTTATCCGGTATCTATGAGAATCGGCCAACATCTATTTTTCATCCCCCTAAGTGATAAGGGAAAACTTACGCGGGTGAAACCGCGGGGCGCAGCTAGTAATATATATATATGTTGCAGTCAAAACTCTTAACCAGTCAAAAGTACTACTGATTAGCAAAATCAGTCAAAAGTACTTTTGACCGTATGCTTTAGTTAATAATACTTTTGACTGAAATAATAGTTAAAAGTACTTTTGCCCAATGGAGCTGGTTAAAAGTACTTTTGACTAAGTGATTCCATCAAAAGTGGTTTTGACTGGTTGTATCAGTCAAAACTCTTAAAAAGTTAAGGTGGTCGATAAAAATAACGACAAACGCACATATAATTTTTTATATTACTCATTATTAGTGGAGAACGTGCTGATATTAGAACTAAAATGAGTGACTACGAAAAGAAAGAACGTTTTTTGCAAAGAATTTTAGCGATAGAAGATATGAAAGATAGTCATTTCAATGTGATGACAAAAGAAAAATTTGAAAAGTTTGCAATGGATGTTGAAGACGCGAAATTTGATGAAAAGAAAACACCATTATAATACAGTAGACTAAAACGCTTTAACATCATTGAAGTTTGTGGTATAATAAAATTAGTTACAAACACAGAACCTGTCAAATATTTTTTGCCGGCTGAGGAAATCTACGACATTATTGATGCTGCTCATATTTCTATAGGGCATGGTGGTCGCGATAGACTAAAGAATGAAACGGCAAAAAAGTACGCTAATGTTACAAAAGAAATGATTAATATATATTTATCAATGTGCGAAGTATGCCAAAGGAAGAAAAGCAAGAAAAGGAGGGGTCTGGTTTCGAAACCGATCCTGCACACTGAAATGAACAGCCGCTGCCAAGTCGATCTTATTGACATGCAGTCCCAAGAAGATCGCGGGCAGAAATTTATTATGGTTTATCAGGATCAATTGACTAAATTTGTAATTTTGCGACCACTGACATCAAAAAGGGCTACTGAAGTTGCATATCAATTAATGGATAATTTTTTGACCTTTGGAGCACCATGTATTTTGCACTCAGATAATGGCAGCGAGTTTGTTAACTCAGTTATAAAAGAATTAACATCATATTGGCCGGAGCTAAAACTAGTAACTGGGAACCCACGTCATAGCCAAAGTGAAGGTTCCGTGGAAAGGGCTAATCAAGATGTTGAAAAAATGCTAGCATCTTGGATGGAAGACAATAAAACTTAAATAAAACTTAAATTTCACTCAGGGATAAAGCAGTCTCCGTATCAAGCAATGTTTGGAACGTAACCTAGGGCTAACAACATCTAATCTACCTTTGGAAATTATAAGTGGATTGCATAATGAAATGAATTGCAATTACAGAAATGAATCAAAACATCGATGATAATGAAGAGAACAAAGACAAACAAGAAAAAAATGAAACAAAAAGAACAGGTAAAGAACAAGAAGAAAACAAAGAACAAGGAGAAAACAAAGAACAAGAAGAAATATTTGAACACTACAGAAACGAATAAATGATATTTTAAGCAAGAGAAAAAGCGCATTTGAATTTAGTAAAACAAGCAAAGAGAATAAAAACAGCAAGCGATCAATCTCATCCACCACTGAAAGTCGGAGACAATGTGACCATACCAATCCCAGACGTAGACAGGATAGGCAGACCTTCGTAATTTAATTGGAGTTGTATTAGAAGTTACTTGTGAGCAGTTATACAGGATTGGGACAAAGAGTGGGATTTTGGAGAAATTGTACTGCAGGAACGTATCTACTAATTCAAATTTAATGTGCGTCTACTTAGTGAATTTGTAAATATAAATGAACCTACTTACAGAAAATAAATCATTTATCAATCACGAATTATATTTTGATTTTTTAAATTTCAAATACCTAAAGTAAAAAATTATTTAAGAAAAGCGATTAACGTAATATAGGTACTGTGTTTTTATAACGTGTGAATTTTCTGATTACCTATTTTAGTGACAATTTTTAAGTGTATGTTTTCTTTGTATTGATTGTAATGCCAAATTTTTCGTAATAACGATTTCACATTTAATAAATATCTTTTTTATTCACATCTAACGAGTTAATAGTGCTTTTGACTGATGCTTTATTGCAGTTAAAACTACTTTTGACGAAGAGCGTCAGACAAAAGTACTTTTAACCGCAAATTTGCAGTCAAAAGTACTAATAACCAATAGTTTTCAGTCAAAAGTAATATTGACTAAAGTATACGGTCAAAAGTACTTTTGACTGATTTTTCTAGTCAATAGTACTTTTGACTGGTTAAGAGTTTTGACTGCAACATATATATAATAATATAAACGCGAAAGTTTGTGAGGATGGATGGATGTTTGTTATTCTTTCACGCAAAAACTACTAAACGGATTTGGATGAAATTTGGCGTACAGACAGACAGACAGTTTATAACTAGGATTAACACATAGGATACTTTTTATCTCGATATACCACAGGATCGAAACTTATGCGGGTGAAACCGCGTTGCACTGCTAGTAATAATATATATTCCACTTACAAATAAAATACAAACTTGCAAAATAATTACCATACTACCGTAGCTTTTGTGGTGGTCTCAATATAACCAACATTACAAAAGGAGTGTAAAACATTACGAGGACAATTTTATTGTGTCTGTGAAGTCGACTTTGTAAAACTCAATTTGTATAATTTGCATCTGTAGGTCCTGGCAGATGAGGTAGGCGAACGCTAATTAATACACAGCGACGTTTTGTAGACCTTCGTGGGTTTAGAAAAAATAATGGAGTCTTGAAGTTGATAGCTATTAATTTAGACAGATAGGTAAGCCAAATTCTACCTTCTTTGGAGTTCATTATTTACTAGTAGTACCCCGCGGTTTCACACGCATAAGTCTCGAAGCCGTGGGAATATCGGGATTATAAATATCCTACGTATTAATGCAGGTTATAAAATATCTGTGCATTCAAATCCGTTCAGCTGTTTTTGCGTGACTGTAACAAACATCCAAACTTACGAGTACCTACCTCGAAAAATTATGGAGTAATTTGCAGAAAAATCAAACTAAAATTAAATTAAATTTTTGTATGGAGGTAGGTGACACCCTGGATTAACATATAGGCTACTTTTCATCCCGATATTCCCACGGGATCGACACTTATGCGGGTGAAACCGCGAGGCGCAGCTAGTAATATAGCGTAGCCTTCGCCCATCTTACCTCAGGCGGGACACAGACCTAGAAGGTAATAATAGTAAGAAAAGGGATGGAAGGGGAACGATGTTGCAATTGCATCAGAAGTGAAGACAAACTTCACCTAGGTACTATTTCGTAGAATGCTACATAAATAGTCCACAGTGCGGCCACTAAAAGTGACGATTGCCTGAATAAACTTAGGCAGCTTTTGTGTGAAAGACATGAACGGCAGTTCTTTGTTGATGTAGGTAGAAGCAATTTTTGGCGAATTTCTTGTAATTAAGTTGATAAAACATAAAAACATTTTTGTTTTTATGTTATTGTTCTGCGGTTGTTACTTGTAGTGACAGTCGTTACGGGTAGTCAGAAGCCCGAAAGTCTGAAATTCAACCAGTCTTACCAAGGGGTATCGTGTTGCCCAGAACTGGGTTGTGGAGGTCAGATAGGCAGTAGCTCAACGTAAAATACCTATTGGTATTAATATCTACCGTATCCAGTTAGTCATGTTTTTATTAAATTATTCAGATTAAAAAAAAATGTGTATACATTAAAATAAATGAAATTATAATTTTTGTCAAGAGAATAGGGTTCATTAAAAGAGCTCCTACGAGTGTCGATATCTATTGTCCCTTACTACGCTGAGTGAACACTGTGCAGTCAGCATGGACACGAAAGAAAAGGTTATCATTTGAAAGCAGAAGTCCATGGCTTGTCGACTGAATAACATTTGTAAGAAACAGCACAATATTTATACATCAGAGAGGCTTACTTTGTTTAACTACTGCGACTTCGATTCCCACATAGAAAACAAATCGTAAAGTCACAATCGTTCAAGTATGATTTACAAAGCTAAAAGAAACTTGGAAAATTCTTTACCATCGCACTTAATGGCCACGCACAAAAATTAAAACTATATACATTTGCATACATAAAGTTTTACAGTCTTCGTCAATTTAAATCAATTCCAAAGAAGTTAGTTCCGTCATAAAACGGGTTCCGTACGCAAACAAATTAATGGAGAAGCGGAACTCGGTAAACATCAAGGACGGAATGTCAATCAATAATTGTGACGTTTGTTGGTGACAGGTTGGCAATATGGGTAGACTGGTGGAAGAAAATAGGAAACGGGTATAGATATACGAGCTATAATTACCTAAACTAAGGCAATCAAGGCAATTAAGTCATTCTGTCTGTCTGTCTGTATGTTACCTTTTCACGCCTAAACTACTGAACGGATTTCGATAAAATTTGGCAGAGAGATAGATTGCATTCCGGGGAAGGACATAGGATTGTTTTTATCGACAAACCTTGCGGGCGAAGCCTCGGGCGGAAGCTAGTCCTATATAATATTATTTTTAGTGAAAGTAACATCAATAAATAACTTGTAATTATCAATATTGGCCAGACTAAGCTTTATTTCGATTCCGAAATACGTCGAATTTGCCCGACAGCGTCTCATGGGCGGTATAAAGAGCGATTATGAGATTATTTTAGGAGAACTGCGTCCACCTGTACGCCGAACAGGTACTCAATAATATGATTATAATCCAGCCAGCTCATCGCCAAGGTCAGAAATTCAGTAGGGAGATATTTATCCAGAGGCAGTGTTTTTAGAGTTCCGTACCTCAAAAGGAAAAACAGAACCCTTATAAGATCACTTCGTTGTCCGTCTGTCTGTTCGTCAGTCAAGACCATTTTTCTCTGGAAAGCATAGAGTTATCAAGTTGAAATTAATATCAAATACTCAGGGCTGTAATCTTTTGAAGCAGTGCAGAAATCAAACTGCTAAGTCAACGCAATCAAAATAACGGTCGTTTATGTTCCGAAATCAAAACCTATAGGGTACTTCCCGTTAACCTGCAATCATGAAATTTGGCAAAAAGCAATATCATGTAGCATAAGTAAAGGAAAATATCCGAAAACCGTAAATTTGTAGTTACATTACAAAAAAAAATGTTATACAACTATTTACATACCTCCAAATTTGTACGGAGAACTCGGTGCGCGAGTCCTACTCGCACTTGACCGGTTTTTTTTTTTATTACTCTGTTGTAAATAAAATCTCGCGTGGTTTCCCCGAAGATTTGAGCTGAGGGGTAGCTAATCATAATCAGGCTATAACTTCCCTACTGCTGGGGCATCAGGCCTCCTCATTTTCATTTATAATATGAATAAAGGTGTTACAAATATGCTTAAAGCTAAGATACAGTTATGAACCCTGTAAGGGCACAGCAATATAAGGAACAAGCATAAATCATAAAATAAAAAATAAAAATTATATAATAGCATTTAGAACATGAATCATTCTTATTTATATTAAACTATAGCTTCCGCCCGCGGCTTCGCCCGCAAGGTATGTCGATAAAAACTATCCTATGTCCCCGGGATGCAATCTATCTATCTGCCAAATTTTATCGAAATCCGTTCAGTGGTTTCGGCGTGAAAAGGTAACATACAGACAGACAGACAGAGTTACTTTCGAATTTATAATATTAGTATGGTGTATTCTCTCTATGGGAGGGAGTTATTTTCAAGTTCCATGTAATAGGGTTGAGCCTTTTGTCATCAACCGGGCGGGCACAAATCCAGTCTCCGGGTAACTACGAAGAAATTCAAGATAGAGAAACTCAATAACATTTTTCCCGACCTGGAAATCGAACCCAGGATTTCATGCACAGCAGTGGCGCTTGCGACCACTAAACCAACGAGGCAGTTCGTTGTAAATCTTATTACTTTTTGGTCTCCCATAGGTGTAGTAACAATTTGCAACACAAAAATGGCGCGGCACTGCATTTTTGGGTTGCAAATTGCTACTACACCTTTGGGAGTTTTTTGATAAAAACGCGGACACAGACTATGTACCATCGCGGCCTTTTACGCCTAATCAGATAAAAAAAAATCTATTAAATCCTGCGCCGGCGCCATGACACGCCCCCTTTAAGTTTTCGCCTATTAGGAAAGCGATAACGCAATTAGTTGCAACCTGCACTGCGCAGCTTAGTGACGCATCAAGTGTACTTTTGTGAATTTTACGGACGAAGTATTTGACCTTTTCTTGCTTACTAGAGAGCGCTACTACTTTTTAGTGCAAGCAAAAATTAACTTAGTGGTCAGGCGGGAGTGTCTGCGATAGTACATTGTACAGTCACCAAAGGAGATAATTAACCAGGTTCGTCGGATATAGTTGAAGTTTAATAAGAAACCGATGGATGTTTTCGAATAAAATTTAATTTAATAAATAGAAAACAGACACTTAATTTATCACATTAAATTTCATTCGAAAACATCATTCGATTTCTTACTAAACTTCAACTATACTTACATAATTATAATTTGAAACTCGATAATTAAAAAGAAATAATAATTTGATGATTTTTTGTGTAGGGTCATGACCACTTTCAACGTAGTTACTTTGAAATATCCGGTTCAAAACTCAGTTTTAACATACGTGTTGGGCATCGATGTCCAAACATGATAAAATAAAAGCAACTCATACTTCAAATAACAACAATGCCGATAATTACCCTAAAAAAAAAACAACAAATGTATTTTTTATTTTCAAATTATCGAGTTTAGTTATCAAAACCCATCACTCAGGCAGAGTTTCGCTAGATAATTCAATTGGACCCTGTATAAAATAACAGCCTGCAACGTCAACGTCTATCAAATAAATCACACAAAACTCTGAACCATATTTTCCAAAACACCTAGCTCGCCACTTAACAAACTCAAACCAATAATCTTAGATACTCTTATCGATACACCCTACCCCATATTTACAATGTATACAGGTACCTACAGGCAACATTACAATACCTGCTTAACATATAAATTGTTCGTCTACAACCTGAGGTAATTACAGTGCAAAGGTGCCTTCATAAATATTCTTTATTGCCCGGCAAATTTGTATAATAGCTGAACCCCACACACAAGAGTTGTTATGCTGTAAATGTGGGCATTTTAGGTTGATACTTTGGCTCTAGGGTGTTTTATTGAAGTGCTTGGTAAATCGCCTTCTGAAATTAGCTGGTTATTTTACGAAATTTACCTAAAGTTGGTTTGGGAAATTATAAAATAACATATTCTTATTAAGAGGCCAATGAAAGGATTAATTTATTTGCTTTGAAGATTTTGTTTAACTTAATTCGTCCAATTTTCTTGTCAGATTAATTTCAGTAAAGGTTGTATCTTTTCTGATTTTCCTGTTATATTTTGAGCTTCATATTATGAGGTTCTGTTTTTCGGATGATTCTGTAGAGTAGAGAGTGGTGTATTGTTACAAAAAAAAACCGGCCTAGCGTGTGTCGGACCAAGCATAATGAACGACTCTGTAGTTGGAATTTATTTACTCGTATCACAAGAACAAACTTAACTTTATAGTTAATTTTTTTTCTAAAGTTTGTTATACCTACGTTACAGTCAATTCTACATGAATTCAATCTCAATCAATCAATTTCAATCTTCAATTTCTTACATCGCACCTTTTTATTTGATCTTTTGTTTTTTTTTTATTTTGTTTTTATCTGATGTATATGTATCTGGTGTACTGTGTGTCTTTTAGTCTGTGCTAAATAAATGTAATTTCTTTCTTTCTTTCAATTCTCCAACTGCAAATGTAAGTTTGTAATTGCAAAAATAAAATGTGATTAAAAGAACTACAAATTAACGATTTTTGGATATTTTCCTTTACTTGTGCTGTGAGACCTTGCTTCTTGTCAAATTTCATGATTCTAGGTCAACGGGAAGTACCCTGTAGGTTTTAATTTATTTGCATCAAAATAATAAATGCTTATTTTTTTTAAGAGACCGTATACCTACGTATTTGTTTTTTTTAAATTGCATATTGGTCCCGCTCTTGATCTCGATCACGCCTGATGGAAAGCGATGGATGAGGTCTATGATGGAACGAGAGTACCCAGAAGATGCCCAAGGTACTGGAACTCCCACGCATCACCGAAACACAGCAGGCTTCTTGACGCCTGACTCCTATAAACCGGATATTAATTTCAACTTAATACCTCCGCGCGTTCCTGAGGGGTCTTGACAGACGGCCGGAAGAACGGGCGGACAACGAAGTGATCTAATAAGGATACCGTTTTTCCTTTTCAGGCACGGAACCCTAAAAATACCAGTTTCCAAATACACGTGTAGAACGACACACGTGTCACGTGTATTGTCCTTTTATCAATAATGTTTGGACTATAAAAGAGACCATGACCTCTGTGTTTGTTTCGTCATTAAATTTTTTTCTCAGGGATCAGTCAGCTAAGAAATACTAGCGCCATCTAGTTTTAAAATATTGACTAACAAAATGTTGACGAGCAAAAGTGACCATTTTTCTTTGAGTATTCGAGAGAGACTGTCGTGTTGTTTATCTTGTAAGTCTCTAGTTGCACTTGCCTTGGTTTTTATAATGCGAAGGCGAAGAGCATCCGACTATCGTCGTCGGGTGTGCGCGTGCACTGTATGACTAGTCGCTGCGACAAGTAGTGAGAGCGTGCGAATCCGCTAGCCTGTCGTTGCGATTCTGCAACTCTTCGCCAAGTGTGCGGAGCTTTGAACAAAATATATGAAAATTGTCGGCTACAATCTGTCGTTGCGAGCTGTCGCAGTCGCATGTCGCATAGTGTATGCCATATGTAAATGCAACCTCAAATAATCCCTTATTTTTATTTTGTTATGTCAACTGTTGAAAGAAAAAACAATATTTGATTTATATAAACAGAAATTCTATCGAGTCTCATTAGCCACAGTTGATCTACTACGAGTGTGTTTAGATTAGTTTCTGATATTCCTGATGTGCGTGTCCCAGTAAATAAATTTAATATATTTCTTTCTTTCATAATCATAAAGCAGCAGCAGCATATTCTGCCCATAATGTTCCCACTACTGGGACACAGGCCTCTTCTCTGTGAGAGGGAGTAGGCCGCACTGGGCCCGTTTGGTAGATACCAAACGGGCCCAGTGCGGGTTGGTAGATGTCACATGACTTCGAACAAAAAAAAAATTAAAAAAACATAAAGACCACACTAAAACCAATCACGAAAAAGATCCGTCATAATTATTCACTAAAATAACACTAAACCAGCAAACTTTACCCTATCCACAAAAAATACCCTGACATTTACCCTTCGAACGAATAAAGTAGAAATCCGAAACTAAACAAATGAAATTACTTGTATGTATCGACGCCATTGATTACGGAAAGCAATAAATATGTTAGAGGTTCGCACCTGGGTCTTGCGCTGGAGCGAAGAGAGCCGAGCGAGCGGAGCAGAGCGGAGTAACGTAGCTTAGAAATAAAGCTTTGTGTAGAATAAAGGGCGTTTTGTGCTGTCGATTCGATTGTATACTAAAGCTAAGTTATTGTTGTAAGTTCAATTGTGAATTTCAATGACCTGAGTTTTCATTTTTTTTTTTCGTTTGTTAATAATTTGGCACAAAAAAATGAAAGACGGCCTGATAACATAATGGTGCTAGCTGATTCTGGATACCTGTAACATCAAGTGATTTGAAGATCTGTAGACCAATTCCCGTAATTAAAAACGTTCACAATCTCACAAACGTTCAAACGTTCGCTATCTCATCTCAGCGACAATCAATGTCAAAAATTGAGACCTGACTGTGAACGTTCTTAAAATGACGACAATTGCCCCTCCGAGTTTTCAATTGTTTTTTTTTTTGTTTGTTAATAAAGTTGGCACAAAAAAACAAAGGACAATCTGATGACGTAGGGATGCCAGCTGATTATGGATTTCTACAACATTAAAGGGTTTATTGATGAGATACCTACTAGAATTCAAGAAATTGAAGTGCCTTTTAACATTGTCGCAGTTCTGGCAAAATGTTTTCTTAGATGATATTTTAATGGCAATTTTATTATAGCATAACTTACTTGATATTAAATTTACAACTGCCTACAACACCAATGTAAATGCTGATGCATTGCGGGCAGATAAAAAGCAGCTGCTGTATTTTTTCACGTTATGTCCCCACCTTTTGGCACATAACAATAATTATTATCGTAGGTTCGAACCCTGACAGGCGCATTACTTTGTGTAAATTATTTCATCACCACTGCTCTCAAAACGGTGAAGGAAAACATCGTGAGGAAACCGGTATGTCCTAGAATCAAAAATTGGAAGACACGTGACATCTACCGACCCGCACTGGACTCGCGTGGTGGATTACAGCCCACTCCCTGTCACTGAGAGGAAGCCTATGTTCCAGCAGCGGGAATATTATAGGCTGATTATGTAATCATTTTTGGCTGCAATAATACGTAAATATGGTGATAAGTACTTCTTCGAAACCTTTTCACACAAAGATGTACAGTTATAAACTTATTTATTGCTTTAACAACCTCATATTATTTTTAAAAGTTCCCTTTTCAATTCTCCATAAATTTTAACTCACATGAATCGTTTTTCCCATAAAACGCGTCATCAAAACAAGTTCTTACCACTTGCTATGTAAATCGAAGTGCTCCACTTTTCAGAGTCCCGCATAAAACCGGAAAACGTACGGAACCCGCATGCAACTTGAGTAGGATTACAGTCAGCTGATTTATCTTATAGCCTGGCTCAAGAGAAAACGTTCTGCTGGTTGTTTGTAATCACATAGTTGGAGAATTCATGGGAAAATCCATTGTTAATACCAGTCTATTATTTTACTACTGATAATGTTTTTACCCAGTTGATGACATGCTCGCCCCCTGTACATGGGACATTTAAACATTCACAGATTGAGACTGAAATGAGATTCAATCTCAATCTGTCAAAAATAGGTACCTCTAATTTCGCTACATCTTTGAAAAGTTGACATTGATTGTCGCTGAGATGAGATTGCGACTAGATTTTTAACGTTTTTAATTACGAGAATTCGCCTTCTGTTGTAAAATAAAGGAAAGATTAATAAAACGCGTTTTTTTATACCTTTTTGGTAAGGCAGAGGTGCATCGCTATTAGTTCACCTACATTTCTCCAGTTATGTTTAAGTCCCACGTATTAGGGAGCGAGCCCATTGCCATCAACCGGGTACTAGGACTCCCTTTTCCCGCACTTAGACTCCCATTTAGTCTGTTGTGCGTGCCAGACTCGACTACTAATCGGAAATTCCAAATGGAATCGAACCCAGGAACGCTGACGACCAGTAGGCCAAAGAGGGTCAATCCTAAGCTAACAGTCACCCCTATTATTTTATTTATCAATTTATTTCAGGCATCATCAAGGCCCATATAAACACATACAATACAATATTAACAGAACTTAAAAATGCTATAAATACGTACAACGTTATAATTACACTAAAAACTAACGCACACGAAGTGTCTGCGTCGTGTTTCGCTGTCTGGTGTCATGAAGACGGCCACGAAACCGGCGAAAACGACATTAAACCGAATGTTTTGCTACAACCATAGTATTTATCCATAACTCAAAGGCAACTACCAAAATACCTGAAACTTTACCTGAAATGCCGTAATCAGACAGACACAGGTACCACGCACCGAAACGCTTAAGGCGCGTCCACACCTAATCGGATTTAGGCGCACAAATTCGCGCCAACAGTTCATGTGTAAAGGAATTGTATGGGTGAACTGAGATTAAAGTCGACCGTCCACTGCTACCAAAGCTACAGTTTCCTAGGAGAGCAATTGCTGCCACTAGACGGCCACAGTGACGGCTGACATGAAAATGAAAACAAACAATAAATCCATCTAAAGGTTGTCTTTAAAATATCGCTTTTAGTAGTTAGACCGCCCATTGTGTCACCTTATATAAAACTACAATAATATCTGTAGGTAATTCGTATGGATAGTAAAGCATATTTTAATAAGAATGAAAATACGTTGATTTGCGGCAAACATGACGATAATGAACACAACACAAAAAAAGAACAAGTTGGAGGGAAATATGCGTCACATCCAAGCAAAACGGCTAACGTTCAGCATAATGCTACCACCCTATGCGAGACAGAGTCCCAGATTCTATTCTATGATGGCACGAATACACGAGCGGCACTTTATTGACGACTGCAGTTGACGCGTGCCGCTCGTGTCTATGACAACTAATTTCACGTGCGTAGCATAGCCGTGGCCTGCTGTGTAGCGGTGAGCTACGAGTATATTCGCTAGTTATCGGTGCATATTCCCTATAAATGTGGCTATTGTTATGTGATTACGGGATAGGCAGGATTGTAAGCGTTGCAGGTAATCTGAGGTAGTTGTGCAGTGACAAGATTAGACTGTTTTGTAGGTCTAATAGTCGTAAGCTTGGGTCGTACTATCCTGGGTTTGATTTCCAAATCGGACAGCGTAATTGAGTTTTCCATTAGAAAATCCCCAGTACTTGCAACCCTGACTCGACAATCCAGGTAAGTACTAAAGTTCAGGTTCTCAGTTTTGGCTAAGACATTTTTTATTTTTTTACCGACGAAAAAAAGGAAGAGGTCTTTAAAATAATAATAATAAATCTTTATTTCAGACCATAGATCCATCAAAATAAAAAACACAACAAAAACAAACTAAATAAAAATAAAAAATAATACTAATCTATAAACCCACATCACATAATGCTGCTGATGTGAACCTTCGTGAGGCACACATGAACACGAACATCTTCATGAACTGTCGCCAAATAGCTGTATAATATTTCTTTATTTTCTTTCATTTACTACGTGCTTGGTGTTTGGAGTAATGTCAAAAAGCATGCCCCCTATTATATGGGATTTATTAAATAACTTGTGAAATTGTATTATTATGATGTCAAATTGTGAGTAGTTATGTATTTTAGATGTAATTATGTTTTTTTTTTTTCACATTTCGTATCAACGGGAACGTTTTAACAAAATCCTCCATTCCAGGAGCAATAATTTCAACGAGCAATCAGAATCAGAATATTTATTTGTGAAACATAGGTATTTACATAAAGGTCTTAGAATAATATTATGGGCGCGACGGCGTATATAAGTAATATTTATATTAAAGAAAAAAAAATTAAGAAGAAAACAAAAAAAAAAATACATACAGATGAACATATTATTTAGGTACTAGCTTCTGCCCGCGACTTCGACCGCGTGAAATTTCTTGTTCCTCCTACCTACCCCGTCGCATCGCATCGCATCGCCCGCGCTATTACTTCGTTTTTGCTTACTGACTTTTTTTCTTTTTCCTCGGCTCCTAAGGGTCATACCGTAATGTTAAATAGCCTATAGCCTTCCTCAAGAATTGGGCTATCAAATACAAAAAGATTTTTTAAAATCCGACTGGCAGTTCCAGAGGTTGCCCCCAACATACAAACTCACAAACTTTACCTCTTTGTAATATTAGTATATATAGATTATTATAACCTCCTCCTTTTTTTAAATCAGTTAAAAGCCAAATCGGTCTAGCCATTCAAGTCTCAATAAAAATGAAATGCTGTTCACTCATCAACGAACAACATTTCATTTTTATTTAAATACTAAATAGAAGATTAAAATGAATGAAAATGTAAAGAACAGAAAGAAAAAAGTTTATGTGGGTACTGCTGCCTATTCATAACTAGCAAATAACCCCTTCTTAAATAATCTAAACCTCGTTTTTCACCACTAGAAAATTAGAATCAAAACAACGAGATTCGAAAAGATGAACTTTGTAAACACACAACAAAATCAAACATCATTAATAAAACATATCCCGTCACTACTACTATAAACAGAAACAATACAAAACCTTCACCAACCGACGTAGCTAGTGATGTACATCGATAGGTCAGCCCGACTATCGATAGTTGCTCGACAAGGCATAAATAAACCATGAACAACCGTACACCTGCCAGAGTACACCGCTACGACAAATTGGATCAGAGTTTTAATGTTTTTGCTGCCGTTTGAAATTGATAGTGTATTAGGCGTTTTGAAGTCTATTTTGAATTTTAGGGGGGTTTTTCAGGGACTTGAGTGGTGTTGTGTGTATAGTGGTGTGGTATATTTTTAAATGTTTTTTTTTTTCTATTTGGAGTAAAAACTAATGCAATATTTTAATATCGATAGTTGCTCGACAAGGCATAAATAAACCATGAACAACCGTACACCTGCCAGAGTACACCGCTACGACAAATTGGATCAGAGTTTTAATGTTTTTGCTGCCGTTTGAAATTGATAGTGTATTAGGCGTTTTGAAGTCTATTTTGAATTTTAGGGGGGTTTTTCAGGGACTTGAGTGGTGTTGTGTGTATAGTGGTGTGGTATATTTTTAAATGTTTTTTTTTTTCTATTTGGAGTAAAAACTAATGCAATATTTTAACAAAATGGTGTATAGGAAATGAATGACACTTCGGATTCTAGTTATCACCATATGCCAAAAGCAGTCCCCTACTGAACATATCTCATAGGCCCAATCGCACGCCATTTAGCTCGATTCTCGGCAGCTCTCATCCAGCTGCTACTAGTTACCCTGCTGATCGTGGCTCCATCTAACATTTCGATTTAATTTTTTTTACACAAAAATAAATGAAAACCTTCACTGCCTCATGAATAAAGTAAAATACCTGGAGTAAGCAATTAAAGGTCAAAAAATACACCCATATTTATAAAAGTTGCTTAAAGTTCGGTAGTGATTAGCGACTGTAACTGTAACAGAAAATTTATGGTTAAATAACCATACATATTTCACTTTTATACGTCTTTTAACTTTAAGCAATGTCTATAAATAAAAGGATTTAAGTTTAAATGATAAGTACCAAATTATCAATCTAAACAGCTTACATCTAAAGACAACTTGCCGTACAGGTGTACACCAATCGATCGGCTGATTACGGGCACATCAGGTAATCACCTACATTCGTCTATACACACAACTACGCCTGCACTTAGTTGAGAACGATAATAAACCAGTTGAAATAAATAGTGAGGCATGTACGGGAGAAAAGTAGAGGAAAGCAATAGTTTTGTTTGGAATTTATAACCAACTTCAAAAAGAAGGAGGTTTTCAATTCGACACGTATGTATGTAATATTATTAGAACTGCACTCAATTCACATATGATAATCTACTAAGGCTTCCAAACAAATATACAAAATTTTATAGATGTATGAGTATGTATGTATGTCTGTCCATTCATTCCTCCGCAACTATTAATCGGATCGTGACCATTTTTATTGGCTTATATTTACTTCAACTTAGGGAACAGTGCAAGTTTGGTCAAAACTAAAATTATAAAATACAGATCCCAAGACACCGACTTCCGAAATTAAAGTTATTTCATAATTTTGAGTTAAGTTATTTATTTTTGGAGTCGATTTAATTTTTTTATACTTTTTGTTCCTTATGCACATAATTTACAGGGTGAAATTTTAATCACTCTTTTCCTTTTAACGGTCATTGTACAGGTACACATCATTATGAGCAACTTTTACTGTGGAACTAAACATAAAAACGCGAAAAAAAATCATGTACATTTTGACGAGTTATAAATGTAGGCAAGTGCTGATTTTTTTCAATGTGTATATAAAAATCTGGACATAATCTTTGAGGATTGGTTGGATTGGTGTCTGAAATGGTATTTTGAGGAAAGAACCACACAGATTGAGTGGATCTGTCCAGACAGTGCACGCATTGTTCAGTAATCATGCAGCTCGACTCAGAACTTAAGGAGCTCAATCATTCGACGAACAATACCAACGAAAGGGCATTTGGGTAGGCGGTAAGCCGCATAAATTACTCAAATTGTCAGACCATGATTAAAATTTAGTTTTTTTTTAATCATTCACAATAATTAAAATAATATCCCGCATGTTGCAACAAACGAGGTTTAGCATATACTAAAATACTCGAAATTACTTTTTTAATTATAATTAAAATTAAAAAAGTAATTTACTAAAAGAGACTTTTAATTCAATACCGTTTTCCTTACTCACATTCCATCATCAAAAAATAATAATACAAAATTTGATGAGCAAATACTAAAATAAGAACAGAGTTGAAAGGTAGGTCACACTCACCCGTATGTAGGGACACTCAAGACTTACCTTTGTAGTGAAGGGTTATCGATAGGATATCGCCTGCCGAGAGCGTAATCCCGCACCGACTTGTTATCATCGACTTATCTGACGTCAGACGTAAGGAAACGGAAGAAAATACGAGCGAACCTGACTTTTGTTACATGCGAGATGTATGTGGAAACATTTTTTGATGTTGCAGTGGGATGATTGCTTAACTAGCAATGGCTTTATTCAGATTGAGATTGATTGTGAGTTATGCAATTAGGGCGTGGGTTGTATTCTTTAAGATGAGTTAGAACCGTCACCCATTCGGATTTTAGAACAAACACCGTGTGAATGTGTGTGTAAGCGCAGTAGCATCGGTAAGTACCGTCCGAGATAATAATAATAATAATCCATTTATTTCAGGCGACGCAGGCCCATAGATAAATACCTTAACCTAAACATACATATTCTTTAATTATAAAAAAACTAACTAAGTATAGTGCACGCACTTCACTAGCTTCCTCTTGTGCTGTTCTGTGGTACTTGTCCGCGGAAGCGACGGAACACCACGTTCTGCGGCCAGCATACCTATCACGAGCTCTTTACGCGATCCACTTTGGGACCTAAATTGAATTGTTCTTCTAATTCGTACCAAGACGTCAGTTTAACGATTCAATTTAGGCCGTGCCATCTGACAGCGATTATCCCAAACTGAGTCGCAAGTTTTGGTTTCATTCATTTCATTTTGTACTGTATTTGGTACCATGACTTCTTTAAAGCAGCTCAACTAAAACGCTAACTGTCAAAATAAACGATTCAATAAAAGTTACTATTTCTCTAACATAAACTGAAACATTTGGTGAATTATTGAAGAAAATAAAGTTTTTTAGTGGAATTTTACAAAAAACCAATGTAAGTGTTCTTTAATCTTTCTTTTAAAGTGTAAAATACCTATTTTACATGCCTTAAACCGCATTTGTTTTTCTTAAAAAAAGCACTTGCAAATTATTGTCATAAACTCGAGGCAAGTTGTATATTTATTCACTTTCTTAATAGATTTATCTATAGAGTTCTCAAAAGAATTATTTAGTTTCAGTACATATACAAATTATACAATGTTTAATACTTTCGACATTCCTTGAAATCAAAACTACACTCTGGTACGTTCGAAACAGAAACATTGTTTTATTAGGTCGAAATAAAAATATTGTTTTCGTATAATAAATAGCAAAAGGTAAATAAATATCTACTTTGACTAAGAATTATTTTAACAATAATTAGCGTATTAATCGTTGAGTGTCTGTTTTACTATAAAGTAATGATATTGAGTTATGAACAAATAAAATGTTACTTGCTTCTGAACGTGTCTAACACTAAAATGTGCGCGAAACAAACTTATTTGATAATAATAGCGTTGTCTCTTTTTCACCAGAAACGTTTCAAACGCGGTTCAGCAACGAATTGCGATCTTTCATTCACATTCAACGATCCAAATGCCGCTGAGCGTATTGGACGTCATGGTACGACTGTGAGCGATGCAGTTTAAGAACCTAAACTGAAATGTCTTGCTTTTGAACCGTTTTTAAATAGTTCATGGTAGGCCTCCAGAAGTCTTCTTCCATGACGACGGGCAGATAACAATTCGGCACGCGCACCACGAACGCCTTGAAGTTGACGTTGCGGTACGAACTAGTAACTGCACCCTCGGCGTGTACCTCGTCTTCTGGCGCACGTACTCCACGATGAAGAAGAATAATCGATAATGAAGAAGTCGGACAGTGTGTGTGTGTGTATTATGTGATGACGCTACTCCTCTTCACGCATACATTCACAGCGTGTTTGTACACTTTGTTACCACAAGTAAAGCGCGCGTCGCTTCGTGAGATAGAAATACGAAGCGCTTAGGTAACCCCTGAGGTTTTTGCATTTGCAGGTCACAGGTTGTCTTTTGATCAAAATATGATTCGCGACTACAAAAAATATGTACATATTTACAGAATTTTATTCATTAGAATCATGAATACAAGTCCCTCGGTTAGGTTACGTTAAGACCGCAAATGTCTTGAGTTCATGAATAATGGTCATTCTAATAATAATTTAAACAGAGAGCTGTAGATATTGATGCTTTTAATGATTATAATAATGTAAATTGATATTTTTTACGGTCGCGTATCATATTTTTATCAAAATACAGCCAGACACCGACCAGCAAATTGCAAAACAAATCGGTAAAGTGCAAGTCGAACTCGCGCACCGAGGGTTCCGCACAAATTTGTAGGTATGTAGTTTAATACGGCATACTTTTTTTAAATTTAACGAAGTACATATTTACGGTTTTTGTTTTTTTTTTATTTGTGCTACATTACATTGCTTCTTGAAAATTTTAATGATTGTAGGTCAACGGGAAGTACCCGGTAGGTTTGATTCCCTTGCGAGTGTCGAAAATTTGCGGAATAAACGGCTGTATATGTAGAAGTTTGATTTTTTCACAGATCCAAAGGACAGTAGATAGACTTGAGTATTTGATATAAATTCCAGCTTTATGCCGAGTAAAAGGGTCTTGACAGACAGACAGACGGACGGACGGACGGACGGACGGACAACAAAGTGATCCTGTAAGGGTTCCGTGTTTTCCTTTCGAAGTACGGAACCGTTAAAAACGTTAGAAAATTTGCTTTTAGCTTTCAATCGACCCGTGCGGCCATAGATTTAAAGATATTACGTAAGAATGTCCATGTGTGACTACAACACTATAAAATATACATCTACTTTTAATCATATAGAAAATTGACAATACATGCACACTTGCCTTTCAATACATAGCATTGGTAACTTCGCCATTCTTCGCCCACAAAGAAAGTAACTGAAAAATTAATTAATTATAAAAATTCTTTGTATTTTTATTCAAGAAACATTGTATGGAAATATGACAACAAAAGATACAATACATTCACGTTTGTTAATTAATTAGAAATTGATTGAAATCACTGTAACACCTGTGTATGACTGATTAATACATACAGGATGACTTGCTTTATGACGCAGTCCTGCCAGGACATGATAGTGTGACCCATTTGCAATAATTAAACAGCCTATACTACCTAGTCGAAAATTAATAGAATTCGGGAAAAACCATTTAATTGGATACCTTATACTTTAACTCACCTTTCGATTTAATAGTTTTTATAAAACATCAAACAGTTAAAAGATAAATTAAAATCATCTACTTACGTACAGAGGCCAGCACATCAAGCTACCCCAATCTGTCAAATTTTCCCAATTGAATATGAACCTTATTCCTTTGCCATAAAGTTGAAAATCTATCAAAGAAATTTGACAGATTGGGGTAACTTCATGTGCTGGCCTCTGTACATACATGAACTTTGACACCAGTTACCTCAATATTTTAGTACGATTAAGCATTACGCATTAAGCGGACAAATTACGGGTAAGACAATATCTTCTTTTAATCAGCTATCTAACGAGGTACAAATATTTGTTTTTCGCCTAGGCTGTATGGAGTGCTAAATTATTGCAGATGGGGTCACACTAAACACGCCCTGAAAATAATACGTCAAATTACAATTCACCCTGTATAGCTAGCACTTTAATAATACTGTGGGTGGATACAATTTTTTTCATCGCCCCTTTCCTTTTGTTATGTACAGGGTGTAAAAAGACCAATCATGTAACCGTCATCTGCGCATTCTGTACAACAAAATAAATAACTTTGTGCAAAAAAATATACAAGTAGGTAACTAGCTGTTGCACGCGACTTCGTCTGCGATCAAGACAAAAGACATGTGGCGCCACGTATTATGATAATAACTTTATTGTTGTTTTTTTATCTATGCACGTTTCTGTACACCTAAAAACTGGTATTTGCAAAATTTCAGGATGATCGGTTCAGTGGTTTAGGCGTGAAAAGGTAACAAACAAACAAACTTACTTTCGCATTTATAATAATTAGGTTAAAAAAAAGTTACGTTAGTTAGGATTGCTGGAAAACGACTTTTATTTTGGGTGTGAAAATTCGATGTTTACGGTAGTGCGCAATGTAATATTAAGGGATGGTGGAAAATATATAAAGTTAAATTATAACAAATAAAAACATATTTTTGATAAAAAACAAAAAAAAATTGTAACCTTCAATATCATCGTATGAAGTGCATGGGAGAGATAATTATAAACTTTTATTTGAAGAAACATAAAATTAAACTATTTAAAATCATTACCTCAGTAAAAAGTTGTACAGAGGAACTGACTAAAGAAAACTGTATTCTTTAATTTTATATTCATGGGATTGGTGGCTAAATAATAACAGCCGCACGTGTTAAGGTTAAGCTACGATTGCCGCGGCTGGTCCGTGGATGGGTGTCCATCCATTACATATCGAGAACCCTCAATGCCTCGGAAAGCACGTTAAGTCGAATTATGCCACTTTGCCCCAACGGCCGTCCCACTGGTGTTGCAAAGTGGAATGCTTAAAATTTTGCCCGACTGTCATTGGTACATCTTCTATAGTCGTTATAGGTATTCAATCAGAAACCCAAAATTCTGACAACCAGTATTACTAAGGGGTATCTTGTTACCCAGTAACTAGGTTGAAGAGGTCAATCAAAAAAAAACAGCTATAAAATACTGGTCCTCAGCTGCATCCGGCTAGACTGGAAGCCGACCCCAGTATAGTTGGGAAAAGGCTAGGCAGACTGATTGATTCATGGGAAAACTTTTGTTTTTACATTTTTACAGGTATACGCAACTCATGATAAGTTCTGAAAATTAGATTGAATGAATGCAGGCTTTCGACTTGCGTCGAGCACTGAGCACTTCATGCATTAGCTATTTCGTGGCCAGTAAGCATCGAACTTTGAGCTCCACGCTGTTTACAATAATGTCTTATATTCACAATAGCTCATTTTCAGCTATTCAGTCATTTCTTTAGGTCAGCGTCCTTTCCGTTTCGTGTAACAGTTGTGGAATTCAAAAGAAAGTACTACATAATAGGTACATACACGTAAAATAAAATGGGAAATATTTTACAGATCTTTTTTTATAGTGATCGACACTTTTTGAAATGTATGACCCTCTAAAAACTTTTTGCGTTCTAATGATGCAAATGTTTTTAAATAATAATTGAACCTCTTTTTAACTATCTGGCCTTTTCTCACAGTTACATCCAAGTTTCTCGCAATTACTTCGCCAGTTAGTATTTTTTGGTCAAAATAGGTATTTTTTTCAGAATTACATTAAGAGGCTAAACATTATTTTAGAGTTCATTAATAATATTATTTGGAGCGCAAATGAGAATGATTAGAGGTTCGATTAAATACTCGTACACACCTAATAAAATTGTTGGTATCTCAACATACATGTATATAGTTTAGGTAGTGACATCCATAGAAATGTAATAAACAGCTACTTTTGGGAGTTTTTTTGTTTTTTTAATCAACATACAACCTAACACTGAATACTGGTATTCAGCTGCATCCGGTTAGACTGGAAGCCGACTCAAACATAGTTGGGAAAAGGATAGGCAGTTGATGTTATAACCTGACACTGACCCGCAAATTGCAAAAAACGTAAGATTGAAATTTTGCTGGTTTGCTTAGCGCAAACGTTCAAAATCTAGTCGCAATCTAGCTCAGCGACAATCAATGTCAATGTAAGAAATTGTGACATACTGCAAGAAAAAAAATATGATAGTGAATGAAAACGTAATAATAATTATATTCTGGCTAAAAGGAACATTTAATTAAATACTGTTTGTAGGACCTCATCGAATATTTCGGGACATCGCCAAGCGGTTGGTCGACCCTTAAGCACGTGACCAGAGGACTGGCCTATTTTTTGCCTTAAGAATCATGAAATCCCATGTGGCAATGCTGCCAGTATTTTGGGCACTTATAGACGTTTTTTTTTATGCCCAAGAGCTATTTCCTTTTTTTTATTATATACTTGTACATATTAATTTATATTTTAGTGTTAACTATTATATATTGTAGGCAATGTTAGGGAATAAAACCATAATGTATTCTTCCTTATAATGGAACATTGAATTCAACACAGTTTCTATCCTCGGAATTGCAATACATAAATCACTCAACCCTCAATATGGAAATTAATAAAAAATATTGCACCTACGGACAGACCAAATGTATAGGGTTGCCAGTCTTTCTTATCACACTAATATTATAAAGGCGAAAGTTTGTGTGTGTGTGTGTGTGTTTATATGTTTGTTACTTCTTCACGCTCAAACGGCTTTGCCTATTTTGATAAAATTTTGTATGGAGGTAGCTGACACGCTGTATTAACATATAGACTACTTTTTATCCCGATATTCCCACGGGATCGACACTTATGCGGGTGAAACCGCGTGGCGCAGCTAGTGGACATTATGGACATAAATGGTTATGAGGTTATTGTGCGCCTTTATAATTGCTAACATGACGATAAATTATCGTGGACGTCCACTATAATATCGTATCACGATAACACTGGAAAAGTAAAATGTATGGAAATATATGAAGACGCTTTCAAATTTAAATTTCCGCACGCGATAACGTTATAGTGCACGTATTACCATACATTTTATGGACGTGGACGTCCACGATAATATCGTGACGTAAGAGAAAGCGCACAATGTTACCGTTAATAAAAATCAGCTACAACTTTGGTCAACTTATTTTTAATTTTGTATAGTTTTTCTTCTACTATTTGCTGTACTCTGGACGCTTTTAACGTGAACGTCTTTTTTACATATAACTAGACTCGCCAACCATACCCATCGAACATCCAATAAAATAATATGGCGGCGGAGATATCCCCATAAAATTGTATCAAATGCACACTCGCAGGTAAAGTATTAGGCAGGACGCACACCTGCGACACACCCGCTGCTTACGTCAGTAGCCCCCTGCGATTTATGAAATCCATTGTGTACCCCGCCTTTTGTGACATTGTCATATGTTTGAGCTGAGTGAAAAATTATAAGGAATACTGGTTCTTTTTCTGTGTTTGTTCGATATATTTGCAATTGCAATACCTACTTGATTAAGGCTGGATTTTTATTTACTTACACAGGCTGTTTGTTATTGGTGAATAATAATTATAAGTAAATGTAGTTGCTTATCTTCGTAGGGGCTCATGCCTATGTAACAACAGCCGCACAGGATGCTGAGCGATGCCTATTTTGCGTAGATGTGACGCATATTTTCCCCCAACTTTTTTTTCTTTTCTTTCTTTCTTTCTGGATGTATGAGTCCTATAAATCCTAGTAGACACTTCAGGGAATACACACAAGAAGATATGATGAAAGTCAACACCATCACATCCAGTCAATCCCCCTGATCCAGTGACAAATAATAATAACAGTTCTCAGCGGAACATGTAACGTGCTAACTGCTAATTGGAACAGGCTGTGGAACTGTTATAGCGAGCTGTTACGGGTTACCCTCTATATAGTGAGGCTTTGAGGGCCGTTCAGACCCGTTCCGGCCCGTTCAAGGTTGTTTGTGGTCGAGGGTTAGGAGTGGGAGAAAAATACGCTGAGTAGTAGCTGTTTGTTTTGGTAGAGAAGAGTTTATCTAACCGGCGGCGGGTTAATTGCGTAATACAATATCTGAAGCAATCTTACCAAGGAGTATCGTATATTTCTCAGTAACTGGGTTGTGGAGGTCAGATAGGCAAACTCTACTTGTGAAATACTGGTATTCAGCTGCATCCGGTTAGACTCGAAGTCGACCCAAAACATAGTTGGGAAAAGGCAGGCAGATGATGATCTTTCGCTTTCATATTGACAACCATTGCGTTATTTACGTTGTTGAGCGGACAAATTTTTCGAACATATGAAACAATGGATTAGCAATTATCCTTTAAAATGATTCGGATTGATAGTTTGTAACGCGATTAGGGTGTTTACTAACTTACCTATACAGGAAGATCTTTTTATCACCATCCAAATTTTTACAGGGTGTTCTACCCATGAATACGAACAACTTTCAAATAGGACCAACACTGAAATCACGGAAAAAAAATCTGCTGTTTCATACATTTTGGTCAAGTAGGTATTGAACTTTTGTATGAAACAGCTGATTTTTTTTCGTAATTTCAAAGTTGGTCCCATAGTGAAAGTTGTTCATAGTCATGGGTAGAACACCCTGTAAAAATTTGGATGGTGATTAAAAAATCTTCCTGTATAGACAGAAATCCAGGGCAAATGACTCAGTCTTACTAGAAAATGATGTTTGCATGTGTAATCACAAGAAAAATCTTTGGACAGAAAGCATAACATCACGCCTTGCTTCCCCGAAAGGTTGGGCAGAGGTGTACATTCAATCTGCCTAGCCTGTTCCCAACTATATTGAGGTCGGCTTCCAGTCTAACCGGACTCGTTCTAGGACATACCGGTTTATTAACGATGTTTTCCTTCACCGTTTTAAGCGCACGACCTCATAAGTAGTGGCCACCACTGCTTTCCAAAACACCGACTAGCAGCTAAAAAAACACTCAAAAAATAGTAACAACAAAACAATCTCTTTGCAATTAACAGATATAAGCTGTCAGCTCGTTTGTTAGCCGGCATCTCATAAATCATGGCGCCAACCAACATGGCGGAGATTAAGCGCCGGTCCAAGTTTTAATCTCTTGAAACGAGATTACGTGACTATAAAACAACTTACAAATACTGATGGAGGCTTATTACGACGTATTCGCCTTTCTTCAGATTTCCCTTAGGGACCCGCGGCCAGTTTTGCGGTACAAAATGATACCGGTAAACAAGTTATGCGCTTTTTCGTTTGTTCTCGTCAATAGGTTGTACATGTTGACGCAGAGCTTGCATGAAGGCTGATGAAACCATTGCGCATGTCCTCTTTGAGTGCACAGGCGTCACCCAGATCAGGACACAAACCCTCGGGACACCCAGATCGTACACAGATGTTCTCAAAAGACCAGGAGACCTAATCAGCTTCTGGAGGGAGGTGGGCTGGTTGGAATAACCACCAACGGCCAGCCATGGCCCACGCACAATGGTCCACTGAAGGACTAAATGCGGAAACCAAACCCATAACATAGAACATAGGTTGTACATGGATCTAAATATGATTCACCGCATATGATTTGGTGCATTTCCCTTAACTATGTTTTAGGTACTTACTTATCTATAAATTATTTCATTCAACAAAATAGTCACTAGTTTCCCATCTATATTCTTGACCGAGGCGAACACAACTTAACCTCGTGGATTGATTGATCCGTGGCCTTGTTACCAAGTTATTCGTATACACTTAATTTACTTTCCTTTCCTTTCCTTACTTAGATCTGAATTAAAGATATTTTTTAAGGAAAAAGCCAGGAACTGTGAACTGTGAAGGGTCCTTGAAAGGTCAAAGGCAATTTTTCTTTTGATAAATTAAACTTTAATGTTTCATGTCGAGGGCTTCATAACAAATTGGCGTATAGACAAAAGTGCAATTTTACAGGAGGGACAAAAATGTAAATAAAATTAAAACTAGTAAATTTAAAAAAAAAATCGTAAGCCCTTTTGTTACCACTAAATATATCGAACCTGGTGAACGCGCATACGCCTTCAAGAATTGTCTACCAACATGGGCGCGTATGCATGGAATTTATTTCTACGTAATTTTTGACGTTTATCTAAGGCCTGTTTATTGTGCAAGTTTCTTCAAAACAAAAATTCATGCATAGTTTACGCCTGTGTTACAACCGCTTTACCGTGCGATAACATTAAGCCAATTATTTCAATGGCCAATAAATATCTAAAATAAAACAGAAAAATATAAGACCTCTATGTTATGGACCTCGTTTTGTACAAAAATCGATAAATGCTATTTTTGCGTGTAGCCCGTTTGTTATGAAGCCCTCGAACTTTAAATGTTCTGAACAAAATTTTTATGCAATATTGTTAACTTTAATTGAGCATATGGGGATCTGATCTTTAGAACCCAGTTACTGGGTAACAAGATATCCCTTGGTAAGTCTAGTTATCAGACCTTTGGGCTTGTGACTACCTATAACGACTGTCAAAGATCTAATCTACGTTCGCGATTTATTTGCCAAAAATGTAAACAAATATGAATTAATGGAAAAATAACTTTAATTTCTACACAATAATGTTCAGTTTACGCTACAACTTCAAAACATTTTTATAACTTTTTCATTAGTGCTAGTCACTCTGAAATCTACTTAAAATACATTGAAATAAAGTTGATATTTGTTTAACTTGAAATAAGATGGGGGTGTGCAGCACTGCGCATTTTTACTATATGAATGACAGCCGGGACCAAACGGCTTAACGTGCTTTCCGAAGCACAAAGGAGTCTCGTAATTTATGGATAGTCACTCATCTACGGATCGACCTTGTCAAGAGTAGCTTAACCTTCGATCAAATCAACCCGTACGACTGGTATTACTTAGCCACGAGCTCCTCTTGATAAGTTAAACAACCACAACAAAATAAAATAGTGTTTTCCAATATCAATTGCATCCCGTTCGTAACATTAAGGAGTTATCGAAGATCATCGGTTAGAAATATAGCAAAGTAAGCCCGTCTTATAATCCACCGATGGGTGTATAAGATACGGGATATATCTCAGGATTTGTGGCCCATAAATATTGTGGCCAGACAATTGAGGAAATGAGGGACAGTCTTGATTTTCAAATAAACAAACGTTTTTTTTTTATCAAAAGGCTGAGAATCAGCCCTTTTTGAACGTAAAAATTTCAAAAGACAGTCCCCTAAAACGCCCGCCCTTTACCACTTTCTAGTAGGTACTTTCGCTGGGAGGAAGACGTGGCACAACAAACTCCTCAGTAGCACAGAAGCATATTATGCCTCCGTTGAGCAGCCCAGTGGTAACGATCGCGACTTACGAGTTGTTGGTCGTAGGTTCGAACCCACACAGGTAATAACAGGCTAATTATGCTACATTGTTAATCAAACCGATGCAAAACCTATCAAAGACATTAGCAAAATGCGTGGCTGTCAAGCCAAGCAGTTTTTTTACATTTCTCTGTGTGCTCCACATACACAAATCACATTCAAGATAACATTTTAACATTATCTCGGTCCACTTATGAGCATTTCAAAATCCATGACTGACCTTGGCTTTGTTTTCAAACTTCGTTACGGACAGTATTCGAAACTCAATGAAGTATTTTGAATGCCCAAGTTTCTGGCTTATTGAGAGGTCACAAGAGCTGTTTCCTGTTGCACTAATGGATGAAACTTTGAACAGTAGCTGCAAGTAAGATAGGGCCTTCAATGGTTAGAACTCCATGAAACATTTAAATTAGTCAGCGAAAATACTAACCAGACCATACTAACTGTTTGGACTTGAAAAGAAACCATTACCTCTGACTTTGTTTCGGCGTTTCTTCTCAGCGTTCAATCAACTAGGAAATGCCAGCGCCATCTAGTTTCAAAATATTGACTAACAAAATATTGACGTGTACCTAAAAGTGTCATAAAAGATCTGCTTACAGAAATAAACATTTCATTTCATTTCAAAACCACGATGCGAATTCGCTGCGCATAATAACATAATATATTTATACTATTTTTCTGTCTAATAAATTCCAGCCCCTACAGCTTGGCTTTGGTTCCAAAGGGGGCTGCGAGGCTGCCGTACATGCCCTCTCAAGCTTTTTAAATGCCAATAGATGTGAGGTGATCCTCAAGGTTGACGTTAAGAACGCCTTCAACTCTGTCAATAGGGACACTTTGTTGGCTGAAGTAAAAAAAGGAGTTACCAGAAATTTACGGTTTCATGTGGCAGTGCTACAGGAACCCATCAAAATTATTGTATAAAGACAACCTTTTAGAATCTGCAGTCGGTTGCCAACAAGGTGATCCTCTCGGGCCAGTTATTTTCAGTTTGGCTATCCATCCCATAATGCAACAACTAAATTCAAAATTCAATGTGTGGTATTTAGATGATGGAACTCTAGGAGGTGACATAGACACAGTTCTAAAAGATCTTCAATTCCTAAAGCAGCAGTTCCAATCCATCGGCCTTGACCTCAACGACTCAAAATGTGAAATTTACATTTGTGACAATACTGACGGACAATCGACTATACAAAAATTTAACATAATAGCCCCAGACATCAAAGTTTTGGAAAAAAGTTCATTGCACCTCCTAGGTTCCCCAATTTTAGAAGACAGTTTTTCACCATTCATCGACGAAAAAATTCAACATTTTAACGATATTTCGGATAGACTTTCTAAAATTAGTTTACATTCGGCTTTCACCCTTATCAGATATTGTTGTTTCGGTCCAAATTTTATGTATTTTCTCCGCTCTTCCTCTTTATGGAAGCAGCCACACCTTTTGGACAAAATCGATCATATTATTCGCAGTACCCTTACATCCATTTTTAATATGGCTTTGGACGACCGCGCGTGGCTGCAAGCCACACTACCTATTCGTTTTGGTGGGCTCGGCGTCCGGAAAATTTCTAGTGTAAGCTTACCGGCGTTCCTATCCTCGGTCCACAGCACAGAAAAGTTAACCACACAAATCTTAATTCCTGCTCAGGTTGACTCTGAAGTGCCGTGTTTGACCGATGCGGTGAACGCCTGGAAATTGGCTTGCCCGGACACGTTTCAGCCCGAGAACCCGTCTTCCCAGAGACAGTGGGATGAGCCGCTCTGCAGGTTGGTACGGAATAAACTTATTAATACGTCCACCAATACTGCTGAGCGTGCCCGCCTGCTGGCTGTGGGTGAATGGGAGTCGGGCCTTTGGCTTCAGGCGCTACCGTCACCCAACATAGGCACTATGCTGGGTGACACCACATTCCGGCTCGCTACATGTTTGGGTCTGGGCGCTCCTTGCGGAGCTCCACATCGCTGTCATTGCGGTGTATCAGTCGACTGCCTCGGACACCATGGTCTTTCCTGCAGCAAGAGCGCTGGTTGGATGGCACGGCATGCGAGCATTAACGACATCATCCGTCGGGCTCTTGTCACCGCCGGGGTGCCAGCTGTTTTAGAACCTAATGGCTTGGCACGCGACGATGGGAAGAGGCCAGATGGAATGACCCTAATGCCTTGGAAGTTGGGTAGGCCTTTGGTGTGGGATGCAACCTGTGTCGACACCCTCGCGCCATCCCATCTTCCTAGCACGGTGGGCTGTGCTGGGGCGGCTGCTGCAGGAGCAGAATACCTCAAACGGCGCAAATATAACAACCTTATTGGGTGCTATATGTTTGAGCCGTTTGGGGTTGAAACACTAGGGCCTTGGGGTCCGGGTGCTCACCGAATATTTCGGGAAATCGCCAAGCGGCTGGTTGACTCTACGCGTGACCAGAGGGCTGGACTATTTTTAGCCCAAAGAATAAGCATTGCTATTCAACGTGGCAATGCTGCCAGCCTTTTGGGCACTTATCCCATTGACAGCGATGCGGACGAATTTTTTGATGCCCAATGAGCTCCTGCCTTTTTCTATAACATAATTATAACTAAATTTAAAATCAAAAGTATTTTTTTGAAATTAGGCTGACAAACTGCTCTTTTTGAACATCAACATTACATAAGACTGTCCACCAAAAAAACGCCCGCCCTACACCACCTCCTAGTGCTTTAGCTGGGAAGAAGATATGGCGCAACAAACTCTTCAGCAGCACAGCTGTCTGTTAAGTTCTAAGAACTTTATTCTATACAATACGATTTTAGGTAAAAATCAACACAAGTTCAATTTGACAGTTCAACAACATTCACTGTGTTATTTACGGTTTTGAGCAGACAAATTTTTCGAACATGGGAAGCAATGGATTTGTAGTAGGTATAAAAAGTGCGTTACGCAATTAGGATTCAGGCCTATTGTCTGTAAGAGCGAGTGTGCCGTATTCCACAACGTGGGCAGAGTGCAGGTTGGTGGATGTTACATACCTAATTATCATGCCTTCGAATTGTTGGTATAGCACATGCCGGTTAAAACATCACGGCTGTAATTCCCGAAGGGTTAAGCAAAGTTGTAACTATAGTATGCCCACATTTTGTCACTTACGAAGGGTCCGTGTCTAAGTAATAATAGCCGCACAGGTCGATCGATCAGGTTAAGCTACGCTTGCCGCGGTTGGTCTGTGGATGGGTGACCTTTTTTACATACCGAGACCCTCCGTGCCTCAGAAAGCACGTTAAGCCGTTGGTCCCGGCTGTTATTCGTGGATCTTTGACAGTCGTTACGGGTCGTGAGAAGCCCGAAAGTCTGGTAACCAGTCTTACCAAGGTGTATCGTATTACCCAGTACCTGGGTTGTGAAGGTCAGATAGGCAGTCGCTCCATGTAAAATACTGGTATTCAGCTGCATCCGGTTAGACTGGAAGCCGACCCCGACATAGTTGGGAAAAGGCTAGGCAGATGATGATTTCGCTAGTTACGTTTAAGTCCCATGTAGGTAGGTAATTAGGTACAAACCCAGACTCCAGGCCGCTACTAAGAAATTCCTAGAAATTCAAGATAGAAAAACCCAATAACACTTTGCCTGTTCTGGGAATCGAACCTGGGACCTCACGATCAACAGTAGCACTTGCGACTACTAGGCCATAGAGGCCTTCAGTGCTTTTGGAGTGGTGGTGATGGAACACATAGTCAAACCTGCCTAATCAGCTCTTCCCTGTGTTTTCCTTTACTTGTACATAACGCATGCCTAATGGAATACTGACTTAACTCAAAACAGACGATTTTTGGGAAAGCGCAAAGAAGATCTCGCTATGAGGACTTATCCTACTTGTTGACGCATAAAATTAAAACTGATTGGATTTGATTAGATTAATTAATCATGAATACTTGAATTTTGAACGTATAATTAACTATTGATGAGTTCTGAGTAAAACAAAAACCGGAAATAATTCTGACCTATCTACTAATGGGTCACTGTTCCATTATGCATGCGATAATATTATACAGGGTCAAATTAAATTTCCTAGAGAAACTTCGCAGACGTGATACGTATCCATACCTAAACACAATAGAACAAAAAATAAATTAATCTTATGTTTTTTTTTTTTTTGTGGGGTCATCGACTGCAGTTAGTGTATTCACTTGCAATGCGTTTAAAAAATCAGTTCTTTTTTGTGTAAACTTTTCAGCCGTGATTGATAGCGATATCTAATGTATATATCTGTATATTTTAGTGTTAGATTGTACATTGTGTATATAATATTTCATAATAAACAGTGTAATATGTAAAAAAACAAACATTCCTTTTGTGATATTTTATAATCATGTCCCACAATTCCAACACATCATGGTCGCCCCAACCATTAATGTTGTCACCGGGCCCCCGGGACCCCATATAGACGGGCCCTTACGTTTTATACGAACGTTATTTGGACCCTCAGAGCCGAATTGTGGTCCTTATGAAAAGATGTCGCCTTGCGGTAGGAATTCATGTTCGTGTCGAGTTTTAACTGAGATCTAATAGGATGGGTGTCGATGATAGCTGTAGAGTTTGTTTTGATCGGAAGACTGTTAATTTAATTTCGAATTTTTGCACCAAAGGAAAAATTTGAAATTAAATCTTAGGTGTTAATAATACAAAGACACCAAAGTAATTTGTACTTAAATCAAACATATTCTTATAGTACTTACTGTGTATTTATTCCGATTGGATTACAGAATAGGTATCTAGGTTCCCAAATATATATTTTGAAAGGACTCTGATATAAAGACGAGATATGAGGAATTTCAAATTTCAATAGAAAACTTATTTTTCTCATATCTCATATTTAAATCAGTGTCGATTGTTAAAATGTTTGATTTACAAATTATATTGGTATTACGTTTGTATGAACTACGCATGCTCCGCCGGCCCCTTAATCTCTCAGGCTCTAAGTTTTTCTTTCCGTTGAAAACTATGGTTAATGCACCGTGTGAGGCACGCTCGTCAGTGCTGTATGGATCACTATGGAAGGTTGTTGACGAACACGTTTTTTATACAACGCGGTTTATACGCCGCCGTACCGTAGTGCCAAGTACAAAGGGCCTTACTTAGTATAAAACTAAGTCGCTTTTCGTGTACTCGCTTAGTTCTTCTAAACTACTCTATGGATTTTGATGTGATTTTCACCAACATTTAAAGAAATTATTCCGGAAGATTTATGTACATAATACACTAATATTTAACTCAGATATTGCATAGAAATCTCGATATTTTGAAATGTATCCCACTGTCTGTGAGAGCTTTACGAGCGCTCAGTGCCGGGACGAGTAAATTAAACCACAGTTCGTCATATCACCATTTAATAATAATTATTCATAGAATATAGTTCTACTTGTTTTATGCTATGTGAAACGAAATTAATGTTGGTCTCGTATATTTGTGCCATCTATTCACAACGGACTCGCGGAGGTTGCATGTAAGTACCAAATAGGAATAATTATCTACATATTATAGTCAGGGTACTTTACGCAAAAGAAACTCCAACTATGGTGCATGTAAACATGTATAATTGTATAAACACGATGTATGTACAGACGCCAGCACATCAACCTATCCGAAACTGTAAAATTTCAATTGCAATCGTCATCTATATAAGTAATCGATCAACATTAATAATGCAAATATTTTTACACTTTTGACATATTTATCTAAAAAACGTCCCTAACAATTCAATACTTTCTAATAAATTACTCTAACCCTAAAATCCGAAAGTTTTTATATTTTTCCAGGGATCTCTCCCTAGGCAGTAGGGAGAATATTTCATTTTTAGGGTTCCGTATACCCAATCCATACTAATATTATAAATTCGAAAGTAACTCTGTCTGTCTGTCTGTATGTTACCTTTTCACGCCTAAAAAACTGAACGGATTTCGATAAAATTTGGCAGAGAGATAGATTACATCCCGGGGAAGGACATAAGATAGTTTTATCGACATACCTCGCGGGCGAAGCCGTGAGCGGAAGCTAGTACCTATATATTTTGTTTGTTGGGATGACATAATTATACAATTATACAAAATCCATGCAGTATTTGTAACATCATCATCTGCCTAGGCAACTATGTTGGGGTCGGCTTCCAGTCTTACCAGATGCAGCTGAATACCAGTATTATACATGAAGCGACTCCACAACACTATTACTAGCTTATGCTATGTCCTTGGTATGTCCTTGGTAAGACTGGTTGTCAGACTTTCGAACTTCTGATGACCCGTAACGACTGTCAAGGATCCACGAATGACAGCCGGGATCAATTGCTAAACGTGCTTTCCGAGGCACGACGGGTTTTTGTTATATAAAGATGGTCATCCACGGACAAACCGCGGCAAGCGTAGCTTAGCCTGATCAATCGACCGATGCGGCTGTTAACTTAGCGACGGGCCCTGTCTTTCTGTCTGTATGTTACCTTTTCACGCCTAAACTACTGAACGGATTTCGATAAAATTTGGCAAGGAGATAGATGGCATCCTGAGGACGGACATAGGCTACTTTTTATCCCGTTAGCACGTTTCCGTGGGATAATTTCCAGCATCCACGCGAGCGAAACTGTGGGCAGAAGCTGCCATGGTACTTTATAATATCCTACTAATAATATAAATGTGAATGTTTGGATCAATCAACTCAGCCTATTGCAGTCCACTGCTGGACATATAGGCCACTCCCATGCTGCGCCACAACACCCTGTCCTTCCGCATCCAGTCTGTCCCAGCCACCTTCAAGACATTAAATAAAATGCTATAAAAGTTTTGGTAGTACGGACCCCTTAGGTAGTGCTCATCCGACTCGCACTTAGCTGGTTTAATTTTTTTCCAGCTCTGTCGATATCTCGATATCTCTGGGGCCAGTGATCGATAGCTATCGGTGAATATTTAAATATTTGTCAACGAAGACAAATTGTAGTCGAGCCGTAGAGGGAGCACATGACGTTAGTGATGGGACATGAGTCGATAAAAATAAAAATTCTAATTAGGTTTACGTGAACTTTATGAGATAATAGATTTATTGAGGAAGGTTCAATGCCTACTAAGCAATTTGTTGTTTAGAATCATTTGCTAAGTATGCTAAATGTAATGATAGTGTAACGTTAAATATACACAGTGGGAGTTTATTTAACGTCAAAAAAAAGAAAGAATTTGAATTGTCATTGGATAGAGTAGGATCAAAATTGCTATACCTACGAAATGCCAAGAGCACTTATGATTTGGATAGGCACACCCTCCCGTATTATTATTATACTCTTTGGGCACACCTAAGACAAAGTCTTTCTTTGCTTCAGATGCATAAATAAGTTCTCACGAAAAGCAATGAAAAAAATCTGTCGACACTCTTCAGAGCCCCGCATGCAGAGCTAAGTACTTGTTAGTACCTGGGAACGTCTAATCTCAAAAACAGGCACGTTTGTTCCAAGGCTTCCCCTAGCCATGCAATTGTCGGCGCAACAACATTAACTTGTGTGTGAGTTGTGAGTCCATAAAGAGGAAAACAAAAGAATTCTCCAGCTGTTCCCTTCGGATACCTACGGGATGAGATGGGTTGGTTCTATTCTACTACCCGGAAACCACACGGGCTCCAAATGTCAAACAGAAATACATCAACATCATTTATCGATATTTATTGATATTTTCCCGTGTCAACATCACTAAACTGTAACCCAGCTAGAAAGCCAATCCATTTGATCTGCTGTTCTCAATATGAGCGATTACAATTCAGATTGTACTTTATGTTTATTTAGCGAATTGTTTTTTATCGAAACTATTGTATTGTTGCTCGCTTAACGTAAGCCGCTTTGCATGGGAAAATGTATTTCAGTGAATTTACTAGAGCAGAATATAAATAACTACATGCTTATGTTTCCTGGATGTATAACTAGCCCCGGATTTACTCGCTTTTTATTTAGCATTTAGCACACAATGCTCCGGCCTAGGGGCCCAGACAGCCCAGGGGCCCAGACAGCCTAGGGGCCTGACAGCCTAGGGGCCCAGTCAGCCTTGGGGTCTGCCTGACTGCAGGCCAACGGAGAGCAGTGGTGGTCCAGAGGCATGTTCAAATCCCATATAATAGGGGGCGAGCCCATTGCCATCAACCAGGCACAAATCTAGGATCCGGGCTGCTACTGAAAACTCAATAACACTCTATCCAACCCGAGAATCAAACCCAGAAGATCATGCTAGCAGTAGCGCTTGTAACCACTGCACCAAAAAAGCAGTACGGCAGTATTCTATTCTCTCAGTAAAACGGTAAAAATCAGGAAGCCTATACATGTAGTATTTTTACAAGATACACAGCCAGCTTGCAACATTCCGACGGCTCTCATCATCTCTTCTCGTGTCAAATGATCTCGTCACTCCAACGATGCAACTTTTTTCAGTTCCGATGCAGAAGTTGTAATGGTTTTGAAAAAACGCTACTTGATAGACAGATAGATAGAAAGAATACTCTTTATTATGCACACCATATAAATTACAGACCTACATATAGAAACTGTACAAAGGGTGACACAATGGGCGGTCTTATCGCTAAGAGCGATCTTTTAAAGACAACCTTTGGATGGGTTTAAAAGGGGAAGGACAGACAAAATACTGTAGGCCATTTACATAATACAATAAATACATACATAAAGGATATTAAACTAACCTAAATAAATGCACACTTGCACACTTTTATAGGAATCCTGATTGACAGTTGATTTTCATTTTTTTATCAAAATTTAAAGAAGATTCTTTATTCAAATATAGTGCAATTAATTAACTAAAAAATAAGTTTAAAAACTAAAACCCGACTACTGAAAAGGATGAAACAAGAAAGTACCTTCCCGTGGTCGCATGCCGCTGTACTAACATATTATAAGCTATGGTGGCATGCGACCACGGGAAGGTACTTTCTTGTTTCATCCTTTTCAGTAGTCGGGTTTTAGTTTTAAAACTAATTTTTTATTTCATTATTTTGGGGCTTATTTTAGTAATATTTATATTTTTGAAATGTACTAATTAAGCCCTTTCATCTGATAGCCAACACGGCACGATAAAAAAAATGTATTTTGGTCACGACTTTATGTCCGTTAGAGTGCGCCATATTCTTTAAGGGCGCCATATTTAATGTGACGTCACATAGCCTATAACCAGCGGACGATCAAGACGCTTCCAACGATACCTCAATTGTCTAATTATGAGAAGAAGTTTAGAAGTTATGAGGGAACAGATGAACATACATACATACCGGTCAAAATCATAACCCTCCTTTTTGCTTCGCCGTAGTCGGGTAAAAAGTATAATAATCCTCAATTGCGGCGATACTCTTAAAACGTACTTGATCCCTAGACACTTTTGATGTGTGTCATAATCAAACTACAAAAACATTTCTTAAAATACACCCAAAGATCCTCCAACAAAGAATGAGAGTAACAAACATCAAGTTGATTGTCTAAGTTTCGCAAGTGGGAGTCGGTTAGAAAGAAATTTGAAGAATAAACCTGGCTAAGTATTATAATTAAGTTCTAACTCATCAATCACTCGCTCGCCATCTGTCGTCGGGTGGAAACTGGAGCTGGAGGGTATTCATAGTCTAGTGCGGGAGTTATAAATTGTGTTACGTTTTTGAAAAGATAATACTGTTTCTCAAAATAAAAGAGCTAAATAATCTATTTTGTACATTGTTACCGCATTATTATCTGTCAAAATAGAAAGACAGGATATTTTCTCAGTACAACTACCAAGTTTGTGCCATGTAGTAATAAGTATTTTTTGTGCATTAGCGTTCCGTATTCTATTGCATAACGAGCATAAAACTATTGTAATTCAACTTGTTTATTTTCTAAAGTTGCCTGCCGGGGTTCGAACCCGCGACGTATAACTCGTAAGTCGGGGCTGTTACCACTGGACCTCCACCGCTCCTTCAAAATCTTACTATTATTATTATTATTCCGTATTCCCGTTGTCCCCGTAGGCCATGTACCCGTTAATTAATTGTAATGACAATATCTCAGCACTCACTCCCTTGAATTGAGTTGACAGAAAACAAGGTCGCAAGTACCTAGTTAAATATTCCGTACCCAAGCCCACACTATCAAATCAAATCATTTTATTTCAGGTATACACCCATACAAAATTTTACCAGATTACAAATTTATTACAAAACAACAACAAAGGAATAGATAAGTGATAATTTACTAGGAATATTAATTGCCATATACGAAGACTATGAATACGGCCGACCTAAACAGTTTACCTAGTACCTCATGAGGAACTTTTGTCGGCAGATGTATTCGTCTAATTGATTATTCTTGCTGTGAAATTCAGGTAACTTTCCTGCACATTGACTATTCAGGACTTCAGTGCTTCACATGCGAAGCCCGGGGTGCCTTTGTATGAAAAGATGGAAGTTTTAGCGTGTGCAACAAAGGTAAGCGTGCTGCTATTGTAAACTAATTTGCACGTATGATACTCCCTCTCGAGACTAGGCCTGTGTCCCGGCAGTGGGAACATTATAGGCTGATTATGTACGTATGATACCTGAGATACAGGTTTATCCTAATTCAGGTCGATCCTATTATTATATACCTACTACCACTTTACATGTAAATATGCATTATTTAACTATATAAATGAATAAAATAAATAAATATTAGGATATAGTTAGACTATAGATACAGACATAAGTGTAAATACTTCATATACAGTACATCCTGAGTATATCTTGACTCTCTGACAATTTAAAAGCGCCTGTAAATGGTTTAATTGAAATAAGGATTCGTCCGAAACACCACTTAAAAATATTAATAATAATGAAACTCCTGTTTCGACCGGATCGGACGGAACTGAGCGGCCGAAACGCCTACTAAGCCAATGCTTTTAGTTTTGAGTTTTGCACGACTCATAATGCGAAGTTATTAAACAGCTGTGCTTTGCGATCGAAAAAAATGTTTTGCCTCCTTTCTGCAATTGTTTCTATTGTTATAATCCTGCTATTACACAGAACCTACTTAAATTATTTACCATTGTACAGATAATTTAATGGAGATTAATACTGTACTTTACAAAAAATTATTTAATGCAGTAGAAACGAAAAAAACATCAACATATTTCAAAAAAAAAATGCCATCAATCAAGTGTGAAACCTGAAAAAACATTGTGGCTTGCGAAAAAATCAATTAATTGAGTATTTGTTTTAAGTTAAATTCTTATCCCCCTTAGGAGGAACCCCATTTAAAATGGCTCTTTTATTCAACGTTGTTTAATTATAATCAATAAATAACTATATAACTACTAAAATATCTATATCTATGGTTTTTTATACGATCAAATGAGCATTATGATTCGTCCAATTTTTTTTGAGCTTTCTTGGACATTACCTACCAAAATAAACTCAGGAAAACATTGTAAGGAAATGCCACCACGTGTAATGCTGTACAAGAATCGTTTGGAGCGTGGGCAAAATCTGAACTAATGGCGCCATCTTGTTTTTTAATACATTTCACAAATATTTACCAACAGCGTCCCCCCGCCGAGCGCCAAAAGTTCCTTGGTATAGCAGTATATTTCGTACGTCACTGCGACATTTGGTGTATAACTCAAACAAATATAATGTTCTTTACGACTCATTCACTCACCAAAATGAATGAACAAATAAAAAAATTAAATGACGCCATATTTCTTATGGAAACGAGCCGAGAAATGGAGACGGACGCGGTTTTATGGGGGCGTATAGTCTAGTGAAAGCAAAGCGAGCATAAGCTACTAAAAATAGTGTGGGGTTACTTGTAGAAAAGGTTTGCTTGAAATATTGGAAAAAAGCGCTGAAAACTAAACACTTTCTCTTGTTTCTTGGCTTATCTGACTCCCTTTTTTATTTTGGCTTTTTTATTTACTCATATCGAAAACCGCGTCCTAACCAAAAGCAATCGTCGTGCTCTTATAAATGAACTAGCTTCTGTCCGCGACTTCATACGCGTGAATTTTCTTGTGTCCCCGACCCACACCGTCGCATAGCATCGTATATAGCATCGTATATCAAGGTATACGAGTACCTACACATTGTACGAAAAGTCTATACAAAGCGAGGTCAGCTAAAACTGAAAATGTATATATTGATGTGTCGTCGTGTGTACATCAAAATACATACATAAGATAGCATCGATCGCGTATACGCGGGACGATTACTTTTGGTTAGGACGCGATGGAAGAAGATTTTGATTCTTCTTCTTAGCGTGTCGATATCAATCTAAATGAACTCGGCCCAGAATTCGGCTACTTGTTTGGCGCCATCCCCAACTTCCATCAGTTCCTGTAACGTGCAGCTGACAGGACACGAAGGACATGATATAAGTGTCCCGTCGTTTGTGAAATAATGGCAGATTTTGATAATTTAAATTAAATAGAAACTCAACTACCAAACAAGTCTACTAAAACAATTAATCAGCAAAAAATGTGCCACATAATTGTTACAATCACAGATCTAATAATTCCTTTATAACATGAGACAAGCACACAGAACCCCAAGAATGCCAAGCACTGAGAGAAAATCTAGCTTATTAGTCGATTCGCACGAATACACTCACCTGTAAAGTGTGAATCATCACTTTTAAATAATGTATTTTTTTCGATAAGCGACTCGCACGAAGTTAATTCGACTCGCATGAAGTTAATTTATTTGTAGGCAAGACGACAACAACTTGTCCTTTTTTCTTAACTTGATTTTCATAAAATTCACAAATAAATTAATTTCGTGCGAGTCGCCTATAGCAAAAATAATATTATTTAAAAGTGTCGATTCGCACATTTTGGGCGAATCGACTAATAAGCCGAAAATCGACTTGCAGTGTGCCATCGCCTTTAATTTAATACAGTGAATTTAATTAATAAATTAGCAACGGCCATTGTATTTCACCTCCGAGATATGAAAAGACAGGTCATGATAAAAACACCGCAGGGGGCTGTAGAAAACAATCTATGTGCATTTTGGGAGACTTAAAATTTTATTGTTAATACTGCAGTTAGTTTTTATTGTTTCGTTCATAGTGTTTAGTAATATCGATGTGCACAAGGTTCTTGACCACAAAGTCATAATAATTTAACTTTTCATTAACCGATAGTTATCAATTATTTTGGAGTATTCCTCGAAACGCACCAACTTTGAAACGCACCAAATTTAACGTCTACCGATATCATTTATTACGAATCCTTAATGCTCTTCTCTATGTTTCATCGTTTATTCATTTCGAGTAATAAAATTATAATATTTTTATTTCTATTAATATTTAAATATTTTTTTCGAGGAATACTTTTGGTGCGTTTCAAGGAATACTCTATTTTGATGCCTTATGAATATGAGATTCAAATATCAACAAATATCGTTTTCTCGTTGGTCTAATGGTCGCGAGCACACTGCTGAGCATGAGATCCTGAGTTCGATTCTAGGCTCGGGCAAAGTGTGATTGGGTTTTTGTATCAGGAATTTCTCAGTAACAGCCCGGAGTCTGGATTTGTGCCCGGTTGAGGGCAATAAGCTCGCCCCCCGCTACAGACGACTTAAACATAACTGGCAAAATGTTTCCGTAGCCACAGGTTCAGCTGTGCCCAACCCTTCGTGTAAAAAAGGCAAGTTATTTTTACGTCAACGCCTGTATTATTAATGTGAGACTCAAATATCGATTTATTTTTGTGGTTAATTAATAAGACTTTTTATTAGAGATTCAAATCCATACCAATATTATAAATTCGAAATTAACTCTGTCTGTCTGTCTGTATTTTATTTATTTTATTTTATTTTATTTGGGAAACAAACAGATGCAATAACAAACATATTTATACAATTAGTTCAGCACAATCCAGAAACAGTTTCCACAGATTACTATACACTAAATTTGTACCTAAATGTAACAACAACCAAAGTTCACACCGTTAAAGGTTACAGAATTACAATTTAATGTTATGTTTACATATATCATTATTATTATTATTAAAATTAAAATTTCGATGCCAAAATATTTCTTATGCAAAATTTGAATTTGGGTAGAGAAAGGTGAAAAATATCTAAATCTTGGTTTACCTTTAATGAGATTGTGTCGTTGTACAGACGACATGCTCTTTTAATAAAAGTGTTCTTGCCATAATTGGTTCGGGAGAAACCAATTTGGAAGAGAGTTCTTTTGCGTGCATTTAAGTATGTAACCTTTATGTTACCTTTTCACGCCTAAACCACATAACGGATTTCGATAAAATTTGGCAGAGAGATGATTGCAACCCGGGGAAGGACATAGGATAGTTTTTACCTCTCTGGCGAAGCCGCGGGCGGAAGCTAGTATTTACATAATTTAATTTTAGAATGGGGTATCATCAAATGGGGGTCATTTGATGATCGTGTTCCTTCCTTAGCCCTTTATGTTCCGGAGTAGCGGTAACCTTTCGGACAATCCTGAGGTCTCTTTTAAAGTCCAGAAATAATCTTGGTCCGATAATGTGAGAAACATGTTGTCCGAAGTGGCCTTTTGAGGAAAGAACCACACAGATTTGAGTGGACCTGTCCAGTCAGTGCACGCAGTCGTGCAGCTCAACTTGGAACTTAAGGAGCTCAACAACTGTTATTAAAATGCATAAAAAAAAGAAAAACCATAAATTACCTCACTTTACCTCAAGAAGTTTCAAACCGGGTAGAAATAACTCACAAAGAAATCACGTTATTTTTTTAATTTTCTCGAAACAAATGGAATCCATATTTTTGTTTGACACGACACGACCCAACCCTCTCGCTGCGACGACGGTCGACGAGGCGGACGATTGTTTCCTTAGAACCCCATAATCATAATTTATTTGGTCCTTTCTAAAAAATTCAAAACAATACGAGCTTTTACTGAGGGCATTCGTCAGGATTTTAAAATGAGGACTGAGAAGCTTCCTCGTTTTCATTTAAGTGTTTATTATTAATTATGGTTCGTTTACTTGACGATATATTTTCGTTTATTTTGTTTATTCTGTTGTTTGGTTTGTTTATGTGATGCTTTAATTACAGAAAGTTTTTGCAATTACCTAAATTTTTCAGTTAACTAGAATTTTATTATAATACTAGCTTTCGCCCGCGGCTTCGCCCGCGAGGTATGTCGATAAAAACTATCCTATGTCCTTCCCCGGGATGCAATCTATCTCTCTGCCAAATTTTATCGAAATCTGTTCAGTGGTTTAGGCGTAAAAAGGTAACATACAGACAGACAGACAGAGTTGTTTTCGAATTTATAATATTAGTATGGATTTTACAAAACACATGGTGAGGAAGCCGGCTAGAAACAAAAATTCGAAGACATGTGACATCTACCGACCCGCACTGGGCCCGCGTGGTGGATTACGGCCCACTCCCTCTGAAAGAGAAGAGACCTGTGTCGCAACAGGGACATTATAAGTTGATTATGATAATAAACAAAATTCGTATAGCAATCGACCTGAAAACGTTCACACAAGCGATAAAGCTTTAAGGGATATCAATCTAGCGGCGGCGACCTCTCGCGCCCGGCCCTGGTCCAAGCCATGGTCCGGGGTGAGAGGGAGTGGGAGGCAGTCACCTCCTTCTGCGAAGCTGTCATGCTAGCGAAGGAGGTGGCGGGATGGGCGAGGGAGAGAGCTGAGAGGGCCGCCCGTCCCAGCCGCCGCGGTAGACGCTCCGGGCGTCGGGAGCCGCGTGACGACTCCCGGCCACCGTAGGCGCGGGCCTGCGGACGGCGAGTAATGGGTAGCTCGCCGTCCGATCAGGACCAGGCCCGTGCCGGACGGCGCGTATGTGTTCCACGCGCGCCTCAAAGAGATGTCAGCATCGAAGGAGGGGCCCGTCAGGGCCGAAGCCTGCCGGGGCAGCGGGATTGTCCGAAAGGGTTACCGCTGCCCCGGAACATAAAGGGCTAAGGAAGGAACACGGATGGGTTTTAGTCAGTAAGAGTCTGACACTCCCTTCCGCTCCACCCAGAGCGGGAGGGGTCATTTGATGATTTCCCATCCTAAAAAAAAAAAAAAAAAAAAAAAAAAGGGATATCAATCTGATTTAAAACTTCCCAAAAATAAATTAATTTAGATCCAGACCAAAGCCGTATCGAGAATTTTCGGCGAATTAGCATTTATCTTCTCCGAGCCTATAAAAATAAAACAAAACGGCTATCAACGCTCAGATTGACACAAATTTTAAAAGAGCTTGAAACTGCAATTTCTCTAATAAAATCGCTGCCATTAAAATACAATTACCTCGCTACATTACTAAGAAGGTGCTTGAAGAACTCGACTTAAAACGGTTTCGGGGTCAAGTGCGAACTTTTTTTTAATAAAACAAGAAAATTTGAATAGCCGAACGCCATCTGGCAAAGGCAACTTGTTTGAACTCCCCCACAGCAGGGGGAGGGTTAAAACTTTTTTTTTCCAAGAAATTATAATCTTATAACAGAAGTTGTGATATCGTAATGAGAATTGGAATGAGACGGCGAGTGTTAAAAAGAGAGAGAGCATGTAAACTTGTGCAGTTATTCCTTAAGAGGACTACATGGACCTAAAGCGCGGTCACTGTCTGAAAATACTAGTGTTTTATTCAAAATAAAACACTAGTATTTCAGTATGTTGCTTGTAAAATAATCTGACAAAAATCGGAATGATTGTATGTATATTAATATGGTTTTTATTGTAAAAAGAAAGTTTTTAGAGGTATCTTTATTAAATTTTTCTATCGTATCAAATTAGTTGTATTGTGTTTTCAACAAACTATCTACCTAGCATATATCCTGAAGAATATAATACCTAAATTTTTCTGATTTTGTTTACTGTAGTCGATCACATACTTTTAGGCATTATAAAACTTTCGTTTTTTGCGTTTATGTCCTGTAGTCCCCTTAAATGTGGCTGTGAATAACTGTAGCTTCCAAATTCTAATATAGATGGACGATTTAGAGATTGTTAAAAACAATTTCACACTTCTAAAGAATGTTCAAGAAGAGAGGGGCTCGTGGCTAAATATTATACGATGCACGGGTCGATCGAAGTTTAACAAAATTGTCAAACGAATTGAATACGAGGCTTTTGGCTACTTTGTCGGTGTGTATTTTACGTCTTTTTATTTTTATTGTGTTTTTACGTATTGCAGAACTTTCTTTCTATTTTTGAAAGTACTTAGTTCAGTTTTCTTATTATTTTGAAAACAATAACCGAAACGAATTTGACATCCAAGTTACCCACAGTAATTAACAGTTAAATTAATACAATTAAATTAACTGTAAACAAGAAGCTACTTACTTACCTACTAAATAATTAACATTAACTCAACACTAGTGTAATTAAGCACAAATCTAGTAAACAATACATTGATTAGGGGTAAGGTATACATATAGGCCCTTTAAAAAAAAATACATACATTACAAAAATGTTATTAAAATAATCCGAATCCACCTCAAATATTATAAGTTAAAACTCCGAAATGCGGACCGAAGGACCAAAATTTCTAAAATCTCCGATCCAAGATTATTCCTTATCAAGTGACGTGGGTGTCATTACGGGCGATACGAACAGGGATTAACCGTGGGGGCCCGCAAAAATAATTAACAATTCCAGCGACAGTTTGGCTATAAACGTTTAAGCTGGAGTCCGCGAGGCCCTCCAAATGGTACCGCCCACGGAGCCTATTAAGTTGTAGGGGGAACGGACACTGGGATGGTGAAATTAGAAGCTATATTTCTTATAAAAACAACGATAGAATCGATTCTAGAAATGATGAGTGAAAGTGATCTCTTGAATCATTAAGTTATATGTGAGTTTTGTCCACGGCATCGCTCACGTGGAGTCCGGTGGAGTTCTTTATTAACGGGGTGAAAACATCCTATGTCCTAATCCAGGTCATGGTCTTCCTGTGTGCCAAATTAAAAACAAATCATCAAAATCAGTCCAGCTTTTAAGGAGTTAAAAGATAACAGACAGACAGACACAGTTACTTTCACATTTATAATAAGTATTACTAGCAGCGCCCCGCGGTTGTACCTGTATAAGTCTCGATCCCGTGAGAATATCGGCATAAAAAGTATTATATGTGTTAATCCTGGTTATAAACTATCTGTGTGCCAAATTTCATCCAAATCTTTTCAGAAGTTTTTGCGTGAAATAGTAACAAACATACATAAAAAAAAAGATAAAATACTGGTAATAAGAGGTAAAATACTGGTATTCAGCTGCATCCGGTTAGACTGGAAGCCGACCCCAACATAGTTGGGAAAAGGCTAGGCTGATGATGGCAGATGATGAGTAACAAATATCCATCCATCCATCAACAAACATCCAGATTTATATTATTATATAAGCAGGATGGATAATTGTGATGAGGACGAACTTTATGCAAAAGCCGGTAAATTTTAAGGCCGCAAGGTCTTTATACAACCAACAACAATTATAATGAATGTCCAGAATACTGCTAAAAAACAACCTCCTCCTTTAATTTGAAGTCGGTTAACTGACTGGCAAAAAAATAGTAAGTAAAAGTAAAAAAAAAAATGTTAGTAAAATGTTTGATAATAATTGCCTATTTTCTTGAGGACTGATGAGGTCTTTGTCGTAAATTGAGGAAGGAAATAGAATATTTTTAACAAAGGTAGTACTGGCGAAATGTGGGTGTACAGACGCCAGCACATCAAGCTAGCCGAAAATGTAAAATTTTCAAAATCATCTTTGAACCTTATGCTTTAGCGATAAGTTTAAAAATCTATTAAAAAAATTTGACCGATTGTGGTAGCTTGATGTTTTGGCGTCTGTACCTACTATTGATACACTTCTGCTTACCCCTTCAGGAACCTATTATTATTCTTGTACCTATTATTTTATCTATTACTAGCAGCGCCCCGCGGTTTCACCTGCGTAAGTTTCGATCCCGTGGGAATATCGGTATAAAAACTATCCTATGTCCTTTCCAGGGTACTCAAACTATCTGTATGCCAAATTTCATCTAAATCGGTTCAGCGGTTTAAGCGTGAAGAGGTAACAGACAGACACACTTTCGCATTTATAATATTAGTATGTATGGAAGAATATTTACATAATAAGCCGTTGGTCCCGGCTGTCATTCGTGGATCTTTGACAGTCGTTACGGGTCGTCAGAAGCCCGAAAGTCTGACACCCAGTCTTACCAAGGAGTATCGCATTACCCAGTAACTGGGTTGTGGAGGTCACATAGGCAGTCGCTCCATGTAAAATACTGGTATTCAGCTGCATCCGGTTAGACTGGAAGCCGACCCGAACATAGTTGGGAGAAGGCTAGGCAGATAATGATGACATTCATTTAAAAAATAAATAAAAACTAGACTCAAATGAGATTGGGTGGGTCACATCAGCCACATGCACGATGACTGCTGGACGAAAGTCTCCACACAATTATTGAGTGCCTGAAGATGGACGGCGCTGCCGAGGCCCCAGAAAGAGATGGCGTGATGACCTGGACGCGTACCGCGAGGGCTGGTTCGAGGTGGCGCGGGAAAAGAGTTCCTGGATGGACTTAGGCGAGGCATTTGCGCAGCAGTGGGACAGGAATGGCTTAAGAAAGCTCAATGTTCATCTGATGATGATATGGGTTTCAACTATGACGTGGGCATGATTTCTAATTGAACACACAGCTGTACTGCCGGGGAGTTTGTTGCGCCAGTTCTCCGCAAGCACTAGGTGTAGAGCGAGCGTATTGAGGGACTGAGTAATGTTGACATTTTAAAAGTGTATTTTGATTTCATGCAACCTACAGCATTTCCTTATGAAAATAAGGCTTACTCATCAGGCTACATTGTTCCAATCCCTGCCTCTATAAATACTCAGCGCCATTTTCCAAACACTTCTTAGAAAAACCTCTTTTTAATTCACCTCAAGGGTCTTTAGCCTAGTGTACGTCGCACCCACTCTTATTGCCTCGCCGTAACGTCGTATGGCCCTACAACGGCCACTTACGGACGTAAGAGGCATTTACGTGTGCGTCCTACCTTACGAGGCTTTCCCTGTTAATAATTAAATTCACTTTGCTGTGAAAAAATCTTAGTTCCAATGTTGTTGTACAATTAGTAGAAGGAACTTATTACGGTGGAGTCGTGGAGTAAATCTTAAACGTAATGTCAGACTACCAAGTTGTTATTTTTTCGGCGTAATGTTGCTGGCCTGTCGGTCTTCTACAGACTGTACTTCGGAGAGTTTGCGCAGGAGCTCCACGAGCTGATCCCACCATCGACCTTTTACTACCAGACGTACTGCAGCGTGCCATCCACACTTGGTTGATATCCCGACCAGTAGTACTCAGCGCTTTTCCTCTAAATTTATTATTATGCGCACAGCCAAAGTGTGGAACTCTCTGCTGGCTTCTGTGTTCCTTACCACATTAAACCCGTCTGCCTTTAAGCATGAGTGCACAGGCATCGCTCGTTCCATCATAGACCTCATCCATTGCTTTCCATCAGGCGTGATCGCGGTCCATTCAAAGGAAGAGCAAGCCCATGCAGCAATATAAAAAAGAAGCGTTCAGGTGCGAGTCGGATTCGCGCACTGAGGGTTCCGTACAAAATTGTAGATATGGAAAAAGTTTATCACGCGATTTTTTTTTGTAATGTAACTACAAATTTACGGTTTTCGGACTGTTTCCTTTACTTGTGCTACATGTCATTGCTTCTTGCCAAACATGGTTCTAGGACAACGGGAAGTTATATCCTATAGGTTTTGATTCCGGAACATAAACGCCCGTATCTTTTGATTGCGTCAACTTAGAAGTTTGATTTTTTTCACTACTTCAAGTGATTGCAGTCCTGAGTATTTGATATTAATTTCAACTTGATAACTCCACGCGTTCCTAAGAAAATGGTCTTGACCGACGGACAGACAGACGGACATCGAAGTGATCTTATACCTAAGGGTTCCGTTTTTTCTTTTCAAGTACGGAACCCTAAAAAGATTGTAGGATTCATAACACAACACAACATCACGCCTGTATACCCTGAGGGGTTAGGAACAGGTGCACCTATAATACACCCACCCACATTTCGTCAGTTCAGGAGTTGTAGGATACATTTAGGTTGGATATCTTCCTTTGTGAAGTATTAATTTCCGGTTTCATAGAAATATACATTTCAATCAAACACAAGGTTAAGCAGGTGATCCTTGAATGACATTACTTCATAATATACCTTTGCGTTGCAGATGCTCATATTTTGTATTGTATTTATAATAGCTTACTAGTCTTTAAGTTGTTTTTGTACAATCCTTTTTGGTAAATAAAAATTATTATTATTTATTTTTTAACATATCTCGGGACCATGGGGTCCCGGTCCTTTGAAAGGCGTACGAGGGGCCGAAGCTAACTCGCAGAGGCCCGTTGAACGTTTTCAATGAAATGAGGCACCAACCGCCGATTATCCCTGTTGGCACTATGCAAGTGCACCCAAGGATTATTATTATTATTACCTAATATAACTAGCTTCCGCCCGCGACTTCCAACACCTACCTTGAAACAGGTAATAGGTTTCAACCGTAAAACTTCCACAGTTGGAGATAGGCTTCCTAAAGCACAGCCACTTCGACCGGACTCCAGAACCTTTCGGCCCCATCGGCCATGTGTTCTGCGAGCAATGTGCCCCTGTCCACTGCCACTTTAAGTTCAGCTAAAGCTTTCTATCAAAGAAAGATTTTTTGTAATCGCATCAGTAACTTAACTTCTACATAAAAACAAAACAAACTTTAAAATATTTCTTATTATATACAACATTGTTATTATTTCTTAGCATGTAACTCTACTTGAGCCGAAAAAATCAGAACAAAAATGTTTGTTTCACTTATTTTTATATGCTCACAAAAATCCTTTTCACACATCAATAAATGGGTATCCAATCTTAATGAAAACCTAAACCCTTTAATAAAAAGCAGCCTTAAACAACCAATTTTTAGTTCCGCAAAACGTAAGTTAGGAGGGTGGAAAATTAAAAATTCAGGTTCGCTCGCCTCAACCGGGGGTATTTTATACACGCATCATAAACCTAATGTTATTTATTGTGGCAATAAAAGAGGAAAAGTGAAAATAACGAGTACGCCATCCCTCACCCCCTTTTAGCCCCTCAGTCGACACCCTCACGATTTTTCTTGGAAACCCTCAGTTTTGAAGAAAAATCAAAGTTTGTAAGTAAAGCCCTGTTTGGACGGTGACGCAATGTCGCCTACTGAACTTTATTTCAGTGTACAGTTTCATTTCAGGGAAAAATATAGAGCTAAGCAACATACAGTCGTGGGGAGAATTTTCTGGGGTTAAGTAAAGCAGTGGCCCAGTGGTATCGACCCCGACTTACGAGTTGGGTCTTAGGTTCGAATCCAAGCCGGCACTTTACTTTGCCTGTTGAGCAGGCAAAGTAAATAACTCAATGAATGTTGTAGAACTGTCAAAATAAACGCCATTGCTACTTTTAGTATGTTACGCGATTACCCCGCTGATATATGAACGTAAACGAGGCAAAAAAAAATCTGCCCATGGGAAGGTGTCAGTTTATGTTTGTGTTTATTCAAACTTAGGAGTATTTTAGCATCAAATACAAAAATTGTATTCAAACGCAATTAGTTTAAAATCCAAGATTTCTCTATCAAGATTTCGAGGACGACCCATAGAACCATTTATTCCCGCGTTTAATAACGTGGCAGTATTCTAATAACATTAGAGTACCCGGAGTACCCCAAAGTCAAATATTGGATAAACTCCAAATTGTCTTTAATACTTTTTATAATTAGACAATTTTACGCATCTGGGACCTTAAGTTCACCTACTTCGGGACTTCCACTTAATTATAAGAGACAATTAAGAGACGTTTTACAAGAATATTTCAGGACCAAAGTCGTGGGAAATTGGTCCTTCCAGTCTAGGCAATAAGGACCTGAAAACCGTTTGAACGTTTGGCCAAGAACATAATCGTCGTATTAAATAATTTAGATCTTAACAGCTTTCGCTTTTGTAAAATGATTTCAGTTTTTGGGATATAATTGAAGATGAAACTACTTAATAAAAGTAGGTATTAATAATTACTTACTAAAGTTGTCTTGAGTTTGTACATGAGTTGGATTGAACTGTTCTCGTAAACCTAATTATGAGCGTTTACGACGTACGGCATTTCATGCAAACTTTCAAGCCCTTGTTTTACGAAATGAATGAACCGATTTTAATGAAACTTCATATGCGCAAGATACAAAGGTCTAAAAAGTTAGTCAAGGACATTTTGCAAAAATAGTGTTACAGCCAAATTAGACCGATTTTAAATTCTCCATAGAAACTGAGATTTCCAGTTATATTTTTTTAAATAATACATTTGTTTAAATAATACATCTTTTTAAATAATACATTTTTTTTAATAATACATTTGTTTAAATAATACATTTTTTTTAATAATACATTTTGAAAATGTTCTTTACTAAGTTCTTAGACCTTTGTACCCCGCTTATAGTACGAAGTTTCATTCATTTTGAAAAACAAGGGCATGAAAGTTTGTATGAAATGCCGTACGTCGTAAACGCTCTTAACACTTTGCATACATAAGCTCAATCCTTCTTCCCAATGAGACAGGCAGAAACTACGATTTACGGTTTAAGATATTAATTTCACTCAAAAAGAATACAATTATTCACTCCTATGAGGAAAAACATAAAAATTAGGAAAGGTGACGGTTTCGCTGAGCTATGAATTAAAATTGTAGATATTAAATAGTTTTAGTTACTTATAGTTTTAGTTAGTCTATGTTTAGTTATTCATTTAATTATTTCATCATCTGCCTAGCCTTTTCCCAACTACGTTGGGGTCGGCTTCCAGTCTAACCGGATACAGCTGAATACCAGTATTTTACATGGAGCGACTGCCTATCTGACCTCCACAACCCAGTTACTGGGTAATACGATACCCCTTGGTAAGACTGGTTGTCAGACTTTCGGGCTTCTGACTACCCGTAACGACTGTCAAAGATCCACGAATGACAGCCGGGACCAACGGCTTAACGTGCTTTCCGAGGCACGGAGGGGTCTCGGTATGCAAAGATGGTCACCCATCCACAGACCAACCGCGGCAAGCGTAGCTTAACCTGACCGATCGACCTGTGCGGCGGTTCTTATTTAGCCACGGGCCCCTCATTCATTTAATTATTTATAAATTATAAAATTATTAAGAAAACCAATCAACGTCATAATCGGAACGTTTACAGTCTGAAGTTACTCGTTCACCTGAGATAATCCTGTAATCGCCTTCAAACGACAGTAAAAAGGAGGGATCGTCGATTTGTATCCTTTTTAACTCTTTATACACTTAAATCTGCATGAAAGCTACCCAGAATTTCTCGATTTATTAAATTTTGAAGTGTTTTACTTATAAACGAGGGGACACAGCTGGGAAGAGCCTTCTGTCCGGCTTTGGACTGCAATAACTTTGTATGATTGATTGCTTGACAATTCAAAAGTGCCTGTAATTCGTTTACTTATTTGTAATAAATGCTTTGAATTTGAGTTAGAAAGGCATCATAATCAGCCTATAATGTTCCCACTGCTGGGACACAAGCCTCCTGTCTGTGAGAGGGATAGGGCCGTAATCCACCACGCGGGCCCAGTGCGGGTTGGTAGATGTCCTTCACTGGTTTGAGAAATAATTTATACAAAGTAAAGCGCCTGTCTAGGTTTAAACCTACGACCTACAACTTGTAAGTCGCAGCCGTTACCACCAAAAACCAACCAACCATAAAAATTAAAATTAAACTCCCGCATATCAGTACCATCAACAACCCCAAAGGTGGCTAAAAAATTAAATCAGTTATCAGTTAGCCACCCTCCCCCCTCGCCCTTCCCCGCTAAGGGTCGAAAAGCCACCTTTATTACCAACTTTTACAATTTCAATGTGGAACCAGTTTCGACAGCTCCTTACAGATCAAGGCAGCTAGAAATTTAGGATAGCAGAGTTATAAGCATTTGGGTAAGGAAGAGATGTTATTTGAAGTTTCGTTTGAAAGATTTTCGCTTTTTCTGGTTACGGTTTCATACGGTGTTTTTTGGCTGCTGTAAGTCCAGAAGGTCTATTCCATACAAATCTCACCGTGAAAACTTAGGTTAAGTCAATGGTGGCAATCCATGGCATGACAGCTCAATTCAAACTCACTTCACTCAAGTTTTCATGATTTTTTTTTTACAGAATAGCACTCTGTTATCCAACCTTCTCTCAGCTTGTATAGAAGTACGTTTTCGTCAATTGTGCATCAAAATAGCCTTATCGGTGATACTAACGCGCTCATGACACACACATGACAGTCCCCCAAAACGCCCGTCCTTCACCACTTCCAAGTGCTTCAACATTTATATATTCAATAAGTACAATTTCAGAAAACATTATCATAATCAAAATAAATCATCCATTTCAAATAGGCACATTAAAAGCACTTTTAAACGTCAAAATTTATAAGATAATACAATTAATTCTAGTTGGCCCTTCCAAAAGGTAGTTTCATATGGAGACAGATGGACAACAAGAAACTCAAGAAACTTACTCTTTTAAAATGTTTAACATAATTTTGTACATTAATTTTACTTTTAATTTAACATTAATTATGTTACGTAAAGACGAAACAAAGTGTTAAAAAATTAACCTTACAAACTTTGAAGCGGTGCTTTAGACCATCGAACTGAACAACTTTCACTATGGGACCAACGCCAAAATCACGAAAAAGAGAACAGCTGTTTCATAAATTTTGGTCAAGTAGGTATTGAACTTTTGTATGAAGCAGCAGATTTTTTTTTCGTGATTTCAGAGTTGGTCCCATAGTGAAAGTTGACAAAAAGTTGTTTTCATTTGTCAAATTGTTTAATATATGTTATTCACTTAGAAAGTATACTCTGACTTTTAATTAGCTGCAGTAAAATGATACTTCTTAATAACTATTCCGGACTGCGTTTAGAGATATGCAGGTCAAATAAGTTTCGTTGGTTACACTATTCTGTACTAGAAAAAGAAGATTTGGTTGATGGCCACGTAAAAACAAAAATATGCCAATTTTAGTCATTTAAGTTACACATAAGCTGTCATTTTACTGCAGCTAATTAAAAGTCCGACTATAGTAGCGAGGGCGTCAATCGTCGGTCCACAACGTACCCCAAGAAACCTTAGTTTTAGAAACCGATGAAGTAAACAAAACTTCTTAAAGCGAGTCTATTTACGTAACTTGATTGATGTTGTGTGTTTTACGAGTTCTGAAATCGACGGGAAATTGCAATTTATATTCCAACTCAGTATATTTTTATTGGTGACCTTTTAAATGGGGAGGATACAGATCACACAGAAAATTCGTTCTGAATTATTAATTGGTTATCTACTTTTTTGGTTCTTTGTAAATTTATCTTTGGCAGTGTTATGAAGGTCACTGGGCCGTGGAACTAGGACATTGCTTACTTTTCTTAACTTTTTTGCAAACCGCCAATCATTGACACCTAGTCGTACCATGCCAAATTCTCCGCCTAAGACCTTTGAAACATAGTTGATAAATGCCTCACGAGACTATGTTAATTTGGTATATTAGAAATCTATCATATTATAAACTAGCTGACCCGCGCCCACTTCGTTGGGCGGTAAACATTTTAACTTGTGATGAAATTATGAGTGTGGTTCGGTTAGTACTGAGTGCTATGATTTATTTCCTTCTGCCAAAAGGAGGGTTTTGTTTTTATTGCATATGTATGTATGATGTTCTCGCGCTTTGGCTAGCGAGCCGCTGCGAGCGCTCAGCCCTAGACTCCCTATCCTTTGTTGCAGAGACATGATGCCTTAAATCATTGAGACGCTGCGCACGTTCAGCGCTAGATTCCCGAGCACGGACCTGCGATGTTCTCCAGCTTTGGTTAGCAAGCCGCTGTGAACGCTCGGAGCTAGATTCCCCAGCGCGTGCTTGCGAAATATTTTCTCTATTCCTCGAGAGGCGCTGATGATTTTCAAGAGCAGACTCTTCCGTACGGCGTACTCGAGCTGCTCTTGTCTGGGATGTCTGACGGGAAAGTTGTGATTTCCTTTTAGGCATGATAAACAATCGCTGAAACTGTTCGATATCCCAAAAACAGAAATACCACAGCTTCGAACTCGAAGAATGAGAACGAAGTAGTGTTTAACTTGTGTTTTGTTTTAAGAAACCGAGCAACCAAAACAATTTTAAAGTCCAACAACGACATCCAACCAACCGCGTACCGCGCACCTACCTAACGACGAAAGTTAAATAATAACTGGAGAGGGTCATTAGTCCTCGGAAAATCTTAACACCGCGATTTAGAAAAATGACGTGCCAAGCCATCTATGGGTAAATGGATAAAACGTCCGTACAAAGCATGTTCTAATGCGGTTCGTGAATGGACGGCGGCATTTTGCGATTTAGTAATTTTATATTATCTTCGAAACTATTTAACCAATTGACATACTGTTTTGGGCAAATCGTATCTCTATGATGTTCTTGTGATCAAAATAATATTTTTTTCGATAAGCTTTAATATTTTGTTGTTTAAAAAATCGTCCAAAAGTAAGTACGTCGAAAAATACTTTTTTTAACACATGAAAGCTACTAACTATATCTGCTAAAATATAAAAGATAGAAATATGGTGTCGCGGACTTTTTTGTAGAACTATTCAAAGCGGACCAGGTTGCATACATTGTTTTCAATTATATACAACTGTTAAGGCAGCGCATGCAAATAACTCTGTTGTAAGAGCTATTTTTTTCCGCCCGGCTAGACAAAAATTGATATAGTTCGGCAAATATGCATGATATCTTTATAATTTATAGCCTATAGCACTCACGAATAATGTAGCTTTCTACCAGTGAAATATTTTTTTAAATTGGTTCATTACTTCCGGAGATTACCCCCTACATACAAACTTACAAACAAATGTTACCTCTTTATAATATTAGTATAGAAGTATACTTCGTGTCCGAGTGACCGCGTTGTTCTTCAACTTCGCATCAGATTTTGATACGGTTTTTAACTATAATTTAGAGATTTATTCCAGGTTTATGTGCATAATAGATTAATATTAAACTTACAAATAATAATAAAAAAACGATGTTTTGTCAAGGCGTTAAAACCGTGCGAAGCAGAACGGCTTGCTAGAACACATAGTAGGTACATCCTTGTAGTACACGCAGTATAATTTTAGCACCGTTTCTTTTGCATGTAGGTACACTAATGCGACACGAAACGAATAATCCTATAAAATTTGAAACCTTTTAAGGTGATTACCGTCAATTTTAACAGTGCCCTAAGCACTTAACAGCTTTTAAACTCAACGGCAGTTTTCGAATAACGAACTTAACGACGCCATCTTGATTAAGGTCAGCTGTCAAAATGGCGCACTTTTCAGTAATTAGTAGCGATATCTACCAAATTAGTTTGTAAACATTAAAGACTGTAGGTAAGTCTTGCAATAAGTGCAAAAGATTTAAGATTGAGTACTGAGAACACAAACGAATTACTTATATATTTCTTAGCATTGCGGTGTTTTCAATTGATGTAATATTTAATATACAGGGTGGCAGACACATCGACGTGCAAACAACTGAAAAAAAAGTGAATTTAAAAAGCTGATTTTTTTTGATCCCCAGAAATAGAATAGGTTCGATTCCCGAGTCGGGCAAAGCATTATTGCACCTCTGACCAAACCTTCCGCGAATATTTTTTCCTATAACTGCCAAATATTACCTAGACCAATAAAATTTTTAAAAAATCAGAAATAAACCGCAGCACCATAATTGAGTACTCACTTTCAATCTGAATCACTTTGAAAGGATTGAAAAAGTTATTGTGTCTAATTAGTGACAGTTGAGCTCGCTCAACAACGTAAACAACGCTATGAATGTCGTAGAACTGTCAAATTGTAAGCCATTGCTACTTTTAGTGTGTCCGGCAATGACCCCGCAGTCTTCAATATCGTGATTTATTTTTACAGAATCAGATTCACCATCTGATAGTTACCTAAGAACCAAACTTCGCGTTACCGCTAAGTTCTATTAAAAAAAAAACACATAAGTTAACAAATTACATAAATAATTACAGTGGACAGTATCCACGTGCCAACAACAATCTGTGATCGCGGTAGATCGTATCAACTGTCACACACATGCTATTGTATTATGCATACCATCCTCATTTGTGTAATAATAACGACCTTTCGAACTCGTAAAAACGTCATCGATTAGATATTGAAGTACTTAAGGCGGTGATATAGCAGTAATGACCCAGCGGCGACGGCCGCGACTTTCGAGTTTTTAGTCGGGGGTTCAAACCCAAGCAGGCACTTTTAATCAACCTATCAACTCAGCTTATTGTAGTCCACTGCTGGACATAGGCCTCTCCCAGGCTGCGCCAGAACACCCTGTCATTCGCCTTTATTTGGTTTACTTTACTTTGTGTAAATTATTTCATCACCACTGCTCTCAAAAAACGTTGAAGGATAACATCGTGAGGAAACCGGCATGTCCTAGAACCAAAAATTCGAAGACATGTGACATCCATCAACCCGCACTCTCTCATCGAGACGTGGCCTGTGTCCCAGCGGTGGGAACATTATAGGCTGAATATGCTGCAGCGCGGTAAGAAGCAAATTTTTAGGTAATTGACAAAAGGCCGCCCATTGTATTTTTTGTATTAATAATCTTTTTTTTTTTTTGTCATGTATTTTCTGGTGTACAATAAAGTAAAATAAATAAAAGCGCATCGCGGCAACAAATAAAAGTTTCAAGCAATACGTTTGATGTTAGTTGAATCGAATGACCACCAAAATAAAAGTAACTTTGCAGTTTTAATTAAATTAAAAAATAAATGAACGGCTCACTGGAATAATTTATACTTATTTCTTTAGTTGATTGAATTCCCTTTAATATCAATACATAAAACTCGCAAAATATTGAGAGTAAACTATCAAGTTTACCCTCAACATTTCGAGAATTATGCGTCGAAAGAATTGTTTTGAGCTCTGTTTTTTTCGATTGTTCTAACTTATCATGATACTATTTTATTTTTATTTTATTCTAGTGGACTCGGCGAACTTCGTACCGCCTCTTTTTTCGTGAATTTTTACCGTATTTCATTAGTTATTCTGCTATTCGGGGCGGAGACAAATCTAATAAATCAAAGTTCATAAAATCGGTCCACTCGTTCTTGAGTTATAAATGGTGCAACTAACCCGACATTTTTTTATTTATATAGATTTTTGAATTAATCTTTAGTTTGAAAATTTGACTTTACACTCATTTTTTTCTGGGTTGTATGTACCAAATACGACTAACTGTGCCATAAAAAACTGACCGTGTTACGGGGTGTTTGTGCAGCGCCTTAAGTTGCATTCTGGGATCATTATCGTCGAAACATAATCAGGAAAAGAAATTATTTTAATCAAAATAATTTCTTTTCCTGATTAGAAAAAAGAAAGAAAGAAAAAACGTTTGTTGTGTTTATGTTCTTTTTTTGCGAATGAAAAAAGGAAACATGCGTCACATTCACGCAAAACGGCTATCGCTCAGCATTATGCTGCGACCCTATGCAAGACAGAGCCCCAGCGCTGGTTTTCAGCGACAGCCGGCTCCGACGTAATGACGTCACCCGGTGCAGCAAACAAGTGTTAGAATACTGTACCGGTACAGCGTACTTAAAGAAAAATAATATAAACTAATTTAGAAGTGATAGAATAATAAAATTATACTAAAGTAAACGGGAAATAGACATAGGTACATACTATGAGAATATCATCCTTAGTAAACGTCTTACACTTTATGTAGTGGCATTAGTACTGGCTTTAATGGTGTTTTGAACATAACCACTGTAATCCCCATAGGGTTACGCAGGGGTGACTTGTAGTACCCCACATTTCTCCAGTTATGTTGAAGTCCCATATGATAAGGGGCAAGCCTATTGCCATCGACCGGGCACAAATCTAGACTCCGGTCTGCCATTGAGCATATCCTGATGAAAAACCCAATAACACTTTACCCGGCCTGGGAACAGAACCTAAGACCTCATGCTCAGCAGTAACGCTCGCTACCTTTAGACCGTCGAGGCAGTCGATGTTATTATTAGCTTTTCAATTAAAAAATAATCATCTACCTTCATCTTCCTCGTGAAAGCCGAGAAAGATAAACAAATCAGGATGCCAATTCCCGTAATTAAAAACATTTAAAATCTAAGTAACTAGTCGCCATCTCATCTCAGCGACAATTAATGTCAAAAACTTTTCAAAAATGTAGGGAAATTAGAGGTAAGTATTTTTGACAGATTGAGACTGAGATCAGACTGTGAACGTTCTTAAAATTACGAGAATTGCCCCTCTGGTATCTTGACTTGGCTTGCTTGCTTGAGGTTGTCTACATGTGGGATGTAGACTCAGCGGTCATTGAGCCGATAGTCGTCATAGACAATGGCTTAATAGCTAAGAGCCTCGACCAACACCTGAGGAGACTCTCGTTGGGCAGCTGGATCAAGGGCCTGATTCGGAAAGCGGTACTTCTGGACTCGGCCCACATTGTTAGAAGGTCTCTCTCTCTCTGGAGCCCCCTGTTCCCGTGGGCTAATTTTTTGTATATTTTATCATGTCTTAATATTCTAAATTATATTTTAAAATATATTTTTAAGGACAGTCAACAAAAGAGATGAGTATGCAGGATCGTCGGATATAGTTGAAGTTTAGTAAGAAACCGATGGATGTTCTCGAATAGATTATTTATATGAGCAGAGGCTTTTGCCGTGCAGTGGGACAACAATAGACTGGTTTTATTATTTTATCAAACAAGAGCCCCCCCCCCCCCCCCCCATTCGTCGGGGGCTCTACGAAAGCCAGAATTCGTGGGAACTAAAGTATACTCCCCTTTTAAGTAGTACAAAAATATTTTACTTATTATCTTTTGATCCACACTCTTTTGCCTCGTAAACAATATAAATTAACAGTTTTATACAAGTTTTATGAAATAATAGGCTTATCTTTAGGCCAGCACCATAAACTAACTTGTTACGTTGCTATAGCAACCGAATACATAACAAAACAGTTGATAGACGACACTGTTTCGTTACTAAGTATGTTGTTGTGTTAGAAAATGTCGAAGACTAAAACAGGAGCTGTTTGGGAAGATAGAGAGGTCATGTTTGACCTACCTTTTGCGTAAGTACCTAAGTTTTATTACTTACGTACTAGCTGCCTCGACAGACGCTAGACGTTGTCCTGCCCAAATTTCAATAATTTTTACAAAAATCCCATAGAAGCAAGGACGTTCAGTTTTTCCGGAATTTCCAACTTACCAATTTTTCTTTCCATAAAAACCTAATTCAGACTATTGCGAACATTTTAAAATCAGAAATAGCCGAATCTGTCAAGCCGTTCTCAAGTTATGCGCTTCGCAACGAACAGCATTTAATTTTTATTTAAATAGAGTTGTTAAAGTTAACTTAACTTTTTTCATCCTACCAACTCTTTCTTAATATTTTACCTATTTATACACGTGTTTTCTGTTGCTTTCAGATATTTAAGACTGAGGCCTGGCGAGAAGATATTTGATAGAATAGAACCTATAGAAGACACAAAAGGCAACAGTGGAACCAAGGGTCGCATGGTGGTCACAAACTTGAGGATTATATGGCATTCGCTGGCTTCACCCAGGATCAATTTGTGTAAGTTTCAGAAAGATGGGACAAATTGCCTTGAACTCAACAAAATGGCGGCCGATCTGATGAAAAGTCGTTCTAACACTTCCAAAAGGGTTTGTAATTAAGTTATGTACCTAGTACCAGCAACCAGCACATCAGTGTTACCACTATGACCTTGAGTTGGCCTAGCATTTTACGGAGTTCTAATAGAATAAGAAGCCAGCTTATACTGGCTTACGGCTTTGACGGGCGGCCTACCGTACCTCAATAAACTCAGTATATCGCAGTCACGCAGGACATAGGCCTCTCCCAGGCTGTGCCGCAACCCTGTCTCCCTGTCCTCCTTCTGCATCCAGTTTGAGTCTGTCTGTAGACGCCCCACATCTAGATGGACCGACTCCCCGGTCTGGTCCGTCTAGCTAGAGGCCGTCACACACTACGCTTGCCGATACGATACGCGGTGTCTACACCAGAACTCGTCTGCTTGTCGGTCACCGGTCCTTCGACAAACTCAACCTCAGATGAAGCCTACCGGACCTAACTAGTCCTAATCAAGTCCCCTTTTTTTTAGGATGGGAATCCATCAAATGACCCCTCCCGCTCTGGGTGGAGCGGAAGGGAGTGTCAGACTCTTACTGACTAAAACCCATCCGTGTTCCTTCCTTAGCCCTTTATGTTCCGGGGTAGCGGTAACCCTTTCGGACAATCCCGCTGAATCATATGATTTCACCCACAGGTCTTCTTCTTTGAAAGGCGAAGAAGAAGGCACTCTACGAAACACTACCTTTTCTGTAACTAGTAGTATGGTACTCCTCTGGAGGACTCCACTTGTTTAGCGCTTAAAGCAAGAGAAGAATAAGAAAATTTAAGAAGAAAGATGTCAGAGGAAAGTTGTCTGTTTAAAAGGGGGAGGAAGAACTTTGCCCAGCAGTGATACATTACAGGGTTAATAAGTAGATAGTGGAGAGCAGTGGTGGCCCAGTGGTAACGGCCCCAACTTCCAGGTTTGAACCCCGGCAGGCGCTTTACTTTGTGTAAATAATTTCATCGCCACTGCTCTCAAAACGGTGAAGGAAAACATCGTGAGGAAACCGGTATGACCTAGAACCAACCAAAAATTCAAAGACATGTGACATCTACCACACCGGGCCCGCATGGTAGATTACAGCCCAATCCTTCTAGAAGAGAGGAGGCATGTGTCCCAACAGAGGGAACATTATAGTCCGATTATGCACATAGAAACATTGTTAGAGATCGATCGATACTTAGTCGTCGTACTTATAATTCAGAATGCAAAATCTATTGTTACAGCAATCGGCCTCAACTGCATCCTATCAACAAACACTCAGGTTGTGAACTCTGGTCTCCGAGGCACTACGCAAGCCCTCAACGTGCTAGCAGCCTATAAAGGCAATAAATATGAGTTCATCTTCACCAATGTGTCTCCAAACTGTATCAGGCATTATACTTCCGTTTCTGGGGTGCATAAGTAAGTACTTTTTTTTTTTGGGAAAGGGAAATGAAATAGATAATCATGGAGTAGGAATTTCCGAATCCATGTGGTTTCCATCAAAAAATATTCTGGGCAACTGTGTCCATGGGCGGAAAAGAGTTTCCGCTGAACTATCCGTTTCCGCGATGGTTTGTAATTGTTGAGTTAGTATCAAGCGTAACAATGATCCGCGTGGTTTTGATCATCATATGAACGAGGCAGGAACTTGTCTGATGAGTAGGCAATTTGTGAGCGGGGAGAAAACCATGGTATAAGTAGATATTAAGGTAATCTTGGGTCCCTGCATCGCAGTTTTCGAGCTAATTGCGTAACACACTATCAGTAGCAATGAGTAAAATTTTGACAGTTCAACAATATACATTGCGTTGTTTACGTTGTTCAGCAGACACATTTTTTGAACAAATGAAGTAATGGATTAGGAATATTCTTCAAAATTATTCAGATTTAGATTAATAGAAATATGCAATGAGGGTGCTGGTTTAAGGAGTTGTTAAAAGGATGTAAGTTTCTAGAGGAAGGGGATCTATACATGGTGGATAGCCGTTTTAAATTAAAGAAAAAAAAAACTTGTCTTTTTCCAGAGCGTACATAGCCTCGCGAATGTACAGGGACCTGAAACTGAGAGGTGCTATAATACACAACAAACAGTTACGGATGTTGCCTCTTGAGAAGGTATTTACACAATACGCATTTTTCTCATAATTTATACAGAGTGTTAAAAAATCGTGGATCAAAGAAAATAGGGAGATAAAGGAGGTCATTTCCAACGCTTTTAAAGTGAGAAATAATTTTTGGGAACGCTTCAAAATTTTTGGGAAAAAAATAAATTGTTCTTGAAATTTTGGTATCCAGAGCCGCAATAGAACTTTTGTGGTGCTGATACATTATCTAGTAATATACAACACCGTTTGTTTTATTGTTTTATATCATTTTTTTTTTTATAATAATTCCGTCAGTTGTAGTTTATTTGCGTACCACACTATCAGTAGCAATGGGTATCATTTTGACAGTTCAACAACATTCATTGCGTTATTTACGTTGTTGAGCAGACACATTTTTCGAACTTAAGAAGCAATGGATTAGCAATATCCTTCAAAATGATTAAGATTGTGTTTTATAGTGTGTTACTCAATTACCCCCCCCCCCCCCCCTGATCCTGAACTCCTTTTTAATAATTCTTACGTAATTATTTGCTCACAACCCACCTTCATCTTACAAAACTTCAATACATTCCAGATATGCTTAAACGAGCACAGTATCTGGAACCTGTCGAGTGACTCTGGCAACCTGGGCTCCCTGGTGGTCACAAACGTCAGGGTTGTCTGGTTCGCAGACATCAATGACGCCTTCAACGTGTCCATGCCTTATATTACTATTGAAAGCGTGAGTTGGTTCTACATAACATACTAGCACACGCCACTTCGTCTTCGATCCAGGTTAAAAGTAGCCAAAGTCCTTCTCCGAACACACTAACAATAAAAATCGCTTTCATTTTGATAGTTCTGTCTCTCATAACGCGGCTCGCGGTAGGAGTCGTCACGTAAAGAAAAAGCGTTCCATGCGACTTTCTCATTCTCTCTGCCTGTAATAGAAAGAGACAGAGAGAGATATTTTGTATATTATATATATTGCATGCGAGGGTGCTGAAGCCAATAGTGAGTAGTGAGGGCAAAATGAAAATCCAAGATGGCAACTGCGAAAAATTTAAAACTTTTCGTCGTGGGTGTCGTTTTTTTGGTTTTTGTGGGTAGTAAAGCCGATAGCGAGGTCAAAATGCAAATCTAAGATGGTGACAACCATAGAGTAAAGTAGTAAATCGGGTAGTGACAACTTCATGAGATCTTCTTAAAACTTCTACTAGGTACATACTTAGCTCTGTATTAAAAAACGCGTATTAAATTCACACGGTATCCGGTAAGTGTTCCATAATGGGGTCCCCTGACCGCCCAAGTTATTTTTACATGATTCCAGATTTTAATCAAAGACTCAAAGTTCGGAGAAGCCCTAGTGTTTGTAGTTCGACGAACATCTGGAGGGTACGTGCTTGGGTTCAGAGCTGACCCTCGTGAAAGACTACTTCGTTTACTGACGGAACTGCAGGCCTTGCATCAAGCTTACACCGAAAAGCCGATATTTGGCATCGAGCTTACTTGGAATAACGAGGTAGGCATTCTATACAGGGTCAAATTAAATTAGCGACCGAAACTCTACAGATGTGATGGGTGTCGATATATTATGTAATTTTTTTTGTGTTATAGCTACCTATTCCTCAACACGCCTTAAAACGTTAACAGTCGATTCCGATCAAATCAAATTTTCTGTACAATTTGGTTCAAAAGGAGATGGCTAAATATAAGTATGACGACGACCCCAGCAATGTATAAACATAGTCCTAGCAGTATGTAATGCTGAATAGATGAATATTAGTATTTCATATAAAAAAGTTTCAGGAACTTTTTTAATCTTCACAATCCTGAAAATAAAATCGTGTAACTCCTACGTCAATAATAGGCATAAAACGGCAAACAAATGACATTGCAATAAAGTTTTACCTAGGCGTTTGGATGTATCTGCGATGATATTGATCATTGTATTTGTGACTAGCGACCCACCCTGATTTCGCACGGTGGAACTTTAGTAAATATCTACAAAGGGGTAATTGATAGTGATGCTCTCGGCGTAGTTTTTAGTTCACGTTGGCTTTTCAAAAAAGTATAATTATGTAGTAATGCCGCTTCAATAATGCTTTTCTCCTTCACAGAATGCAAGACCCGCAGGAGACGACATAGAAGAACTGGAAGAAATTGGAGAACCAAGAGGCGAGATGGGACCAAACCTGTATTTAGCATCGCAACTGGCCCAAAATAAAGGAGAAGAAGAAAGTCCACCAGCTTATAGCCCATATTTAGGACTGGCCATAGAACCATTAAAGGAAGGATTCACTTTAAAAAGTTTGTTCGAAGTTCAAACTACTTCATAGTTGAGTTGAACTGATACAACTGATAGAAATAATACTGTCCTTAAGAATATTAATTGATTACATAAATAAAAGCTTTACTGCTTACGTTTTATTTTGTTTTTCTTGGATTTACTGATGTCATCAAAGTTCGTTTCTAACCATCGAAAGTATCGGATGAAAGTGTAAACGAACCTGGGGTAAGGATATTCAAGTGTCGATAATTTTGGACCCAAAAATTAGTGCAAGAGACAGCAATAGGTACTTTTTTTTCTGGTCGACACTTATTTTGGGTACGAAATTAATAATGTCCTTTGTACGGAACCACTCACTCAAAGCACATTTAATCTTTATTTAAAGGGTTCCAACTTTATACTTATCTAATCGTATCACCACTTTCTCCAAAAAAATTATTATTATTTAAAAAAATATTATTTACTTAATTTAATTGTTACCTATTGAAAAATTGCGAAAAACATCTAAATACAATGTGATTTAAAATTTGATTATCGGGTTAAACTATTCAAATAATTAAATTAAAGCCACAGAGTACTTTTTAATAGAGTATTAAAGCACTCAGTATGTAAGTGACACTACAAATTGACATCCACAGATACGTTTTTAGATCTATTTGTTTACATCAGATACTAAATAGGCATGGACTTATAATACTTATAAGTCCATCGAAATAGACCATACATGACTTGGGGTTCAGAGATATCAAAAAAAGATTCGTTCAGCACCCAAAAAACCCCAACGGAGGAAAATAGATACAAGCTTTTTAAGTTTTGAACTCAAAATGCTTGTATCTAAAACGTGAAAAAAAAAAACAAAGACGTATTTGACAGTTACTTATTTTGAGTGACATTTACAGACATAAATTTGACGTTTTACAGACTTGTTGCGACCTGTTTGTACAGTGTACGTTTTTGCATTTTATGTTTATTTCAGTTTTCTCATTATTTTAGAGATTTATTTACAAAATAACAAACAATTATGCATTCATAGCTCTATCAAATTGTTAGAATTTGTTGTTTTAACACTGACAAGAATTGTTTTTCTTTTCAATTCGGTTTGATTGTTTACTTTCTAATTTTTTCACTTTTTACGTTCTTTAAGTTTTGATAGCTGATTTTATATAAAATGAACAAAGAAAATAATAGAGGTGCAGCAGGCTTGGTGAGTGTTTCCATGTTTATTTATATTTAGGTACTCCAAGGAGTCTACAAAAGAAAGGTAAAAAAAAAAAAAAAAAAAACATGGCATTATCAATAATGTCAAATCTGAACTGGAATTGTGCGAAATGTGAACAAAATGTATGTAAAATTAATCATTATTCTGTATGTCAGCACATGTACCTGTAGCAAAGGCAACTGAGTGGCAAGGTTTCGACTAATTGAGAGATATAAATTCTTCACATTCACTACAGTAATTTGGAAGAAACATAGGTCCAGCAGTGGAGCACGAATCACTTTGTTATCCTCATCTATATATCTCTCTAATGAAAATTATAAGTTCCAGCTAACCACAACACCTGAGAAGTTATTAAAACATACTGACTCTTAGAACCAATTATAATTATATAATAACTTATGATTTTATAAATCCTATTTAATTCTTAGAGCAAAAAATTACATATTTGTCACAAACTCTTGCTTTAACATGTCAAACCCTTCAATACCAGCGCCGCTCAGCAATAGCAGAAAGAATCCGTCTCAGAGAAGAATGGTCTGCGTTAAAAGAAGTAGACGCAGCCACAACTAAAGGACAAACAAGCCGAGTGCTCCAGAAGAAACCTACAAACTCTAACAGTACTCCCAATGTTTCTAGTAAGAAGAAACAGACAGCAGAAACTGCTAGCCAGAAAAAGGTATGTGCTAGGTGTATGATCTGTATAACTCGTTAGCGCAAAGTTTGGCGCTGAACAGCAAAATTAACAATTATTAAGAATAAGAAGATTAAGGTGCTCAATAAGTAACAATCACATGCGCTTGCGATGACATTGCTTACGGTACTAAGAGGGAGACTCAGCCCCACTGAGTCAGCGGTGTGGTAGCCCGTTGGGGGAGGGGACGCAAATTCTTTTATAAAAAGTCAACAACTTGTTGCTAGCTTTATATTTTCTGACTGACTGACTTGACAATTCAAAAGTGCCTGTAAATGGCTTAATTGAAATAAGTGCTTTGAGTTTGAGTTGATAAAGAATTCCTTTTATGGATTTTTTTAACCCAATCATCTTCATTGACATTTATGACTTTCGACTGGGCAACTAACAAGTTTGATACACTAATAAGCTTTATGATAATTCAAATGTGCCTATCAAGAGTGCAATTAAAATAAACACTGACTTTTCCAGGAGAACCTCAAACCAATGCAAGCAGCATGCAACTGCCTCCGTGGGGTGGTTGCGATGGTAGACGTGGGAGCGGAGACCAAGGCTCTGCCCCTAAGATGCACTCTGGCAGCGTTGGGAGCCACTGTTGTCATTAACTGGAGCCCCCTTGTCACGCATTTAGTGTGGACTGATAGTAAGTTAATCTTTGTTCCGGTTTCCCTTAAATTGCGGCCATTGCTATAATGGCCGCATCCACTCTCGAGTGGCGCGCGTGGAACACTGCGGCGCCAACTCGGGCGTGTCTGGTCGGACGACGGACGTTCGCAGGCCACCTCTCATGGAGGTCGCAGATCGTTTTGCGGCCTTCTCGGGCGCCCGGTGCATCTCCTGCGAGAGGGGAGAGAAGATGCGACTTCTCTCTCCCGCTCGGCCGCCTCCTTTGCAACCATGACACCCTCGCAAAAGGAGGCAACTCCGTCCCATGCTCCCGTTCTCGACCATCGATTAAACAGCGGCCGGGAGCGAGAGATCGCTCCCGCCTATTGCCGCGATGAGGTCACGGCGCAACCCTGCCCAAGCTGGGCACTCCTCCAACGTGTGCTGCGCAGTATCCTCAGGGCAAGCCGCACAGTGGTGCCACACCGGCGTCCGAACCCTGACAGGCGCTTTACTTTGTCCCCACCACCACCACTACTGCTCTCAAAAGGGTGAAGGAAAACATTGTGAGGAAACCGCCAATACCTGAAATTATTTTAATTCAATATCTTGAATTTCAACAATGCTTCATGTTTACGTAAACTCGCCTTATATTTATTTGTAACCTCACTGCCTGTTTTTGTTTGTTTTAACTGATCTGACCTTGTTTTCATGAGTCCAGGTGGGTGTCGCGCCACCCGCGCCCGCGCCCGCGCGCTGGCCTGCAGGCTGGTGTGCCCGCTGTGGGTGGAGGCCTGCGCCGCCTCCAACACTAAGCTCAACGAGAGAACCTTCCCGGCTGCTTCACGCCAGTCAGATCTGCCTTCACCGAGGACATTGAGGCAGTTATTAGTATGTAGATATTTATCGTCACTCTCTTGTTCTTATCCCAATTTATTTGAGGTGGGCGCAATTCTGCCCTCCATCAAAAAAATTCTTACTCTCAAACTAGCTGTGCCCGCGCTTCGTTCGCGTTTAAAACAATAATGTGTCTCTTTGTTAATTCTTTTTATTTTTATAAAATAAAAGTCCTTATAACTTCAGCTATCTGCCAGTGAAAGTCCCGTCTAAATAGGTCCAGCCGTTTCGGTGATTAGACGGAAAAAAACAAACAGAAATCTTTTTTTTTTAATGTTCAGTTTATTATTTTATTTGTATAGATTTGTATAGATAAGTTATAACTTAAGTCTTGTATTTATTACAGAAAAGGGCAGAAATGGAGAATGTCCCTTTAATAGATTTACTATCAGATAGTAAGGAGGACGACAAAGACGGCCGCCCCCGACTGAGGATGTCTTCGGAGACTGATAACAGTACAGACACTTCCAAGGAATATTCCTCTATTGGTAAGTATAGACCGAGTATCGATAATAGAAGACCAGCCATATGGCTAGTCTCCGTTGAGATTGGCGCGAATCCGCGTAGATATGCGGGAGATATTATAGTGCAGGCGTGTGTGCGCAGACACAGGTGCACTCATCCTTCCCTCACTCTCATAGAGAAATAAGTGATTTGAATGTATGTATTTCGATTACAGATATAGAATCCCGCGTGAACACAGCCCCTCGCCGCGCGCTGGCCGAGCCGGCCGAGCCCGCCAGCCGCGCGCCGCCCAAGTCGCGCCGGAAACTGTTCACGCACAAGGAAGCCGAGGATATCGGCAGCTCTGATGAATCTGGTGAGTTACCCATTTATCGTTTTTTAGGGTTGCACAACTTAGGATAATTTTTCCAACACACAGCTGTCTGTTCAGTTGGAAAAACTTGCTTCTGATACAATAATAGGCTATTGTATAGCTTAGCAAGTTTTTAACTTTGCATGTAATAAACATAATTGTAAAGTAATTAACATTACAAGACACAGAACATTAAATTAAACTATTTGCCATATGTCAGCTAGCCTCGCCAATTAAACCAATAAATATAATGAAAACTATACTCAAGCAAAAAAAAAACTCTTTGACAGTCATTGCGGGTCATAAGCCTGAAAGTCTGACAACCAGTCTTACCAAGGAGTTTCGTATTACCCAGTTACTGGGTTGTGGAGGTCAGATAGGCAGTCGCTCCATGTAAAATGCTGGTACTCAGCTGCATCCGGTTAGACTGGAAGCCGACCCCGACATAGTTGGGAAAAGGCTAGGCCAGGGATGGGGAAACTTTTTTCTTCGCGTGCCAATATTTACTGACGAAATATATGGCGGGCCAAGTTGTTGCATTTTTGTCTATATAATTTACTGAAACAAAACTATTGATAATATGTATTTTTTGAAACTCTAATTTACTATGCAATATTACAAAATAACTATTCAATTAAGAAAGAAATTGCAATTAAATTAAACTTTTAAGTTAGCTGCGAAATAGAAGGTTGAGGAGCGCTGGTCTTTGTGAGACATGTTTGGACACATTTGTGATTGGGTACGGTCTTAACCATTCTCCTTTCTAAAAATACGAAAACTTCACCTGATTTTTGCTTGATGGTTGCGGGCCGGATTTTAGCGCTTCGCGGGCCGGAGATGGCCCGCGGGCCGTAGTTTCCCCATCCCTGGGCTAGGCAGATGATGATGTCGACTCAGGCAAAAAAAAAAAAAAAAACATGTTTATCTTACCGATAAATTTTCAGATGGCGAAACAACTAGAAACAAGGTACAACAAAGCAAGCTAACTCAACGTGAACGAAGAGACTTGGCGCGCGCTGAACGAATGGCTAGGAAACTGTTCGTAGCGTGCAACCCGCAACGTAACAACAACGTTACAATACAGGCGACGCAGAGTCATTTAAAACCGAAAATTGTGAGTATAATAAATTGGTGGTAGTTCTAACAAGACTGGCAGATCTAACGGTTTATAAATCCACTAGCTTTTAGTCGCGACTTCGTCTGAATCAAGGACGAAAATTAGCTTTGCTCTTTCACGCTAAAACGGCTGAACTGATTTCGATGAAATCTGGCACATGGGTAGTACATGACCTGGAGAAGGATATAGGCTATAGGCAAAGTCGCGAGCAACAGCTAGTTAAACAATAGTTAACTTATTCAGTTAATTTAGGTCATAAATATTTATTTACAGGTCCTAACCGGAATGACACGCCTCGAACGCCAAGCAGTAACGAAATCAATCCAAAAACTGAAAGGGTTCATACAAAAAGACGTCAACAAACGAACGACACATGTCCTCTTAGGCTCCTGTCGCAGCAACACAAGTTGCAGCAACCATCCTTCGAACATCACTGGCGTCGGAACCCACTGTGACTTGAGTAAGACCAGTTGTTGGAGCGATGCGACGGATAAGAGAGCGAGGACGTGCAACGCGTTGCAGGGCGCAGCTCGAGGTTGCAGGGTGTTGCATGCGAGGTGGGCTGTTGAGTCGGCTGCTGCAGGAAAATGGCTGCATCATAACGGTTATGAAGTTGAGCATTTGAGGAAGATTTGTCAGGTTAGTTAAAGCATTTTTATAGTTATTTTATTCCAAGCGGAGCCAGTGACGCTACACCACCTAGACGTACAGACACCAGCACATCAAGCTACCCGACACTGTAAAATTTTCCCAATCAACCTTGAACTTAATTCTTTAGCGATAAAGTTGAAAATCTGTTAAAGAAATTTGACAGATTGTAGTAGCTCGCTGTGCTGGCGTCTGTACATATTTTTTTTAGAAACACACTAATTGAACTAAGGGCTGGAACTCCTTCGTGGACTCTGTGTTTCCCAATTGCGTCGCATCTTCAAGTCTTGAGTGAATAGGTTGTTTCTAGACAAGAGTGCTGGCGTGCACTATAGTCGCCCCGATCATTAATGAATTCATCGCTTACCTCTTAGGTGAGATAGTGGTCAAACGCAGGCCTATTAAAAGAAATCTCATGTAAATCCATGACGCAAAATAAAGTACTGTAACGGCTGTTCGTTTTTCAATTTAGTATATCATCAATAAACTAGATGGCGCTAGTAGGACTAAAACTGTAGGGCCTGTGTTCTGCAACCCTTTGTTTTTTCAACGTTTTTATGTAGTATTTCCTGTAAAAAAAACCCTTATTTTTATAATAAAACATATTCATTACAAATAATTTTATTAACTTTACAGAAAGCACGCGTTGAGCGCACAGCCCTGGGCCGCCTTCACTCCGAATACGCTTACGACGTATTTTACGGAATGCGAGTCCATTTAAAACCAAATGCCGACCAAAGAGATGCTGCATTACAACTCCTAACATTATGCGGTGCTGCAGTCAATAACAACAGTCTGAACAATCAAAATATTGGTCCTAATATTCGACCTACACAAAACATTGGACCTAATAGCCAACATATTGCAAGTAATGATCAATATGATGTTATCATCGGCTCGGGAGTTGGTGAGGTGAACTCTAAATGGGTGTTTGACAGTGTAGCGGCCGCTAGGATGAGGACGACGAGACGGTATGTCAATATGAACCGGTTTAGTCAAGAAAGTAGTGATGTTGTTTTTTGTGATAGGTGATGATGGCGGTCTTAAAGCGTCTCTTCTTAGTAAGCTGGCCAAATCAAAATGCGCTTTATAGTGCTACAAAGATTTTCTGGCACTCTAATGACGTTGACATGGAGGCGCTGTTGGTAAACAGTTGTAATTTATTTTTTGTGTCTTGATACTCTCAAAACGGGAAAACCGTGAGGAAACCGGCATGTCCTAGAACCAAAAATTTGAAGACGTGTGACATCTAACAACCCGCACTGGGCCTGCGTGGTGGATTATAGCCCACTGCCATTCGAAGAGAGGACGCCTGTGTCCCAACAGTGGGAACATTATAGGCTGTTTAGGTTATATATTGAATAACAAGATGGCGGCGTTAGTTCCGATTTTGGCCACGCTCCAAAATGTTCTTGTACAGTTTTGTCTTATGACAGTAGTTTTAAAGTCAATGGCTATGTTGTTGGTGATAGATGATATTATGACTGCACATAATAATGGGATGTTTACCATGTTTTTTAACTGACTTCAAAAAGGAGAAGGTTCTCAATTCACCTATTTGTACTATAGAGGGCTGATTTTTTAGTCAACAAATAAATTTTTATTTGTAGAATAAAAATTTACTTTACCATTTACTGGGTACGTCTTTCATTGACTTGAATGTGCCCTGGCGGCTGAGGGTATGTCATGCTCACTCAAATGATGGTGGCGCATGTGTTGGATCATTTAGCTCCCTTCAAAATGGTTGAGCTGAATGGTGATAATCCATGAGTCATGTTCGTGAACCGGCCCTGTCAGTAGGGACTGGTTGGTTATCTCTATGCTGCCATGTCTTATTTTAATTTAATTTTATATTTGAATTGTTTTTTTAACCGACTTCAAAAAAAAGGAGGAGGTTCTCAATTCGTCGGAATCTTTTTTTCGTCGGAGTCGGAATGTTCCCCGATTTCTCGAAGACGCCTTGACCGATTTGAATTTTTTTCTTTTGTTTGAAAGGGTATACTTCCCAAGTGGTCCCATGATCATCAGGTCAGGATCTGATGATAGGATCCCAGGGAAATCGAGGGAAACCCTCAAATTTTATTGGCAAACCTATAGCGATTTGGATATTTTTTAGAGTAACTTGAGCATTTGCTCTCGGAAATCATCATTTGTTAAAGTGGAGCTGATGATGAAGACCATAGACGGCCATCGGAACTACTCAATGATGAATATTTTACGGATTGCGATTCGATTACTTTAATATGGTTGCTAAGCAATTTATGCTCGTCACAATGCTTATGGTGAATGGTTGTTGAGGAGTTCTCCTGGTAAGAACCAGGAGAACTCAACAATTAACGTCCCAGCATTGGGAAAAGCAATATTTTGTAAAAGGTGATGAGCAGTTAACGTTAGGCTATTGTAACTTAGATAAATCACAAACTCTCTCACTAAAAAGTGAAAAATAAAAACTTTTTTACAAAAAAAACAACCGACTTCCAAAAAAAACTACAAATAGTTCTGCATTTTCGTTTTTTGACACCGACTTCCGAAATTAAAGTTATTTATCACTTTGTAGTTTTTTTTGGAAGTCGGTTGTTTTTTTTTTTGTAAAAAAGTTTTTTTTTTATATCTTTTCATTACGGACGCTTTTAACGTTCTGCGTCGTTCTCACATGAATGAATGATGTAACCAATATTTTGTAACCATATTATTTTGATTTAAAAGCGTGTCCGTGGAGTTTCTTGCTTGGTCTTCTCCATAGGTACCATCGCGGATACTGGCGGTAGAGCACTTTTAAATTACCAAGGGCATAAGGGTGAAAAGTATTCGACCATAATTGTCCGCGGCTGTACCTACTACGCTTTGGAATGGGCAACTAGCTTCATCTTTCTGACTGACCGACCCGTTGACAATTCAAAAGTGCCTGTAATTGGTTTACTCGATATAAATAAGTTTACGAGTTTGATATGTTATAGAGTTTAGATAGCGATACCCATCACGTCCACGGAGTTTCACTAGGTAATTTACCCTGACTTTTTGACCCTGTATAAAAATGAAGCAAAGATAATCATTTCAAAAAATTCGTCCGCTTCGCTGTCAACAGCAAAAGTGCCCAAAATGCTGGCAGCATTGCCACATTGTATAGCGATGCTGATTGTACTTGTTTATATGTTCATAAATAACACCAATAAATGCGCAAAATACGCGCATTGACGTGGAGTTGCGGACAACAGCCCGTATTACCTATTACCTAAATAAGCACTTCTTTTTTAATTGTTTAGTTCTGATATTTCAGGGCCGTTACAAGAGCCATGTTCAAGAATCATTTAATTTAACTTTTTATCAATTCTGTTGACTCAGATTGTCACAATTAAAAAAAAATCTTCTGGCCTTTACTCTTATAGGTATCAACTGGACGTAGTCTGTTGACATCATGTAAAACGTGTAGTAGCGACATCTATGACGTAGGATTAGAACTGTCCTTAAGAATTATGTAACTCATTACTATTCATTTCGATTATCCTTTAGCTTTACCAGTGTAATACATCAGTATCAGTGTTGTGGTTTAGTACAGTCAACTGCCCGTCAGCGGTAACGCTTACGAAAACCGCTCTTACTGCTACGACATAAAGGCGTTGTCAATGGCAATTTATGTTTACCCGACTGTGGCAAACCCAAAAGGATGAATGACGTTGCATGTTTTATTGACAGTAGTAAAGAAGATTGGGATGATTATCCTCCAGGTGGTACGAGGACTAAAACACGGTGACTAGATTAGTGGACTGTATAATTAAATAAAAGATTAACAATGAGAAAGCAACGGTAAACAATGATTTGAATCGGCGAGAAAGAAATCGCTCCGTAGCGTGGACGATGACGCAGTGCTGGTGTCGGCCGGTCCGCGCCCGCACGTCGAGCGCCCCCTCCGCGACCGCAGCTCCCCGCCCGCGGTCGCCCGGCGCGGCGTGATATTCTCGACAGTAGTCAACTGATTTTGTAAAAATTCAATAGGTACTTATGATAAAATTAAAAGTTAACAACTATCATACTTAAGTCTGGAAATTGTACTAAAACTATTTATAATTGGTTGTTTTTTACATTTGTTTAATAATAAATCATGTTTCTTTATAATTTATTTGTTTTACTTTCATGTTTTCACAATACCATCCTCTGCTGTTCATAGGTCATGCCCAGAAGATGATTGTTGCCAATGGGAAACAAATCTACACATTAGACAAACTTTTATGAAACCAGGAGCTTTCCTTTAATATGATGCTGCCTATTCGTGGTAATGCTAAACGTACGTGGTGTTAATTAATCCGAAAAAGGGTTGCGCAGGACGTCGATTTGGATTATGCAAAGTATTTTGGCACAAGTAAGTAATTTTGCTCATTTCCGTAAGTAGTAGTTTATATGGTGTCCGCAACTCTCGACGTTCCAATCGCGTATTATGCGTACTGCATTTAAGAATTTAACAAATCTTTTTGTGAATGATTTTGTCTGAGGAAGTACTACAACCACATCTATTTCTGCCGCCAAGCATTGTTGTTGCGTAAAGATATGATTCCGATCTCGGCAGCACGCAGCAGTCCTGCCGCGGCAGTGCGGTCACAGCACTACTGGTCCCCATAAATTCTCTATCCATACTTATATTATAAATTTGAAAGTAATACTCTGTCTGTCTGTATGTTACCTTTTCACGCCTAAACCACTGAACGGATTTCTATAAAATTTGGAAGAAAGATAGATTGCATCCTGGGGAAGCACATAGGATAGTTTTTATCGACATACCTCGCGGGCGGAAGCTAGTAGGTTTATATATGACTACATTCCGTACACGACAACAATGCTGCGCGACATTGCTGCGTCACATTGCTGCTGTGCTCGGATGGTCGGAATGTAATCTCATAAAAACCTATATAATATGGGGGCCAGTAGTGCTGCGACCGCACTGCTGCGTGCTGCCGAGATCGGAATCATGGTTTGAAGGGTATTCGTGCTGGTATAACCTGCGATGTCTCCGGTATTACAGATATCCATATGCAATGGTGACTTATATGTGTAGCTTATTTGTGACACAGTATTATAAAAAAATATGTATTAGGTACTGGAGTCAACAAAAGAGATAATATTGCAGGATCGTCGGATATAGTAAAATTTTTGTAAGAAACCGATGGATGTTCTCGAATAAAATTTAATTTTATTAATAGAAAATCAACAGTTCATTTATCAAATAAAATTTCAGTCGACAACATCCATCGGTTTCTTACTAAACTTCAACTATATCCGACGATTTTTTTTGGGTTGGAAGTCGTGGACGTCTAGGTTAACTTATAACAAATTCTGTTCCATTTTAATTGTATCCGGTAGATATTAATTATCCAGACACTGAGCAAAAGCTTCTAAAAACAAATAATCCCATCGACAATCAAAACATCAGCTAGAATGAATGAAAAAGCAATTCATTCGCGTTCCTCACAAGTCATGAAAGTCGAATGCGTTACTGAGAAATGGCGTTAACAATGTGATCACGAACAGACTAGCAACACCTTCGTAGTGCATGATTTGCAATCTAAAACACACGTGCTACTGAGGGTCTTACAATACGTTTGACACTGGATAAATGTGGACAGCTTTAAGAGTAGAGGAAGACCAAAGATACGATGGATGGACTGTGTGCATGATGATATGGTTAGGAAGGGGGTGACTACCGAGATGACAACCATATGGAAAAAAATACATGTTGCACCGACAACAAAATAATTAAGATACGGGCAGAAGAATAATTAGACAAATCGTTCCGTTACCATCCTCATTGACATACATACACAGTCTATCAGATTGGGTTTCTATATCTATCAGATTGGCTATAATTCCAGCCTATAACTGTCCCAATGCGGGGCAAGAGCCTCTTCCCACACAGAGGAGGTATGATCATTGATCATGTGCCTAACCATTCCCAACTATCTTGGGGTTGGCTTACAGACATATCAGATGCAGCTGAATACCAGTATTTTACATGGAGCGACTGCCTATCTGACCAAGTGAGGTATCTACATATGAATTGAAAAAGTCACGATGGCTCCTGTTCCCCCTTATGAAGTCAAGCCAGACTCCTGGCTAACAGTGTTTTGGAGCATAAATTGACAAACCTTACGCAATCTCTGAGCCCGGAATACAGAAGGCCATAATACATTATACACATACAGTTGGGTATAACCTTTTTTCTGCCATACCTACTTTCCGGTTCCGTGCGTGGTGTGTCCCTCATTCGGATGTTTCCCGTGACTTTCTTATCAACCCAACGCGCTATTGGATGGCTTTTTTGTTTTTAAGGATGGGAAATCACCCAATTACTAAAACCCATCCGTGTTCCTTCCTTAGCCCTTTATTTTCCGGGGCAGCGGTAACCCTTTCGGACAGTCCCGCTGCTCACGCGGTTATTTGGCCTACCCATGGGTACCTACCATTCGGTCACAGCTTTACTCTATCGGCCACAACAAAAGTTGAAACCTTCTAAATACAAATGAATTTGTTAACAATTCCCTTTAGCGAGTAAGTGCATAAGAATTCAACCTGAACGGGGTATGTTTGAGAGCAGTGGTTCAGTGGTGGTGGCTCGGTAATAACGGCCGCGAATTTTACGAGTTGTAGGTCGAAGGTTCGAACGCAGACAGGCCCTTTACTTTGTGTAAATTATTTTATCACCACTGCTCTCAAAACGGTAAAGAAAACATCGTGAGGACACCGGCATGTCCTAGGAACAAAAATTCAGCACTGGGCCCGCGTGGTGGATTACGGCCCAGTCCCTCTCACCAAGAGGAGGCCTGTGTCCCAGCAGTGGAAAAAATACAGGCTGTTCATGCTGGGGTATGTTTACACTTTCAACAGATACTTTTAGAACACACTATAGGTACTTCCCCTACAGACGGTTTCACAAAGACCTTTACACAATAGACTTGTAAATAACGAATCACTTCGACAGCCACTGATGCATAACTAACAGCTTTGTTGATACACGATTCATTGATAAGGCACCCGTCTCTCATTCTGTAGGGCGATAATTCATGTATTGTTTTATGTAAGTAGTATCCATGGAGTTTCTTGCCCGTTCTTCTCCATAGGTACCTATTACGCTTTGGAATGGGCAACTAGCTTCATATTTTCTGACTGACCGACTCCTTGACAATTCAAAAGTGCCTGTAAATAAATATACCAGCCTATTATTGTCTCACTGCTGGACAAAGGCATATCTTCTCATTCAGAGAAGGCACGAGCATTGATAACCAAGCTTGCTCAATACAGGGATCGGTCCATTTCAGACTTATATCGATGCATACTAATACGTATTATAAATGCCTGTATCTGTCTGTCTGTCTGTTACCTCTTCACGCTTAGGTATAGAGATAGTTTAAGTCCCGTGAAAGGACATAGGATAGTTTTTATCCCGATATTCCCACGGAAAACATATGCAGGTGAAACCGCGGGGCGCTGCTAGTTAATTAGGTATATCTAAGTCCACGTTTCCTTAAGATGTTTTACCTTTACAGATGTATGATTCCTCACGCATGAGAGACGAAGCCTTCATCACAGGCCCATCACGACTATCGCCTGTAAATGGTTTAATTGAATAATTCAATTATTTAAAAAAAACATGTGTAAGTAAAATACTGGCATTCAATTATTGAATGCCATTATTTTACACGAAACGACTGCCTATCTGTCCTCCACAACCCAGTTACTGGGTAATACGAAACCCCTTGGTAAGACTGGTTGTCAGACTTTCGGGCTTCTGACGACCCGTAACGACTCCCAAAGATGACATCATGATGATCCCACGAATGACAGCCGAGATCAACGGCTTAACGTGCTTTCCGAGGCACGGAGGAGTCTTGATGGTCACCCATCCACGGGGCAACCGTAGCTGAACCTGATCTATCGACCCGTGCGGCTGTTATTATGTACTTAGCTACAAGCCATATACCAATTTATCAGGGATCGACGCAACATGTCTTTTTCTTCCATAAGTACTTCTCTATTAGTCTTTATTTCGTTTGTCACCCCTATAGATATGTCGCAACCAACTGGTTAAATTTGCGGTTTAGTTAACCGCCTGGCCTTTAGAAGTAGTGCTCGCCTCGTTTCGCTCTCTCGGCTCGCACGCGGTTGATCACAGTTCTAACCTAACCTAACCCATTTGGTCAGGGTGCCCTGGCTTAGTTACTGCGAGCAAATCGGCTCGCGCGTGGTTGGTTACAGACTTCCAACCTAAACTGTAATTGAATATCATTCAGGCCGTTAGTTCAACGGCCGCCGTTTAGTTGCACGCACCCTGTTCCTCATACCTCTATATACACATTATATCTGAAAGAAAGAAAAGAAGAAATAAATTTTCTTATTCCTCCGCAACTCTATTGCAATCAATCGGGCTCAAATTCACCTTCTGAGCTGCTGCTGAAAAACTCCTAATAATTGAAAAACTCTTTATATAACACTTTGCCGAACTTAGGAATCAAACCCAAGATCTCCCACGCTCAACAGTCGCACTTACGACCACAACACCAACGAGGCAGTATGAGTATCTTCCGTATCTTTAATATGCGCAGACGGCTTCGGGTTTCATTGCTCTAGCGATCAGACTGTCTGCGCATGTTCTGCTTGTAATTAATAAGTGCATGTTTATTATCAAAATAATAACTTAGGCGAACTTGTAGCCATTTAGGTGTGGAATGTAAAACCAGATAATATGTTCGCAAAATTTGTCTGCATAACAAACGCAATAAATGTTGAACTGTCAATACGGAAGATACTCATACTGCCTCGTTGGTGTTGTGGTCGTAAGTTCGTCGACTGTTGAGCGTGGGAGATCTTGGGTTTGATTCCCAAGTTCGGCAAAGTTATTTATAGACTTTTTCAATTATTAGGAATTTCTCAGCAGCAGCTCAGTCTGAATTTGAGCCTGATTGATTGCGCGTTGCTCGCATGTGGCGTTGTAGATACCGCTACACGTAGAAAGGGGGTGACCATAGAAATGTAAAATTTACGCAATTACCCCGCTGTAGAAGGGAAAGGTAACACTCACTCAGCGTACTCAACGCTGCCCGCCGCCGCCGCGCGCCGCCCATTGGAGCACTGTTTTAGCAAGAAAAGTTTTGTTTGTCTATGTTTTCAATCGACCTAGTTTGCTTTTACATCATTATCATCATTCAATTCATCACACATATCTCCACACTCGTACACTTCTCATACACACTCATCAACTTTTCATTCATAAATATTACCATAACGTATGACCTTAGGCCGCCTGTGATGGAACATTATAGGCATTATACTGTAGTTGTACAGTACAGGGATCTTTTGGAGCGTGGCCAAAATCGGAACTAACACCGCATCTTGTATTTTCAATACAATTGCATAACCAACAGCGCCTTAACAAAGCGCCAAAAGATCCTAGTAGCACTGTACTTGGTAATACCTAGTCTTCAACAGTAAAAACAAATTGGGAATCGAACCCAGAAACCACAAGCCACTAGAAACGGCTAAAGGAACTAAAACAAGGAAGGGAAAAAAAAACAAAATGGATTTTAAATTCATTCAACGATTTAATTTACAAATAATAAATGTTACGCAATACAAAACATTATCATAAACATTTGTAGGCCTCTAAATATAGAACAATAGGACTATTGATGTGTTACAAAGAATTTCATATGCGGTGATAGTCCACTTGTTACTACAATGACATTCTCTAAGCTTTTGACTATGTTAATACATTGTTAAAAATAAAAGTAACAGTAGCTATACCTTTATGTAATGGAATTATTTGAAACCTGCGGGGTAAATGCGTACAATGGCGTTCATTTTGACAGTTCAACAATATTCATTGTGTTATTTACGTTGCTGAGTAGACAAATTTTTCGAACATATGAAGCAATGGATTCGAAATATCCTTCAAAATTATTTCGATAAAGATTGATAGTGTGTTACGCAATTAGTGTTGGTCAAATCTTCCCCGCGACCTTCATTTGCCATTTCCCTCAAATTTTTGTACAGAAGCCTGCACATCAAGCTGCCCCAATATGTCAAATTTCTTTGATAGATTTTCAACTTTACATCAAAGGAATAAGGTTCATATTCAATTGGGAAAATTTGACAGATTGGGGTAGGTTGATGTGCTGGCCTCTGTACAAAGACATTTATTAATCTTTTAACTTACCTACATCAGAAAAACACATTACAATGTAGTAATCCTTGTGACAATTTATAAAACCACTACATACATTACATTCACTTATAAGCAGTATATTACTAAACTTGTGCCTACTTGTAGTTTGCTAGATGATTCACAACGTACGCTCAAGAAAAGACAAAAACATTCTTGAATCAACTTATGTAATTGAGCGCAGAGCTTTGTCCTGCAATAGATAAAATACTGTTATGTGTTCGACCTTAAGGAGGGGATGCGCTAGGTAGCCCGCGAAATTCAAATTTTCTTGCGTTTTTTGCAATTTGCAAATCAGTGTGAGGTTGTATGTTGATAAAATATGATGGTGATTCGAGACTGCAACAAATATGACTTCACAGAATTATAACATTTAAAACAATCAATACAACTCTCTTAATTTCATATAATCCTATTTAATTATTAATCCATAAAAATATCAATCAATAGGATTATTATGAACTTAGGGGATTGTATCTTGGCAGCGGGATTGTCCGAAAGGGTTACCGCTACCCCGGAACATAAAGGGCTAATGAAGGAACACGGATGGGTTTTAGTCAGTAAGAGTATGACAGTCTCTTCCTTTCCACCCAGAGCGGGAGGGGTCATTATGATGATTTCCCATCCTTAAAAAAAAACAGGGTTGTATTGATGATTTTAATAATTGCGTCGTCGCCTTAAAGTGCTTTGTAAAGCATGTTATCTGTCAATAAAATCATCACGTCTGCATTCCTCGATGGGACAAAGTAGAAACATATTAATATGCTAGTTATGTTTTGAGTCTAACATCCACTTTAGAGACGCCAGCAGCACATCAAGCTACTACAATCTGTCAAACTTTTATTAAATTTTCAGGCTTCCAAAGTTGATTGGGAATACAGTTTCGGGTAGCTTGATGTGCTGGCGTCTGTACAATGCTAAAAGCATCTTTTAGCGCTTGAATGAGTTGACAGGAAAGCGTTAATATTCGTGAAATTATATTGACAAAACAAGATGGCGGCGCTAGTTCAGAGTTTGGCCGCGCGCCCTAATATCCTATTCAGTTACAGGTAAAAAGTTTACGGAGATCCTTTCCCATAGATGCAAACTCCGGGTTACTAATAAAAATACCCTAAAAGAAAACCCCCAATAACAGTGTCCAACATGAGGTTGGGAATATAAGCCAATACCATTCAAAACCTGTAAGTAGGTATGTACAGTCAGCACTTAATGTGGTAGGTAATTTTTCTATGCGATGAATAATATAACTAATGAATGGACCTTTCCTCGTATTGTGACGTTTTTGCTGTCAAATTAAAAGTTTTCGGATTTTTTTCAGTGCTGACCATTGAGATAGGAGAAGCATGGAGACGGCCTATTCTACTATAGAAATAATAGCGAAACAAATATCTATCATATACACAATGTGAAAAAGCGTTCTGTTTCTTTTTAACTAATCAAGAGCTGCATAATGAAAAGAGATACATCTAAATGTTTGTCAAGTACTAAAGGCAACACTTTTGTGTGACGTCAAAATCATGTCTATGCGTGACCGGTCGCCATGTTGAGTGCCGAGTTATAAGAATGGTTTTTTTTTATGGTAGATGTGCTGTCAATCAATCGGTTGATTGCTCAAAATATTTTTGTTGTTTTCGAGATTAATACGTCTAGAAATTAGGTATTTTGGTGTCCATTAATAGGAAAATCATGCCCTCGGATTGTATAAAACAGTGTGGTGCGAGAAAAAACAAAAAAACCCTACGAAAGGCGGCCATCTTAAGTGCCCGATTAGTGTAGGTATACACGCTAATTTTGTAGGTATGCCCAGTCCATAGGTTTATCTAGTCATTGGTGCTGACTCATCAAAGTGAAGTTTACAGTGTCCTAGTCGAGGTCAGTCCTCTTCTGGTTTTGTAAGTATGAATGGAAGAGCTGCAGCCTAATTGCGTAACACGTTTTCATAACTTATATATACCGAAGAAATTGCGTTTATGAAGCCTGTAGTTGACCAATTTTAAACAAATGAAGCAATGGGTATATAGTCGGACTTTTAATTAGCTGCAGTAAAATGACAGCATATGTGTTACTTAAATGACTGAAATTGGCGTATGTTTGTTTTTTGCGGTCAAAAACCAAACCTTGGTTTTCTAGACAGAATAGTATAACAAAAAAAAAATATTTGACATGCTTATCTCTAATTGCAGTCCGAAATGAGTTCTTAAGAAGTGTCATTTTACTGCAGCTAATTAAAAGTCGGAGTAAAGTTTATTATTACAAGTTAGCCCACGTGACCCACGTCGCAAAGACGTAAAAATATTGCGGCGGAATTTTATCGCGCATTTTCAACTATATTTTGAGCCGAGCGTTAAGAATCCAACAGAGCACATCTCTTCTTGTCAAAAAAACACTGTTGGATTTTTAACTCTCGGCGCTAAGCAGTGTGTTGAAAATCCAGTGCGCGAAAAAGTCGCCGCGGGAAAACCTGTGGGCTTACAACGGCACAAGAATCTTTTTACGAGTGGCCAAAATCGGAACTAACGGCGCCATCTTGTTTTTTTTTTTTTCATTAAAGTTTTTGTGACAATTTCACAAATGTTTACCCACAACGCCCTCCAATGTCAATGTCATTCAGGCGATGTCACCATGGACTTATAAAAGTCCATGGATGTCACAGATCCCTTGTAGCGCTCTATTATTCGAACCATACCTAGATATAAGAAATTTAGATGAGACCAGACAGATCGAACAGACCATTTTAAACAAATAAAACAATGAATTTTCTTGCATTGTCATAATCATTTCATAATGTAACCGGGTATCATATTATTATAATTCACGAATAAGTTATGCAATTAGGGTCAAGGGATAGTAGGAGCAAATATTTTAATAAGGACCAGATATTTACGAATATGTTTACGGCATTAAGATATTGTTTGTAGTCGCCACGGCACGCGGGTTGGTGACCGCAGAGCATTGCTCTCGTGCCGCTAACGTTTTACAAAACTGTGCTGAGGCTAAATATCCGACTTTGACCAGGGTGTGGCTCTCATTTCCGGACCAAACACAAATAATAATTTGTCGCTTAAATTACATTATTTTTACACAAAGGAGAAGACACCCAAAGTTCCAAGCCCTACTTTATACCGGATTCTGGTCCATCCGGCACATCAGGCTTATTCAAAGACGTCAAAACCAGAATCCCTTAGCAACGCAAGATGAGGCCCCGAATCTTACAAAAGGCACCCTTAGCTGCTGTTGCCTTTGTGTAACGACCATCTGCGCCTGCGGCTGTCCGGTGAAACAGAAAAGGCCATTTGGAGACAGCTGCAGTACACCGCGCAAAAAAAAAAAAATATTCACGGGCATGTATTGTGCAAAATTTCAAAAGTAGATCATACAAATCAGGTTATATTCATAAAATGTGCAAATTAAAATTCTGGCACTCAATTTGGTGCCTGTGGTGTGTATGTGTATTTTGATGTACCTACCGTATCTAGGGTTTGCATGGACTTATAATAATAACAGGGTGTGAGTACAAAAAGATAGCTTTGACAAATGAGCTGGCCACACCTTTAGTGTCAGCAGGAAACTTGGAACATCTGCCAAACCCGACTAGATTTATAAAACTGAATTTGGCACATTACATTACATTCATACAACAGTTATAAAATCGACATTAATTAGATACAAAACATACACACAGAAACAAAGCAATTGAAGTTTTATTTTAAAGTACATGTTCAGAAATTTGTGAGAATTATATCTGCCAAAAAAAAAAACGATAAATTAAATCAAAGAAACAATGATTCTAACTAAACTCATTCACATAATTTTTACGCTATTTACTGTACTCTAGGCCAAAACACACAGTTGGTACAAAACGAACCAACCAGAAAAGTAACTACCAAATTATTATTATTGTTACATAAATAAACACGTGGTTACACATGCAGTAGGTAAGTTCGTTAGGGTAGGGGACGGCAACCTTGACATAAAACCACCAGACCGTTGTGTGCTACACTTTAATTTAATAACAAACGCGCATGAATTATCATAAACGTATCCATCTTGGCTGTATAACGGATTATCTTCTAGTTAATACAGATTATACACAAAAAATAAACAAAGCAATTAAGAATAGGGATGTGCTTCTACAATATAAATAATATAATACAGGGATATAATAGGAATGTCGAATAGGGATGTCCCGAAATATCGACTAAACATAGTTCCTAAACTATGTTTAGTCGATATTTCGGGACGGTATTTTTTTAATGAAATTTATTTTAGTACCGCATTTTCTAAACTTAAAAATAATAACGTGTAGGATTAGCTGTCAAAAGCTTATGATTTTATTGTAATGTAAAGATTAACGGTAAATTAATTAACAGTTTTATCATAAAAAGACTTACGTAGTTGCTTTTCTTTGCTCTCGTTGTTTTTTATCTTTCATATTATATCTTATTTATTTCTAATACGGAGATTACTGTAGCTCAGCACTACAAATTAGCGTAAACGCTAGTAAAATTTCGCAAATTTTTGCGTCAGTTTGGCACACCGGAAAACTCGTTCATAATTAAATTATAGGTACACGATTACAACGATCTTGAAACTTAAAAAAACTGGAATTTCTGGCAGAAAGCTTTCTTAGAAGCATTTCTATCATAAAGAAAATGTTGTTGCAACCATTTTCTGTATGGCTAATAGGAACTTAATGACTTTCTTTCAAAATTGTCAATGGCTACCATTTTTTTCTACATATTATTTATTATGCATCTTGCTTGTTGCAGTAACTTGTACTTATAACTTCTTAGTAAATAATTTTAATCATCATCTAGCCTAGCCTTTTCCCAACTATGTGGGGTTGGGGTCGACTTCCAGTCTAACCGGATGCAGCTAAATACCAGTATTTTACATGGAGCGACTGCCACTGTAAATCAGTCTAATATAATAATTAATCAGCAGTACGCCAAGTTTACAGAAAACTGAATTCCAATTCTTGTAATTTAAAACGTTCATAATCTAACAAAATAAATAAAACATGTCAAAGTCATTTATGAGAGGAAATTAGAGATATTTTGAGAGATTGAGACCGAGATCAGACTGTGAACGGAAATTATGAGAATTGCCCCTCAGGTATCTATCTCATTTTATGCCATTTTACCACAGCAAGAAGGAACGTCTTTAAAAATAAAAATACACAACTTCACCCGGAAGAAGTAGCAAAAAAATAAAATTTGAGGAAATACACTAAGTTTTAAAAGGACCATAAATTGTAAAGAGAAATTCTCAGGTACAAGTTGTCATAAATCATTGGTGCTTATACAAACAATTTCGCAGACATGCTTTCAATTTACAACATTAGGAACAGAAGATACTTTCGTATGAACACGTGCCATAGTGACAGTATTCAAGTATAATATATCTATACATATAATAACAAAATAGTAACGAAGAATGTCCGTTTGTTTGAATGTATGTTCCGGATTGCCGCAAAAACTGCTTAACGGATTTGGGTGAAATTTAGAGCACCGGCACCGATCGTTTATAATTAACACTGGATTAACATACTTTTAATCCCAGTAGTATATTCCAGTGGGATATTTTACGATATCCACGCGGGCGAAGCCACGGGCAAATACTAGTTTTTAATAAATATCTAACTTAACGGTTAAATACTTTAAACTTATTCTTCAACATGACCAAGCATTCTACAGAATGTGGAAAATGCTTGGTCATATTAAAGAACAAGTACCACATCTTTTGAACCATTTCTTCAAGTAGGTAGGTAACATTTCTGCTCAAAGGTTCATAAATACTATTTTGTGTTAAATCCGTGCTAGAATTAAACACCTCGTTTACTTATTCATTCCTATGTCAAAATGGGGTATTTATTGTCATGAAGAAGTCAAAGGTAAAATTTTCACCAACTCGATACTAAATTGTACTATTGCTGACCAAAAAACTACATGACATTCGTTCAAAATTTTCAAACTTAATAAATACAACACGAGAACAGCTTTATGATATCAAAGAACACGGAAATAGGAACGCAGAACGTTTTCCTAGGCACGGTCATTTTACAAGCACCGTTAAAAGATGCGGAATACAGATAAAACTTGCGACTAGTTGTAATGGAGTTAGGAGTCAGTGTGGCATTGGCAAATCATTAACATATTATGCAGTAGTTTAGTAATTGGCTTACAGGTTTAGAGTTAACGTAACTGTAAACCAATCGAAGAGGGTTTAAAGGGTCCGGTTTGCTGTATAAGACATTTATTCGTTAATAACGTACAAGAAGTTGATTAAAGAGGAACAAAAACATGTCCTAAGGACAGAAAAATGTTTCTCGAACTTTTGGACTTAAGAAAAGTAGGGAAATATGCTGGCATACGTCCGACGATGCTGTAATATTAAGTATTTTAGCTTTTAGGGCCTCACTTTTGGGTTTAGAGGAGATTTTGGAAGTGAAAGTTTAGTTAGATGCATATTAAATCGGAAAACAGTATTACATAATAATTGCTAATGAGTACCTTACGTTTTAAGGAACTGTTTGAAATTGAATTTAAGTAGGTATGTTGCCGACAAAGTCCGCGACCGCATTGTGTCCCTGCTAAAATCTTTAAGTGTTATTCCGTCAAAACAGTGAACAAATTACAAGAGTATAGAAACTGACCGGCCAACCACTAACATCACCTAAACTCACGAAAGTAAACTTTTTTTGTTAATAAACCCGACCAAGGTATGTAGGTACCGCAATTCGTGAATGCCCCATGACAGCTGTTGCAATTTAAATCATAACGGTTGCACGGGTTCTCAACTTGCTTAGTGAATCATCTTTCCGCTTGATTCACGGCGTCGAGTTCATACGATAATACTATACCAAGTAGAGAGTCTAGGTATGTAGCGATAAGCTTAATGGCGCTTAGTTTGCATAAAAATGCCAACCGGTGTGACATCTGTTGACTGCTCAACACGTACCTACATACAGCTCGGCTAAATGAGCTCCAATTAAAAAAACTAACCACTTATTTGACAGATGAAATTATCGAAATACCAATAAAAATACCGCCAAAGCAATGAACTTGAAAGCTAAAGGTGTTTCACAATCAAAGAAAATGTATAATTTAAAAATAGAAGGTTAAAGATACAAGCGATTTGTACCACTTTATACGAACCTACTTTTACACACATGAGCCGAAAACGTGTAGGCACCTACCGCCATCAGACATAACTGTCGACGCAAAGCCATAATTTACCGTAGGCTCTACACGATTTTGACAGATAACCACATATCGTAAGGTTATCCGACCTGTGACCGATATTGAAACATTGTTTTTTATTGTACATAATCGGAAATAATGTTACTATAGAGTTGCACATCACTAGTAAAGGAATAAAAAGGAACGGTTTTGTCGACGTTTCGGGGAAAAGGTTCGTCCAAATAGCGAATGAACATTAATGCTTTGGTTATATTAAAAAGATAAATAATGTCAACTGAAAAAGGAATTACAAAATTATCGGGAAAAGTCTCGGATTGCAAAATTTAAACGAGTCGGGGTCAAAATCGAAGCTAGCGGTCAAGTTCATTGTCAAATTAAGTGCTGTCAAGTGTCAACACAATGCATTCCGTCAATCAAATTAATAACAAAGAAACATTGACACTGAAAAAGCCGGCGAATGGTAAACAGTTAGGCCTATTATACATGTGGCTACCAATTAAAATTGGCGCTAACCAATGACAGACAGAATGACATGCAAATAATAATGAATAAAACATGAATGAAGTAAATCAGCTGTTCCTAAACTGACCGTCCGCGTCTTAGCCTAGTTTGTGCCAATCTCCGTAAAATGTCCTTCGATTTAGCGGTCTGCTACAAAATACATAAGCATACTTAACATGGCACATTACGATTTACGACGAAACCGGTCTGCCTGCATCGACCGGTGTCTACACTTTATCAATTCAGTCACCTCGGAACGAATAACTTTCTTACAATATGCATCACTTACCTTACGCTCAGAAACTTTCTACCATCCGAAATTGTAGGTAGTGTAGGTACCTCTCAGGTCGTACTCATAGAATACTGAAGTACAGACATTATTATGACTAATAATCAGTTTCTTTACAAAAAAAAAAACCAGACGATGCATTATGAAATACTTCGTCGCGAATACAATTCGACCTTAGAGCTGACCTAGTGTTCACAAAAGATAAAGTCATTAAGTTCTTTAATTATGCAATTTTTCCATGTGCGGGTACTTGCACCTCTTGGTATACCTGATCGAGTTTCCACCACGTGTCGGACGGGTCCCAAGTCCCAGTCCACGGCGCGGTGACCACAGGCAGGCCGGGATTGGTGCAATTTGATACAAGTCACAACGTTTACACCGAACCGCGTCCTAAGCGTGGCCACCGCAGTGAACGACCGACCGGCCGGCTAACGGGACTGCGCGCCGCGGATGCTGAGTGCCTGAATAGCGGTCTTCGACGGACGGGCCCGCTTGGATAGGCCGGGACTGGTGCAATATCGCACACAAACCGAATATAGCGCCAGTCACCGCCCAGCCACACGGGCCTCCCGGACAAAGGATGCCGCGGCCGCTCCTGCGCCGCGCCCGGTCCGCGTCCTTCGACGGTTCGTCGCCTCCGTGCGGACGCGCTCCTCCAAATACGTGAATGAATACTTCATTTATAACTTGAAAGTTTGAAGTCACGCACTCGAGTCAAGCGGAATGTTACGCGCGTATTTCACATGAAAAGTCTCGCGGACGTGCACTCGCCGCGGCGGTCGGCGACGGAATGGCGCGCGGAGCGGGGAGCGACGCGCGCGCAGCTGTCGCGCCGTCTTCCCCCCCACGCGCCACCGCACCCTGCGCCGGCCCTTTATCGTTCTGGGAAGTGGTTCCTGAACTTCCCGACAATGTTGTCAGCGTGAAAATTTCACACCGCGTATAGGGAAAATGTTTCTGCTAATTCTTGAGAATTGAAAGTTGTGATCCTTGACACGTTCCGCGCTTGCAACGTGTCGGCGGCCGTAATGATGACGCATAGCCAAGCTTTTCGCGTGGTTCGATTCAAAGTTCATGTGGTCAGATTGTCGACTTACTGTCTAATAACAAAATAGTTGTGTAATACCTACATAGAACAACTCTTTTATAGATTTTTTCTACGTCATCATCACACACACCTTTTCTCATAATAACATGAATTATTTCTACAAAACGCTTCCGGCAAAGAAATAATTATTGCATCGATTTCGTTCCAAATATAATCTCATTTACTTATTAAATTCCAGCCGAAATCGTAGCCTTGGGTGTTTAAATGTAGCTTAATTAACATAAACGGTACAATAAATATTAATTTAAGACCACAATCGGTTGACAAGCCGATATAGGCGTTATCTGTTTCAACTGATTTGCATTGAACATAAAAATGTTAAAGCTACTCATTTTGGTAAAAATTACAGAGGTAAGTTATTTTTAGAGTCTTGCAACCCTGAGGTTCGACATTCAAACCGTCCATCCCGCGCTACCTGCGAGCCAAATGCCATAGATTACGTAGCAAACAGAGAGGAACATGGAATGCCCAATTGCCCATCGAGATCCACCACGCAGGAACCACGTGGTGAAATGATAATAAAAATATGGTCCATGATGTGATAAAATGACGTAATTTTTTCGGTCATTGATCAGCCTTTGTTGATTCGGTTTAGGTATTTGACATATTTTTTATGAATGAACTTGTGAAGTAATAATTTACCTGGCCGCCTGTGACGACTAAACTTTTTATCGATCATGGTGATGCTAGCATACCGTATTATGCTCGTAATGGTCGCAAAATAAATTAAGAAGCAAAGTAACGTTTGAACCACGGTAAGACCAAGCTACCCGAAACTGTAAATTGTTCCCCCCCATGGGAAGAAAGTGTGAGTTTATGTGCAGACGCCAGCACATCAAGCTACCCGAAACTGTAAAATTTTCCCAATCAACTTTGAATCTTATGCTTTAGCGATAAAGTTGAAAACTATTAAAAACATTTGACAGATTGTAGTAGCTTGATGTACTTGGAGCCTGTACAAAAAAAAAAACAATTGAAATCTGACAAAAATTTCTTCAATTATTTTATGACTTACTTCACAAGCTTGCACCCCTTTATCAATCAAAAGCTCAATAGGTAACAAAAACATTACCCCCTATAATCATAAAAGTTGCATTAGCGATAACCATTTTTTTGACGTTTAAACATCACTTAACATCGTTTTTATTCTAATCATCGTTTATAAATAAACCCCTAAGTGAAGACATGCACTACTATACATCAAAAAAATGTGGTTTAGGCCAAAGCTTTATACTAAATAATGTGAGAATCGAACTAATGACCCCGTAGTCAAGCAGTTGGACATTGCACCGTTGCGGCGTCATAATACTATGGTATCAGGCAGGGTAGACGGTATATATACCAGATTACCAGTAAGTAAGTACGCTTATCATTCCGTGGCAGGTTAATTTGTTATTACGTAAATCATTAATAAAGCAAGGAAAATTAACAAGGAAAACTTAATAAAAACCCTTTTAAATATTGATATTTACGAAATTGACATAATAATATGTTTCGTGACGTAATTAAGTATTTTTAGTTAGCTTTATTCTTCCGCGTGGTGTCTCCATGTTATTTGTAGTTTACAATTATATTCCAGATTACTTAATTAATAATTTATTTGTATAAATCAAGTCTAAAATAGTATGAAATAAGAAAATACCATATTATTTTGCTTCTTGCCCTTGTCTTAAAACCCAATTTATTTGGGGTCTGCCACCGTCGTCATCTCGGTAGTCACCCCCTTTTCTAACCAGGCATATCATCATTCACACATTCCATCCATTTTTTCTTTGGTCTTCCTAAAGCCATAATCATTCATAGGTGGGTACCTACGTAGGTACGTAGGTCAGAACTCTTCTCGCGAAAACCAATAAATTATCATAAAAAAAATATATGACTCAAAATTACAAATGCACCTAATATTGCAAGAGCGAAATACAAATGATCGTACAGTCCTAGTCAGTGAGTGGTCTTTTTACGAGTCGAGAATAATCCGAACGCGTTTTTGAAAAAAAGAACAATACTTACTTAATTGTAATAACAAAAAGGCGGGAAGTGTCGGCGGGAATATGCATCCTTAGGCAAATTATTGTAATTTTTTGTTTCTTGGTAATATCAAGTTATTTACGCAGAAAACCTTTAAATAGCTAGGAACTATAAAAATAAGCTCCTTTAATGTACTTATAAAAAATAATAATTTGAAGACTGTCTTATAGGTATTTAAAATAAAAATAGATAAAATAAATAATGTGTATAAAAAAACCTGTTTATCTAATACGTCATCTCCTACCTACTTTATATGAACACGAAACAGTTAATATTAGACAAGTATTTATTTACCTCTAAAAATCGTGACATTGTTATTAATAGCGCACCATACCTATTATTTAAGAAAAAAACCGGCCAAGTACGTGTCGGACCACGCACAATGAAGGGTTCCGTAGTTGGAATGAATTTATCCCAAGAACAAACTTAACATTGTAGTTGAAAAACATGTTCTCCCATACATTCCAACTAAAAATGTAAGTTTGTACGCACAATATTGAGAGATTTACCATGTTGTTTCAAGATCATAGACTTCTTATTAATTTTCCTGTAATCTATAGGTATAGAACTATTTCTGTATCTTTTTCAAAATTTTAGGTTCAGTAGTTTCGGAGATGAGGGGGGGGGGGGAAGGTAAATTTCCGTCTATTGTCTTAAATAACTTTAATACAATTTACTTTAAAATTATGAAAAAATATATTTGAGATCCTTACGGTAAGCCCTTTCATTTAATATGTCACACGGTACAGATTGATAAACTTTTTTTTTAAATTGTCTATTTACCCCTCAAAAATGACTCCCATTTTCAAAACTCATTTATTTACGTTACACGTCTGTGTTTGGGTCACAGAGATTCATATGTGTACCAAATTTCAACTTAATCGGTCCATAAGATTCGGAGAAAATTGGCTGTGACAGACGGACAGACAGACAGACAGACCTAAGGGTTCCGTTTTTTCCTTTTGAGGTACGGAACCCTAAAAACAAGTTTTGTAGGCACTTTCTCTAGTCTATGGTATTTTGATTCAAAAATGATTTTGTTTTTTTTAGTTATTTACATATAAATTGCGGTCATGATTTTCTGGAAGGAAATAATTAATCATGTCCTCCAATCAAGGCCATAATGCACCATAGGTACCTACAGAAAGTACCTTAGTAAATACCTACCTGATAAACATAATGACTTTCTTATTTAACGTAAGAACCTAAGAACAATAATGTATCTAAAAATCAATACCCTGGCTTCTAAACAAATGTTATTGTGCTAAAACCCTCACAGAAAAACCATTTTACACAAAAGTTTTAAAACCATTAAAAACCATATTTCACGCTTCATTACCGCGTTCATAAACAATGAATCATAAAAGCAGGCAGTAATCTTTCAATGGAAATCTATCTTTGTCTATTGCCGAGCAGATAAAAATATACAATAGAATATCTATCTACCTGCATAACCTGCATTTATTTAAAAGTAACGTTATTGAATACCAGCGTACCGAGCCTAGTTTTTTTAATCCCTGTCCTTTCACAAGTTCACAACACTAGTACCTATACCCTCTACAATTTAAAATTTGAAAAAAAGAACAATATAATATTTTGCTCTACGACGCGAATTTTGTTCCATTTTAAAACAAAAGGAAGTAGCTTATATTTTGCAAAAGATTAAATGCTGTTCCCGAAAAGAACAATACACCTTATTTGTAAGTCTATAAGGTAGACATAATTAGTTGTGTGTCGGTAAATAAAGTTGTTCAAAGCTATGGCCTCGCGTCGAACTGTTTCTGAGAAAACATAAAAATGTACGTTTTGGCCAATCGAAATTTTTGTGAAGAACCTACTGAGGCTATAGTTGCCAGCCTCAATGGATGCGCTAACAGTTTCAAACGATTATAATTTGAAGAATTGATTGTTAACGAGTTTACCGAGAACGAACGTTAATGTGGCGCCTACTTACCTACATTATTGACCTACATTTACGAAGTAACTATTTATTAATCTGTTATCATGTACCTCAGTAAGAACTACCTGACTGAGTACATGCCAAGTACTTGTATTGTCCTTTTTTTTTTAGTTAGCCGATTACTGGCCTACAATACTATAACTGAATCTGACCTAGCACCTAGCAATGTGCTGACACCATACTTCACTATCGGGTCGATAGCGTGAAGGTATACAGGATGTTTATAGACTCGCATCGCGCTGATGTGACGGCTCTGACGGCCACCCGACTTGCGCCTACGCATGACAGTGGAAAGAATGCGAGCTTACTATCGCGAAATTTAGTAAAACTTCACAAATAGCATATTTCATAACAAACATCTCGCCTGTATTCATCGAAGGCTGTTGAAGTGATGACCCATATTTCGCCAGTATTGTCATAATTCCCATGCTAAACAAAATCAAAAGTTATTTATACAAATTAGACTGAGTATCAGCACTTTATGAACCCCCAAAACGTCCTTCCTTCACTAATTCCTAGTGCTTTCGCTGGGGAGAAGAAGTGGCGCAACAAACTCCCCAGCAGCACAGCTGTCTGTTCAGTTTAAAAAAAAATTGATTCCATACAAATTATACAATAGTAGGCATGCAACGCAATAGACAGAAGAACATTAAATTAAACTATTTGCACATATTATTATGTCAGCTAGCCAAGCCAATATACCAATAAATAGGAAGTAAACTATAGTCAGCAAAGAAAATAAAACTAAAAATATCAAAGTCAACGCCTAATTAAAAGCCTCCAGGCATAAAGGGCGTGACAGCTTATATACATATTTATACAACGCTGAGTTATATTCACATAGCTGTCACTCGAAGTCACAAATGATAAACTAGGACCATCAAAGTAAAATAAATAAACAGTTAATCCTACTTCCTACTAACATTATAAATGCGAAAGTTTGCGAGGACGGATGGATGGATGGATGGATGGATGGATGGATGGATGGATGGATGGATGGATGGATGGATGGATGGATGATTGGATGTTTGTTACTCTTTCACGCAAAAACTACTGAACGGATTTTGATGAAACTTTACAACAATATAGCTTTATACATCAGAATAACACAGGATATTATTTTATCATGATATTCCCACGGTATCGACACTTATGTGTGTGAAACCGCGGGGCGTTGTTAGTTACTAATAAAAATAAAATAACCATGGTCAGCAAGACGACCAGTCACCACAAGCAGCACCCGTTCACGAGCATAACGCAAACATCAGCCATTAATCTATTGCATTGTCACTTTATCCACACCAGCCTACAGCAGTCCACTGCTGGTCCACTGCTGCTCTCAAATTGCACTCCATTCAGCTCGGTAACTCTCATCCAGCTGCTACCAAACACCCTGCGAAGATCAATCTATCGATTGATTGTCGCTGAGATGAAACTGCAACTAAGTACATTTTGAACGTGTTACGGGAATTAGCCTTCAGACAAAACAATGATTGTTATAATAAGTACAAGTAAGTATGTGTGCTTACTCTTTATTAATTACTAGCAGCGCCCCGCGGTTTCACCCGCGTTAGTTTCGATCCCGTGGGAATATCGGGATAAAAAGTATCCTATGTGTTAATCCTGGTGATAAACTATCTGTGTGCCAATTTCATCCACATCCGTCGAGTAGTTTTTTCGTGAAAGAGTAACAAACATCCATCCATCCATCCATCCATCCTCACAAACTTTCGCGTGCGACCCATTAGTAAATAGGTCAGAATTATTTCCGAATTTTTTTTTACTCAGATCTCGTCAATAGCTAATTATACGTTCAAAATCCAAGCATAATCAAATCCAATCAGTTTTAATTTTATGCGTCAACAAGCAGGATAAGTCCTCATAGCGAGATTTTGCGCGATCCCAAAAATCTACTGTTTTGAGTTAGGTCAGTATTATGTCAATGCATTTATAATATTAGTGGGATCTATATTATCTCATCTATTTCTTCACAGATTTGTAAACTCCTTCAGGTAAGTAAGTAGACGCCAGCCAGCACATCGAGCTACCCGAAACTGAAAATTTTTCCCAATCAACTTTGAACCTTATGCTTTACCATTAAAGTTAAAAATGAATAAAATAAATTTGACAGATTATGGTAGCTTGATTGATGACTGAGAAAGGAAATTCAACAAAGGAGCTTTTTGAAAGTTCTCTTTGAGAAGGGTTTTTATTCTTATGTTTCCCTAATTAACCTACATTTTTGACACGTTGTTGTCGTTGTTGGTCGCTGACTATAATAATAATAGTCCTGCAGTGGAGACCGCGTATCGACAAGCGTAGTAGGGGACGCCCCCAAGCTAGAAAGGCGGCTGGGACAGACTGGATGCGGAAGGCGGAGGACAGGGTGTTGTGGCGCAGCCTGGGAGAGGCCTATGTCCAGCAGTGGACTGCGATATGAGATTGCGACTATATATTTTGAATGATCGTTTATGAGTAGCGAATTGGCCAAGCAAATGAACTTAATATAACTAAAAACTTTCCCTAATAAACGCCGAGCAATCTAAACGCAATCACACACGAACAAAAAGTGCATAGCTTCACAAAAGGTGCGACGCGACGGTGCGAGCTGCCACGCGACTCGTGCGCACAACAGCTGCGTTAGCATCTGCCGCTCCCTCCCCGCGAGCACAAACCCCCGCACACACCTGGCTAGACCTGATCTGGACAGACGGACAGACAGACCATCCTCGCAAGGTTTTTTAGGTCAGGAGTTGTCACATATGGTTGTTTAAACAACCCTCTAAATGACAAGAGGGTGGTTTTGAAGGAAGAATTGGTTTTGTTTTTAAGATTTGTTTGATTTTCTGAGGGACAGGTGTCAGGGAATGTCGTTTTTTGAAAAGTGTGCCTTTCTTTCAGGGTGTAAGTTTTCTTTGTAATTTTTTTTTTTATAGCGGTCTAGAGGAGAAAATTGGGTGTCGCTTGTCGAAAATCACAGTTTGATGTCAGGTATTTTTGATTATTTACTATTTCATGCGTGTATGGCCCAGATGAATGAACGTAAATGAAGCAAAAGGTGTACTTAAGTATGTAAGGATCGTAGCTGGTGGCGTTCTGTAGTTTCTGCCTACCCCCATGGGAAGAAAGCGTGAGTTTATGTGCAGACGCCAGCACATCAAGCTACCCGAAACTGTCAAATTTTCCCAATCAACTTTGAATCTTATGCTTTAGCGATAAAGTTGAAAATGTATTAAAGAAATTTGACAGATTGCAGTAGCTTGATGTGTAATTTTTATTATCGGCGGTGTTGTCGGCTATTTTATTTTTACATCTTATACTGTATACTGGGGCTGTATACTCTGTAGAGGGGCTTGTGGCTAAGTAATAATAGCCACACGATTCGATCGATCAGGTTAAGCTACACTTGCCGCGGTTGGTCCATGGATGGTGACCATCTTTATATACCAACACCAACCTCTCCGTGGCTGGTCCATGGTCCCGGCTGGCATTCGTGGATCTGTGACAGTCGGTGCGGGTCGTCAGAAGCCCAAAGTAACTGGGTTATGGAGGTCAGATAGGCTGCAGCTCCATGTAAAATACTGGTATTCAGCTGCATCCTGTTAGAGTGGAAGCCGATCCCAACATAGTTGGGAAAAGGCTAGGTAGATTGTAGTATTGTAACAGAAAGCAGAGGATGTCAATACACATATTACGGTTTCACCGGACACGGTTCAAAAACATGTAATAAGATTTAACAACACGTAATTATAAAGCAATAAGTAGTCAGAATCCCGAAAATCTAACAACCAGTCTTACCAAGATGTATCGTATTACCCAGTAAATGGGTTGTGGAGGTCAGATAGGCAGTCGCTCCATGTAAAATACTGATACTCAGCTGCATCCGATTAGACTAAAATCCGACCCCAACATAGTTGGGATAAGGCAGGCAGATGATGATCTTTTACTTGTATACAATACGCATAGTTTGCCTGTTTTAAGGGTTCCATAACTCAAAAGGAAAAACGGAACCCTTATAAGATCACTTCGTTGTCCGTCTGTCTATCCGTCACTCAAGACCCTTTCTCTCAGGAACGCGTGGAGTTATCAAGTTGAAATTAATAACAATTATTCAGGGCTGCAATCATCGATCACTAATCATTTATTAGTGATCGATGGGTGCAATCCCTTGAAGCAGTGAAAAAATCAAACTTCTAAGTAAGTAAGTGATTTATTTCGAAACAATATACATTGTGTAGAAATTTTGTAAAATAAAAACAGTAAATACTTACTTACCATTCAAATAACAAACGAAAAAAAAATAACAATATAAATAAAAATAACAAATATAAAACGATAATAATCCACGTTCATTTTAAAATAATTAATAATACAAAAAAAACAAGTAGTCAAATAAAAAGGAAAAACGAAAATCAAATTAGTATAAAAGTATCAAGATCAGTGATATAGGACATATTTTCTAAGAATATTGCAATAAAATAAAAATTGTGTAAAAAATATTAATAATATGTCATATATTTTTCTGTGAATAATCAATAATAAAAGCAGAATGTCAAATATAAATAAAAAGAAAATAAAAATAAATTGTTATAAAAGTCATTGCAATCAATGTATACGGGCGTATTATGTTCCGAATTCAAAACCCATAGGGTACTTCCCGTTGACCTAGAATCATGTTTATCAAGAAGCAATGTCATGTAGCAAAAATCCGAAAACCGTGAATTTGTAGTTAGACACATTAAAAAATAATAATTTTAAAACTATTTACATAGGTACCTACAAATTTGTACGGAGCCCCTCGGTGCCGACTCCGACTCGCACTTGACCGGTTCTTTTTAGTAACCATCACGCCAAGGGTGCGAGTCTATTGTTATTGAGAATTCCCAATGGAAAAACCCAGAAACAGATTGCCCGTCCCGACCCGGGGAACAAATCCCCAAGTTTCATCAATGGCGCTTGCGATTTTTAGACCAATGAAGCGCAACTTAATAAATAAAGTACTGTGGGGGCTCTAGCTATGACAGCCTCACGAATTCACGATATAATTAAACAGCGATACGTTTTTACTTGATATATTGAGAGGAGGAGAAGGGACTTTCCAATATCATGTTGGTATTAGCACTTCTTCTATTAAACAAAAAATACTGAATAAACATATTTGACGTCTGTTTATACGTTCTAATGGAACACGCTGTCAATTATATAAAGCTAAGGCTACATAGATAGCCTCTACAGTACCTACTTACCTAATAACACTGACCTGTAATATACACTTGCTTAATAGAGGTCAGTGCCTAATAATCAGTGGCGGCCTTAGGGGGTGGCGAACAGGGCAATCGCCCGGGGCCTCGCTCTTGCAGGGGCATCGCGCAACAGCCCACGCAACTTTAAAAAAATATGGATTTTTAAACAATTTTTTTATTTTATTTAAAGCTTTTGATTTTGATCCTTAATTATTTATTAAGGTTATAACATAACGGTAAATTAAAATAAAGTTTGATAACTAATTAATTCATTCAAAAAACCGGCCAAGTGCGTGTCACGTGTCCACGCATAGTGTAGGGTTCCGTAGTAGCCCGTTATCACAATATAGTACGATTCTGTTGTTCTTTATTCAGATTATAAGAAATGGTAAAGATATTAGGAGTTAATGTTTATAATAACAAAAATCGACTTTAAAGGAGAACGGCAGGCTTGTATGGGAATTTCGTACAGCTAATAAAAGTTCGTGTTTTGGAATACTTTTTGTTTTAATTGGTAGTTAATATGATAAACAAGCCCTTTTTAAATTCTTAGATTTTTAGAACTTGGGACGTAAAAGTTATAACCAGTTTTGTTTTTTAAGGTTATGTACTAGTGTATCAATGTAAATTGATACTTAGAGGTCATAGACTTGTTTGCGTGATTGACGATTGACGCTGTCGTGTCACGTAATGGCGGCATAATAATAAATTGCTCAGATGCAGTCACAAACCGCAATCCAAAACAACAGCAAAGAACTGAACCATAGAGTAAAGTAATATATCGGAACTGAACTGAAAGACAGAATGATTTTCTTTTCCTGTCAATAAAATAATTGCCATATGAACAAAAAAAAATTTTGACGAAAATCATTCCTATCATAAAATCGTTAAATAATATGATTTTATGCAACAATTATGCATTCATACGATTATTATATAAGTGTTTATTTATATTTAATGTTATTTCCATTTCTAAATAATTAGTTATCATTTCGATATTTGTGTTATTTTACATATGGCAACTTCTAAAAAGATAACTGCGTTTAGTTTACGATTCTATTACGTTTATTTATTAAAATCTTTTTATTCATTTTATTAATTATTCCGAAGTTCTAAAAATAGTACACTTACATGAAAATAATTGGCTTAGTTGCCTTAATAAATGGTACAAATTCTATAACAGAACAACAAAAAAAGTATCCTGTACCAAATCTGCCGTTCACCTTTGAATGACTAAAAATAACCACTGTCTAAAGATAAAAAATAAGGGTACGATTGCTGCCAACTTATTATTTCAATTCACAAAATTGTAATTCGAAAATTAAACAAAGTTCGTATGTGACTTTACTCGAATGAAAACGTAACCCGTTGGTACAGCGCCATCTAGCGGCAGTGTTGTGAAACCTATGATAATTTATTATGGTATTATATTAAATAAATAAAACAAACTAATAAAGTTATCTTAACCGCTATAATTTTCCTGTAAAGTTCATTAAATGCACTATCATCGTGAATTTTTCTAGATTTTTAAAGTCAGCAGATTAGCTTTTAGAGGGGGGGAGGGACTACTGGAACAAAAATTTGCACTTTAAAGTTTAATATTTCCTAAATAGAGCAAAAAATAATTTTAGCAACCCCCAAGTGATTTTAGAAGACCTATTCCACGATACCCCACACGATGGGGTAGACGACGAAAAAAATATTCATGACACACTTCACATGTAGGGGAGCTACCCTAAAAAATATATTTTCCTAAATTTTATTTTACCACTTTGTCGGCGTAATGATATACATACCCACACCATAACGTTCTCTTAGCAAAACCTCGGACAGACAGACAGACGGACATGACGAAACTATAAGGGTTCCTTGTCAGAACTACGGAACCCTAAAAATTAAATACATAATAGAAAAAAATGAACTGAAGTTTACCCCACTATCGAAATAGTCCTGAGAATTATTGCCACCACACCTGTTACAGTTGCGTCTGCTGAAAGGAGTTTTTCGAGGCTTAAAATTATTAAAACATATTTGAGGAATTCGATGACACAAGATCGGCTTTCAGCCCTTGATATTCTTTTAATCGAAAATGACGTAGCTCATTCCTTAGATTTCAGATTTTAGTCTTAGGAAAAGCCGCAAACATCAATTATAAAATTTATCATCTCTGTATTTGTTAATTTTGTAAATCTTGCAATGTAGGTAAAATATTTTAAAACTCAAATTTTATAAACCAAACAACCAGACCTACTTTCGCATCACATACTTTTCACGAAGGACAAAGGGCCTCGCAAAGACCTGCCGCCCGGAGCCTCGCAATGGGTAAGGCCGCCACTGCTAATAATAACAAAAATGTTTATGGAATATCTAATCTGAATGAAAATTAAAAAAAATGTTTAATCTATATCTTTTAATATTCTATTGACATATTCATGGACATATTGTAATGGGTGTCCCTGACTTGATTTCGAAAGTTGATGATGTCTATGGTTCCTATACAGGAAGATTTTTTGATCACCATCCAAATTTATACTGGCTGTTCTACCCATGAATACAAACAACTTTCACTATGGGAGCAACTCCGAAATCACGAAAAAAAAATCTGCTGTTTCATACAAAAGTTCAATACCTACTTGACCAAAATGTATGAAACAGCTGATTTTTTCTTGAAAGTTGTTCATATTTATAGGTAGAACAACCTGTAAAAATTTGGATGGTGATCAAAAAATCTTCCTGTATATGTTTTTCTTCACTATCATGGTGGGTGCTGTTGGAGGCTTTGTCGCCTTTACTATGTATTTGCAGGACGTCATAAAAGTAGATGGAATAGATAAGGATTTATTGCGATTACGAGACGAACGGGTGACCTCGAGTAAACTTACATAGTAATAAAAACCTAGCAATATAATGTAGCCTAAAAAAAACTAAAAGCTTTACTATACCTACTATCAAACTATAAATAAAAGTTCATTCATCAAAAAGTAACAAAACAATGTGACATATTCGGTGAGCCACATAAGCGTCGTTGCGGGCTGTGAATCGAGCTTCGCATACATTTTTTTTTCTATGTTTTTTGCTGTTAAACTTTTAATGCCTTCAAGGAATATCATTTCATAGGTAAACAAAATTATTAAAAAAAAAAGAAAATTGTAATGGCTCCAATCCAACCAAAGTAATAAATCCTTTACCTTCAAATCCGCTGTCTTAACTGTTATATCCTTACAGACAGACAAATTATTTGTAATTTTTTGATGTATTTTATATAACGGTGACAACTGCGGTTTTTTTTTAATAAAAAATATATAAGTAGGTACACTAGGTACCTACGTTATATAAAAAAATGGTTGAACTAAAATTTGTACTTACATCCGGATTTATAAACTTAAAATTTTGCAGAGAGGTGTCTGTATTTTAGAGAAACACAAAATTAAGAAATATATTCAATGACATCGAGAAAAAAATATTAAGTGATTTCTAAGAACTCGTTTTTAACATTGTTTTGTATGATCGTTAACCTATTAGGAATGATTTATTTACCCAAATTATATAATTAGATACCTTAATTTTGTTGACTTAAGATACTGTAATTAGTACTTAATTATTAGTATTATGAAATTAATAAGTATAACATTAATGAGGATAGCTAAGCACAATATTGCATATAAATAAATAGAAGTGCAGTAGGATATTAGAAAACAGTCATTCACTTTGATATTTAAGTGTAAATAAAGTATGGAGGGCCTTGTTACAAACCTAGATTTTTTTGTCATATTAAAAAAATCTGCTTCAAAGATTAAAATTTTTTTTACGGAAGTTGGCTTGATGCATACATCGAATGGCTTAGTTGTATACGACCAACAGTTGAAAGTTCTGACTGAATCTGAATCTTCGACATCAACAACATCATCGGTTGGAACGATGACCAAGAGAAAATCAACACCTCGAAAACATTTTGAAGAACTAAGGTACTCAGTAAAAAAATAGAAGAACATTGGACCAGGGGACCTAAAAAGGCCATTTGGTAGAATCATAAAACAATTCATATCACGCAATTCATCTGTATGACAGTTTTGTATGGAGATTCGTAAAATGCTATAGGTACACCTCTGCCTAAACCTTCAGGGATATTTAGGTGTGAAACTGTCAAACAGATGAATTGCGTGATACTTATGAATTGTTTATGATTCTGCCAAAGTCGCCTTATAAGGCCCCTAGAAAGGTCGCGATAGCACAGAATTAGCATATGCAACTACAGTTCAAATGAGAGAACAAGGTCAGGGAAGTATTGCAACTGTAATTGAGCATATGCTGACGAACCCTGAAGCAGCACCGAGGCCTACCATGATCTATTTAAAAACGATTCAAAAGCAAGACATTTCAGTTTAGGTTCTTAAACTGCATCGCTCACAGTCGTACCATGACGTCCAATACGCTCAGCGGCATTTGGATCGTTGAAAGTGAATGAACGTTAAGAGCTCGTGGTAGGTATCCAGATGGCACGGCCTAAATTGAATCGTTAAACTGACGTCATGGTACGAATTAGAAGAACAGTTCAGTTTAGGTCATAAAGTGGATCGCGTTAAGAGTTCGTTTTAGGTATCCTGGGCCTCCTCCCTTTTGTGCCATGAAGAAAGTTATTTCCAGCTCGTTGCTCTAGCAGTCGCAAGCGCAACACTTTTGAGCGGTGGTGGGTTTAATCTACCCAGCAGCCTAATTGCGGAACGCACTATCAATCTCAATCTTAATCCTTTTGAAGGATATTGATAATCCATTGCTTTATAATATATTCGAAAAAAAAATCTGCTCAACAACGTAAAAGTATACGCAATTAATGTTGTAGAACTGTCAACATGAAATCCATGGCTACTAGCACTACTGGATAGTATGATATGCAATTACCCCGCAGCCGCAGATTATGGATTTTGGCCCGAATAATGGCAATAGGCTCGCCATAAGGTTTACACCTTTGCCTACTGATGATGATGTAATAATTTCCTTCGATATCGCTTTTTGCTCACAACCAAAGGGCCTTTATTGCCTTTAACTTATTAAACTTAAGAACAGCTCTCAACTCTTAAGTCAAGTGACATAAACATTTCTTTCTCAACTTAATGACGTTCCAACTACGTGAAGTTACACTTTTAAGTGCACTTGTGGTACCTTGTGGCACTACACGTGTATACGTGAATGTTTCAATAACCAAATCGAATAGCCAAAGTTTGTGTTATAAGTTTCTTTTATTATTTCTTAATTGTATTATATTTAAAGTGGCTATAATTTATTTTGTACGCCAATGGTGGCAAAACATGTTGAAGTCCACAGATTTTCACTCTTACATCCACATTTGCATTTATGTTATGTATAATGAATGTTACACATGTTTACAAATAAATATATCTTTATCTTTATTTAGGGACAAAATCAGAAGTCACAGTGCCGTATTGAAAAAAACGTTCAAAATCTAGTCGAAATCTCATCTCAGCGACAATCAATGTCAAAAACTTATCATATGTCATAGTTGTAGGTAGGTAAAGTACTTATAGATAATTTTGACATATTGCAGCTGATATTGAACTTGAACGGGGTAGTTGCGAAACACACATAAAATGCCAATTGATCGCAAAGGGTTTAATTTTGGCAGTTCACCCACATTACGTTACCTATTTACGTTGTTGAGCAGACGAATTTTTCAAACCTTTAAAGCAATGGCTTAGCAATATCCTAAATGTAGTGATGGAAAAAGCATAAACCTGCTTCATTTTACCGCGCTTTCATGTAACCTAACCTATAATAGCGTAGGTATATATGTATTTGTTTTTTTCTATTTATCATTTTTAGAAATCGATACCCATAACGTTTGCGGAATTTCGCTAGTTCACTTTATTTAATGACGCTGTAGTGGTTTAATAGTTAATTATGTCTATTTTTTAAATCTGCAGTCTCCTAGCCTTTTACCACTTGTAAGTTCTAATCTACTTATCTAGCCTGTATTGTCCCACTGCTGGGCAAAGAGTTTTGCTACTGTGGGGTGACCTTTCGGTAGGAGTCGAGGTCGTTCTTCGAATTCAACTTTTTTGGCCTGAATTCAGCAAAATATCAGTGTTAAGAACCTTTAATTCAACTAACATTACCAATTACTTATTACTAATCATTTTCTACTCCAAATTCAGCTTCCTTTCCGATAATCAGCATAAATACTTATGTAAGAAAGTACCCAAAGCTTATTACTTACCCATCAATGTATCACATTCACTCACAGTGCGCCGCACACATGCGCGGACGCATGCTGCCCGAGCGCACCGTAGCAGCTGCCGCCGAGCCAGCTGTCAGCCAACCTGTCGCTACTCGCTGATGATGCCACGTTTGATTTTACTGTAAGTAATACTTATTTATATTAGGCGTCATATTGGAATTGATGTATTTTCTGCCCGCGACTTTCTTGATCCCCAGTTTAACAGCGTCGCATCGCATCGCCTGCCGGCTCTATATTATTTCGTTTTCTCTTAGCATTCTTTCTGCCTTATTTTTCATTTCGCTGGGCTCATAACTTCATAAGGGATCCTAGCAAGATGTGAAAATAGCATAGTCTTCCTCAAGAGTTGGACAGTCAAATACAAAAAGATTTTTTCAAATCCGTAGTAGGTAGTTCCAGAGTTTGTTAGCGCGTTCAAACAAACAAACACACCTTGTTTGTTTGTTTGAACGCGCTAACAAACTCTACAGCCACAGTATAATTATTATACCATGCTACAGCTTTAGAGAAGATAGATCGATAATTATCTCCTTTAATTCACTAAATACATATAAATTATATTTTTAAATATTAGAATATAAAAAATTAGTATTAGCCCTAGCAATCGGTTTCATTTTGACAGTTCAAAAACATTCATTGCGTTATTAATTACGTTGTTGAGCAGACATAGACACATTTTTTGAACATAACATGCAGCAATGGGTTAGCAATATCCTTCAAAATTATTCTGATTGTGATCGATAGAGTGTTACACAATTCGGGCGATCCGAATCCGAGAAATGCCGGTCCGAAGTGACCGTAGTCCTATTTGTATGAGGCGTTGCGCACTATAATCCGACTTTTAATTAGCTGCAGTAAAATTACACTTCTTAATAACTCATTTCGGACTGCGTTTAGAGATATGAATGTCAAATAAGTTTCGTTTGTTACACCATTCTGTACTAGAAGAACAAGGTTTGATTGATGGCCGCAAAAAAACAAAAAGACGCCAATTTCAGTCATTTAAGTAACACATAAGCTGTCATTTTACTGCATCTAATTAAAAGTCCGACTATAGATCATCTGAACTCTATCCGTCAGAATTTAGAATATTCCCAATTCGGATTGAAATCGGATCTTTAATTCGGATTCGGAACAGATGTAGTGCGAAACCTCTAAGGGTGCTGTATCGGGAACAGGATCCAAATACCCTTGGTTTTCATACAGATCGTGATACTTGCGTTATCTATTAGGTCCATTTATATCTGTGAGAATAACTCAAAAGAGAAATCATTTGTTTGAATTTCAGTCATGAAGTACCTATTGTTTGGCTCTTCTCTGTATAAGAAGAGGCTTTTGTTCTGCAAGAAGAAAATAACATGAATAGGTAGTTAGGTACTTATCAAATCTGTAGTCACCTAGAGATGCATCCTAATTGCTTGCACTTTCGATTACAGTCTGAATCATATTTTTACACGACTGCCCAAAAGGAGTGTATTGTATTCAGGGTTGATGTATGTTTGTATGTATTAAATGAAAGCCATTGCTACTGGTAGTGTGTTACGCAATTACCCCGCATCATAGTGAACCCCAATATCCTCATTTATTCCTCAATTTTACGTTATTACACAATGTACCACAGTACCACTGCTTGTCTCTCTCTGGGTGCTTACTCTCGAATATAATTCCGATAGATCGACATTGGTCAAACGTCAGTTGGTTCAGTTAAACGTCAGGTATTGGCTAGACTCAGTTAGTCCAGCCAATCCCTGATGTTTGACTGACAATTCCAATGTCGATCTATCGGAATAATATTCGAGAGTAAGCACCCTGCATCATCCTATTGTTGACGGGTAGAAAAAGCCTATGGAATTTAGTCCACCTCTGCACATTTGTGTGCTCAATAAATTAAAAACCCACATTTTGCCAGAATTGTATAAATGCCTTACAATACGGGGGAGGGTGTTTAGAAAATTTCGTAATGGAGAAACCCAGTAACATTTTGTGCGACACGTGAATCGACCCCAAGGAACCCTCCGCTCAGCAGGTAACGCTAAACTCACTAGAGCAATAAATGTTGGCTGTGCCCAGTCCCACTGAGATAAAGTACTACGCTAGTAATAATAGTTCTATGGCTGTTCCATAATATGAGATGTTGTTAATGTAGAACAGAATAAACTGTATTCCGTTTATTCATTTACTTACATACTTTAATATATATTTTTTTAATAAAAATCATTTAAAAATTAAAAAAATTGTAGTCTTCCGCGCCGGTATCGGAAGCAGGGTCCAAGCTACACCGAGGGCTCCAGAGACAGGAACCTCCTCACGATGCGAGCCGTATCGAGGAGTAGTGCCTTCTGAATCAGGCCCTTGATCCAACCGCCTAACGAGAGCCTCAAGAGATATTCATTGAGGGTTTTGGCCATTGGCCATTGGCCGATACGACAATCGGTACAATGACAGCTGAGCTCACATTCCACATGTCAACAACCTCGTGTGCTAAGTCAAGATATTTAAGTAGATTTATTAAATGATTTACTTTCAATTCTTTAAATTAAACGGGTCCATATAATGGCGAAATGTGGGTGTACCATTAGGTAGGCCTTTGTAAACGCTTAAAAACCAATTACATTATAGAAAGACAAAGTTTATACTGTAGATATCACAACATAATCATAACTTGATAAAATAATCTTCCCACTGCTGGGACTCAGGCCTCCTCTCTGTGAGAGGGAGTTGGCGGAAATCCACCACGCGGGCCCAGTGCGAGTTGGTGGAATGGTGGATGTATGTCTTTGAATTTTTTTTTGTTCTTGGACATGCCGGTTTTCACACAAAGTTTTCCTTCACGGTTTTGGGAGCAGTGCTGATGAAATAAATTACACACAGTTAAGTGCCTGCCTGGGTTCGAACCTACCACTTTCAACTCGTAAGTCGCAACCTTTTCCACTGGGCTACCACTGCTCTCGAACATGATTGGTTTAACAGTAGGTAATTGACACTAAAACTATGCAAACCAGCGGGGTAATAGCGTAACCCACTAACAGTAGGAATGGCTTCCATTTTGACAGTTCAACAATATTCATTGCGTTATTAACGTTATTGTTCAGACTAATTTTTCGAACATATGGAGCAATGGATTAGCAATAATATCCTTGAAAATGATTCAGATTGTGATTGATAGTGGTGCACATTGCATAAAGTAAGTAGGTATTTAATAAAACATAAATTAATTATTAAATGAAAACTAACAAATCACCGTATTATTTGACCTTGACAGACCCGCCCGACTTAAGAGGCTCGTGGCTAAATAATAACAGCAGCACAGGTGAATCCTGCCGCGGTTGATCTGTGGATGGGTGACCATCGTTACATACTTACCGAGACCCCTCCGTGCCTCGGAAAGCACGTTAAGCCGTTGGTCTCGGCTGTCATTCGTGGATCTTTGACAGTCGTTACAAGCCCGAAAGGTATCGTATTACCCAATAACTGGGCTGTGAAGGTCAGATAGGCAGTCGCTCCATGTAAAATACAGGTAATAAATAATATTCAGCTGCATCTGGTTAGACTGGAAGCCGGCCCCAACATAGTTGTGAAAAGGCTAGACAGATGATGATTTGAGCTTGGCAGAAAAAGGCCATCGGAGTTATAAATAAATGACGCAGTTTTTAAAGTCAATCATTATTTATGATGATCTTTAGATATTCCATTCCAATTACGTTTAAAATATCCTTTTAGAATTCAATTTTTCTAAAAAAGCAGTTATTAAAATGCATTTTGGTTTAATGACTTCCAGCTTACTAAACAGCTTTTAAAAATCAATCAATTTAAGAAAGCGGTGTTTTTAGTAATATTCAAATAATCGAAAGAGTGATTCTTTAATGTATTACTTTCTTCCGCTTCTTTTAATTTAATTAAGTGTCTGCAAAATGTAGACCGGTTATACAGGGTCAAATTAAATTAGTTAGCGAAACTCTGCAGACGTACCTAATCGTTATCTTATAATAAAAAAGATTTGATGTTATGTTTTGGGAGACAACGACCACTGCAGTCAAGTGTTGTTACTTGAAGTAGTAGTTGAAAAAATCTGTTTTCTTTTGTTTTATCGTGTTTAGATAGCGATATTCTATCCCGTCTGTGAAGTTTACACAAACAAACTGATTTATCAAGTGATAATCACGGCGATGTGGTCGCTAAGCGACAAAGTCCTTTATATAAAAATAAAAAGTGAAAAATCATAAAACTTTTTTTTTTGTTTTATCTTTTTTAGATCCCATCATGATTGTCTTTGGAGTTTCGCTTGCTAAATTAATTTGAACTTGTATTTCGAAAATTTTATTGACAATCTACAATAAAATTTTAGTATGACTTAGTGGTTTTTAGATTTGGTAAAAATCAAGGAGTTTGATTGGTTTCATAACTCTCGAAGCTAACAGTCGAATTAGTTTTTGTTCACAGTTTTCATCTTAGTTCATGGTCATTGTTCAAGGAACACCATTACTAGCATGTTTGGCAGTACGTAGCAAGTCTGTCTACCTATATTCAGCCTAGTTTATCAAGTTTTAGGGTGGGTACAAAAGCTGTGAAACCGCCATTTTAATTCCTAAATAAAAATGAAAATCGGTCCTTAGCCAAGAGATTGTGTATAATGGTATTGGTGGTCGTTACTCGTTACATAAAGGTTCATAGGCTCCCTTGAAATAAAAAAATAAAAAATCGAATCATATCATTTATTACTTTGTCATTATTATACTAAACTTTATTTTTTATTCGCTGCGGAATGGGCCCGACTCAGAATACAGCGCTCAACACATCTTATGAGAATGTGTGAACCTTTCTTAACCCTGCAATGACGGGGTTAAAAACTATGAACTAATCATAACTTTCTCACTTTATCCCAGTACATACTAATTCCATGCTTTATCAAATACCATAGCGTTTGGAATTTTTTCCTCATTTCCCAGTAGTTGTGTTGACTGCCAGTGGTATAATATAACGCACGTGGGTTGGCCGGGTAACGGTCGGCCCGAATGCGACCGGTCTGAGCCGACCCGCGCCGAAGTACAGGCGAAGAGGCGAGCTTCGTTCGGATAACTTCGTGGTATGAAGTTGCGGAGTTGGCAGAGTAGGTATTCTGTTTTTGATTGGCGGTAATTGTTTTTGGAAGCAAGTTAGGAATCATTTGAGTTTAAAAATGCTATAATAAGTAGGTATAGTGTTCGAAACTTTACAGGTTTGAAAACAAGCATTCGACTTTTTGAATGTAGATAACCATAGTATTTTTTTCTAGCAATTTCTTAGCAGGTTACTGATACTGATGTCATCTAAAACATCTCGTAGATGTAGTAATATATTGTCTTTCATGAGGAAATCAGGGAAAGGAGATCCGAAAAGGCTCGTTCCTATTTTATACGGATACTTAAAGACATTTACATGTTTTATTGTGTCAACTTGTGTCTCACTGCTGGGCAAGCAAAGGCCTTCCCGTTTTTCTTACAAACCTCCCTGTCTTGTGCGAACTCTGGCCATGTTGGCCGTGCAAACGCGAACGTTATCAGATCGTCACACCACCTTCTCCGTGGTCTGCCTCGACGGTGATGTCCTCCTTCAGGCCAGTGAGTGACAATCTTTGCCCATCTCTTTCTCATTTACATGTACCTAGTGGTAATTTTTACTTACTTATCCTAGTTTTTGAGAAACACCGAACTGACTTATAGACATGGCAACCCGAACCTTTCCTTTTATTCAAAGTCGGTTAAAACGGATATCAGCTGTCGATCGGCCAGCGATACAAGAGTTATGAAGGAAATGGCTTATTTAATAGCTTGTGATGTGGGACAAGCTGCCAAGCTGTTGTTTGACTTTAATTATTACAGGCATATAGTTTTACTGACCCTCGTACGTAAGTATAACGATTAGTTTATTTATTACTAGCTTTCTGCCCGCGACTTCGCCCGCGTTCTTGTTCCTCCTACCCAACCCGTCGCATCGCATCGCCTGCCCGTCTTATTAGTTAGTTTTCGCTGAGGGTTCTTTCTTAGTTTTTTTTTTCTTTTTACTGGGCTCCTAATACTCCTAGCGTGATGTTAAATAGCCTATAGCCTTCCTCAAGAATTAGGCTATCAAATACAAAAAGATTTTTTCAAATACGACTGGTAGTTCCGGAGATTAGCGCGTTCAAACAAACAAAAAAACAAACAATCTCTTCCGCTTTATTGTTAGTATCTAGATATAGATAAACATAGTAGAGGGACTTCAATCGATCAGGTTAAGCTACGCTTGCCGCGGTTGGTCCGTGGATGGGTGACCATCTTTACATAAGTACCAAGACTCCTCTATGCCTCGGAAAGCACGTTAAGCCGTTGGTCCCGGCGACTGTCATTCGTGGATCTTTGACAGTCGTTACGGGTCGTCAGAAGCCCGAAAGTCTAACAACCAGTCTTACCAAGGAGTTTCGTATTACCCAGTAACTGGGTTGCGGAGGTCAGATAGGCAGTCGTTCCATGTAAAATACTGGTATTCTGCTGCATCTGGTTAGACAGGAAGCCGACCCCAACATAGTTGGGGTAGGCGGATTAGTATCATTGATGTATAAAATTTATAAGTACATCAATGCTTAGTATTAACAAACATAATGCTACTCCTTGATAATATTAGTTTAGATTTCTTCCCTTTCTGAAAGGATGCCTGAAATATAAGGGATATCTATCAGCTCAATCTCACCCACATTAAAGAAATAAATCCATTATAATTCTTGATAAAAAATCAAACTTGTAATGTAAATAACTTAGCTTATCTCCATGAGAGAATCGCTCACTTCCAAGGAATGTAACTGTCCACCCCGTTAGAGTTAGAAGGCGTGAAGATATTAAAGTAAATAAGTCATTAAGTGTTATCAAAGTCCACTTAGCTATTATTATTTAGGCATGTGAAAATTAATGGGAATGGATGCTTCAATTTTCAATTTTACTTGTAGTGGAATAAGATTGGTTTTCAAATGCCCAAAATAAGAACTTGAAATAGTTTTTTTGCAGCTTTTTTATGTCAATTAAAAAACAACATTAATGTTAGAGAACCTAATTATTAAAATATGAAGATTGCCAGAAAACTTTCAAGCTTTCTAGGTTTTCTTTCCAGGTTTTCAGTTTCAGGCAAAGAAAACCTGGAAAAGCATATTTTTATTATCTCTCTCTGGGTATATTATGGTGGCGAAGTGGTAACGGCCGCGACTTACGTGTTGTATGTAGGTCGTGGGTTCGAATCTAGGCAGAAACTACTTTGTGTAAATTATTTCATCACCACCGCTCACAAACGGTGAAGGTAAACATCGTGAGGAAGCATGTCCTAGAACCAAAAAATTCCAAGACAAAGACATGTGACATATCTAACAACACGCACTGGGCCCGCGTGGTTGATTACGGGGCACCGCCACTTACCGTGAGGAGGCCTGTGTCCCAGGTGTCCCAGCAGTGGGAAAATTACAGGCTGATTACGAGGTATATTATATTATGTAACTCTAACCCATGAAAATTACATTTTCTCCATATTTTACTTGAATTTGCCGTTATTTGGTTATCATCTGGAATTTGTCAGTAGCAGCTGGGAGTCTGGATTTTTGCCCAGCTGATGGCAATAGGCTCGCCCCCCATACCTAACTGGCGAACTGTGGGTGCTAGTATGATAGGTGCACGTCTGCCCAACCCTTTGTGGAAAAAGGCGTGATATTATGCCATGTGTTGCTGACTCATCCATAAAAGAAGAAGAAGTACTTACGACTAAAATATTTTTTTTACCAAAAAGGAGGAGGATAAACTTATGTTCGACTTTATGTGTTTTTTTTATAGTAACTCGTGCATTTGCTTCGAAAACTACAATTTGTTGAAGTGGAACTGATGACGAAGACCACAGATGGCCACCGGAACTACTCAATAATAAGTATTTCACGGGTTGCGATTCGATTACTTTAATATGGTTGCTAAGCAATTTATGCTCGTTACAATGCGAAGTGCGTGCGAAGAAAGAGAGCAGTGGTGGCCCAGTGGTATCGGCCGCGACTTACGAATTGTAGGTCGTAGGTTCGAACCCCACCCCGAACGCGCTTTACTTGTGTAAATTATTTCATCACCACTGCTCTCAAAACGGTGAAACCGGCATGTCTTGGAAACAAAAATTCGACGACATGTGACATTACCAATCCGCACTGGGCCCGCGTGTAGATTACGGCCCACTCCCTCTCCCTGAGAGGAGGCCTGTGTCCCAGCAGTGGGAACATTATAGGCTGATTATGTTATGTTATGTACAATACGAATGGTGAAATTGAACTGATGGTTATATACCAGGAGAACTCCTAAACAATTAACGTCCCTGCATCGGGAAAAGCAATATTTTGTAAAATACGATGAGCAAGTAGACATTAGGCTATTGTAACTTAGATAAATTACAAACAAACTCACAAAAAATCGAGAAATAAAAACTTTTTAACAAAAAAAAAATGCGGAACCAACGACACCGACATCCGAAATTAACCCTTTCGCGAGCAATACTATTTACACCTCCGATTTTGGTCTTATTTATTCTAAACATTGTGAAATAACATTTGTAAAACAATACTAATAGATTTCCCCTCTTGCTTACCCCCTCTCCTTTTTTTGAGGTACGGCAATATCTGTGCCAATGCCCGTTTGTGACTTTTTATTTGGCAAAGAAATGCCAATGCCCATTTTGAATTCGTTAATTTATTGTTGCCAATGCCTTGTTTACCTAAGTTTGCTATTTATTTTCATTATTATAAAAATAAAAACACTATTTTTGGCTTAAAAAAGTTTAATTTTAATTGGTTAGGAACGACGTCAATTAGTATTATTAAAAAGTGGTGTGGCAATTATTTTGCCAATGCTCGCGAAAGGGTTAAAGTAATTTTTCATTCTGTAGTGTTTTTTTTTTAAAGTAGATTTTGTTATTTTGATATCCAATCCATCGACCCTTTTTCCTTCTCACCTAACAAGTACCTCTTAACCCTCAAACCGCTGATTAAGTAGTTAAACCTCATTAGTAATAAGTCACTTTGTTCCATTTCAGTTGGACTCCGGTGTTGAATGGATTCTGTGTACTCGTGACTTCGTGAGGTCAAATATCACGAAGTTTGATGACAGCCGACAGCGGCTGTGAACAGGTATGATGCAGTAGGTGGAGTCGGAGTAGTCCGTAAGAATTGAAGTGCCTTTCACGCAAACTTGTCTATTCGTCCGTGAGTGTGGGCTACCTACTTATTATATTTTTAAATGTCTTTCGCGCAAGAATTTTTTCGAGGAAATTTACCTTCGACGGTAGCCGTCGATACGCGACGCCTGCCGCTCGTGTACACACGGCTACACATTAAGCTATACATAACCAGTATAAGCTGACTTCTGATTGTACGAAAAACCTATACAATGCGAGGTCAGCTAAAACTTAAAATGTATAGCTTGATGTGTTCATCACACGCACTCACTGACTCATGTTTCCTAACTGCTGTGATTGACTTTGGCTATCTCAATCTCAAATAACAAAAGCCAATCAAATCACTTGGCATGAGTTTGACTATGAGTTCATGACATTTTGACTAGACTATCAGATGCTGGGTGTTACTAGCTTAACGAGTTTAACTACTGGACCTTCTGCAACAATCTGCACAGCGCGGCACTTCAATTAAAGTGTTATTCAAACGTAGCTGTAAACATAGACAAACGCCCAGTGTAAACAAGCGCGCACCGCGTCACCGCTCGCCTTATCTTAATATTTTAACTTACTATTGCTTGTGTATCGGAATTTGTACACCTTGGGGCTATGTGAAGGGCAGCTTTTCTCTATTTATATTTTTTTGTTTGCTTTATCATTGTTTGTTACTAAGTGCTGATTTTTCAATAATCAGATAAAATCAACCTGAAGAATAAATATGACATTCTTTGATTATATGACATGTTACGTATACATATAATCAAAGATGACATTATCTGTCTAGCCTTTTCCCAACTATGTTGTGGTCGGCTTCCAGTCTAACCGGATGCAGCTGACCAGTTTTACATGGAGCAACTGCCTATCTGACCTCTCCACAACCCAAATACTGGGTAATAAGATACCCCCAGGTAAGACTGATTGTCAGATTTTCGAGCTGCTGATGTAACGAGCTTTCTATAAATATGACAGTCTGACTTAATTTCTATACATAAGCTGTCAAACCGCAATATTAGTTCCTCAGATAAAAATTATTTGACTATTGAAAAAACAAGCCTAAATCTATTTAATGAATAAAAATCTTGAATTCATTTCAATTCTTCAATTCATTGACAGACAACGTACAGCTTAAACCGCTGGGTCTCTAGAAGCTTGAAATTTTGCTCAAGAGTTCCTTATTTAACTAAAACTAAGAAAGGATGTATGAAAATTCTCCCTTTACAAGTGGCCGAGCGATGCAGTAAACTGAAATGTCTTGCTTTTGAATCGTTTTTACTTAGATCATGGTAGGCCTCCAGTTCTAAAAACTTTCAGTGTCGCCCTCGTACACTGCGTAAACGCAGTTGATACTTGCGAATTTATTGATTTATTAACATTGAAAATTAGGATTGACAGTCCTAAAATATTTTAGGACTGTCAATCCTAATTTATTTAAATTATTTTCAAAACTTTTAGCATGGAGATATGATGCTAAAAGTTTTGAAAATAATTCGTGGTCAGCTTTTGTTGGCCAAACTCTAGTGGCTTAGTTTTTTTATAACAACATAACATCACGACTGTAATCCACGGAGGGTTAGTCTGAGGTGTACCTACATATAAGTAAATGGTATGACCGTATGACACACACTACACACTAGATACTAAATTAAATGACTGCCTAACGTACTAAGTATTCAAATAAATACAAAAAAAGGACACTTCGGCGTCAGGTAGGTATATTAATCTTTTCATAATTTTTAACTCATTAATTTCAATTGCTGCAGAGGTCCTGGAACCCTCTAATCACCACGTTTCGCATTAGCAAACACATTAGTAACTAATAAGCAAGCAGACCTGTCACAACAAACACAAGTTAAAAATAAAAACAATAAAGTAAATTTTGTCTTTTAAAATGATTCTTGTTCCATTTTACGGATCTCCAATAATAAATCTAGATACCTAGGTGTAAACATTTAAATATCTAAATTTATTTCAATTTCTAACCAATCTATAGATTTATGTGCGAAACATAAAATAGGTACCTAAATGTTTTAAATATTAATAACAGTTCAACAAATCTAAATCTAAAAATTTTAATTCTACATGGTGATCATTGACTTTTACAAGAGTTCCAATTTCAAAAACCTGTCAGATTAGATTGCAAGCATTTTTGTGAAATATAATATCTAGATCTTTTGCATAGCTTCAAGTTTTTTCGGCTATTTTAGTTATTTTGGATAGCTTACAAAAACAACTAACACTTTATACGTTTTAGCGTTATCCCAATATAATTTTGTTTCTTACTTTATTTAGTTTTGGCACATTTTGGGCAATGTCCATCTAGTTACCTAAAGTAAGTTTTATATGAGTTGTTCTAACTTATCAAACAGATGTGTTGCTGGGGGGGGAGTTTGTTGCGTTTGTTTGTTGTTGTTGTTGTTGTTTGTTTGTTTGTTGTTTAGCTGAGAAGAATCTCAGCTAAAGCACTAGGAAGTGGTGAAGGGCGGGCATTTTTGGGGACTGTCTTATGTAATTTTGACGTTCAAAAAGCCTTTGAATAAATGACATTTGATTTGATTTATACGCTCATAGACATTTTTCAATAATTTTCTTTTTTTTTTCATAGTAGATTAACAAGCAATGAAGGTACGCACGGCTACATATGAAGCTATAACCAGTACAATGCGAGGTCAGCTAAAACTGAAAATGTATAGGTTGATGTGTAGTCGTGTGTACATAACGGCATCACCAGACAAAATCAATCGGCAATGAGTAGGTAATATCTATTTCGGGTTATTTCGTAGTTAAGTTTCAAACAAAATGGCAAACAACGAAATTAAATAAAGCCTTGCCGTTAAAATAGTCAATGGCACTTATCAAAAATTGTCTACAGTTTACATAAATTACATTTTAACATTCATAACTTTATTTTTGCAATAAAAACCTGTCAAAACTTTCGCTACGAACAATAATTTAGTTTTTTTTATCTATTCAAATAAAACGGTGAATGAGTATGAATGTAAATAGGTACCTACCTAATACATAAATTGATTTAATGAACAATATCTATCTACCTTCCACGTGTGTTTATACTAGATACCTACATAGAATAATTTTGCATAATTTTTAGATTCTCATAACTTGTAAAATCATTAAATATTCAAAAAAGAAAGTGCTCGATTTAGGGAAGTGAGGGCAATTGTGTAACACAATCAGTAGCAATGGGTGTCATTCAATTCAACAACATTCATTGCGTTATTAACGTTGTTGAGCAGACACATTTTTTTAACATATGAACCAATGGATTAGCAATATCTTTCAAAATGATTCAGATTGAGATTGACGCAATTAGGCGACAGGAACAAAATCATTAACAAAATGTAAGTGATGAACGAGCGAGTGGACCTCGAACTGCTTTGCGTTTTGTCTCTCAAGAAGTCAAGATATCAACAAATGGGTGTCCATCTCGGCATGTGCTCGTACAATACCTCGCTGTCGAGCCTTTTTGTATCAACGGTACTTTGATTGAATACTTAATAGAGAAGAATTTTGGTAATATTTTTTTTTTTTGCACACGGGTCTTCCCCTGGTGCCTCATTAGCGGCATAACTATGTAAATGTCCATTAACTGCTCCCAATTTACGATGTTTTTTTATTTTAATTTTTTACATATACATTTTTTTTTCTTTGACGTAATGGGTGACAGGGACGTCGGCGCTTGTTGGTAACCATGAATTCAGTACATGATTCAAAACTTACTGTAATCTGAAAACATTGTAAAAGCCAATTATTTTTAAAAGAGTAGGTAACCGTGGAGTTTCTTGTCGGCTCTTCTCCATAGGAAACGACCAATTGGAACCGTGCACCTAGCTTCTGAAGTTTCATAAGTGCCCATGTAGGTTTATGTGAAATAAAATATTTTGATTTTGAATTGTTTGAGCCCAGTAGGAGGCCACTAGCCACGTTACTCCTAGATATTGTGGATTTGAAGGCAGTGCTTCACAAGTTCCGGGCCCGATTTGAGCATTTGTAGAGGCGCTGCGGAGATGGAATGCGCATGATTGGTTTTTTATTTGCTCTGAGGGATGATTCTGTCTCTGTCGGGTTCGGCCGGAGAACATTGCTGTATTTCTCTGGTTGATCGAGTGCTAGTGACAACTTCTACATTCTGCTGGATCATCACACGATGGTCGATGGACGAGAGCCAATGGTGGCAATATACTAGGATATAATGTGCGTCCATGTCGCGTCGTGTTATTAATGAAAACTACCCTCATTTTTCATAAAAATTCAATGAGAAATTCGTGTGGTCGCTAATGATTTTATGATTGTGTAACAAATTTAGTTTTTTTTTTTTTTAATTTTTGTAGTTTACTCTGGCTGTTTGGCCACCTTAATACACCACCCATCTTTAATACCTACTAAGAAAAACAAATGCCATGTGCATTAAAGCTGTCTGACGATTTCTTAGTTTGCCAGCTGCCAGTTCTTAGCTAAACACGAAATAATAACGAGAACATTTCAAAGGAAGCGAAACCATGTGTAATGTATTGTAGGTACTTTCCAACTTTCATACATTCGGCAACTTTCAAACTCGTATAACAAATTCTATCTTTCGAATTTCGAACTGTACCTATTGTCAAATTGTCTGATGGTCCCCGGAAACATTACACAAAGGCCAAATTTTTTCACAACCAGTTCCCAGAAAGCGCAGGTACTGCTGAGTATCGGGTACTTATTGTACTTGCTTAGGTAAAAATTATTAACAGTCCGTCTTGGGTCTCTGCACGTCCTTATTTTTAAGGAATTTTAATTTACGAACGCGGTCAGACAATGGCGAAATAAAAAAAGAAATGGAGAAAGTTTTTATCGAAATTTTGAATGTTTCGAAATTCTAGTTTCGAACAACGCGGTCTATGTTTGTAAAATTTGAATACGGAATGGTATTTTTTCGTGCATTTTATTTGACTATTCAGTGTATTTTGCAGTATTTTGCGTTAGTTGAAATTGAATTTGTAAATTGGCCACCCTTTCTCTTCTTGTATACATTTTTAGGAATTTTGTCTCTTCTAAAAAAAAAGGCTCAGTTTGAATCTTCGAAGACTAGCTGGACCTACCTAACTATGCGGGCTCGTGGTGATTGGATCTGTGACCACAAACTCAAAAGCCCACAACAGAAAACATACATACATAATCAGCCTATAATGTTCCCACTGCTGGGACATAGACCTCCTCTCTGTGAGAGGGAGTAAGCCATAATCCACCACGCGGGCCCAGTGCGGGTTGGTAGATGTCACTGTCTTCGAATTTTTGGTTCTAGGACATGCGTTTCCTTCACCGTTTTGGAAGCAGTGGTGATGAAAATTATTTACACAAAGTAAAGCACCTGCCTGGGTTCGAAGCCACGACCTACAACTCGGTAAGTCGAGGCCCTTACCACTGGGCCACCACTGCTCTCTATCGCTATAAAGACTAACTAAAATCCATAGTTCACAAAAAAAAATCTTCCAAAATCGTGCCTAAATAATTTATTAACAATAAAAGTAATGGCCTGTTGGTCAGAACTCAGTCACGCCACTTTATTAAATACCTTTTTTGACAAAAATATTTCCGCCCCAGGTCGGTTACCCTGGTTATTGATCAGTTATTAAAAGATGTGTGGGCGCATTGTGACGTCACAAATGATGACAAGAAAAACAAGTTGCGGAACAAGTCCGATTGTAGATTTTTTTATGTCAATGTGCATGATTGTAAAGGAAACGTGTCTTAGATCTATGAAGAATGTACCTATTGGTGTGTGTCTGAAATAAAAATAATTTATTTTTATTTATAATAAAAATAAAAATAATTTATTTTTATTTATAATAAAAATAAAAATAATTTATTTTTATTTATAATAAAAATAAAAATAATTTATTTCAGACAAAAAAAGTCCATAGACAAGGCGGGGTTTGTTAGTAACAAGAATTTAGCTTATAGCTAATGTTAGTAATTTAAAAAGCAAATGATACTGCACAAATTGTTAGGCTTACCTAATCAAAAAAAAATCTAATTCAATTCTAATTTTTTTCTAATTTCAAATATGATATATTTGAAATTAAAAAAAAGGGGTTAATTAGGTAGGTAGGTAGTATAGAAGTAATAACCTGCTGTTCTCAATTCTAAGTTGGGAATCAAGAAACTATATAGACAGAGAAAGGAACACATCTATAAGAGCTAAGCCAGGAGTGACAGACATCCTCACCAAGCCAAATGCAATGGAGATGAACGGGTCAAATGTTACGGACCCCCCACCCAGGATAAATGGAGAAAAGTTCTGACAGAATGGTGCCTAGAGATGACAAACGAAATAGAGGTCGACAACCTAAAAGATGGGAGGACGAACTCAATCTCACAGCAGGTCCAAGCTGGAGAAAAGTTGCAAAAGATAGAAAAAAAAGCAATGAAAATCGTTAGAGGTGGCCTTTGCCAAGCGGCACACTGAAATCCAAGATATATTATAACTCGGGAAGGAAAATAACAGTAATTAAACTGGCACAAGAAAAGAGTTTCAGAATGACAGGGCTATATTGATTGATTGAACCTGTTTAAAGATGATAAAGTTACTGCTGGATATAGCTGTGTCTACTGTCTAGTGAAATCTAGTCTCTCCAATAAAAAAAAACGATCATACTGATTTTGTTAGCTTTCCGAGTCAATTTATTTTCCCGCTTGGTAAATAGGAGGCTGAGCTCTTCTTAATCTTCTTGTTCGAGACCAAAAGCTTACTTTTTGGATACCATCATCATCATTTCAGCCCGGAATCACCCACCGCTGGTTAATAGGCGTCCTCTTTTTTCTGCCATATGTCCGTTCCGAGTGACCCTCATCCATATGTTTTCCATCAACCCATAGTGCTTTTGGACGGAACTGGTTTCATTGGCTACCATTCGGTCACAGCCTTGCTCCATCGGCCATATCCTTTTTTTGTTTTTTTTTTTGTTTCCATGGTGGAAAATCCACTCTGTCAGACTCTTTCTGACTGAAAACTACCCCGGTGTTCCGTCTCACACCTACACTGGGGATCGCGGGAAAGTATGATCCTTCTGCAACCCCCGACTGATCGGTCATCTCCTCGTCTAATTAGATACCATCGAATCATGGAATACAACGAATCCCCATCAAAATTTTTTTCACAATTCCTCCCCTTGCACCTGGGTTCCTACTGAGCACGTTGTCTTTCAGTTTTGAGCTCGAAATTTTCAACTGTAGACCTTTACCTTGAAAACCACTCTTGCAACCCCTTGACTATAACGCAGAATAACGCTTTAACAACTTTTTGCTCTCCAAAGACTTCCAGTTCCGCCCCCTGTAGTTTACCTTGAAAATCATGGGAGAAAACTGCCACAAATAACTGGCTAAAATGGTTATACAATACTGTCCATTATCATTTAAAAAGGGTAATTTTGATATTAAAACTTATGCTTATGATGATATAATACAGGAAACTTCGAAGATTCTTGGGTATATTAATAATAGGACATCTGCAATCCGAGTAAGCTCGGTTGATTCTAAAAGGGGGATCTTGTTAACATTTTTTGCGTGCGAGGGTATCGCAGCTTTTATTATATATCAGTGATTGTCGCATTCATGTTGGGATAAGTGAACCTTTGTGTGCCCGAGGGTTGCGAGCTTAGACAGTTTTTTATGGTTTTGTTCGAGATTTTTCTTGAATTTTGTAGTTTGTATATTTTTTAGGTCTTGTCTGCAACGATGGGTGTTTGTTGTCTATCGTTGCGAAATTTACTGAGATATGTGGCAGTGTTTAGTAGCATTAATTTGCACAAGTTAAATAAAAGCTTTTAAAAAAGCAACTTAGTTCGCTAATTTCTTGAGTTCTATCCAGCTGGCTGTCTAATTTTATCGCTTATGTTGGAATAGTGAGGTTCTATCAGATTGTAAAAACTTGATATCTTACTCAGAAATAATACATATCCTGTGTGTATGATGTTTAATCATTATGCCCATATGATAATTTATTCCTTTTTTTACTCGCCCAAAAACTCCAAAATCGTGACAGCCCTTACATCAAGTACTTATGTAGGTACCGTCTGCGGGACCAAAGACTCCTGCGCAGGTGTGCGACCCATTGATGTGATCTGTCGGCTTCTCTACCTCGCTTCCTATGCCACAGCTGCGGAACCCAAGACCAGTTTAATTCACAGTATGTACAAGTATTATTTAAGAGAGGATGGTTTGATGTTTATAATATATTTAAATTGCGTTTTATTGGGAGATATCTTTAGTTTGTTTGCTTTGAGTGCCTGGTTCAAGTTACCCTTGATGTATACGATTTTATAATACCGTTGCCTTTCATAGCTCCGTAATACACTGGCCAATCAATGAGTATAATCTTGTTAAACAGATTGGCTGTTTTTGTAGACCTTTGACCGTCGTTACGGGTCGTCGGAAGAACGGAAGTCTGAAAACTAGTCTTATCAAGGGGTATCGTATATTGCTCAGTAACTGAGTTGTGGAGGCCAGATAGGCAGTCGCTCCATGTAAAATACTGGTATTCAGCTGCACGCCGTTATATTGGAAGCCGACCCGAACATAGTTAGGAAAAGGCTAGGCAGATGATGATGGTACCTGAGTAATTTTGCGTAATAAGCTATCTTTCTAAGTTACCTGAGTATTTTTGTCCAAAATAACAAATTAACCAATATTATTCTTAGTTCTTTAATACTTAGTCGTAATTTCTAATAAGAGCAGTTTCAAAGAATTGGATTTGAATTCGTCGCAATGCAAATTTGCATCGAACTCGCTGACATTCAGGCTCACTACGTTCGACCTTTTATGCACCCTAATTGCGTGTTATTAATCTCAATCTGAATAATTTTGAAGGATTTTGCTAATCCATTGCTCCAGATATTTGAGAAAATATTCTGCTCAACAACGTAAAAAACGCAGTGAATGTTGTTGAACTGTCATTCTGTCAAAATGAAAGCATTTGCTATTGTTTACGCAATTCCTATTAGCAGAGCTGTAGGTACTTTGATAGAAATCTCGTTCCAAATAACATTAAACATTGATTATCAAAAGCCATTGTTTTCTGAACCCTTTTGCAGTTAAATATAAAACTTTAGCAATTAACAACAATTTATTTGACCTATCACGAATTGAAATCAGTTTCCTTTCATCGACTATTGTAAGTCGTTGTTTGCGTGGGAAAACACTTATTTGCGTAATTGTTTAATTGATTATGGAAATGTTGGTACCTACTGTTTACCGTTAAGTTTGATGATATTGCAGAAGGTACCTATCTAAATGAATAGTCATGATGTCGTCACCTCGTGTCTCGACTGTCTCGAGCCTTGCAGTTTTTAACCTAGTGAATAGATGGCCCATCTCTTTTGGATCTGTTCTGTGTCCGGGCTTGGTTTAGGTACGTTTAGTATCTACCTCGCAATTCTTTAATTAACGTAGGTAAGTACTTACTAAGGAATTTGACCTAGTGAAAAAGATACTGCGATAGCCAGCTATCTATTTTCCATACATTAATTATGACAACATCCTAATTTTGTGCCTACCTAGACTACCCGTCTACTAGATACTGCGTATCTAGAATAATAAAATTATCAAAAACAAACGCATAATTTCAAGTGATCGAAATAGGTACCTAAGTACCTACAGTTGTGTAATTTAGTCTAGACGGCGTGTTTCCTCCTCTCCTTGGAGAGTATTATGTTCTGTGGTTTCCTCCGAATAGTAGGTAACTCGGTACCGAGGTATCGGTAGGTATCTTCTTATCGATGGCTATTTAATTCACGTCACCCGTACCTAGGTACAGTCAACAAAAGAGATAAGTATGCAGGATCGTCGGAAATAGTTGAAGTTTAGTAAGAAACCGAGATGGTTGTTCTCGAATAAAATTTAATTTAATTAATAGAAAACAAACAGCTCATTTATCAAATTAAATTTCAGTCGACAAAATCCATCGGTTTCACACTAAACTTCAGCTATATCCAACGGTCCTGCATACTTATCTCTTTTGTTGACTGTACGTACAATTTCTACATGGAACAACACAGTACATGATCCTTTATTTCGTAATCCTTTATGAAAGACCCTATGTACTTGTACTTTAAGATTTAAATTAACAACAAAGGGTCCGCCAACTGTAGGTAACATCTTATTACGCTCTATTTAAACTCAATGCCTGTTATGTATTTTCTAATAATAATAAAACCGTTAACACTAAACACGTGTAGACCTTTTGGCATCACCTGACGTGACCTTGGATTCGGACTGCGCTGTCCTTGGACCCCGACTAAGAGGGGCCTAAACAAAACGAACGCTGGGACAATGTTATGGCCGTTAAACAAGTCCTCGATGAATGCTCCGGAAGGTTGCCTCCCCTTTTTTTTTTTTTTTTTTTTTTTTTTTTTTTTTTTTTTTTTTTTAAGGATGGGAAATCATCCAATGACCCCTCCCGCTCTGGGTGGAGCGGAAGGGAGTGTCAGACTCTTACTGACTAAAACCCATCCGTGTTCCTTCCTTAGCCCTTTATGTTCCGGGGCAGCGGTAACCCTTTCGGACAATCCCGCTGCCCTTTCGGACAATCCCGCTGCCCAGGTTGCCTCCCCTTGCTTTATTTTTCTATGGAAATCAAAAACGACCGAAGTGACATTACGCAATCAATTTGAAAATTGACCGAAAGATTTGACGTTTTGGCATGTAATTCATTGAATTTTTGAACGTAAACATTAACAAGCCTTTTCAAATCATGAAGGGGCTTAAAATTAAAAGTCCATGTGAAGGGGAGAGTCATTTGACATTCTTTTAATACCTATTTCATAATTAGTTTTTCGCTTTTCTTTGCATACTAACCGTTATCTCCTGGACCAATTTCATATTTTTTTTAATAATCGGTGGGATAAAAGCTGTTCCTAACGAAAGGTACAAAAAAAGGAACTTACCTACATCACCGTTTATACCCGAAGGGTCGACCTGGAATGTAGGTAGTTATGCACTTCAGTTCCAGAACACTATTTTAAACATTTGTACCTACATAGTACAAGTTAAGAGCGTTTACGACGTACGGCATTTCATACAAACTTTCAAGCCCTTGTTTTTCGAAATGAATGAATGAATAATTTAATGAAACTTCATACACATAAGCAGGATACAAAGGTCAAAAAAGTTAGTAAAGAACATTTTCGAAATGTCTTATTTAAAAAAAAATAACTGGAAATATCTGTTCGTATGGAAAATTTAAAATCGGTCTAATTTGGCTTTAACACTATTTTTCGAAAATGTTCTTTGATCTTTGTATCCTGCTTATGCGTACGAAGTTTCATTAAAATTGGTTCATTCATTTCGAAAAACAAGGGCTTGAAAGTTTGTATGAAATGCCGTACGTCGCTAAACGCTCTTAAGAAGTGCGTTTGCCTGTAAGTACTTACATAAAATAAAAAAATAACATTTTAATGGGTTCATAGCTCGTTTTAATTAAAAAATTTGCTGCGTGTGTGTGCTCATGTTCTTACATCACTAACCTGTTTGATTCCCCTCTGAATCGAACCTCTTTTGTATGAATGAGGAATGAGGGAGGCGTGGTGGCCTCCAATTCCTTGAACATTGTTCTCCGTACGGGGAAGGCAATGGAAGTTTGGAAGTGAACCTAAGTAGGTACATTTCAGAATTCTGCTGACTAAATTCAAAGACACACGTGTCGAAGTGTTATTGGATTTTTCCAATGGAAAATTTCTCAGTAGCAGCCTGTATCCGACCTGCTTGCCCTTAGCCCGGAGTCTGTAGGTATGTGCCCGGTTTATGGCAACAGGCCCACTACCTATTCGATAGGACTTGAAACATTTCTGGCGAGAAATCTGAGTGTATTATAAGTACACATGGAATACAGGCGTGCTGTTATGCAGGTAGGTACGTAATACGTATTTCGAGATAATTATTTTCGACTGGGCAGTTACTACTACCAAGTAAATTCTTTTATATTATACCAAACAAAGGTCCTGCAGGTACTGGTTTCATAAAACATGCATTATGAACCTGGAATTCTTCAAATCTTGAATAAGTAACGGAATTGGGGTCTTTCAAGGTCTTTAATTATTGTGCCATTTGTAAATGCGGGAATGGTCACAAAGAACTGTAGTTGTACGCAAAAAAAAAAAAACTGTAGCTGCTAATAAATGAAAAAGGGTATTTTTCAATAGGAAGCTGTTTTATTTCTTACACGTGTACATTTCATTTTTAATACTGGATCGGTTCTTTTTTTTGTGGAGTAGTCAGTTGATAACGTGGTATTCTTAATTATAGTTACGCTATTGGCCTTAAAGGACAAAGCAGAGTTTACCCTTTCTACATTACAGTAGGTACCTACGACTCCTTGATATCTGTGCAGACTTGTTTTTGGTCATGTATATGTCACAGCCAACTGGTTAAATTAGCCGTTCAACTAACGGCCTGAATGATATTCAATTACAGTTTAGGTTGGAAGTCTGTAACCAATCACGCGCGAGCCGAATTGGTCTCAGTAATTAGGGCATTGCACCCCAACCAAGTGGGTTAGGTTAGGTTAGAACTGTGATCAACCGCGTGCGAGCCGAGGGAGGAAGCGAGGCGAGCACTACTTCTAAAGGCCAGGCCGAACAGGTTCAGGTTAACTGAACGGCTAATTTAACCAGTTGGCTGCGACATATATTTGATTAATTACATTACAAACTTCTCCGGCAGCTTAAGGAACACTCTTGGTGGACTTTTTATTTTGTAATTCTGTTTTCCTCTACAGGATCAATTTAATTTGCGAAACTCCGCAGACGTGGTTTGTATCGATTAATACAAAAAATGTGTTGATTTTATTTTTTTGGGGTTCACGACCCTGTGTAATGTTAGTCACTTGAAATATCAGTTTAATTGTGTAAACTTCGCAGACATAATGGTTGTCGATATCTAAACACGATAAAAAAAAAAAACTTTTCAATTCATAATTCATGTAACTACTTACTCTACAAGATGTAGTTAACAAGCTGAAATCGATCAAGCCGTTTAGGCTACAGAGCGTGCCAAAGAAATATACATACATAAACTTTAAAAACATAACCCTCCTTCTGGCGTAGTCGGGTAAAAACTAAAAAAATATCATGTGTTAATTTTTTTCCATTTGTTTAGGTAACGATACCTACCTATCACGTCTGCGGAGTTTCGCTAGCTTATGTAATTTGCTCCTGTGTCTTTGATGCGATTACACTTTGGTTAATTAATGCTAATTTACAGGGTGGCAGGGATATCGACGCGCAAACTATTACCACATTACCATGGGTCAGCAGTACATGATTCTGAACTGTATTTAGTAATTTATTTTGCTCAAAATGTGTCGCTTATTATTTTTAGATTGCTGCTAGTTAGCCTTAGAGTCAGTTCACACCGAGACGCGACGTTGCGCGCAAATTTTAATAGAGCGATTCAAAATATAATATTAACTACACGAAAAGATATACACATTTCATTGTGAGAATTCAGAATACGTTGCACCACGCAGCGCTGATCACTGGCCTCTTCCAGTATCGTCGCGTCTCGGTGTGAATTGACCCTTACCATACAAACAACACTAGGCGTCAGATAATAATGGTTCTGCCTAAAACAATGGGCGCACTTCAATCTACTTCCTGAAACTATTTTATTCAGCCAAAAACAACTATTCCTAAATTTTATAGTGTGGAATTTGCAGTTTTATAAAATACATACTCGATGACCCTGACAACATTTAGGAAAAGTCGTTCGGAACGATAGTGAAAGGACCTCGAAAGATCATAACTGTCAATGAATGAATTAAAATAATAATTCATATCTGTCACACGCAGTTTAGGAACAAATGAAATCACAAAAGTTACTCGCTCTCTCGCTGACAATAAAACACAAACTTGGTTTCCACCATTTATTTGAATTTTACTAAAAAAATTGAATAAAAAATATGGTATTTCAACAACATGTTATTTAGAAATGAATAATATACAGTTGTAGAAAACATTGTCCCGTACTGTCGCCCTAGTGTTAACAATATTATTTATTATGGTACAGTTGTGGTAGGTGCGACGGCCGCGTCTGTCGGTTGGAGCGCCGTCCCGTGCGTCGGGTGTGTCGGTCGGTCGGTCGGTCGGTCGGGCAGTCTGTCGGGCAGTCTGTCGGGCAGTCTGTCGGGCAGTCTGTCGGGCAGTCGGTGTCGGACGTGGGTGCGCGGGCTGTGATTATGCTTCAATGGTGGGACGGCGCGTTGTGTTGTCAGTCTCACTCGCTGCTCTTAATCTAATCTTCTTCTTCGCCGCTCTCTGACTCTGGAATGAAATAATAACTTTATTAGAATCGGCGCATTAGAAATACGTACATTCATGAGGAATGTGTTGACAATGTAAACGTTAACAAACATTAAATCTGCTGCCTGTTCACGTTAGGTGTTGTAGACTACAAAAACTAGTGAGGTTCCATACACCTAAATTATTTTGATCAAAAGCTACAGGTTACAGCACATTACGTCATCACAGGATGATCCATCATCATGCAAGAGCAAAAAGCTTTCATAATCATGATTATGGATCATCACTATTCAGTTTAAAAAATGGCAATAGAAAAAAAATCTGACAACTTGCCCTAACATCGTGCATTGGACGATACCTACTCTTACGCACTGGGCACGCGTGGTGCATTACCCACTCCCACTCACAGAGAGGAGGCCTGTGTCCCAGCAGTGGGAACATTATACGCTGATTATGTTTATGTTATCTCTCAACTGAATATTAAAATAATAAGCGTCATATTCGTTTACCTTCCTCGGCGCTCTGTAACCACTCGACAAACTTCTTCATCTGGTCGAGGAACATCATCTTGCCCTTGCTGGAGTTGGACTCGCGGTACCACTTGAGGATCACCTCCTCGGACAGCACATTAGTCTTGTACAGCATCACCACCAGCTTGCTGAACGCGCGCATGAAGTTCATGTTCTCGTAACAGTACTCTTGCACCTGTGGGGAGAGAAAAAGGATGGTTAATCTAGCCCGATTATTTATTGAAGTCTAGCTTCTGTCATCAGCATTTCATTTTAAGCGTATGAACAGTGGGTTGCCGTGTGTGTGAGCTCCGACTTCAAGGCGCCATTATCACGGACGAGAGAAGTGTCATCAAATTCTCGCCGCGATCATGCCAGGAGAAGTGGTACGCGCACGGCTTTCGTACAAACTAAATAAAAACATTCAAAAATAACTATTATTTAACATACCTTAGTAAGTAGCGCCTGCTCAGCCTTAGCGGACTGCGCAAACGCAGCCAACAGTGGCGTGTAGTGACGCAAATGTTTGGCCGCCTGCTCCGCCAACAGCTCTTCTTTCTTGTTCCATTCACCACGCGACATCACACACTGCCATATCTGTCACCAACGTTGGACAAACATTAGTATGTTGAACTTTATTTGTATGGGAGTTAGCAAAATTTTGTGTTGGATCAGACTGCCATATCGACAAGGCACAAAAAGATGACGTATCAAGCTTAGGACGAACCGAAAGACTCGGTCTGAACTAGCTCGAAACGATTTCTAGTTGTACTCCGACTCGTCATCGAGTATCATCATTAGAAATAGGAATTTTAGAATAATTATTTATGTACATGTACACCATACTAATTACAGATAGAAATGTAGAAATTTACGTAGGGTGTCACAATGGGCGGTCTTATCGCTAAAACCGACATTTTTATTTCTGTATAGTGTAAAATGATTAGTCATGGTTTTAATTTTACAAGCAATTTTCTGGGTAAATTCGAATAGAAGATTCGTGGCAGAATATTTAGCCATCGTGGGGCACAGACAATTTTTTTCGGGCGCTGGGTTTCGTCGAAAATCCAACAGTGTGATTTTTCGACGCGCTGGGATGTGCTTTGTTGGATTCTCTAGCGAGAGTTGACAATCCAGTGCACCAAAAAAATCACCCGTGCCAACCTGGGTTTAGTACTTTCTCGAGTCGTCTCGTTCCATCGTTGTATGATCGCAAATTCTTTTGCTAAGCGAAAAGACACTTTAGTTAATTATCTCTTGAAAATATTGTCTAGCAACAAATATTGCCTTTTTCTAATTTTCATATTTTTGCCTATCCCAGTCACAAAATGGCGCTCGGTACTCACAATGGCAACAACTTCATGCTCTGGAATTGCGTGCTTGACGGCCATGTCGCGCAGCTCCTGAATGAGATCCCTGATCGGCTTCTCCTCCGCCAGCTCGTCGAGAAGCGCCTGCGTCAGCTCGCGACGTGCCTCCTACACACGGACATAGATATGTTAATACAAAGTATAAGAAGGGTTAGGATCTAAAGGTCACGAAATCAACATCATCATCATCATAAAAAATATACTTTCAAGAACTAATTATGGGCCACTAAAATACTCTGCTGTTTTTTCTTTCATCCCTACATTATTACACCTGTGTACACCATTGTTAGCGGCGCACAGCATTTAATTCATAGCTAATAATATCAGATGTATTAACACTACACTATACTATTAAGTATCAGAGTAAAATGGCTGTCACTTCCGGAGGGACATGACGAAATTATAAGGGTTGTTATTGTCATTTACCTAAGGAACAGCAGTTTTAGGATCATTTGAATTTTTTATATTAGGTACCAATACCCATCACATCTGTAATTTCGCCAGCTAATTAAAAAATAGCTGGTATAAAACTTCGTTCCTGTAAAATAATTTTTCTCAGTGATTGCAAGGTTCAAACATAAAAAGAAAGATTACCTGCGAGGCCTGGGCGCGATGCAGCCGCAGCAACTCGCTGAGTCCCCTGGAAGCGAATGACGTAGCCAGCACATCCTCACTGCGACGGTTCAGCGGCAGAAACTCCAGCAGTCTGAGGAACAAACATTATGTTGTTATAAACGCACATTAAAAAAATGTCAAAGAACTGTGTAAAATCCATGTTAGTAGTTATTAAAGTTACAGATGATTAATCAAAGAACTGAACTAAAAACGGCTTCATACATTATTTTCAATGTGTCAATATTCAGCCTGTAAACTACTGTAATCAATAAAGGTAACAAAGAACAGTTTTAAAACCACCACACCCGACAGACAGATTACTGACCACAGTAGTCTTTACTACTTTCACTGTCCACAAAGTAGACACTATAGTTAAATAATCAACCTGAAGCATATGTGGTTCATTCCGTAGAAAATAGAGAGAATGGGTCAATAATCCCTTATTCACGTTCCGCAGGGAAAAGGCGAAATTATCCTGTATGTAATGCAATGTAGCGGCATTAATGACTATGTCGCAATGGTACGACAAGCCAGTACAATGACGCATTGCTATACCCTAAACCTGTAATAGCCGAATTTTACAGAAAATTCGTCAGAATGCGTTAGTTAGGGAATTTTTCGCTAAGCAGCATAACCTCGCCTATCCATAAGATATAAGTTGCTACCGCCATCGCCAGTTCAACCTAGGTTTGCCGATCTTATAGAAAAATGCAAAGCGTAAACGTCTCATTTTAGAAGGGTTATGGGTTGGGTGACTACAGACACATTTGACAATTTAGCTTTATCTTCAGGATGAAAATTGCATCTGTGATGCTTTTAGTGTTGCAGATATAAATACAGGAGGTCGCAAAGACATCGACGCGCACACTGTATCAATGAATTCAGCAATTGAGTTTAGACCCCTATGAAAAATTAAATCTGCCGTTTCATAGAAAATTGATACCTACGCGGTCAAAATGTATGGAAGTGTTTTTTTTTTTATAACTGATGAAAAATGTCTACTCAGGGGGTTCTGAATTCATGGTAAATGGTTGCACGTCGATGTCAATGCCATCTTGTATTTCTAGTGTCGCATCACCCACCTGCCTTCAAGTTGCCCTCTCTTAAGTGCGGTGACGAGGGTATTGACGCCGCGCTCTGCCTTCACAGTAGCGAACACCTCCAGCACAAACTCCAGAGCGAGGTTGTCTTTCAGCAGATGCTCGTTCACCAACACCAGCAGGACCGACGGCGGCACACAACCGTTGCCTAGAGATAACATGGGGTTAGACAATATGGAAATTGTAAAAAATTATTAACTTACCGTGGTTAATAAAAAAATTAAGGCAGTGCAAAATACAAAGTAAACAGATTTAATTAAAATGTAGGCTTCTTTCCAGACCCAAGAATTTACATTTATAAACCGTTTCAACATTATTTCCAAAAATAGTAAACAATTATAGAGATGATAATAATTCAACACCCTTCACTTCTAAATACCATCTACACAGGAGCTAGCTTATAATTATATCATATTCGAGCATTATTCTTAAAAATTGTCAGAACTTAAAACCCTTTTTATACGATTTTACGTAAAAACGCTCGAAGAAATTCTTTTTCTCATACCGACGGCTGTATTTTAACTTACAATTAATAACAAGTTGTTCCAAATTTCACAGAAAATGTTTCGTTTGTACCGGCAAATAAGTTTTTAACTATTTACAAAGAAAAATGTCGTGCAGCCACATATAAGCCCATGCAATGAGCATGTTCCAGTGATGACCGTACTTTTCTATAGCACAACTTCGACACCGCGCAACGCAGTTCACGTTACATGGCTCTAATCGTGTGCATATTATATACTCTTACAAATTATTGTTATTACTAAATGAGCTCGGCGCGGCGTGGCCCGGGATCGAACTCGGGACACGTGCGTAGCATGTGTGAGGTTCGGCGCAAGGCTATGAGAGCATCTAGTTATTTGGTGAAATACGTGTATGGTTTGATGATTCATTTTAATAACACGCGTTTTGGTAAAAAAAATAAAAATTGTTTCCGCTTTTTTTTAGATGGCGCTATTTTGTACTTTTACAATACCTCAAAAAAAGCTGATTTTATATGGTTTATTTTACTCGTATTTTATTATTATTGATAAGCATGCGTTTGACCAGTATCTCACCTGATGATAAGCGTTGATGTAGTGGTCGGTGGAGTACGCTTTCGTAGAAGTAACTAAATAATTCACTCTACTTGAAGATCCATGTTATAGATTTGAATGCAAGATGAATATTATATTAGATACTATATATATATATATATATATAAGGTATTACATTAGATACGTACCGATCCATAGTGCGGTCATACGAGCGAGCTTGATACGCTGTAGCGGCTCGAAACCCTTGAGGTACACAAGCACCTGAAACAACAAACAAAATTGTAGATATTGTTCCGTTTTGCACAGTATGACAGGCTGATTTGACTCTATATTTTTTTTTGCCACATCTGATTAAAGATTATACATAGTCAATACTATATTATTTTATTACCAGTACTTGTGCTAGGTACAAGTGTCGCTACTTGTTCTTTAGACCAAATACGGTTTTAGATTTAATTCAGACCCCATTATAACAAAGAAAAGCCTGGGCTGACGACATGTGCGTGTCGTGATAAAAAGTAGCGCCATAATTATAGGAAATGAGTAAGCAGTTTCATTTGATAGCATGTACACATGGTACATATATGTACAGCAGCATAATCGCAGCGGATAAATTGTCGAAGTTTACAAAATCGATTGAGCCTAATAGTAATGTTTGGGTATTGTACTGAAATTTAATTGGCTTGGTGCCAAGTATTGACTGTTACAAACAATATCAGTTTCGTGTTATTTATTTAGTTCAAAGAACATAATTAAATACTATCACGAACAATGTCGCAATGTTGATTACCTGCTTTCTTTATGGCATTTTTAAGCTATATCAGCTGTTTGTCTAGTTTGGGACTCACTGGCAAATATTTGTAATCTAGCTGTAGGTAATATTTTAAGCTAGACAATTTGCTGTTAACATTGTGAACCTGCTTACTTTATTACTTACACAATAAAATATTTTTTAATTCTATTCTATAATCTAAAATTCTTTTAGTTTTAAAAATCATATTTAGTTAGTTATAAATCATATTGATTTACCATTTATTTTCTTTGCAATATTCACAACATGATTTAAAGATTATCATCGTCCCTTTCTTTTACTTTAAATTTACCTTGGTAACACTAAAATTAAATATCATGTAACCTTACCTTTTTCATCTCTTCCTCAAACATCTTTTCCAAGTATTTGTATCGTCTCATCAGCTTCACAAATACCTGTGAACAAAGACTTAATGTGTTAGTATGTGTGTGTGAGGAGTACATGCTAATGTGAGAGTCACTCTTGTGTCAGAGACAATTGAACGAGAAGGGGTTTCTCAACACTATGTTTTCAGGACTCTAGCCATGTTTTTCATCATACAAATAGATTTTCTACAAGATATAGATACTTTTTCGCCGCTATAAGTATTAATTGCTGTAAAATAAGGTGTTCTGTGATTTGGAAATTGCTTGATACTTTACTCTTGGTTTCAAAGTTTATTTTATTGATTAACTTAGAACAAAATGTCAGCCAGATTTCATTTTGTCTTTATTTCAGTAAATTATTGTCTGTTTTGTCGTAATAGTTACAACCTCAAAAACTAATAGGATTGAACTCAGATTTACAAACTTATAATCAAATGAATTAAAGATAACTAAAAATTTAAACCTACATTTTACGCAATCTTTTCCTGGTTGGGGATAGTTTTATACCAAAACTCCTACATGCTTGCTCAAATATCATTAAAAAAAAATCATACCTGTTCAAAGACTCGCATGGACTCCATGTCTTCGTTCGCGGTGAAGATACAGGTGTTCGTTTTCGGCGATTCGCCGTCCATCGACACCGAACCGCCGGGGACTGGCAGAAAAACAGGCTCGTTAGTAAACAGCGGTATTAAATGATGGGTAGTAAAGGCTGGTAGGTAGACGGTCAGGTTTAAACGAACGAACAGGTTTTGTCAACAGTTATGTTCAGGACTCTAGCCAAGTGTTTCATCATTGTAGATTGGTTGTTGGTGGTAGAGTGGACTTTCCAGAAGAGGACTTTTGGTAAATATTTTATTAAAAATCAGAAAATACAGAGTGCAACCTTAGTCTCTTCCTTTATATTAATATACATCAAATTTGTGTAGGGTCTGCCTTGTCAGGCGTCCAGCACAGGTGGAAACGAAGATTATTCTAGCCAGAACTTGAACATTTAGCCGTTTGTGTTATGCCGGGAAAAATTGTAATCAATCACTCTCTTGTATTTTTTTTTGCCAGGATATGCAGTTGGACCCTTAATAATTTTTTAAATTCACGATACTCTCTCCGAAGCACCGAAAATGTGAAAGTCTACTCCTTCACCATTCTGAACATCATTTTTAGACCATGTTAAAAGCCTGGTACTCACGCAGCAGCCCCCCAGCGATGAGCACGTCGAATATGACTTCGCCATACCGCCGGTAGTCGAGCTTCGAGCCAGCCGCGTCTAAGAACTTGTAAGCCGCGTCAAGGTCACCGCCGGCGCGCTCCAGTCCTTGCACGAGCGCGTCGCGGAATCCGTTCGGATCGTACTTCTCTTTCTCATCTGGAATGGAAGAAAGGGAGAGAATTAGAGGGAGTGAATGATGAAATGATTGGTGGTGTTTTTCGGTGTTGTGTCAGAAATAATTGAACGAGAAAGGGTTTCTCAACATCTGTTTTCAGGACTCTAGCCATGTTTTTCATCATGTGAACATGTTTTTAGGGTTCCGTGCCTCAAAAGGAAAAATGGAACCCTTATAAGATCACTTCGTTATCCGTATGTCAAGACCCTTTTCCTCAGGAACGCGTGGAGTTATAAAGTTTAAATTAATATCAAATACTTTAAGGTTGCAATACCTTGAAGCAGTGACAAAATCAAACTTTTAAGTCAACGCAATCAAAAGATACGGGCTTTTATGTACCGGAATCAAAACCTATAGCGTACTTCCCGTTGACCTAGAACCATAAAATTTGACAAGAAGCAATGTCATGTAACACAAGTAAAGGAAAAAATCCTAAAACCTATATTACATTACAAAAAATATATTTTATTCCCGCGATAAACTATTTACATACATACGTACGGAACCCTCGCGCTCGGTGCGCGAGTCAGACTCGCACTTGATCGTTTTTTTTTTTACATTTAGATAGATTAAAAATATGTTCTGTCACAGATCATCTGAATTCTTGCGATTAAAAAATAGTTGCATTCCCACCGGTTTCTAAGTTCTATTTCTTACGACTTTTTTTTTTGTATTTCAATATCAAACCGATAACTCGTCCTCTAAACCTAAACAATGAAATAATCATATTGAAGGAACAAAATATTTAGCACCTTCAGGGCGTGTTGGAACTGATACTTAAATGGGAACCAACAAACTTAAGGCCAGCGAGGTAATGGGCTAGCCTTGATAACTATTGAATTAAACGCATCGACTTAGAAACGTTAAGACTTCTTGGAAGCCTGAATTACAGTATAACCATCCTAATAAAATAGTTACAACTAGATTTTGTGTATTTAGAAATCTCGAAGACGTGAATGTCTTAAGGCAAGTTTGTCTGCCCTTGTCCATTTTAGAATGCTGCGCTGATTAAAACCACATTGTCTTTTAAACAAAGCGTCAAGTTGAATGGAATTGAGTAATGTTTCTTATAGACAATGACTACTGTCCCAAAAGTAACACATTTTAGGCACGTGCTTCAAAATGGATGCCAGCAATAAAATAACACCTAATTAATAATTAAAAACCAAGATAATCAGACAAAACTATCTCGCGACCCAGTAAATGATGCTAACTTACCTAGGTATCCTAGATTGAGTCTAGAAATTGGGCCGTATGTACTAAGACTTGAAACTTATCGCACTGTAACTTTGTACTTGCAATTCATTCCAGTATTTGCCAAGACTAGTTGGATTTAAACTTATCTCGGCGACCTACTTTGGGTGGCAACGATAGCAGTTCTAAGCCTTGGTTGGCTGGCTTGCTGATTATTTTTTTCTTTTAAAATACTTGTTACTAACCGTAGGTGGAGTTTCAGGAAGTAATTGTAAGCTTTGTGTTATCTTTGTACATTTTAAACTGATAGTAACAATAGTAATAACTGTAAAATTGCCTAAAAGATAGCAAAAAATAGCGCCCAATTTAGTTTCCTTATTACAGATTCTTAAAACATTTTCCTACTCATATTTCAAGGGATTTACCCGTAATTTTATTCAAAGATTGAATTTCATTACAAAACAGTACCTACATTTACTCAAAAACCTCATGTTAGGCTGATTATTCAGTCCCACCCACTCAACTAAATTTTCAAACCACGAAAGGATAAGATTTCCAAAAACAGTCATAGGGCAAATGGCTACACCCACTCAAGGCCGTATATCATAATCATAGAGTCATAGACATAACAAAGGGATAGGCAGACTTTCTAAAGTTGACAGATTTATTATACTCGTGGGATCAGCAGTTCTCGAGGTGAGGTTATCATAAGGTCGAATGCATAACTTTCACTTCATATTATAAATCAGTTATCAACTATAACGGTTACAGACAGAAGGGTCACTGGAGTTGCTTTGTTATATTTTAATTCATTTATCCATTATCTTCTAATGAAGACAGTCGATAACGTATCTTTATTAAATCCCTTGCTTGTACTTAATAATTATCTTTGTCTAATAAAATGTCCGTAAAGTTCAAGATGGTTATATAAGATAAATTGTTTTGCAATGTTGTAAATCGTAAATGATTTCCTAATTAGTTAGACTGATAAACAAAACAAGTGACAGCCGTACTATTTAAAACTAAATAAACATGTTTTCCTTTCTTCCCACGTAAACGTAACAAAAAAAAGGAAATTTTATTACGTAAACGTTTCAGGAAGGCGAAGTAACGTGCCAAAATTAGAGCAATTGTGAATTTTGGCAGAAAATAGTACTACTGTATTTTAACATGTAGGCGAGAGATTCTCAATTATATAGAATTGAAGGTCGTTTGCTTGTTGGTAAGACAATGCACACATTGTTTTATAGTGTTGAGAAAAATAAAATTTTGATGGCGTAAAATTACGTTTTTAAATAAAATAACATGAGATTTTTTCGTCGATTGTAGGCAAAAGTTGCAAAACTGACAAAAAGGTGACTGTCGACGGTAATTATTTTTTGAGCAGAGCTCTTAGACTGAAAAGTTGTTGTTTTAGGAAAAGTGTTTATAAACACAATATTATATTCGAGAGCCAAACGATGTTTAGCCGTCTTGATAAAAACAAGTTTGGCGTCATCTTTTCTTTCATTAACTATCTTTTTAAGTTATATAATACTGACCAATGCCAATGTCACGTTTTGTTATTTGTATTCATTAGCATGTGTTTTTATGTAAATATGTACCTCTATTTTATTCTTTGACTTATTCTACTATTGAATTTTAGATGCCGCCGTTTTGAGAAGATAACTCCAAAATGGCGGCGAAACAGTTTTCCTTTTGGAATCAAGTTTGATTTCCGCCTCAGCTTTGAGTAACGCGCACAAAGCAACAGGATTCGCTTGTGGGAAACTATTTATTTGTAATCTTTTATACTTTTTGATTTGTACATCCGGATCATACCGGAATTCCCATCTTGCTTTAGCAAGCAATAATAAGATCTGCAAATGTTACTAGAGCTAAAAAAAATATGCTTCGTGACATCAATTTTTTTTTTCTTTTTGTCTTGCGATACTGCTAATAAATAGTTCGTAAAGCATTGAATAAGATACGTACATAACTATTTAAAATCAATATTTAGTAGCATTTCCTGGATAAAAAGAAAACTAAATGGCAATGAATAAAAATTTATGGAGATATATTTATACCAAATGGGTGTCTTCCTGAAAAAATCTGTCGCCTTAATTTTTTGAGGTTGAAATCTCGGAAACTGCTCACAACCCAAACAGATGTAAGGAATATTTATTAAAGGATGAGTCACAGTCACATCAAAGGTCTGTGAGATCACGTAGCAACCGACGAACGAAGCATATTAATTTTAAATTTAATTCATTTTACCAACTATGTAGTAAACATGAAACTGCTAAAAAACATTAAATAATTCTGGCGATAGGAGATACATTATTACTTCAAAAGTAATAAAATAAGAATGGTGAAACGCCTGAGCACGTGTTTGCGAATTTGGTGTGAACAAACCTTTGGTGGAAACGAGGTCAACCAGTATTGCCCAACCGGTAAAACCATCACGCGTGTGTCCGAAAGATTTGGCAGAGAATACGAGTGGCGAGTCCATTAATCGGAGAAAAAACCAAGATCCTCTAGTACTAGCGTTATTATAACTACTGAGGAGTTCCTAATGGATAACCCAAAAAAAAGCGGCTGGATAGGATCGCAAACCCAGTAACTAAAAAAAACCCAGTAATTTTGAAGGATATTGCTAATTCGTTGCTTCATAACTTCGAAAAATGTGTGTGCTCAACAACGTAAATACCGCAATTAATGTTGTTGAACTCATCATCTGCCTGCCTTTTCCCAACTATGTTGGGGTCGACTTCCAGTCTAACCGGATGCAGCTGAATACCAGTATTTTACATGAAGCGACTGCCTATCTGACCGCCACAACCCAGTTACTGGGTAATACGATACCCCTTGGTAAGACTGGTTGTCAGACTTTCGGGCTTCTGACGACCCGTAACGACTGTCAAAGATCTACGAATGACAGCCGGGACCAACGGCTTAACGTGCTTTCCGAGGCACGGAGGGGGTCTCGTTATGAAAAGATGGTCACCCATCTACAGACCAACCGCGGCATCGTAGCTTAACCTGATCGATCGAGCTGTGCGGCTGCTATTATTTAGCCACGGGCCCCTCCTCCTCAAATGAATATTGTTGAACTGTTAAAATAAAACCCATTGCTACTGATTACGTTACGTAATTATCCCGCAGGACCTCGCTTAGTAAATAAATGCGCTTATGACCAAAACCGAGGCTCTATAAAAAGGCAGATACCAACATTACAAAATCAAAGAAAGCTCGATACATAACAGTTGTGAAGCTTCCTTATAAGCGCGCAACAGACTTTATTCGATGCAAGTCAAAGTACCGCTAGTGTATAAGTACCGTTAAATGTACCACCAGTGGAATATTACCGAGTTACGGAGCGGGTGAGTCCAGTGATCAGCTAATGGCACTACACTAGCCTATAATATCACTTAGGATGATGGAATGGTGTTTTATGTGCACTGTTAGTAAATTAAAGAGCAGTATACAGGTCAGAGGGGCAATTCTCGTAATTTTAAGAAAGTTCACAGTCTGATCTGTCTCAATCTGTCAAAAATACCTTCAATTTCCCTACATTTTGACAAGTTTTTGACATTTATTTGTCGCCGACATGAGACTGCGACTGGATTTTGAAGGTTTTAAATTACGAGAATTGGCCTTCTGATCGAATGGTATTATGAAGTATGAAGTAGAGGTGGTTGATATAGCAATAATCTGTCAAGGCGGGTCATATTTGTAAGCATAAGATGGAAAGAAAGATTGGATATGATATGTCGCGAATTGTGTGCATGAGGTCAGGCGAGGACAAGGAAACCCTAGAGCAATTACTTAGCTACTTCCAAACTGACAAGAAAAGGCAACCCTTAGGTAGGCTATAAGGGAAGGCCCAAGGCCCTAAAGGTATAAGGCCCTTTGTAAATTAGCTCTCTGAATTTTTGATCACTTGATTAAAAAGAGAGCAACATTCAAGTTATTCAAATAATTCACATTAACATTGAGCAAACAAGCGCTTCAGTTTAATACTGTGAAGGACGATTTAATGTGCCAAAGAAACGGATACAAAAGCCTTAGACTAATAATAAACCAATTTCCTTAACCCTTACGTAATAAAGGTCCCTCATCCGTGTACTCTTTGCCAGGCAGACAATTCAGACGAAATCAATCGCAAAACTCCCAGGAAAATGTATAATAATTATGTTTGATGTAAACAGGTAAATTTTATATTAATCTACAGCTCCTTATTCTGAATTGAAGGTGGCCACAAGCAATATTTATTCAAAATTGTGTCGCTACTGTCTGTCAGCAATGAGTTTTTGAGAAAGAGATTTGACGTGTTATGTTATTTTTTATGGCGACAAGCTTCTATAAACTGGGTGTAATACTAGTAACTTCGATATAGAAGTTCTATGAATTCGTCGATGCAACTTGGTCGCTAAGTTCAATCGATTTGTCGTATGACCTACGACTACTGATCTTGACTTAAAAAAAACGTTCGATACTTGCTCTACTAAAGTTTGTAATTATCTCCATTCGACTAGATTCAGAATAAAATAGAACTATCAAAAGAACACTTATTTGGAAGTAGACGATACGTGACAAAACTATTTCGGTCCCACGATATCTGAAAAAGTAGGTACATCTCACGTGCGACATGACGGGTTAAAGGTTAAAGATAAAATTCTCTATCGGAAACCGAATTCATTCGATGCCAGCTAAATGGAGCTTATTTGAATTTTTAATCGATAAGGAATCAGTGGCATTCTGCCTTCGGACAGTGGTATTTATGTCCAATGCAACGATTGACGTCACCACGCCACTTCCAACCGAGTATGGATAGCAATGGAGGCCGATTGCCGAATATTCCCAACCTTTATCTATTTGGGCGTTTGGGATAGACTTAGCGAGGGTCGGGACGTGTTACGTAATCTATGGCAAGGCAAAAATCTGAGTCGGGGCATTTGAAATTGACCTACAAATAACTATTCAATACATCCAGCAACCTAATTGTGAAACGCTTGACAATACAATAAAACCCATTGCCTCAATGTTTGGAAAATAATTCGTCTGCTCGACAACAAAAATAACTCAAAGGATGTTGGTAAATAATCAAAATGCGACCTTGTATGGTTTCAAAGCGGAGAAGTTATGTAACAACGGGAAATGGCAATGTTTATAGCATTCCCGACCTTTAAAAGTAAAGCACGGAAGCGGTAAGGTTCTTTCTAGAAAGGTCGAACTCAGCGATGCGCGAAGGATGCCAGAAAATTATGGACAAAAAAGGTAGAATATCGAATCGTTCTCTATCCTCCTTCCTATGCAAAATATTAATCAAAGCCGCTTTTTGTATAGTGTCTGTGTGATCGCGTTGTACTTCTAAACTACGAAAGGGATTTTGATGTAATTTTTACCACCATTTAGAGAATTTATTCCGGAAGGTTTATGTGTATGATACATTAATATTTAACTTACATTATAGTCAAGAAATCTCGATGTTTTGTCAGGTCTTAAAAACCGTGCGAAAAAAGTCGGGTAATTTTTACAAATGTAGTAGGTAATAAAATTAGGTATAATGGTAAGATTCCACTAACAAACTATCATGGTTGAATCAAACAGCTAATTCATGCAATATTTTGCATAAATTAAGTAGCAGGTTGACCTCATTTGGACTGGCTCAGTCCCTTGATAAAACCTTATTTGTAGTTTAATTAATTGAACACATTTTTATAGCTTTCGTTGACATGGTAGTTATTTTCTATTGGTAATACATAGGTTCCATTTCAAGTTCAAAGAGGATAAAATAGCCAGAAATGACTACTGAACACGCAGAAGTTCAAAATCAATTATAGTCTTGCGTGTATGTAGCATGATGTGATGGTGGTAGTGGTGTAATTTAATTTACTACACATTAAATTAAATTAAACGCAACCAGAATGTTCTAGTCTACAAATAAAACAACTGTAACCCGCACCATGCTACAGCGCACAGACTAGGTATAAACTACTTTGAATATTTTGAACTTGACGATAAAAACAATAACAAACAAAAGATAAGAAATCAATACAAAACGTTCAAATGGCCCATTTACGCCCATTCATGTTGGATGGATGGCCAAGGCAGTTTGACAACATGGCGTGGTGGGTAAGACCATTAGACCACTATTCTCACGATTTTATGGCGCAAATGCAGAATGGTGAAAGGCAACGTGGTATTTTTCTGTTGATTTTATATCTGTGACTTAACTAACCTTACATGGTGCTCTAATACATTGCCAATACATACAGCTAGTTAAATTGGAACAAGTTCAGGTCATCACGCGAAATTCTATACTATCTTCAAGACTTTGATTTTCGCGGTTAAAAAAGCGAGATTTTACCAAAATTTGGGAGGTGGGTTGTTTGGTATTCGCGAAAGGACATTCTTGTCCCGGAAAATTAAACCTATTACAAGCTGCTAGTACGACATACGTACGACCACAGCTGCAGGTAGAACCATTGCCATAAAAACACATTCGAACTTCTCAGTCATGTTTGAGGATAAAAATACCTATAACAATTAATTTAATAAATAAAATACATAAGTATGTTAGATCAGCAATGTAGCCATTGAGGTTATTGTCCAGTACAAAGTCCAAGCTATATTTGTAACAAGGGCCAGTTAAAACAATTGAAATAACTACTGGTCAGCAATTTAGGTATTTACGTCACGTATATGACATTTTTATTACAATTAAAATGACTTTGTAATAAAAAAAAAGAAGGATTCATGATGGATAACAGGTATGTATTTTTCAGTTGTATGAACAAACATTTCAATATTAATAAGGTTAATAAAACTTAGCTCATTATGTTTCAATTAATTAGCTAACTACTAATTACTTCTGTATCCTATTTAAGAGTATCTGGTTAATAAACAAAATCAATTAATCTACAAGCATAAAGTATTTATTAGGTATGAATGTTTGATAGGTATAAGGTTATTGAACTCTTCTTGCATTCCCAAAAGAAAGCAAGTCCTTTGTCAATGACAACACAAAGAAAAACAAAGAATTATCCAGAGAGAGAGTAAAATAAATGAGGTCAGATCTCTTGAGATTTATTGTGCTTTGTAATGGCATCAAGGATGAAGCCGGAAGAATTGGCAAGCTGATAAATGCGTCAAGGTTGACAGAGAAAGTAGGGTGAAAAAGATAATGTTATTGTCTTTTTTTTAATAGCATAATCAGCCTATTATGTTCCCAACTGCTGGGATAATGGTGTGAGCCGTAATTTACTATGCAGGTTCAGTTTTTTTTTAAATGTAATATAATATCGACGGTAAAAAGGAAGTAAGCAACATTTTGGTCAAAAATGAGTTATATATGCCATCCTATGGAAGATTTTTCGCTCTTTCGAATGCAGTTGCTCTCATGGCTCTAAGATGACTTTTTGGCATTTAAACCCTAGCAAAAAAATTCATAAATGACAAAAATACGTCAGTTTTTCTAAAATTTAAAACTTTGAACGGCTCTCCTGAACATTTAATTTTTTGTCGCTTATACCCTATTTCCTCTTAACCGTCGATATGTGTGAGAATGAGTAAAGGAAATACTGTCTTCAGAAATACCACTGGTTATTATAATAACATTACAATAATTAATATTAATTAAATAGAACAGAATCCAAACATGAATAGTTTAGAAAAAAAAAAAAAACATTGTCACTTAAAATTTTACAGTTTGAAATGGTCAAGAGAAAGTCAATTGAATTACGATTGAGGTCAGATGATTCAACAGCTTGTAGGCTGAATACATCAATTATCAATGACAAAATAAAAATATAGGTTTGTACCATAGATTGAGGTATCATGAGATTATAGTGAAGTTGATTAATTATTGAAATTATGTTGGTTATTAAAGGTTTCATTAGAAGTAAAATGAGTTCATCAAGATGAAAATATTTACAACACACGTGACATTCGTTTAAGTTGCAATTTCGAACTATTGCATGGCATTGTGCAGCATTTATTATGATGAAATTAATAACAGGATATTTTAGACTTTGTCGCAGTAGCTTATCTGTGTAGAGACAAATCCAACAATAATGTGATCATACAAGTTCTTACACATCCAATTTTACCAAAAATATTTGGTGATGAAGTTGGAAAATCAAAGACTAGGTACTAATGGTTCACTGAAGGGGGTACTCATTATTAGAGAAACAAATTGTAATACATGTGACATACTTACATCCCCTATGATGACCAACAACATTCTATGGAGAACCATGGCTAAAAATATTGTGTAGGACAGTGTCACGGCCAAGGCAAACGTTAGATGTTTATACCACCCAAGCTCGCGTCTACAAGAAACATGTGCGGATCACTTGAGACAAGATTAGCCAACTTTGAACAAGTAAACCCGCCTTGCAAACAAGGAATCTGGGCAAGTGTCCAACATCTAAGTGAAAATAAGCAATAAAAAATAAATTACCTCTTTTTCTGGTCTTGATCCGTTGACCCGATAATACTGGTTTTTCTACCTTCTGACTCATACAATATATTGCTGAAAAGAAAAACACGTGGCAATTAATAAAGGCCCATTCCGTTATAGGGTCATCGCCCGCGGTGCGCCACGCAACCCCAGGCTCGACCCTTCGTCCTACTGTTATGGCGTCCAAACGCGATCCACTTACTTCTAGATTGACGGGAGTGCTCAACAAGTCCAAAAGGAATATTCCACAACCTGAATGATAACGAGATCACCTGGCTATGACTCAGCAAGGACTCCAAAGGAGAGTAAAGATTCACGAATCTCAATAGCGAACAAAGCAACGACACGCTATAAAGTAGTATGTGCACTGATACTTACGTAGTGACAGGTTATGTAGGAGCCTTTTACTCCTTTTGCGAGTTCTCTAGGACTGCGCCTGTTCAGAAAAGAAAGAAACGCTGCGCAATCTCTATTCCCCTGTGCTAGAGACAACAACGTGTATGGACTATGGAGTCGCCGGATGTCCGGTTGAGGCGCGACGATCGATTCAAATCTGCTCGAGCGTTTTCCTTTCTAGTTTATTCTGTAGATGTCTTTGAAACTAAACGATAAGAATTGTTTCTGAAATTTACTTATATTTACGTAAAATATCAGTGCAAAGCACGTAATAAGCTCCTAGGAGGCAGAAATGCTTCAAAAGAGAAACCAATAAAAATTTACAATGTTGATATATATCAGCACAATCTAAGGTTTAATAAGAATAAAAATATTTTAAAAGACGACACAATAAATTTGATAAATTTTGTATCACTTTATTAAAAAATCACAATTTGAATGGAAAGTATTTGACTAAAAATGGCAGAAAAACAAAACACCATAGACATTTTTTGTTCATAAACATACTTATGACCAGCGCTGGCATAGGAATTTGTATAAACTGACTTTTCATGAAAAATACATACTTTAAAATTATTATTTTATTACAACTTTCATAACAGATTTATTTATTTTGCTTATATTTTTAATTATTCCTCAATAAAAATAATCTAAACATGTTTTTCAAGACCATTGACATATTTGACATAATAGCAGTGGACGTCTGAGGGGCAATTCTCGTAATTTTAAGAACGTTCACAGTCTGATCGTATATACAAAGTTCTCTTTAGTCTGTAGGCCAATTCTCGTAATATAAAACGTTCAAAATCTAGTCGCAGTCTCATCTCAGCGACAAACAAATGTCAAAATCTTGTCAAAATGTACTGAAATTTGAGGCATTTTTGACAGATTGAGACTGAGATCAGACTGTGAACGTTCTTAAAATTACCAGAATTGCCCCTCTGATCTCCTTCTCAATCTGTCAAAAATACCTCGAATTTCCCTACATTTTGACAAGTTTTTGACATTTGTTTGTCGCTGAGATGAGACTGCGACTAAATTTTGAACGTTTTAAATTACGAGAATTGGCCTTCTGTTGTTGTTGGTGGTAGTCTACCAAAAAGTTCTCTGTGTTTGTGGTGTTCATGTGTTACATCCCTTGGGTATATATCGTAGACAAAGTTTTTTTTTTTCCTATTGGCATCTCGTAGTTGACCTTGAGAGGTCGGGACTACTTAACCGGACTATCCTGTGGCTGCCTTAAGTAAAACTTAAAGCCTCCAGCCAGGGGCATAAAACTAACTACGTTATGCTAAGCGACTACGCACTAAGGGCACCCCCTGTGGGGTACGAACCTCGGCTTAGGGCGTCGCTGGAGAGGGCAGCAAGAAGGGACAGGCTGGATCACAATTATATTATTTAAGCTTGATGGGGCCGGCATTTCCTATCTGACTACTCTGAGAAGAAATGCCGAAACAAACTCAGAGGTCACAGTCGGGAATTTAAAGCTACTGGCTCAGCTGCGGCGCGGGCTGGCACTGCATCGGGCCGTAGACAGAGAATCTGTCTACCTACGGTATATATAAATAAATGTACTCCACAGAGTACCTCACTATATCAAAAAGTACTCTGTGGAGTGTGGAGTATTTTTTTATAGATGTACTCTGTGGTGGTGCCCAGTGGTGCGTTCCGACTAGTGATGGGTAACTCATCAATTTTATTTGAGGTTGAGGGAGCCCCTCAATTTCCCTCGCGAGGTCCTCACGAGGTGCCCCTCATTTGAGGCGAGGAATCGTACGACGACGTATTCACCTCACGACTCGGGGGGCCGAGCCGAATTCAGACGAAGCTCCGAGGGAGCGAGGCGGGCGAGTGCAACGACGACTCACGAGTACTCACGAGTCATGGCTCTCCGATAATCCGATAATTCACGTCCTCACTCTCTTACACACATTATTTTGTTTCGCTCATACATTTTAGACCGCCAAAATAAACGAATCAATGACACTTGATTACCAATCTAATGCAATGCTTTTAGGGTTCATAATAATTAACCATAGCTTTAAAACCAGACCTCACCTCACTCATTCTCAACTACTTACTACTTATTACTTTAATTCAAACTATACAATTTTTGAGTCGGTTCATTCTCTGACTGAGTCCGCTCAATCACTCAATACTCACTCGCGAGTCACGGACTCGCTCGCCTCGATTTTCTATTGTCAACCGAGTGAGGTGATGAGGGATGAGGTGGTTCAATATTGAAATTCGAGTAACTCTTTCAATTTGCGATCACGAGTACCTCAAATGAGGTGCCTCATGAGTGAGGGACGCATCTCTACGTCCGACCAATTTTTTTCCTCTATGCGTCCGACACTATTTTGATTTTAGGTTATCTCACAGAGTACTTTTTAAAAGAGGGTTATCTCTAAAAAAAAACGACTGAATAATTTAGGATTTTGTTAAAGAAATGTATATAAATTCTAATTATTGAAAGAAAAAGTGCTATTGGTTACATAGTGAACAGCGGCAGCTGTATAACAGTTACTATGGCGAACTCTCTTTTATCAAAGGTTTGTGTTTCTCAATCATCTCTAGTTCTACAATATAAATAATTAAATATACAAACTACATTACAATTTCCAGATGGGTGCGCTACGCATAGCCCCTGTAATTTTCACACAGCCAGCTCGTACCACTACATCAAAGCATTATATCCCGAAATACAAAAAGTTGAGGGCCCAAAAGTACCTCAAGGTTGAGCTGCCTAAACCCAATGAAGATGTTAGTGAGCTGAGTCCGGAGAGAATCAGGCAGAAGATGAAGGAAAGAGGGATTTTGCCTCCAAGGCCTTGGATGGAGCGTCCCTTCTATATTTCTGCTACAGGTTTGTGTGAATACTTAGAACAAGACAAGTTTATTATTAGTAAGTAGCATACTATAAACATTTAGTACTTTAAAACTATATATCTAATGTGATATAAGTAGACAAACAATGATTTTATAGTTTTTAGGGATCCGTACCTCAAAAGGAAAAACGGAACCCCTTCACTTTGTTGTCCGTCTGTCTCTTTGTCAGTTAAGACCCTTTTTCTCAAGAATGCATGGAGTTATCAAGTTAAAATCATTATCAAGCACAATTATAGGAAAAAATCTGAAAATCATTGTAGTTACATTACAAAAACATAATTTTAAGACTATAATCATACCTACTTTGTACAGAGCCCTTGGTGCACGAGTCTGACTCGCACTTGACCAGTTTTTTTATGATTCATTATTCTCCTGCCCATATCCCAATTTAATTGAGGTCAGCACAACATATTTATCTTTCCTCTTAAGTTTTTTTAAAATTATTATTATTTAAAACAGTGACATTAGCCCAGTAAGGTGTTGGACTGCTGAAACGGATGTTCTAAATATCCCCACCATTTGTAATTTTGTATTATGGATGTGAACCATTATATGTATTCATCTTAGATCAGTTAAAAGTAAATCTTAAAATGTGTCAGAGGAGCAAATCTTCAAAATTCTCAAAAATAAAATCTCTTCCTTCAGGTGGTGTCTTTGAGCCATATGTCCCACCAGAAGGAGACGGCAAAGCCTCCTTGGTTTCCACAACCCGTGCCAAGCAAGCTGTACAGCAACTCGAAAAAAAATCCAAGTCCATGATGGCAATACGCAAGATCAAGTCTTATGAAGAAGAATTTGACCAAAAGGAATTTGTATTGCAAGCTCAGGATACTTACATCAAGGCCCATGAAAGTCTAGCTAATGACGATAAAAGGGCTCTCAGGTTGTATGTGTCGGAGAAGGCGTATCCTGAATTTAGGCATAACAGTAGTCAGAAGACTATCAGGTGGAAGTTTTTGGAGTCACTGGAGCCCCCAAGGGTGGTGCATGCGCGGTGCACTGATGTTGTTAGCAAAGAGAATATATTTGGACAGGTTTGTTTGTGATTGTTGTATAGAATCGAATTCTTCTAACTGTACAGACATCTGTGCTACTGGGGAGTTTGTTGCACCACTTCTTCCCAGCTAAAGCACTAGGAAGTGGTGAAAGGCGGGCGTTTTTGGGGATTGACAAATGTAATTTTAACGTTCAAAAAGGCTGATTCTCAGCCTAGTTTGCTTAAATGACATTTTATTACTTTCTATAACAAGTCGAGTTGTTTCACGTCTGCTTGACGCACGCGTATATGTCAAAAATGGCGCCAACTATTGTCAAACCAAAAAAAATCGTTTCAAAAAGTGTTAGTCAAATCAGCATTTATTTCAAGTAGACCAATAAAAGGCACTTTTGAATGTCAACATTTTCAAGAAAATAGAATTGATTCTAATATTACCCCTTCCAATGAGGGTTTTCATGAAAATTCACGACACCAGTTGGCGCCACTTTGACAAGAGGTCTTCCAATATAAAATATATGATGTCAATCACCATTCGTTTCATTCGTTCGTTCATCATTCAGTCACGTCTAAAGAAATTATAGGCGCTTTGACACTTGTGACAGGTGGCCGGACCTGACGTCTCAGTGCTGCCATCTAGTAAACGTCATTTTTCAAATATGGACAAGAAACTCCATAGTTAGTTTCATATTTGATTATTGCAAAGCATTTACAATCACATCCTATGGGCTTACTCTAAAACTCGCACGGGTGTTCGGAGCTGCTGTCTGCTAAGAACGTCAGATGCGGCCCTCGTGCGCCCGCCTCTTGCAGCGCTGCTAATACAATTTTTAGCGCCTAAAAATTGATCATGTGACGTTTACTATAATGTTTAAATGAATGCAATGATTTATTTTAGTAGGTCCGGAAAAAGAAAACAATTCCCCAACTTACAGACAACTGTCTAGTTTGAGGCTCACTGGGAAGTAATATTATATTGTTGGTAATATTTTAAGTTACTCATTTCGTCTCAACGTGCTGTTAACCTGTGAACCTGCTTACTGTATTACCTGGACACTAAACAAAAAACCGTGTGCGGTCGGGGGACCTCCGTCAAAGTCGACAAATAGAAAAAAAACAGAGTGAGAAAGATATAAATTCGCATAACCTAATCTAATCCTACCGCAAGTCGCGTAAAAGAATTTCGTTCCAAAAATATTTTCTATTCACAAAAATATTCATTCTCAGGTCACAGTACGCTTCCACACCCGCCAACAACTCGCCGTTTACGACCGTTTCGGTCGCCTCTTACACGGCAGCGAGATCCTAGCCAAAGACGTCTTAGAATACATAGTCTTCGAGAAACACCTATCCAACCTCTACGGAACTTGGCGCATCCATGAGAAGATCATCCCTGACTGGACGCCGCCCAAAGAACCTTCGAAGCTGACCAGGATAATGCCAGAACCCGAACCAGAGATTGTGAAGGTGGAAGGTGAGGAGACAACGAAGCAAATTGAAGCGCCAGCAGCGGCGGCGCCTGCAGCGGCCATCGCCGATAAATGAATTGTAGATTTGTAAATAAACTGTAGTATAAATTGTTTGTAGTTGTTCTTTCTCTGCAGCTCTGCTTTGAAAAGGTTTATAAAAATCTCTATATTTTCGACATTATCGTATTATCGTTGTCATTATTGACCGAGAGGTAGAATTGTGGAGGTAGGCCAAAGCAATATGTTTAGTCCAGCAGTAAAGGAGCCCTTGAAAGTACTCAAAAAATTGAAGATGAAGGAGGAAGCATCGTTAGCGAAGACAGAGTTCTAGGTGCGCCATCTATTGGACTGGTTTGCAAGCCAGTATGATAGGTTGTCTTCTGTGAGTTGGGCTAACACACCACTAGATTGCGATACCCAGACTGGGGGCCTAAAAAGGCCACTGGCAGAATCATAAAACAATTCATATCACGCAATTCATCTGTTTGACAGTTTCACACCTGTAATTATATCCCTGAAGGGTTAGGCGCGAAATACCAGAGAAGTAGCGCCGCGCCCGCGCCACACCTCTTGTATTTGTCCCGCGCCTTAGGCAGAGGTGTACCTATTGCATTTTACGAATCTCCATACAAAACTGTCATACAGATGAAATTGCGTGTTAAGAATTGTTTTATGATTCTGCCAAAGTGGTCTTTTTAGGCCCCCGGAAATCAATTTTATTCTCAGTTCATCCTTTCGCCGGTAATGAATTGTGTATGTAACGGTTGAAATTCCATCTAAATGTCTGGGAGCGACCAGACTTGGGATCCTCATGATCAGTATATTAGTCTCATTTTAAGTGATTTTGAAGGAATTGCAAGGAATAATAATAAAAAAAAACTAACTAATTCATCAATATTACCATTTTATTTCAATAATCTATACCTACTCTGCTAGAATCACTCAAATTTATTTAAAAATAAATTAGGTATACCTACACTACTATTAAATATATTATAAAATACTATATTAGATAACTATTGGGACATATCACGGAGTATAGAAAGATACTCCGTGGGAAATACCGATGCCACAGTAACGACGGCATGAATAGGTAGTTCATAGTGCCAATTATTTTATGATCGACAGCTTTGTTGGAGGGTTGATACTTAGCTATTTAAATATTTAATGAATCTCATGCCTTCGTAAGTCACAGAACTTACAGCAACAGTACAATTTATGCAGTTGTCTTTACGTGCTAAAATATAAAAACTTCAACGCCGGGGTGCCTTGAAATTTTTCGTCGTTCAGAATCAACCTGTTAACCTAAACTTGTGTAGTCATTCGAGCCGAAAATAATAATATAGACTCGCATTTTCACTGGGGGTAAGGGCCGTCTCCACGAGCGAGAGAATCGCGGCAATATTGTCGTCGCTGCGTGCCACGTATTTCTATAGACTCTCCTCTTAGAACATGTCTCCACACGGCGATATCATCGCAGCGAAAATTTGATAGCACGGCGAGACTATGGCCGCGTTTCTCTCGCTCGTGGAGGCGGCCCCAGTCGTGAATGTTTATGATAAAGTAGATTCTTAAATTCGAGATTAAAAAGTCATGTTCAAAATTCATTTGTCACTATTTAATCAATTAAGTGATTTTTACAATTCATTCAGTCTAAATTCTAATATTACATGTTTTTTACAGTTTGTCAAATATTTTATTAACAACTCCTCCACATATTATTTACATTCAATTAAAATACACTTATATGCTCCTGTATTATTCAGTTTAACTTACAATTTACGTTGGAGATACAATGTGTGAAGAAGCCATTTATTAAAATTTCTCATTCATGTATATAGATATGTTAGTGCAGTCTTACATCTATGGAAGGCACCAAAAGTTATACAAATATTGTATTTACAATTATATTAATGTACACTATTATTTCTATGATCTTTGCGTTGATTTTATTGGGCGTTGTTAACATTGAAATATAATTCTTTTAGTATTTTATTTGAAGTAAACAAAATCTTATGTATTTTTGCGTTTTATAGAATATTAGTCATATATTGAAACTCATAAAACGCTAGGATAAAGTTTAATTTCTATTCTCGTCAAGTAATTATATCTCGATGTATAATCACCCTTATGCCAATAGTCTTAGGACATAATCCAATGGCAAACAATTTGTACATGATATAAATTATGAGATTTATTTTATCAGCTCATTACCAGCTATATTTACAAAATATCCTTCATTTTCTGAGGTCAGTACTAAAGTTATTGTTACAGAAATAATGTTACATAATTATGTAAGAATGGTTTTTTTTTTCTTTTTTTTGCAACTTTGCTACTTTTGTGGCAATAATCGTCAATTATTGTGCACATGCAAACCGACAATTATAATAAAAATACGCGCCGAAACATAACCTCCTTGAAGTCGGTTATTCATGCTAAGGAAACCCAATTCCTCGACAGATTACTTCTGCATTTGGAGCTTCCTGTAGCCGAGGGCGACTTCGGTTTGAAGTTAGATTTTTGACTTCGAGAGCGGCGAAGTCTATCAGAGACGTGTTCAAGCACCGTTGCGCGCTGCGTTGTGTTCAGACGACGGTGGGAGCCGAGCGGTGCGCGGGCTTGGGGGGCAGCGGGGGGGGCGTGCGGGGGGCGGGGGGCGCGCCGGGGGGGGCGCTCGTGTTCTGTAGCATCTGGCGCTGGGTCTCGCGGAGATTCTCTAGAAAATCTGCGGGAGAAGGTGATCTTGTTAGGTTTTGTTTTCGAGAAGCAGATTTTGGACATATAGAACATTTTAAGTTTTTTTTACAGAATAGTTGTTTTCTTAATAAGTGATTTGGGGACATATAAACTTGATGTTAGAATACTAACCAGGTGGATGGTGATGCAGCGGCGGGCCGGGCCGGAGCGCGGCCCTCACGCGCCCCCCGGACGCGCCCGCACTGCCGCGACTGCTGCCGCTGGCTGTGCTTACACTCTGTAACAAAGAAACGTACTTATTAATATGCAGTCACAACGTAAAACAATTATATGACTTACTCCTCCTCTTCCTGTGAAAAAGTTGACGGAATTATTATTCATCAATTCAATAAGCGCACTTATTTTTCGCACTTGTCCGAGGATTTGAGAACATATTCTAGAATTAATTTGGAGGCTCGTTATGAGATTGAGTACGATTTTTTAGTTATACTAAGTTGTAAAAGACCCAGTTAGATTTTATTGTAGCTGTACCGGCGCTAAGTCGTCGCTGAAATTGAGGTAATTTTTTTTCTTTTTTCTACTCTGGTTATGACGTATAGTTTCGGTACAATTTACCTGTTCGTCTTGCTGCCTGAGCGCGTCGTCCTGCAGCCTGACGGCCAGGTCGCTGAGCGAGTCCGCGTCGTCGTCCCTCGCGTCGCAGGCGGCTGCGCGGTACTCGCCGCTGTCTGATACGTCTACTATTTGAAGACGGGCGCCGTCTAGTTCCTGAGACAAAGAACACGACAACCCCTGTTAGGAAAATAGCATGAAAAATGTCTAGAATTAAGGGAAGCATCAAGTGGAAGTGTGGGAGAGCGACAGCCTACTTTTCTTTATGTTAAGTAAGATCCAATAAGAGGATTGTTTCGAATGCTAACGTTACAAATTACTAACTTAGACGAGAAGATTTTTGATTCTACGAAATCTTTTTCTCAACAGTGTCAATTTTGTTTTTATTTTGGAAGTGCCTTGATTACGACTGTAGTCCTAATATTACAGAGTACCCATTTTTATATGGTTTGAATCGTAAGGAGTCCGATAAACGCCTTTCCCAGTCGGAGGGTTTACAAAAATATGTAGTACAATAAAAAAGATGTGAACAAACCTGCATAACAGTATCAGGATGCAGCACGACGCCGTCGCGCAGCACGGCGCGGTGCGGGTGCGCGTGCGCAGCGTACCTGGCCAGCACGGGCCGCAGCACGTGGCGCAGGCGCCGCGCGGCCCGGCAGCGCACGGCCACACAGCGACTCGCCAGCTCGATGCGCACGACACAGCGCCGCTCCACGACGGCCTCGCGCCCGCCCAGCATGCTGGATGGTGAAGATGGGTCGATTGTTGTAGAGGTGCCCTGTGGGTAGACAACATTACTTAGTTTTTGTGTACATAGTTAGTTGTAGAGGTTATGCAAAAATAATGGTACACGTGACAACAGCTTTTTGTGAGAATTAATACTGTTTTACTTTGAAATATCCTACGATAATGCTCTTAACATTATTTATGAAAATCAAAAGATAAACACAATCAACATTTAAAATGTTTTTTTTTTAATTTCACTCTTGCTTTTATTTTGTTCTAATGATATTTGCATTTAATATTTTGCGGAACATACAATAAGTAGTTAAATGTATCTCCTCACCTGATTCCCATCCTTCAACAGCACATCATAGGTAGTACACAGCAGGTTCCGCCTCTGCAGCAGCCTGTCCACAAGCCTGCCGACCGTCACAGTGTCGTCCACGCCCACGACGGACGTGGCGCCATCTGGTAGCACCACGCGGCACAGCGAGCACTGGCCTGGAGCCGTCTGGCTGGATTTCACCACCTGTTTGACAAAAGAAAATTGAAAGTTAGAAGATTTTTTTTTTTTTTTTCCTATTGGCATCTCGTAGTTGACCTTGAGAGGTCGTGACTACTTAACCGGACTATCCTGTGGTTGCCTTAAGAAAAACTCAAAGCCTCCAGCCAGGGGCATAAAACTAACTATGAAAGTTAGAAGAGTTATGAATGTTATACTTAATACGATATATTATGGTTTCCGAAAATTGAAAAAAATCTAATTCATTTAAAGTTACGAAACAAGCATTGAAATGTTGCCTAGTTTGTATACATTACAAAACAATAAACAGTAAGCATCGCTCCATAGAAATTTTTTGTGTAGGAGTCGTGTATAACTGGCAAGACCACCCGCGGCGCGTAGAAAAAAAGTGTTCGGGAACGGTCCTGAGCGCGTCATGAAAAACCCGGTCGTGTGAGTGGCAGGGGCGTGAAACTTAGAACTATTGCGATTTTCGACCTTATGGACAGACTAGTGCTGCTGTCTTTAAAAGTTTTGCAGAACTAAATGCCGATAAAACAGATTCAAAGTGATTTTAATCTCGCTAGATGGCGCCTTTTTTGCTTGAGCAACTGTTTTATTGACAGAACTTCAGTTTAATATTTCTTACTAAATTTTTTTCCTCTATGGTTTAATATAATGTACTCTGTGGTGCCGGGCTGCCGGCGAAATCATTCAATGACTTTGAAACCACAGAGTACTTTTTAATAGAGTGAGATTTGAAACTTTGAATTCAAACTTGAAAACTTTCTATTACCTTGCTTCTCGTTTAAATCTTTCGGTTTTCTGCGTTATCGAAGTGTTATTTTGTTATTTGTGTTGTTATTACTGTTTGTTTCTTTGCTGTTAAGTTTTTGTTATTATTAAAGGTTTAAGTGTTCATTTTCGAGTTTTTCATTGCAATTCTCGCAATGAGTTCTCGCCAAGCTCGTTGCATTTTTGGTTGCGACACTTTTGGTAAGTGTTGCACATAATAATGAAGTTAAATGTACTTAAGGCTATTCTGTAATATTAAAACACATTGTTTAGCTTATTCAACAACATAGTGTTTTCACAATCAACGTTATGCTATGTTGGGATTCCGTGACTTCAAAGATCGAAATCCTAAAGAGTTTAGACATCGGCGTATTATCTACTAAAAATAGTAAACAATTAGCATCAACATTACAACTCTGAAAACATACTGTAGAAAGTATTTCTTTTTGTACATAACTTATGTAAACACTATTATTTCCAGGAGTGTCAATGCATGGTTTTCCGAATAAAACTAAATACCCTGCCCTCTTTGAAGCATGGGTATCAATCATACCCGAAAATATAGCTCATGAAGATCCTGAGAAGGTTCCTAAGTCATTAAAAGTGTGTGACTACCATTTTAAACCAGAACACAGGACCCGAGGCCATGGAATTACTAAAACAGCTATACCCTGTCTGTATTTAGAAGGTAAAATGTATACTGATTATTTGTGATATCTTCACCACTTATACTTAATAGGTATGCATGTAAATGATTTTTATTGTAATTATTTGATAACCAGTTGCTGTATGCGCTTTCACCTGCGACCTAGGGGAACTATGTGATAAAAAAACCTATGCGTTAATCCAAGTCACAGTCTATCATGGTCTATTATATTGCTAGGAAGTAGGATTATAAAAATGACCCAATTCTTCAGTTTACAGCTGACTAGACAAATGTGTGCTTAAAGGGGTAGGTGAGTAACTTTCAGGCAGATGGTTCTTACCTGTATCGCAAAAGTCCCTTGTCATTACAAATATTACAGTTAAAGGGGTACGGTTAAAATGTAATACTTAACACTAAATTATGTTCCAGGTGTGCCAAAAGTAATAACTGATCTGGATACAGAACATAATTATTGCTTACCAAGGATGAAGCTAGCTGTTTCTTCAGCAAACGTTGAAATGGCTACACCATCATCATCGGGTGTAACACAAAATACCGGTAAATAAATATTGTCACATATAATACTTATCATGCTTGCAGGGCTAGCATGGAGTATGGTCAAAACTGTTTATCACCCCTTTATATCTATGATGACAGATGACAAATACAAGGCCTTTCTTAATATGACGAAAAATTTCACTTTAACCATCCACAAATGAATTGGTTGTCACATTATCTTTATTTGTTTTGGTCCTGAAAAGAAACTTCTCTCTCTTCCCCCTTTTTGCCATACTAGCCCTGCTGAGATTGTATACTTACCCATTCCTTAGCTTGGTTAACCTGTTAAGCAACTTAGAATGTTGATATGCTTGTAGAGGCGAAAGTCATGAAATTATTTTAAATTCTATCAATTAATCTTACATTTAAACATAACATGCCTGAAGGGTTGGGCAGAGGTGTGCCTATAGCTTAGTACACCCACATTTTGCCAGTTATGTTAGGTTTATATATAGCAATATATATTATAACTAGCTTCCGCCCGCGGCTTCGCCCGCGAGGTATGTCGATAAAAACTATCCTTTGTCCTTCCCCGGGATGCAATCTATCTCTCTGCCAAATTTTATTGAAATCCGTTCAGTGGTTTAGTGAAAAGGTAAAGACACAGACAGACAGACAGACTGAGTTACTTTCGAATTTATAATATTAGTATGGATTGTTTTAAATATCATAATACTGGAAAAAATTGTTCCTTGTTATGATTATTTACATTTTTATTTACAGACATTGCGTTGCCAAGCCATGTGGATATGCAAACATCAGTAGATGCTTGTATGCCGTATATTGAGAAAGAACCTTCTAAGTCGCACACATCACTATGCAAAGGTAAGTTAGAATTTTGTCTATGTAGATAATTGATTTATTGTTTGGGGTACTTACAATAAATAAATAAGTGGTAAGCTCAACTGAACTTACTTAATAAATATTTCAAAGATTCCAAATAGAAGAAGCATGCACTTAATAAATGTGTGCGTGGTGTCCCCTCTACATTGAATTTAACAAATAATCTGGGATTTTGATGATTTATAGTCTTAATATTTATAGTCTAGTTAGCCTTTACTAGCCTTTACGGAGTATTCTGGGTATCAAACTAACAGACCGGGTTAGGAATACGACAATCCGTTCCATCACTAAGATAACTGATGTCACTTGGAAAGCTGCCACGCTAAAATGGAACTGGACACATCTGCCGCATGTCAGACGAACAATGGGCCAAACTTACGACCCAATGGGTCCCTCTTAATGGCAAGCGACATCGTGGCAGGCCCAGACGGAGATGGCGGGATGAGCTAGACTCCTTCAACAAGAACTGGTCCTCAGCAGCTTTGAGCAGAGAGAAGTGGAAAGAGAGTAGGGAGGCCTTTGCCCTGCAGTGGGACATCACAGGCTAATAATATATATAATATATAGCCTTTACTAGCAACTTTCAGATTACTGGGATAGAAAGCATCCTGCGATGCCACTTGCCATCATGTCCACTATCTGGGTGCAAAATTTCATCCAAATCTGTTCAGCCGTTCCTGCATGATTGAGTGACAATGATAAAAACACAAACATCTTCAAAAACTTTCCCATTTTTAACCGACTTCAAAAAAAGGAGGAGGACAATTCGTCGGAAACTTTTTTTTTTATGTGTGTTCCCCGATTTCTCGAAGACGCCTGGACCGATTTGGAAAATTTTTCTTTTGTTTTCTATTATAACAATAGGGCGAATGTTTTTATTGAATCTTATAATATAACAGTCAATCTTAACTTTTCAGGAAAAAACAATATTACCCGACCTAGGACGGAACAGATCAAAGACTACCACAGGCAAATCACAAACCTGAAGAAAATGGTTACTCGGATGAAAAATAAAGAAGAGTCATTCAAAACCCGACTGGCAAGGGCAGAAAGAATTGCACGATCGTCTGTTAAAGTAACAAGTAGTATGTCCAAGGCGGCCAGAATTTTTACTGGTTTACAATGCAGGGAGTCAGGAAAAAGCTCACGAGGTCGGCGATTTACTAAGGAAGAAAAAGTACTTTCGCTTTCCTTACTGAAAAGGAGTCCGAAAAGTTATAGCCTTCTCAGCAAGTATTTTTGTTTGCCATCTAAGAAGACATTGTTAAATGTTTTAAAAGCCGTAAAATTAGTTCCAGGCATAAACAAAATAATTTTTGAAAAGTTGAAAGATACGGTTTCAAAAATGAATGCCGAAGACCGTGTTTGTAGCCTGATTTTTGACGAAATGTCTATAACTCCGCACATCTACTATGACAAATCAAGGGACGAAATTATTGGTTTCGAGAATCTTGGCACTCATAAGACCCATAAGTTTGCTGACCATGTCACGGTTTTCATGATAAAAGGTCTGAGAAAAAATTTTAAGCAGCCAGTTGCTTATTACTTTAGCCAAAGTATGAAGTCTGTAGACTTAAAAAATATTGTATTAAATGTAATAAAAAATATTCAATCCACTGGACTTCAGGTGCTTGTGACTGTCTGTGACCAAAGTGGAATAAATACTGCCACTATCAACAGCCTCATATCGGATGCTAAGCGACAGTATTTAAGGAAGGAGCAAATTTTTAAAAACAATGTTTTTATTGTTGGTGCAATGGAAATAATACCCCTTTATGATGTGCCACACCTCTTAAAGGGTTTGAGGAATAATTTACTAAATAAAGATTTAATATTTGTTGATCCAACTTCAAATGAGAAAGTAACTGTGAAATGGGAATATTTTAACATGCTTTATGAGGCTGACAAATGTTATGGCGAGCTTCGGTTGATGCACAATCTCACAGAAGAGCATGTACTGCCTGAAAAAATTAATAAAATGCGGGTCAAGCCAGCTGCACAACTATTTAGTCACAGCGTAGCAGTTGGCATAAAACATTTGTCTATTAGGAATGAAGTTCCAAAAGATATGGAAAAAATAATACCATTTATACAAATGATCGACAAGTTATTTGATAGCCTAAATGGCGGCACTTTTTATGTAAAAAATGGCAAGATTTATACTGGAGCTGTAAAAAAAAACTCTCCACATCACAAACTGTGGAATGAGGCAAAAAGTTTTTTTAATTCTGTATTCTATGTAGATAGAGTAAGCAAAATAGAAAAACGAGTTCCAACTATAAATAATTGGATTAAAACCATAGAGGGATTTCAACTTTTATGGAAAACCTTAAATGAGAAATACTCCCAGGATTGTTTCCTGACTCGAAACTGCAACTAGGATCCTCTGGAAAATTTCTTTGGAAATGTCAGGAGTATGGGTGCACGCAATGTGTCGCCAAATTGTGTAGGGTTTGAGGGAGCATATAAAACATTGCTACTAAACAATTTTAGTGCTCACCATTCACCTCATGCAAATTGTGAAGAGGACACAAATTCTTGCCTACAGTCATTGCAGTTTTTTATTAGTGAAAAAGAAAAAATTCAAGAAGAAAGTGGTAAATATGGAAATGTGCACATTGGTGAGCCACTTGAACTGTTTAGGATAGACGACACTGACACTCCTGGCATCTTCCAAAGAAATTATGTTTGTGGGTGGGCTCTAACAAAGGTGTTAAAAGCTGTAAAAGGGTGCAAAAAATGTAAGCTTTCTCTTTGTGGCAGTAAAAACGAACCAGGAAACGATTTTATAAAATTAAAGGAGTATAATAAAAACAAAATATGGCTAGTATATCCATCAAAAAATTTGTCACTATCTTTTAGCCGTATCCAATCTGTGGTATCCAATTTTTTAAAACACGATGTGCACTTACCAGGTTTAAAAGAAAGAATTAAATCTGTTGTAGTAATACTATCTGACTTTTCATATCACGAGTGTAATAAACATAGAGAAATTGTTATAAAATACTTTACAGATATCACAACAAATTTGTTAGTGTATAGTTGGTGCAAAAGCGTAAACAGAATTTTGGCAGGTAAATACAATTATGATGGTGAAGACCAAATTAAATTAGCAGCCCTTTCATACTATATGAAACATAGAACAAAACCAAAAAAGTAAATGGCATGTGTACTTATTGATTTTATATTTTTATAACTGTAATATAGTGCACTGGGGTACCTACGACAGCCGGATAGATTCCATTTTTATTAATTACTACCAAAAGCAGCGATATATTTTAAATATCGCCGTGGCATTGTTAATAAATAATTATAATTCATCTCTTATAATTTTTATACAATGAGATGGAATGTAAATGGTAGAAATAATAACAAAATTCGGAATAATTATACCCGGCTATCGTAATTACCCAGTGATTGATGTATCTATATTAAAGCTAAAGAAGTGATTAAAAAAATTATAATAATTTGGTTTTATTATTTACAAGGCGGTCTCACACCAGCATGCAGCAGCCCTATTTGCATTGTTATGGTATTCATTTTCTTTGTTAAATGCAAATCTGACTGCGGCTGCGGTGTGAAGGTCGCCATCGCAGTACACCAACTTTCAATTTTCAAATACGGCAGGTAGTACAGTATAACTATACATACCTACCTATACGTAAACAGGTACCTATATCTACGACTTTGGCATTAAGTTCTGATAAAGTTTCATAGACGGCAGCACTTTCTTCGTGGCCGTTTTTTATGGTCGAGTTTCCTCTCTATTCCTTTTTAGTTACTATACTCTATGGTGAGTGGATAAGAAAGCAGTAGCGATTATATGCTAATTTGAGGTTGGAATTTCCAATATTATATTTCCTGACTAAAACTAAGAGGAATAAATCGAATCATTTCTTCAAGTCAACGTAAAACAGTAAAATATTTACACAACCATTTTGTTTTTACAAAAATAATCTTTATCTCCCAAATCACTTTAAGAATGAATGTAAGTACTCAAGCACAAACAAATTAGTACTTAATTAAAACGCAACACCATTAGTAAACAAATAAGTATAATGAGTTACTGACTTCTATAAATAATGTTACGTAGACACAGAGTCTATATGTTATAGTTATTTAGAGAAACTGAATGTTTGCAGGTAAAGCAGTTTGTTTGTTCGATCGTGAGCGTTTCGTTAGGAAAAGTCTGTGCGAACTCGTCGTGATAGAGATTACTTGCAGAGATTATGATTTAATTTATGGATGGCAGGTTTATAATAATTTTATGCAGACAAGTTGAGAATCTCTAGAAGCCATTTTCATATGCACAGATCTATTTTAAGTTGTGGGTCATAATCAGAAATACTGAAGGCGCAAGCCAATAATTAAATTGTCAACAAATATAATTAAAGCATTGTTACAGTCGCTTTTAAAAAGAAGGAAGGATCTTGAAAGCTCAGGTGATTGGAAAAACCCATTTCATTTGAATCTAAAATATATTTTATTATAAAGAAAACTTACATTAAACTTTTGAATCGATAATTTCAGAGTTGAGGCTCTGAAATCTGAATCTTAAAACTTTTAAGTTAGAAAAACTTTTAATCAATTATTTCAGCATTCTAACTACCAATACACAATCATGACTAGCCAATTTAATTTAGAAATTACATTATTATTTGCACAATTAGTAATACATATAGTTGTACCAACCACATTTGAACAGTGCTCCCATATTTGCTAGATATTATTATGTTTTTCCGCACTGCACACAGCACAGGGTGATAGCGGCTCTATGCATATTTACCTAACGTCAGATGCAGTGTATTAAATCATTAATTCAATTGTTTTAGAGAGGAAAGCTAGATCTATCTGAGTATTGTTAAAGTCTGTAGTTTAAAGGATTATTTTGATATAAAATTTGAATGCAAGGAAAACACGTTATTTTTATTGGATGTGCAATATTTTTCCTTATTTATAAAAACCGGCCAAGTGCGAGTCGGACTCAACCACGAAGAATTCCGTACCATAAAGCACAAAACGCCGAAAAATAAAACGTTTCTTTTATAAAGTACCCCTTTAAATTTTAACTTTATTTCATTTTATTATTTATTGTTATGGCGGCAACAGAAATACATCATCTGTAAAAAGGATGTGTTTTTTTTTCGGCCAAACTTGTACCGAGGTACAAATTACAAATGAAATTCCTTGCAATAAATTGTGATAGTAGCAGTATTTAAAATCCTCCAATATTCGATTGATTAAGAAATAAGAGAATGTAAAAAATCACTACCTCACATCGTAACTGCGTTCAACGAAACGTTCATAACAGCAGTGACAGCTGTCAAGTGTCAAACTATTCCAATTGTCAAAATAAATATTATGATTCCGGTTGTTTTAGACTATTGAATATTGTATATTATAGATGCATTTTATATTAATTTGTGATCACATCAGTCCTCATTCCCCAGCGAATACATTTCATCATCGATAAAACGATGGAGCCATTAATATAAAAATGGAATGGAATTGTACCATACATGAGGCATGGACCTCCTATCAGTGACGGTCATCGGTCTATAAAATGTTGTATGACAGTCCAAGGGACCTAAAATGTGTATTTGTTCGTTCTACATACCCATTCCATCTACTCTTTGATTCTACGATAAATACACGTTAAGTATCTGAAGGCCAATTCTCGTAATTTAAAACGTTCAAAATCTAGTCGCAGTCTCATCTCAGCGACAAACAAATGTCAAACACTTGTCAAAATGTATGGAAATTAGAGGTATTTTTGACAGATTGAGACTGAGATCAGACTGTGAACGTTCTTAAAATTACGAGAATTGCCCCTCTGGTATCCAAGGGCTCTGCTCATCAACATTCAAACTGCCGTTTAGGTATTAAACAGTTGGTTTATAAATGTCAAACTCCTTAAGGAAAGAATAGCCAAATCAACAATTATGAAAACACACACGAAATAGCACTCCAAGAGATGGGAAACCAAGGAACTAGCCGAGGAACCGAAACGAAACGGAATGATGATAAGATGTTATTTATTGGTAAACAAAACAACTAATTTAAAAAAATAGATAATTATCGGCCCTGGAGCACAGTCTTTTGGCCTTTCAGAAAGCTAACCAAACGCATACAATATCTGAATCAATTAATGTCTTTTTTAATTCTTATTCGCTAAATGTTTCACAAAAATAATGTTTTATATAACCAAAAAAACTTTTTTTAATACAATAATAAGATAATATTCAATATACTTTTAGGATAATTTCTTTGTTACTTTTATAACATGAAGTAACGAAACGCATCATCGGATTAATATAAAATGAGATTGCCAAATTAATTCATGGGTTGCAAGTTATTAATATCTTTGAACGACAATTTCATGTGGTACAAATGTATAAATAAATCCAATATTTTTTTTTTTCAGAATCTGCAATTTTTTTCCTGTATTTTAGTACTTTTGTTCTTAAGGTACATTGTTTGGCCACAGTTGTATGAAAAAAGAAACACCTCCTTTCAGCTCTAGCTATCACGGTTCATGAGATACAGCCTGGTGACAGACAGACAGACAGACAGTCCTCTGAAAAATAATTTCATCACTTTTAAAGAAGTATTGGTACTGTTTTGCAGTATTTTTTTTACCTGTTATTTTTGTCTATATTGTTGTTATTTTATGTGTTAAATTTAAAGTTTTTCATATTATTAGATAGATGTAGGTAATAAAAATTTAGATTTATTATTATAGCCTACCATTAACTGCTATATCTTGACCCCTGGAAGTTTGGCGCCAATTGAATCACTGTTTATGTTAACATTCGCGTTATTTGCATGTTTATATTTTAACGGACACGATAACAATAATGTCGGTCTGATAACGTTTTTTTTTTAATGTAAATGTTGGCGAAATGTCCTTGTTAATTATTATGTTATTCAATCATGGCTTTTGGATGTAAAAATGGAACGAATATTTTTTTAATTATTGATTTCACAAGCTTTGTAGCTTCCACAAATGACGATGCTTAAAGACTGGGCAATCTTGTGAATAACCTCGCTGACTTGCTATACTGCTCACCGTGGCTTTCGGTAATCCCCTTTTAGATCGTGCCAACATGAGAGAAGAAACCGGTTCTCATGATTGCTGAACTGATGATAACTTCAACTTATCCTTTTGAAGTTCTTGCTTCTTTGTTTACCATCACAAGGTATTTATGGGTGACTCCAGATTATTTGAGATGATAAGAGTGACTTACATCAGTGATCGGTGGTGGTTCGTCCTGCTGCGAGCTGTGGGGCCTGTCGCGCGCGCGCAGCTTCCACGGCAGCAGCGACGCGCCGCCGCTGCGACGACGCTCCGACGCGTTGCTAGCTGACTTCTTTAACTGCGGAGAAAATTTATTATTACTTACTTTACTTTAATAGTAATTATCTTACAAGTTTAGGCTTAACTATAACTACTTTGTGAAAAGTGGAATAAATGGTCAAAACTAAAATCATGTACTGAAAGAAAGTACCTACTACACACTCCACACGGCTGTAACTCAGACCTCCTCTCTGAGAGATGTATCGAGTCATCATGGTGTATTGGTACACCACGATGACCTAGTTCCAATGCCATTGGTAGATGTCGCTTGAATTTTTTGTTCTAAGATATACCGGTTTTTTCACAATGTGTTTGTTCTACGTTTTTAGCAGTAGTGGTGATGAAAGGCTTACTTTGTTAGTATCAGTTTCATTCTCCCTAGGAGTCGAAGCGTACGGTAGCGGTAAACCTAGCAGGTCTGCGCGCGCGCACTCGGCGTGCACGCTGGAGCGCAGGAAGCGCGGGTAGCTGTCGAACTTCATCACGTTGAAGATCTGCTTCTGAGCCTGGGGGTAAAAGGGATATTGTAAGTAAATATGGTGACAGATATATTTGATACTTAGCATACGATGATCATTTTGTAAATTTAGTTCAAGGTACTGATTTCATTAGTTAGGTATAGCCAACCCGGACAGAAGGTAACAATGTTGAAATTGACAGGAGCCCCTTTGTCGAAGTTTGAAGAAGCCCCTTTCGTAGTTCATGCTACACATTTGACGTTTAGTTGATATAGCTGTTTAGAATTTTATATTATTATTATTTTATATTTGCTAGCTTAGAAATAAAATTTTATCTAGAGTTTAATTTTTATTTAAGGTAGTGCTTTTTATAGAAAAACACTGATACCCTGAACCGGAGGGTTTAGGGTATGACATACTTGAAAAAAATAATATCAAAATTACTTTATTGATAATAATTGAGGACGATATTAGTTAGGGAAAGAACATGACGCAATGGAAATCAGTTAACATATCTGCCGACCTCGAAAAATTATGTTTGTCAAGCATCAATCGAAATTCCACAGATTACTTGAGCATCCTTCTAACATACAGGCCTTACTATGAAGATGTTACAATACCGACTAAAATTGCAATTATGTACAGAGGCCAGCACATCAAGTTACCCCAATCTGTCAATATTTTTTGATAGATTTTCAACTTTATTACAAACGAATAAGGTTCATATTCAATTGGGAGAATTTGACAGATTGGGGTAGCTTGATGTGCTGGCCTCTGTACCTTGTAAAAGTTTAACAAAAACAATAATAAATAAAATTGATTGAATTATGAGTTTCACGCGTTGTACCGTGGCGTGCACCTTGCATATTATATGTATATGTATTTCGATACATAGAAGTTTTGCAACAGATTTGATTAAGTAATAAATAACAATAACTACTGACTGGTAGTTATAATACTTATTTTACAGATAGTACAAGGACCTTAAGGCTGCAGTCTTGCAAAATTCACTCGCGGCGAATTATTTGCGCAACTTTGTATTTTTTTTTTAAACAGAGCAATGAAATAACATGAAATTTTATTATTTCACATAAATAACCACAATATAAGTAATAGCTAGTTATTTTTTTTAAGTTCATTTAGGTGGAATAAGTTAGGTAAATCAAGCGTTAAATACAGCTCTTTCGCGCCCAACATCATTTCGAGTTCTGTTTGGGCGGTTAGTTTAGGACAATGAAGAATTAATTTTGGAAATCTGTTAAGCACATAATTATCTCAACATTCTCGTCTTCAAAATGTGCTCATTAGTTTTTTCTAATTCTATTTCATTTTCTTAATTTAGACGTCACAATTTCATCAAAATTCTCTGTTTTTATCTCTTAATAAATGGTTTTTTTCATAATAACTATGCATCGTATGTATGTATTAATTAGATTATTTTAATGCCAAGAGTTCAATAAGCAAATACAAAAAAAAAATAGCACCTAAATCACCTTACCCTAACAATAGTAATATTTTCAAAAGACCTACAAAAAAGGGTTTATAAACAAGAATTGAGAGAGAAATTCCTTAGTGGCCACTGCACGGTCGGAGCGTTCAGACGTGTGGTCCACGACGAATTTTAACTGTTCCCTCTCGCTCTAACTTAGCTCCTGCTCTAACATAGGTTGCGCATTGTTGTGTATCTAAAGTTGCTCTACTTTAATATTTTTTGTATATAATTTATCGAGTGTTTTGTAAATATTTGTATAACAGTAATAGTTTTGTAAATATTTGTGTATCAGTAATAGTTCTGTAAATATGTGATTTCAAAATGGATCGTAAACGTAAAAAAAAATATGCCTGTACAAGAAAAAGAAAATTGGCCTCAAACGTAGAATTGATGAAGAGAAATAGAATTCAAAGGTAAGTAGAACTGTTAACAGTATTCATGTTTAGGGCCTAACTACAAGGTCAAATTAAATTAGCTAGCGAGACTCCACAGACTTGATGGATATTGATATCTCAACACGATGAAACAGATTTTATCAACTCACACTTCAAGTAACAATACTACCAGCGGTCATTGGCCCCAAAAAAATCATCAAATCTTTATTTTTTTTATTTCGTCGTGTTTAGATAATATCGTATACAGGGTCAAATTAAATTAGATAGCGAAACTCCGCAAAAGTGTTGGGTATCGATATCTAAACGTGTGTGGGGGGCGTGAGTGTATGTGGGGAGGGCGTGATTGTGTGTGGGGGCATGAGTGTGTGTGTGTGTGTGGGGTCATGACTATGTGGGGTTGTGGGAGGGCGTGTGTGGTGGAATGTGTGTGTGTCTGTGTGGGGTGTGTGTCTGTGTGTGGTGTGTGTCTGAGTGGGGTGTGTGTCTGTGTGGGGTGTGTGTCTGTATGGGGTATGTGTGTATGGGAATGAAGGTGAGAAAGTGTGTGGAGGGAAGTGTATGTCTGTGTGGGGTGTGTGTCTGTGTGAGGTGTGTGTGTATGGGAATGGAGGTAAGGGCGTGTATGGAGGGATGCGTGTGTGTGTGTCGGAATGAAGGTGAGGGCGTGTGTGGAGAGATGTGTGTGTGTGTCTGTGTGGGGTGTGTCTGTGTGGGTGTGTGTCTGTGTGGGGTGTGTGTGTATAGGAATGAGTGTGAGCGTGTGTGTGTTTGTGTTGATAGATGTATGTGTATGAGGTATGGGGAGTGAGTGTGTGAGGGGAATGTATGGGGGTGGGTTGTGTTTTTGGTGTTTATGTATGTATTAGATCGCTAGTCTACTATACTTTAGGGCTATTTAGACCAAAGTCGGATATCTTTTAGTACGATGATTTTTGCTAATACTTCTGAAAACTTTGTTAATAATTTATGACTTTTTTTATTTTCACAGGTCCACTGCTGGCTCTCGGCAACCTTTTTCAGATGTTACCAACTTGTCAGAAGCTCGAAATATTAATCCTACCCCTTCTACTATGGGAGTACCAGTGATGATTGATAATATTGACAGACCTGAAAATGACCCGCCTTGAACGCTCAATGCCAATAAAAGACCCGCCCTATATCATTCAAGCTATTGAGAAAAAAGTAAATAAAAAGAAATAAGAACGCGCCCACGTCTTCTGCCGCAGACGCTGTCGTTCAGGAAAATTAATTGCTGCAGAGAGTAATCGTAACACTGTGCACAGAGTTACGTCCATTCAGTCTAAAAGTATCGGGAATGTATGATTTGCTTGTGGTTCCGAATTCAGTCAGTCGAGTTAAGCTGGAAGATTTGCCTCGCCCTGGTAGGCCATCAACGTCTTCGACTGAAGTTAACATCGCAAAAGTGAAGAAAATAGTGACTGAAAATCCTCATTCAAGTTTGAGAGAGATAGCCGCTGATCTTTCAGTGTCTCACGAGTCGATTCGTATCATTTTAAAAAATCACTTGGTTATGAAACATGTTGCCGCTCGTCTAGTCCCAAAAGACCTGAATTTTCTCCAAAAACTCAATCGCTTATGAGTCGCTGAAGACATGCTAGAATGAGTCAATTTCGACCCATCATTCATGAAACGCATTGTTACTGGTGATGAGACGTGGGATTACGAGTTTAACATGCAAACTAGTCAACAAGCTTCGGAGTGGCACCTTCCAACTAAACCGAAGAAAACCACGCCAAATTCGATCAAAAGTCAAAGTCATGTTGACTGTTTTCCTTGACTATCCCGGTTTTGTGCACTCGAAATTCTTACCGGAAGGTCAAACGGTAAATAAAGTATATTATTTGAGCTTTATGCGGCATTTAAGAGAGCAAATTCGAAGAAAAATGCCAAATTTGTGGAAAGAAAATTGTTGGATTTTGCACCACAATAATGTGCCTTCGCACAAGGCCATCTTTGTAAACAAATTTTTGACCAAAAGCTCAACAAATACATGATTCGTGATTATCGAGCAACCACCTTATTCACCAGATATGGCTCCAGCCGACTTCTTTCTTTTTCCTAACCTCAAATTACTAACTAAACTAATAAACATGCAAATCACCCACTGCTAGAACTTTTCCCACAAATGACCATGTCTGACCTTATATTATTTGCTTTGGGATATACCAAATTAAACAAGCAGGAAGTTACTTTGGTGAACATATAAGGCAGAATGGATCTTTTGTGGTAGAACTATGCAGTGAAACCAAGGTGCCAGGCAAACTGTCATCACATGAAACTATTTTCATAAGAGGAAGAATTCAATCTCTACACCGCAGTAACAAAATATAATATTCCTACATCCTCATAAGTACCACACAAAGTAATTGGGAAAATAGTTTAGAAGGATAATTATTATTGTATTTGGATCTGTGGTATGCGAACTATTGGATATTGCGCACATGTGATGACAATAGTCTGGTACCTTGGTTGGGCTCGATATCAAAATGATGTTGTGGCACCAGCATCTTTTCTTGACGATGTATTGGTAAGAGAAGAAGAATAAATCTTTGAAATCTGAAAATTGTAGTTTCATTAATTTTTAAGTAGGACATCTATGCACTTATTCCACATTATGTTTCCACCAATCCAATTACTTAAAATATCACACCATGTGCCTAGCCTTTTCCCAACTATGTTGGGGTCGGCTTCCAGTCTAACCAGTATTTTACATGGAGCGACTGCCTATCTGACCTCCACAACCCAGAAATGGTGCAAAAGATTTGATTGTGTCTTGGTGGGTGGGCCCAATTCCTAAAAACAACAATACAATTATAGTTTTGACAAATTGTAGGTTATGTAAACGTCAACTCTCCAACCTGTCATGGCTGGCTGTCGATGGTCAATAACAAACGTCAAACATTTTCAGTTTTTATTTAGTGCCTAAAGAATATTAGTTATTATGTTAAAAAACATTCTTTATTGTATTTAGGGGTTCGTTTTCCAGGTTTTCTAAAGTGTACATGTTATGGCCGGAGTCCCATACAAAATTGAAACATCTCCTTTATTTACATTTTCATTTTGTAACTTGCCAGAACGTAGGTTCTCTTTTTATGTTATTCGACTTTCATTGAGTAGTGGACTACTCAATGAAAGTCGAATAACATAAAAAGTACTGGAGTGGACTCCAGTCCATACGGCATATAGGCACATATCCATCTCCGTAATGTTTAATTGGCCCTGGGTATGGAAATAATAGACGTGGTTTTTGTCAATCGCAAACGTATTTCTCCTAATGTTACATTTCCATATTTTTTTCTTTTATCGCTTCTTCAGATTGCATATTTTTTGCAGAAAGTGGGCATTTTACTTCTACCAGTCCTGTTTTTCTAAATATAAATAAATATTGATTATTACTTAGTAGAGCAACTTTCCGACCGTGTCAAATATCGCTATGTAGGATGAATGCGGGGACTGCAGGGAGCCCGGGTGCAGACGCTCGGCGCGTGGACTCGCCGCACGCGATTCTTAAATTGTGCAATAGAAGACTAGGCCCTTAAATACATCTGGATTGCTTTCTGTCTTTTAAATTAAAAATAGAAAAAATAAAAGCGGTGGACATAAAGGGACCGTGTCGCACAATGTGGTCACTTACCTGTTGGAACAGGTCGGGCGGCGGAGGCCGGGCCTCCAGCAGGCGCGCCGCAGCCCTGCGCGCGGCCGCGTCCACGTTGACGGGCTCGGGCGCGCGCTCCGCCAGGTGCCGCTGCCAGATCTGCGCCGCCAGCGCGCCGCGCCGCTCGGCCGAGCTGCTGGCGCTGTACTGCTCGCATGACCACCAGAACCTGCAGGGGAGGGAGGTTAGGGTTTGTTTTTTGACGATGAATGAGGGCAGAGTATTTGGGACCTTCAAATGTATTGGTTTTGTTTTGAAGTAAAAGAAAAATTACTGAGAACTGATACGAAAACATTCAAAAATATTCAGAGGTCGAAAACGAGTCCATACTCTATTTTACTAAAATTAAATTCTACAGGGGTTGTTGTAGACACGACAACCATACAATAAAATCTCTCCAGATAAAAATATGGTCCCCAAATCCGACAATAGTATTACTTCTTTCTTCCTAAACCATAGATTTTGTGAGGATGCCGAGTCTCACCGTATGTTCTCAGCAGCGAACTCCTTAGCTAGGAAGTGGGCGAAGGCCTCAGCTCCTGCGTTGTCAGCAAGGAGGTGTTCCAGGCCTAGAGACCAGCGGGACACGTTGGAACCACCCCCATTGGAGCCCGACACCTGGGTTGAACCTTCGCTCATTTGCTGTTGAGGAGAAAATGAAAATTAGTTTTTAAAAATGCAAATTTTTGTGTCTGTCTTATAAAATTTTAGACGATTTTCGGATAATAGCTTAGCCAACTTGGTTTTCAAAGCAAAAAAAATCTACAAAATCTAAAAGTTCTTGCAATAAAAGATGGTCATTATTTTATATTTATCCCGGATGATTTTTTTTACCGTCTCGAAATTTTTACATACATTTCGAACTTTTGTATTAAACAGCAATTTATTTTTTTCGTGATTTCAGAGTTGGTCCCATAGTGAAAGTTGTTCATATTCATGGGTAGAACATCCTGTAAAAATTTCAAGACAGTAAACAAAATCTTCCGGTATATTCTTGTCATTTCAGTCGTTCCAGATTTTTCCCTTTTTTCAGGTTCTCATTGGCTGATCCTAATAAGCAAGAGTTTCTTCTCTATCGACTCTTTCGACGGTCCTACATTCCCTTCATCTCTGTATCACCATATAGCTCAGTGTTCTCACCTTATTGTACATGTTACGATGCTCGTGTTGGCGGTACGAGCTGCCCGCACCGCTGCCGGTAGTCCAGCGACGGAACGGCGATGACTGCTCGCTCTGTTGACAATGGAAATAAGACTGTTAGTTCTGTAGTTTAAGATTCAATATGGTTCTGATATCTTCGTTATCATTGTACTAAAAGTATTTAGATGTTAGATATAATAATCTATATTGTAAGTAATATAAGTTATAATTGAACTTTTGAAAGTTACATAGTGTGTCACAATGGCAGTCAAACCTGATCGCTGAAAGCGATTTTTCACAAACAACCTTTGGATGACTTAGAGAGAAGTCAAACTCAAAGTATTTATTTCAAATAAACCAATCACAAGCACTTTTGAATTGTCAATGGGTCGGTCAGTTAGAAAGATGAAGCTAGTTTGGTGTAGGAGGCACGATACGGTGGTCAAGGAGGCATACATTTGTATAAAACAGCGTCTAAATGTAATTTTAATACATGAAATCAGCTATGTCTATTGTTTCCACGATATTGAGGAATGGAAGATGGTGTCATCCATGCCGTGCTAGGCAAAATAAATACAAATGCAATTAAAATTGGACTTTGAGTGTTCCTAATCTAAATGACAGTTTTTAAAGTAGAAACATTGCAACGCAACAAAATTGACAAATAAAGGATAATCTACGTTCCAGCAAGATAACAGCAATCCTTGTTTATAGCCTTGTTTATTGCATTTTACTTTGAAAATACTTAAGGGTATTACAGGACCTAAACACAAAAAACGCAAGTTTTAGAAGCACTAAAAGTATATGATCGACTACAGTAAACAAAATCAGAATAAAATATATGATATTATTCAGGATATACGCTAGGTAGATAGTGTGTTGAAAACATAATACAACTAATTTGATACGATAGAATAAAATGTTGAAGATACTTCTAAATTTTCTTTTTACAATAAAAACCATACTAATGTCATCATCATCTGCCTAGCCTTTTCCCAACTATGTTGGGGTCGGCTTTCAGTCTAACCGGATGCAGCTGAATACCAATATTTTACATGGAGCGACTGCCTATCTGACCTCCACAACCCAGTTACTGGGTAATACGATACCCCTTGGTAAGACTGGCCAAAAGGCCAAGACTGGGAAAAACCATACTAATGTACATACAACAATTCAGTTTATTTGTCAGATTATAGTATTTTTATGTTGCAATATACAGTTTTATTCCTGACTGACGGACAACGCACAGCCTAAACAAAATAAAGATATAAATATTGAAGGACAATGGGCATAGTGACTATCAACGAATAGCAATGAAATAGAATGAAATTGTTAATTCTGGTAAATAGGATATATCAGAATCACTACGAAAAAAAAATAAGCTAGATGGAGTCTCTGAATACCCCGGAGAAGAAATGACGAAATAAATTCAGGTCTCTTCTCTCAGGAATGAACTCCTACGATGTACTTACTAACTAAATACGAAAACTCGTGATTGTCGTGTATCGTTTTTGTTTACATAAAATACAGTGTAAGTATGTAATTCACAAAATTCGCACGCTAATAACACGATCATTATTAAAACTTCGTTCATAAGTGAAATGACTTTGTTTGGACTTTTACCTTTTAACGATCTGCGTGAGAGTACTTTTACTTTCATGATGTGATTACGAAGTAAGCTTATGTGTTACTGAAGAATGGACAGGCCGAATCTCTCTCATGAATATATCCGCTCCGATGTCGCGAAAACTCCTAAAGATCGGTAACAATAGAACAAGTAATTGTGTCTCATTAGTGACAGTTGAGCTCATATAAAGAGTTAGATTATGTAAGCACTGAAACCTAGCTTTTTTTTAACAAATAAAGACTTGGATGGAAAATATAAAAATACATAATAATAGGCGTTTTGCATAGCAAGTTAAAGATTATCATAAATAAATAAACTCAAGTCTAAGATTAACATAAATAAATAAACATTCAGTATTGAAGTTTTAATTCACTTTGCATGTCTTGAAGGCAATCTGTATTTGAATTAGAAACTCTTTACTTACGCGAAAAAAAACTATATATTCATAGTAAAATTCCATAACACTAGGCACAAAACACACACCACATATTTTAGACCAATAGGGGCACACTATCACCACGCGACACGCAACAACGCAGTTTACTAGCACACCTATATTTTCCCTTTTTTCCTCTTTCTGACGAATTGTTTTTGGTAGGCATTAATAAGACAATGCTTAATGTCTTCGAAGAATTATTATACCATTATTACCTAACACTCACTGATCACACGGCTGACCACAAGTTAAAAACTAGCAAGAAAAAACTGTGCTAATAGGATAACTATGTCATTCATAAAGAGCTGTTGAAAACTGTACGCTGGGTGTTTGAGAGTCATGCTTCGTACTTCGTATATCTTTTTTACATGATTGAAAGTCTCAGGGCTGCCCCAAATGTTTTTTATCTTGTGTCGACACGAACTTTAAGAATAGCTCATGTCGTGATTAAAGTAATTGCAAATCAGAAACGCGGCAGCGGGTCTTTCCTTCACCGTTTTGACAGTAGTATTTATTACATAAGTAAAGCACCTGCCTGAGTTCGAACCCACGATCTATAATTCGTAAAATGGGGCCGTTGCTACTGGGCCACCACTGTAAATGAAGCGCATGACGTATATTTAATTATCGCCACTGGTGAAGGCACTAGAAAACAATCGTGATGAGAGAGTAGTTTTAGAGGACGATGAAAATTTATTTTTAAAAAACCTGCCGTAAAAAGCTTCCAAGTTTAAAGGAGTCGACGCGAGAACACAACTGCAACAGTCATTACACTGACTAATACTAAATAGGGTATTAAAGACATTAAAATGAAAGGATTAGCCATTACTATTCTACGCAAGTGTTGAGTGCCAACGGAAGGAAGTCGTCTGCATTAGGTGCATGTGCAATATACACGTGGTAACTACACAATCGAGGTATAATGGCTGACATGTTCGTCACACTTTATTGTCCGTTGTCAGAATACTGAGTGGAGTAGAATCGGTTGATAAATTGAATAATTGGGTGTATGTCATTGCACTCGGTATTACGAAATGGGATAATATTGGAGGTGTAAGCCTCTATGTATGAAGATAGACGGATTGATATGTTTTACTGTGCACCGTAGACTTCTACAGTTACATGAAGGCTGTGTCAAAGGTCGGTAGCTTATAGAATTTTTGGCGATTCTTGTGTGTCAAGAATTTGCAAGTAGCTTGCATAGACATGACTTTTCAGCTGCGAATTGGATTGGCTGACGGTCCTGATTCTGTTTTAGTTTAGCTACGTCTATTTAGGCTCAAAGAAGAGTCGACAGAAAATAAGAGCCATCATCAAACACCAACTGTCTCGCAACAAGAGAGAAACGGCAAGAGCCATCAAAACAGCATCTTACAGTCCAAAATTGCTTCAAAAAATTGAATTTAGACAACCGTTTCATTCAAACAAATGACGTTCATCCACCCATCCGTCCGTAAGTTCCGTCCCAGATTGAGAATGCAATTGAAACGAATGCTTATGTAGGCGACGTGTGACATGGTCCGAGGAAGAACTAAATTGATCGTAATTGGTGATATGGCCGCGCCCCCGCGCTCGGCATTGAATGTGATTGCTCATCGGTCTGTGTATTCCAACTAGGCAGACTTTAGTACTCTCATTCATAATCATCCTATCCCTAATATCCCCACTGCTGGGACACAGGCCTCGTCTCGGTGAGAGGGACTGGGCCGTAATCCACTACGCGGGCCCAGTGCGGGTTGGTAGATGTCACATGTCTTCGAATTTTTGGTTCTAGGACATGCCGGTTTCCTCACGATGTTTTCCTTCACCGTTTTGAGAGCAGTGGTGATGAAATAATTTACACAACCCTCTCTAATTTACTTTCTCCTGTCTGGGTTCGAATCTACGACCTACAACTCGAAACCGCGGTTTATTCTGTATTTGATACGGATTAATTGGTCTAGTAGAGGAGAAGGCCAAGTATGTATCAGTAGGTAGTTGGTACAGATTTTGCGTCAAACCACATCCAACTCAATACAACTATGGGGATATTGACTAAAATTGGGTCACATTGGACAAGTTTTGGGGTTTATCTAGGACTGGACACCGAAATACAGTGTTAGCTACTGGGTTTGCAATGCCCCGGAATTTGTTTCAGTTAGATATGCAATTTTGAATAACATGATTTGACCAAAAATAACTACATTCGTGCGTTCAATCCAAACAAAACAAGGTAAAGCGAACTTTATATTACCAATTATGGCAGTACAATACTCTGCCAACATTAGTACTACACGTCGTAAATAAATAGCCACCAATATCTATACCTACAAATATGCGTCTGACAAACCGTGATCAGTCAGCCATACCTATATACGCTCGGCAATGTATCAAGCTTTATATTTCCAGTACAAGCTGACTTCTCATTGTACGAAAAGCCTTTACACTGCGAGGTCAGCCAAAACTGGAAGTGTATAGCAGCATGCTTTGCTTGCTCGTCTTGTGTAAATTGCTTAATTTATAATCACGGTATGACCTAATCTCATACATTTCGTACTGATAAGCAAGAAAAAAAAAGAAGAGTGTCCTTGGAATTTCTTGCCTGTTCTTCTCCTAAGGAGTCCACTAAGCTTTGAAATGGGCAATAAGCTTCATCATTCTGACCGACAGAGCCCTTTAAAATAAAAAAAAGTGCCTGCATTTGGTATAATTGAAATATGTCCTTTGAGTTTGAAGAAAATAATTTAAAAAAATACATTAAAACAGTCGTAGTTTTATCAACCCTATATTAACATTTAACACGTAGTGGCCACGTTTGTCTGTTTGTACATGCAGACTGACAGACAGCATGTTTGCTTAAGAAAACCCGAGTGCTTGACATCCAGACGGCTGTCAGTTGAGACATGCTGATAATATGGCACGACGTAGCTCTATGCTGATGAAGTAAGAGGCAGGACTAAGGTGGGAAGTTGATGAACCTCAGTATAACTTTGATGAGACTACGGAGGATTTATTATGAAGAAAAAACATAAAACTCAGCAATCAATCAGTCAACTGTGGTCAACTGATTGTATTAGGCTATGCAAGCTTGTCTACGTAATGCATTAAAAAATAGTTGTGGGACAATCTGCACTACCTGTAGTCTTTAAGACGGTTAGTCAGAGAATAGATTGGGGACTAAACATATTAAAAATTATGTATAAGTACAGAACCATAACGCTTTCTAATAAATTGACCGCTGACTTTGTAAAAACCCTTTGAGTATCAGTGACGTTGAACAGTTAAAAGAATTCATGGCTGTAGTTAATATGTGTAATTAACCATTAATGCAAAGTCATACTATCTCGACCTCATGTAACATTACATAACTTTGTAACAATAAGATCATTACCACAGCACAGTATATACATGTCAACAAACTAAATATCAGACTACCAAGAAAAACGCACAGGCGAAGATTTTGATCACGAAGCAAATTACATAAATTTTGTACATTTGAAGTTGTGTAAACTTATGAAACACGGTCATTTGTACACTAATATTTAGTATGTAATTAATAATTCTTGGTGAGATACAAAATTTGCCGCGAACTTGTTATAACAAGGAAACTGCCTTGTGTTTTATCGCGTGGGCGAGTATTAGTATTACAAAGCTGTAAAATATATGTGTCGCAGCCAACTGGTTAAATTAGCCGTTCAGTTAACTGCCTGGCCTTTAGAAGTAGTGCTCGCCTCGGTTCCTCCCTCGGCTCGCACGCGGTTGATCACAGTTCTAACCTAACCTAACCCACTTGGTCGGGGTACAATGCCTTAATTACTGCAACCAATTCGGCTCGCGCGTGATTGGTTACAGACTTCCAACCTAAACTGTAATTGAATATCATTCAGGCCGTTAGTTGAACAGCCGCCGTTTAGTTGAAAGGCTAGGCGGTTAACTGAACGGCTAATTTAACCAGTTGGCTGCGAAATATGCATTAAGCCAGATTAATATTTAGGTTGAAAATCACTATAATAGAACAAAATATTATAGCGGTATACAAGATGTACGAAAAGCTATTTTACCTCTTCTTTACCCTCCGAGGTATACCATACGACCATCTTCAAAAACACTACTCTTCGGCGTTCAACATGTAATAGTCAAACACAACGATCACATAAAAACTAGACACGCGCCACAAACAAAAATTCTCAGTCAATCACAATTTCAAAACTCTAGCTTCGAAATCCAAAATCAATTTCATAGAAGAGTCCTTGAAACCTAATGTTGCAAAAGACAATAAATAACCTTTAAGTGTAGAAAATCGAATTCGATACAGAAGTCACAGTTGATGGATAGTATATATTTGTAGTCGAAAATGTTTCAACCACAACATTGAACGAAAACGGAAAACGCGAGGGAGACTTGCGTCCGCGGTAACGTCCAAATGGATACTGAAGTCTGTCTGACTGAATGGTTGGTTATTGAATGTGGCGGGACGTCGAGTGTCCCCGGTCCCGACGCGGCTGTCGCTCGATGCTCGATTGGTGACACAATGCGGCATTACAATAACAATACTCGTGCTAAACAAAACAGTTTCCGGAGGTCATCGCGGTATAAGTCATAAAGTATTACATTATGGATTTTTGAAGTCCTTGCCTTGACTTACCCATTGATGTATCCTTTGAGGTAGAGGAGAAAAAAGGTTGGCTTTCTTGAATGGCTACCCAAAATCAAGTTGAATAACTGGTCCTTTAAGAGTAGCTATAAAAATACATAAAAATATATTTTTGTATAAAAAGAGACAAGTCGTAATTTTTTGCGTTGGAGATTGATTTCGAATAAAATAGAATCACCAGGCATAATAAACACAGAACAGTTTATTTTAAAAGACTTTGTAAAACAAAAATATACTAAAAGCAAGGAATGTGAAAATTCCAACGATATACATAGGTATCTGAAACCGTGATCTAAATTCATAAATACGTTTGTTTATAATCCACATACTTGCTTTCAAATAAAATGCAACCTAATTCCGACTGAAAACCTCTTGATCAAGAATCCGGAATTCTAGACTAAACATCTTTCTGAATAGTTACGATATTCAATATCTACAAGGTGTAACAGAATAAACGCAAGTCCTGAAAGTAGTTTGTTCATAATTGACTACTGAATCGATATCAGTAACTTTTAATATAGGTATTTTTTCAAAAATTATGTATTTTGGCATACTGACCGGTGATTGAGCCAAAGGAAATTCAATCTTATTTCAAAGGAATAAAACTAAATTTTAAATGCATAAAATAATGTTAATGTCAACACGATTTTCTTAATAATAATAGCTTTAAAAAATTAAGTTTTGGTCATTGTATTATGCTTTTAACTCAATACTCTAATTGGGGTGAATGAGGTCTTGCGTTAATTATATTACATATAGTATACCAATTAACTTTCTGCCGTTTTAAAAACACTATGTTTCTGAATTAAATCTTCCTTAATTCCGAAGTACTGAAGGTTTTCTTATCAATAACAGAAATTCGTCTTCACCATTTATTATTGAAAACCGCTGCCGCTTGCCTCTTCCACTAAATGACAGGAAAAACCGCCAGTCGCCGCGCAGAATTTCTGGCTAAGCCAAACCAGGATAGTCTTATCATTCCTGGCTATCAGCCACAAAGTTCTCGAAACAGTAAGCATTGTGAACCAAACTTGAGGTAAGGACCTACGTCCACTTTGTGAAGCTTGCTTTAAATGTGACTTACTGTAAAATCGAGCGACGTTGCCAGCTACGCCATTATCTCGATTTGTTTTCCATGGGTGTCTGCCGACTAAAGGATTAAGGTGAGCCGATAGGGAGCTGAATCTATCTATGACTGATAAAAAGGATATAAACATAGTTACTGTTTTCAAAGTCCAGACAGTTGTTATTCTGCGAGAACCGTTAACTTCAGTATACAATTTCACGCGCAAACATAATAAGCTTTGTAGTGAAGACGTTAAAAATAGAAATGAAGGGACAGCTGAAATAGTATCGGAAAACAAAGGCTTCCTTGACGTAGATGCCAATGATAATGAGCAAACCACAGGTCAGTCAAGTTATAGTATTGACAATCAACATTCACCTGTTGTATCACCGTTATTGGCTCCCAATAATGGGCTATAGACATGCAGTCGTTATAAAAATACGCCTCGTGAATAGTCGAATGACGTTAGTTGCATCGACTAATGCATGCGATCACGTTGTTATTAGCATGTCACATGCGCTATGTAAGCTCATAGAATGAAATGCTAATATTTTCTTTGGATGTTATTTCATAATTTTCATTGTAAGTGTCTAATTGCTTCATAGTGGTTATAATAGAAGCCTTCGTGTTTTCAATTGCATACCTTAGTCTTCATCGTCATCACCATTTTAAAATAACTACCTTTTCTAGAAATTGACTTGAATTATAGGCTGTGCTTTAAGTGTTATCAAAGTCAAGCGAAACAAAGATTGAAATGAAAGAAAAATAGTACTACACACAAGAATATAATAAGTGCTGAATGATAAACAGGAAATAGGTACGTTTGAACTTATTGATGCTTTCAATTTCAAAACGTAAATAATATCGAATGTACAAGAACCATATTAATTGAATAGAAATTAAACAATTATTGCCAGACATCCTGCGGTTGAACTCGTCACAAACAAAGTATCAATTGATGAACCTGACTCACTAGCGACCCCGATACACTATCAACTACTGAATGAGCTGTTATTTGTCTCCCGAAGTAATTTATGCCTATTGCGTAACGGTAACCGTATCACTAATATGTCACAATTACAATTAATTATATTTTCTATCTGTTGTAAGTTTGTAGCAGGAACAGTCATTCCTGTAATATCAATTTATGATATATCTCCCGATTCTGTGTAAGATTTAATTTCTTCGAAAGAAACTTCTATTTGTTTAAATCTTTCATTGTTTCTTTCATCGCCTCCTAGATCAAAGTTTTCGAGTGACTAATCCTGCCATGGTTTGTTATGATCATTTATTTAATGTAACACCATTGAATCATACAGATGTTATTATTGTTATTAATTCATGGAACTCATTCAAAATGCGGTTAACGCTAAAAGAGAGGAAAATTATTAAGAAGTTATATTGAATCCAGTATTGATTGAAATATATTAGGTATTATTTTTACTAATTTATATTCCTGGTAAACAAAGTTTTGAATTCTAGTAACTGTAATTAAATATATATGGTTAAAGAAATTTATTTCTCAATAATAAATTACCAAGATTTCACTCACTTAAGAACATTTTTAAAACTTATATTATAAGAACTTTGACACACAAACTAAGCAGCTATTGTTTTTCTTTACAACAAAATCATGTATGTACGTAATAACATTTAACTTCGTACGCTAAAAACTTAAAACTTTTCAATCCACCCGCAAAAGAAATAATTACCGTGGTCGCAAATATTAATAATAGTTATAGAATGCAAACCCGGTGCCACAATCGAGAATTAGGTATTAGACTTGATGTGATGATGATGTTTTATGACGACGATGGACGATTTACAATCTTCTTAATTCCGAAGAACAAAATTTTAATTTTAATTTAAGCACAGTTAATGCCAAGAGATTAAATGTGTTCACCAATCCGTATGCTAGTCGAGATGATGATGTCAATGTCTTTATGACCCTTGAATGCAGAGGTAAATTTTAAGATCCATGTTTATCAATGCCAATGAGGTGAATGCTGTGCTCAATTAAGTAACAGATGTAGATAAGCGATGATGCGACTTTCCAAAATATTTTCATCTCGTAACAGAAAAACAAAGCAATCATTAATTTAACTAGGACACCTATAAACAGTAACCCGGATAGCATCAAAACTACAGGATACATCATCAAAACGGTTTACGATTAGCCCAAATAAAAAAAAACTGCAGGATGTTCTAGATCCGAACCGACCTACCTTTGTGATAATGGATGAAGTTGGATTTGAGTAACTTCTGTGTAATTATTTGTAAGTATGCAAAACAATAGGATATGTCAACAAAATATTGGGAAATTAATGTAATAAAGTTGGAGGCTCTTACGTATTGACCGCGAACAGTGTGCTACGACAATAAGATAACTACCTAAATACACATTTTGAAATTGGTTCGTTGAAGCCCAAATTGATGTAGAACAAATTAAAGAAATTTAAAAAAGTCAGAGAAGAATAGTAAAAGTTACAATTCAAACATCCTTTTGAGCTCAGTTGTCTTGAGATTATTCAAAGCCATCCTTGGCAACTATAAACCAGACACGGTAGCTAAAAGTATTAAAGAATTCAATAAGTAATTTGACTGGCTAAAATAACAAATGTGAAACTCTATCAGTACGAGTTATGAATACTAATTTTGCCACTCACATTCGCGACACCTTTGGAACAATACATTACATAATGAAGATTAATATCGACAGAACAATACTGAGACAGTTGCTACTTGATAGTAATTTTCCGCTATATTGAGAAGACAAGAAAACACCTACCCGTGTATATATACTTAGATTCTTTAGCAAAAAATTAAATAGCAGTAACATATGTTCTGAACCTGAGCATTTTCTTGAAAATGGAGAATGAAAAATACCATTACTTAAATAATAACCCATATATTTTGAAAAGATGAGTAATCCCAAAAATACAAAAAGCGCGGCAGCGGTTTAAATGATGTCTGTGTTCCTTTAATAAAAGGCATAAGAAACAATTTATATCTACTCGTATATCTATATATAAATAATTTTAAGTCAACGAATAATATAACAAACTCTGACGATGATGGATGGATGAATGGGATGCTGTAAAACGTACGCAAGGACTTGACTCCAGGCAACTATCCAGCTCTTTTATAGCCCATAAATTGCATGCAAAAACAATGTTATATTACATGAAACATTAAGCTAACGTAGAAGTCTGGACGTCATTGGAACCGGTCATAAGCCCCTAGGTAAGACGTACGTAGATCTTAGAATAATTCTCCAAGTAGCCAGAAATCCATGGGGTCACAGGTTCCAAATTAGAATCTTTATTACTTGATTGTAATTAAACCATTGACGTCAAGTGTACGTGGCTAGAATACTATATAAGTTTGTAGTACCAAAAACAATAAAATAATAGGTTTGTTAATCATTTTCGAAGGTGCCAAGACGGTGAAGAATTTTTCACTAATATTTTCAGCCTTGAAATTTTTGCCCGAATCAACAGATTAATAGACAGTATAAGTTAATACACTTGGAGCCTGAAGACACTCAATTTAAATGACACTCACATAATAAAAACAGATAACATTGATATGCAAACTGCAAAGGAAACTTAAAAAATAAAATAAAAGGAAAACTCACAATCCTTAGTAGTTTGGCCATGAATCTCTCACAAACTTCGGTAGGCATCTTAACACAATCACTGAAGATTTAAAGATATGGGATTAAGCTAAAGCACTTGAAGATAAAAAGTAAATTTTAGTTTCGCGGATGATGACGCGTGCGTTTCGCTCGAGTGTGGTGCGAAGACTGAGCTGAACCGCCGAAGTCCGCCGAACTAGTGAGAACATACATGTACTCGTAGTTGGTAGGCGGTTTAATTATTCCATATCAGGTGTTATCAGAGATACCACAGAGCGTCACTGAAAGTGTTCTGTAGCGGAACAAAATATCACTGTTCAGCACAGGGTAAAAACATATTGAGCCTTTTACATGGAAATCTGGATTAGATGCAGATTGAATTCGCGTCAGCCACAGAGTTATGAATTATGATACGAATTTTGGAATGTTATCATAACGATAAACGTGTAAAAACATCTCAGATATTAGTTATTTATAATCCATAATTACTCACAGGTTATTTACGTTTATCTGTGCATTCATGCTAAATTCAAAGTCATCAATATATTTTTAGTTATAAGCGTCAGTGTTGGGCCTATGATTCATATTTCAAATATTCTGAGATTTTTGACTGATAACCTTTTCTACAAAATAATTGGTAGGACGTCGGTAGAGGTTATTTTTTACGAGAACTCCAGAAATATAGCGGCGTTTATGCGTGTTGTAATGGGCAGATGGCTTGCCTTCACGGTAATGTAAATTGTTCTTTGAATGTTCTAGAAGAGCTGTTTTGTAGAGGAAGTGTGGGTCGATTATCTGTATTTCTTTTATATTCGAATATTAAAAGCTATTATATAAGATACTACTCCACTCAGAGATTGCATAATTTTGTAAGTCTTTGATTAGACGAGGTAGGGCTGAAACACTTCATACAGCAGCTGTTTTAAATATTTCGGTAGTATATTTCACGATGTTTTCATAGAATTGTTAAACTGCATCCTCATCCAAATAGTTGTTCATATCCATGCGGAGTTTAATTCGTAGGAAATCATCTACTTCAATTAGCAATATTTAACTTTTTCAGTTAGGTGAATGGCATTATTATTTCTTTTACCACAATATTTATAGTCTCAATGTAATTTCAGAAAACATTTGCTAATTAGTTGACTCAGACCGAATAAAAAACCATACAGAGCGTTGAGCACAATACAGTGAAGTATGCCAAAACTACACCTCCGCTCTGTGCATACACGCAGACACGCACAGATTTACAACCATTTACAATCAAATTCCACCTCACTAAGTACACACATTACGAAACCGGCTTCACTTTACTGTTGACTTGACAGCCCACTGTCTTGGTTTTTTTTTTTTGGTCTGGGTTGGTTGATACCATAGTTCATTAGAACAACAGGTGACGCGGAATATTTTCCGCGCATTTCAAGTTCGTTCAACTTTCCATACCAGGTTAGTGTGACAACTGAATTAGCCTATTACTGAAATAAGTGCGCACGCAAATTATGAACCGCCATTATCTCAAAATACCTAATAAATATTTGAGGGTAATAAATAGGTATTATCTTGAATATGTTTCACTTTTTATTGGGTTATGTAGGTGTCTAATGTATTTATTATGTAGGTACTATTTTTGTTAGAATGTCACGATTCAGATTTACCTAATTTACTTATGCAGTAGTCTGGGAGGTCAATGTTCAGAAGTCATCCGGTCAAATGATGATGAATGATTCAGGTATTATAATGACGATTTTTCAAAACAAAACGGGTATACCAATATGTATGTTATTAACTTACTACTGTATAGTATGGCATTGAGATCAGGACATTCCCGAATATATCGCTTTCAACAAAATATAATTATCTATCTATCTAAAGGATTAAGTAACTGTTTATTGTTATTTGAATGTCAACGAGCCATTATATTATGTATATATTTTTAGCGCTTTGGTTCCGCTAAGTATGAAAGAGACAGCATTATTTAATCAGTAATGGCAGATACATAATTTTGGCTCCTGTAATTAAGTTGTTATTGAAAGAAGATTTTGGAACTTATCCAATATAAAAATATTTATGTATAGGTAGGTACACAGATCTGCAAATAAATAAAACTACATAATAATTATAAATGTCATCCACTACAACAAAATGTCACAATAATCACAAAGATTGCAAAAACAGGACAAGTAATTTTCATGACATACAAAATGTGCTCAATTATATTTGTTTACATGTACAAGATAATCTATGAAAATGAGCACTGTCATGATGATACGTGATAATTTAGACAGCGGATTTGTTGAAGAGGGCTCGACATAAGATAGTAATGATGTAGGTACTAAAATATAAGAAGCATATAAGTAGTATAATATATGATACATGACGTGTAGGTTACTAAGAACATGAAGAGTTGAACACACACTTAGGTTGCAAATCAATAATATCAAAGAAAAAGACGAAGAAGCTTAAAAATATTCAGCAGATACGCGTAAAGTTTTGATAAAAGGTACGTAGTCTAAAATGATAAAAAAATAGCCAAACAATAGGACAAAAACCAAAAACAATGGCGAAGGTAAAGTCATAAGGAAATAAGGTAGAACATAATCTGAATTATGTTGGATTAAAGAGATAATTGAATGTACTTCAGAAGGGATTACACATCCCTCAATCCTATCAAACACGGAAGGCGGAAGAATCAAAGCGAAACACCAGGATGCAGAAACACCAAATGTTGATAAGTATATTTCCAGCCTGAAGTAACCGGTATTGTTATCTGGTACAGAATATATCGCATTTGTGTCTATCATAATCTATCGTATCCATGCAAATTTTAAGTGAGGTTTGTCTGGATCAAGCGATATTGGGATAATTCTCGAGTATCTGGTATTGTTATCTGGTACAGAATATATCGCATTTGTTTTTATCATTCTCTTTCGTATCTATGCCGATTTAGAGGTTTGTCTGGATCAAGCAAAGGTTCATTTTCTAAACAATATAAATAAATATATACCAGCTAATTTCTGCCTAATCCTTTCTCCTATCCATATTATTAACACTAATATCATTCACAATGATATTATAAAATGCACAATATAATCTCATAACTTAAGAACAAAGCAAGATAGTCATCTCGGAGCTATAAATAGCCCCACATAAATAGATTGCACGTAAACTTGTAGTAATAAAGATAAGTGGAGATACTGATAAAGCTGAGATTTCTTTCACATCTATTTGTTCAGGCTGTCTCCTCTGAAGGTGAGATTGCGGAATGTTTTAATTGTGGCGTTGTTTAAATAAATACACGCTTTAGGTATACTAATCAGAATTCCTGTGCTAGGATTTCCCATTACGTGTGATTTTTTCCCAAATAATTGTCGAATAATCTCACCTGCATTCCTGTTGAATGACTAAACATCTGAGTACACACTGTAATTTCGCTAGTTATCTTGTATGTCCCATGCTACTAAACCAGACTCCGAGCTAAGAATTTCCAAAGAAACTTTATCGACAATCATAATAAAATCTTTCTTTGAAGTCTATATAAAGAATAGTCATCACCAAGCGGCAAATAGAATGATGCATAGATAGATTAATGGACCCCAAATACGGACAGGAGATTAATGATTATGAGGAAGATGCTGCAACCAAACCCCTAGCTCATAGTTATCTTGGTCGTCTAAGACGTTCATGCGAAGAAAGAGATGCTTACATACATTAGGGGAATCACCAAGAACTAAATATACAATTGAAACTGAACTAGTATAATTTAAGGAACATGCACCGTTCACGTGAGTATAATGATAATAAATAAATCTTCAAGGCAGACACTGTTACTGATTATAACAGTGGAATGTTGATTAGAGAATACAATAAAGTCTTCAGAAAGTCGGAGAGTATAGATATAGCTACACAAAATAAATGTAAACAAAACACGCAAATACTACATTAATCTTTTCATCTGGCTTTCATTTCTTTTTACAAAATTGCTGGAGTAGAAATTCAGGGAGAGCTGAATCAAATGGTTATGAAGTGTTCAGTGCTTAGAGACAGCACATTGTTGTAATGATTTTAAGTTGTGGAAGCCACAAATCCTATTATAAAAACGGGCACAAGACAAGATAACAATGAAATAAATATAAAAGTCAACGAAAAGCACTACGTAAATGGAAGTAAGTTTATGTTCTAAGTGTTTGAAGCGCAGCCAATTATCATTCCATGTCTTTTCCGTCAGTGTGCCATCTTTAATATATCGCCATCTTTAATATATTGGCGATATATTAAAGATGGCACAAGAGACTTGCTATAAACTTATGAGTCTATTTAATGGTAACATTAGTTATATCCCAATGGACGGTGTGAACTATGATATGGCTAGAAAGGGACTGACTCCTGACATGACGACTAACAGACGAGTATGGATGAAAAAGACACCCCAAATAAATAGGGATAAAGTCGAGAAAATTATGACTATGATTAGTTCTATCCCAATCATCTAAACAAGAATTAACCTCTATAAGTATATACATTATGCAATAGTCCCTTACAGCTTTTCATAGAATATCTTCCATTACACATCTAGAATTGTTTAACACACGTGGCAGACACACAGGCACTCCAACACGACCTCGAACTAGTCTCTTCGTTATCAAAAACTACTCTAACAATAGTAACAGGAAAAAGAAACGAATAATAATGGCGTCTTTAAAAACCATATTATTGAAAATCTAATCGGTAAGCGATCTTGATCTTTAGGCCTTGTTCAGAGTGAGGAGCTTGCGCGGGTTATGGTTATGTATACCGCCGTTTATGTACATAGAAGCGGGTTTTCGGGCCCGCGCGATTCTCGCGGTACAAATCGCAGCAAGTTAAGTGTTTTTGTTATTTCCTTATGTGTGAGCGCATAAGCTAACACAAGACTATTTCACCCGAACCAATCCGTACCGACTTGTCTTCACCGGGAACCCGCTTCTTTATGCAAGCAGTATAGTTAGTAGAGTAGCTAACGAGCGATCTTCTTTTATTTAGTCGGTGGAAAAACTTCTACCCTCTACTGTCAGTTTCAATAACTCGTGATACACTATGGTCACGTAGTCGAGCCCGCCCCCGCGCCCGCTGCCGCCCTAATCTTCACTGTGGACATGGTCTTACAGAGACATCATTAGAATCATTTCACAAGTTCATCATTGTGATGTGATGCTATCACGTTTTGCTTTCTCACGTGGCGAGGTATGTTGTCGGCTTTGTTGTGAATGTTTTACTACAAAATTGTGGTAGATAATGGAAACTAGTAATAACTAGTGTTTTTTTACGATTAGCTCGTGAATTCGTGATATTTGTGGATTTGGTCAGATAAGGCTTAGCGCATACCATGTGCAGTATGCTGTAAATTTCCGGAGCGCGAAAGGGCTCGTTATCAAAAGCCAAATCGTCTGTGTCGAGCTTAATAGGTTCTTCCCGTGGTTTTCGTTAATTTTGCAATTGAATGATCATGCCAAAAGGATGGGCAGGATGTTGTTATGATAATTGCACCTTGATGACTATTTTAGTTGAACATGGTAATTTTTAAGTAAATTTTCCCTTTTCGAAAGCGCATTGGACTAGTTTTTAAATATTCGAAGTGGTTGTTCACGAATAGATAAGATTATGATGAGTATGTGTGTTAAAAAATTCATATCTAGTTTTAAATAAATCTAGTTTTAATTTAAATGCCAATATTTATGCCCAACTCATCCGCTAAAAGTGAAACTGATCGCGGATTATCACAAAAACAAAAAAAAAAAAGTTTTAAATAGTCTTGGCAATTGGCAAATTACCGGCCAAATGCGAGTTGTACTCGCACACGAAGGGTTCCGTACCGCCATACAATATTTAACACTACATATAAAATAACGGCAAAAAATCACGTTTGTTGTATGGGAATAAATGTTTATTATATTCTGTTTTTAGTATTTTTTGTTAAAGCGGCAACAAAAATACACATTCTGTGAATATTTCAATTGTCTAGCTATCACGGTTCATGAGATAAAGCCTGGTGACAGACGGACAGCGGAATCTTAGTAATAGGGTCCCGTTTTTACCCTTTGAGTACGGAACCCTAAAAATGAGTCACAGTCAAAATATTATTATCTATTTACTATACATACAAGCACTGGGTTATTCCAAACGTGCGCTAGGTTTATCTAAATTAGATTCAGATTTATTTATGAGTCTTGTTCAAACACAATATATACTAAGTAATCGTAAAACATTTATGACAATGACAACAAGACAGTTATTTCTGAAACGTTTCGTAATAAATTGCATCTTTAAATACTATTAAATTATACTCGTTCTAAGAAAAAACCACGTGAATAAAACAATAGAAATAATTGAAAACAAAAAACCCTCATGACGAATTTTCCAAAAAAAAAACTACGCAATGCATTTACCATTAAACCGCTATGTTGTCATAAATCAAAACGTTCATTATTTAGAAACTGTCAACCACAAAGGGAACAACAACAAATGTACAAAAATAGGTATGTCAACAAAAATCATAGTTATTTTTGTCTCAATGAATGAGAAACCTCGGTACTATGAATCGCAGTGAGTCGGACAAATCTACAAACAAATGATACCCGTTGTAGTCAATATGGAGAGAAAACAAAAAGACATCGGTCGTATCGTATGCGCGTACGCATATCGTTCTCTCTTTAAATACGAACTTTCTATTGGATATTAGGTTAGTACGAGACGGTATACACTTTTATCTATGGCAGGAAATACCTGGTTGCGAAGTCGGTTAAGCCTTGAATATGCTTTTAATGTCTTTCATTATAACTTTATAACATGTGCTATAAAGTGATAATAAAGTAGTAATGCAGTAGTGGCCCAGTGGTAGCGGCTCCGACCTACGAGTTGTAGGTCGTCGGTTCGAACCTAGGCAGGCGCTACTTTTTGTAAATAATTTCATCACCACTGCTCTCAAAACGGTGAAGGAAAACATCGTGAGAAAATCGGCATGTCATAGAACCAAAAATTGGAAGAAGTGACAACTACCAACTCGCGCACTGGGCCCGCGTGGTAGATTACAGCCCAATCCCTCTCGAAGAGAGGAGGCCAGTGTCCTAGCAGTGGGAGCAATATTGGCTGATTATGCTAGCATGTGCTATATACATGTAGAATGCATAATAATGTGTGTTGAAATTTGCCTCATAATTTTCACATAAGTACCTAAATAACTAATGCATGCTGCACAAAATACATAACTTAAAAATTATGTCTTGAGAAAAAAGTTTTCAACAACTAAGTTTATACTTAAGTAAATAAAGTAACACGTTTTTTTTTAAAAAGCACACGTACGTAAATACATTTGTGAATACAAAACCGAGTCCTTAATTTACATATGTTTATCGTGATTGACGTCAGATGCTAAGAGAATTTTGTGCTAAATATATGTGATAAATCTAGGATAATATTTTACCTCAAGTAATTAGAATTAAAGAATAGTTTCACATTGTTTTGAGCGAATGTTTGACGCATGTAGACAACAATAATGTTTTTTTTTTAATAATTAATTCGCTGACGCAATTTTATATTTTTCCTGGAAATGTAACGAAAAAATACTTACATACCGAATGAACGCTGACTCATCGAATCTTCTAAATATCACTTTACAAAATTCCTATCCACAAATTTGAATCTAAGACCGTCATAGCCAATGGAACAGAAACTCGAATTTCCATACAACACTTTCACTACGCAACTGACTCTGCTTACATAACAATTTTTAGAGGTCTGTAGAGCGACCAAAGCTGCCGACGTTCAGCTACCAACTAAGCCATTGTACTTGACTCTACCTCGAGGTTCCCACACGGTTGGCCCCAAGACAAAAGAGAGCAATTAACATCAAAATAGACAATAATTGATGGAAAAAATCTGGATCGTTCGTGCGTGTCTCGTCAACCTTAATGATACGGGATCCTCTGAGTTCTGATCACACGGGAAATATCTAAGTAAATAACTCAAAGAATTGACGCAAACACAATGAAAATGTAAAAGAATGTTCATGTTATAATAATGAGTTTGATTAATGTAGAACAATTTTCACAGTATGTCTGCAATGCGTCTGTCGGTTGCTACGCGGGTCTACGTCGCTGCTACGAAAAGCTACGATTTGCTACGTAGTTCCAACGACTGGTATTTACTGTCTACGTAAAATGGAGGTCACGATTTTTTTTGAGGATACTTATGTAATGTTAATAAGATTATTTTGAGGATATTGGATTTTGTAATAAGATCTGAAAGATTTTTTACGTGTCTTTAAAACTCGACTTGCGAAATTATTTCAAATTTTTTGACGAGTTTTTCAGCCAACATTTTCTGACACAGGATATTTCGAAACTTTTGGTCATACTATCCTTCATAAATAAATAACTACACCTATTCGTATCGAAGCTATGATTAGAGTCACTTTTCAAAGAACTACGAAACTACAGACCAATTATTCCAAAGAAACAGTATCATAATTATTCAAATATTAATTTCAGAACAAAGAATTATATATACAGCATGAACCATTTGTCTCATACTTTATTTAATCGTTAAGGTATTGACTTGTTTCCATGCAATTGTATTGTGAAGGAAAGCAGTTGCTGTGGACAATAAATTGTTTTTTTTTAATTCATAACAGTTTGTGGAATCGTGTATCTGTAGACAATAGCGATCGACTATATTAACACAGGTGCGCGGTTTCATTTGAGGCGTGTTTACATCAACGTGCCAAATTATAGGTTTTAACATAATAAAGTATTATTTATCTTCATATGGAAATATATTTTTCTAGGTAAGAATGAACATTTCGTAGCCATAGGGGTGTATTAACAATAGTTACGTGCGAGATATTGTGAAAAGTACTATCATATAATTTGATCATTTTTAATCTTTTCAATAACTGATGTTCAGCTGAGTTCAGCATCACCTGTTGTGATGATTGATATCAGCATCAGTAGTGCGGGAGGGCTAGCTTCTCCAAATATGGAATTTCATGCTCAATTTTCCACATACAAATTTTCCTTTTGAAAGGGGCAGCTAGAATCAATTGTTTACTTACTTTTAAGTATAAAGTGATTTGTAATGGTCCACTTGAAATATTTGACATTGAATTTGAAATCCATTGCTGTGACGGCACCAAAGATCCTTCTGGCTAGATAGTGCATTTCTCAAAACTTTCATTGTGTGTGTAATTGTGTATGTGTGAATGATTGTAATTTTTTTTTTTGTGGAAATTCACCCAGTTGTCATGGAAACTTCAAAATCCATCTGAACACATCTTTAGGTACCACCGTCTGGTTACCATGTATCGACAACTGCGCACGCGCCACCCGCACACAATGGCGGCCATCGACACTTGTGTCAACTCATGGACCAATTACCAAGTCCCAAACAACCTTAGTGCGTCGGTAAATAAAGCATTTGTTCAACAAAGTAGGTAAAGGAATTAGAATTGTAGAATATTTTAATTAAAACGATGAAGATGTCGTCAATGTAAAATCATGACGGGGGGATAATAAATCTTTATTTATACCTTTTTATTGCACACCTTTTTTATTTGTTAATTAGTTCATTAGTGATGGAACTTGTGTAACTTAGCCACAAGAAGAGAGAGCACTTGTGTCTGCGCGCGCGCTTGTGCACTATAACATCTCCCGCGCCGAAGGCTAGTCTCCGCGCGTTGAGATTGGCAGCCGTGGCCGAAATACGGTTTGGAGGACTTTATTCTGTCAGGAATAAGTATTATCTTACGATTGAAAAATCAGCCCTTAGAAAAGTAGATTTTCTTTATACTTGAGACATTAGAGTGTCTATGAAGTTTTGTTTTTCATAGAGATCTACGTTTTCAAACGAGCAACAAGCTTCAACTTTCTAATTGGCCGACTCCTTTACAGTTCAAAAGTGCTTATAAATCATTTAACTGAAGTAAATGCTGAGGCTTTGATAATGTTAGTACTTTTGGGTCATCACGGAGTGTATCATATTAAATCAGACAGCGACACTAAATTCAATATTCAAATCAAACTACCATTTCTACAACCAGCACAAAACCTCAGGTCAATAAAACAGAACGACAAAATACTTTGTACATACCTATATAAATTTATATGGTAATGCTAAACACATACGTCACGTAAATTTAAAGTATATAAACAGTGGTAATAAATGACTCCCGAGCGTGGACTATGTTCGATTATCAGCCGTCACGGAATCACCTTGGGATCACGACTGGGTTTCATGATATCTTAAATGCTTTCTTTTCTTTTACGAGAAAAATCAAAGGACTTTGAAACGATGAAGAATTGCCAGTATTTTTCGGCAGTTTCCTTTTGCAACTGAATTGTACCATCATTTGATATCCATTTATTGTTCAAAAGGATCAAAACTGGGTATTTGAAAATTTACTTCTGCTTCTACAGTTTTTATTTCAGGTTTGAAAACAGCCTTAGTGCAGCAACAATCTTAAGAGTTGCATAAAATATACTAATGACACTAATTTAGTGAACTATGTTCTTCTGAAAGATCTTTTATATATTTATTAAAACTTATTGCAAAAGTAACAAAAAATACTGCAGGCATTTCATACCAGTCAACCTTAAGGGTGGTGCAGAGACAAAACATGGAAGGCGCAACATAAGATATAGACAACTCGAAAAATAATAAATACTAATACATAGATATATAAACAAAACGCACGCACGTTAAGCCGTTGGTCCCGGCTGTCATTTGTGGATCTTTGACAGTCGTTACGGGTAGTCAGAAGCCCGAAAGTCTGACAACCAGTCTTACCAAGGGGTATCGTATTACCCAGTAACTGGGTTGTGGAGGTCAGATAGGCAGTCGCTCCATGTAAAATACTGGTATTCAGCTGCATCCGGTTAGACTGGAAGCCAACGCCAACATAGTTGGGAAAAGGCTAGGCAGATGATGATGAGCTATATAAACAAAACCCCCCATTGGACTACATAAGCGTAATTTATTATTTTAATCATGGCCAATATTCTTCAACCAGAATTTATCAACACTTATCTACGTAGATACAAATTAACACTTTAATACTGCCAAACACGCGTCCCCCGAGTGATCAGCTACTAGTAAACAGCAACAATGGCCGCTGATTATCATATATAACATCACGTGGTCAATTTCCATCGATTGTTTACCGATTATTATCAATCAATGATATCGGAAGACACCTGTGTCTGTTCCAAGTAGGTAGTTATACCATCTGTGTGATTAACAGTGATGATGATAGCATCTTTGGGGCATTACCGATAAATGCAACATTGGTAATATGCGGTGTGTTTTATCTTCGAACAGTAATGAGTTTATTTTAATATTGCTTTTGGAAGGTTCGTTATCAGCTTGCACTGTTTTGCTGTTGTTTTGGCTAGTAACATCGACTTGCAATATTTAGTTACAAAAAGAAATGCTGACAAAATGCTGTGCCTTTTTAAGGTTCCGTACCCAAAGGGTAAAAACGGGATCCTATTACTAAGACTTCACTCACTGTCCGTCTGTCTGTCACCAGGCTGTATCTCATGAACCGTGATAACTAAACAGTTGAAATTTTCACAGAATGTGTATTTCTGTTGCCGCTATAACAACAAATATAAACTAAAAACAGAATAGAATAAATATTTAAGGGGGGCTCCCATAGAACAAACGTGATTTTTTGCCGTTATTTTATAAGTAGTGTTCAATATTGCATGGTGGTACAGAACCCTGTGCGAGTCCAACTCGCACTTGGCCGGTTTTTTGTATAGAACTTATCACCTACGCCCAAAGTATATTGGTTTTTTTATAATTTGCTCTTATCTTTATCGTCATCCTTTTGCCCTTCATTATCACCGACGTCCTCCCGAATTTCTTTTAACTTATTTCACGTCGGCACGGCACGTTTTTTGTCCCATACTTACAACTATAACTGCCATCATCTCAGTGTTCACTTCCTGCTTAGTCATAATTATCATCTTTCACACAATCCACCTCAGTTTCTTTGGTCATCTAGCCTTTACTTTTTATTACTTAGTAGGTACTTTTCTTGTCACAAATTGTTTCTATAGTCGGACTTTTAATTAGCTGCAGTAAAATGACAGCTTATTTGTTACTTAAATGACTGAAATTAGCGTTTTTTTTTCAAGGCCTTCAACCAAATCTTGTTTTTCTAATACAGAATAGTGTAACAAACGAAACTTATTTGACATGCATATCTCTAAACGCAGTCCGAAATGAGTTATTAAGAAGTGTCATTTTACTGCAGCTAATTAAAAGTCGGAGTATAGTTTAAAATTAACGTTCCATTTTCCTTGCTAATAGTTGTAAACGATGTGATTGGAGCACTTTGCGGTTAGAATGCGTATCTAAAGAGTAGTATGGAACGTTACGGTACCGCGAACGGTACGGATTGAGTGCATTCTTGAAATGTCATGTGCACAGAGGTAACTAGGAGTCATGTGTGTTGTTATGTGAGGGATTTAGTTGTAATCAATGTTTTTCTATGCTTATACTTTATTGCTTTAGTACACTTAGAGGAATAGCTGGCTTTTTTTGGAGATGTTGAATTGTATATTCATTGTTAGATAATTTTTACCATGTGATGTAGTTACCGAGACAATATATTTCAAGCATTTGTACTTACGGTCGGCTCTAATTAGATACACTACAGTGTCAGTTTTGTCCATTATTTTTAGACTAAAGATATCGGCAAGTGTGTCAAATAAAACATTTAGTACCACTTAAACCCAGTCAATGAACAAGATGCTAGAGCTGCTTGAGTCACCAATCAGTATTGAAGCCAACGATATAGTAAACAAGTTGACAGACAACAATAAATAAAGCCGTTTTCTAGACGTCAGTTATACTGTTTATTCGTACCTGTAGGCCACAGATATTAGCTGGCTTTACTTATCAAAGTAATCATCTAAAGTCAAGTGCTGTAGTCTGGGTTAACCTGGGTATAACCCTATGAGTTTACTGATATGTAACATACATATTTGTGTCAACTGATTTTATATATCACTAGAATATTATATGCATGTAGGGCTGTAAAAATGTATTGACTATGGAAGCAGCTATTTTCAAATCTTTTATTGATTTAGGTTTTTTTTTTTTTGTCAGTTATTAGTTATTTATATATTCATGTAGCTAAACCTAAAACAATAGAGAAAAATACATAAAGATGCACAAAGGTCCTATAAAGGTACTATATCCGACGATCCTGCACAGTTATCTCTTTTGTTGACAGTACACATCTTATTTAATTATAAATGTCTTTCATCAGATCTGCGATCTGCGACAGGAAAGCTGGATGAGAAAAGTAGTCACAGTGTGTATTTGTAGTTCCAAATTCACCTAATATTATTTTTCATTCGTTGATACTACTGCTATCGACAACCACAAAGCCTGCCAGAACACAATGTACCTAATAATAAAACACAACAATCAGTATTATGATAACGTAAAGAAAATCCTACTTATTTATGTACCATATGACTGGTACATAAATAGGTAGGATTTTCTTTACCAGCCCAATTTTGCTTAGATTTATTATTTAGGTTCGTGACAAGTTAAGTCTTTTCTGACTGATTGATTGTCAACACACGTTGTTATTCACTCTATCTATATCTACTTACGTAAATGCATTTCTTTGGCTTTAAAGAGATAATATTTCAGGACCAAATTATTTACTACCTTTATGTACTTTTTATTAAGAAGGGGCTCATGGCTAAGTTATAACAGCCGCACGGGTCGTTCGATCAAGTTAAGCAACGTTTGCCGCGGTTGTTCCGTGGATGAATGACCTTCTTTGCATACCGAGACCGTGCCTCGGAAAGCACGTTAAGCCGTTGGTCCCGGCTGTCATTCGTGGATCTTTGACAGTCGTTACGGCTCGTCAGCAGCCCGAAAGTCTGACAACCAGTCTTACCAAGTATCTAGGTTGTGGAGGTCAGATAGGCAGTCGCTCCATGTAAAATACTGGTATAAGGCTACATCTGGTTAGACTGGAAGCCGACCACAACATATTTGGTAAAAGGCTAGACAGATGATGACTTTCTTTTCGAAAAGGCATCCTTCCCAAACAATAAGTTTATCTAAGTTATTTGTCAGATTATACTTCATACGTCGCGGCAGATCAAGACGAAGATGGAGGGACGAACTTGAATCCTACTAAGTACTGATTCACGATAGCAGAGGACAGAAGTGTGTGGAATGAGGAGAGGGAGGCCTTTGTCAAGGAGTGGGAGAGGCTAGATATATACTATATATTACATTAGATAGATAGATTCATCATTTTTTTCTGATGTTGTAAAGCTATACAGTGTGACAGGTCAAACGAGGAACATACCTTAAGGGAGTGTAGTACCCATGAAAATAAACAACTTTTACTAAGAGACCAACACTGATATCGAGAAAATAAAACCAGCCGCTCTATACATTTATGTTCGCATAACTGGACAAAATGTAGGGAACAGCTGTTTTTTTTAATTCATATTTTTGAGTCCGCCCCATATTAAAAGTTGTTCATTTTCATGAGTACTACACTCCCTTAAAGTATGACCCTCGTTTAACCTGACACACTGTATAATTGACGTTTATTGATATTGTGAGTGTTCTAATTACTAACACATGAATAGACAATTGTGTAAGAAATAATAATAAATATTTCCATATCCACACTAACGAAGTGATGTTTACTAAACAATGACAGTAAATTGTGAGAGCATTAGGTTTAAAAGACATTTTCTTTTATGCTATAGAATTTGATTTAAAGAATATTGTAAGTCAGTTAGTTTTCCATTAGGTTATGTAACAGGGTGATTAAAGTATACAATGTAAAGTACTCGTACTTTCGCACGACGTTGGTAAGGATCAGTTCCTATACAAATAACCTACATAATTATATGTATTATGTAACTTTTCTATCCATTCAAGAAGGAAATGAAAATGCAACAATAAGATGAAAGAACTTTAATGACTTACGTTAGTTTAAATGTCACTCTCAGAATCAGATAAAGACCCGACAAATATGTTTTTCTCAAGTTCAGGAAGAAAATGTGCAAATATAGACATGCGCTTCAAAAATTTATTAGGTAGGTACGTGTAATATTGAAACAGGGCATAAACATTGGTCTCCTGAAAGACTGCTAGCGTGAAAGATTTTAGTAACCATGTTTTGGTCGGAATACATTGACACCAAAATAGCCTTTACGAGTCATCAGTTCAGCCGATAGACGTCCACTGCTGGACATAGGCCTCCTCCAAGTACCTCTACGTAGACTTGTTCTGTGCTTCCCGCATCCAGCGGATTCCTAAGGTCATAAGCATCATTCATAAGGTCATCTGTCCACCTTGTAGCCCGGGGGCTTAGAATTTTATCACGGCATACGCTTGGCTACTTCAAAAAAGTTACGACAGTAGAAAACCGAGTACTGAAATGTGACAGTTCAAAAGCAATAAGGCGCCCGCAGCCAGGCGCGACGCGACTCTAGTACATACATTAGAACAATTTCTTTGAAAACTCAATGGAAAAGGTTCTAGCAGAATCGCGTCGCATCGTCGCGTATCTGCTGGAGCGAGCCTATAATTGTAAACGTACCCAGTTTGAAAAGCTACCTATACCTACTTGTTTAGGCCGGAATGGGAGTGCAACTGCACCTAATTAGTATAACATTTATATCTACGCTAGTTGAACCATGTCGACTGGACCACATGGCCTTGCCACATAACTGGACCACAGTCATTAAATTATCTCGATCATTATGCAACGCTGATTACTGTACTGTTTAGATTAAGTGCCAGCACGTCGCTATCAATACTCATTAATTAAATAAATAAACAAATAACTATCAGCACCTATCGAACTCTAGCCGAGTTGCTATGCAAACTGCTGACTAACCAATTACCATGTTCACGCCAAATACACCTTTATACTTCATTTATAGGATTCAGTTTTCATTGACAAGATCTTATAAATATTTCAGTCTTCATCTGTACGTGATAAGATTGTTTTATTCCGTCATAATGGACGTTGTCCGACTGTTTGTCAAACATGCACGATACTTGTATGATTTTTATCTCCAGTCGATAAAAATTCCATTATGTAATATGTATACTATAGGAGGTTTTGGTAATATCACAACATCAACATGATAATGGATGTTATGATATACCTACTTGTTATACATGATTTATTGACAGATTATCATAAAATCATGCCTGTATTTGCCAAATTTGCTGTTACCCGGGCAAACATCCAGGCTATTACTACCTGTGAAATTACTAACGAAAGAATCCAATATAGCTGCCCGTTCCGGGTCCCCAAACTCACACAGCAATTGAGCTAGGCAGGCGACAGACATAGAGTTAGTTAAAAAATAGCTATGAATGTGGATGGCTACATAAGTAGGAGAAAAAGACCAAGGTAACGATGGATGGTCTGCGTGAAAGATGACATGGTGAGCAAGGAGGTAACTACTTTATCACACCTAACAGAGAAGCATGAAAGAAAAATACATGTTGCGCCGGCATCAAATCCATACTATCCATACTAATATTATAAATTCTCTGTCTGTCTGTATCTGTTATCTTTTTACGCCTAAACCACTGAACGGATTTCGATAAAATTTTGCAAAGAGATAGATTGCATCCCGGGGAAGGTCATAGGATAGTTTTTATCGACAAACTCGCGGGCGAAGCCGCGGGCGGAAGCTAAAAAAGGCAAAAGGATGATGAGAGATGATGAAATGCTTTAAAAACTCAAAAAGAATCTAGTGGGTTAGTAATTAATACCGAACTACGATAAAAGTAAAAATATTTTATACTATCTACTACTTATAGCAGTTTCCAAGAGTTTAGACAGTAACGGTCATAATGGAGTCCAAGAACTTACTGATACGATGATAACACATGGATAAGTGTCTCCGGTTGACATTGACGCTCAAGTAACTACGGTATCAAGTGAAATGTTCATAATGTAGCAGGAGACATTGTAAATGATACATAAATAGGCGTTTTGTGTTACATGTGTAATCTTTATTATTTTATATCGCGGTGTTCGGCTACGTATGCATATGGACTTGCTTCTTATAACCACTAGATTATCGGTCCGAGGCGTGGCACAGCATTTTTAACAGACTTCCAAAAAGGAGGAGGTTATTAACCCCTCGCGTGTCTAATTAGCAGACAGAGACAGAGAAATTTTATTGTTACCGGTACACATGTTGTACGCTCGACATGCGAAGAGTTAACCGACTTCCTAAAAGGAGGAGGTTATATGTTCGATTTTTTTTAAATATATGTTTACCGATTTCTCCGTCAGTTGTGGACCTATTTATTTTTTTGTTTGATAGTGTATACTCTCGAGGTGGTCCCATTGTCATCAAGTTGGAATCTGATAAGAGGATTCCATGAACATCGAGGGAAATCCTCTAATTTAATAGGCAAACCTATACCGATTTGGGTATTTTTTTAAGTAACTTGAGCCTTTGCTCTCGGAAATCATCATTTGGTAAAGTGGAGCTAATGATGAAGACCACAGATGGCCATCGGAACTACTCAATGATAAATATTTCACGGGTTGCGATTTGATTAATGTGGTTGCTAAGCAATTTATGCTCGCCACAATGCGTATGGTGAGTGGTTGTTGAGGAGTTCTCCTGGTTCTTACCAGTCAGTGGCAAAAACCAAAATACAGATCCAAAGACACCGACTTCCGAAATTAAAGATATTTTTCACTTTGTAGTGTTTTTTTGTAAGTCGGTTTTTTTTGTAATAAAGTTTTTTGCAATAAGTATGCTTTTTTTAAACCCGAGGTCTGTGTACCTATAGTCCAAGATAACTAACGCCAAAGCCAATCTTCGCGGTAGTTTGTCAATTTTATTAGGTCAAATAACATAACACATAATCAGCCTATAATGTTCCCACTAAGACTTGATTTGTTTGTAGGTACGTTTGTTTGACGCTTTCGTCAAAACGGCTGAACGGTTTTGGCACATGGGTAGACCATGACCTGAATTAGGAAATGGGATACTTTTTATCTCGATATTCCTACAAGATCGAGAATTATGCGGGTGAAACCGCGGAGCGCAGCTAGTCCTGCCCCTCTTGCTTCCAAATACTAGCGCTGTCCAAGTTATATAGTTTTCATGGACGTGCAGCTGTACGTCAACTACTTGTAATTACTCGTCATCCTTTAGAAAACGGTACAGTGTCAACAACTGTCACAATGGTAATGAATAATAATTAGGAGAAACTGAAATGTCAAATTTAAATGTTGTGCCTTATATAACTGATCTGAAGAAAGTAGAACAAATTGTTTGTTTAAACGGTACTGCAGGTACAGACGATAAGCACACACAAAAGTCCATGGAAAAGCGTAAACTTATAACGGGAGATAATTTTGTCCATTATAGTTACCTTAGTGTTGTGGAGAGAGATCTATGTCCAGCAGTAGACTGCGAAAGACTGGTTGAGTTGTCTTAAAATAGCGACACAAATACAATAACAATGATTTGGACAGATCGACAAAATCATCATCTACCTAGCCTTTTCCCAACTATGTGGGGTCAGCTTCCGGTCTAACCGGATGCCGCTGAATACCAGTATTTTACACGGAGCGACTGTCTATCTGATTTCCACAATCCAGTTATAAATGCATGAATTAACAAAATGAAGTGGATAATAATGAAATTAAAATCGCTATATAAATAAAAATAAAAACATAATCAGACAAAGCCGCAGGAAGGCCACATGCAAGCCTTCACCTCCAGTATCACATCACGATCAGACCAAGCAAAAACCACAACAAAACACTATATACTCTGATAGATATAAATTCACGGAAAAACATCGCGAAAAATATTCATAACACACTGCGCTGGGCTAAGCGATTCCCCGAAGGATCTAAATATAAATACAGCGAACTGACCAAATTGAGTCAGGAGGATTAATTAAATACATAGTGCCTGTTAACATATTACTAGTGTCTATTGTAATGTAATGGCGTTACTATGATTCATAATAAAAGACGACTGACCTGATGGATAACGGCAGATCACTCTTTAGAGAGGAGACTCGAGTCCCAGTAATGGGAAGGCTGATGGTGTTGTTCTGATTAATAACCTGTACCTAACGAACATCTGGAGTTTTAAAGACCTGTGAAATCCAACAACCCGCACTGGGCCCGCGTGATGGATTACGTTTCACTTCCTCCCACAGTGAACAAGGCCCGAGAGATTCCCCGTCAGGGGCTCAGGGGCTCCCTAAACTTCCAGAGAAAAAGTACTCAAAGGGCAATGATCTTACAGGGCATGAATCATAGTGAAGGTTTACTTAAAATGGCATAATGATCTTTTTACGCTACTTAATTTAAATTGTCATTTCAGGACCCTGCTGGTATATTCGAACTCATAGAAATGGTCGAAAATGGCAACTATGTTCCTAGTTGTGTTGAAAACATTATTGTGTCTGTCAACAAACTTCCATATTGTTCCTTACAACATTGATGACCACACGGTCCAGAGACACAGCCGATAAACCGTAGTAAGTCAGTATAAACCAATTTGACGGCATGAACAAGACGTCCTATTACTCTTAGGCTGATTATCATGTTGTGTCTTCAGTTTTCCTCTTCAGTGATTCAAAGGAAAAATATCATTGATTTTTTATTGTTCCTGCACGTGAATAGTTAACTGTTAATTACGGGAAATTGCCTATTGTAGGTTCACGTGAATTTCATACGGATGCCAATTAGGCTCAATTGCAGTAACGACTTCCATTCACCATTGGTTAGTTTTATCGTTTCGGTCTGCAAACGTTTATTGTTGAACACGGGTCAGTGAGCCTGGCTACAAATGGATGCTTTGCAAGCTTTTGTCAAATGAATTGTATTGGGGTACAAAAGTATTTTCTATACATCGAAATCGAATCAGACTAGATTAAAACTGCATTATAACGATTTATCTATAGCTTAGTTCACGACTTTAAATCCAAATATAATACTAAGACAGCAATAATAACCTCTTAATTATTTTACAATCTGTCACTCTAAAGTTCCGACAATCTCATAAATACAGTATCGCCAATACTATGCTCAGAAGGTTTAGAATCAATAAAGCGATCAAACGTGTTATAAGAAATCGATATAAATTATTATAATATTACCTATTCTCATAAAATGCCGTCGGTAGAAATAGAAAAGTTTGGAAGTAAGTTTCGGACATATTCGAATATATTCCAACTGGCGCGGGTACATGTGGTTATATTCGCGCCAATCTTGGTTCTGGGAAGTTCTCGTTTATTATTTCTCATAATAAATAAAGCAGCCTATGGGAAGGTTGAGAATATGACAAACTATCTTACCGAGAGTAAGGAAAACGAGGCACAACACACGTACTCCAGTATAAACTATGACTATTATGAGTAACATAATAAAATAACAAAAAAAAAATAAACCAGTCTCTTTGATTAAATTTCAGAATGGCGGTAAACTGTCCCACGTGAAATTTAATTAACCGCAACGATAGCTACTTGCAAAAGCAATAAACATTCACAGATAATTGACATTAGCATTTCCTCAATGATACGGATTAAGCACTACAGTATGTGCATACATACGATAGAGCTAATTAAAGTGGATATGATCATTAATAAAATAGCAATAAAACGATATGAGGCACAGTTAATACTTTCACAATTATTTAATTTGTTTATTGTAATGATAAAGCGAGAGTCGAAGGGCAGAAAGACGTAGATGGTATTCATACTATAAGAAGTCAAATATTTTAAGTAAAATTAGACGCGAAACCTTAAATTTAACACAATTGAATTGAAGACCTTCGCTAGTGCTAGGTCTAAGACAATTTTATCGACAAGTTGTGGTGTTAGAATGACATTTGAACCAACGATACGGAAAAGAAGACAAAATTGTATGCAGACGGAGATTTAGATGCTCTTCGTAAAGTGCTTACAGTAAATGTATGTTTAAGAAACGTAACTGCTCATAATGTATAAGTTGAAGATGACAAAATCGAAGATAATTTACAGAATACTGATAATGACGAAGCTTTTAGTGCGTTTCTAGGCGGTTACAGTAATGAAACGCAAATTCAATCCACATTTCGTAATTAAAACCATAAAGGGCCTTACCCGTAGCCGAAATGAACAAAGAACATCCCGATAACGGAGCCTTGAGTCCAATTTCGACACTATTGACTGTGATAACAATGCAGCGGATGATTAAACAGAAGAAGTTATTGTCTTTGCGACCGACGCTACAGGCTAATTGTAAACGGAGTTTACAAAAGATACACAAGATTTTCCATGTTCTGCTATTCGCATTTTTAATTTGGAGTGTTTTGTATTAAGGTGGTCGTTAAGCAGGTAATTGTACAAGTAGAGATCTAATATTTGATGAAAGTTTTAAATTAGAAGAATATGGGTGGCAGGGACGTCGACGAGCAACCTGTTACGGTGAGTTCAGTATATGATTCTTCAAGCCACAGCGTTGAAATTCGTCGGTTATTAAAAATAAAGTGTTCCATACATTTTGACAGCGTAGGTATTGCACTTTTCTATAAAACAGCAGATTTTTATTTTGGATAACCTACGAAAAATTTCTACAATAGCATACAAATCTTTAGAATCATGTGCTGAATTTATAGTTAAGTTCTGCTCGATGCAATTGGAAACTAAAACGGATATGGTGTGAAATCGGTCGTCCGTATACGGTTTTAGAAATGACAGACATCCTGTGACCTGTCGTATCTTGAACCGTCTACGGTTTCTGTTTCGGGCAAATATAAGATACATTTCCATAAAGTGTATGCAATAGTCATAATATTTTTAAAGCCACTAGCAAAATTAATCTTGAGCACAATCTTTATGAAACCATTCTGAAAATCATCTCTCCAAATTATCTTGTCGTCGAATCAAAACTTATAACTAAATATATTTACATTATTATTATGATGAGCTTGCTTGTTAGCCAGCTGCAGTTTGTGAGGGTACAGCTCCTGCAGCCGCTGGCACAAGTGTGCCGCACTGTTGGCAAGGCGGGCCATGATGACCAGACTCCTGTCAGGCTTTTGTCAGTCGCTACAACCACGTGTTCGATAACACCCGATTACATTATCATCCCACGCTTTGACGTACCACTGCTTATCTCGTATTGTTTTATACCGATCTTAAACACTTGAAGATATTATTATAACCAACATTTTTAGTTCACACTAATAAAGTTTCGGCATATATTTTCGCGGACAAAAACGATAACAATTTTTTTTTTGTATAGATATATATTTGAGGAGAGATATGCGTGCGGTATGCTCGCAGCAGTCCGGTCGACTGAACCAACCGAATGCAAGGCAGGTGAGGCTTGCTATTCACACGTCGGTACGTTATTCGCTAGATGCAAATTGACTGACAACTGATAAGCCAGTCGTGGGCGCGACGCTTTACATTGTTGACACTTTAATCCTGAATATTAAGTCCTGCTAAGTATTTACTTTAAAACGCATGCATATCTAACAGTTTGCGACTTGGTAAGCATTGGCAGTAAAATAGCATGTTTAGTAGCGTTAATACAACACGACAGAGACTTAAATTCCTAACGGGTTCAATAATTCAAGGAAATAGAAGTTATTTCAATACGTACAATGTTAGCAACGTACTTAGGGTTTAATGTCATTGTCACATTGGTATGCCGTTGGATATTGGCAGTGTTTATGTGAATACTCGTATGGTAGAAGCAATTTTATCTGCTTCCATTCCATTTATGGCACCTGTATGTGTGTGGAATTTATTAAGAAATCAATAACATTTGCGACAACTCATGATATTCAATCAGGCGAATTAGTAAAAAAAGAGTATTTAATAAAGATACAGAAAACTTTGGAACAGATAGGCTATTTTGCAGAAAAGTGAACAATGAGAGACACTTTCCAAAACATTTGAAGCATGCTAAACCGCAACTAATCCTAAGAACGTAACGAATGAAATGCTTGGCGAGACAATCATCGATATGGAATAATCGGCACTTAACTCTGCTAAAATTACACGTTACGTGCGTTCAATGTTCGTTTGATGGCCCGAAACGCTCCTAAAAATAGTCGATTAAACGTTTGCGAGCCCACATTTAACAGTCCCAAATCGATAATTTTTTCGATTGTGTAGCAATCGAGATATTGACCATTCAGAAAAATTACTTGGTTAACATCACGGTTAACATTGTGCAACATATAATTATTTGGATTCTGAGGTTTTTTGAGGACACGCTAATGGCAATTGGACATAATAATATCATGCCGCACAAATTGAATGCGAAGACTTCAATGCAACTCTAACATATAAAGGCGAATTACCTGAACGAAGTCAATTACCATGACCAGCCATATGGCCAGTATTCTACGCGGGAAATGCCTGTTTAATAGCTCAACTCCAGTTAATTGCAGAAGCTAGTCATCAGTCAAAATACATCTCCAAGTCTCATGAGGTTTCTGCGCAAACATTCGTGATCGACGATTTTCTTAAACCATTTCTAACATCTACTAGTTATGTAAACTTTGTTCAGGATACTATGCAAATATGATATACTTTGCGCTAAAACTGGTAAGAATTGGATGATACCAGTTACGTTTAAAAAAATGTTACATTACAGTGTGTGGCGTGAGTGGCGTCACAGATTTGCAAATTGGTAAAAAGTTAAACGCAATTTCACGAATATTTAGATGATAGATAGAGAAAAGGTGTAAGAATTTTCTTTCTACATTCTCTCTAGATATTTGCATAGGTTTCTTTCAAAACAATTCATCATCATATGTCTTGTTGACTGTAGGTATCTCAACGTTCGCTAGTTGGCTTTGTATCTTTTTCTAAACATGAATCTTCTTCTATATTTGACTGTTATGCTCGAAGTCAATGGAGTCTTCAATTATGTACGTGTTACTCGGCATATTCTTAAACATTCTAGTATCTGTTTCGAGGCCACCGTTACTGACACCTCAAATAGTTTTATTTTGTGAATTCTTTTCGCAATCGCTAGGAGTTAGGACATACAAGTCTTGTGAATTGGTAAGTCGTGAGAGAACACGGTTTAGTTTCGGACTGTGGCCAGTCGTGAGTAGAGATCAATGCAGTTTTTACGTCTTCGGTTTTCGTAGACATTCCAAAACATTCCTTTCTTTATAAACGCTTTAAGAGTTTATTTATCAAAAATATTGCCTGCACGTTTTATTCAAAAAACACTCAAAGGCTTCTTGGGTATTTTCATTTTTTACCAGACGGATGAGTATATATACTACGGCAAGGTATACAAGCCATTTTGTGATTCCATCCGAGTCCTTTGGATAACAATAAAAAACAATACCTGTTGTCATCGTACATTTTTTTACAAATTTATTGGACACGACCAACTCTTAAAAAATCAACACGATTCATCTAATGAATCGCTCTACTCGCTACATGGTTTTCAACTTCAAAAAAATAAGTAAAACACGATTCATACATCGTCTTGCTTATCTTATTGATAAGCTTACGGTTGACCATTATCTCAAACTGGTGGTAAGAAGTTTTGAATAGATTTTCTATAGTATAACCTACTCAAATTAATTTATTTATATTACATCAGCGTTCGGTGCGCCCTTTTTTATACAGTTTATCCTTTGACAAACGCCTCTAAAGATTTCCATAATTCTCTGTCGCTCGCCCTCTAAATCTAAGCTGACTAAAACCAGCTACACTTTTGACGTCGTCCAAAATTCAATTTATTCTTCCAAATCTGTGTACGTGCCAGGTCAGTCCATGTGGCGAACAATCCGTCAGTGCTAACAGCCTGTCCGGTTTCGTGACGGGACCGTATCTCTAACGAGATTTACACGCTTGTCCTAACTCGTTGCTTATTTCGTCCGGCACATCGTCTAAAGCAGAATTTTCCGTATCAAGGAAAAAGCTTTTAATGTTGCGATGATTGATTCCGTTGATATGGGTTTTACTTTGTTTCTTGAAGGATTGTATCTGTTTTGTTTGATTGGCTGATTGTATATTTGATAATCTCAAGGTTGGTGCCACGTTGGAAAATCAATTATCTAAGCGGAAGCAACGTTATTTAATGTTGTTTTAATTCTAGCTACGTACCCCACAGCTCGTATAACCAAAGGCTTCTAATAAACACATAGACTTATAAAAAAAGATGGACTCCCCGCCACGCATATCGAAAGTGAAGCACCGTACCGATCTATGTGTGCGTGATTGACGATTGACGCTGTCGTGTCACGTAATGGCGGCCGGTCGGCATACTATGATGTAAATGTGAACGTGATGCGTGTTTGTACAGACGCCAGTACATCAACCTACCCGAAACTGTCAAAATTTCCCAATCAACTTTGAACCTTATACTTTAGCGATAAAGTTGAAAATCTATCAAAGAAATTTTACAGATTGTAGTAGGTTGATATGCTGGCGTCTGTACGGTCCTGTCATACTTACTGGGCTTCACTTTCGATATGCGTGGCGCGGAGTCCTACTTTTTTTAAAAGTCTATGCTGTCAATAGTGGTTAATCCCAAGCATTAGGTGGGATGACAGTTCACTTCGCCTGTTTTCATGGTAAGATTTTTACTGACTGGACATTATATATGACTTACCCACGCGATCGACACATGCCAAAGTGACAATTTACAGGTTTCTAAACATAGCATTATCTATAACATCCGTTTGAAAAATGACTTTGTCCTTACAAAGCGAAGCGCTAAGTACGTTAAATGGTCTGTTTTGTTTAACTGACTATAGTATATTGGCCCTTGTTCAGTACTAGAGCACCTAGTGTTTATAGTCGAGTTAGAAGCAGTTATTGTAAATTTTCCTTTTATGTCATACCCTCTAATTGGTAAAGTACGGGGTATTTCTGTAATTATTTAACATTTTATATACTACTAGCTGACCCGCGCCCACTTCTTTGGGCGGTAAACATTTTAACTTGTGATGAAAGTATGAGTGTGGTTCGGTTAGTACTGAGTGCTATGATTTATTTCCTGACTGCCAAAAGGAGGGTTTTGTTTTTATTGCATATGTATGTATGTATAAATTACATGCCACTTTGGCTATATTATCGGGGCGCTCAGCGCTAGACTCCCTATCCCTTGTTGCAGAGACATGATGCCTTAAATCATTTAGACGCTGCGCACGTTCAGCGATATATTCCCGAGCACGGGCCTGCGATGTTCTCGCGCTTTGGCTAGCGAGCCGCTGCGAGCGCTCAGCGCTAGACTCCCTATGCCTTGTTGCAGAGACATGCTGCCTTAAATCATTGAGACGCTGCGCACGTTCAGCGCTAGATTCCCGAGTACGGGCCTGCGATGTTCTCGCGCTTTGGCTAGCGAGCCGCTGCGAACGCTCAGCGCTAGACTCCCTATCCCTTGCTGCAGAGACATGCTGCCTAAAATAATTTGGACGCTGCGCACGTTCAGCGCTAGATTCCCGAGCACGGGCCTGCGATGTTCTAGCGCTTTGGCTAGCGAGCCGCTACGAACGCTCAGCGTTAGACTCCCTATCCCTTGTTGCAGAGACATGCTGCCTTAAATCATTTGGACGCTGCGCACGTTCAGCGCTAGATTGCCGAGCACGGACCTGCGATGTTCTCCAGCTTTGGTTAGCAAGCCGCTGTGAACGCTCGACGCTCGGAGCTAGATTCCCCAGCGCGTGGTTGCGAAATATTTTCTCTATTCCTCGAGAGGGGATGATGATTTTCAAGAGCAGACTCTTCCGTACGGCGTACTCGAGCTGCTCTTGTCTGGGATGTCTGACGGGAAAATTGTGTTTTCCTTTTAGGCATGATAAACAATCGCTGAAACTGTTCGATATCCCAAAAACAGAAATACCACAGCTTCGAACTCGAAGAATGAGAACGAAGTAGATAGTGTTTATGTTTTAAGAAACCGAGCAACCAAAACAATTTTAAAGACCAACAACGACATCCAACCAACCGCGTACAACACACCTACCTAACGACGAAAGTTAAATAATAACTGGAGGAGAGGGTCATTAATCCTCCGAAAATCTTAACACCGCGATTAAGAAAAATGACGTAATTGCACAACGCCATTTATGGGTAAATGGATAAAACGTCCGTACAAAGCATGTTCTAATGCGGTTCGTGAATGGACGGCGGCATTTTGCGATTTAGTAATTTTATAATATCTTCGAAACTATTTAACCAATTGACATACTGTTTTGGGCAAATCGTATCTCTATGATGTTCTTGTGATCAAAATAATATTTTTTTCGATAAGCTTTAATATTTTGTTGTTTAAAAAATCGTCCAAAAGTAAGTACGTCTAAAAATACTTTTTTTAACACATAAAAGCTACTATATCTGCTAAAATATAAAAGATAGAAATATGGTGTCGCGGACTTTTTTGTAGAACTATTCAAAGCGGACCAGGTTGCCAAACATTGTTTTCAATTATATACAACTGTTAACACGTTCAGTGCCGGGAGCCCTCCTGGAGGGTTCACTCAAATCGCATATGGGATGCCGGGAGCCCTCGCGGAGGGCTCATTTTAAATGTACGTTTTTCTTCGCGAATATAGCATTATAAACTATGAAAATAAAATTTGTCGTATATTTTAACAAGATTTATTAGTATAATCGTTGGTTTTCAAATACCAGCATTTTTATTTTCAAAAATAATTGGGCGCCAGGATGCCCATATTTCAGGGATGGTAAACCGTTTTACGTTTAGGTACAAATATTCCCTAAAAATAAACATATTTATTTTGAGATTATAAATTATGAGGATGAGATTATAAATAGAAGCTTTTCAGGGTTCCGTATCAAAAGGGTAAAAACGAACACCCATGGTGCAACTTTGTTTGACTGTCAGTCCGTTCGTTTGTACAGTTGCTCATTTCAGGAGCATACTTCGCTACATACAAGTAGTTTGGTTTTGTCATTAGAGTATTATATTATCTGTGGTCATGTATACAATGTGTAACATAATTAACGCAAGACCTCATACACCCCAATTAGAGTAGGTATTGAGTTGAAAGCATAATACAATGACCAAAAAATTTTTTTTAAAGCTAACTTCTATTATTATTAAGAAAATCGTGTTGACCGTAACACTATTTTATGCATTTAAAATATAGTCTTATTGCTTTGAAATAACATTTAATTTTCTTTAGCTCAATCACCGGTCAGTATGGCAAAATCACTGACCTCTAATAAACAAGCTTGTATAATACCTGGCCAGTGGGCAAATTACATAATTAAAAAAAAATGTCTTTTCTCAAAAATGCTTGGAAATTTGAGCATTATTTTGACAACCTTTTTTGAGATAAATCGAAATTGCTGTACAGGGGCCTAAAAGGCTACTTTGGCAGAATCATGAAATAATTTATATCACGCAATTTCATCTGTTTGACAGTTTTGTATGGAGATTCGTAAAATGCTATAGGTACACCTCTGCCTAACCCTTCAGGGATATATAGGTGTGAAACTGTCAAACAGATGAATTGCGTGATAAGAATTATTTTATGATTCTGCCAAAGTGGCCGTTTTAGGCCCCCTGGCCACATACATGCGAGCAGCGGCCGGCAAAAGTTGTATGAAAATCCATATCTGTCCTGGTTTAGCGGCCAAATAAACATAGTAGGTAAACTCATATATGTCGTGTTATTTAAAAATGGAACGATCTTTTACTCCAAAACATGGCAACCAAGGAAGTAAAAAAAAAAACAAATTATCACTTTAACGCGGGAAAAATTATTGTTGTGCGTTGTTCGTCATTGATTTTGAAAGTAATTGTATTTTAATTTCCGCGCATTATTTGAGAAAAGTACTATACTACAAGCCTTGGCCACAAACTAGGCATTGATGGAGGAACGTGCAGTAAACGTGGGCCGAGGCGAAGCCGAGGCACACATACGTAAGTCGTAAGTTAATAAGCTGTTACAAAATAATAACGTTTTATTACTTAAAAAAATATTAATATTGCATAATGTAACTGTTTAAAAAAATATTACATTGCATGAAAATTTCAGAAGAGGTTGGACACCCCTGTCACGGGATCAAAGCGAGCGATTATACTTTTTCTTCATTTTTTTATTTTTTATATTTCACGTCTTCACGCCACTAGCACATGTAAATACCCCCAGAGATAGTAATTAAAGCAACAAGACGTTCTGAAAACACTAATTTACTTCTTTTTATAGTGTTTTACAATACGGTTTCAAACCTAATGCCGACGACCCTCCTCGAGGGTTCACTTTAGCGCTAACGTAATGCCGGTGACCCTCCTGGAGGGTCCATTTGCAATATGTATGGCGGCATGGCGTATGAGCTCTATGAAAAGTGGGCGGAGTCGAAAGTGTTAAGGCAGCGCATGCAAAGAACTCTGTTGTAAGAGCTAATTTTTTCCGCCTGTCTAGACAAAAATTGAGATAATTCGGCTAATATGCATGATATCTTTATAATTTATAGCCTATAGCACTCACGAATAATGTAGCTTTCTACCAGTGAAATAATTTTTTAAATTGGTTCATTACTTCCGGAGATTACCCCCTACATACAAACTTACAAACGTTACCTCTTTATAATATTAGTATAGATAGTGACGCAATACCTGAAGGCCAATAAATTCTCGTAATTAAAAATGTTCAAAATCTAGTCGCAGTCTCATCTCGGCGACAAACAAATGTCAAAAACATGTCAAAAATGTAGGGAAATTAGAAGTATTTTGACAAATTGAGACTGAAATCCAGATTGTGAACGTCTTTAAAATCACGAGAATTGTCCCTCAGATCGTTTCAATCGTTTCCTAGATAGTTCGTGAAGTACATTACAAGAAATAGGATCTATTATGCTCTTGTATGTATAACAAACGAGGCAATTCTCGTAACTTCTGTTGTAGCGTTATTTTCTTCGAAGAATTCATGTTTTATGCTCTTAGTTTACACGGATTTATTTATAGCCCTTACATACCATGAACAAAGCAATTAAAAGCTTGCTTGTTATAAAAGCTTGTCTCCTAGTACATGGGACTTGAAACAACTGGCGAAATGCCTAACCCGTCGAGGATTACAGGCGTGATGTTATCAAACCTTTCGCAGAATTATGATAAGATTCGGTATTTTTAACCGTAGAGGACACAGCAAAAATTCTCTTGCAAAAATAGAATTGTTGACATTCCATATATCCACAAACATAATTCAGTATGTATTAACACAGTCCAAGAATAAATCGTTACAATTTACATAACCCACAACAACCTTCATCAATCATCCTTGCATAAAACGGAAAATTTTCAGCAACTTTGATAATATCGAAATCTGTTCCCTATCATGTTTGTCTTTGACATTATTTACGTTTACCGACGTTTATGGCTCATTTATTATCGGATGGACGGACTTAACCTTCCGATATTTGCATGATCTATTTACTGTAACGGTTGTTTGTGCAATATTATTATATTTATTATTCACTAGCTTCTGTCCGCAACTTTGTCCGCGTGAAATTTCGGCAACCGACCGCGTCGTTGAGGATCGCCTGCTTGGGCTATTTACTTCGTTTTAACTTAGCGTCCTTTTATTTTTTATTGCTGAATCGTGACCTCGATCACGCCTAATGGAAAGCGATGGATGAGGTCTATGTTGGAACGAGCGTGCCCAGAAGATGCCTCTCTGACTTTTTCTTTCTGACTTCTAAGGGTTCTGCCTTGATATAAAATAGCCAATAGCCTTCCTCAAGAATTGGACTATGAAATGAAAAAAGTTAACAAACATTGTGTGTTGTGATTAATTCATCTAATAGGTATGAATACCTGACTCAAGTAGGATAAAGGAATAGGTTGTTGCTAATTAGCACATTTTAGGTAGTGATAGACTTTAAATAACAAAGCATATAAATATCATACAATGAGTTGCGGTAGGTATATACGGGAATACCGTCATATTCCTGTGGTTAATTATAAATGAACGAACAAAATTTTCCTTATAAAATTCCTTCAATCTTAACCAATCAACGCCTCCCACCTGAATCCAAGATGGGCGCCTCATCCTCTGACGTTCATCCCCGAAATACAGGAGGATGTGTCACTCTGTCCTCTGTCTACGTGACTCCTAGCACTGAGGTGTCAAAGACTACGCCTTACCCGGGCAAACGATCCATTGTCGTCGTATGACGTCATTGCGCCCGCGCACCGATCAACTGAATCAGTAATTGGGTTAAGGGCATACTATTGTCAAAGGTAAAACTATGGTTAGGTTAGGTGTATAATTTAAACTTTGTGTTCTGCAAAAGGTGTAGTTTTGACGCATGTCGGCAGTTCAAAGAAGTGGACAATAGATGATAGCTTTTGATCTGGGGTTTGATAAGTATATTTGAGATACTTGCAACTATTGATATGCGACATAAGTTTTTGCTTTTGTATTAAATTAGGCCTACCGACCAAACAACTCTTTGTTTGGTCGGAAGGCCTAATTTAATACAAAGGTTACGTTTGTTTTCCACATATTATATTTCTTCGCTAAATATTGTAAAGAATTTCAAAATAATTCTCGAGAATATAATATCAAAATAAGTCGTAAAATATACAAACTAAGAAAATCACAAGATAGTGAGTCCTCGGAAACCTTAGAAGCTTGAAATCTGATCAAGCCTAAGATGCAGATCTAAATGTCAAACCTATGCAAATGCACTTCGCCCGTTTATAAACTCATGCGCATCCACCAGTGAAACTTGATGCGCGAGTAAAATTGTTATACTAACTACTGTTACAGCCGGTGGTCATGCTTAATAATAGTTTTAACACTATATATGTAGTAGTATGTAGATTTAATTTAATAACAGAGATTAGCTTGCGCCTGTTTTCTATGCCAATATTATGATTATGGCTGTCTAAGTTGAAATGAAATGAAAGTGAATTGAAAAGTTTGTAGTTTTAGCTTGTTTTACGTATAGAATGGTTTTACTGACACTGAAATAGTGTAGCGCAAAATGCAAGCAAATAGTAATCTGTATTCGCGAAACAAATACTTGTATACTTGAGGTGAATGTTATAACTCCTAGTGAAAACTCAATTTGTTTTTTTATTTCACCAAAACGCTACTTGAACTAACTTGTTTCACATAGGCAGCCCAACTTACTTTCAACTGAACACAGCAATGACATCAAACATCTTCAAATTAACGCTGATAAAATCCCAGCTACCAACAACGGCGGCAATAATTAAAAATAACGTTCTAATAATAACCAGTCAATAATAGTGACAAATTGCTATCAAGACACGCGATATAGACGTCTTTACCAGAAGTGTACAAAAAATAGACAGCATGTATAAAAGGATGCAATTTAAACATTCCCACGGGGAGAACGTGAGGAGTTAGTACAGTAAATAGAAAGGAAGATTAAGGCACGTGCATAGAGGAATACCAAGATGCAATGTCGAGAGTCGATAATAATTAATGTTTGTAGGAAATGGTGTCTGTAATTTACCCACAGTACAGGTTTGTCGCAACAATGAAAGATGATGGATGTTTCTAAGTGCTGTTTAAAATTGGGAAGGCTGGTGGTTGTTGATGGTGATAAAGATTAATGAGAGTAAACTAGTCGCGAGTTCGAACTCACTAATCACAATTAATACTAAGTCAAAACGATGTCATGTTTAACTTTGGATGCATAATGTCAAACAGTGGAGTAACTATACTCTCACTAAATTTTTATGGAAAAAATATCGACTAGCGGCACCTTAAGTGTGGTGATCTTCTTTTTGTTCGTTTTGTAGTGGTCATTGGTGAAGATGATCAGCAGTCTATGTTTACGGAATTATTTGTAGAGGTAGTGTAAAATAGTTTAAGTTATGATGAGGCTGACATGCCACTGTGGATACTAAAATTTAAGAATAATGACTAATAAAATTTAAGAATAAAAAAAATAAAAATAAAATGTTTACGGAATTAAATGATGATGTCACTTGTATAATTGATATGTGTGTGTGTGACCACATCACACTTTCAATCATCAGATGTACTAGGTATTCAAATCAGGTTGTGCGAAACACTCGAAAAATATATTCTTGGCAAAGTTTCTCTCTATAAGTACGAAAGCGTTAAGGTAGAGAAGTACATTTGAATACCATAAATGCATATGACTGGTAGTAATCCGTTGATGAGGGAGAGAAATCTTGTATCTGGCGGCGGCAGTGATCTTGGGAAAGTTCTAAGTGAGCTGGTAGGACGGGTTTGTGTAATAGACGACCAAGGCGGGTATCATACAACTTATTACTTATTTTCAATTACGATAATAGCAGCACAAGCTAGAAGCCGATACCTGTCTGCCATTAGCTTCAAAAGATGTAGTAATAATGTTAATAAAAATCATCAACATTTTGTTTCTTTTAATTTCTGTAAACTACACGAGGTCCCGGGTTACAATACCCAATGCAGCCGAAAGGCGGAGTCGCAATAGCAATGGAACTATTTCGCTTCAAAAGTTTCTGGTTGAACCATAATGGTCAAAAATCTCAATTTTAATTCAAGAAAATAAGCTTGAAAGGATACTTGTTTCAATACTAAACAAAAAAACTATTAAAACAACATTCTGAAGGAGTCTCAAGAAATCTATTTACGAGCAAAAAGAGCAATTTTTATCAATCAATTACTATCAATTAATAATTATTATCAATTACAGGAGATAATTAAATTGTACACTTCAGTCAAGGAAAATGATTTATTTGAGAAAATGTTTTAGAACGTGTTTTCTCGATCCAATTTGTAGGAATGATTTGTAGGATGTTATTATCATAATACGTCACTAACTTATAACATTGATATCCTTTTTTTGACACATGAGAAAAAAACATTAATATCTTAATCTTAATATATATAAATTACGTGTCACGATGTTTGTTCGCGATGGACTCCTAAACTACTTAACCGATTTTAATCAAATTTGTACATCGTGTGCAGTTTGATCCAACTTGAAAGATAGTATAGAAAAAAAAATTTAAAAAAATGACAAAAACGTTAGCCACAGCAACGCGTGGCCCCGGGTCAGCTAGTCTTAATATATATAAATTACGTGTCACGATGTTTGTCCGCGATGGACTCCTAAACTACTTAACCGATTTTAATCAAATTTGTACACCGTATGCAGTTTGATCCAATTTGAAAGATAGGATAGATCACATTATCATATGACAAAAACGTTAGCCACAGCAACGCGTGGGCGGGTCAGCTAGTTGTATATAGTTTGGCACAAAATAAACGTTTCAAAGGTTGCATTGGAGTATTTAGTTAACAATTTAGCGACATACTAATGCGTACATTCCCTGTGTACTCGTCACCACATGCCAAAAGCAAGAACCGCAAATCTTAAAGCACTATACGTACTTAGCAGGTGGTTGGTTTTATCAGGCTAGACCAACCCATGGATAATACGTCACTGTTGCTAGATCCGTAACATTCTCTAATGAACCTGGCCTTCAGGTTTTTCATGAACCTAAGTGGCATAGCCTAAAAGGGCTGAGAAAGAAGTGCTGTTCGTCCGGCGAGATGCTTAGACGAGATGGTTGCCATCGGGGGTAAAACTTGGATGAGGCTGGCACTGGAGCGTGGGGATTGGCACAAGCAAAGACAAGGCCTTTGCACAGCAGTGGGTGATGTCAGGCTGTGGATGATGATGAACGGACATAGACAATCCTCACCACGTTTTACAGCAGAGGCCAAACAAGGTCCTGTGTAGTAGTACACCCAAATGGCAAAAGGCACCCAAATGTTACGATACTTATGAATCAGTCCAGTTATCGACCTTTCTAAATAGCTTATAGACTTCGGCATCATCTATTATCGTACAGGAACACAAAATTAACCCAACAAGAATGCTCACAACTTCATTCACAAAACAGTAGAGCAAGAATTCAAACAAACAGCCGATTTACTGGCATCTATAAATCATGTAGCAGTGCGCCGTAATTGTCGTGCGGCGATCATCAGCGCTGTTTACCATACAGACGTGCGTCATGACGGAGCTACGGGCGATGAATGATAAGTAGTAGTGGTGTGTGCATATTGGTGGGTAGTTCGCATAAGTTTCGAAGATGGGTACTTAGAAATTTGTCCTTTATTTAGTAAGAATAAACTTTATATACGCATTAAAATGAGTGAGTTTGCAAAGATGCTGAAATTATGGGTGAATTTGAGTGCGAGGTGTTATGAGCAACATGAACATTGGTGGTTATTCCGAATGAAGAAAGTACCTACCTACTATTTTATAATTATAAATTTAAAGTGCTTCCTCTCTCTAACTCACTTATTTTGCTGTGCCCGACAGGGTCCATGTGATCTAATTTTAAGTTTTTACCACCTAAGTTTACATGTGGAATGCAATAAAGTATTGAGTATTGAGTATTAAAGCTGACGAGATCGAACGCAATTTATTGACTTTGGAGCTTTAAGAAGACGAATAAAGTAGAGGACAGGGTAAATACAAGCCTTTTGGAACGAAGTTTTTTAAATCCAAGATGGCGACAACTGTATGAGAGCTTTTAAAAAAACTTATAATAGATGGCTCTGTATTAAAAACGAGTATTAAATCCACATTTTCTCGCTCTCTCTGTCTCTTTCTATTATATACGAGTGCATGTGTGCATGCCAGTATCGCGTAAGGAACTCCGTTCCTGATGGGGATCCCCCGACCACGAACGTTTTTTTTATTTAGTCCAAGACATTTTACTACCGAATCCGTCCGCCACACAATCGTTTCATTACAAAAGATATGTAAGTTTTCCTGTTAAAAACGATCTGGGGGCCTAAAAAGGCCACTGGCAGAATCATAAAACAATTCATATCACGCAATTTATCCGTTTGACAGTTCCACACCTAATATCCCTGAAGGGTTAGGCAGAGGTGTAACTATAGCATTTTACGAATCTCCATACAAAACTGTCATACAGATGAAATTGCGTGATATGAATTGTTTTATGATTCTGCCAAAAGTGGCCTTTTTAGGCCCCTATGAATGAAAATTGTAATGACATCGATATGATTATGATTATAGAAGAACGACTGTACAGTACCTAGCCAATATAGGATGACAGCAGTCATAGCAGCATGTGGTTACAAAAACAATGTATACGAAACATTACTATTGGTAAAGGAGGCTCCAGTTCAGTGGTAACAAAACCAGTCTAAGCTGGCCCCGTATTCTATTGAAACTTCTTACTACGTTAGGCCAGCACAAAGCCAGAGTGTTTCCACCAACGTGAGGTCGACTGTACTACGAATGGTCAAGAGTTGAATATTAAGTGATTGATATCTTTGACACCGTAGACTTTTAAATCGAGTAGGTATAGACGATCCTTATTTGTGTTTACTATAAATTATGGCCCAAAGAATGTGTAATGCACTCCCACTTGCATTCGCTTAGAGAGTATAAAATCATACAGAGTCAAATTAAATATGTTAGCGAAACTCCGCAGACGTGATAGTAAGGAGTGTAGATTTTTTTTTTGTGTTTATTCCACATACGTACTGGGATCAATATCTAAACAAGACAAAACAAAAAAACTGTTTATCTAAACTCATTCTTCAAGTAACGACACTTCGAGCGCGCGCTAACACAAAAAAAAACATCAAATCATAATTTTTTCGTTTCATTATGTTCAGATTCTATTTTCATATTCATCACGTGACAATGTATTTGAAAGGAATGTTTAAGGGGGCAGCGCCAGGGTAGTTCACGAAATTCCCCTTTAAGTTCATATAACTTATTACATGATAGATAAATCGGTACTTGTCAAGTGTTGCATAGGATTACAATCATATGAATCAGTATTTATGAATAGTTTTTACATACAATACACTATTAGGAATAAATAATTCTATTAATGATTCATTCAACGATATCACTTTATAAGTATACCTCAAAAAGAAAGGTAAAGGCCAACTTTGTTTAAAACCGTCTATCTTTCAAAGACAGATTAAAATCCACTGGCTATACAAAAAGAACCCTTTATTCATCATCAAATAAACCCATCAATGGATGCCACAAAAGGGATGAACGGATAAAGGAAGCGGTTGATCAGTACAAACAGGAAAAAGTATTATCAATTCAATGGGTAGGTAATTGAAGGAAACTTGATCTGGGGATATTCACCACAATACATAATATGAAAAGGTCTTCACGTCCTTCGAGTTCCGTCGGTTTCTAAACCAAACGTTTTCGTAAGAACACTCAAAGTCAAAGCATTTATTTAAATTATTTCTTTTTTCTTTGCCCAATAACAGGCTTGTAAAAAAAAACAAATTCTTTATTGCCATAAAAAACAGGTTGCAGAAAAATGTGAGACTGGCTCCAGAGCTAGGTTAGACTACCTGTATTTCAGGAGAAACTATTTACAGGCACTTTTGAATAGTCAAAGAGTCAGAAATAAGAAACTAGTTGAAGACGTTGACGCTGGAAGAAGACGATTGCGTTGTCTATAAACCTCCTTATAATAATGATATCGTAGTAAGTTTTATTGAGGGAAATCGTTGCATGCAACTTTATATTAGGATTATGTCAAGCAAGCAATGGATTGTGATACGCTGAGATGATTGATGGTTTTACATAACACGACGGCTGTATTTCCCCTAATGGTTAGGCAAAGTTGTGTACCTATATTACACCTTTTTTTTGTTCTTCAAAAGGCACCCGACCTCCGCGGGGAGAGGTCGGGGAGTGTGGGATTTTTACCTCACTAAAACCACCCCGGTGATCACCATCAGCACATAGGGATGGTCCTGGTTCCTCTTAAAAGACCATCCGGAACCACCCCGAGCAACGCCTGTAAAGCACATCCCTGGGAGCTATAGTACACCTACCGTTCCATGTATTAGAGGGCGAACCTACTGCCATCAACTCGGCACAAATACGGAGTCCACACTGCTACTGAGAAATTGCTGATACCACTTAACCCAGTAACAATTTGCCCGATCTGGGAATCGAACTCAGGACCTCATGCTCAGCAGTAGCGCTCGTTTTGCGACCACTAGACCAACAAGGCAGTCAATTGATTGTATTATTTGTACTAATAGGTCGAATTAATGGGCTAATCCGCTTAACTTCTCACACGTTTGCCCGAATACCTGTCGAAACACCCCACGCGTCGGAGTAGTTGAATGGGCGCAGTATAGTCATTGTCTTAACAATGACAATATGACAATGACACTGTTGTGTACACTTGATGTACCGTTGACGTTTCGAGCACTTTCTCTTATGTACACTTGACGCGTTAAGCTTCGAATGGACGCAGAAGAGACGAAGAAAACAATGTCATGATACAACTTAGTAATATTTTTTTTGTTTAAGGTAATGATTTTAAATTAAAAAAAAATTAAATTTTCCAACCTGATTGGGAGTTATTTTCGAGCCGTTTAGGGTTGAAACATTAGGGCCATGGGGTCCGAGTGCTCACTTAGTTTTTCGAGATATCGCCAAACGGTTAGTCGACTCTTCACGTGACCAGAAGGCTGGCCTATTTCTTGGCCAAAGAATTAGCATCGCCATACAACGTGGCAATGCTGCCAGTCTTTTGGGCACTGTTCCTGTTGACAGCGACGCGGACGAATTTTTTGATGCCCTATTCTTTTGCTTATTTTTGTAAATAAGTGTACATATTATTATTTAAAATGTTAGCTTATATTATGTAAATAAAATTAGATACTTAAGGTAATGATTTGTATCTGTTTCAGTGTTTCCTTTCCTATATTTACGTTAAACATGCTATCAAGCTGCCTTTAAGTAACAAAATAATGAAAAAAAGACAAGGAAAATGTAACAAACATTAGTTTAACAGAAGGTTCTGTCGTGAAAACATGAAAATATTTACCTTTCTCATACCGGAGCACATAGTTAGCGTTATTATTGTACTGGTTTTTTCCTTGTGGTCTATAGATAAGTAGACATGTCGTAAATAAGATAATTTGGTTATATCCTTCAATATACTTAACCATTTTATAAGATGAAAACATTTCCCTCTTCCGAAAATAGAAAAAACAATATTTCTACAAGAGACGACAACCGAATCGACAAAAAATAGTTCAGTAAGAATATGCTAGGCTAGGTACTGGAAAGAGGCCGACCAAAGAAAAGTTTTGTGACAGATATTTTGGCAGTGACGGAGATGAACACTGCGATGACGGATACTATATGTAGATGTAGATATAACGTGGAATGAATTGAGATAAGGGAGTGACACTGACCACTCCAACTACTAAAATGAATGCTAGCTAGCAGTGATCTGAGTTAGTAAAATAGTGGAACTATATCCAAAAGTAGATAAAGTTGGTGAAACATAAATACACAACTACCTACTGCCACACCCTCGAAGTGCATTCATCAAATTATGACAAATATTTGATTTACGCGTCGTTGACAAGACTGCGCCTGCGACTAGCGCTAAACGATTAGACAAACATACAATTACCCACATGCTTGCATAGGACTGAATTATTTTAGGTATGGATTGAATGTCAAACTCAATCAATAGGATTTGTGAATATTTTAACATAATATCTTGAAACTAGAATTTTCATGCTGACTTGGAAATTGGTTTAACTAAATAAAAAAAAAAATACAAATTCTACTTGTCCTTGTAATTTTCATGTCAATGGAGGTTAAAGAGAGAGTGTAACGTACTATCATAATAACACGACTAAAACAAGATTTATTTACTTTAGACTTTCATGAATCAGTAAGTCTTTGTTTACGTTTACCTACAATGTAGGTAACAAAGGAGTACGTGGAAAAAGACACACCCACTTTCTAACAGTAATTTTCCATTCCACCATCCCAATCAGTCAGTGATCCGAAATTATGAAACTTTAAATAGCAACCTACTAAAGGCAAATTTCAGCCAGCACATCTGAACCAAGTTGAGGCGCTGTCAGTAGCAAATGTTCCCAACAATGATGACACTGGCAGCCCTTGAACGCGGTTTAAAAAAAATCGCACACCGAATCCGATCATCCGAACCGATCTCGATGGTACCGTGTGTTTTTGGATCGCGTTCTACAGTCGGATCGCATTCTGTGTGTCTTAGCGCGTGCGACACGGGGCGTGGCATTGCTGTTCTTGTTTATGCAACGTACGCGCAGCGATCTCCACCAATACGTGAATAAAAAACTGACACACCGCTCTCCTCCTCCCCCTATCAAACACAAAAATAGTATTTACCGACATAAATATAGAATTTAAAGCCGGTTAAAGAAGGCTAAATATTGTTATTAGAAGCGATTCATCATTGTAAGAGCCCATCTCCACTACCCACGATGTCGCAGGCGGTGTATTTTTGGCAATCAATATCGGGAACGTGGGAGATGAACGAGACAATCAGTAAATAGGACAACGACCGGATGATGACGCCATCTTCGTCAGTAGATTAGTTATACTTGTACACTTTCGCCAATATTGTACCATATTGTGGTAGGCTAGGTCATGTTCATGTGGATAAATGATGCAATATCTATAAAGACTAAAAGACTGGGCCTTTTATAGATGAAAACTTAGAAATACGACATTGACACACTTGGCAGAAAGATTGGGGGTAGCTGATTATTATTTTTAATAATACAAAGGATGACGGTGACCTTCCACTTGCCAACTAAGCCTAGTACGGCCTAGGAGACATTTGTTTTGAGGCAAAGCTTCTTGTATCTGATGGCGGTCAGTTTTTGCCGGGACCCCCGACGCTAGAGACAGCGTCGCGAGACTTGTCTTACATGAGGACTATTTGTGAGTTATCTCAATACGATTTTCGAGAAAAATGTCTCGCCAGTACGGGGTTTAGTTGTGTACATTTTTACTACATCCAGAGGCGGAAGCGGAACGTCAAATTTTTCAACTTTGATTTCAACATATTCCACCGAACTAAACGTATTTAATATATAATTAGATACTTGATACAAAAAAATTGCAACATGATAATTTATAGAATTATATTTGCAATGTTCTATTAATAGGTCGTGGGTACCTACTTATGTTTATCAGTGGCAACGTACCTATGTTATTAATAGTATTACAAGTGTTTCTCACGCCACAGGTGCGGTAACCGTGACAATATGATATCTAATTAATGCAGCTATTAGATACTCGTCTACCGTGACTTTACGGGTCAAACTTACTTTATAGAATGCACATAAAGAATAACCTTACAAGAAACGTATTCTGTCTCTGCCATCGCATATTGAAAAGAATGAGATGGGACATTCTCAGCAGTCATGGGTCAATTGTAACAGCAGGTACCTTTACCATTTTCTTTTTAAATTTTTATTTTTACAGAAATATGACTCTAAATTAAAATTGTTTATATATGACTTGTTACAGTAGGTACTCTTATATTCATATTCTGTTCACTGTTTTACGTGTTTAAAAGCAAGATAACTTTCTATATCTTTTATAACTACCTTTATTTTCAAAGTATTTTCTCTCTTTCACTTCGTCTTATATAAGAAAGAGACAGTTTATCGTTCGTTGTTCTAGGACCGTATGCAATGTAGGTAACAGTGGCCTTACAGTTAAAAGTTTAAAACAGTGCTAATGCAGGGGTGAGCACCTGCCGTGACGGAGTGGGTCGCAGGCGCAGGTGCAATGACACCTGTGTATGCGATTTAGAAACGAACTTTTGGAAGCGTTTTGAATATTTTAATGCTGTTCTAAAGTTTCATAGACATTGTTGTGGGTCTACGTATGTTACTTGAGTTCATAATCTATGGCAGGTGGGTACCTATATTTTACGATGACGGTAACTAAGGTAGTTTTTGTGCTGGGCTAGCAAACAAAAAAATATTTCTATTTATAATTGTATTACAAACATTACAGTTGTAATGTCACATTTAAGACGTTTACAACATTTGCTATTTATTTTTATACTTAATTAAGTATTCAATTTGTCACTATAGCAAAAATAATACCTATACATAACGTAGAAGCTGTTCCTTGTGGAAAAACGTTGACAGGACAGCCTCTAGCTGTCAATCAATTATATTTAGGTTTTTAAAAGTACCTACATAAAAATATTTTAAAACTATGGCGTCTTAAACCATCATTCTCCTGCCCGTATCCCGATTCATTTGGGGTATTTTGAAGGATATTGCTGATCTATTGCTTCATATATATGTTCTAAAAATGTGTACCCAACAACGCAAATAACGCAATGAATGTTGTTGAATTGTCAAAATGAAGGATATTCCTACTGTTAGTGTGTTACGCAATTACCCCACAGTTATTTTTCTTCGATACTTCTCTATTAACCATCATCTCATACAAAACATACAGAGATATAGGTACAGGAAGATTTTGATTTTGAAATCACGAAAAAAAATCAGCTGTTTCATACAAAAGTTCAATACCTACTTGACCAAAATGTATGAAACAGCAGATTTTTTTTTTCGTAATTTCAGATTTGGTCCCATAGTGAAAGTTGCTCGTATTCATGGGTAGAACACCCTGTAAAAATTTGGATGGTGATAAAAAAAATCTTCCTGTATTTTTAGCTACATAGAGAACTAGTAGCTTTGTGTATGGAACAGGTGGAGTATGTCTTTGGGGTCAGTAGGCATCTGAAATTAGCGGTACTGATACATTTGTCGAGTTCCTTCAATTTGGCATTTTGATTTTAAGGGCTGCTAAAGATGATGCAACCTTAAAATTCTATTCTACTTCTTCTATATCACACTTCACATTAATATTTTAAAGGCGAAAGTTTGTGAGTGTCTTTGTTGCTTGTTCAAGCACAAACGGCTGGACCAATTTTGATGAAACTTTACAGTAATATAGCTTATATATGAGGATACTTTTTACCCCGATATTCACACGGGATCGAAACATATGCGGGTGAAACCGAGGGTCGCTGCTAGTATTATTCAAAAAAAAGTTCTAATAACTTTCAGCAACTTGTACAATACAGGCGCAAACGCACGTGTAAAATAGATAAAGTTATATTAATAGTTACATGATCGATGGCAGCCGCCTGATAACGGAGACTGATTGTCATTAAAAATATTCCATGGACGAGACTACGTAGAGGAAACTGGTTGATAACTAGATCCTCATTTATGGAGATTGAAAGGTTCAACTGTATAATGATTACAAGCGTGATTACAAGCCGTGTGCCAGGTGGGATTTCCCATCGGCTAATAGTAGAACTTTTATCCCATATTTTTAACCTTTTTAGGGATCAATTTTCAAAAATCCGTCCTTAGTGCTCACTTTTGTTAAATATGGAAGTCTTTTGCATCATGCTTTTTTCTACACCCAGCGGTCATTCTGTTCTGATCCCCTGAACCCCCCCCCCTCAATCCCCTGCTAGTTCTTCTTCTGTTTTAATCTCTTTCATATCCAACTTTCTCATTCCGAGTTATTCCGGACTGATCTGGTTTTTCTTTTGGCTGTGCGTTGTCTGTCAGTGAAAGAATGAATTCAAGATTTTTATTAAATAGATCTTCCCGGAGGGTGTAGAATCCATACTAACATTATAAAATCGAAAGTAACTCTGCCTGTCTGTCTGTATGTTACCTTTTCACGGCTAAACCACTGAACGTATTTCGGTAAAATTTGGCAGAGAGATAGATTGCATCCCGGGGAAGGACATAGGATAGTTTTTATCGACATACCTCGCGGGCGAAGCCGCGGGCGGAAGCTAGTTCTAGATAATCCTAAATAGGGATGGGCCAAACGTGGTTTGAAACAAATACAAACTTCGGCTGAACTTTTTATTTGGATTTTTCACTTGGAAATGTGTTCGAGAGAAAACCTAAGAGATTAAAATTAGTGATTTTGAGCGATAATTAAATGTTTAGATGCAAAAATTCTGATAATGTTTAGAATACATTGAATTACCTATTTGATCGTTATCACTGATAGAATGTCAGTTTTGTCTAGGCCCTCTGGTGTCCAGAAAATAATTCCTGAAACAAACATCGCAAGTTTCAAACTATTCTGCACTGAGGCCCTTTTTAAGCCTTAAGCTAGGCTTAAGACTTTTTTCCTAGGTCTTTGTTTGTTTGGAATTCTTCCTTTCTTACTATATGTATTTCTCGTGTGTCCCAAATAAAATATTTTTGTTTCTTTCTTTCTTTAAAGTTAGAGCCTTATGTTAGGAGTAACCTCAAGATAAAGGAGGCTTAAGTCAGTTCAATAAGTTATCAATTATCAATCTCTTACGGATAATTACTTGATTGTATATTATTACCACCGGGGTTAGAAGTCAATAGGATCAACGTTTAAGTCTGTTTAATTGTTGTAATTCCCGCTATAACAATTAGTTACACTGTGTTTCTGAGGTGGAACGCAATACTTAATATAAAGGAAGAGTTTAGATGGTCCTAGCTAGACTTTCTCGATCAGACTGAGGTCCCTGCCAAATTGTACCGAGCACTTGCCAAGGTGTTAGCTGGACTGGAAGTCCTTCTGGAAGGCCAAAAAGATTCCGTAAAGCAAGAACACAAATGACAACCCATTCCGCACCCAACCTGCGTATGCGCATCTGACTAGGTATAAGGGAATCCGCCAGCATAGCTTACACTAGATTAAAATGCATAATCTAGAAAAGTGTTAAATGTAGTGTGGATTAGTGCCATGATTGCATACAAGAACACATTCGCTAAGTGAAAAGCTGAGTCTAGTTTGTATTATATGCTGTGGATAACGGTGTGAGTTTCACATTTATATAATATCTTTGTCTAAATTGTTTGCGCAGATATAATGTGTTACTGTTTGTTTGTCCCAAATAAATAAATAAATAAATAAATTATTAGTAAACCCATCGAAGTTAACAAACCAGGGACTTCATATTGTAATAAATCACCAAAAGTGTGATTCACTACAATCTTTATTTTCTTTCATCCCGAATCTCAAAATACTCTTGCGTATAATCATTTACCTAATTAAAATAAACATATTTTTAACAGTGGAAGCTGTAAATCACAAACATCGACAGAAACCAAAGTCATGGGATATCCGGCGAGAAGTACGAAGTACGTTTTCGGCTGAAGTATAGAAGCTTTTCCACTGTCATTAGAACATGTCAAATTATTATTATGAGAAGATGGCTTTGGGACAATTAGAGGATTTTTTCAGCACAGGACTGCGCTGTGGTTCCATGTGCTGCTATAATATCTGTGACTAACTGTTAGGACCTTCATATAATTATAACATCACTGCGGTGCAAGGACGGAATGGTTACTGGAGTCAAATATTATTTTTTCCTCTGCTTCATCTTATATGTCTGTCTATCTGGTTTTAGGTTTGTTGTAAGGGTCTGATGGGCTGCAATATAAATATTCTATTTGAGAAAAGTATAATATTCATTTATTTTCACTTCAATAGACAAACATCTGTGTAACCTTGGCTCTTATACTAGGATTTCCTGTATTACAAGAGCCAGTAAGCCAGAGGAGTACGTAAACTCTTTGTTATTGACACGAAATTCCCTCAAAGCATCCTTGGTCAGATGAGTCAGTTTGTTTCGGCTGAAGCATGCAAAACATTAATTATTTTATCGTAACTCTCTTAACGTCTGCACTGTCCGTGAGATTCCTGCATTGTTTGTTGTTTAAAACAATTATAATTCCACAATGTTTTCAGAATTACTCTGCAATGAAATTTTACTTCCGCCGCGTTTGTTTGTTATTACGTTTCTAATGTTGCTATTCCAACCGCGTTAATGTTACTGTTATTCCGTACTATGCTCGTAACTTTCCGACATAAAATGGATTCCATATTGCAAATTCAAATAATTTCTAGAACACCTGGCAACCCTAACTGGAATAAAGCGGGCCATTCACGTGGCGTTTAGTCGTGACCATGGCATTAATACGAACTCGTAATATTTGTCGTGTCAGTACTGCGACAACTGACAACGTTCATCGTACTTGAACGAGGTCGGTGCGACGCACAGAGGCAGGTTCGAGCATCCTGTTAATTATTAAACTGAATATTATTTTGGGTTTCTGAGTCAATGATAGAGTGGGTGGGGTATGTGAGAGGTTATTGTCCGACATTGAAGTAAGCATCATAATTCACAACATTCAAAAGAATTTCTGGTTCGCCGGTCGGCGTAGCTCTGACTACTTGAGTTCAATACTCACGAAAGAAAACAGTTGAAAATCAACCATAATACAAATGTGAGTTTGACAAACTGGTTTCAGTGATTGGTTTCTCAAAATGGAGTGACTGGTCCAGTGATTGTGTTTGTCAGTCACTTAAAGACTCCTGAGGGTCAGGGAGGGTAGCCTGACAATATGGACTGTATTTCTATAAGTATCAAACAAGGTTAGGAAAGAGAAAGGAGAGGCGTTTGTCTACTAGTTTAAAATTCTCTCATAAATTTGCGATTTCTCAGACGACTATCTGATGATTTAGAGTCGTCTGACAGTAACAGAATAATAAATATAATAGCATCAAGTCACGATTTTTTTTTTGGAACCTTAAATAGGGCGAATTTCACGAATTAAACTGAACGCGAACAGCACATTTAAACCGCGTTCAAGAGCTGTCAATGTCATCATTATTGTGAAATATTGACACTGATAGCTCTTGAGCGTGGTTTAGTATTCTGATCGCGTCCATTTGGTGAAATTCGTAATCTAGAAAACAATAGACAATTTTGCATTGAATTTTCTAAATGTATCAGCAAATATTAAATTTGAAAAGCATTATCATAAAGTTTTATGTATCATTGTGATCAGCATTGTTATAATATGCATAACTATGTTATAACGGGGAGAGGTGGTATCAGATTCTAATCAGCTTTGACGCAAGCATTAGCTTGCGTCAAAGCTGATTACTTATAACCTGAGTGAACAATAATAAGAACTAATTATTTTGAACACCTGATATTTAGCCATATTAAAACATTTTGATGTGGATTTATGTGAGAATACACTGAACTAATTCATGATTTTATTAATTTAATAAACATAACTATATTCTCTGTAACAAAACAAATTAATAAAACTTTTGAAATCCTCATAATCAAAAGTTCTACTACAAGAGCCAAGTAACTCGTCTCATTCGAAGTACGAGACGGTTAAGATATATAATTAGAACAGTAATAAATAATTTTAAAATCATCTATTATTTTTATAGCCGAGGATTACCGAGTAATCCCGAAGTGCTGGGTATTCCTTGCGATACCGAGAAGTCAAAACAAATAAAGTACTTTCAGCAAAGCTTGAATCATGCGCGGGCGCATACGATGCGTAAGCATTGTTAGCGTATACGTCACAGTTGGAAGCCGTTGCTTTCTAAACAGAATTCATTGACTATATTTAGCTGCGAATCCTTTTAAGGGATCCAGCAAAACAACGCAGACTTCAGTCTTAGCTTAATGTGAATGACCTTTTGCATAAGTAACACAAAATTGGCTTATGGCCGATTCCTATAATTTACGGACCCGTTATTGATGAAAATTAAGACTCTTGTATCTTTACCAATAATGAAGCAAATACCAAAGCTTTGTATAGTAGACCCTCCTTTATGGAAAAAACTATCACAGATAAAGTTAGCTTACAAGTCTATCTATGTGCCCAGTTTGGCTATAAAAAATGCTACCATTGCTAAGGAAAACGATTCGTTTTTGTTTATAGGAACCGAGCATTAGTCGAACATTCATCATTACACGATTATTAAAATATATAATGTTTATGATTTAACGTCAGTAGACCATAACTCCAAAGGGGTTACCCTCCACAGAAAACAATGATATGACTAATGCAAATACGTAGTAGATACAATACAGATGTAGTTCTTTGAATTTACATAATGTCCTAGGAATACTACTCAGAGAGGAATCATTTGACTAAAAATACTGTATGACTGTGTGTACTAAACTTATAACAATAATTGACACGAAGAAGAATGCAGAAAGGCTAAGGGTGTCACTACTGAGCTGACGGCTAATATGGATGTACTGAAGAAGATGATCCCAAATAAATTGGGATAAGGACAGGAGGATGGTGATAGGTAGAAGACTAGTGAGGTTGTGACTACTGAGATAAACGCTAATAAATTTATATGGAAGAAGAATACACCACACCAACCAAACCAATTAAGCACCACCGATACACTTTTTTATGTAACGTTAATTTTTAGTTGGAAATTTGTTTTTGTGAACCATAATGTGTTACTATTATATGCTGCGACGACCCAGAATAAATTGGGATAACTGTAGGAGATGATGGTGATGAGGAATTAAGGAAGAAGGCTAGAAAGGGTGTGTAGGTGATGGCTAAAAGAGATGTAGGTTAGGAAGATAAAGACGCGCCGACTTAAAATGAGCTGGGATAAGGGCAGAAGGATGATGAGGATGATGAATGGAGAAGACAAGTAGTGGATATAGGAATATATGTTGAAGAGAAGATGGGGAATGGAGATAGAGGGCATGATCTCAGTGAATAGCTACATAGATAGGATGACATATGCACCCTAATTGCGTAACTCACAATCTGAATTATTTTGAAGGATATCGCTAATCCATTGCTTCATATGTTCCAAAAATTTGTCTGCTCAGCAACGTAAATAACGCAATGAATGTTGTTGAACTGTCAAAATGAAAGCCATTCCTAATGATAGTGTGTTACGCAAATGCTGCAGAAAAGCTCAAAGAAAAAGTGACTGAAATTCGTGATAAAGAGACCTTAGGTAAGAAATTGACAACATCGTGCTATTGATGAAGATAATAATATTATGAAATGTAGGTAGAAGGAAGCAATAGTGGTTAAGCACCTGCTGTGAATAATTTTAATTTAAATTAGGTATATGATCAATGTTATAATGGTTTTCCTCATTTTCATTCATTATATCTAACTTTTCCCTGTCACGGACAAAATTGCCAATTTTGCATTCCATACAATTAAGTTATAATATCATAACAAGGTATCTAATACCAACTGCTAATGGCGACTGACTAATCATTCTGAATAAGGTAGATAATGCGAAAGGAAGTCAGCTGCGTGATACAACAATGGCCTAGTTGTAGATACTATAGGTACCCTCCTAGATAAAGTTACTTTTGAAGATCTGCCTTTTTGAGCAAAACTTTGCAGTGGGTTGTGCTAAAGTAGTAACTTAATAAATAAGTGATCGTACGTTCCTGTGGTGGTACCGACAGTATTAAATGATTTTATTTTTGTAAGTAGGTTTCCACAAACACTTTTACACGTCAATCATATTATTTATAAAACTAGATGAGGTGGCGTTTCCTATCTGACTACTCTGAGAGAAGAAAGGCCGAAACGAACTCAGAGGTCACAGTCTCTTCATAATACCTATTGGTCAGGTTATATGAAGACCATGTAGATGCTGCCATGTAGATGTTGTCTTTGAGGAAAAAACCACACACCTGTACAGTCCAGTGCACACATTTGTCAGAAATCGTGCAGCTCAACTCAAAACTTAAGGAGCTCAACGATTCGACGAACAATACCAAAGAAAGGCCATTTGGGTAGGCCACATAAATTACTCAAACTGCCAGACCTAGACAAAAACTAACAGAACAGAGAGAATAATAAAAAAATTAAAATAAAATGTCCCACATTGTCTTCACATGCATTAGAATGCTCATCACATGCATCATCTCATAAGTAAAGCTGTCTATTAATTAACTAATTCGTAATTTCCACCGCTGGTTTCAGTTTGCTGGGAGTTGTTAGTGTGTTTGGATTATAGGTAAACAATCTCCACTGAAAAATTAAAGCAACAAGATACATAGTAAAAACAAACCGTAATTTTGGCAGGCGGCTTGCGTGCGCGCAGCGACATATACGCGCGATCCATCGCCGCAACAGCACCATTGGTCCCACACAACATCACTGTATACTTTATTTACGAGACACGTATTATTCACTGCACCAATTAGTTAAAACAAACGCTGCGCATGAGTGTAGACTGGCGCGTCAACGGGGACTGCGCGTGCGCGGGCTCGCTTAGCCCCCCGCGCCCCCGCTACTATTTTCAGAGCCCTGTGGCCTGTGGTTTCCCTTTCAATACGGGACATTTTGAACAGTAGTGCAACTTAACGCGGAAGTTTATAACTTCAATGAAAGTGCACATTAAAAAGGCATTCAAATCAGGATATTGTTTCTTATACTTAGTCTTTTAATTTTTAGGTTTCTGTAGATGGTAAACAATGAGAAGAACGCAGTACGGTGAGAGTGACCGATTAGAATAGAAATATAGTCTGTTTCACACAATACCTCGCAAACAACAAACAAGTCGGTTAACCCCTTCTTGTAAAAGATAACAAATGCTACAACTTTTTGTACAATTGACCTTATAAAGATGCATATTTTAATCATTTCCTCGAACGGCAGGTGGTGGGGATAATCAATTTACTTTAACCCAAATAATAAGCCATCAATTATGATTGTACACAAATCTGATTTGTTATTAAAGCAAGCAACCTCGATTCTGATATTATTACAATTTTGGAAACATTTGAACCAGTAGACCTAGACAAAGTGACATTTTATCAGCGACAACGACGATGGAAAAGTAATTTTATTGGATCAATATAAGCTACCAAAAACCTTATATGTCAATCCTGGTGAAAGTCAGTGTAGAAATACAAAACGCTTGGAAAGCGATTCGCACTACCACACCAGAGGGTCTTGCTCTCTGGTGATCGTTCAAGGTTAGGTCGAAACCTACGACCCCAAAAATACTATCAAAGTTAACTACTTCGTCCAAAGGTCGGAGCTACTGACTAACCTACTGTTCGTTTAACAATGTGACACTGTATCGGCAAATCGTTTTATTACAGTTATGGCATGTGCTAATCCCCTCCAAATTTAGATGTAGGTGCGTCGCGACACTTTTTTGTGTACTTAATAGTTTTAGGCGTCTAGATTACATCATCGGCTCGAGAAATACTTTTTTCAACATGTTATTCTTAGGGCGAGGCTATTCATGTGGAAGAATGTATTTAAGGATAGGCTCCACTCCAGGAAAATAACAATATCCGCTACAGAGAAATTTTCGTGTCCGATATGATGTGGCAATTTTCGCTAAGAAATGAAATTCAGAAACTATCTGAACGAAACTAATCGAATCTTTGGGATCTGTCACCTATGACTGAACAGTTTCGTCAGTCGTTACTTAACCAAGTGAAAAACTGTCTATATAGGATAACAGAAAGAAAACAAACCATAAAAATTATGGAAAAATTGTTGAAGAAACTGAATACATTGTCAATATAAGTTGACTTACTGTTTACATTGTACTTTACGACATATCCGGACTATTCAGTTCCCCTCCTTTATATTATTGTAGGCGTGGGGATAAGTTCTGCGTATGCGCATACAATACTACGAACCACGCTTGTAGAAAAATGGAGGAAAAGCAAAATTTATGATAATTGCAGGAATATGACTTATTGACTGCATGTTTATCTAGAACAGGTTTTTCTAATTAATTAAAATGAAGAAGAAGAAAAAATATTGATTGCGACTCGTACAGGAGGATCGCTAACCAAAATAAACAGTACAAATAAAAAGAAATTATATAAAAAAAAATAACAAAAAGGAAAAAAAAATTAAACAGAAAGTCCTATACGAGGCCAAAAGGCTCCTATCTCAGCAAAAAAAATTAATCGGGCATGCGCATTAAATAGAACCATGAAAAACAAGCATAATAATCAGGAAAAGGCTGTGGGTGCAACGATAGGTATTCATCACCTCAGAATAAAATCATTTATTTCAATTAAACCATTTACAGACATTTTTGAACTGTCAAGGAGACGGTCAGTTAGAAACAATAACAATATGTCATTGATCTACCGCAATCTAGTTGCACACATCGTTTGAACTCGTTATTCTCCAACCAGAATGAACCTGCATACAATGTTAGCACATAATTCAACCCCAACAAAAAATTCAAGCTTCTCCTCACGGTGGATTTTCAATACAAACTTTACAAACACGTTTGTGTCGCAGCTGACTGGCGTCAGTTTTAAATTCAAGCAAGTCCAATTACGCCATATGTCGACCCCTCCTGCCCATAAACGTGCGCAGGCGCATTCTACGTCCGCGCGACGTACGTGCTTTAGTCTATATGGTGTTCGATGCACTTTCAGGTTATTAAACTGTGGTGTAGTATATAAGAATAATATATAAGAATAGGTAATGTATAAGAACAATTAAATTGATCAGGATATTAAAAAAATAGGAGGCTTTAATTTCATACAATCTGCTTTGAGTTTGAATCGAGAAACTTACAGCATGAAATTGAGAATATCGGAGTTTCAAGTCCACACAATAGAGGATATATTTATTCATGGTTTATAATTATTCTATTGTTGATAATATGTAAAGTACCAACAGAAGTTGTGGCTTCAGGTATCGCATCAACAAAATCAAAAACATCGACGAAACAATTGGAACCTTCGCGGAACCGTGCACCTAGCTTCTGACTTTTCATAAGTGCTCATGTATGTAGTTTTATGTGAAATAAAATATTTTGATTAATTTCGATAAAGTACCAAGAGCCGAGTGGTATCAGTGTTCAACAGAAACGAGTAGATCCATTGAGTAAAAAGTTTAAATACAATTAACTTTAAAACATACTTTAAGACAAAAGTTAATTCGCATCAACATTCGTTAAATAATATTGAATATTGACCGTCCGTATCTCGTAAATATATGTGAAAGAAATGGAATGCCACAGCTGTCTAAACTCTTGCGCAAGTCGTGCTTGACGAGCCAATGAAACGGGTCACTGGGTTGTTCATTGACGAGCGATCGATTACTAGTAATGTTTGAAATTGGAATGCTCGTCAATTGGAGAGGTCAATAGTGGGAATTGCCCTTACTTCAATCGAATATTATTAGGCCACGTACACGCTGACAAAAATAACAATGGTCTTCTACAGTCTGTACCTGTTCTAGAGGATATAAACATGCTTAGTGCAAAAATGTTAGCATTTGAACATTTTAATGCCACCTTTGATACGTTTACTCCTATAGCAACCCCAAGGATTTTCAATGCTGGAAATGTCAAGCGTCCTTTGGGTAATACATAAATAAACAGGACCAGGATTTTTTTCAGGAAATTTGCCCTTTGCGTTGCCATTGTTCCACCTCTTTCTATGCAAATAATTTCAACGTGACAAAAACTAGATTTTGTAAAACTGTGCTCCTCTAAAAAAGCATTCTATAATCAGTAAGTTTGTCTTCTATACAGGAAGATTTTTTTATCACCATCCATATTTTTACAGGATGTTCAACCCATGAATATGAACAACTTTCAATAAGGGACCAACTCTGAAATCACGAAAAAAAAATCTGCTGTTTCATACAAAAGTTTAATACCTACTTGACCAAAATGTATGAAACAGCAGATTTTTTTTTCGTGATTTCAGAGTTGGTCCCTTATTGAAAGTTGTTCATATTCATGGGTTGAACATCCTGTAAAAATATGGATGGTGATAAAAAAATCTTCCTGTATACCATCATTATAACCAACGACTATTCCTAAGCTGACCTCATATAGTCCAATACCTATCTGTATTTTCGCATTATCGTCTCCCCCAGCTGTGTGGTCCGCGGATAAGATAACGGAATTCTAATAACTCTTTCCTTGAGTTACATAAGATGCGAGGAATAGATTTCATTATGTCATCTACATTAAAGGCCCTGATAATATTATTATGTTGCAGTGTTTCATTCATTAAATCAATTCCGTATATTTCATTGAATTTTCTTGAATGATGATATGTTTAGAAAGGGGTCACTACCAAGATAAAGACAAATATAAGAAGATAAAGACAAATAGAAGTATGGAAGAAAAAAAAAAGTGATATGTGCAGGAGAATGAATTTTCTATGATACTTATAACAGTATAGCATTTGATACCTTAACACTGTCGTACTATTTTTCATTAGGGATTTAACCAGTAATACAAAGATAACTGGCGAAGTGTGTGTGTTGCTATTTCCTTTGCGTAACTCTTTGTGGAATGCTGGCGTGATCTTATGTATCATCATACTGTTTTGGAAGATGATTATTATTTGATTCACAAGTTAAGACTTTCATTGATTCCAAAGTCTCATGATTTAGGTCAACGCCAGCCCTATAACTATCTTCATCACAAAGGATATTATGTCAGCCCCTTTTCTTGGGATGATATGGGCTTTCCTATGCTACAGGATGCAATACAACTTTAACGAATAAAGGAAGTAGAAAGCAGATCTATATCAGCCACATCCGAAGAGTTTCAATACAGTTCCTCTGTAAACTGGTATATGTACTACATATTTGTGGGGCCAACAATTTCCTCAGTTGCGACAACGGGCCAATTAGGGCACGTTAATAAACTTTAATCGCTCACAATTAATGGATGCTCTCTTAATTGTTGGTGGTACTAAAGGTTCTCGTTCGTTACTCGCGTATTATGTCCAAAAATCTACTTATATAGAACTTCTCCTCTGGTCTCAATTCTCAATTGCAGCTTACGTAAGTTAACTTAAAAATCTTTTAAGCCGGGCTCAAATCCAGGCTCCAGCCTGCTACTGAGAAGTTCCGGATAGAAAAACCCAATAACACTTTTCCGACCTGGGAATCGAACTCAGTACCTCATCCTCAGCTGAAGCGCTTGCGACCACGACGCAAAGATAAGAATTGCAGCTGATTGTAACATTTGTAATGATCAAGTTCATTCACAGATGAAATTTAATCTTCGTAAACTTTTTATTTTACTCCTTATTTGAACTAGATATCATAGGGCTAAAATATAGCCGCTGCAGGGGTTAGCTTTCAGGTCTTACTTTCTTTTACAGATCTCACTAGCATGTCACACTACATAATGGCTTTTAATCGAGAACAGTAGGAACTGCAGTAGGAGCAAAAACCGGACAGAACCCGTGTTAACATCTCTGCTATCCCGGTCGGCTCGTCTTTGAAGACCAAATAACCGTAACGTTGGAAGTCATTACGTTTTTATTTGAATGTAGCTAAATACATTGATAGAGACGTTTTTATAGCGATTTCTCAGAAAGAAAGAATTGTTGATCGATTGGATTACCGATAAAACTGTTTCATGAACGAATGCTCTGATTAAATGTTTAGAGAATCTCGTAATGATAATTATGTTACTCTATTTTGCAAAATATTGTTGGAATGAGTTTTCTTTTCTTAACTTTGGTTAGCCAAGTAAATGGAAGTTTGAAAGTGGTGCCAGTGAAAGTTGAAAGGAAATCGCTTGGCTTGGTATGGGCATTTGATGAAGAAGGAGAAAACGCATGTAACTTTAAGAGTGATGAATATAAATGTTGATGGATGGAGAGGAAGTGGAAGGCCAAAGAAAAGATGGATAGATTGTGTGAGGAATGGTATGAAAGAGAATGACAGCGTGGCAGGGGAGGATGGAAGAAAAAAAACGTGTTGAGCCGACCCCAAGTAACATGGGACCAGGGCAAATTAATGATCGGCCAAGTAAAAAAGTGAATCGATCTAGCGGATTTGAACATTATTAAGAATGATGTTATGTAAAGGTTGTAAAATACTGGTATTCAGCTGCTTCCGGTTAGACTGGAAGCTGACCCCAACATAGTTGGGAAAAGGCTAGGCAGATGATGATGATGTTATGTAAAGGTTGGTAAACTTCCATTAATTAAAATGCCTTCTTCGATACCGAAACAATGAACTAAATTGATATGATAATTGTCATAATTCCCACGCTTTGCAAATTGATTGGTAATCACTCTGTCTTCTTCAAAGATGCTTCTGTCAATCGTATTGACATAATAATTCCCTTAGCCGTTTTTAAATTACGAGAGAGGAATATTATGATTATTAAGGTCGAATTTTACCAATAAAGCTGAATGCGATCAGCTAATCTTAGCTGGGTTCAAGAGCTTTCAGTGTCATCATTGTTGTGGAATATTGACATGTGACATAAAATCACTACGTTTTCTCATATCACATCTGACATTGGCAGAATTGTCGACATCGGCACCATTGCCATAAAGAAAAATAGAATAGAATAGACATGTGACATCTACCAACTCGCACTGGGCCCGCGTGGTAGTTTATGGCTCACTCCCTCTTATAGAGAGGAGGCCTGTGTCCCAGCAGTGGGAACCTTATAAGCTGATTATGTTTATGCCTCTGACCGCAGTTTAGATGTGTTGATCGCGTTCAATTTCATTGTTGAAATTGGCCCTTAATTGTCACCGAGTCTTTTGTTTTTTTTTTTTTCAGTAGACTAGAAATTCGTAACGACAATGCCACCATAGCGTGTCAAGGTACCTCAAACTAAAACAATATCTCTTTCAAATCTTACTCAACACTACAAAAAACAACAATAGCCCGTCAACAGGAAGCCATTACAGTGTAACTAAATCATTAAAAAAAAATCAATCAAATCAGTGAAACAAAAAAATACCCAGTCTCGGTGGCCGGATGCCGACGATTGAGTGGCCCGTGACTAAATCCTTAAATTACCGTATTGATTGGGACAATTGGTAATGACCGTCAGATAAACGATGGACTGCTGGTATCGGATTCCGGATCATTTGTGGTGGAACAATCAGAGGTTCAAAACGAAGAACTTTTTAACCTCTTGACTCTTTTATTGCAATAATTAAAAATGTAATGCTCTTATTTGGGAACGTAGCGCAGATACTGTCACGACGGCTAGGCTTTCTGCTTCTAGAGTGACACTTAAGAGGAAGAAGCTATAAAATTATATATAGTGGCCATAAGAGCAGGGGAAATAGAAACGATAGATGGACTGTGTGAAAGATGATATGGCTAGAAAGGAGTTGAACTACCGAGATGACGACTAATACAGGACTATGGCAGAAAGACATGTTGCGCCAACCTCAGATAAATTAGGATAAGGCAGGAGAATGATGATGATGAAGAGGAAGGTACAGACGCCAGCACATCAAGATACTACAACCTGTCAAATTTCATTAATAGATTTTCAACTCTATATCGCTAAAGTAGTAAAAAAAAGGTTCAAAGTTGTTTGGGAAAATTTTACAGTTTCGGGTAGCTTGATGTGCTGTCTGTACTATGGACCTCTTTTATCACTGCGACTTGTATAGCCGGGCTGAAAAAATACCAGTTATTAGCTGGCTTTTAAACGAAGCTGGGATTAAGCACTTAGAAAATGTTCAGCCAAGAAATAGCTGGAAATAGGAAATTAATACATAAATGAATGAGTTTACGACTCATTGTATTAACAACTGAACCATAAGTAAGAGCGTTTACGCCGTACGGCATTTCATACAAACTTTCAAGCCGTTGTTTTTCGAAATGAATAAACTTCGTACGCATAAGCAGAATACAAAGGTCTAAAAAGTTAGTAAAGAACAATTTCGAAATGTCTTATTTAAAAAAAGATAACTGGAAATCTATGTTTCTATGGAAAATTTAAAATCGGTCTAATTTGGCTGTAACACTATTTTTCGAAAATGTTCTTAACTAACTTTTTAGACCTTTGTATCCTTTTATCCTACTTATGCGTACGAAGTTTCATTAAAATCGGTTCATTCATTTCGAAAAACAAGGGCTTGAAGGTTTGTATCAAATGCCGTACGTTGTAAACGCTCATAAAGTAAGGTTGTTGACACATTCTCGAAGTTCTTAAAATTCTGACTGAATTTTAAGAACTTACAGCAAACGTACCAATATTTTCTTATTTTGTATTTATCTTACAGCGGTAAAGGATAATACGAAGGGACTATAAAAACAAATACCTAAGGTATCAATTTGATCCTATAAGTATCAGTAACGTTGTTGGCACATTCTCGCAACCACGTCGAATAGCTGACTGTGAAGAACTCATCACAAACGTATTTTCTTATTAAGTATTAGGGCGATTTATCATAATGATAAACCGAAGTGGCTAACTAAGAAAAAAAGGTATTCGAGTCAAAAACACTAGATCAAAAGTGATTACATACTGCGATTTTAAAATTTTTTGACGTTCACAAAAAGGGGCGCAACCATTACATTAGAGTGTTCAATATATTTTTTGCCATCGATAAACTTCGGTGTAATCGCGCGCCGGTAACTTCCAACCAGCCATTTACCATCACACCCACGCAAGCTCATATCTGCGTGGAGCCTAATATATGGCGTCTGATCTTTCCCACGGGGGGTTAATGACCCGGGATTAAAGGGGACAGCATCAATGACAGCAATTGTTTAGACACTACATTCGTTAACACGTCTTGTAAGTGTGGATGGACGGACTGCATGTTCACTGCATTCCGGGAAAAAAATCATTAAGTTGTTTTAGTTTAGTTGTTTTACTAGATACGAAAACACAGGTTGGATTCTGATGCCTTATTGGATTAAGGATTGTGTTATTTGCCACCATTGTGCCTCTATAAATATCTATATCTATAAATAAATAGAACAAAACAATGTCACTTTTAATGTCTGTCTGTGTGACCGCGTTGTTCTTCTAAACTTCGCAACAGATTTTGATGCAGTTTTCACAATCGTTTAGAAAATTTGTTCTGAAAGGCTTATGTGTATAACACATTTATTAAACTCACATATAATTAAGAAATCCTCGATGTTTTGATAAGTCGTAAAATAAATATGATAATAAGTCATGTACAAGTAAAATAATTAACCAGTCCGCAAGCTTAGTAGCGGGGTTAACTGACATGGTGCGCCAGACATACTTACTACAAAATAATCTACGATGACGACGCGACAGCACCGCATCGCGTCTAGACTAGGTAGTAATAACTCACGTCTGTGTAGAGCCTAATATAATGTACGGCGTCAGGACATTCCCACGTTCGGTTGCCGACCCCGGCGTTAAGAGGATCGCATCAATGGACCGGTAGAGAACGAGATCTCAATTGTTTTGGTAGAAAGAAACACATTGTTTCATAAAAATTTCTACATTGAAGTACTTAGGTAATAAAAGCCGAAGCTTCGTACATAGTCGGTAATCGTGAGCCCCCCAAAACTAGAAGCTTGCCATTTAGCAGGGTGGGTTTTTAGGTGAAGTGCAAAGCAAAAGGAGAATGTAAGGATCGCACCAGGTGGCGTTTTGTAGTTTCTGCCTAACCCCTATGGAAACAAGGCTTGAGTTTATGTATGTGTAAAATGGCTGTCGCTCCGAGACAAAGCAGTAATATCTAACCTCATCAGAATTTAATGAAAGTCGGCCTCACAAGAAAAGCTAAGAATACATTGCAGAAGTCCATTGATCGTCATAAGAGCAACATTAAATGCACTTGCCTTGTTTATACGCAATGTACTTCGAAACGATCAAAGTGTAAACGAAGCACCAGAGGATGTTTTGACAAGATATGATTAAAGCTCTGTGTTTGAACGAGACACCGGATGATAGCAATTTATGTACGTCTATCACGATTTTACTGATGGACGACGTCGAAATCTTCAATGACCTGACTTAAAAGATAAATAAGACTAAGGCCTGAATTCTAGAACGGTATTCAGATATTATTTAAAACTAGATTTGAGCTGAGATCAACTGATAAATCATTAATATAATATGGCAAATTATACTTGAAATTTTACTCACAGATGTTAATTTGAAAAATGGGACCAATCTGGAAGTATATCCTTTTAAATAAAAAAAATAATTTTCCAAATCGATTCATAAATGACTAAATACTGAGGTAACAAACAAAAAATAAAAAAATACAACCGAATTGAGAACCTCCTCCTTTTTTTGAAGTCGGTCAAAAACTACAATTGGGATTTGAGAACACAGGTCTTAATGGTTGTATTCAACTAAGTATATATCAAATCTAGTATTGAATCGTAGCTATCATTTGGCATTTATTTTACCCGACACATTTCACATAATCTTAGAATGAATTCGTGATTCGAAAATGATGGTTGTTTTCAACTTTTCAGTAAAGCCAAACATGCAAAGGAAGAATTTAAAATTCGCACACAAACATCCATTTTCGTTGGGAATAATCTCTTAATATTTGACTAAGCCAAATATGGAAGCTTCAAACAAAGCTTCTTTGGCAAGAGAAAGTTAAAAAATATCTTTCTTCGTGTAAGGTGTCAAGATTTAAGTTAGTTTGTATTCTAGAACCTGTGTGCTTTTAACACTTATAACATCAAACATAGGCGGACTATTTTAAAGTTAAGACCATAGGCATGGACCGATAGAAAATTTAAAAAATGAAAAGGTAGAAAATGGCTATGGCGTTTGTACAGTTTCTTTAAGACTTTGAAGCCCTATGGTACGGTTTCATTCAGTACGGCGGCGTATAAACTGCCGGGCCGTAGAAAAAACGTGTCCGTGTACCTACTGGCGAATAAACCATCGTTTTTCAAGGCAAGAAAAACGTGTGTGTACAAAAGGCCTGAGGGACACTAAACGCCCATAGGCGTGTCCTTCAACTTAAGTATGAAGTTGAAGTTGAAGACGACTAAGTAAGTACTAAAGCAAGCAAACATTCTGTCAAAAGTTTGTTCAAAAATATTTCCTGCTAAGAATTATTCCCTGTTTGAGAAAATCGTCGGCAAGAACATTGAATTACAAATGTGAAATATACAGAAATTCATGTCGTAAACTTCGGCGGCAGATAAGGTAATTTCCGTCCGCACTAATGATTTTGATGTTTACGCGAATATTATGCATTCAAATTCAGATAATTTTACGGTCCGTTTCACACGAACATTATTCAGCGAAGATTTGTGTAGCGTCATTGTTGTTTTGTTTTCAATTACATTATAAAGATGAAGAGTGGGTTTTGATAGGTATATTGCGTTTTAGAATTTTGTCTAATTATATGACACTAGCACTTTGCCCGCGACTTCGTCCGCGTGGGTTTCGTACTTTCCTCTAAAAAATTCGAAGGCTGATTTTTCAATCGATAGATAATTTTTATTGACATCTGACAGTTTTTGTATGGAAGAATTGGCTACGTGAACATGTAAAAATAGGAAACAGTATGTATCCAGAAATATGCGGGTTAATGGCTATAACAAAACAATTAAGTTTTTATAATATTTCTTTATAGACTACATTCTTGGTCGTTCTGGAGGGTGTTACCAATATTACCAGGCTGCAAGATGAGCTCACACGAGAGCATGCTACGTAGAACTGACCATGGGAGAAACAGGGCTGTCGCAAGTCAACTCCTGCAAATTTAAGGGTTTGACCCTGTGATTTATTTATAGTCATCGAAAAGCAAACTTTTAAAGGGAACTGAAGTCTTTTGAATTCGAAAGGGAGATTGTTCGGGATTAATGGAATACTTGGAATGAAGACTGTTTCTCCCTGGGAAGACCCAGTTAAAATGGTAGCTTCAACAATATTACGATGCAAAGCTTTTACTTGTAGCCTAGTACTGCTGCATAGTTTTGGGGGTTTCAAATTTCTAAGTAACATCACAGGTGTGCCCACGCGCATTGTTAGTTTATGATATGGAAGTCCGGCTGGATTGATAGTGTTCAGAAACTCAACCGGATAATGGACTGCTTCGTCTGTATTTACCACCGTGTCTATTGAATTATATACCATTTCTGTGCTGTCAAATGATTTCAGCAAAATATCATTATTTACTGCTGCTTGGTTATTTTTAGGTGTCATTATAGCTCTTTCACGTAGCCATTCTAAAGGCTTGTCCTTTATTTGAGCTACATCTGGATAAATTTTTTCTATAAGGTCTTCGACTGTAGTTAGGTACTACACTACATAATTCATCTGTTATAGCTATCAACCCGTCTGTTTCTGTACAAAGTAAACACTTTTATGCTACGTAGACTTCCGAAAAGTACTGAAAATTTATTCCTATAAATATATTTTTACATTGAATAAAATTGATTAGGATCGTGATGGCAGGTAGCGCCATCAAAATCACCACTCCTCAACTTATAATCGATGCACTTTGAAAACTTTAAATTCGCATATCTTTTGATTGGATTGGACTTAGACGATTGCTAACAAACAAAAACCAAATGTTTCATTGTATTTTACTGTAATTAAATTGTAGTAATATTATGTATTTTATGTAGAAATGTATTTCGTTAGTACCATGTGGGCCCAATAGATGTCGTTGCATGTGTCTAAATCACGATCGATGCACTTTGAAAACTTTAAATTCGCATATCTTTTGATTGGAAAACCAAATGTTACATTGTGTTTTATTATGACTGTAATTTTATGTAGATATGTATTCGTTAGTACCATTCTGGCCCAATAGATGTCGTTGCATGTATCTAAATTCTTCTATACAAATTTTCACACCCCCTCAACCCCTCTCAGGAGGTAATTTGGAAAAACAAAAAATGTCAAACTTCATAATTTACTTAGATAGATGTTCGTGCCAAGTTTCATGTTTATTAACACAAGTAATAAGATTTTCCATACAAACAAAATTCCCCCTTTTCACCCCCTTAAAGGTTAAATTTCCAAAAACCCCTTCTTAGTGCTCCCCTACATTATAATAGGAAGCCGTGTGCAAAATTTCACATTCCTAGCCCCAGTAGTTTCGGCTGTACGTTGATATGTCAGTCAGTCAGTTCTCCTTTTATATATATAGATTTTGAGGTGGCCTAGTGGCAATGGCCGCAACAATTACTAGTTGTAGGTCTTGGGTTCAAACCCAAGCAGGCAATTTGTAGAAATTATTACATCACCACTGCTCTCAATACGGTTAAGGAAAACATCGTGAGGAAACCGGCATGTCCTAGAGCCAAAAATTCGAAGACATGTGACATCTACCAACCCTAAAGTTGTAGGTATACAAGGTGACAACCTACCTACCTACAACTACATTCTATGAAAAATCGTTTCCCATTTTGTTGTAATCTAGCCCCATCATTTTTGAAGTCGTGACTGGAACTGACTTTCAAGATATCCCTAAACGTAAAACAAAGACAACCGCCAACTTTATTGTATCCCAAACCGATAAACCAAAGGTTCAATAAAGACCGATATGAAACTTTCGGGCCCGCAACCAGTACCGGATTCCATCGCCATATATGAGACAGGCCCGAGGGACTGCAAATGTCAGTACGAATTAACATAGCATGGGACAAACAGGTAAGGTCAACCACATGCCAGTCGAACTACAAAAACCTTCTTTATTGTTTCTAAATAAAGCTGCTATCAATGATAAAACGACGACAGATGGATGTGAGGTTGTCTGTACTTCGTGATGTATGTTTATCTTGAAGATAGTTTGTGTGGTGGATGAATAATATGAGGTGTGTAATGTGTATTAAATAAGGCTATTGTCAAGATGAACTTGTAATCAAAACAGGGTGAGGATAGTTTGAAGATGTAGCCTTGGTCGATACGCTGATCACTCTTGAAACAATAGTAATATTCGTCGTATAGGAATAAAATTATAGGAAAATGTGAAGTTTAACTCGTCGCATGTCGAGCGTACAACATGTGTAACAATAAAATTTCTATTGTGTCTGCTAATTAGACGCGCGACGACGGGTTATTTTTTTTTTTAAACACGCATGTTCAATATATTCGGCTCGTCAAAACAAATCATTTAAGCCCAAAATCGAGGGGTTTACTAATATGGAGAGTTTCACTATTGACCGCTTGGCTATCATCAGTTCAGCTTCAAGATACCAAATTATAGTTTTGACATCCGAACTACATACATACAAATTTTCATTTCGATACGACAAATTAGAAGTTGATACATAGGTTAAAATTGACTTCTACGTTTTTTTTTATATTGTTTGCCAGAAAGTTAGTGACAAGTGAAGCTAACAAAAGCGTGTTAATAAAAGTATAGTCAGAGTGTCCTTTAATGTCCCACTCACTAATAAAATAAGCTTTTTCTCATATTATTATGACCTGTTTTCTTTTGGAAGTCTCTGAACCGATTCCGAACCCAAGTTGGAATGTAACTGCAACCTCGTAAAGTAGCCCCACCTCGACGGAACGGTGGCAGGGTGTGGTTATGGAGCTGTGTCGCAAACTATGCTCCACCCAGCTGTCTTTTTTTTTTCTTGTGCTCCAAAAAATGCAGCCAAAGTGACCTCTGTGCTGCCGCCGACGACGCCGCGGAAGTGGCGCAGTTTTGGGCCCACAATATTTAATAAACTGTCGTGCCATCGACACGAAGAAGAATGGATAACCACATGCTTTAACCGCTTATTGCCTTTTGCTGTCTAAGGAGGAGGGGCTCGTGGCTAGTTAATAACAGCCGCAGGGGTCGATCGATAGCCGCGGTCGGTCCGTGGATGGGTGACCATATTTACATACCAAGACCCCTCCGTGTCTCGGAAAGCACGTTAAGTTATTGGTCCCGGCTGTCATTCGTGGATCTTTGACAGTAGTTACGGGTAGTCAGAAACCCAAAAGTCTGACAACCAGTCTTACCAAGTGGTATCGTGTCACCTAGAAACTGGGTTGTGGAGGTCAGATAGGCAGTTAGTCCACCTAAAATACAGGTATTTAGCTGCATCCGGTTAGACTGGAAGCCCACCTCAAAAATAGTTGAAAAAAGGCTAAGCAAATGACGACGACAACCCAAGACGAATCATATAACATGTATGTATGTCTTAGGATTAAGGACACTTACGAGGCCTAATGACGATGTCTCAAGACGCAACACACCTCTAACCGAACACACGTCATTACGGTATCTCATTTCGTACAGAACGTGTTCTACGTCAAAGATATCATCATCTAACCATTCAAACCGCATAGCTATCCGAGTGTACAAAAATCCCAACTGATTATGTCACTACGTCATGTCTTTAACATCATCATCACTAGCGCCCTTCTCTACAGTCACTGTTGAAAATATTGCACAACTTGGCGCCTAGCAATATTTGCGTGGGTATCCATGACTTCCAAAATTCGCTCATCTTATGCTACAATATAAATCACAAGAAACACTACTAAAGAACACAACACACAGTCTTCATCGATATGTCATTCATAAATAAATAATCGGAGCGTTCTAAACTAATAAGATTATATGTGTCTAAGACGCTGAGTGTAAGTAAATTTTTCAAGCTGAACTAAACATAACATCACGCCTGTATTAAACGAATGGAGGTAGAGGTGTGTAGTACACCCACAGAGAGAGTGCATCTGTGTCTGCGCACATCCTTGTGCATTATAGTGCATGTATATCTCCCGCTCCGAAGGCTGGTCTCCGCTGAGATTGGTCACCCTGGCCGAAATTTGGTCTCGAGGACAATTTTTTTACACCCACAATTAGCCAGTTATGTTATGTCCCATGTAATAGGGACCTATAATAACCTATCGCCATCAATCGTGCACACATCAAGACCGGGCTGCCCAACCTGGGAATCCAATTCAGGACCACAAGCTCAGCAGGTGCGCTTGCGACCACCACACCAACAAGGCAATAAATCAATCAATCAATTCGATACGGTCGGTAACAGCAACAATCGTAACATAGGATTACGCTCATCGACCATTATAACATAAAGTATAATGTATTCAGTGTAAGTCATTTATCAGACATGGTTTTTCAGATCATTGCGTCATACGGTTGCGTTGTTTCAGCCGTCTCGCTTGAGTTAATTGACTGTACTTAAAATCGCATGCACTAACGTATCTAACAGATATACTTAACTAGGTGATAGAGAATTTGCACGCAGCGAACTTAAGTCATATTAATTGTCATTAAACGTTCATTTAACATTTTTTTCTGTAAATTGTTTAAAAACACTTTTATACGTTAAAAATGTGTTTTAAAAGTAAATGCGAGAGAAACATAATCGGAGGTCACAGTTTCTTTTAAAGTCCAGACATAATCTTGGTCAGCTCATTATGAGGACCATGCAGATCAATGTCTGAGATGGTCTTTTTTAGGAAAGAACCACACAGATTTCAGTGGACTTGCCCAGTTGTACATACTGGATTCGCCAATATACGGCGCCTTAGATTTTCCTGAATTGTCCATCAACCTACTTGATCAACCAGATCAAGCTGTAGGTGCCGTCACCTACAGCCTACATGGTTATTGTGTTTATTGGTACCTCAGCAAAATTCAAAGAGGTTGTTTTGTGTTAATGAAGAGCCTAATGTGCTTATTGTTATTGTCGGTGAAATTATACTGACATCCTTCAAGCCAGACCAACCACAATGCTGCATGGCGGCACAAATAGGTAGGTATATGTAGTGCGCTGGAGGATATACCCGCTCAGGTCATTTAAAAAATAAGCCCATACACTAAAAATATGATCGTTCGTTAGATAAAAGGACGCCGTATATGTAACAGTGGACGTTTCCGGCTAATAATGAGTTTAATTAAAACTTTATTGGACTGACAATGACCCAACGGTCAGGCGTTAACTGGCTCTCAAGAGTCAAGTTACTGTGAAATCAAATCCTGGTGGTTATAGGCCTTACTTGAATCAGCGTTGTTAACCTAAAAGTACCATTTAGAATTATAGCATTTATGAAGGAGAAAGCTAATATCTAGCTTTCTATCAGTAAAAGTAGGCTTTCGTGGACCATATCCATTAAAAGCGACGGCCTCATCGACAAGATCTTCGGCTAAAAAAAAACGATACAATAAGTTATGTTGCGTTATGAGTACCTACCACAATCTACTCTATACATCTCTCCTAGCCAAAGGCATATTAGACAGCTCTACGTTTAACATGCGTTATGATATAAGGACACAACTCTTTAAAAAAATTTAAATTGCCATTACAACTGAAGCTGCAAGGACTAACCAGCAGATTCTACACTAGAGAACATTACAGGCACACACACATTATATATATTAATTTCCCATAATTATTCCTAGCTACAATAACAACTATCTTACACACAATCCTGCTTACAGTAACAGTTCCCACGAGTGTATCAGGCGATCAGCGTTTAGTACACCCCACAGTCATTCGATACTATTCGCGCCACATGGCAGATTTACAACATACTGTATCTATGTATGAAGCATGAACTAGATTTAAAATGGTGGCGTAATATACACTTATTAGCGTTTGTTTGTCTGTTGAACAACTGATTAGATGGGAGTTACTGGTGTAATGTCTTCTTTATTATTTCAGATTTGTACGGTTTTCTGAGAATTAAAATGAAATATGGCTGGAATTTGTGAAAGATGGTGGTAAATGGAAGGGGTGAATACTGAGATGACAGGAGAAACAGATAGAAAAATAGAAGAAGACAAGCTTCGCCGACTTCGAAATATGTTGGTAAGAGAGCAGGAAGATGATGAACAGTACCGCAAAACCGTGCATAATATCCAGCATATAACATTATTCAACATTCACATGACATCAACATTAAACGGCATTGTGACAACACCCATGTAAACACATGATCCACACAATAAGAACAACAACACTAGTGACAATCACATTGATTCATATTTACCTAAAGAGATATAGGACACTCACACCGAACAACACACAAACACATACCGAAACCCACAAACGTGTAAGCGCTATAATTTTCCCAAAAGCGAGAGTGTGTACGCGCAGACATAAACACCGGTTAGTTAGATCATAATTATGTTTAGACTGGACGCGTCTAATTCATTTACATGATCGTCAATGTACTGAGGATTATGTATGAAATGTATTGAGGTAAATTATGTGATTATGTGGTTCCTTTTATTTGTAATAATTGAGTCATCTGTTGGTGTTGAAATTAGCAATCATAGTCCAGGAAAGCATTTACAAGAAAATGGCGCCAATATATCTTTACAACTATTCGTTAGATGACCGGCAAAATATGTACATCACTTTTATAATGTGGGTTGTGGAGGTCAGATAGGCAGTCGCTCCGTTTAAAATAATGGTATTCAGCTGCATCAGGTTAGACTGAAAGCTGACCCCAACAGAGTTTGGAAAAGCCCAGGCGGATTGATTGACATCTCTAATTAAAGTCTACAGGAAGGTAAGGAATATACGACGTTGAAATGGGCACCCCAAACCAAACCTTCACACGTAGAAAGCATAGAGAATATTCCTTGAAGTAATTTCCAGGCGGTTTAATCCATATTAGGTGTGAGCTCACCAAATCCCAATCCAAACCACAACATACAAATAACAAGAATTTTTAAAGCAAAAATATGAAACATTACAATATACCTATTAGGCAAATGAAACACAACATTACAGTTACTAATGACACAGGAATTCTCCAAACACGGCGCTACCACAAAGGAAGTGCTTGAGGAAAGGTGTAACATAAATATGGTGAAACGTACTGCGTTCTTCACTGTAGTGCGGAATTTACAAAGTAATCTTGGACTATTTCGAGCAAAAAGTAGCTTTTCAAATGGTATTGGAGAGGAAATTCTTCATGTAACAATGTAATCAGAACTGGAATGCAATATAGAAGACGTTGAGAGAATAATATGTAATGTAGACAGGTGGTGAAAATTTCGCAATGGAATTCGAACGGTGCAAAATGCACTTCAGGAGAATTGGTAAACTTTAGAGCATTGTACTATTGGACCATTGGATGCTGTACATGCACAAGCCTGGGCCAAACCTGAAGAGTTATTTCATGAACTGACTCCCATCAGTACAACATTCAAAGTAAACATTCGCAATGCACAAGAGTTTCCTCAGGACGTTGCCAATATATTTCACAAGCAAGCGTAGGTAGTCGTATATCCTATCATGCGTATATTTGCTTATTAAATAACACAATTATAGCAAAACTGCACATATTAGAACTACCGGTGATAAGCGATTAGAAACTTATGACTAACTGTTTCTATATTTATTTTAGTAACACAAATTTAAACATGAAATTGACTCACGCTAGCATCCGTGTACTAAAATCAAATTATTGTTATGGGATGAAACACTTTCTGTAACTTTGTAAGAACTCACAAACAACCATAATTGGTATGTAACACTTGAAGCACTCAAATTCAAATGCACTTTGCACTTTCGTCAAAACATGAATGGAATTGAACTGTCAAAATCTTTATGCCAACTAAATACACAAACATATTGATCTTCAAATAAACAAAGCAAGAAACTATTGGACACTGGACAGAGACGATCAACACAAACTTTTGCTAACACCCAAAATTTTTATCACGGTTTCGGCACTTTCACCATAACACCATTAAAATTGGTACGTTAATTCGCGGATTTCATTACAAATGACGGACATACTAACGTTTAAAAGTCTCGATTCGAAATGAAGTAATCATTAAGGACAGTGTTGTTTACTATGAGTCAGGGTGACACCGATGGCAGCATCACTACGCATCGTTGTTTGTACTGCGCGCAGGCATCTATGCCTAACAGCTACGATTGGTAGCTTACTATTGGTTATTTATTAATACTGCACGGCATTGATCGTGTTATTAATGTGTGTGTGAGAGCTGTTTTCCCTTTTAGAGTCAGGAGTTCTACATGGCGTAGTTTGTGGATAGTTAGTATTTAATTGTTGCAATTATTAATATGGTTTCCGAGCACGTGTGTCGGAATTATCTTAGCGGAAGCTCTTGATTACTATACTCTGCGCATAAATGATTAAAGATGGCTAGTAAAGTCTTCTATAAAGATATTAAAAGTTAATGTTTCTGTACGACGCGTTTTATTACCTCTTTAGATTCTTTTACATTCAAGTTCTTGCCGTCTTATTACATAACGAAATCTAACTTCAATTCTAGCCTAAACCTTTGAAGCAGTATTAATTTGTTCGAACTTTATTTCGATTTAGGCAAAATACCAAAATGACAACTTAGCACAGAGCTAAGATGTAATTTTTGTATAAAGAACTGCATTTCTGTAACAGTTGGGTACTTAATTCAATAACTGGCTCGGTGGTTTAAACCTGATCTGAAGAAAAATCTTGGTTTGTATAAGGGGCAGAGTTTTTCCATGCCCTTTGATGGACACCATTACTACAATACACTAATCTGTTACATCACATATCCCAAGAAACCCCTGTTTGCAGAACAGGTGTACTCCAGATAACGTCTCAACAATATCTGACCTCTCTTTCTCACCTAAGCCTCTAGACATATCGTCATCTCTTTCTCCCATATGCACCGTTGCTGCAGGGGCTTTGCCCTCGGCGCGTGCGATACAGTTCCGTGCCTAGCGGTGTTAGAACGATCTGTTTATAATGCATTCTTTTGGGAGTGATGACATTCACATTCAAATTGTAGCCAATACTATAGTGTTTGTTTTAGAACGGCATAATTTACTCAATGAAAGTAGAATATGTCTTGTATGACATTCCATAACGTAGACCTTTGTCTAGCTGTTGATTGGAAACAGTGTTGCTTAGCTGACGGAAGAGTTGCATTAAGATCATTGCCAGTGTTTAGATACGCCATGTAGATGGCAACTTAATTATTAAATATTATGTTAGGTGCCCATCCGGATGGCCATCTGCTTTTATACTTGAACGGAAAAATAACCTAGCATTACAGATCTGAAAGCAAAGCGTTAAAAGAGAATGCACCTTATTGAATGAATGAATGATATTTATCTGCAAGAATAGGTAACATAAGTTCTTATGATCTCTATGGGTTTCACTATATTCGGCATTTCAGCCGTGCAAATATTTAGATTTTACATCTTGGTATACGTCTTATAGCATGCAGTACACATTTAGTAATTAGCAATAACATACTAATAATAATTTCATAATTTAAATTTGATTACAATGCAATTAATAAAATTAAATTATACAATTATATTCATTTAAAAATATAATTTATACTAAAAATAGCGATTAATAATAATAATGTCATGTCAATGAAAAATAGCAAGAATGATGAAAATGTTTCAATATTATTTAAGTAATGTCGAGGGGCCCGTGGCTAAATAATAACAGCCGCACAGGTCGATCGATCAGGTTAAGCTACGCTTGCCGCGGTTGGTCTGTGGATGGGTGACCATCTTTACATATCGAGACCCCTCCGTGCCTCGGAAAGCACGTTAAGCCGTTGGTCCCGGCTGCCATTCGTGGATCTTTGACAGTCGTTACGGGTAGTCAGAAGCCCGAAAGCCTGACAACCAGTATTACCAAGGGGTATCGTATTACCCAGTAACTGGGTTGTGGAGGTCAGATAGGCAGTCGCTCCATGTAAAATACTGGTATTCAGCTGCATCCGGTTAGACTGGAAGCCGACCCCAACATAGTTGGGAAAAGGCTAGGCAGATGATGATTATTTAAGTAATGTCAATATGTAGATCAGATGTCATAATAATTATAATAAATAAATAAGATTATATTATGGTTTATATTATGTACATTTATAACTAAAACATTGAAAAAATCTGTGTCATCTTACAGTAGATAATATCACGAATATCTTGAGGTATCTACTGTATGATCATCATCATCTGACTAGGCTTTTCCCAACTATTTTGTGGTCGGCTTCCAGTCTAAGCGGATGCAACTGAATTCCATTATTTTACATGACGTCCAATCTGACCTCCATAACTTAGTTACTGGGAAACACAATACCCCTTAGTAACTACTGTACCGTTAACGAAAAATGTAAACAAAATGAAATCTTACATTACAGGCCCGGTACATTTAGCACATCCTTCAAAGACAATGCATTTCCTATCTTCAACCACTTCGCAGAAAGCCTAGGTGTTTCAACACACCATTTTCCCAAGACAGAAAGTAGGTATAAATATAGGCTGTTCTATAATTAGCCACAAGGCTATGTCTGGAGGAAAACCGGCGCGGAAACGAGCCGCCATGTCTATAGGCCGCTGAATGACAATGCGACGCCATTGTTGATGCGTACGCGACGCACAGAGACACGACTTTGTTGAGGATTTTGAATGGAGGAGGGTATGTCAGGTAATTAGTGGAAGGAAAAACACGGAAAGTTCTTATGGTAATATCGGAGGGATGAACGAAAGTCCAGAAGTAAAGACAAACAAAGATGTTTGAAGATTTTTATATGGAGCCTGACATACTACTGTCCCGCGATTTAGAAAATGTGTGTCACGTAATCAACTTGAAACGTTAATATCTCGGAAACGTGACATTTAACAGAGTTTCGTCTTATTACGTTTTCTGTTTACATTGATGTACATCTATGCATATCCGCCATTTTCAAGATGGCGTAAAATAAAAAATCTACAAAAAAAAAGATATTTTCTTGAAGATGGTATTGATTCAGAACAATAGGTACTTCATTTGTTTAATCGTAGTATGTCAAACCATTGTACCTACCGATACATGTTTTTATTCGGAGCGTTTAGATTTTTTTTTCTTTCTTTTCTGACGGGAAAGCTTCGCTCTTACGCCGCCTGATTTTCATCGTCAACACAATCTGCAATAAACTTACCTATCTAAAAGCCTTTTTGCAACAAAAACTATCCTTTCCCAACATAATTTCAGTTGTTTATGCAACAATTGAGTGCATCTAGCATGCATCGTATAACAATGACATCTTTTCATACTTTTTTGTATCATTGACAAAGGAAAAATGTCCTCCATTCTTTTAAAATTATATTAATCTGCATTGGCAACATCACGCGAGGTTTAGACTCAAATTAAAATGTTAATTAACTTCTAGACTGTTCCTGACTGGGATTATCTGTAATTGTGTCAATTGCCACTCAGATGTCATGAAGCTTACTGTAGTTCGTCAGGAGCCATACATAAATAACGTCACACGTTATGGGGAGCGAGGGGATTAACAAAGTGTGACGATAGAGGACGAGTCATAAGCTTCGTGACGTCACATGTTTAAATCTATATGATAAATTACAGGGTTTAATTTAAAATTGAAAATGATGTAACTCCACACCACACTGTCACAGAAATATGGCTATTTGTGACAAAGACGGGGACGGGGACAGAGGCTAGAATCATGAAAATCGTGTGACGTAATTTATAGATGGTCCCTAAGCATGAGCCCACTTATATCGTGAGTTATAGTGATGGTTGCTCTGAATGCATCTCTGATTGGTTTAAAATCATTGACCTATTTCGTTGCTGAATGAATTGATGTTTTCATAAATAAATGGAGACCCCCTTAGTTCAAGGGAATATTTACTCAAACAAACAACCAGTCAAGAAAATACTCTTTTTGAAATTGTAATAGTCAAGAGCAAACCCATTTCAAATAAAAAAAAAAAAAAGACAGCAGCTCTATATTGGCGCAACATAATTCGACACTCTTTCAACCCTTGTCCCAATTTCAACGAGTGGACTGAACTTACGACCTCTTTCACGACCTACCTTTCCAGTCCCATATAGGCCAAAAAACAGCTAACAGACAAACGGCATCAAAATCCTATTAATATTAATTCTACAAATAATGTCAAGCGGCCAAAGTCCCGTATGACATAACTATAAGACCCCCGACAGACTCACTTGAAATAAGTGAACGACCTAAGTATGAAACTGTGCCCTGATTTAAAAACTAGAGTAACACAATATTTTCTAGAAAATTCGACACAAATTAAAATAGGTTAACTGCAGTTATTCATTTTTAACGTGTTTGATCTCGGCAACTTGTTGGGCTGTCAAATAACATCTGGGTCGATAGAATGTTTTGATCTGTCGAGTTGAGTCGAGATGTGTTAAAATTTTATTGAAATGTAAGCAAATCAATGTGTTTTTTTTTTTGCAACAATCCGCAAGAATTATCTACACAAATTTTGAACGTTAAAGAACTCAAATGGAGTTGCGCAGGACACCTGGCAAGACGCAGTGATGACAGGTGGAGTAAGGCAGTGACCGAGTGGCGTTTGAGGACTGGGAGATGAGGTGTCGGTCGTCCGTTGGCCGGACGACATTGTTAAAATCGCGGATAGAACCTGAATGAGACTGGCAAAGGAGTAGATTGGCACAAAAAAAGAGAAGCCTATGCTCAACAGTGAGAGAAGTCGAGCTGTGGACGATGATGGTGATGATGAGAATTCTACGCCACCAGGGTTATTTTAAGCAAGGCCATGTTTAGGGGCTGTTCATTTATTACGTAAGATTTGAGGGGAGGGGGTCCTAACAAGTCTTATTTTTTCTTACGTGGGGGTGGGAGGGGTCTAGATTGTTCTTACGTCAGATCACAAAAGCAAAAATTAATAATTATAAGTTTTTTTTTTTATAATTTTTCTTTACAATTTTTGTAGGTCCACTGATCTTACGTAAGATTTAATCCAAGTATTATTTTTTCGTACGTAGGGGGAGGGAGGGGTCAGAAAGTGGTCAAAATAGTCTTACGTAATAAATGACCAGCCCCTTATTAGCTTTTCCTCAACAGTTAATAAAAATACCCTAGTTCTTTCATTAAAAAACGAAGAAAACCTTGCTCTAATAACCACAAATCACACCTACATAGATTTACAAAGGAATCTGTCGGACACAAAGGGATAACTATATTTACCACAGAATTCAAACGTTCTTGTTTACAATATCTATATTTGTGGAATGCTCTTACGTAATGTTGACAACGTATTTACTTACTTCTTGATCTGTTCTGACATAATCTTGGGTTTAGATGTATTTATTTAGCATTTGTTGGATTGGATTAGAATATCTTGGTGTTGGGGTATTTTAATATATGTGTTCTGTTGAGCTAAATTAATGCAGTTGTATTTAGATAAACTGAGAGGCAATTCCCGTAATTTTAAGAACGTTCACAGTCTGATCTCAGTCGCAATCTGTCAAAATTACCTAATTTAACTACATTTTTAACAAGTTTTTGACATAGATTGTCGCTGAGAAGAGATTGCGACTACATTTTGAACGTTTTGAATTGGCCTTCTGGTCTTAAACAGAAGAAAACATTGACGTATAGTTTTGTTTTTCAATTACTCAAACACGTCTTTTATTTGTAAGCTTTAATTATTTCTATACAATTGAAGTATTATTTACCGGTCTGCTTCATGCTAGCCTCTAGATATTTTTCAAAGATTCGTTTTCATATTAATTTTCATATTCGACATAAGTTCAAGCGTATTTTACCAGAAGGGTTAAGCAGAGGTGTACCTACCTATAGAACGCATACATATCGTCAGTTATGTTCCATGAGTTAAGATCCATAGTCATAGCCATAGTCATTTATTCATAAACAAGTAATTGTATCTGAATTTAAAGAGAAATGTAAAGAGGGCGAACCTATTACCATCAACCAGGTTCAAATCCAGACTACGGGCTGTTACTAACAAATTCCAGATGGAAGAACCCAATAGCACTGCCTGACCAGAGAATCAAACCCCGGACCTCATGCTCAGGTGAACCTAGCGCTTGCGACTTGACTAACGAGGCAGTTGATTTCATTTTCATTCGATCTTAAAAAGCAATATCTAATATGCATATTATTCACTATGATTGAATGTGATTAGCACATACTTTGCAACTCATTGAATGATAATCAACTCATTCACAGGTCTTTCATTCATTATGATAAGCTACGGACAGTTTGCATAATAAAAACCGGGCTATAATCATGCTAATCGAAAGCGCGTGATAATTACGTAGGTACTTACTAAATATAGGTAAATACTTGTTTGTATACTGTTTTCAGATAAGTATGTTTATGCGTAGCAAGGTTTGATAGGTGCCGTATGTGGAATACCTCAGATGCCGTTTAAGCGGGTGCCCAATGTGGAATACGTCGATTTTTGTATCACAATGCGATATAATTTCATCTTTTTAGAATTTTATGATAAGTTATTTGAAGATCGATTCACTTTGATTAACATAAATTGCAAAGTAAGATGCTACTTTGTAATGTAAGTATGCATAATAGTTGATAATACAGGCTGAATTGCTGGTTAAGGACTCCAGGTCGAAAACTGAAACCATTATAAATAAAGAATGCAGTGTCAAAGGAACCATGAGGACGATTTTAGAGGAAACTAAAATCGCATGTTCTTTGTTTTTACCATCTTCAAAAAAGAAGGATTAAGTAAGTAAGTATATGATTATGCATTCAATGAGGTTTTTTTTTTGTGAAGTAGTTAGTAATCTCCCATCTGTTTGCCAAAAACATCACCATCGTGGTTAAATAATAGGAGTCGGTATTACATTGACAATAAACTCGTAATCAAATCGGTTATTTACCTAACAGTTCAAAATCGAACGGCAGCCATCAATGATTGGATAGGCTGTGCAATTTATTGTAATTAAACCGACATCGGAATCCTCTGCACGATTTATTCATTAAATGGATATAATCAGCGGCGATCGTTCATTATTTACATACTAATCTAGTGAAAGAAAATCATTGTAATGCATTAATTACTATTTGTAATGAATTCGCGTCTCGTCAATGGAATGCTGTCTTCGAAACCGCGTGATCAATTTATCGAAGTCACATTCGTAATGAATCGTAGAATTAAAATCGATGAAAGGAATTCATTGTCATTGTCTTAGTGAAAAGAAACGCTCTTGCTTTCATGCAGTCTACAGACATTGGAGAAAACAGTCGCCATTTTACGTAGCACAATCTGGGAAATTAATTGACACCCTAAGTTAATTTTCCATGTTATAGTCACAAACAACTGGCAAAGCTGTGATTGGTAATCCATTAGCCTAATATTTCGTCATACTACTACTGCTAAGTACTCTTGTAAGCCAGAATCTAAATGGCGAATAGAAAAGGCTGAAGCACGGCAAATTACAGAGAAACAACTTTGCCATTGAATGCCTAAATTAGAATAACGCTGTTGGATTTTCAACGCTTGGCTCAGTGGCGAGCGTTGAAAATCCAATGTCTTTATTCGGCAATACATTTATGTGTCACCATTTCGTTCACTGGTCACTAAAGTCAGTGAAAACAGGGAACAGACACACAACATGTGCCCTTAGTAAAGATGACGCTTGCTTTGCAGTGTTGGCAAACTCATTTACTATACATTTTCAACTGAAAATTCACAGCTCAAAGGTTACTGTCACTACCACACACAGAAAGGCCAAAACAACTAAACAAATGAAACTAGCAATAAAACCAGCAGCCAACGATATATTTTAAACGTTTGTTTGTCGGCGTCCAACGTCGGAAATAAAACGGGCGAGGCCGCGAGCCACACTAGTTTATTGCATACTTCAGCTCGGAACTGAATCTCTTTTATGATGTGGTCTTTGATCGTAGAATCCAGGTGCAAAAAATTGAAAGATGATTGGGATTCCGAAACTTTTATATAGGATATGATTAAGCTGTGGTGGCCCAGTGGTAATGGTCCCGACTTACGAGTTGTAGGTCGTGGCTTCGAACCCAGAAAGGCGCTTTACTTTATGTAAATAATTTCATCACCACTGCTCTTACAACGATGAAGGCAAATATCGCAAGGAAACCGGTATGTACAGAGGCCAGCACATCAAGTTACCCCAATCTGTCAAATTTCTTTGATAGATTTTTCAACTTTATTTCAAAGGAATAAGGTTCTTATTCAATTGGGAAAATTTGACAGATTGGGGTAGCTTGATGTGCTGGCCTCTGTACTAAACAAAATATTTGGTTCTAGTACATGCCTTATTTGATTCGCTTGTGATTAAATTTCCCGAAGTATTTGTATTCTTTAGTGAATTTATTTTTGCCAACATTTACGGTTCAGCAACAAACCCTAGACTGTATCGTAACGATATAACTATTAATTAACAAGTTGAACACACAATACCTTACAAAATTTCATGCACATTTCACCAGTAGGTACCTTACAAGCACCTAAATCACAAAAACAATCCGTTACACAACTAATTATGTATTATAAAATATGAGCACAAGTTTGGTGCGCCTGCGCTTATCCGTAACGAGTTACAAACAGGAAAGATGCCAAGTAACTAATTACTTGCATAATCGCGAAGTTGGATGAGGTAAATAAAGGTAGGTTATATAGGTTTCAGGAATTCAGTTGAGATTATGATGTTTGTGCTGTTTCATGACAGACGGGCTTATCTTAGTTTTGTGTGTCGTTATGGGGTGTTAATTAGCAGGCAGATATACGTAATTATGCCTGAAATATTTAGCTTTTGATTTAATCCCAAATCTATTCAAAAACCATCCCCGATACTATTTCGGGCTTCAGCAAACTTGTGACAAACCAGTTAGCCCGAAATCATTGGAAGCATAAAAATACAGTCTACACTATACTACAATACAGTTCTCTTAATAGTACCTACCGTATTTACTTCCATTTCATAATTTACCTTAACACTAATTCGATCCCTGTCTTTAGATTGCTTATTTAGATGCGATTTCTCAAATATTAAATATGGCGAACTCATTCCATTGATTGGTTATCAGTCATCTTTACTCAAAATATGGAGTGACATGTCGATCACACAAGACCAGACTAACAGACGATCGGACAGACGGACGGTCGATCAGACATCAAAAAGTATGTGCTGTACAAGGATATTTTGGAGCGTGGCCAAATTCAGAACTAACACCGCCATCTTGTTTTTTCAATATATTTCACAAAACAATTGCACTAAATGTTCACCAACAGCGCCACCCTGTCAACGTCATTAGAGCGCCTGAAGACCTTGTAGCAGCGTAAGATTGATTATTAATTTCGGGCATGTTTCGTGCATTACAGAATAATATTCATACAGTTATATTTTGAATCCAATAAACACAGGCACTAACAGTTTCAGGGCAGCCCCAAGGTCTTGTGGTCCAACGATTAGTGTCAAGGATGTTTCGAGTGACAAATAACACCGTCATTTGGATTAAACTCAATTAACCACAATAGCGTTGGTTGATTACATTATCATGTTTTGTGTTCTGCATATTCGGTAAAAAAAACTATTTTTGAGAACGTTCGCATTCTAATCTCCTTCTCAATCTGTCAAAAAACCACGTCACACGCGCCACACCACGCGCCGCGTCACGTGTCACGTCTGTCGTCTTAATATTTTAAAAGTTTTTGAAAATACATAATTGTCTGAAATCGGAGATGAGATTGCGACTAGATTTTGAACGTTTTTAATTGCGAAAATTGATCTTCTGGAGTTTTTATTCCAGTCACAAAAAATGATGTTACAACATGAATTACGATCGTCGGGAATTGAATATTGGATGTTCAGACAATTACCGATCTGGGAACCTTTCAATTAATGTATTGCAAAAAATATCAGCTGGTTTAATTCTGTAAAATACTCACCGTAAAAACTTAGGTGAAGTGAGCTTGAATTGAGCTGTCATTCCGCTTGATGCTTAGGTCCACTGTTCATAGCTCAGTAACACGTACCTAAGTTTTTCCGGTGAGATTTTTACTGAATATCTATTCTGAAAATCTGCAGGAGTTTTACACGACACAGAGTTCCATATTCTCAAAACAAAATGGAAGGAACAGTGGTGGCCTAGTGGTAACGGCCCCGACTTACAGAAATGTAGGTCGTGGGTTCGTACCCAGGCAGGTGCTTTACTTTGTGTAAATTATTATGCTTAAGGACGCGTTTACGAATTGACGCGCTTCAATTTTAGGTATTGAGTCTTACTACTACACGTGCACGGCTCACACACACAGCGACATGCGCGAAGCGGCGAAATTATGAGTAAACTGACACGACTTGATACTTGAGCCTACTTTTATTTAATTTTTAGGCATGTATTTTTTTAAGCTTACTATGCGTTGTTGTCAAAAAGTTTGTACCGTGAAATGTTCATAAAAGTAGATACCATTTACTTACTTGATTGGTAAGCAAGTACATGCCAAAGTACCTATGTATTAACAATTTGCGCGACAAGCTTTTCGAAAACATATAATTTAAAAAAAGCTTATTTATATTCGTTTTATTTAGTATTTTTAACCGACTTCAAAAAAGGAGGAGGTTCTCAATTCGGATGCTTATACATATATTTTTTTTATGTAAGGGTGTTAGGTTAGATAACTCCGTCATAATAATATATGTATAGACGGACTTGCAAAAATCTTTTTTTGTTCGAAAGAGGTTTAACTTTATTCCGAAATAGACCATTCCGGAATAAAGTGCTGAAGAGTTTCGGAGACAGACAACCGAAGGCTTCAATAAATGCCAGCAAATCAACCGCGATTGCTGCTATCGCATATGTATGCATTGTTTACGCAATCACACAATATAACATCACGCCTGTACCCTCTAAAGGGGTACGCAGATGTGTTTAGTATACCACGGTACACCCTCATTTCTGTCAAAGTTGTTATTGGAGTACCTCTAGTCTTGCAAGTAAATTCGGGCATAACTTTTTGTTTATGAATTGATTTAATAATTAACCGACTTCAAATAAGGAGTATTTTTTTTTATGTATGTTCGGGCATAGCTCCGTCATATCTCTATAGACGGATTTGCAAATTCTCTCAAACAAAAGTTTATGAATTGATGTAATAATTAACCGACTTCAAAAAAGAATCAGTAATGATTTTTTATGTATGTTCGGGCATAGCTCCGTCATATCTCTATAGACGGATTTGCAAATTCTCTAATTTTTTAATGGATAAGGTATTTATTTATTTATTTAATACTTCAAACACAAAAATGTACAGAGGCGGACTTAATGCCATAGGCATTTTCTACCAGTCAACCTTTGGGTGATGCAGAGACAAACAATGGTAGGTGCAATAATGAAAAATGAGGAATAAATATTTGGTATGCCTCAGGATAAGGTATACCTTTATAAGGTATAGCTTTATGAATTTTGCTTAAAGTAATTTAAATTTGTGTTGGGCAGGTACAAATAAAAAATGAAAAATAAAAATTGTTTTCCAAAAAAAAAAAACATCGGACTTTCAAAAAAAAACACTACAAAGTAAAAAATAACTTTTTGGAAGGTGCACCTTCAGGTCACTCCATCAAATCCGGAGGTAAGGTCTCAACATAACTAAGAAAACGAGCCCAAACTCAGAACACCTAGCTCTACTCGTCTATTAGTTCCAGTAGCAGTCTTCGAAGTACACCTTCAGGTCACTTCATCAAGTCCGGGTGTAAGGTCTCAACATAACTAACAAAACGAGCCCAAACTCGGCACATCTTCCTCTACTCGTCTATTAGTTCCAGTAGCAGTCTTCGAAGTGCACCTGCAGGTCACTCCATCACGTCCGGAGGTAAGGTCTCAACATAACTAACAAAACGAGCCCAAACTCGACACACCTAGCTCTTCTCGTCTATTAGTTCCAGTAGCAGTCTTCGAAGTACACCTGCAGGTCACTCCATCTACTCCGGAGGTAAGGTCTCAACATAACTAACAAAACGAGCCCAAACTCGGCACACCTAGCTCTTCTCGTCTATTAGTTCCAGTAGCAGTATTCCAAGTACACCTGCAGGTCAGTCCATCTAGTCCGGAGGTAAGGTCTCAACATAACTAACAAAACGAGCCCAAACTCGGCACACCTAGCTCAGCTCGTCTATTAGTTCCAGTAGCAGTATTCCAAGTACACCTGCAGGTCAGTCCATCTAGTCCGGAGGTAAGGTCTCAACATAACTAACAAAACGAGCCCAAACTCGGCACACCTAGCTCAGCTCGTCTATTAGTTCCAGTAGCAGTCTTTGAAGTACACCTGCAGGTCACTCCATCTAGTCCGGAGGTAAGGTCTCAACATAACTAACAAAACGAGCCCAAACTCGGCACACCTAGCTCTTCTCGTCTATTAGTTCCAGTAGCAGTCTTCCAAGTACACCTGCAGGTCACTCCATCTAGTCCGGAGGTAAGGTCTCAACATAACTAACAAAACGAGCCCAAACTCGGCACACCTAGCTCAGCTCGTCTATTAGTTCCAGTAGCAGTCTTCGAAGTACACCTGCAGGTCACTTCATCAAGTCCGGAGGTAAGGTCTCAACATAACTAACAAAACGAGCCCAAACTCGGCACACCTAGCTCTTCTCGTCTATTAGTTCCAGTAGCAGTCTTCCAAGTACACCTGCAGGTCACTCCATCTAGTCCGGAGGTAAGGTCTCAACATAACTAACAAAACGAGCCCAAACTCGGCACACCTAGCTCAGCTCGTCTATTAGTTCCAGTAGCAGTCTTCGAAGTACACCTGCAGGTCACTCCATCTAGTCCGGAGGTAAGGTCTCAACATAACTAACAAAACGAGCCCAAACTCGGCACACCTAGCTCAGCTCGTCTATTAGTTCCAGTAGCAGTCTTTGAAGTACACCTGCAGGTCACTCCATCTAGTCCGGAGGTAAGGTCTCAACGTAACTAACAAAACGAGCCCAAACTCGGCACACCTAGCTCTTCTCGTCTATTAGTTCCAGTAGCAGTCTTCTAAGTACACCTGCAGGTCACTCCATCTAGTCCGGAGGTAAGGTCTCAACATAACTAACAAAACGAGCCCAAACTCGGCACACCTAGCTCAGCTCGTCTATTAGTTCCAGTAGCAGTCTTCGAAGTACACCTGCAGGTCACTCCATCTAGTCCGGAGGTAAGGTCTCAACATAACTAACAAGACGAGCCCAAACTCGGCACACCTAGCTCAGCTCGTCTTTTAGTTCCAGTAGCAGTCTTCGAAGTACACCTTCAGGTGACTCCATCATGACCGAAACGAAATATGAATAATCCCTACTTACTTCTAAAAAAATAATATAAGACTGTGAATAAAATCTTTCATACGATAGTCATACAGAATGCGTGAAGTATCAAGTTTGGTATGTCAAATATTTTCTATCCGTACAGCGATCTTTTTCAGCACAAGCTGCTGCTTACAACCGACACAGAGTCCACCCACGACGGCGGCTGAGCGCAGACTAATATTTCATTACAAATTTTTGTGTAATAAAGCAAGACAGTGACCAGTAAAATAACCCTTAATACAGTGCATTACGATTCACATGTTACAGCTAAATATGTGAAAAAATAGACTCGATTTTTATTTTTTTTCTGAGCCATTTGATAACATTTTGATAGTTCTTTATACAATCATTTTGTTGAACATGTCTGCTTACATAAAATATTTTTAAATACATAAATTTATGTTAATAAATAGAAGAAAAATGTACCTAAAGTCATTACGATATCGTCAATTTTGCGTGAAGAGGCGACGGAAATAATTTTTTACAATATTATAAACCAAACTTTTCGAATAAAAATTTAGCCATATTTGAAGATGAAGGAGCAATCTATCTGTGGTAATTATTAGTTAGATTTGGTTTCGTATCATTTTCCCGCAAAATGTACCGAAAAACTGCTTATTTTTGTTAGATTCGTAAACGCCTCCTTAAAACACTTGTTTTAAAAACAAGATATTATATCCCCTAAGGGTCAGCACACACCGAGACGCGACGCAATGCGACGCTGCGCGCACATTTTAATAGAGCGTCTCAATATATAACTTTATTTACTACACGAAAAAATACAGATTTCATTGTGAGAATTCAGAATACGTTGCACCACGCAGCGCTTATCACTGGCCCAGTATCCGCGTCGCGTCACGGTGTGAACTGACCCTAAGAAGACAGTACCTACTTTTTCATTCTGGTCCGCACTTTACTTTTTGGGTACGAAATGAAGGATGTCCATTCAAACAAACGAAATCGCGGGAAGAAGCTAGTTTTTATATTTTTCTATTATCAAATTGGCTAAGTCCAGTACCAGGCGAACATAACCCCCTAAGAGTATAACAAAATCATCTTTTAACTTTACAACTAACTTGCTTACACTATCATTTTGATCTTCGGCTGTCAGAGAGATGACTAGATCTTCGTAAATTATGTAGATGCTATCTATTCTCGGCCAAGACCATGTATCAAGAATTACGATGCTCGGGAATTGAATCTCGGAATGTTCAGCCAATTAACGTTCTTGGAACCTTTCAATTAATTCATTGAAGAAAAATTTGAGGAAAATTAAATATAGACATGAATGTAAGCCAAGGGAGTTGGTGTCAGATTAGATAATTCATTATGTTTTAAAATATTACGTACGTTTATCGAGTTATTCCGGTCTGATCCCGTGAACCCCCCCCCCCCTCCTCGATCCCCTGCTAGTTCTTCTTGTTTTAATCTTTGTCATATCCACTATAAACTATCTCATTCTGGTTTCAAAACTGGCGGCATGTGGGTGTACTACAGAGGGGCCCGTGGCTAAAAAGTAACAGCCGCACAGGTCGATCGATCAGGTTAAGCTACGCTTGCCGCGGTTGTTCTGTGGATGGGTGACCATCTTTACATATCGAGACACTCCGTGCCTCGGAAAACACGTTAAGCCGTTGGTCCCGACTGTAAATCGTGGATCTTTGACAATCGCTACGGGTCGTCAAAAGTCCGACAGTCTGATAACCAGTCTTACCAAGGGGTATCGTTTTACCCAGTAACTGGGTTGTGGAGGTCAGATAGGCAGTCGCTCCATGTAAAATACTGGTATCCAGCTGCATCCGGTTAGACTGGAAGCCAACCCCGACATAGTTGGGAAAAGGCTAGGCAGATGATGTGGGTGTACAACAGGTACACCTCTGCTTAACCCTTCGGGAATTACAGGGGTGATATGTGTGGTGTGTTATGTTATTATGAACATACTGAAATAATGTGTAAGAGTAAGTTAAGTTCACGCGAGGCTTGCTGTGATTAAATCTGAATGATTTTGAATATTTTAAGCGAATCAGATAAAATTTTATGATGAGGTCGTCAGAACGTAACACGATAAATCAATCAAAAGAAATGATGAATCAATCAGAAATCAAATATTGTGTAGTTAGTACATATTATGGAGTCATGTAATAAGGTCTTACTGATTCATTACATACCAGTACTTAATCAAGTACTTTGTAGAATGATAGGCCTATATTGCCTTGACTGCAACGCTTAGTTAATTGTTGATTTGTAAAAAAAAATAGCATCTTACAGCAACTTGTGAACTTACATAAACAACAACTTGTGAACACACAGGAAACAATTCAGTCTATGAAAGCCGAGTCATCATCTAAGTTAGGTCGCGTGCCGGCAGACAATAAAATTGTACCTAAAGAGCAACACAAAACCACTTACCATCAGATTATCCACGGAATTGTATCCGCAAATCACGTACCCCATCACTCTATTCGCCATTTTATAACAATTACTATCACTAATCACCAAAACATCACAAATTTTGAGCACGTGTCATCACAAAAAAAAAACTTCAAAAGAACTTAAAAGTCCATCTCTTATTCACTTACACACAAAGCGGAAAAGAGAAAGCACTATAAATCCAATTAGCAATCAAATCAATTTTATTATTATGTCAATTGTTGCACACAAACAATTTTGATCCTTATTGCGTTTACATAAGGTTGATAACGAGAGCACTAGTAACTAGTGTTACGAAACATTAAAGAGTGTTAATTTGCACGTATTTTGTCATGTAGAGTAACAAATAACAATTGGTATTTTTTCATTAAAACGTGAGCGTGTGTCACGATGTGCGGTCGGCGAGTGACTGATTGTCTCACAGCGGGTGCTGCGGGAGCCATGCAGGAATGGAACATGTAAATAAATCGAATCGAACAATAATCGTGGCGTGCGCAGCTTTGGATCATCTGGACACAATCTGTCTTGTTAAATAACAAAAAAAAAAAAAAGATTGAAGAGTTTTTCATAACAGTGGGTCGCGTGCCATATATGTAGTTTACAAGAATTAATACTCCAATCGAATCAGATTTCTTTTATAATTTTTTTTACATCCAACATCAGACACACTTTAGTAACAAACCATTTTACTCGTAAAAAAATTAACAAGATCTGTAATATTAGCAATAGCAGATAAGAGAGCAGAAACACACTCATCATTCTCCTGTCCCTTATCCGAATTTATTTATGGTCATCGCAACAAGTATTCTTCATCAATACATCTCTATTAGTCTTCATCTCGGTAGTCCTCCCTTTCTAACAATATCATCTTTCACACAGGCCATCCAAAAAACTTTAAAAAAATCAATCAACACACTGACAACACAGTCTTTTATAAAAACACTCCCTGAAGTTCAAATCACGACATCAAAATATTAAGGCGACGCCGACCGCGCAGTTTTAGTGGCCACTATTATCCGTTTTAAGGTTATAATAAAACTAAACAATGTAAAACTACCGTATTAACATATAATCTAGTAAATAAATAACCAAACAAATGCCACACGGTCGGCGTCGTCTTAAGAAAAACATTTGACTTCAAATCTTCCAGCAAATTCACAGCGACCATTTAAATGTGTAACGCTCAGCAGAGTGAAACATCAAAGTAAACGAGTTCAATTAAAGCTGTAATTAAAGTCATTGGCAATCTGTCTGTCTGTTTGCTGCTCTACTGAAGTGCCATAAAAGACACTTGGTATGTACCTACAGCTATGGTTACTGTAGTATCCATCTTTCAACGTAAAAGGTTACTGTATCCATCGATACAGCGTTGTATCCTGACCTGTGAGGTCCATGTGAACTTTATAATTAGGTATAAGTACTAATATTGGATATCTTAAGTAAGTTTAATGTTCCCACTGCTGGGACACAGGCCTCCTCTCTGTGAGCGGGAACGCCACGTGGACCCAGTACGGATTGGTGTTTGATCAACGACGTTATTTAAGAATGCAATTTTTGTGATGTGAGGAGAGCAATCCGCTATTAGTAACTAGACCTTTACAAATATACGCCACTAAGCTTCAATCTTGGTTTCTTTCATCCATTCATAATTATTCATTACCAGCCATTTCATTATCCAAGGGCTGAAAACTTACGAATCACCGCAAAAATAACAAACACACTAAAATATACTAACTGCGAACCATCGTAAAAATGACTACTTACAACATCCTAAAAAAACATCGCAAAGTTTCATTAAAAATAAACATCCTGGCTTAAAAACTCAAAACAACGAGAGCATTGATTTGAACACCAGATAAGTCCTGAACTCTTGACCCTCGATACTGCCGAAAAGAGGTCGAGATCCCAACCTTGCCGAATGCGGAAGTCATCTTAATTAAGTTAGCTTTATTAAATGATCTACGCTTGTTCTTTTGGACGGTTATACTTATTAATTTGGATGTAGAAGGAATGTTTTAAGACGGAGTGGTGGATACATTAATTTTGGAAGTGAGTGACATACTTAGTTTGTTTGTCTAACAACCGGCACTGGACCCGCGTGGTGGATTAGGGCCTACTACATCTAGCAAAGAGGAAGACCGAGTCCCAGAAGTGGAGATATTACAGGCTAATTATTCTAGACTTGCCTAAGAAATCAGATTTACCAAAATTAGAATTCAGAATCAAGATCGTTAATTTTTGAAAACAGAAACTCATTGTTGCATAATTAATTCTTTGCAACCAAAAATTTTCAAGACGTTTTCATTACAAATAGTTACTCCAACTCATTGCATTCGTATTGTAATTTTAACAGTAGCAGTTGAAAATACCGCGAGAGACGGCTATTCTATATAAAAGACATTAAATAAATAAATTAACAAAATATCATTAAAGTAGTCTTTACAGAGAATTACAAAGACCAGACATTAGCACTGATAAGCCGGAGTTCAATTTAAATAGCGTTGACCTAAACTACACACATCAAAAGTGTCTAGGGATCAAGCATTTTTATGCGGATTTCTTGAGATTGAGATGTGGCTTTGTAATAAATTTATGATTTTATAAATTTATATGGATCCTTTTTGGTGCATTTCATAATTTGAATCAGGAACTGTGAATCAAATTCGAGTAAAAGATGAAAATCAGCTGTCAATATTTTCCCTATAAAAACATACAACGCATTGAAGACATTATTAGTGCTACTGTTTCCCTACTACTGATTAAAACCAACGTTATTATGGAGCGGCGACGTCATTTAAGCAGGGAAGAAATGCTCAGAGCCGTGGGAATGATAGAAGCTGGTTCCCGGCAACGTACTGTGGCTTTAGCTCTGAATACAAGTCAGAGTGTTATCAGTCGACTTTGGACACGTTACCGAAGCACTGGTACCGTGGCTGAGCGCCATGGAGGACGGTATCGCTGCACCACACGGAGACAAGACCGATACATTCAAATCTTAACTCGAAGAGCTCCAACAATAACCGCCATGATGTTAGCCGTGAGGCTTCATCACTCTTCAGGGAACTTAATTAGCGACCAAACAGTCAGAAACCGCTTGCATGAAGTGAACCTTCATTCCCGAAGACCGCTACGGGTACCACCTATAGCAATGCACAATCGTAGGATTCGATATCAATGGGCTCTTGAACACAGAAATTGGGCAGAAGAACAATGGCGTTTCGTGTGCTTTTCTGATGAGTCTCGTTTTGGTATGAGACCGGATACAAGACGTATACGACACTGGAGAACCCCTGGACGCCAACAGCGATTAAAATCCTGCCAGGAAGTCCATCCTTATAGTGGTGGAACCATCATGGTATGGGCGGGTATTTGGATCGGCGGAAGAACTGAGTTGATTTGGATCAGAGGCAACCTCAACGCTCAAATTTATGCTGAGACGATTGTATCAGACGTCATCGTTCCTCTACAAGTGCAAATCGGTCCCTTATTTCAGTTAATGCATGATAATGCACGACCGCACACCGCAAGAGTTGTAAGACAGACTCTCGCCGCAGCTAACATCAATGTCCTGCCCTGGCCTGCTCAGTCGCCAGACTTGAACCCGATTGAGCATGCATGGGATATGCTACAAAGAAGAGCTCTGCCGAATATGGAGGATATCCAGTCGCAAGAAGACCTTTTTTTGTTGTTGCAACGAACATGGGCGGCCATTCCACAGCGTGATTTGGATGAACTCATTTTGAGTATGCCAAACCGATGTTCTTGTGTTGTTAGTGTTCGCGGTAGAAACACGGATTATTAATTGTTTAAGTTACCCAATAAAATTTTAAAGAAAACTGTTATTTCAGTCTTTTTTTCGAACTTTTGTGTTAGTGGTTCAAATGTCAAAAATCCCTTTATTAGGAAAATGGCAAATTTCTTTATTAATGCAAAGGTGACTTGGTTTATCGTTACTGTGACAAATGAAAACACTTTATTTGATGAATCCTTAAAGAAAATTTTAATTAATAACAATCAGGAGAAAAGTTATTGCAAAAATATATGTTGATCCCTAGACACTTTTGATGTGTGTATTTTTTGATGTTTTAATGTGTCGTAAATTATTGTAAACAGTAGCCAAACTAAATAGTAACCTGAGGAATGCTTTGAAGTTACATTAGCGTAATACGTCAGTTTATAAAAAAAAATTACGATCTAAAAATTATGTCATAAGTAGCTAATTTATTTATTATAGTTAGGGACCAGCCCCTGCTTCACACGGTTTATGCGACGTGACAAAACATCGAGATTCCTATATTATATGTCAGTTAAGCAACTTATTTTACTCATAAACCTTCCTGAATAAACATAAAACAACATAACATATAATCTTCCTTTCTACATAAGCGATGGTGAAAGAAAACTGCATTAAAATCCGTTGCGTAGTAAAAGAACAAAGCGGTCATACAGGCAGACACGAAAAACGATTTTAATTTAAGATAATAATATGTATGGTAAGTACCGGATGATTTTTTTTACCGTCTCGAAATTTTTACACGGTGTTCTACCCATGAATATGAACAACTTTCATTATGGGACCAACTATGAAATCACGAAAAAAAATCAGGTGTTTCATACAAAAGTTTAATACCTACTAGACCAAACTGTATAAAACAGCAGATTTTTTATCGTGAATTCTTAGTGTGTCCCATAACGAAAGTTGTTCATATTCATGGGTAGAACATCCTGTAAAAATGTATGTAGTAGATTATAGTTTTATGTCTTCCGCGGGAATATAAACATATTCGCAACTTGTTTCTTGTATAGTCATGGCACCAATTGTTATGAAACTCAGGGAAAGTGTTCAGTCGTTTCCTATTGTGCTCGAAGTTTCTTTAGTCAAGAACAGAGAGACTTTCTTTCGATACACTCTATTTCTTGCTTCCTTTGTGAGTAGAAAAGTTACTTTCGGTATTTAAGGCGATTACATGACCTAAAGCGCGGTCACTATCGGACTGCATAAAAAAGAAAGAGAAGCGCGATGACACAACGCTGGTAATATATTGCAAAATATGAAACAATCATCTATTGTTGATTTATCAAAAACCAAACAAATAAAAACCTTATACTAAAATTCGGGGAATTAAATTGTCTTTTATATGGTGAAAGTTTTATGAAAATACACCCGATGGTGTTTGCGTGATTATCGTTTTTATGTCCGCGGTAGACATTACAAATTAATTACACTATGTTAAAAAAATATAATTACGAAGCAAATGGTCTAGTATAACATTTATTTTTTTCAAAGAAATTAGTCCGCTCGATTAGACGTGATGTTGAATTTAAAATCATTAGAAGTCGTATATCTGCGCCTTAAAATCTAGATTTTGTTGAACCCAGAAGAATAAGCATATGATTTGGTATGTCTAATTTTAAGAATAGTGATGGGAATTGACAAGGGCTACAGAAACCACCACTATACTAGATACAAACGGACCCAAATATTCATAGTTTGTGGACCAGCCGACGAATTTACAGCCATTTATTAAACCCAGATCCAGAAAAAGACATACCTACTCGTACTATGCCGAGACGTCGTGGAAGGAGGATGATGAAATCCAACCCAATATCCAATCTCTGCACCAAATGCTAGCCTCCTTACTAATAAACGTATTATATCAGATGAACAGTTACACACAGATTTCTCTCTTTCAGTCGTCAGTAATTTGACTTTCGAAAGAAGAAGACAAAGCGTTGTGTAACTATACAGATGCTATACCACGTTTATTAGTAAGGGGGTAAGTCATTATCTATCATCAAATTACAAGTACCTATCAGTCAATTATTCTGAACCTTATTAATTTTGGTCAACCTCACCAACCAAGTCAACCAAAACAGTTAAACTCAACCTTCTTCGACTACCGATGTAGAAACCCAGAACCTCTACATCATTGCATCATAATAATGTTATCTTCACCTATATCAGTTCCGAATTTCCTGAATCCACTCATTAAAATTCATTCAAACACCGCGACAATTCATAAACATGAATGGTAAGCAATAAAACCTGCGCGTTTATCTGTTGCGTATCTATTTCAGCGGTTGCCTAGAACCAGGTCAGGCCGCGTCCTCGATTGAGCGTCTCAGTCAGTATCAATCAATGTGCTAGTTGTATTGAATTGACAGTTTTATTGAGTCTTGGACTATATGGGCATATAGGTCTGTGACGCTAAATATAGGCGTGAGTATTCGTCTTTTGGTAGAGATAGACAGATACTAGCAGCTCCCCGCGGTTTCACCCGCATATGTTTCGATCCTATGGGAATATCAGGATAAAAAGTAGTGTCAGCTACCTCCATACAAAATTTTATCAAAATTGATAGCTATTACACGACTTAGATTTTTTTGATCTAGAACATGCCGGTTTCCCCACGTTGTTTTCCTTTTATGTTTTGAGAGCAGTGATGATAAATAATAAACACAAAATAATAGAAATAATTTACACAAAGTAAAACGCCTGTCTGGGTTCGAACTCACGACCTACAACTCGTAAGTCAGAGCCGTTACCACTGAACCACCAGTACTCTCCTTACTAATATTATTAAGCCGAAAGAGTGCCCGTTTTTTCGTTACTCCTAAAAGCTTCCAACAACTGAACCGATTTAAACGAAATTAGCACAAAGCCACTACATTTTATCCAGGTATTATTTTGGAGGGCAAACGAACATGCATGTTGCTTGATGGTAAACGATATCTGCATCCCTTAAATTTCTCAACACCAAAGGATTTGCTGATGCGTTTCCAGCCTAATAATACCTTAATTTATAATAATAAGCCATTCTATCAACCGCGCTATGTTCTATTAAATGAATCAAAACACTGCAAAATTTCCGAATCAACTTCAGCCTATCGCAGTTCACTGCTGGGACATAGGCCACTCCCAGCCTACGCCACAGCACCCTGTCCTTAGCCTTTCACATCCAGTCTGTCCCAGCCACCTTCTTAAGGTCGTCGGTCCATCTAGCTGGGGGGCGTCCCACACTACGCTTGCCGATACGCGGTCTCCATTCCAGAAGGCCTACCATGATCTATTTAAAAACGATTCAAAAGCAAGACATTTCAGTTTAGGTTCTTAAACTGCATCGTTCACAGTCGTACCATGACGTCCAATACACTCAGCGGCATTTGGATCGTTGAAAGTGAATGAGCGTTAAGAGCTCGTTGTAGGTGTCCAGATGGCACGGCCTAAATTGAATCGTTAAACTGACGTCATGGTACGAATTAGCAGAACAGTTCAGTTTAGGTCCTAAAGTGGATCGCGTTAAGAGATCGTGGTAGGTATGCAGGACTCGTTTGCTCCACCGGCCATCGGTCCTTCAAACATGGCCAGCCCACTGCCACTGCAGTTTGCTTACTCGCCAAGCTATGTCGGTAAATCCTAAATGTCCTAATGGCAGACATAAATCACCAATCTGTAATAGCCAGCATAAAATTGGATAACAAAGAGATTAAAACAGAAGAAGAACTAGCAGGGGATCGAGTAGGGGCGGGGGTGGACGGGGGCTCAGAGGATCAGACCGGAATAAATCCCCCAATCATAACTAAATCGATAGTTAACCATTGACAAAACAATTGTGACCATAAACAAAATTACCAATCATACTTACAGCCATATTGAAAGGCGGCGAATAGCGGCATAGACATGAACTAGGTACTAGCTAAAATACTAAAACTAGTACAGAAATAATAGCTCAACTCCTACTCATGACTATAAAGCGAGACCGTAATGTTATTGTGTTAGTAATTAAAACGAAATGATCTTGGTTTAACAGCGTTTGCGCTGCGGTGGAAAATGCCGAGTAGATATTTATCATAACACAGCTAAAATACTGGAAACTGAAGAAGTAAAATATTTACGGACGAGAAACGTGTGTAAGCTCCAAAGAGGGGCTCGTGGCTAAATAATTATGTTATGCTTGCCGCGGTCGGTTCGTAGATGGGTGATCCTGACCAACCATTACAAATCCAGTCCCCCATACCTCGTAAAGCACGTCAAGCAGTTGGTGCCGGCTGTCATTCGTAGATCTTTGAAGGTTAACAGAAGTCGAGTCGAGGGAAGTCTTACCAAGAGGCTTATACCCCTTGAATAGAAGCTGATAGCTGGTTTTAGTTTAGAATTGGTAATCGACATACTGTACCCAGCCGTCAAATTGGCATATCGAGTTTAGAAAAAGATTGGCTGCTCTGTCAAAGAAGACGCTCATTCCCGGGTAACATGACAGTCTCTTCCTCAAGCTCGATGTGTCAAATAAACTCCCACGTACGTATACTATTAGATGTTATAATAATTATATGTTGTACAATAGAATCTTTCCTGTTTGCAATTGTATTTCAGTAGTGATGTGATCTCAAAGTATCGATAAAGACCCATTTCGAGTTTAGATACGCTAACTGTTTCATTGATAAAACTAGAAACTGGTTGCGACTTGCGAGTTTGCTAATAAGCGTAGGACTGGGCTAAAGGAGATCTGATAAGATTCTACTATTGACATTAATACACAGTTTACTAAGATATACGATTTCCGGAGATTAATTCCGAATTGTTGATGATTGTTTATATTGTTTCGTTCCTAACTAGCGACCCGCCTCGCGCCTGTGCTTCACACGATTTTTACGACTTGACAAAACATCAAGATTTCTTGTTTAACATGAATGTATGAAACACATAAACCTTCCGGAACTAATTCTCTAAAAGATGGTGAAAACCGCACAATACGTTATGTAGTTTAGAAGAACAATGCAGTGAAACAGACGTGAAAAGCGACTTTAATGTATGTATAGGTCTTAGTGCCTTTGCATGCAGTAGGTACCTAAGTTAGTCAATCCTATTGCCGTACGGGGGGGGGGGTCAAGAAATTCTAATTTCCGTTTTATTAATAGATACCAATTGACTCCCCAATCGCAAGGGAGCAGATCATGACAATTGACAATAGAAGTAGTAGAGCGACATGCGGGCCAGACCAAGCTATCTCACGCTTTATCTATTGGTTGATGTTACGAGGGTGATTGATTAAAGTATATTTTTTTACAGCAATGATAGATTTATTCGTTCTCTTTTATAACGTTTTCCAATGTAAAAATTAATAAAATCTATCGACGTAACTGTTATACTAAAAACTCAACACTTACTAAAGTTACACTTACAGGATATTCATCTATTAATATGAACAACTTTCATTACGGGACCAACTCCGAAATCACGAAAAATCTCTGTAAAAATTTCGAGACGGTAAATAAAGTCATTCTGTATATAGAAAAATCTTAGAGCACTTTTTCTTCTTAGATGTAAGACCTATTAAAGAGAAAATTATGCAACGGCGTTGCATTTAGCAACAACAAATCTTGAAAAAATAGAGTCATCGACTCAATGACCTATAATAATAATAATATATAAGCGCATACATTAAATTAAAGGCAAACTCCCTCATCAAAATCTTTCATAACCATCTAAAGTGCAACTTACTACTACAGCCAGCCATAACTTCGCCACAAATAGCAGCATTTACCATTAATCACCATTACAAGTTACTCGTTTTACTTAATAACCTCCGATAACAGAATCAATTACATGTCATGCCAACAGTAATAAACAGTATGCATCTGTAATTGGATGTACTTTCTCATTCTAAGCCCACATTCGCACGGATGTAAAAATATTGTGGCGACATTTTATCGCTCACTGGATTTTCAACTCTCGGTGATGAGTCGAGCATTGAGAATACAACAGAGTACGTCCCAGCGCGTCAAAAAAAACTCACTGTTGGATTTTCAACACTCAGCGCTCTGAGCAGAGCATTGAGTTGCGTCGTTTGCGAAAAAAAAAATCGCTCGTGCGAACCTGCGCTAAATGGTTCATAAACTTCTCTGATATAAGGTCGTTGAGAGCGTATATTTGTCGTACATGTCGAGTAATTGTCATTACGGGTAGTTTTAATAAGCCTTGTTTGTAAGTACTTAAGGGCCAATTTATGTCGTTCATTGAGATTTTAATGAACTAACATATCTACTGACATAACAATTACAAGTAATCACCTATGACTAGAACGTTAACCCTTTCCAGATCGGTTTATAACTAGGGCTGTATGATAAGTACGTAAGCCAGAACGATTATATTAGGCATACTTTAATCCGATCCAGCCTATCCTGTACTGTCCTCACCCAGCGACGTCCTCAGCCGAGGTCTGTACCTCACAGGGGGTGCCCTTAGCATGTAGTCGTTCAGTTTTTAAGTATTTTAAGCCCTGGTGACCTTAATTTATTGAGGCACCTACAGGCAAGCCCTTTTAAACAGCAGACCTTCTAGGTTGACCTGAACCTGCTAGACACCATTTATTTAAAAAAAAACAGACACTGGAGGGTACTATCCGCACTTGGCAGACATCCCGACTAGTCGTACACTCATACCCAGCGCTTCTTCTTCACATTTATAGTGCGCACAGCCAAAGTATGGAACCCTGCCAGCGTCTGTGTTCCCCTCCACTTATAACCCGTCAACCTTCAAAAACAAAAACAGTGAACAGGCATCTTCTGGGCACTCTTGTTCCATCGTTTAACTCTTCCAATGCTTTCAATCAGGTGATGACAGAGCGTACAATTAGGCAAAAAACTAAAATAATAATAATGTGAAGGTTTCTAATAAAGACTCGGGCAAAAATCTATCGATATTTTCTATCGATACTTATCAAGATTTGCGTTTCACATCCCTAATTAGATGGATGTTTAAATAAAACACCATCGCGATATGTGTGCAGTTATTTCACGCTATTATACTGCGGGGTCCGGCACATCCGCTGCTGTGCAAACCGGTTCACATCATACATCAACATTTTACATGCTTGCTGTGCTAAATGATGATTAAAATATTTAAAATGTATTTCCGCTATGGTATTATTTTTAATCTAGACTTGAATTGGCTGACCTGATCGCTAAGCCCTGCTTTATTATTTCAACGAAACATCATGCCTGTATTCCCCACAAGGTAAGGCAGACGTGCACCGAGACCTACAGTAGTCCCACAATGATGTCTTTGTTATTTTACTAGACGAAAAGAAGTGTGCCAGTTATGTCTTTGTTATTTTACATTTGTATGGAGAATTGCAAGCCCTGTTCCCATCTTAAGACCTAAATATCTGTAGGTCTACAGATATATTGGAGCCATAAACTACGGGATTATCTTTTGGGAAGATCTTCAACAAACAGCTCCCTAATTGCGAACACACTATTTCTCTCAATTTGAATCATTTTGAAGCATATTGCTAATGCATTACTCCATATGTTCGAGAAATGTGTCTGCTCAACAACGTAAATAACGCAATGTATGTGGTTGAAGTGTCAAAATGAAACCCATTGCTACTGATACTCATCATCATCTGCATAGCTTTTACCCAACTATGCTATATTGCTACAGATAGTGTGTTTCACAATACCCCGCTGGATGCCCCGAAATTGAAAAATCCTTCGTGGTGATTGATTGTTGTTTGGCCAATGTTTTCACCAAGCCAACATCGCTTTGGTAGATATCACATGTCTTAGAAATTTTGGCTCTAGGACATGCCGGTTTCCTCACGACAATGACATGACTGTACCATTCTACACATCTACCAGCCCGCACTGGGCCCGCGTGGTAGAGGATACCTGTGTCCCAGCAGTGGGAACATTATAGGCTGATTAATGATTATGCATTATGCAATATCACTTTTCATCAAGAACAAGAAGCATGAATCAAAATCGATTGCAGTGCTTCTGAGCACACCATGCCCCACTTGCTGGAGTGTCCTAAGTGCCCGTTTACCTGTACCTCAAATGACCTAAAAATGCCACTGATGCCGCAATCAACGTGGCTTCGTTTGAGCCCAGTGGCTCAATCTATATTTAAAAAAAACAACGTGTAACAGTACCATCGATACGAAAAGAAGAAGATGAATCAAAACTAAGGAAAACAATATTTTCTTCCGTCTAAGTTAAAATAACTAAACAAACAAGCTATTCTTAAGTGTTATTATTTATACACGGAGATTGATTATTTATTCACGCCTCTGACTGTAAACAATGCAACTGGAGCACAACTGATTACATTCGTCCTTACGTGATTCACAGCTTCTAAATATAGACGGCCCTTGGCGGGCTGAACAAATATCTGATAACCGCAGATAGCTACTGAAATAGAACATTTTACTACAAGTGTAGGGTGCACATGTTTGGGGAAAAACTTGGGGTTACTGTTTTGTGTTATTCACACGCTGATAGTAGAGAGATTTGAGAAGGGAATGGGTCGCACTTGAGTCCATGTGGCAGAGAAACCGTCCAAGTGTGAGTCGGGCTCGCTCACGAAGAGTTAGTACACCCAAAAAACGCTGGAAAAAAGACTTTTCTTATATGGGGTCTTCTTAAAAGAAACGTTTTTTTTATTCGGCGTTTAATTTGTATTAACTTTATTTTATTTTTATTATTTGTTGTTATAGCGACTATACTATAGCAAAATAAACAGTTTGCGAAAACTTCAACTATTACGGTTTATGAGATTCAGCCCGCTGACAGACAGACGGACGGACAGCGGAAGCTTAGTAATAGGGTTCCATGCGTTGGCACCCTTTAGTACGGAACTCTAAAAAGTGCCAATTGATGATTTTTTGTTTTCATGTTTAGTTTCTACTAACACTACGACCTGAAATTATTTTTTACGTATCATGCATGAGTAACGTTAGGCGTAGTACTTAACAGTTTTTATTAATTCTGTCCCTATATCTATTTTAAATGTTTTCTTTGACATTTTTATGTTAGACTTAATTATGCTTAAACAGCATTTATTCGGATAACTTTGTAGCAAAACTTACTGGAAAAAAACAAGTGAAAATTCAATTACGTCCTGATTACAAATACTGATTCATGGTCAACCTTGCAGAGACACAATTTGTGTTGATAAAAGATCAGCATTCCTTATCATTATTTAAATAGTAACATTTGATGATGCCGACGATCTCTCAAAATTATCCCAAGGACGTGTGCTACTGATATGTAGGTATGTAGGCATACATATGTATATATATGTACACATACATATTATTTGATACACATTCTGTTGACACCTTATCCTATTTGTTTATCTTAGATCGAGATGATAATCTAGAAAATATAAATTTTTCTCAGAAATCGAGAGCTAAAAATAATGTTGAAACTAAAAATATCTACGGGTAGGAATAAATTATTTATAGTTTTTTTTACGCATTTACCTCAGGGAAAAAAATGTTTATTTTAAAGTTTTATCTTTAAAGTATCTCAGTGTTTTTTTTTCTATCCTTTTGCCTAATTCGACTCCGAAATATAACTACGATTTTGATCCCAGTTCCAAATGATTGGAAGCCTCCGAAACTATTGTCATAATACAACTGGAGATGGGCTACGAGTACTTTTTTTTTTCACTTTATATAAGAACGTCTACTTAGACCCCGTTCACATAGAGATGATCAGTACGGATTTTTTTCAGTAAAAAGTGTGGATCACACGTCAACATCCCAATGTTCATACAGTTAAAAACAAATGCAGTATAAAACTGAGATGTGATCCCAAAATTAAACAGTTAAATAACGTACTGATCGTCGCCGTGTAAACGGGGCCTTAGATTTACAATAAATTATTTATTTTACTGCAAAATAGCCACAAAAGTCATCAGCGCGGACATCCCAACAATTGGGCTCAACCACAACCACACAAATAGCCCACAGACCGTGACAGGCAACGTGACTTAATGAAAAGTGTGGAAACTAATATAATAAAGTAATAACACACATGACGACACTCGTGCCTGTCGAGTTGCGGCTAATGTCATACACAAACAGCCCTTCAAACTAATACTAATAGGATCGCCATTTGTCATCAGAAGAGACAACTTAGACATAAGTGTAGGATTAGTAAATTATTCAATATGGAGACGACAATCATCATAATCAGCCTATAACGTTCCCACTGCTGGGACACAGGCCTCCTCTCCATGAGAGGGAGTGGGCGTAATCCACCACGCAGGCCCAGTGCGGGTTGGTAGATGTCACATGTCTTCGAATTTTTGGTTCTAGGACAAGCCGGTTTCCCCACGATGTTTTCCTTCACCGTTATGGGAGCAGTGGTGATGAAATAATTTACACAAAGTAAAGCGCCTGTCTGGGTTCGAACCTACGACCTACAACTCGTAAATCGCGGCCACCACTGCTCTAATAATTATTTGATCATTCCAAATTACACTTATGCATTAGAATTGCCAGTGTTTTCTTGTATTGTCATATTGTTATCTCCACATACATGATTGGGGGTACAAGGATGACCATGGTTCCTGATAGGCTCGTCATGCAGTAACAATCCTCTTCAAAAACACTGCACATGCATTGTTACATTCTGGATGCTACTACTCTAGAATCTAAAAGGCTCGCCCCATAGTACGGTCAGCAACAAAAGTCGATTAACACTGTAAATTTTACATGTTGTTAAATTGACACCAATGTTTTTCAATAAATTACTTTTTAGCTTTTCACATAATAGCAAAGTATTTATATTTTAAAAATTGTACTTCTGCTGCAATTTCGAACAAATATTTTGCTCAATAACTAAGTTTAAAAAAACTGAAGTGTTAATCAACTTTTGTTGCTGACTGTACATGGGACTTAAACATAACTGGCATTGAGTTGCGTCGTTTGCGAAAAAAAAAATCGCTCGTGCGAACCTGCGCTAAATGGTTCATAAACTTCTCTGATATAAGGTCGTTGAGAGCGTATATTTGTCGTACATGTCGAGTAATTGTCATTACGGGTAGTTTTAATAAGCCTTGTTTGTAAGTACTTAAGGGCCAATTTATGTCGTTCATTGAGATTTTAATGAACTAACATATCTACTGACATAACAATTACAAGTAATCACCTATGACTAGAACGTTAACCCTTTCCAGATCGGTTTATAACTAGGGCTGTATGATAAGTACGTAAGCCAGAACGATTATATTAGGCATACTTTAATCCGATCCAGCCTATCCTGTACTGTCCTCACCCAGCGACGTCCTCAGCCGAGGTCTGTACCTCACAGGGGGTGCCCTTAGCATGTAGTCGTTCAGTTTTTAAGTATTTTAAGCCCTGGTGACCTTAATTTATTGAGGCACCTACAGGCAAGCCCTTTTAAACAGCAGACCTTCTAGGTTGACCTGAACCTGCTAGACACCATTTATTTAAAAAAAAACAGACACTGGAGGGTACTATCCGCACTTGGCAGACATCCCGACTAGTCGTACACTCATACCCAGCGCTTCTTCTTCACATTTATAGTGCGCACAGCCAAAGTATGGAACCCTGCCAGCGTCTGTGTTCCCCTCCACTTATAACCCGTCAACCTTCAAAAACAAAAACAGTGAACAGGCATCTTCTGGGCACTCTTGTTCCATCGTTTAACTCTTCCAATGCTTTCAATCAGGTGATGACAGAGCGTACAATTAGGCAAAAAACTAAAATAATAATAATGTGAAGGTTTCTAATAAAGACTCGGGCAAAAATCTATCGATATTTTCTATCGATACTTATCAAGATTTGCGTTTCACATCCCTAATTAGATGGATGTTTAAATAAAACACCATCGCGATATGTGTGCAGTTATTTCACGCTATTATACTGCGGGGTCCGGCACATCCGCTGCTGTGCAAACCGGTTCACATCATACATCAACATTTTACATGCTTGCTGTGCTAAATGATGATTAAAATATTTAAAATGTATTTCCGCTATGGTATTATTTTTAATCTAGACTTGAATTGGCTGACCTGATCGCTAAGCCCTGCTTTATTATTTCAACGAAACATCATGCCTGTATTCCCCACAAGGTAAGGCAGACGTGCACCGAGACCTACAGTAGTCCCACAATGATGTCTTTGTTATTTTACTAGACGAAAAGAAGTGTGCCAGTTATGTCTTTGTTATTTTACATTTGTATGGAGAATTGCAAGCCCTGTTCCCATCTTAAGACCTAAATATCTGTAGGTCTACAGATATATTGGAGCCATAAACTACGGGATTATCTTTTGGGAAGATCTTCAACAAACAGCTCCCTAATTGCGAACACACTATTTCTCTCAATTTGAATCATTTTGAAGCATATTGCTAATGCATTACTCCATATGTTCGAGAAATGTGTCTGCTCAACAACGTAAATAACGCAATGTATGTGGTTGAAGTGTCAAAATGAAACCCATTGCTACTGATACTCATCATCATCTGCATAGCTTTTACCCAACTATGCTATATTGCTACAGATAGTGTGTTTCACAATACCCCGCTGGATGCCCCGAAATTGAAAAATCCTTCGTGGTGATTGATTGTTGTTTGGCCAATGTTTTCACCAAGCCAACATCGCTTTGGTAGATATCACATGTCTTAGAAATTTTGGCTCTAGGACATGCCGGTTTCCTCACGACAATGACATGACTGTACCATTCTACACATCTACCAGCCCGCACTGGGCCCGCGTGGTAGAGGATGCCTGTGTCCCAGCAGTGGGAACATTATAGGCTGATTAATGATTATGCATTATGCAATATCACTTTTCATCAAGAACAAGAAGCATGAATCAAAATCGATTGCAGTGCTTCTGAGCACACCATGCCCCACTTGCTGGAGTGTCCTAAGTGCCCGTTTACCTGTACCTCAAATGACCTAAAAATGCCACTGATGCCGCAATCAACGTGGCTTCGTTTGAGCCCAGTGGCTCAATCTATATTTAAAAAAAACAACGTGTAACAGTACCATCGATACGAAAAGAAGAAGATGAATCAAAACTAAGGAAAACAATATTTTCTTCCGTCTAAGTTAAAATAACTAAACAAACAAGCTATTCTTAAGTGTTATTATTTATACACGGAGATTGATTATTTATTCACGCCTCTGACTGTAAACAATGCAACTGGAGCACAACTGATTACATTCGTCCTTACGTGATTCACAGCTTCTAAATATAGACGGCCCTTGGCGGGCTGAACAAATATCTGATAACCGCAGATAGCTACTGAAATAGAACATTTTACTACAAGTGTAGGGTGCACATGTTTGGGGAAAAACTTGGGGTTACTGTTTTGTGTTATTCACACGCTGATAGTAGAGAGATTTGAGAAGGGAATGGGTCGCACTTGAGTCCATGTGGCAGAGAAACCGTCCAAGTGTGAGTCGGGCTCGCTCACGAAGAGTTAGTACACCCAAAAAACGCTGGAAAAAAGACTTTTCTTATATGGGGTCTTCTTAAAAGAAACGTTTTTTTTATTCGGCGTTTAATTTGTATTAACTTTATTTTATTTTTATTATTTGTTGTTATAGCGACTATACTATAGCAAAATAAACAGTTTGCGAAAACTTCAACTATTACGGTTTATGAGATTCAGCCCGCTGACAGACAGACGGACGGACAGCGGAAGCTTAGTAATAGGGTTCCATGCGTTGGCACCCTTTAGTACGGAACTCTAAAAAGTGCCAATTGATGATTTTTTGTTTTCATGTTTAGTTTCTACTAACACTACGACCTGAAATTATTTTTTACGTATCATGCATGAGTAACGTTAGGCGTAGTACTTAACAGTTTTTATTAATTCTGTCCCTATATCTATTTTAAATGTTTTCTTTGACATTTTTATGTTAGACTTAATTATGCTTAAACAGCATTTATTCGGATAACTTTGTAGCAAAACTTACTGGAAAAAAACAAGTGAAAATTCAATTACGTCCTGATTACAAATACTGATTCATGGTCAACCTTGCAGAGACACAATTTGTGTTGATAAAAGATCAGCATTCCTTATCATTATTTAAATAGTAACATTTGATGATGCCGACGATCTCTCAAAATTATCCCAAGGACGTGTGCTACTGATATGTAGGTATGTAGGCATACATATGTATATATATGTACACATACATATTATTTGATACACATTCTGTTGACACCTTATCCTATTTGTTTATCTTAGATCGAGATGATAATCTAGAAAATATAAATTTTTCTCAGAAATCGAGAGCTAAAAATAATGTTGAAACTAAAAATATCTACGGGTAGGAATAAATTATTTATAGTTTTTTTTACGCATTTACCTCAGGGAAAAAAATGTTTATTTTAAAGTTTTATCTTTAAAGTATCTCAGTGTTTTTTTTTCTATCCTTTTGCCTAATTCGACTCCGAAATATAACTACGATTTTGATCCCAGTTCCAAATGATTGGAAGCCTCCGAAACTATTGTCATAATACAACTGGAGATGGGCTACGAGTACTTTTTTTTTTCACTTTATATAAGAACGTCTACTTAGACCCCGTTCACATAGAGATGATCAGTACGGATTTTTTTCAGTAAAAAGTGTGGATCACACGTCAACATCCCAATGTTCATACAGTTAAAAACAAATGCAGTATAAAACTGAGATGTGATCCCAAAATTAAACAGTTAAATAACGTACTGATCGTCGCCGTGTAAACGGGGCCTTAGATTTACAATAAATTATTTATTTTACTGCAAAATAGCCACAAAAGTCATCAGCGCGGACATCCCAACAATTGGGCTCAACCACAACCACACAAATAGCCCACAGACCGTGACAGGCAACGTGACTTAATGAAAAGTGTGGAAACTAATATAATAAAGTAATAACACACATGACGACACTCGTGCCTGTCGAGTTGCGGCTAATGTCATACACAAACAGCCCTTCAAACTAATACTAATAGGATCGCCATTTGTCATCAGAAGAGACAACTTAGACATAAGTGTAGGATTAGTAAATTATTCAATATGGAGACGACAATCATCATAATCAGCCTATAACGTTCCCACTGCTGGGACACAGGCCTCCTCTCCATGAGAGGGAGTGGGCGTAATCCACCACGCAGGCCCAGTGCGGGTTGGTAGATGTCACATGTCTTCGAATTTTTGGTTCTAGGACAAGCCGGTTTCCCCACGATGTTTTCCTTCACCGTTATGGGAGCAGTGGTGATGAAATAATTTACACAAAGTAAAGCGCCTGTCTGGGTTCGAACCTACGACCTACAACTCGTAAATCGCGGCCACCACTGCTCTAATAATTATTTGATCATTCCAAATTACACTTATGCATTAGAATTGCCAGTGTTTTCTTGTATTGTCATATTGTTATCTCCACATACATGATTGGGGGTACAAGGATGACCATGGTTCCTGATAGGCTCGTCATGCAGTAACAATCCTCTTCAAAAACACTGCACATGCATTGTTACATTCTGGATGCTACTACTCTAGAATCTAAAAGGCTCGCCCCATAGTACGGTCAGCAACAAAAGTCGATTAACACTGTCAATTTTACATGTTGTTAAATTGACACCAATGTTTTTCAATAAATTACTTTTTAGCTTTTCACATAATAGCAAAGTATTTATATTTTAAAAATTGTACTTCTGCTGCAATTTCGAACAAATATTTTGCTCAATAACTAAGTTTAAAAAAACTGAAGTGTTAATCAACTTTTGTTGCTGACTGTACATGGGACTTAAACATAACTGGCGAAATGTGGGTGTACTAAAGGTATTCCTCTGCCCAACCCTTCAGGGGCAACAGGTGCGATGTTAGGTTTATGTTCATCCTTAAAAATAATTAGATTATTACATTACTAACAGCGCCACGATTCACCAGCATAAGTGTCGATCCCGTGGGAATATCGGGATAAAAAGTAGCCTATATATTAATCCAGGGTGTCAGCTACCAACATACAAAATTTTATCAAAATGGTCCAGCCGTTTGAGCGTAAAGAAGTAACAAACATATAAACACACACACACACACACACACACAAACTTTCGCCTTTATAAATTAGTGTGATAGTGTGACGACTAATTATTCCTCAAACAGTTAAAGGCCAACTATAACCAAACAGATAAGCACTAACCATCACATCAAATGCACACAAATACACAACAATGTTCATATTTGTCGCAAATACTTGAGAAGATGCAGTTACAACGTTGCATAGACATAGACACGAGACTGGGCTTGGCAAACGTGCTATATAATATCAATTGGACGGAATTTTCTGTGTGCACTGGGAAAGTACAGTATTGGCCACTGGTGTAGAATATATTGAAACAATGCTATCTAAAGAGGCTGTCAGTCATGACTAAAGGATCTTAACTTTAGAATTGACGCTGCGTGTTTTCTTCCATCTTTATCAGCCGTCATAAATTCTTAAAAAGCTAATATAACATCTAACTCATACTGATATTGTGCCGAATTGTGCGAAAGTAAGGCCCGTTGGTTCGGTTTTTTTACGGTACGGCGTATCAATCGCGTTGTAGAAAAAACGTGTCCCTCAAGAAGCTTCCATAGTGATCCATACAACACTGATGAGTGACGACCGTGACTACACACGGCGTATAGCCGTATTTTTTCACGGCAAGACAAACGTGTGGCTGTGGGTACAAAGGGCCAACTAACACTGTCTGTCCCACAGATATAAATACACCTAGATAACGCAAGAGCAATTACTTCGCGTGCCAAAAATCGCACCAGCTTACGTATAAAAATCGTAAGCCGCCAGTTTTGCGCTCAGTCCTGTGTACTGCTGGCTGTGTGAGCGTGAGCGCTGGCGCTAGGCCCCGGGGGTGGGGCGAGACGGGTGCCGCACGCGGCGGTGTCTTTGAATCGATTTGATTTTCCCATCACATAGTGCTCGTGACGTAGGTAGGAGTAGGTAGTCAAAAAACGGCACGCTTGATTTTCATACAGATCAATTTGATACATGCGGTATCTAGGTCTATCTACAATCTGTGGTCTGTTCCTTATCTTTTCACACCTTAACGGCTTGAAATATGGCACACAGGTGGACCATGCCCTGGGTTAGGACATACGATACTTTTTATCCCGGTACCCACGTTCCTGCATGCGGGCGAAGCTGCGGGCAAAACCTATTTTATTTATTTTATTTTACCATTTATGTACACACATATTAAACAGACAAGAAAAAACAGAACAGAAAAATAGGTACAAAGGTGATGCTTAAACGCTGCTACCTAGTACGCAATAAAACAAAATATTTTTACCTACGTCACAGATAGTGCTATAGTTGAGCTCAGGAGCTGCCACTAAAAATAACCAGTTAATCCCTTCATTCATCCATATTTTTACACCTCCCATTCACGTTTTCGACACGCGATGACGTGTACCTATGTGACGTTATATGACATATTCATGTTCATATTAAATCAATCATCTTATCTTAATCCCTATAAGTAAGGGTTCTCCAGTCCTTACCAAATAACTACCTACGTTACGTGAATGACGTCAAAACTACGGGCTTGTCTCAATTTTGAAGAGAATTGTTTTTTTTTGCCAAGGGATAAGAAGCCAGGCGATGAATGATAAATGGCGCAGGAGATATAGCGAGCGATTGGAGAGGCCTCTGTCGAGCAGTGGCTGATGATGAAGATGCTGATACCGGAGAAGAAGCTCTGGAATCTCCAGTGAAGCTGGTGGCAGATCTCCTAAACTAAAGCCGGAGATTTTCGGAGAATCTCTAAGTCAGCTCCACGCTATGCTGCAGTGCCGCACGATGTGCTAACGGAGATAAATTAACGGAGCTATGTGGCAGTATTTTTTACTGCTGCCAACGCCGAAGGCTAAAAGCATCCCGAAGAACGGACAAGAAACTCAATTTAGGGTTTCTGACAGCATATCTTAAACGTCACAGTCTCCCAGATTTTTATCTCTAAATCCAATAAGCAGCAACTGACAGCACTAGAATCCAATAAGCACCAACTTACAGCACTGTAATCCCTTCATTCACGAAAACATTTCATTTTACACTACCATTGAAGATTGCCGAAAAACAACATGCAACGTCATATGACGAGTCTCCAAGTCTGGATACAGAATCATGTGAACTGTCAAGGCGTATCTTACAAGGTCTCCTGTAATACGATTGACAGCATCCGTGCGTCCATTTTGTTAATTATATGATATCATATACAGCGTGTATCAGAAATGTGTAGTCATATTTAGGGCCCGGGTGTGGTACAGACCATCATACTGAACATCTTTCTCCATGGGACCATCATATCATATCATAATCGAGAAAAAATAATCAGACGTCCCATACATTTGGGTTGAGTAGGTATTGAAGTTTTGTACGGAACAGTTGATTTTTTTTTTGCGATGACGATATTAGTCCCATGGAGAAAGTTGTTCCTGATCACACCTTCCTGATACACGCTGTAGAGAACATAGGTTTGTCAGGTCCAAATTTTCGAATCGTTGGATTTGCCCTCACAGTACTTTTGTGGCACGAAATGTGTCAATACTGAGAACAGTGAGTTCTCACATCCGTATATGGCGCTTTCATGGTAGCATGCAACATTGTGCGTCAGAAGTGTTAAAACGAAACAGAAAATCGAATATCTTTTGACGCGGCGAATCTAACGATTTAAATCTTTGCTCAAGTGTGGTTAGTTTGATCGATCTGAATAAGAATCTTCTCATGATAATAGACGCTTGGCCCATATTCAGCCTATATATATATAGCCTATTATAACGTCCCCACTGCTGGGACAGGCCTCTCTGTGAGAGGGAGTGGGCCGTAATCCACCAGAAGCGCTCAGAGCGGGTTGGTAGAAGTCGGATGTCTTCGAATTTCCTTCACCATTTTGAGAGCAGTGGTGATGAAATAATTTACAAAAAGTAAAGTGCCTGCGATCATAATGCAATGCGGAAGGTGGAGGACAGGGTGTTGTGGCGCAGCATGGGAGAGGTCCAACAGAGGACTGCGATAGGCTGTGATGAAAGTGCCTGGCTGGGTTTGAAAAACCAATATGAATGTACGCTATTATGCGAGTTTTATTCAAATAACTGTAAAACAAATAAACGTTGCACTGTTATATGATATTGTATGAGTAAGTTCACTAGAACATACATATGTCACTGACTATTGTAAGCGAACGAGAAATGAGTTTCTTTTGTTTATTTATTGAAACGTCACACGGGTGGTGTGCAGTTCGGTGTTTATTTTCTAAATGCTAGTATTCAGTCAGTATTAAAATAGTATTACAACGACCAAGCTCCTACTTCAGCTAGTTTTACAGATACTTTATAGCACTGTGTGACCTAAATCCCATTTTTACACAGAAAAGCGTGACTTAGAGGGCGGGTTTAGGTCACACGACCTATAAAAACTGACACCTTTCCTACGAAACCGTAGCTTTAATGCGATTGGCGCTAAACGCATTTGAAACATCGTTTTGTTTCTGTCAATCGTTTGAAGATGACAGAGACAGAATTATGTTTGAAATTGAAACACGTTTAACGAAACGCATTTAGTGATTTGTGCTGCAAGCGGGCTTTGGATAGGGTAATTTGTAGCTAGCGGATTCAGCTAGCCAATAGACACTCTGCAACCAATTTACACTGTGAAAATGAAAGCACAGCTTGTCAATAATATCTTAAAGTTACAGTGTGTTTTTGTTTTCAAGTTCATTAATTAAACTTCCTCATAATTATCCCAATTTATTTGTGGTCGACGCAACATGTCTTTTGCTTCCATACTTCTCTATTAGTCGTCATCTCGGTAGTCAACCCCTTTCTAACCATGTCATCATTCACACAGTGCATCTATTTATTAAACGTACTCATGCTGTGCAATTCCGTTGTGAGAAATTAAATTGTACAATTCCGTTGAGAGAAATTACCTTGTGCAATTCCGTTGTGAGAAATTAACTTGTGCAATTCCGTTGTGAGAAACTAACTTGTGCAATTCCGTTGTGAGAAATTAACTTGTGCAATTCCGTTGTGAGAAATTAACTTGTGCAATTACGTTGTGAGAAATTAACTTGTGCAATTGAACTACCAGTATTCAGCGCTTGAAATGGTAATATCTTCCTTTCGAACTTACGGAAAAAGAAAAAATGTCACCATATTGTTTCAGCGGGCCTTTAAAAATGTTGTCCAAGTAAAACTACGAAAGTTGGATTCAGACTTGAAAACTTTAACTTACTGATAACTTTTACTTTATTAAGTTGTTGCAGGTTTTCTTGTTTATCTCTCATAACCGTTTTTTTTTTTTATTTCTTTATCTGTTTTATATTTTGTTGTATGTATGAATATATGTTTTTATTCTTATATTTTAGTTATAAATATTTACTAAGTTGTTTTCTGTTATTGCACCTACTGTTTATTGTCTCTGCATCACCCTAAGGTACACTGGTAGAAAATGACCAAGGCATTAAGTCCGCCTTTGTACAGTTTTTTACTTGTGCATAAAGTTTTAATAAATAAATAAATAAATGAAACTTGCGAGCCACCCAAGTACCCAAGTACACTGACATCGGTCAATTACGTCCAAATTAGCCGCGCGGGCTCGCTGACCGAGCAACACCGGCGCCGGGGCAGACATACTCCACGTATGTGAGAGAAATAAGAAGGCTCACTAGGGAAGTATTCCTTTATTATCAAATAGAAGAGGAAGCCTCTTCCTAAGGTGTTGAAGGTTGTAAATGAAATGAAAGTTGCATTAAAAAGTCAGGTTCTTTCAACATAATCATCTAAGGCGCACCCTGAGCAATAAACCTAGTCGATTATTAAACTTTGCACCACGATATGGGCTTTAAAGTTATTAGTGTACTAGCTGCCCCCCGCAGTTTCAGCCGCATAAGTGTCTATCTAGTAAGTGAATATCGGGATAAAAAGTAGCCTATATGTTAATACAGGGTGTCAGTTACCTTCATATAAAATTTTATCAAAACTGGCCAGCCGTCTGAGCGTGAAGAAGTAACAAACATATAAACACACACACACTCACAAACTTTCGCCTTTATAATATTAGTTTGATAGATCGTTAATTTAACGCTAGTAAGGAAGACATTATAACAACATTGAACCAGTGCATACCTACACAACGCAGATTGAACACGCATCAATCGATAACAAGTACATTAGTGCATTATAATATTTCTATCACTAGAATGCACTTGTTGTCGTGTTATCATTCGCTAAACGTATCAGGCCTTCTGCTCTGCTACTATACGTTCCGCGGTAGTAAACGTGTGTGATCGTAATGTGTGTGTGTGTATAATTGTAGACTAGCGAGTTCAGCGTAGCGCCGCATGTATTTAGGTAGATAAGTACGTGCGAACGCACGTTGATGTATGGTCAACGTGCGTTCATTGATTCATTGGTAAGGGCGCACATTTGAGGATGTGCGATTATATTTAATCAGGGAATTTGGGAAAGCTAAGGGATAGAAAGTAAGAAAATCGTTTTATTTGCGGGAAACATGACGCAGAAAATGAAAACAAACACACAAAAAAAAATATATGGGCGTCATAGTGCAGCATACGATCAGCGACACTATTACACTGTAACCGATAAAAAGGTGGAAACGGACTGGCAAACTACTGGTTCAAAACATGATAGAAAGCTTGCGATAGGTATGCCTTGGTTTATAGAATCCTTCAGTAATTAGAAGGTTATCCAAATGATAAAATAGAATAAATTACACCTCAGGAAATTTCAGGCTTTTGGAAGTATTTCGACCTTTACTAGGTAGGTATTCCTTCATGACTTAAGTTTTTTAGTCCAGGGCTTTTTTTCTAGTGATTTTTTCTAGTTTCTTTTTAGGCACAGCTCACAAAACGCCCATACAAAGTACATATATCTGTTACACATATTACCGACATGCGACAAATAAGTCGCAGATGAAACTGTACGCCCACACTAACCGCGATAAGCCAAGAATGTTGGCCGCTTATGAATGGGCAGCCATTCACAGAATCGTACGACGACATTAGTAAAGAATGCTTTGATTCAAACTACGAGGAATCGAGTGTTCAATAATATCGATAACAAAACTTCGGTTTATAGGTAGGTAACGGAATTTAGAATTTGAGAAGGAATTTGGAATCGATGTTTATTATTATAGATTATCAACTAGGTTCTGCCCGCAGTTTGGGTCGCGTGGATGTCGGAAATTCGTGGGTTTTAATTTATTTATGCGGAACACTAATTCTTTTTCTAGAATAAAAGTAGCCTATGTTATTCCTTATAACATTAGCTATCTGCCTGTGAAAGTCCCGTTTTTTTTGTTATAAGTACCGCATAAACTTCCATATGCATTTAGCTGTTGATTTTGACATCACAAACAGACACTTTAATTTTATTTATTAGCAACTTATTAGCAACTTCGTTTATGTAATCCCCGACGTATTAGGCAGGGGTAGCCCAGCAGCTAAACCGTTGGTTTCTAGTCTCCCTGTATTCATATCTATGACTCACAAGTCACAGAATACGTATGTCGTCACAGAGTATACAAAATATGTGGCTTGGCCGTTTCGCCACCGTGATGGTGGATGGGCATAATGTGAAAAATGTATTCACTGTTCATTACTTTTATGTTATACAATAATTCTTGTAGTAACGAAGCGGCCAAGCCTCATATTTTGACGAAGGTGTAGAGTTTTTGTAGTTAGGGCGTGTAGAGTTAGAAGCTTGGCTCTACATGAGATCAGATAACTTTTTGAACGTGCGAGCCATATGTGGTCTCGTCTTGGCAACATTTTACATGAAAATGTTTATGGTGGGATACCGTATACTAAAATGCGCTGTTATTTAAAAAGAGAAGAACTTTTCAACATTGATGATGACGGGTTAATTCATCATCATATATTTAACTAAATGTCCGTTCAATTGTCCTTATCCTGTTGAATGTAGACGGATGCAATATTTAAACAAATCTGAGATAGGTGATGGAAGATCAGGCAGGGGTAATTGTGTAACACACATAAAATGCTTAAACTTTCACAGCTCAGCATATTCATCGAGTTGTTTGCGTTGTTCAGCAGGTGAATTTGGCAAACCTATGAAGCAATTTATTATGAACTAGCTGCGCTCCGCGGTTTCACCCGCAAAAGTGTCGATCCCGTGGGAATATCGGGATAAAAAAAATAGCCTATATGTTAATACAGGGTCTCAGCTACCTCCATACAATTTTTTTTCAAAATTGGTCCAGCCGTTTGACCGTGATGAAGTAACAAACATATAAACACACACACACTCACAAACTTTCCCCTTTTTAATGTTAGTGTGATATCCTTCAAAACCGTTGGGTTGTGGTTGAAAGTGTCTCCCGCCAATTAGGGTGCAGTTTTGAGAGACCACACTCAAATAATTTGATAGAGCAAAAGTAAATGGTGTAATTGCGATAAATATTTTAACTTTCAACATTTTCGTCTATATGCATGTAGAAGCGTGAAGATGGCGCCAGTAAAAATATGTATGGCACCAACGTGGACGTGACAGGACGTCGTAAAATCATCGAATTGTTATTCAAACAAGTTATCAAATCATGATATAAGCACAATTTATTTATCACTTGGTTGAATTTTTATAACTTCCTTTTAATAGTTTTGTAACGCAGGGGACTACGACAGAGGTGGTAGGATAAATGATGCGGTACTTAAAGACTGCTAAGTAGACATAACGTGTGTCAACTTGACAAGTGAATTCAAAGGAGAGAAGGAATGAAAGAAAAAGAATCTCGCCGAATACATAACCTCCTATTTTTTTAAGGCGGTTATTTTTTACTCCACGAAGTAAAATCTAACTAACAATCTCTACTCAATGGAGTAAAATTTTGACAGAATGTTAACCTAGAGATGGCAAACGAAATAGAGATCGACAACGTAAAAGATGGGAGGACGAACTCAATCTCACAGCAGGTCCAAACTGGAGAAGAGTTGCAAAAGATAGAAAGCAACGGAAATCGTTAGAGGTGGCTTTGCCATGAGTCATGTCGCAGCCAACTGGTTTAATTAGCCGTTTAGTTAACCACCTAGCCGTTTAACTAAACGGCGGCAACTAACGGTCAGAATGATATTCAATATTATAGTTTAGGTTGGAACTGTAACCAATCTCGCGAGTGCCGAATTGGGCGCAGTAACTAAGCCAGGGCACCCCGACCAAATGGGTTAGGTTAGAACTGTGATCAACCGCGTGCGAGCAAAGAGAGCGAAGCGAGGCGAACACTACTTCCAAAGGCCAGGCGGTTCTAAACGTCAAATTTAACCAGTTGGCTACGACAGGCACACTGAACTCCGAGATACATTATAAGTCAGGAAAGAAAAATAACAGCAGTTAAACTAGCACGAGAAAGGAGTTTCGGGATAAAGAGGGCTATTTGATTAATTGATTGGAAAAGACAGGAGGACTTTCGAAACAACTATCTTACTACAGTACGTGTTATTGCACAAGCTCTTATGTATAATAACTAAAACAGTTTGGCCTATTAAACTTATGTTACTTTTTTGTAGTAGGTATATGATTCACTCAAAACATTGTTTTATTCTAGAGTCGCATACCTATAATTTATAATAACAGCATATTTGTTTGTAAGCAAAGGAATTTATTATTGGAAACACTCAATAGGATCCACAAATCCTGGACACAGTATTAAAGACCTTACTTCGTAGGAATTATCCAAGACGTGGCATTGATATAGTGCCAGACTTCTGACGTAATCACAACGACTGACGTCACGAGTGCAAGGATGCACTAAATTATATTTCATTATCACTTCTCTGTATATACTCTTCCAGACATAAACGAATTTTACAGAAGGCGCTATTTGAATGTTATATTTTTGACATAAGGTTGAAATTGCAATGACTGACGTGCGCTCTTGAAATGTAACTTTTACTATTCCTAGATGTTGTGTTTAGCCTGTCTGTCAGAGTAAACGACTTTACACCAAATAGGTAGCAAATATTAAGGTATTAACACTATTTAACATTTATTAGATACGTAGGTTTTTACGCAACAGCCAAATAGTGGCCTTTAATAAGCGCACTATAGCGTGCTCTTAAATCTTGCTAATTCTAAGTAAAGCGCTAGTTCTAAATAACATGACATAACATGTCATAGTACCTGGAGGTTAATTTATATAATACTTACACAGCGACTGACAGAGACTAAGAATATTAGCTTCTTCAAAAACTGGATCTGCCATATTTATGGCCGAGTAGTTACTGTGGAAGGCCAAAATAGGCCAATTCAGAGCCTCCCGACAAAAAACCGAAGAAACCCGATCGAAAATCCCTCTCACATTATAACTTTCTTAAAACAATCACTAACCTGTGTATCCCTCAGATCGGGCTCACTGGCTGCAGCCGGCAACACTTCCCCTTGCATGTCTGCGCCCGCGCCGGTGACGTCACCAGCACTTGCGCTCAGCGCACGTCGACGTTCCTCCTTCTGTCGCTCACGGTCCTTGCCGGTCAGCATGTGCTTCGTCTTCGAGAGGAGGTTTAGGGGCTTTATTGATTTGCGTACCTAAGAAAAAAAATTGATTAGTAAAGTTTATGGTCATTAGGAAAGACGGAAGGAGAAAGACGGAAGGAAAAAGATCCTAGGAAAATATTCCTACACGTTGATCTGATCAAATTAAACATCGTTATTTTGTGCCTGGTCAGATAGGCAGTCGCTCCATGTAAAATACTGATATTGGGCTGCATCCGGTTAGACTGGAAGCCGACCCCAACATAGGGAAAAGGCTAGGCAGATGATGATGATTTTATGTTTCTGAAGTTTACGATAATGTCGCAATAATTCTTAATTCGGAAAAAATATCAATTATTTAAGCAATTTGTTTACCGTCACCGAGTGTTCAGAAACAAGTTATAAAAAAAGAGCAAGAAAAAGTTATTATTTTGCTCAAAGAAAACGATCATTATAAAATAAACCAAATCGAAAAAATTGCAAAATAGAAAAAAAAGAAAAAAAATAGATTCAAAATAGATTCAACTCCGATAGCAGAAACCGGGGGCTAGACACCAAGATCTTTGACGCACTACAACGGGCCAGAGATCGCCACAAATGGGGAAAGATCGTCAAAAAGTTTAGCAGGTCACGACGCTCAGCAGTAATCAAACAAATTAAGCCAGCGAAATCCAAATTTTCCTACGTTTTTTGCAATAAATTGCAAGTTACAAAAAACAAGTAAAATTAAATTTCGCGGTCTACCCTGGCGCTTTCGGCTCAAGGAAAAGGGATGGCAAACAAGCTGAAGACCCACCTGATTGTATGTAGTCACAACCGCATACAGGCATCTGAAATACCAGAACCATCGCAGATGCGTTCCCATCTCAGAGGCAACGTTGAGATGTTTCATGTGCCTGTCGTACAGACACTTATTCTTAATAACACTAACCACTAACTAACACGCGGGAATAGGTATAAGGAGAGGTAGGTAGGTGTGGTATGAAGAAAGTTCCAACGGTCAAATGAGGTCCACATGTCACCACATTGTGAACAGAACAGTGAATAAAGAACAATAAAATGGCTGTTTACAGCTACTGTTTTATAATAAAACAACCATGCTATTGATTATTCTCAAGGGATTGCATAATATGCAATGGTAAATAAAAAAAAAACAAAGCCAAAGACACCGACTTCCAGGTCTATAGGCAGAATACAAGTGTTATAATACGAAGCCAACATTATTTTTGTCCTAGAAATATATTTTGTGTTCTTCACATTATAGCGTTTGTTCTAGTTTTTTAGAAAAAGACATGTTCCGCCGACCGCAAATAAATTGGTAATAATGATATTTCACCATAGAGGATTTTTTCTAGTTGTTTTTTTTTATTTTTCATTCTCGATTTGTTGCTGTTTTCTTTAACTTTGTTGTGATTAGTTTTTTTTTGTAATTTGAAGCAAACCTATTTTTAGCAAAGAACATGTTTTTAAAATAAATGTTTAAATGGTAAACTCACCTTGCATTTAATGCTGGCAGGATGTACAAAATTATCATCATCCTTATCTCTCACTGGGGGTGGATCTCTTAGTCCTAACACCAGCATATCATCCAATGAGGCCTGCATATGCCGCCTCCTCGAAGGCCTGGCTTCCTCATGAGACCTGGAAGAGTACATGGACACGGAATCCATACTAGCTTTACTAGTCCCTCCAGAGATGACCGTCACATTTTCCACTGACTCATTTGACTGCCAATCAGGAGGATGTCTTGGTCTTTCCTCATAAATTTCTACAGAGTTAAACGTTTCTGCTACTCGATCGATCTCAAGATCCATGTCCAATTGTGGTGGAATAAATTCATAGTGATGTCCCTCAGTTTCCGTATACACCTGATCGTAGACCGCACCATTGGCGTAACATCGAGAACTTGAAGGAATGTTCCCATATAGATTGTTGTAGTTATAATTATCGTCTTCGTTTCTAGGGCTCACGTGGCGTACGGTTTGAAGGTCATTCGCGTTCAGGATGACGTCATCCAGATTTAGAGGTCTCCCTTGACCTCCAAAGCCGTCTACAACAGGGGTGGTGTTTGATAAGAAGGAACCATCAGCATCGAAACTACTGCAGCCAACTAACCCAATAGGTCGTCGAGGCATGTCTTGACGGAATCTGTTTGGGGCTGGTTGCTGCCCAGCGAAATCCACTACTAAGATTCTGTCTGCTATATTCCGGCAATCATTGTGAAAACCAATGCCAGAGTCGCTGTTGCTTGACGTGGTTGTTATCTCGCTGTGGTTGCTCGGTTGAGGGGAATTCGCGACGAAGTCCTGAGCTTCTACCCTCTCTTCGTTTCTACACGGGCGCCTGTCACGCGGCACACGAAAAACCGGTCTGTTACATCTCGAAAAGTTACCCAAAGCGGGACTATCTCCTTTTATCGTAAGCTTGGAGATCTGCCGCAAATTGGGGCTTGAGCAATCTTCTGCTGGTAAAGAGTACATTCCTCTAATGACGCCGATAACATACTCAGCCGAAGGTGGAAACTCCAAACATCTTTCAGCGACTGGGTCCCTAGTACACACTATCTGAAATTCTCTCGCTCTCGTGATATGAGCATCATGTTCCGCCATTCTTGGATCTACGGCAAAAACATGGCAGCTGTGTGAGGCTTCGGCTTCCGAAGTTTCTGCTGATGTCACAAGGCCGAAGTACCTTCTATCAGCGTCTGAACCGCAGCCAGCGTAAACTATTCTTTCACGTTGGTACTGCGCTAACACTTGGCCGTTTGGACGACGAAGAAGTAGCGAATTTGGGAGTACAGAGAGTAGTACAGGGGCTGCCGGACGTCTTTCCTGCCTTAGCTTCCTGACAGCAGTTCTGACGTCTCCTGGAGCAGCATTTGAAGCTGCTTGCGGTGTTTCTATGGTGCCTAAGTAGCCGACGACTGCGCGGCATTCTAGTCTGGCTGCGATGTTCGGCGTCAGCTGTGCTCTGCTAAGGTTTTGAAGGATCTCGTTGACGCCTGATGTACTGGGCGCCGCGTGGCAGGCTGGAAGTATAAAGATGAGGAGGTTAATTGTTTACAATGGTTGTAGTGAAATTATTCAGTTAATTTACAGGATCTTTTAGGAATTTACAGGATTTACAGGACAAGAGTACAGATAAGAGATCCTGACCTTGGTATAAGCTAGTCTTCATGGTCAGAATTTGTTATTTAATTTGAACAATAAGGGGAACATAGGCTAACGGAAAGAAAGTACTACCTTACATTGACTTCTAAATATTTGATGGATTATTAAAATTGAATGTTAAGCAGGTGCAAAATACAAATCATGAAGTAACTGTTTAAAGATTAAATTATATTAAAATTAGTAGTGTGCATAACATGCATTGTGAGTATTTTTTACAGGGAAAGCATTTAAGCATTAATATATTGCTGTTATTAGTACTGCTTACTTTTATTTAGAAGACAATTGAACATAATGTTTATTACCTATAGTAAAAGATTAAAGAGCAATGCAGCATGGTGTGACTGCAAAGAATTAATTCATTATATATGGTATCAATCAGGTAATTAATTATTGATTCAATATCAAAGTAGTAATATTTCTCCATTCACAGAGAGGAGGCCTGTGTCCCAGCAGTGGGAACATTATAGGAAGATTATGCTAAGTATTCTGTGTGTACATAAATAAATAAAATTATCAGAATTCCGAATAACTCCGAGACATTTGACAGCATGCCCCATTCTTGCTCATAAAATTTTGTCAGGCAGTTGGACTATCAGAGATTTTGAGAGGAAACAAATAATTACATAATCTTTTAGTGCACAGTGCAGGCTACAACACAAAACATTGACAGTGAGATCTTGTAATGCACTCACATAATACTCAACTGTTGCCAATCCATCTGCAAAAAGAATAAACAAACAACTTTTTAACTATAATACAGTTATTTGGTAAGACGTTAGATGAGTCTGGATATGTGCCGAGTTGATGGCAATGAGCTTGACCCCTTGTTACAAGGGACTTCATCATAACTGGAGAAATATGGGTCTAGTAAAGGTACACCTCTGCTTAACCCTTTTGAAAATACAGGCAATATGTTATGTTTAATGTAAGGGGATATATTATTAGCTCAGGTACGTCTCAGGTAGGTGGGAACCAATTTACTTCATCCAATGACCAATTATTGTTATGCCTCTAGCAATATGACATCACCACTCCCAAGTAGAAAATCCAAGTTTATTCAACTAAAGGAGACCCATACATAAACATACTTCTAATTATTAAGTTTTCTTTTTACAGTAAATAAGCATAAAAACTTTTAACTCAGCCTATCACCTCTGTATAAAGCATTTTAAGATATTATTAATAAGTGTCAACTGAACACAATTAATGGGATCTATATATCAAAATATTATGCACCGGCCCCTTATGAACTAAACAACAATAATAAAAATAAACATTCAACAGCTATCTCAACATACCAGGGTGGTGCAGCATAGCTTGAGGCCTACGTCTCGGCGGTGGATGCCGTCTCCTTGTCCTCGCTCGCTCATCAGGCTCCGTATCCTCAGTATCCGTCGGCGGTGACTCCCGAGGAGACACAGACAAGGCTATAGCCCCTGGCGCAGCTGCAACCATGCGAGCCACAGAGGCATGCGGCGCCCTCGCCACGCTGGCCCCATCCACGGCCAGCAGAGCGTCGCCCGCACGAAGACCTGCGCGCTCCGCTGGCCCGCCAGCCGCCACCGCAGACACCACGCACGGCCGCTGGCCCGCTATCGTGAACCCAAACCCCCCAGCTCCTCTAGCAACGACAACACGCCGCTCAGCTGTCCGCGCCAGCGCCGCACGGCGACGTCTTCGCCGTTGCTGCTGAGGCACCATCACAATAACTTCACAAAACTATTATTCTTCACAAAAGCAATCCCATTTTTGTTTTCTTTTGATAAATACGAGACTAGTATTGACGAAAAAGAATATTTTTGTTCTGTACAAGCACAGTTTTATTTTAGAAAACTAGAAAAACGAGAATTAAGAAAGTTTCGAGGCCTTTTGTAACTGACGTTTAGAAAGTTTGAATGCGTTCAAAAGTTTATGCAGAAGTTTTCAAACCTTTTAAGTTTTCGAAAATCAATAAAAGAAAATTATTTACAAAATTTTGTAATATTTATAAATTAATGAACATTAGACACAGAAAAATTTGAAAATGGGAAAACAACCGATTTATCTTGCTTTTATGATTATGGTAACATTTTGAAAACTTTGAAAACATTTTTTTAAACTGGACACCCTATTACTCTATTGTCAAACTCAAAAGTTCTACTACCTGTCAAACTAGTTAATAACCCACGTTGGTTTGTTATTTTAGGATATATTATAATTGTTTCTAATTCTATTAATTATATAGTGTGTATAATAAATATCAAAAATGGCTGTAAGTATTTACATAAACTATTACACTCTAAAGACCTAACCCCTCATAAAAATACACATAACCAAAACATTCATTTGTTGCCGCTAAAATCGCAATATTCCTAAAATTTTACAGAAAAAAGGTAAAGCTAAGATCAGCAAGGTGAAGAGGAACAACCAGACTACGAATAAAATGAGGAAGAAGGGCCAGTTAAAGCTGCAAAGGCACAAAAGGCACACGCAAAAGCAGAAGCAACCGACCCAGCAGGAACAGATAGAATACAGCAGTGAGAGTGAACCGGCGTCAGGAGATGAGTTCGGAGACATGTTGGATGATGATGAGCAGCAGTACCTTATGAAGCGGCTGGCCAAACAGCCATCATTGCTGTCTAATGTGCCAGAAAATGAAAAGCAGGATAAAAAGTAAGCATCAAATGTAATAGTTAATTTTTTCTACAAATAAAGTACATATCTAGCAGGCGGGCAGCTTACATTTCATGCCTGATATGTTGTGAGTGAGTATTACACATAGTACAAAATGGTTTTGTATAGTATAGTATGGTTGTTGTTCCAATACTTCATTGTTTGACGAGTATGTGCACATAAAACCATGAGTTATGGTCAATAAAGCTAATTACACACACAATAATCATAATATCATCGTTATGCAGAGATTTACCTATAGCATAGCACACCCACATTTTGCCAATTATGTTGATGATGTTGTGAAAAGAAAAATGAGTACATAAGAGGAAGTTTGAAAGTGGCACAAGTAACTGGAAAGTTGTGTGGAAATTGGTTGTCATGGTATGGGCATGTATTACGGAGAAATGAGGAAAATGTAGTGAGCACAGTTTTAAGCATGGATGTCGATGGCTGTAAGAGTAGGGGAAGACCAAAGAAGGGGGTGAGCCTGTTGCTATCAACCACGCACAGATCCTGACTTTGGACTGTTACTGAGAAATTCCAGTTGGGAAAAACCTACACAATAATATCAGCAATTAATATGCCTTTCACAATTACCAGGTCAAAAAAGCGCAAGAGAGAGCAGAAAGGAAGGGTCCCAAAGCAAACTAAGGGCAGTGACAGTGGGGCTGAGAGTGATGGACTATCAGACAGTGACATTGAAGACAAATATGAGAAGGAACAAGAAGAAAGACCAGTCAAGAAGATGAGGGCACTTCTGCCTATCAAGACAAAGGAAGGGTTGATGGAGAGGTCAGAGGAGTGTGAAGGTTAGTGCTTAGGTAGGTTTTGGATGTCATTACAAATACAGTTGCAAGAGTATTTTGTAAATCTATACAAATACAAATAAATTAAATTGAAGTCTGTAATGACAAAATTACCTACAGCTTTTTTCTAAATGCATATGAATAATGAAAGTATATACAGTCCGCCCGTGGCGTCGCCTGCGATTTATGTCGATAAAAACTATCCTATGTCCTTCCCCAGGATGCAATCTATCTCTCTGCCAAATTTTATCGAAATCCGTTCAGTGGTTTAGGCATGAAAAGGTAACATACAGACAGATAGACAGACAGAGTTACTTTCGAATTTATAATATTAGTATGGATTACACAAAAGAAAAACAAAAAAACTGTTTTTTCCGGCTAATCTCCAAAACGGCGATTTAGGCTACTTTTATTTCAGAAAAATCCTGGGCAAGGCCTTCCTCCATTCCTTCCATTTTTCGCGAGCCCGCGCGCCCTCCTTCCAGACTCTTTACTTTGAATAAATTATTTTATCATCACTGCTCTCAAAACGGTGACGGAAAACATCGTAGAAGTATTTACCATCAGGCTACGACCCTTATGAGCCAAGCAAAAAGAAAAAAATGACAAAAAGAAGTAATAACTCGGGCGGTACTGAGTTTAAATTGTGTATTCTTACGACTTCCACGTAAACGAAGTCGCGCGCCAAAGCTAGGCAACTAAATATAATTCTATCTTTTTCACAGACTCAGAATCAGAAGAAGAAGAACCCTATCAACCTAAGAAAAGCAAACAGACAGACAAACAATCAGATTCTGAAGATTCAGCATCAGACTCGGGCATGGAAGGTATGGAGGAGGGTGACATCCCTCCTGAGGATAGTGAAGAGAAGGCGGTGACGGCTGTGGAGCTGTTAGCAGCTAGGAGAGACAAGCTGCAGCATGATAAACTCAGGATAGGAGCTCTGTGCTCTTCTCTGCTTGAAAGTCCGGAGAAGAAGGTGAATTGTTGGTGTTTGTTTTGATTGTAGGGGTGTTTTACTTTGTGTACATAATCAACCTACAACGTACCCACTGCTGGGACACAGGACTACGACCACACAGGGAATGGGTCGTAGTCCACCACGCGGGCCCAGTACGGGTTGGTAGATGTCACATGTCTTCGAATTTTTATTTTTAGGACATGCCGGTTTCCTCTCATTGTTTTCCTTTACGTTTTACTTTGTGTAGATATGTCAAAAAAAACGTAAATGCTGAGATCAGAAAATGATCATACTTGCGTACATTTCAAACTATGACTTGCCATTGGGGCCAAAAGGTTCTGGAGTTCCGAAAGATGTAGAATAAAATACTCTAGCACGTCTACTATAGCGTTGGAAGAACTTCCACAGGGTCGACCGATGTTCTTGTGAAGGCTGTAGAAATCCGCTGGATGGGAGAAGCACAGAACCTGTCGAAGTGGCGGTGCTTGGGAGATGTCCAGCAGTGGACGTCTTTTGGCTGAAATTAATGAACCAACTCTTAGATTATTATTAGACAGTCAAATTATTTTATATGTAATATGTTGGTTTCGTATATAACACTGTTTGTGTTATTCTTTTAGCTAACTTTTACATGGCATTCATTGCGCGATTATTTGTCACCTGTGAAAATAATAGTCATAATTATCTTCCCTAATCATTTTATTATTTTCAGCTAAAAAACCTGTTTCCAATCTTGTATCTAATGGAGGACCGTCTGAAAGACGGGTCATTGAACCTGCACTCTATCCGCAAGCTCGCCACGGTGTCCGCCTTCGAAGTGTTCAAGGATATACTGCCGGAGTACATGATACGGCACCAGGATTACTCTAATATTAAATGTGGGTAGACTGTCTATTCTTTTTTTATTCGTATTTACTACATGGAGATCATAATAATATTGGAAAGAGGCAAAATTTGTGAGTTAGTATGTAGGGGGTTATATCTTCGGAATTAGTGACCCAATTCCCCGAAAATTCTTTCACTAACGATAAGCTGCTGTATTGTCAAGTGTCATGAAATAATTATTTTACGTTAAAACAAGACATTTCTCGCCAATGAAGTCATGGGCAGAATCTAGTAAAAAATAGGGCCAGAATGAATAGAATAGTGCCACAACTCGATCTGTAGTCTGCAGATATTTAAAGGGTTACTTAAACAGTGTTGCGCATATTACAATAAAAACACTTGCCTTAAAAAATCGCAAAATTTCCTCATCTTAAAAACGTCGTGAAATGCCACCTTACATATTAATATTTGTATAAATCCACAGTAAAGAAAGACACACTATCCCTATACAAGTACGAGAAGGATTTGTTAGAGTTCTACAAGAGGTACCTGCAGAGACTAGAGAAAGCGGCCGGAGTGCTGCGACGGAAGAAGGGAGACACAAGGTACCTTATGCATTGAGTTATAATAGAAAGTTAAATATGAAATGCATAATTATTACTTCTTAAACTTTCTGAATTTTGTAGCTGTTTATTTTTCACTGTCAGAAGCCAACCACCACGAATAAAACTAAAATGTCCTGCAACTAAACGCCATTACCTTGCACTTATTCTAATTTATTTGAGGTCTGCGCGACATGTATTTTTCTTCCATAATTACTTATCTATTAATTGTCGTCTCGATAGTCACCCCCTATCTAGCCATCTACATAATATCATCTTTCACACAAGATACTTTACTACTTTATATGATAAAATTTATAATAGAAAGATAACTAAACTTTCTGAAATTGTAATAACCCTTTGTAACTTGTAACCCTTGTTCTAGTAGCTATACAGCTAGGCAAAAGCGTATTACCAAACCAAATAAATAAATTCCTAGTTTCTTATTACTCTCAGAATATCAACATAGATACACATACAGCATGGATATACATACCCTACAACTAAAATTTGTTACAGAAAACCGGACGAGCACACAATGTCCCTCGCCCTGGTATCTCTCCGCTGCATGTGTGGTCTGTTAGTGGCACGACCTTATTTCAACTACGCGACTAACATCGCGCAGTCCGTGGTCCCGCACCTCGACAGCAAGGACGAGCGCGCGCGCAGTGCCGTCACCGAGTGCTGTACTAGTGTGTTCGCGGAGGATAATAGAGGGGATATTACTCTTACTGTGAGTGGTTTTTTTATTCTCCTTCTCCTCCTCCTCCTCGTGTATCTCAAAAACTATTTTGTTATGCGAAAATAGCTCATGCTGGTGATTAGCCAGTGAGTAGGATGGTAGCGAGGTCGACTGCCCATCTGATTGTCTCTTGTCCCTGGTAAAGTCAAGTAGAACATAGAATCTTACCCGATCTTTTGCTCAAATGAGTTATGTGATCACACTACGTTTGTGATTGTTGGTTCTCACTCATTCTGGAGTCTCCGCTTAGGGCGGAGCGACCACATAATGGCCAAAATTGGTATTATTCTTGTAGTATATTCCGTATAAGTTGGGTATTTTGAAGCCAACAGTTTTTAAATTGAATATTTTTAGCCCAATATACATAGTTGGCCACAGCACACTTATACTTAAAAAATATGTATGTTTAGGTAAAGGTATTTATCTATGGGCCTGCATCGCCTGAAATAAATGGATTATTATTATTATTATTATCACTTATTCCATTCGCTACAAATTTATCAGTCACTTTATATGAAAGAGCTTCTACTCCACAGTAAATGGAAACTTATTAAAACATCCTTCCGCAGGTGGTTCGTCTAATAAACCAGTTAGTAAAGCGACGCAACGAGCGCTTACACCCGGCCTCACTGGACTGTCTGCTGAGCCTCAAGATACGAGACGTCGACATGGACGCCGAGGCGGAGGTCAAGAACAAGAAGAAACTAGATGAGAAGCACAAGAAGAGGATCGTTAACTTGTCTAAGAAGGAGAAGAAGGTAAGGATAGTGTAGTACCTACAGTCTAAACAGAAAGAGTATGCACTTCTGTAATCTTCGTGATTCTGAATAAGGGATCTTGCAGATATTCACCATCATCAACTTGCACTTAGCCAATTTTTATTTATTTATTGGGGAGACTGTACCTATTCGAGCATTGTAAAATATTGCCTTAAAAGTTCTTTAAGCAAAAACTACAATCAAGTAACATAATTTCAGCGAGCAAAAAAATTAAAAGAAGTAGAACGCGAGCTCCTAGAGACGCAAGCGCAGGAGAGCGACATGGCGCGACGCAAGCAGCTGACCGAGGTCACCAAGACCGTGTTCCACATCTACTTCCGCCTGCTCAAGACTGCGCCGCGATCTAAGTTACTGGCTGCTGCGCTAAATGGACTCGCCAAGTAAGATACTATTTTTTTTGGATCGTATCAGGCGGCTTCCCATAGTTTCTGCCAATCTCCATGGAAACAAGGCGCGAGTAAGCGAGGTTATGTATTGATGTGTCTTTAATGTGCCTAAATAATCATAATATTGGCTGTTGGCGATTCAAGAAATAAATTTAAAAAATCAGTAGAAAATCGAAAAGCAGTACTTTAAGTATAAATATATGCTGAGTTCTTGAAAATGTCACTTTTCGCGTACATAATATCCACCGATTTTTCGACAAAGCAAAAAGCTACCACTTTTAATTAAGAAAATACCATTTATTGGTACTTTGGTAAGGTGTCTAGGTCACCTTTAAGGAGGCATTTACGAATTGACGCGCTTCAATTTTAGTTATTGAGTCTTACTACTACACGTACACGGCTCACACACACAGCGACATGCGCGAAGCGGCGAAATTATGAGTAAACTGACACGAATTGATACTTGAGCCTACTTTTATTTACTTTTTTTATTTAATTTTTAGGCATGTATTTTTTTAAGCTTACTATGCGTTGTTGTCAAAAAGTTTGTACCGTGAAATTTTCATAAAAGTCGATACCATTTACTTACTTGATTGGTAAGCAAGTACATGCCAAAGTACCTATGTATTTACAATTAGCGCGACAAGCTTTTTGAAAACATATAATTTAAAAAAAGCTTATTTATATTCGTTTTATTTAGTATTTTTAACCGACTTCAAAAAGGAGGAGGTTTTCAATTCGTATGCTTATACATTTTTTTTTTTTTATGTAAGGGTGTTAGGTTAGATAACTCCGTCATAATAATATATAGACGGACTTGCAAAAATCTTTTTTTGTTCGAAAGAGGTTTAACTTTATTCCGAAATAGACCATTTCGTGAATAAAGTGATGAAGAGTTTCGGAGACAGACAACGGAAGGCTTCAATAAATGCCAGCAAATCAACCGCGATTTGCAAGTAAATTCGGGCATAACTTTTTGTTTATGAATTGATTTAATAATTAACCGACTTCGAATAATGAGTATTTCTTTTTATGTATGTTCGGGCATAGCTCCGTCATATCTCTATAGACGGATTTACAAATTCTCTCAAACAAAAGTTTATGAATTGATTTAATAATTAACCGACATCAAAAAAGAAGGAGTAATTATTTTTTATGTATGGTCGGGCATAGCTCCGTCATATCTCTATAGACGGATTTGCAAATTCTCTCATTTTTGAATGGATAAGGTATTTATTTATTTATTTAATACTTCAAGCACAAAAATGTACAGAGGCGGACTTAATGCCATAGGCATTTTCTACCAGTCAACCTTTGGGTGATGCAGAGACAAACAATGGTAGGTGCAATAATGAAAATTGAGGAATAAATATTAGGTATGCCTCAGGATAAGGTAAACCTTTATAAGGTATGGCTTTATGAATTTTGCTTAAAGTAATTTGAATTTGTGTTGGGCAGGTACAAATAAAAAATGAAAAATAAAAATTGTTTTCCAAAAAAAAAAAAACAACGGACTTTCAAAAAAAAAACACTACAAAGTGAAAAATAACTTTTTGGAAGGTGCACCTTCAGCTCACTCCATCAAATCCGGAGGTAAGGTCTCAACATAACTAACAAAACGAGCCCAAACTCAGCACACCTAGCTCTACTCGTCTATTAGTTCCAGTAGCAGTCTTCGAAGTACACCTGCAGGTCACTTCATCAAGTCCGGGTGTAAGGTCTCAACATAACTAACAAAACGAGCCCAAACTCGGCACATCTTCCTCTACTCGTCTATTAGTTCCAGTAGCAGTCTTCGAAGTACACCTGCAGGTCACTCCATCTCGTCCGGAGGTAAGGTCTCAACAAAACTAACAAAACGAGCCCAAAATCGGCACACCTAGCTCAGCTCTTCTATTAGTTCCAGTAGCAGTCTTCGAAGTACACCTGCAGGTCACTTCATCAAGTCCGGAGGTAAGGTCTCAACATAACTAACAAAACGAGCCCAAACTCGGCACACCTAGCTCAACTCGTCTATTAGTTCCAGTAGCAGTCTTCGAAGTACACCTTCAGGTGACTCCATCATGACCGAAACGAAATATGAATAATCCCTACTTACTTCTAAAAAAATTATATAAGACTGTGAATAAAATCTTTCATACGATAGTCATACAGAATGCGTGAAGTATCAAGTTTGGTATGTCAAATATTTTCTATCCGTACATCGATCTTTTTCAGCACAAGCTGCTGCTTACAACCGACACAGAGTCCACCCACAACGGCGGCTGAGCGCAGACTAATATTTCATTACAAATTTTTGTGTAATAAAGCAAGACAGTGACCAGTAAAATAACCCTTAATACAGTGCATTAAGATTCACATGTTACAGCTAAATACCAAACCAAACCAATATAATTATGTTAAGTGGGCGGGTGTCCTGTCGGATGCATATGGGTTGGAGTGCGGTGTGAGGCAGGGGGGAATCAGCTCACCCAAGCTATTCAACCTGTATGTAAACGAGCTGATCTGTGAGCTCAGCAATACCAATATCGGGTGCTCCATTAACGGGCACTGCGTCAATAACATCAGCTACGCGGATGATATGGTATTGCTGAGCCCATCGATCAGTGCACTTAGGAGGCTTCTTCGCATCTGTGAGGATTATGCGGTGGCTCACGGCCAATGCGACCAAGAGTGAGCTACTGGTTTTCAAAGCGGGTAACAAATGCTATGATACTGTCCCATCAGTCACCTTGGGGGGCGCTCAGCTTTCCAGGGTCACGAAGTTCAAGTACCTGGGGCATTGGGTCACCGATAGCCTGTCCGATGATGTGGACATGGAGAGGGAAGGCAGAGCATTGGCAGTTCGATGTAACATGCTGGCTCGTAGGTTTGCACGCTGTACTAGGGAGGTGAAAATTACGCTCTTTAGAGCGTATTGCCAATCTATGTACACGTGTGCCCTATGGGTCAGCTATACAAAAAGCTCGTACAATGCTCTGCGAGTCCAATATAATAACGCCTTCAGAGTTATGTTGGGACTGCCGCGCTTTTGCAGTGCATCGGCGATGTTCGCGGAGAATGGCGTGCCAGATTTTTACGCACTGATGCGGACACGGATAGCATCCCTGATGCGGCGAGTACGCGACAGCTCCAACAGCTTGGTGGCTATAGCCGACAGGATAGACAGTCCAATGATGTGGCACTGGATGACCACTCATCGTGCGTCATTCCATTATTTAAAATAAGTTGTTTTTAGTGTATATGTTTATTATATATATGTATGCTTTTGTGTATAAAATTGTAATGTGTATTGTTTTATGGACTTAAGGTCTGAAATAAATGTATTATTATTATTATAAATATGTGAAAAAATAGACTCGATTTTTATTTTTTTTTCTGAGCCAATTGGTAACATTTTGATAGTTCTTTATACCATCATTTTGAGTTGAACATGTCTGCTTACATAAAATATTTTTAAATACATAAATTTATGTTAATAAATAGAAGAAAAATGTACCTAAAGTCATTACGATATCGTCAATTTTGTGTGAAGAGGCGACGGAAATTATTTTTTACAATATTGTAAACCAAACTTTTCGAATAAAAATTTACCAATATTTGAAGATGAAGGAGCATTCTATCTGTGGTAATTATTAGTTAGATTTGGTTTCGTAGCATTTTCCCGCAAAATGTACCGAAAAACCGCTTATTTTTGTTAGATTCGTAAACGCCTCCTTAAGGAGGAAGCCCTAGGGCAGTCCGAGAAATTGGGCAGTCCGATAATTCGTATTATAAAAAAACGTAACGAAATTTGCGTTTCCCGAATAGAAATGATCAAATCTCACCTGTGCATTCTTCTTCATCTTGCAGGTTCACGCACGTAATAAACCTAGAATACTACTCGGACCTGGTATCGATCCTGGCGCGCCTAATATCCGACGAGCTGATCGGCGCGCGCGAGCGCCTGCTGTGCGTGCGCACCGTGCTGCGCGTGCTGGCCGGCGCGGGCGACGCGCTCAGCGTGGAGCCCGCCAAGTTCCACGCCTATCTGTACGCGAGCATGCTGGGGGCTCATGCTGGTCAGTACCGCCATCACAAGTTGCTTCAAAACTCTTGTCGAGACTCGCACAAATCCAACTCAACTCAACCTTACGGATATTGTCCCACACCTCACCCTTTTTTTTCTATGTAAAATACATTTTTAGATATTTCTTAAAAATATTTTTTTAATAACAGTGGTCTGCCGGTGTCGGGAACGGGCCTAAGCTACCGGTGTTTAGGGCTCTAGAGACAGGAACCTCCTCAGGATGCGAGCCGTATAGAGGAGTACTGCCTTCCAACCTCCTAATTTATAAGAGCTTCATATTGTACTCATGTTTTACAAAATATATATTATCTTATCTATCTTATCGTATCTAACGAGAACCCCGAGAGATGTTGAACGAGGCCATCGAATTATTCTCATTAACGTTTGCAGGCAAGACCCACGCCGACTCGAAGATAATGCTCGAGTCAGTGACACAGATCTGCGCGCGCGCACGTCGCGTGTCGCCGGCTATACTGCAGGCCTTCGCCAAGCGCATCGCCACTCTCGCGTCCCAGCTGCACCACAACGGAGCGCTGGCGAGCTTGGCGCTGTTGCATCAGTTGGCTCAGGTATGTGAAAATATACAGGGTGAAAATGAAAACATGCGACAAACTTCACTAAGGGACCAAACCTGAAATCGCGAAAAAAAATTAGCTGTTCCCTACATTTATGTTCGCATAACTCGTCAAAATGTAGGGAATAGCAGTTTCTTTTTTCGCGATTGCAGTTTTAGTTAAAAGATGCACTGAACTTAAAGTCGTTTGAGAACAACAGAATCTGCACCAATATTCTTTTGTGAATGTTACAATAATCCTTATTTGTGTAGGCTCAGATTTTTTTTTCTTTTCCACTCGTTCATTACATTACACGCTTTCGTTCACACGGCAACGTCGCGTCGTACTGTTGATACGATTAAAATCGAATCGTATCTATGCCGTGTGAACCTAGCCGTATACCTAAACTGCAACAGACAAAAACCCTCTTTCCAGTCGGGTGCAAACGTACAGAACATTGCTCTAGAAACGCAACATAATAATATATCTGTACCTGTAGAATAAAACATCACAATATCTACGACATTAGCAGTCCACTTTTCTGCTCATAACTCAATCCTTATCTTTTCTCATACAACAGCAAAGCAAAGCTGTGTCGACTCTCCTCGACGCCGACAGCGAAGCCGGCGGCTCCGGTCGCTTCGACCCGTCGCTGCCGTCCCCGGAGCACTGCAACGCGCACGCGGCCTGCCTGCACGAGCTGCGCGCGCTGCTGCGACACTACCACCCGGCCGTGCGGGCGGCTGCTGCTGCAGTCATGCGAGGCAGCTTGCCGCAGGAGTTGCATAAGATGTAAGTGTCGTTAAAGTTACTTTATATGATGGCCGTCAAAGCCTCAAAGTTCATACAAAACCCAGACTACTGTCATTATACATTCGTGTTTTTTTTTTTGTTATTCTTTTTGTAGACAATCAGTATATGACTGATTTTACCTATTGAGAAATAATGAGTGTTTATTACTTTTATTTTAACTGTGTAGGACTTTTTGGACGACCAAAAGATAACGGTTTTCAACCTCTAAATAGTTTTAACCGACTGTCAGAATATGTATTATTTTAAGGCGGTTGCTTCTTGTTTATAAGTTTTTTCTTTCCCAGGACACCCTCCCAAATATTCAACGCATACGACGGCTCAGAGATGGCGTTCAAGCCGTCGATACCTCCTCCGAAGAAATCCGACAGTATCAAGAAATTAGCACACAACCATCTGTGGGCGCAGAATGACCTCAAACAGATGTGCGAGGCCGTCGAGAGTAGCGTTCAAATGATCATCACTGAGAGATGAGGAAATAAAAGTGATTCTTTAGTAAAAGTATGGCATTTTATTTACAATAAACTTAAAGATAGAAAAAATTAATTCGAATTAAACACAACTTACAATACAGAAAATACATATTTTGCCTTTGGAGTCGTTTTGTTAATTGATATGTTATTAATGAGCAAACTAATTCTAAATGGTAGGTGATACGAAAGCGACCATGATTTTTAAGGATGGTGTTCCGATGGCCCGTCCATACATTTTTCTTCCGGATTATACGCTAAACATAGACACTCTTTGTTCAAAACGAATCATTTTATCACTTTTCTATAATGAAATTCGCCGCGATCGATCTTTTTAGGAAATATCTATCTAATATATAAAATTCTCGTGTCACGGTTTTCGTTGCCATACTCCTCCGAAACGGCTTGACCGATTTTGATGAAAATTTTTGTGCTTATCCGGTATCTATGAGAATCGGCCAACATCTATTTTTCATACCCCTAAATCGAAACTTACGCGGGTGAAACCGCGGGGCGCAGCTAGTATCTTACATTATTTACTGAGGAAAAGGATTTGACATTTGCGTACTAGTGTGCGTGACTTTTGACAAGCAAACTACTCCTACGACTTATTATTGTGCCAATAGCACATAGAACAAAGTAAACTAAAAATGTTGACTTCAGCGCCATCTACCGGGAAAATGGCCAAGAGCAGATCGTATGATCCTCCAGACAACATACGAACTTTTCTTTTTAGGATTCCGTAGCCAACTATGCCAACGGGTAAAAACCTACGCTACGGCCTACGCTATCTGTTGGTTTAACAAGCACGACCGAAAACTGAGGAAAACCTACTAAATTATTATTTACACTGTGTTCTTGAAAGATATTTCAAGACGGTCTTTAATATCAAGCTATTTAGCGACACTACAACCGACACAATCTATTTTGTCCGACGTTCATCGAATTCTATTTATTTAATTTACACGATTAAATATAGTCTCAAATTGAGACAAACATGCATTTTGAACCTTACATTGATATCAAAATTTGTGTTGAAACGTGATCACTACTTATATTTTAAAATCATTGCTCCAGCTTCTCATTCCACTCTCGAATTATGTTCAGGACCAGTTCAGTTCTCTTCGCGCGATCCGTTTCTAGCAAGCGCTTAGAATTGGCGCGTTCAGTCACGATTTTCTCTTTTAGGGCTGTTAGTTTTGTGCGCCAACTGGAATACAAGAAAATAACATATGCTCATGCCTGTACTATAACAATAATACCAGCATATCATTGTCACACTGTACAGCAAGAGCCTCATAAACAGACAAGGCACAAGCATTGTTCAGGTTCAGCACGCTTGGTCAAGACGGATTGGCGATTTCAGACTTATATTGACTACAAGTCCAGGTTTCCTCACAATGTTTGCCTTTACCGATGCTGTAATCACAAAAATTTGTCAGTAGGCAAAGGTGTATACTAATTCCAGTATTCGCTTGTTATGTTAAAAGCGCCATGTAATACGGGGCGAGCCCATTCCCATATGGATAATCAGCCTATACCGTTCCCACTGCTGGGGCACAGGTCTACTCTCTGTGAGAGGGAGTGGGCCATAATCCACCAAGCGAGCCCAGTGCAGGTTGGTATAGATGTCATATGTCTTCGAATTTTTTGGTTCTACGACATGCCAGTTTCACCACGCATGCATAATTTATTTTAAAGTGTTTTTTAAATATAATTTACCTGTCATTCTGCTGTTCCCAGAATTGCAGCTCGGCATCGACTCTGAGGTACTGTTCTTGCTGCTGCTTCAACTCTTGCATTCTCGCGTTGAGTTCTCTGAGCTCTGCAGCGGAAGCGGCCACTTCTGCGGCTTCCTTGTTTGTCTCGTTGTCTAGCATGTCTTGCTCGCGTTGCACTGTTGTTTTCATTTCGCTGATTTTCGCTCGGGTTTCCTCCTGTTTAAAAATTACCAGCGTTGAAAAAAGGCTTTGAATGTCCGTGGCATTGTCAGCTATCGATTTATATAGGTATCATGAATGACCGCAATTTTGAAAAAAAAAAATGGTGGACACTAGGTATGCCAGACTCCATTATAAAATCTTCAATTCCTTTTGTATTTCCCTTATAGTTTCTTAGCAGTTTAAGTTATATTTAAATGACTTATTAGCACATTTTAATCTAGCCTATTAGGCTAGTCAATAACTTACAAGTAGCGCTAAGCGTTTCCTCGCAAGAGTAGTCTTCTCCCGCGTTTGTTCAGCACGTTTCTGAGCGAGTAATGTAGCCCGCGAGCGAAGAGCATCCAGTCCGCGCGATACGCTGGTCGCACATTCTGCGCTCATCAGTTCCCTGAAAAACAAATATACTACATGATAGATAAATTACTACTAAATTCAAAGCAATTTATTTCAACAAATCCATTTATTTTTTCAATTTGAAAAATAAAAATCAATCAGTCAGTTATTAAATATGTTGAATTTGTCCATTGCTGTCTTTAATTCTGTTCTTATGTATGGCAAAGCAGGTAAACTACATGGTCTCTCTATAAAATCAAGTTATTGACAATATTACTGGTTACAATTGAGAAACTTTTTTTTTAAACATCAAGATTGTTCCACATCATCACATCTTTTAAATGGATTAATCCCAGTATCACCTAATTATACATTAGTAATAAAAAAAGAATCATCAAAATCGGACTACACTGTAAAAAGTTATACATGGTTATGTTTATACATGAAAAAATCACCACGACAAACACGTCGACTCTGAGAACCTCCTCCTTTTTTTTTCGTCAGGTGAAAATGCTAGACTACATAAAATGTGCATTTTAAAACTTACTTCTCATCAATAGCCAGTGAGGCGAGATCAGGGAACTGCGCAGATAAATGTATGAGTCCTTGTTTGTACTCCACGCAGCTGTCCAGGGTCTTCTTCTGCCAGAGAGCCAGCTCAGTTTCTTTGCTGAGCACCATCTGTGATGTTTGAAGATTAGGTATTCCTTAGGCATATTAAATCTTGGGCGGGCGACTCTTGCTTTCATTCGTGTTTTTGAATTTCATGCAAGTATAGTCAGTAAAATAATATTTAAACACTTCAGAAATCATTGGATTCATAGATTTGTTCTCTAATAGATGGTGAATTTTATTAACCAGGGCATGGAATATTATGTTGGGATAATGATTTCTTTAACAGTTGGGGCGGTTGGCTCACTCGGTACTTGACAGCATCTGGTAAGAGTGGAAGCTGACTTAAATATACAAGGTGGAGTCGACAACACAACAATAAAATAATTAAACTGCGTATCTAATGTCGTTCTCGAAAGCCCGAAAGTCTGACAACCAGTCTTACCAAGGGGTATCGTATTACCCAGTAACTGGGTTGTGGAGGTCAGATAGGCAGTCGCTCCATGTAAAATACTGGTATTCAGCTGCATCCGGTTAGAATGGAAGCCGACCCCAACATAGTTGGGAAAAGGCTAGGCAGATGATGATCTAATGTCGTTCTCAGTCTGCACACAAAAATTTTATCAAATTTATTATAGTCAATGGTTTGGTCACTATGGCTACTTGAAGTCGAATTGGCAAAATTCATAGTCGGTCCATTACTACTCTAGGTATTTAGTTTATTAGAAAAAATCACTATTTATTTCAAAATACTCAAGCATCAGTATCGCCAGTGTTTTCATTTAATGTCGTATTGTTGTCTCCACACTGTATTCGGAAAAGGCCATTAAACATACAACAAGTCCATTTGAAACATCACATTACCTTGCCAATCTGCTCCGCGAGTGATCGCTTGGAGTCTTGCACTCGCACCGCGTAGTCCACTTCATCCAACAGTTTGGTGCGCTCTTCCACACTGAGAGGCTGCGTCTCCAATTCTTGTTTGAGCTGCTGATTCGCCGCACTGTGGTGGAAATTATAAATTAATCAACAACAAAACAAACAAATTTTACTTTGGGAAAAATGCTAAAATCGCGAAAAAGATCTGCTGTTTTAAAAATGTATGTAATATTTTGGGGTAATATTTTGGGGCAATTGTGCTGAGAGAGAAACTATATTTAGAACTCAAAAAAGATGTATACGATGTATGGTAGGCCTAAAAACTACAGATAGCTGTAAGCCTGTCTTCAAATCATTAAAAATCTTGACTTTCCCATGCCTGTATATATTTGAAGTATCAGTGTTTGTTAAATGTAACTTGAACTTGTTTCCTGCGATAGTAGATACTAGAAAACGAACCACTCAACTTAGATCCCAATACAAAACTATGTTGTGTACAAATAAATACAAAACAGCACTAGCAAGGAAAAGTATTTTAGGCATGGGTCCCGTTATATATAATAAAATTCCTGATAGCATGAAAAATGAGAATTTGCACAACTTTAAGAGAAAATTGAAGATTTTTTTAATAGAAAAATGCTATTATTCAGTCACTGAATATTTGAATGACATGCTGTTATAAAACTGACATCTCCTATGTAACAATTATTAATCTGCCTTATTGACATTTAATTTTAATTTATGACATCATTCAATTTCTTAAATAAGTAAGTGCTGACAATTTTCATTTTATTACAATAAATGCTGACATTTTTTATTCTTTCTCACACATAATTAATCAAGTTATCTTATCAACATTGTTCAGTGTGATTGACAATTGATTGACAATTCTTAATGCAATAGATGATCTAATTTGTTTACTTATATATTTGTGGTTCATCTTGTTTTAATTACTATATTGCATGTATTACTACTTTTGTACGCCCTAGAGGCAAAGCATAGCGCCCTCAATATTTTTTTTTTCAAAATTAGAGCTTATAATGTACCTATGTTTTACAATAAATAAATGAATTTGAATTTGAATTTGAATATGTTAAAATAACTCCATAATGTTCAAAGATCAGTTAAATGACTTTTTTTCGGGGTGTGAGTTATTTCAATTACACCATACCCATAGGAGGTACTATTATAAAATCGTATAATACTGGTAGGTATTCAACTTCCTCCTTTTACACTGGAAATGAACCAAACAGATTGGAAAAGGCAGATGATGACATGGTAACCAATATAACCCAAAACTTGGCAAACTTAAATCCGTTGGATGCGAGAAGTACAGGACCGGTCGATGTAGCGATGTTTGGCGCCGGCCTATGACCAGCAGTGGACGACTTGTATGAGATGATGACTCACGTGGCCCTGTCTATTTCTGTATCCATTTGTTTGATGCCATCAGCCAGGTCAGCCCGCAGCGTGCACTGCACGTCGTACGTGGCCCGGTCGGCACGTCGCGCAGAGCGCTGCGCCTTCAGCTCGTTGAGAAGCTTCTCGCGCCGCTCCGCACGACGCGCCTCGTCTGCGCGCGCGGCGGCTTCCACCTCGTCTTCGAGGCAGTGTTCGTATTCTGGAAGAGGGTTATGAAATGAAATGGGTTATTCTGTAAATATGATATCGGAATCACTTTTATATGTCATGTTATAAAAACAAATAAGATAGATGAGGTAGTCGTTTCCTATCTGACTACTCTGAGAAGAAAGGCAAAAACAAACACAGAAGTCACAGTCTGTTTTGAATTCGAGACACAATCTCAGTCAGATCATGTGAAGACCATGTAGATTGATGTTTGGATCGTTCCTTAGCAAGGTACCACACAGATTTGAGTGGACCAGTGCAGTCAGTGCAAGAATTTGTCAGTAATCATGCAGCTTAACTCAGAACTTGCATTGGGATTTTATTGTGAGAATGCTGAAGGAGCGTATAGTAGCACCAAATGACATGAGCGACAAACTCTGGCATGCCATAGAATGCATGTTAGATGCTCAAGCAGAGTTTAAGAAATAAGTTATTGTCACACAAGTAGGAGTGAGTGTCAGAAAGACTACAAAAAAAAAGAACTTTTCTAAAAACTCGATGTGCTATATTATTTACGGCTGCGTAGGTACTGGGGCCTGAAAAGGCCACTTCGGCAGAATCATAAAACAATTAATATCACGCAATTTCATATGACAGTTTTGTATGGAGATTCGTAAAATGCTATAAGTACACCTCTGCCTAACCCTTCAGGGTTATATAGGTGTGAAACTGTCAAACACTGTGTGTGTTTTATGATTCTGCCGAAGTGGCCTTTTTATTTCTTTGCACACCTGACAATGAAGTTAAGGCGAAAGTGTCAGGTAAACCCGCAAATTTCTAATATTCTTACGTTTTTTGCAATTCACAGGTCAGTGTCAGTTTTTATGAGATAAATGATTTTCTATTGTAATGGGCCGCCAGAAGCCCGCGCCGGGACCGAGCGATTCATTAGGATTCGCGGCCGTAACAAATATTTATTTATTGAATTGTAATCTTTTGAGCGATCCGTGGCTACATACGCCACGGGGGCGCGTGGCTTCGTGATGTTTATTTAGCAAAAAACAACAATAAGTGTGGAAATATCATGTAGTTCATCATATTATTTTTATTTTTAAAGCTTATCAATTTTTGGCTATTTTGGTTACTTCCCGCTCTTAAGCAGTATGGGGTACTTAAGTTATATGTACTGTCATAAGATTGTGTGTGCTTGTCTGTCGACAGGGCAAGGAAACTTTTCGAAATATTCAAACCTCCACGTCACACAACTTACTTTTGATAGTCTGTTTCAACTCTGCAATCTTTTCCTCATCATTGCCAAGCAACGCCTTCAAATTCTGCAGGTAATCTTCGTTTAGGTCCTCAAACTGATAATCGGGGTCTTGGAATCTGTAGAAGAGGAAAATACTATACTGACCAATAATAGGAGCCTAAGTGGACGAAAGATATGGAGGATGAAATTAATAATAGTATTAAATTAAAAAGTAATAATAATATTTACACTATCAGAGAACGAAATGCAAAGGCCTAGAGACCTCATAAAGACCAGGAACAACATAATCAGCCTATAACGTTCCCATACTGGGACAGGCCTCCTCTCTATGCGAGGTAGTGGGCCGTAATCCACAACGCGGGCCCAGTGCGGGTTGGTGGATGTCACACGTCTTCGAATTTTTGAACAATCCGTGGTTAATATTCATGCACACTGCGCAATGACGACTAAAATGCAGATATTTGCGAATAAATCTTAAACCGAACAATTTTATTGATCAGCTTACCTGATCCAGCACTTGTACAAGTAGTCCCTGCGCAGACACGACAACTCGTCCTTGCCGACGTACAACCACTCGTCAGACACCGGCATTTCCTACAGCAATCATAATCTATAATTATATAAAAAAATTAAACGCGGTCGTTGGTAAGCGCGTCATTTGAGAACGGCGGAATTGGTTATTTTTTCGTTTGTTTTATAATGTTCATAATAAGTATATTGAATTAGGTTTTTATTGAAAGAAACCTAATTAGAAAGCTGAGGGTCGCGTCATTCTCTCTCATGGTGCTATTTTCTTGACATTATTGCGTATCTCTTGAAGGACAGGTGAAAAACTTGTTTTCATGAAAAAAGTAATAAAAGAGCTGGAACTTTGACTTTCAATATCTCCGTAACCAGACAGTTCCCAGGTATGGTCCAGAACAAAACAAAATGACCATAATTTCGGCGAGTACACACGGCTACACATCAAGCTATACATAATCAGTATAAATTCACTTCTGATTGTAAGAAAAACTCATACAATGCGAGGTCAGCTAAAACTGGAAACTGTATAACTTGATGTGCAGCCGTACAAGTGACTCTCGGTTTGCTCTTGGTACACCCGTTATACTCACAATATGGCTGGCGAGGTCCAACAAGTACGCTATAAGCGCTAGCGCGTGCGGGAACGCGTGCAGAGTATTGACTGTCTTCAACCAGGACTTGGAGACAGTTCCAGGGTACAGGAAACGCTTCGATAGGTGTGGGAGCTGTTGATAGTGAAATATAATATTTTACAACATTTGCTAGATAGTTAAGAATCAGTATATTAGGTCCTCACGTGTGCATGGCATGCGGTCTAAGATAGGTGGGCCATTTGTCTGTAGGTAATATATTGCAGTGATAAATGGAGTCACTACTATACTCTATATACCTACCTACTATGTCTATATGAAGCTTACTAATAAACGTATTATATCAGATGAATAGTTACACAACGATTTCTATCTTGCAGCCGTCAATAGTTTGACTTTCGAAAGAAGAAGACAAAGCATTGTGTAGCTATACAGACGCTTATAATAAATATGAAGAGCGTGTTTATTTGTTTGAAGGCGCTAATGCCTCGGATGTGAAAAAAAAATAATTCACATATATTCAAAAAGAGCTAGTGTATTCTTCGTAAAAAAGGGACAAAAATAGCTCTTTAATCCCTAGGGACTAAAAGTGATTTGAATTTGGAATGTAAAAGTTCCAATCACCAAAGAGATCAATCACGAACATTGTATGAACAAGTAACAGACTGTATGATAATGTAAAAGACAGGCGAGCAAATTAAAAAAAAAAAAGTTTGTGAAAAAATTAAAAACGCGCGAAAAGCATTCTGCCTTCGTTCGTAATTGTTTACTCAAAATATGTGAATAAATAAACGTACTATTCGTATTCATAAGTTGCACTTACTTATTTTTCATAGAGGGTGATAAAAAGTAGTTTCCACCTCGGGAGCAATACAATTTTAAGCTCGAGTGACGTACACACGGCTACACATCAAGCTATACAATTCCAGTTTTAGCTGACCTCGTATTGTATAGGTTTTTCGTACAATCAGAAGTCAGCTTATACTGGTTATGTATAGCTTGATGTGTAGCCGTGCGTACAAGAAATAATCTCGCCTTCAAAATACTTGTTTACTCCCTTGGCAAACAATCTATTATTTTGCATTTGATATCCCAATTCTTGAGGAAGGCTATTTAACATCACGCTAGGACCTTTAGGAACCGAGCATAAAAGAAAAAAAAGTCAGAAAACACTGAGCGAAAACGAACAATAGCGCGGGCAGGCGATGCGATGCGAAGGGGTGAGTCGGGGGAACAAGACATTTCACGCGAACGAAGTCGCGGGCAGAAGTTAGTTTCATTTAAAGACTTGTAGAAACTCACCTTAGTAACATAATTATCGGTATTAAGCTTGGCATCCCTGGTGATAGCCGACAACAAGGCAGCCGCGATGTCCACGAAGCGCGCGATGGTGAGCGGCCGGATCAGCGCCACGCCCGGCCCCGCCCCGCCCCGCGCCGCCAGCGCCTCGCCCACGCGTGCGCATGCGCCGCGCTGCCACGCCACCGCGGCGACGGGCCTGCGGGGATTTATACCACTCAACTGTGGGACATAGCACCACCTATTCAATTATGTATGGAGAAACTCTCGACTCGAGACCTTGCTCCAACTAATTTCCATTTTTATTCGGAATTTGGATAACTTTTTACAGGGGAAAATTTTCAAATCCAACTAGGCAGTGAATAACGCTTCTAAAGAGTTCATCCATTCCCGTCGCCAGGATTTTTATAGCAGAGCCATCAACGAACTTCCACTAAAATGACAAAAGTACATCTTCACGAATGACCACTACTTTGATTAAAAAATACAACATTTTACATTTTTTTATTTATTTAAACTGGCAATTTCATAGGTAAGGACCTAATAATATCAACCATGGAACAAAACTTACCTCTGATCTTTGATAGTAACAAAAGCCAAAGCTCTTTCAAGAGAAGTTTGCCAGCTGCGACTTGCACGATCTTCTGACGGGGTTCTCTGTGAACAGGAAAGAACATCATCGCACCCTTGCGTTCCGAGTTGCGCTGTAATCGATTTGGGCATGCTTATTCCCATTCCGAATTAACGTAAGCGCGATAACGATGTCCCGTGAATCGTCATAGATGACGTCATGACATCTTGCGATAAAGCCGACCATACCATATACCATAAAATAATATTATATTATATCACCATGAGCGCTGGCAAAAGTGACAGTGTGTTTTGTTTTGAGTTGCATCATATCTTGTAAACTGACCCACGTGGCATTTTCGATATCGTGCTTGTGGCTGACGGTCGTCGGAATGCAGCTCAAGACGATTTTTCGTCAGTAATTAATCACAGGGTCATATAATAACGATTCAACTGTTAAAAAGAATGATTGAGCCAGTGTAAAGTTCACTCATCCTCCATAGAAATGGGAGGATGAGTGAACGCTCCCAACAGATGGGTGTCGTGTTTGGTGGGCAACTGCCCGACGATTGATGTCGGGACGTTCCGACGTTATGTAGATGCTAGTTCCGCGGTAAACTTTGCTTGCGCGATGCAGGATATTGCGTAACGTAACTACGTATGTATGATGCCTAGTTTGCATGTGGCTGGCTGGTGTAAACAAATATAGGTCATTTACATCAAAGAAGTATTTTCTAGTTTTACTTATAAATAGTAAAGATACTTACAACAGGTGTAGTAGTTGGTCTCGAGGCATATTGACTGGAGCGCAGTGGTGTCATGGAGGACTGACCAAACCTCTCTCCTTGCTGGGAGCGTGACCTCTGTACAAGTATCTTACATTAGAATACTGCCTATAATCATATCAATACAATTGCTATGCTGTACTAAGTCTTATTACTTGGAACCAAAACATCTTCATCTGCCTAGCCTTTTCCTATGTTGGGGTTGGCTTCCAATCTAACAGGATGCAGCTAAATACCAGTAATTAACATGGAGCCTATCTGACCTCCACAACCCAGTGACTGAGTAAAAATTATACCTCTTGGTAAGACTGGTTGTCAGAATTTTCAGAGTTCTGACGACCCGTAATAACTGTCAAAGATCCACAAATGGCAGCTGGGACTAATGGCTTAACCTGCTTTCCAACCAAGACCCCTCCGTGCCTTGGAAATTCCAAGGCACGGAGGGATCTTGGTATGTAAAGATGGTCACTCATCCACAGACCAACCGCAGCAAGCATAGCTTAATCTGACTGATAGAACCTTGCGGCTGTTATTACTTAGCCACAAGCTCCTCTTACCTGGAATCAAAACATAACTGGCAAAATCTGGAATATGCATGTTATACTGTACCACAGATAAAATAATACTAGCATAGCTGTGCTAAGCTGCATATGCTTACATAGTTAACTAAGGGAGAGGAGGGCCAAAGGAGATGGATGGATTGTGTGAGGAATGCTATGAAAGAGAAGGGTGTGAATGATAGCGTGACGGTTGACAGGGGAGGATGGAACAAGAAAACATGGAACAAGGGCAGGAATATGATGATGATAGTCAGTACACGTCTTTATAAGAAACTTTTGTTTGGTGATACTACCTTATGTACCTATACATAGTTTTATACTTATGAGTACTAAGAGACTGGGAATTTAAGTACCACTAGGTAAAAAAAATTGAGGCAGGATGAAGGTTTAAATTTAATCACATGTTAATTGTTTTCATAGAAACGGGCACGGTTTATCATAAAAAAAACAGCACAAACTTACTCCATTCAGAGGTATCTTGGTAGCAGAAGCTTCCCTGCTCAGCCTGCCACCTCCAAACGTTCCTCTGGCAGGCTCTGCACTGCTGGAGCGGTGTCCCACAGCGCTAGGCCGCCGTGCCTCAGTGGAGAGGCGGTCCGTGGAGCCTGGCCGACGGGGCTTCGGAAGCAACGATCTGCCTTCTAGTCTGGGATTTATTGAACGGTATAGGTACGTAGTTAAGATCCTCAGAATCAAGTTTATATTAGTGCTACATCGTATTAATGAATATTTTTTGGCTAGATAATAAATAAAAGGGTCACACACTAGTGAAACTAAATAAAAGCGAAATTCTATTACATTAGTTTTAAGGTACCTGGATTTCCGCAGCGCACTGGATTGACCAGGAACATATCTATTTGGATTCATTCTTGGAGAAGTATAACGCAAAAGGAAGAAACAACAAGAAAGAATTACAATTTAATTCACTTTTTAATCAAAACAATGAAACAAATTCAACAATTTTTCGTTTGAGTTTGAAATTCAAAATCTGTCAGAAATCAAAACTACGACCACAGATAATAGAACGTCCAAAACGATGCGTTCATGAAAATCATGAATAACATTAGGCATGGTACACACAAAAGGCTTCTTCTTATTAATTCCTAAGACTTATTATTTATTTCATTGTGTAAAAAAAAATCTGCTTCTAACACCAGCTGTGGGAATGTTGGGTCCAATAAACATAGTTTCATAAAATTGGTCCAATTAGTAGGTATGTTATAAGTACTCATCACATCTGAAAATAAATTTAAAATTACAGTCACCTTTAGATCTTTTGCAGTCTTTCGCCAAGGAAAACAATATATTGATAAATTCTATAAAACAGCCAATGGACTTTAAACGCATAAATTATTGTCAATCAACTATTTTACATAAGTACCCTTATTTTCTATTACATGTCTTAAAACATCGTCCAAATTTCGATATTTAGCGTTAATGATATGGCTGGCTTGCGGACTAATATGGTTTATGACAGGAAAATGTTGACTGAGCATCAGAAGGCATTGCGGTGGATTGGATTGTATTTGAAACTTTATTTTCCTTATCTGAAACATACATAAAAAAAAAAAAAAAACAAAAAAAATAAATGTCTCAACCAATCAGTACCTAATAGATTTACGGCATGAAAAAGGTAATTTATTTTGCAGTAAATGTGGTACAAACACTGACCTCTATTAAACAAGTTGTTTAAGGGGCCGGCGGAGTATGTGTAGTTCATACAAACGTAATAATTTACCAAAATAATTTGTAAATCAGACATATTCTTAATATAGTGTGTATTTATTCCGATTGGATTACAGAATATCTAGGATCCCAAATATATATATTTTGAATGGACACACACAAAAAGGTCTACAAAAGAGTCCGCGATGGTATATGTCTATCTCTTATGGATAACCCACAATAACCATTTTTTATCCTTTACTTATAACTTAATTACGAAAAAGCGATTTTAAGCAATATACAGCATTAATCCTTATACAATTAAGTACCTTAAATAAATTGTGCATGTAATATAGTTTAGTATGGCCCTTTATAGCATGTAATTTAAATGAATATTTTCGAAGATATTACAGATTTAAAATGCAGGGACATAGCGGGCGGCAAACTTAATTTTGCGGTTCGATCCCTAGACCCGATTACTGTACCAACCGCAAATAATAAGTTTGTCGATATGATAGTGTACGTAATGATGACCGCAGGTTATTTTATTACCGCGTAAAAAAATTATAACCCATGAATTTCCGACATCCACGCGGGCGAAGCCGCGGGCAGAAGCTAGTATTATTATAAAATTAATTAGTATGATACACAAGTTAATTTGAAACATGATTAGATGACCATGCCAGCGTGTCTTCGCTACTTACAATAATTTGAATTCACAGTCTGCCAATATTTAGGAGACGCTGTGAAGTTATTTAGTGGACGGCGAATAGAAAATCGTTAAAATAAACTTACTTCTTGACAAGAGTTGTTAACGATTATGATAAGAACATCTTCTTTGTAAATTCCTTTTATTTTATGATGCATGTTAAACGATTCCAAAATCTTTGTGTCCGCTGTTATTAAAAGTTGATCGTACTGAACGCGAAGGAATAATTTCGCTAACTTTGAATCGTATTTGGTCCAACTTCCTCTCCATAACATTAACTTATTAATCGGGGTCGCCCATGTGTCTGAAAACAAAGTAAAATTGTATAACCATTGCAAAACTAAAACAACTCACTTGTAATGTATTACTTGTATTGCTGTTCATTTTGTGTTATTATTTTATTAATTTGTTTTGACGAAGAGTTTCAATTCTCTTTGAGCTCCCGCCAACTTTGTTTTTTTTTTTTTTTGTCAGGCACAGATGTTAGACTTCTAAAGGCATGTCCCCACAAGGGCTGCGTGGCGTTAGGCTTGTAGGCTCCACCAAGGAGCTTACAGATAAAAGTGGAGGCAACACTATATACCTAAGTGAAGACTACTGTGGTCGGACACTCTCTTTTTCTCTTTCTTTACATACATAAGACAAAGAAAGCACGTATCACTGTCTCATTCTTGATGTGTATTTAGAAAGAGAGTGTCCGACCACAGTTGTCTTCACTTAGGTATTTAGAGTGTTGCCTCCATTTTTATCTATAAGCTTCTTGGACTCCACTACAATATTGACAGCTCACTTCACCTGAGTTAACACGGTGAGATTTTTACAGAATAGCACTACAGCTGACTAGTTAGGGAGTAGGGTTCTCACCGTCGTATCGGACTACTGTCGGACGGGCCGACGAACGGACGGACGGACTTAGGGGGTAGACCCCCAGCTCTGGCCTCGCTCACGTACACACTCACGAGGCTAAGCAGCGCGGCTTGGCTTCACGGAGCCACTCACACATAGTCGGACTTTTAATTAGTTGCAATAAAATGACAGCTTAAGGGGGAAGCGCTAAGGTAGCCCGCGAAATTCAAATTTTCTTACTTTTTCTGCAATTTGCTGGTCAGTATTAAGTTATACGTTGATTAAAATAAGATTCGCGGCCGTAACAAATATGTATTTACAGAATTATAATCATTACAATTAGTAATACAACTTGATATGTTAGTGTAATCCTAAAATGTCAAGATTTTATGAAATAGTCATTCGGTAGGATTACTTGGTCTTAGAGAGTTGTTGATGACTTTAATGATTATAATTCTGTAAATACATATTTGTTACGGCCGCGAATCATATTTTAATCAACGTAAAACTTAGTACTGGCCAGCAAATTGCAAAAAACTAAAAAAAAAAATGAATTTCGCGGGCTACCCTGGCGTTTTCACCTTAAGTGTTACTTATACGACTGAAATTAGCGTCTTTTTGTCTTTTCGCGGCCGTCAACCAAATCTTGTTTCTAGTACAGAATAGTGTAACAAACGAAACTTATTTGGCATACATAGCTCTAAACGCAGTCCGAAATGATGAATAAGAAGTGTCATTTTACTGCAGCTAATTAAAAGTCGGAGAATAGTGAGGACGCGCCATTATGGTGTAAGGTGTAGGCTTCGCTTTAGAAAGTTGCTAATCTAAATTTTAAACGCATCAAAAGTTTGACATTTCGTGTTGTTCGGAATTGGAAAACTCGTGCCCATTTCACTTACGTAGGGAATAAAATTAGGCATGATTTATCTTCCATCTCCTTTGTTGTACAGAATCTGCAGATAATTTTGTCTTTGTCTTTCTCAAACAAATGTTGGAATTGTTCAATAACGACATTTTTATCAGTGTATGACATATGACACTAATGGGCGCGTTCCGAATTGAGGACATAATCGATGTAATCGATTTGAGCGCGCTAAAACCCGTACCGAATTGGCGTGAGCGCGATAACGATGTCCCGTGAATCGTCATAGATGACGTCATGGCATGCGCCATCTTGCGATAACGCCGACCATGCCTCGTACGAATATCACCGTGAGCGCTGTCAAAAATGACAGTGTGTGTGTGTGTGATGATGAGGATGTGTCAGTGTGTGTTTTGTTTTGAGCTGCATCATATCTTTTTAATAACGTGGCGTTTACGAAATTGTGCTTCTGACTGACAGTCGCCACCTAAACAAAGAAAAGGAAGAAGCGTGTGGTGTTTATATGAAGAAATACTGCTGTAATATCTTTTTGACACCGAGTAAGCACTGTGAGCGCGCTAACGAGTGTTCCGAATTGTTGACAGCTCTCAGCTGTCATAATCGTGATATCCATTATGGAACGCATGTGAGACGATTTGAGTGCTGTGAGCGATATTGGCCAATTCGGAAGGCGGCCTATGACATTATTAATATTTTGGGAAAGTGACACCTACAAAAATAAAGATTTCAGGTTAAAGACTGTTTTCTCTACAGTTTTATGAAACTAAAAGTTCAGGATGTCGGCGGGAACTTACTATTTTGTGATCGTCGGGCACTCCGACAACCCAATATTTGAAATGGATTTCATTCCAGTCACGAAAGAACCAAAGGTATTCATCCCACTTTTATTTTGCATTTCTCCCTTAATTTCCCTTGTTTCTGTCCTCAGGAGTTGAGGAACCACTGTATTATTAATCCATACTTCGCTGTGCCTAGTTTGGTTGTCTCTATGAATATTATTATTACAGAAAGAAGACAACAGACATTTGAATCAGTTCATAGCTCATGCAGCATTAGACCTGGTCGACGAACATATGTGGAAGGTTACGAATACATACTTGAAATCAGTTGATAAGTTCAACCAGTGGTTTGTCTCTGCATTTGTAACTGCTAGCCAGGTAAGCATGAATCCTGAATACCCTTATTTTTAATGGAACTGCGTTGTTAAACTCCAACAGCCAGACCCACAAAAGACGTAAATACTGTACCAATGAAAATGAAGTACTGGTTACAAGCAGGTTGATGTTACTGCTGCCATCATTATCATCTTCATCTGGCAGTCATTAAGATTTTGTCCCGTAACAACAAAGCTTTAGTTGGTACTAATTAGCTCAACAAAATCTTTTCAAATATTTTCCAGATGAGATTCATAATGGTCCATGATGCCCGCAATGAGGACAGCATCAAGAATTTCTTCACAGATGTCTATGAAGCGTACATCAAGTTGATGCTGAACCCCTTTTACAAAGAGGACACACTTATCACATTGCCAGCTTTCGAGAAAAAGGTCCAGTTTCTAGGCAAGAAGTATTTAACATAAGCTAGTCTTAGTTTGTAGGGAATAAGATGTATTTATTGGAGCTAGGTAAATAATAAGTTAAAATGTTATGCATTGAACAAACAGTCCTAACAACACAAGCTTCAACAGAGTGCAGTGGTATGTATGAATGCAGTCATTAGAGTACTACAACATACATAAACCCACACCTTGTTTCCATGGGGGTAGGCTGAAACTACAGAATGCCACCTGGTACGATCCTCATATACTCCTTTTGCCTCATTATGTTCATAATGAATGAATCATGGGCAATCCAAATTCTGTGTAGAAGGCTGCAATATTTTTGGGAACCAAATAGTGAGAGAGAACATGCACGAAAGTTCCAAGAGCCTATATTCAGACTAGCCAAGACAAATGCAGTTATCTACTAGTTATTCATTAGCAGCTCCTGCACCATAATTGCATAACACTATCAATCTCAATCATTTTGAAGGATATTGCTAATCTATTGCTTCTGTTCAGAAAATTTGTCTGCTCAACAACATAAATAATGCAATGAATGTTGTTGAACTGTCAAAATGAAAGCCATTGCTACTGGTAGTGTGTTACATAATTACCCCTGTGATGTAAGGGAGGGTTTTCTGTTTATAACAGAACTAGCTTCTGTCCGCGACTTCATCCGCGTGAAACTTCTTCACCCTCTTAGGGGTAGAATATCGAAAAACCTTTTCTTAGTGGATACCTACTCTTCACAAAGAACACACCCTCCAAATTTCATGTCTCTAGGACCAGCAGATTAGGCTGTGCGTTGATATATCAATCAGTCAAGACTTTGAATTTTATATAAAATATGGATAGATAAGCTGGATGGTTATATTATGTTAATAATTTTCTAATGAAAGAGTATCATTTTAAAATAAAAGATGTAAATATTACTTATAATAAATTACTTTTATACCAATTTTAATAACATTTTATTTCAATTTCTGAAAATGTCTAATTGCTTGAATCATAATATTGAAATATTTAGTGTCTAAATCACATGTGGATGTGCAACTGGGATAGATTTATTAACTTATCGCAAAAACACATCATCTCCATCAGTCTCCAGACAACGCCCCCTAGAGGGCATTTGAGACTTTTGGGGGGGCAGTTGTCCCAGAGAAAATTATATAACCTATCTTACGACTACTTAATATATATTATTATATTATATTACATGTTTAAAAATAATCGTGGCAATAGCTGTTCCAGGTTTGCGACAGATGGTAAGTTAAACAAAACTGTGTGCTCTAGAAAAAAAAAAAAAACTCGAAAAGTGGGTAGTGGGCAAAATAAAGTTGAGAACCTATGATTTAGAAAAAGTAAAAAAATTAAATACTGTAAAGTGACCCATAACTCGTATAACAGTTATTATCAATGAAAGTGGATCAATTTTAATAAATCATGACTGTATTATTTTCCATTAGTAGATAATTCAATAAAATGCACATGATGTCTCAAATAAGAATATAAATTAAACACATGAAATGTTTACAAGCTGTCTCATAGAATAGAATATATTTTATTTTAAAACCTGAGTATACATCAAATAATATGTGCAAGTTCTTAAAATAACAGGTAGATCTGCATGTTTTGCCATTTATGGTGTGCAAGTGAACAAATGACATACAGGGACCTTATTTAGTACTTATTTCTAAGCAGACTGCAGCCAGCCTAAACTTACAAATTCATGAAGTGCTCATACACACCGACACCTCGACGACAGAGGCAAATGCATCCGTCGATAACGTGTCGCTCGTGTATTTGAGTATGGTGCTAAAATATACGAGCGCGGGCGTCATTTTGTCGACGGCAGCGGCCGACGCGTCAACAACTGCAGTTCCCTCTGTGGTCGACGCGTGTCACTCAGTAATCTCAGAAATTATTCTGAGATAGCAGTGTGGAGCAATTTCTTGAGAGAGCCTCATTTCTCTTTTGCCAAGCCTCAAGATACAGACTAATTGTCTAGTTGGGGCTCACTGGCAGTGGCAAATTACATGTAACCTAGCTAGGTTGAGTACCAACAGCTGTTGGTAATATTTTAAGCTACTTGTGTTGTCTCAACGTTAACCCTTGAACCTTCTTACTGTTTTACCTGGACAATAAAATATTTAGCGAAATCAAGGGAGGTTCACCAGCAGTGTCAGCTTGAAGACAGCATCTCAAGACTTGTCAATTATTTTTCGCGCACTGCGCCAAATGTTGAAAATCCAACAGGGTACTAACTCTCGAATATAGTTCCGATAGATCGACATTGGTCAAACGTCAGTTGGTTGAGTTAAACGTCAGGGATTGGCTAGACTCAGTGAGTCCAGCCAATCAATGACGTTTGACTGACAATTCCAATGTCGATCTATCGGAATTATATTCGAGAGTCAGTACCCAGTTTGTTTTGTTGACGCCCTGGGATGCGCTCTGTTGGATTCTCAATGCTCGGTTCAACATCGACCGTCGAAAATCCAGTGCACAATAAAATCCTGCCGCGATATTTTTACCTCTGTATATGCTTTTTTAAAACAAGCCTGTTTATGCAGAAATTACACCTGGGATTTTAACATAAATTGTGGATTTTCTGTAAGTGCAATTTGGTTTTGCCTTTACTTCAAAATATCCACAAGATAGTTGGTGGTAAATCACCAGGTCATATATTAATAGTCGGCGACGGTCTTCGCAGGATGGCTGGTAGCAGCTGGATGAGAGTTGCCGAAAATCGAGTTGAATGGCGTGCAATAGGAGAGGCCTATGTCCAGCAGTGGACTGCTATAGGCTGATGATGATGATGATGATGTATTAATAGTTATTACTCATAGCCTTAATTTTAACATTGTTATCTTAATTTTCAGTACAAATCAGGGAGGCCTAGGTCATCGTCTGGTACACTTCCAGTTGAAAAATCATCTGAAAAAAAGAGATAGATGTTATTGGAACAAGTAAAAACATACAAGGTGGCAGGGACATCTAAGCACAAACTGAAATCATGAATTCAGACCTTGCGAAGATATCAAACAAAAAATCTGCTGTTTCACAAACTCAAAGAATTTATTTGAATTTTCAAGGGGTCGGGTGGTCAGTCAGTCAGTCAGAAAGATGAAGCTAGTTGCACATTCCAAAGCGTAGTAGGTACCTATAGAGAAGAACGGGCAAGAAACTCCACGGACACTCTTTTAAATCACAAAATGTTACAAAGATAACAGAAAAGAGAAGAAGAATCTATGGTAACAGGTTGCATGTCAATATCTGTGCCACCCTGTATACCAAACTAAGTCAAACCATGCATAATATTGTGTTTTGCGCCATATTGTTTTAGGTAAAAGGGATGTTCAGGGTACATCTACTACTAAAGCCTACATAAAGGTTAAAGCTGTGTCAAGCTAACAGATAATTTGCCCAGTTAGAATAATGGTAGGCTACCCTTTACAAAAACCTTTCCTCTTTCCATCCTTTGCTCAAACTCTTTCCTAGGTCTACAGCCCATTTCAATCTAAAAAAGCCTATAGCCCATCTTAGTCTTAAAATTAAGCCTAAGTTGAGATTTCTAGTAATGTATTTAATTTCTGCCATGCTGCTTAACTTAAGTATTATTATTCTCAGCCTATATTAAAAGAGTTTGACTTTGTTATAACAATAATTATTATTATTTCACCTTTAAAGAATTCATCCTGGTATGAGCAGTTGAAATCAATGCTGTATTTCTTGGTAACTGGTGGAGGAGTGTTAGGTGGAGAGAATTGCTTCAAGATCTCAGGTTCTGGCACTGGCAGGTAGTCAAATAAGTCTCTGTGGTGATTGTCTGTGGCAAAAGGAAATTATGTGTTAAAACCTGTATTAATGGCTATGAGTACAATTATATCATCACTGGAAAGGAGAAAATGATAAAGCACCATTTGGGCCAAAATGAGTTATCTAATATATTGTTAAAAAATCCAGGGTCAGTGGGTCGTCTTCAGACCTGCCGTGGATCATCGGCCATATTGTCCTAAATTTTGTTTGACTTACCATACTTGTAAGAGGGTTTGGTGAACTCCACATCATCTCCACACAGTCCCTTATCATTATTCTCGTCGCTGTATATCATGGACCCAACATTGACAGCTCTTGGAGTGAATACATTCCTCACAGGAGTGTTTTTCAATGCTTTTCCCGTGTTAGAGAGAAAAGATTTCTTAGGCAGTTCAGACTTCTTTACCGGCTCGTTAGGCTTCACTGGGCCAGCAGACGCAATCTTGCCCATGTTTTCTGAAATTTTAACATAACAAATGGGGTAACTTTTACTGGTCTGTCAGGATCAGAGCCAGCACTAACTATATCCTAAAGATACCATGAATAGAAATAAAAGTTCTTACCGATATTCGACAGCGGTTGGCGCGAAACATTTTTCACAACCTGCCTGGTAAGGTGGTCGCCGAAAATATCGAACAGTGACTCGGCCATGTCTTCAGGGATACAAATTTCAATCTAATTCAATAACAAAACTCGATTTTTTTCGATAATCAGTGTAATATTGAAATTTGAAATCGCACAAACAAATACAACAACCGTTGAACTGAACTTTTACGTACTCTTCTCTATCAAAAAAAGTACTCTGCTGTGTCTTTGACAATGCCAAAATTGCCAAACGGTTTTTGATTCTTTGAATAATTTATTTTTGTTTTTTTACCGACGTTTTAGCTGTCAAACATGTACTCAGCCTTTTGGCACGACGATCCCAACGATGCGACATGCAACGAGGTAACGATGCGAAGCACGTTTTACATTTTCTGAACGAAAATTAGTGACATTAGTGTGTCAACACGTCAAAATAATCATTTATTTTATTTTGTTCTACTATTAACTTATCTGTGATTTTGTTAACTTGCTACTAATATCTTATCTGTGATTTTGTTTGACAATCACTTCAAAACAAACTCATGCGTATTTATTTTATTTTATTGAATCAGATTTCGTAGTCTATAGATGGTCTATAGGTATAAGTTAAGTTCCAAACAGATAAAATGTCTGAAGATAAGTCTTCCAAGACGAATGGGGTTGGGTCTGACCCCATGCAACGTCTGGCTTCGTTTAAACCACCCCGCGACCTTACCTTAGGCGGAATAAAAACTAATAAAAAAGTATTCACACCGAATTTAAACGTGTCCAGGAATAAAAATAAAGGGTAATTATGTACATTTTGTTTATTGTTTACGCCTTTGTCGATTTGGATTTCTTATACTCAGTAATATTTTGTTCAATAAACAAGGCGAAATAGTAGGATTCTACAGCTTTTATTGGCCTTGGGAAACTTTGGTAAGCCCCTAAGCCCTAGAATAAAATGTACTTTCAGATAACCGAGCTGGTTTTCATAATGTTATATTTTTCATATTCCATTTACCTTACATTTTGCATAAGTTATTATTTTGTTGGCTTTTCTGCTATCAAACCGATTTCATTCAGACCTGTTGCAGTCAGCAGAGTATTTTTATCACCTGAAGCATAACACTTGTTTGGTGTTGAGGCATAAGCTGTCCTTTCTCTGTAAAACGTTTTTGTTACATTTACTTATCTAGTTGTACACCTGGGTCTTAAGATTCCTGACGAATTAATATTTTGGTAAATACGGTAAGAACGCCCTTATAGAACTTCCACTTTTTACCTTTTATTACTTTTTTATTTTTTTTTTATTTTATCTTGCGATCAGTCTTCCAGACTATAAGCAGATGAGATGACTCCGTCGGCGTGTGAGGCACCACTCCCATTGGAGTTTGCCCTATCTTTTCAAGTCACTCTTCGGACTGACTGTTCTGGTCGAAGATGTCCCGCCGCTTTTTTAATCGGCGGATGCTTTCGGGAATAGTAAGCTGCCCCGCAAGCCTATTCGGATGCTTAAGCAGTCGGCATTTGTAGTTGTCTCCATGTGTATTTATCTCCTCGTTGACCATCGGAATATTGAGAATTTCATGGATCTCTGTTGTCTTGACAAACCATGGTGCGTTGGATATTTGTTTAAGGATGTAATTTTGTGCCCTTTGCACTTTCATTTTGTTGGAGGTGCTGGCTGATCCCCAAAGTTGGATGCCATAGGTCCAGATTGGCTTTATTATGGTTTTGTATACGAGGAGTTTGTTGTCTATGGCTAGTTTTGAGTTTCTTCCCAGTAGCCAGAATAGGCCTCTGTATTTCAGATTCATTTCCTCTCTTTTTGTTTCGACATGTTTCCTCCATGTAAGCCTTCGGTCAAGATGCATGCCCAGATACTTCACTGACTCATAGTGTGGGAGTTGGCTACCGTTTAGGGTGATCGGGTCACAATCTTTTTTACGGAGTGTAAATGTGACATGCACGGATTTGGATACGCTGGCGGCAATTCTCCATTTGGTGAGCCATTCTTCAGTTTCGTTTAAACTGGTTTGCAAATTGCGAGATGCTTGTATTGGACATTTGTGCGAAGCAAGTAGGGCAGTGTCATCCGCGAAAGTTGCAATCGTGATTTCGGGAGTTTGTGGCAAGTCGGAAGTAAACAGGGTGTACAGTACGGGTCCAATAACCGAGCCCTGTGGTACTCCTGCGGATATTTTGTGGAATCTCGAGGTGGATTGGTTTTCTCTTACTTGAAATATTCTGTTGGTAATGTAGGATTTTAGTACTCCAAAAATGTATGTGGTAATAGGGTTTTTATTTTGAATAACAATCCTTTGTACCAGACTCTGTCGAAGGCTTGTTGTATGTCGAGAAAAGCAGCCGAGCAGTACTCTTTTTTCTCAAAGGATTTCCTGATCGTCCTGCTCACTCTATGCACTTGCTCTATGGTAGCATGCTCTTTCCGAAATCCAAACTGGTGATCTGGGACAATGGACTTTTCTTTGAGGATGTGTAGCATTCTATGTAGTAGGGACTTTTCGTAAAGCTTAGACATTATCGGTAAGAGACTGATTGGTCTATATGAGGTGACATCGTGTATGGGTTTACCAGGTTTATGGATCATTATTATTTGTGATACCTTCCATATATCTGGGAAGTAGCCTACGCGTTGAATGGCATTGAAAAGTATAGTCAGGTACACGAGTCCCTTACGAGGCAATTCTTGAAGTACTTTTTTGTCGATAAGATCATAGCCCGGGGCCTTTTTGTTTTCCATTGAGTTTATATTCCTTTGAATCTCTTTAGGTGTTACCAATTTCAAGGGTAGATCCAGTTGAAGATCTTGGTTGAGGACAAGGTCGATGTCAGATTCATCCGCGTTTGGTCTCGGGCTATTAGGCTTAAATACATTGCTAAGATGGTTCGCAAATGCATCAGCTTTGTCCTGTTCAGTTTTTATCCAAGTTCCATTATGGTTCCGAAGCGGTGGTTTGTGGTGCAAGGGTCGATCTAGGTTTTTACAGGCCCTCCATAATGAGTAGTCAGTTATTTTCGTTGCTGAGAGACCTTCCAAATACGAATCTAAAGCGGCACCATCCGCTTCAATTATGAGAGTTTTTAGCTCTATAATAGCTTTGTTTAATTCTGTTTTGTCATTTGGATGCCTACTTGTGTGCCATATTCGCCGTAGTCTTCTTTTTTCCATGATTTTTGTCCGTATTGTTTCCGAATATACTTTGTTTTGGTGTGAACGTTCTTTGTCTTCTGGTGTTGACCTCCAACAACTTTCCTGGATTACCGAGGTTATATTTCTAGCAGCTACGTCGATGTCCAACTCAGTTTTCAATGGTATTTTGAGGTTGATTCCATCTTCGACCAATTCGCGAAATGAATACCAATCTGTGAGCCTGTTATATAATTTGGGTTTTTTTTCTATGTTTAGGACCGTGGTGCCAATCGTCAGTATTACCGGGACATGATTAGAGTTAGAATCCAGGCTTGTCTCTACACGGTGAACAAGTCTGGATAACCCCTTTACAATGAAAAAATCTATGACATCCGGCAGTTTGTTTGGGTCTGTGGGCCAGTTTGTTGGGTCTGTTGTTGAGATTGTCCTGAGATGGTTTTTGTCTATACTCTTTTTCAGCTCTCTGCCTCTTGTATTAGTTAGTCTGGAGGCCCAGTGAACATTTTTTGCGTTCCAGTCACCTCCAGCTATAAAGCGGGTGCCTAGAGTGTTAAAATACTCATTATATTGTTCTTCTTTTAGTTTGTGCTTAGGAGGGCAATAAATTGCGGATACATTAAATGTACCATTTCGATCTTCTATTGCAACGGTTGCTGCTTGTATGTACTCAGTTTTGAAATGAGGTTGTTCATAGTGTCTTATATTAGACTTCACTACTATGGCCGCTCCAGCGTGTGCAGTCCCGTCTGGGTGATCTGTGCAGTAGATGTTGTAGTTCTGTATTTTAACATTGCTGTTTGCGGTTGTATGAGATTCTGGCACTAGTAGTATATCTATGTTGTGGGTGTGTAATAGGACTTCTATCTCTACTTTATTTGGTGATAGTCCCGCTGGGTTCCACGTTGCTATCTTGAGGGAAGTCATTTTGACATCTTAGAGACAAGGGTCGTTATGAGATTGATTAACAGGCTCATTTGTTGTAGGATTAGATCAAATTTTTCTGCTTGTTTTAAAAGCATGTTTTCTATGCTTTGTGATTTGCTTTTTGTGGGAACACTCTCATCTTCGGAGGTTTTGTCGGCTTTCGTTGCTTCAGCATATGGCTTACGCGTGTAGCTTGGTCCTGGCCCTGTGTCAGTTGGAAGGGTTGTAGGCGTGGATCTGGTCCATTTTTTTGGAAGGAATGGGTAGTTTTTCTTTAGTGGCTGGGCCCTGTCATCAGCATCTGGTTTTGGGTTTTCTCTGGCCTTAATGTGTGGTTGTATGTTTGACTTTCTTGCTAATATTTCTCTGTATACTTCGCACCCTTTGAAATTTGCTGGATGAGCGCCTTGACACAGAGCACATTTTGCTGGGGTGTTTCGATCCTTCTTTGGGCATTCTGATGTTTTGTGTGATTGTGCGCACTTCACGCACCGGAAGGGCCTCATACAGTAGTTTTTAGAGTGTCCATACTGCTGGCATCTTTGACATTGCACTACTGAGGTTCGTTTTCGTGGGTCTTCTATAGTTACAGACTGATGGTGTATGTATTTAATACCTTTTATAGCCTTGTTGTTGGGACTTAGTTGGAGGTTGACGAAGAATGTAGATGTTGGTTTCTTTTCTGGGCCATACTTTACATTTATTATCTCCCCAATCACAGTATTTCCTGTCTCTTCCAGGGTTTCTTTTATCACGCTGGCTGGTGTAGTATGATGCAGGTTCCTTATTACTATTCTACAGGGTCGCTTATCCTTCCTGTTAAATGTATGTCCAATAAGTCCTCTTTGTCTTACGATTTCTATTGTGGTTTTGTAGACCTCTACACTGGCGCAATTAATTCGTAGTTGGTTCTGATTAACCTTTTATTACTTGAAGTCACAAATGTGGTTAGAATGCATATCAACATTTAAAAATGAGTTAACCTTTTAACCACCCGACTTCATATCAGTTTTCGTGCCAAAGCGCCCAAAAAAAAAAAAACAAAAAAAAACCTGATACAATACATTTTATCTATGGAGGTTCCATAGCTTCGCCTTCGAAGAGTTTTGATATAAAAACTCTTGACATGTTAAACTTGTACCTACCTAGATAATGAGCGAATGATGTGTTCTCCTATAATTGGAAGCACACCCACACACTTGTAGTTGTTACTGTTTATGATAAGATGCATGTAATTGTGTAGTGTCTGTTGGCGATCCAAGAAATAAATGCTGATTTATTATAACTTCAATAAGCCTAATAACCTAAGTAAACTAATCAAAGTTTTTCATGAAAAAATTCCAGCCCATTAAAACCACAACTGAATCAGAGAAAAGATGACAAAGACAGAAAGGAGAGAAGAAATGACAGAAACAAGAACTTCAGAAATGGACCCAACATTATTAAATCCAGTGGAGTGTTCTCAGAAGGTAATCTAATTAAAAGTCATTTCTAAGGGGGTGGAGTCCTCATTTCATAGAAAGAAGGCTTTATTTACTTTAATATTGTGCCACTGCTGTGCAGGGCATAATACTTCAGGGAGCAGAAGCTCCAAAACCTGAAGGACAATTCTCTTAATTTTAAGAATGTTCACAGTCTGATCTCAATCTCAATCTGTCAAAATTACCTCTAATTTCCCTTCATTTTTGACAAGATTTTGAATGTTTTATATTACGAGAACTTTCCTTCTGATCCCAACATCACCCTTTTACTACCAGACATACTGCATCGTACCATCCACACTTGCTTGATATCCTGACCATGACCTGACCTGACCACATTTATTATGCGCACAGCCAAAGTGTAGAACTCTCTGCTGGCGTCTGTGTTCCCTTCCACGTTTAACCGGTCTGCCTTCAAAGCAAGAGTGAACTGGCATCTTCTGGGCATGCTTGTTCCATCATAGATCTCATCCATCGCTTTCGGTCAGGCATGATCAATGTCAAGAACAGGCCCTTTCAGCAATAAATATAAAAAAGGGCAAACTTCTCTTCTTATAGGTACAGAGAAGGGACAAGTATTAAACACCATGCTTGCTCATACTTTAGGGTCCATTTCAGACTTTTTTTTTCTGAGTTTTGAGCCTGCACCACAAGGGCCTTAACTTTTGTGGAACATGTCGCATGCTTAATGGAATACTGTCTTAACTCAAAACAGACGATTTTTGGGAAAGCGCAAAGAAGATATCGCTATGAGGACTTATCCTACTTGTTGACGCATAAAATTAAAACTGATTGGATTTGATTAGATTAATTAATCATGAATGCTTGAATTTTGAACGTATGATTAACTATTGATGAGATCTGAGTAAAAAAAAATCCGGAAATGATTCTGACCTATCTACTAATGGGTCTCTGTTCCATTAAGCATGCGATGTATCTCTGTAGCACCCAAGGCATTTATCCCTGCTACCACAGCATTCCTAAACATAATTACACATAAACACATACACACAATGTTTTCTTTCTTTCTTTTTGTGTGTAACCTTACTAGCAGCGCCCCGCGGTTTCACTCGCCAAGTGTCGATCCCGTTGGAATGTCGGGATAAAAAGTACTCTATGTCCTATACCGGGATTCAAACTATTTCTATACCAAATTTCATCTAAATAGGCTCAGCGGTTTAAGCGTGAAGAGGTAACAGACAGACAAACACACTTTCGCATTTATAATATTAAGTATGGATATTTTTCCTTCCATAATCTATTTACCAGCACTCAGAGCAATTCCAAAATACAATTTCCTTCAGTTAATTTGCCAACCACACATTCCAGGCCTTGGCAGTGCTGAGCGACACTCATCTCGGGCGTCATACGGCAGCAGAGACTCAGAGAGAGATACTGTACAGGCTATGCAGAAGCCCACCATTAGAGTTAAAGATGTTATCAAGGTAAGATAGAGTATTTGGAATTCTGGAGCAGTATTAATGCAGGATACTGTCAGACAAACAAACAGCCATCTTCACGGCACATACATGGAAATATGTCCAAAGCAGCCTCATGTCTCAAATAGTGCCGTTCTTGAAGATCGAATATTGGGTAGGTAACCTATCTACCTTTTTATTTATAATATAAATGCTTGCCCCTATAACATTTGGCGTAACGCGGTGTCCTACACACCTGCTCACTCCTTCATTAATACAGCCGAGATGTTATATTAACGTGCTGATTTCTCATCTTCAGATCGACAGAGAACTAGAAGAGCAAAAGATAAATTCAGTGCTCAACGATGGCAGCAACATGGCGGATGAAGACAGCAATGAAGACTTCAAGCGCGTGCAGGAGAGGGATGCGCCCATCAAACTGCCCATGGATGACGGTGGTACGTACTCTTTGCAATGTTCTAAATGTTTTGTTAGCATGGTTAGTTAGGAAACTCTTTAGAGCGCACCAAATTAAGGAAAACAATCAAATTATTTTTTCTGTTGGCAGTCTTGTCGCAATCATCGATTGCAGCATGGTTGTGTGCAATTTAGGAGAATTTGTTAGAGTATCTTTGCATTGAGCGTAGATCCAGCGTATGCGTTGACTTCGCGTAAATGTTCATATTATGTTTACTACACTGCGCTAGCGCTGCGTAGACATGATTGTATAACAAATACGCCGCATGACGCGGCGTTAGCGTGGCGTTTGCGCAGCATATACGTTCGATGTGTAGACAATGTGTGAGAGTTAATATAGTTGAAATTTAGTAAGTAATTTGGTTTATTGAGAATATTAATAATACAATTTTTTTCTATGAATCTTTAAGTTCCATTTTTCAGGACCCTTTTACTATGTCTATTAGAATCATCGTTATCGTGTAAGTCTAACGTTGAATGGTGTTATTTATAGGCTGGAACAAAGTAAAGCCCACTGTGAAGGTTAAACAAGAGGTGATCGTCAAGCGTGAGCCGGAGGATAACGACTGCGGTATACATTTATTGTTGTAATGTCCTGAGTTACGCGGTTATTTAATTTTTTGATCCTAGATTTTCCCACCTTTACTTATTTTTTACTTTTATTTATATTGTTCTTGGGATATATTCTTTCAGTGTACCCTTACTTGCATCACATAAGTCATATTCCTCGTAACTCTAGACCTTACTCTACTACATTCGCAGCTCTGCATCGCCGTGCGAACTGTTTCCATCGGCTAAAGGAGCGGCTACATTGTCAGCGGATATAATTCGTTCCTATGGCCCTTTCGATGCATTTCTTGTGTATTCGGAATCGGTGTTTGTTAATAAATATGGTTGTTTGGTTTGTGTACCGTTTGACTGGATAAGAATATCTCCCTTTATTAAGAAACGCAGAGTACCTAAAGTTATGCAAATCTTAAACCTCGAAATTTTAAAATGAAAACTTCTTTACGCGCACTTTTCGCTCTTTCTAAACAGTGAACCAAACTGAACCGCCACGCTCGGTAACGCTGAATCACTCGGCTCCAGTCGTAATTATTTTATTTGTATGGTGTGGTCCTAAGCACACACCAATTTTTTTTCGGTTAATCTGAGGGTATATATTGTAACGCGATGGTTGTAATGGTCAAATGTAAGCCATAAATGTAATGAAATTAAGAAGACCTGAGCCCAATATGTACTGTGGCTAGGACAAAATTATAAAAAAATGTGTGTTCTCCTATAAAAATATACAAATAAAACAATAAAAGAATTTCGGGCGCCTTGGAGATTGCACACTACGTTTTAAATAAACAAAACTTGCCAGATAGAATCACTTCGGAGAGTCAGACCTTTAATCTGCCGGAGGTAGCTGTAAACAAAGTTAATGAAACGAAGGAAATAACCTTGTTAATACCTTGTTTATTTTGCCAGTAGCTTAGGTAAACTAGCCTTAGAATTATTACTTATTATTTTAAGACTATTATTATTATTGTTGCTATTATTATTATTATTATTTTAAGATTATTATTATTGTTGCTATTATTATTATTATTATTGCATCTTGCGAGTTAGGTAAAAAGAGATAATTTAAATGAAAACCCTGGAATTCAGCGTCAAGACGTGTGTGTCCAATAAGAAAGTACTCCTAGTAGAAGAAAGGACGTTCTGTATAAGAAAGTACTCCTAGTAGAAGAAAGCCGTTCTGTATAAGAAAGTATGCCTAGTAGAAGAAAGCCGTTCTGTATAAGAAAGTACGCCTAGTAGAAGAAAGCCGTTCTGTATAAGAAAGTACTCCTAGTAGAAGAAAGCCGTTCTGTATAAGAAAGTACTCCTAGTAGAAGAAAGCCGTTCTGTATAAGAAAGTACTCCTAGTAGAAGAAAGCCGTTCTGTATAAGAAAGTACTCCTAGTAGAAGAAAGCCGTTCTGTATAAGAAAGTACGCCTAGTAGAAGAAAGCCGTTCTGTATAAGAAAGTACTCCTAGTAGAAGAAAGCCGTTCTGTATAAGAAAGTACTCCTAGTAGAAGAAAGCCGTTCTGTATAAGAAAGTACTCCTAGTAGAAGAAAGCCGTTCTGTATAAGAAAGTACTCCTAGTAGAAGAAAGCCGTTCTGTATAAGAAAGTACGCCTAGTAGAAGAAAGCCGTTCTGTATAAGAAAGTACTCCTAGTAGAAGAAAGGACGTTCTGTATAAGAAAGTACTCCTAGTAGAAGAAAGCCGTTCTGTATAAGAAAGTATGCCTAGTAGAAGAAAGCCGTTCTGTATAAGAAAGTACGCCTAGTAGAAGAAAGCCGTTCTGTATAAGAAAGTACTCCTAGTAGAAGAAAGCCGTTCTGTATAAGAAAGTACTCCTAGTAGAAGAAAGCCGTTCTGTATAAGAAAGTACTCCTAGTAGAAGAAAGCCGTTCTGTATAAGAAAGTACTCCTAGTAGAAGAAAGCCGTTCTGTATAAGAAAGTACGCCTAGTAGAAGAAAGCCGTTCTGTATAAGAAAGTACTCCTAGTAGAAGAAAGCCGTTCTGTATAAGAAAGTACTCCTAGTAGAAGAAAGCCGTTCTGTATAAGAAAGTACTCCTAGTAGAAGAAAGCCGTTCTGTATAAGAAAGTACTCCTAGTAGAAGAAAGCCGTTCTGTATAAGAAAGTACGCCTAGTAGAAGAAAGCCGTTCTGTATAAGAAAGTACTCCTAGTAGAAGAAAGCCGTTCTGTATAAGAAAGTACTCCTAGTAGAAGAAAGGACGCCTTAATTCGGCTGGAACAAGATTAAAGTAGATTAAAATGTGAATTGTAGTTTCTTAAGTATGGCGCGTGGTGGTTCACAAAAATTAACTCACCATCCTTTCTACAAAAATAAAAATTCTCCCTGGGTGCGCCACAAAATTTAGACGGGCGAATAATCACCCTAGGGGAATTCCAGCTACAGCCTGAAACAATAATTTTGAAGAGTAACGAACACGCGTTATGTACGTGGACCAATCAAAGCCAAAAGAAATGAAATCTTACCAAATAAATTGAGGATCACTGCCTCGACACCTCCTTCAGGGTGTAGTAATGACCTACGGCATCGATAGGCCGAGGTTTGCCGGGATTCCACAGGATGGAATCAAATAATCCAGAACATCATGTGTCTTCCACGAAGTAAGGTCGCAAAAGTGCCGGATGTCAAATTGACAGCTGGGGACTCAACCACCACAGACAACCAATGACAGCAAAAATAACGTTCCGAAATTGAATAATTTGCGAGAAGCTATGTAACGATATAAAACTCGTTACAATATGTTATGGGCCAAGTGATTAATGCGGGCAGTATTCATAATGCCCAGGCAGTATGAATAATGCCCAGTCATAGGCCAAGTGATTAATTACAATCTAAACTCACCTTTTTATCACATTGCCCGGGCATTATGAATATGGCTACATGATGATCGGGCAATGTGATTAATAGGTACATTTTTACGTGGTGCGCTGCGGTGCGGGGCCGGAAACAAACACTTGACGCGCGCTAACCAATCAGAGACCGAAACGGGGCAGCGCGGGGCTGTTAGACGTAGTCGACGGAGCCCCGCTTCGCGGGGTATTTCTGTGAAAAGGGTTTAAAGTAACCTAACCTAACCTCGGGGTGCCCTTCGCTCGCTTTGCTCGCTCACTTGAGCCGCCATCATCCCCTTCGAACCTATCCTGTCCGAGTCGCGGTGCCCCAAGAACATGCTTTACATCACTCTGCCCAATAGGCACTGGGCATTATTCATAATGCCCGGGCAATGTGATTACATTGCCTGCTCTTATTGGGCATTATTCATATTGCCCGGGCATTATAAATAATGCCCGATTAATCACTTAGCCCATGACATATATACCTACTGGTTGTAACTGTACTCTGCGTTTATATAAAAGGGGGGACATGAAATGAAATTATTTTCTCATCTCGTCTGAAAAGAAATTCAGTAAAAAAAAAAAAAACACCGACCTGTGTCAGTCATATTATTTATTTAACATAACCATGATTTTGTGCCATCAGATCCAGTTAAACGGTAAACAGAAAGAACTGATATTTTAAACAAAAATAATTGAAAACTTTGTTTGATATTAAACCTTGATTTTGGTTTAAAATATCGTAATGTATTAAATAATATTGTACGCTTTTACAGCATATTAAGCTTAAGAATATTAAAATACATTTAATGAAGGGCCATTAACTCATCATAATCATTTTATTTTAGGGTTTGGCAACTTATTCCTGGTTTATGCAGATAAGCGTAAAAAAACATTTTGCTTGGGTCTTATCATCATGCGTCCACAATTCTTTACTTGAGCCTTAATTTTGTTTATGACTACTCTTGTTTTTAAATCGAAACCAGAGTCCAAACTATTGTTTGAGTCTTAAAAAATAAAAAATGTTACATATTATTGTATTTTTGAACGAGAGTAGATCTACAAAATAAATGGTGGGAAAAAATGTATGGTGTCAAAAAAGGCAATATGATATATTATCTAAGCAAATTCAATCAATCATTTGGAAAAAAAAATATTGATAGATTGATGAATTCAGTCAATATTTCGACTGCCGAGCTGCTTATGCTTGTGGGGAATATGTGAAATGTTTTTTGTATTTTGGTGGTAGCTTATTCACATATCGGCTATTTATTTCACATATTCACATATTAGCTAGTGTATTAACTGGAGTTTCCTTGCAGTGTTGGCCGAGGCGGAGCAGCAGGCGCGCCCTGATGTTAAAGAGGTGTTTGAAGATACAGACGTCGTCAATCTACTGCGGAGTGATCAACCCACACTCATATTACTACAGGTATCTGATTGCTCATTGAGCGCAGAACAGACGATTTCCTCTTGACTTTTGAAGATTGAAAGTACATATCTTTTATCGTATGCTGCACCGTTGACGTCATCACGTCAACGCCGGCTGTCGCTGAAAACCAGCGCTGGGGCTCTGTCTCGTATAGGTTCTTAGCATTATGCTGAGCGATGGCCGTTTTGCGTGGATGTGACGCATGTTTTTCCCCCAAATCCTTCCAGGCATCCTGTTTTTGACCAACTTCTCCCCCCACGCCCCCCCCCCCCCCCTGTGCCACAGCTTGCTGCTCCCCCAGACTCGCGTGTGGTGTCCCAGCAGTCACTGCATGCGGATGACGTGACCCGCCCAATCACATTTCAGCTGGGCAGCTTCTCTGCTTAAGTCTAGGATTCCCGCTTTGGACAAAAGAGTATATTAATTAATAAATAAATATTATCACAACTAAACTTGTCAATTCTCTGTAGGGGCCGTCCTTATTGTGTTGTTTATCGGGCTAGTGTCCGCTACTCGTCCACTGCCACGCGCGTATTTGAGTCCTTATAAAGGATTGTCGACTCTGGTCATTGCGGCCGTAATATGTATCACGTGTGGAAACCGGAATGTCCTAGAACTAAAAATTCGACACCGACATGTGACATCTACCAACCCGCACTGGGCCCGCGTGGTGGATTACAGCATTCTCCCTCTCATTGAGAGGAGGCCTGTCGCCCAGCAGTGGGAACATTATAGGTGGATTTTATGGGTTCATAAAAAGGAATACTAAGACTGGTCATTACGGCCGTAATGTGGCGTCACCGTATTCTTAAGAAACGTAGGTTCTTTAGCAATACATAAACTAATTAAAGTTTATAATCGCAGTTACCAGATTCGCTGCCCGGCCGCGGCGGTAAAGTGGAAGATGACATGCCTCGACGCAAGATCAATGACGAACCTTCCACCTCCGGCGGCGAAGAAAAGGTGGAGAAACCAGTAAGTATGGTTGGCTATTAGTGCCCGGGAAACTGCTAAAATGAAAGTTTCCCTAAAATCATAATTTGAAGTAAATACCTGATCACTGGGTCAGCCGGGTGAAAGTATTACAAACTTTAGTTTTTGTTTTCAATGTTATTTTAATATTAGGTACTTGCCGAATAGCCGATATCCATAAAAAACGTCTTTAAGATTCGTCAGCTAATAAAAAAGAAAAAAAAAAGACTAACCTGTTTAGGGGCTTCGTTGCAGTCGGTCAGAAAGGCCGTACAGTGTTCAAAATAATACCCCTTTTTAAATAATTTAGGCGACACTGTACGTAATAAAAAAATCTATTGGAGTATTACACGACAAACAATAATTGTACTGTTTATCGTGTACATGTAAGGCGTCGATCTCTAAACATTGAAACTAGCTTCCAGAAAGTACAAAAATGGGGATAAAATCGTCTAAAACTTCACAAAAGATTTAATAAAAATCATAGCCATATTTGTCAGGTGTGGGGTTCGAACCCACGCTCCCTCTCGGGAACCAGAGCTTAAATCTGGCGCCTTAGACCACTCGGCCAACCTGACATGTTTGATGATGACGAAATAGCAGTACCATAGCCAGTAGTGATTCATACATGCATGAAATAATTGTGAAATCGTTTAAGCATGACGCACTGTGAAATTATGATGATCGTTAACGTTTTATTACAACAAAATCTTTCTCCTTGCTAGCGCGCAGTGGCTGAGCAATAAATCACACTGAACGTATTAAAAAAAATTACGAGAATTGCCGCTCAGGTCTGGGGGCCTAAAATGGCCACTTTGGCAGAATCATAAAATAATTCATATCACGCAATTTCATCTGTATGACAGTTTTGTATGGAGATTCGTAAAATGCTATAGGTACATCTCTGCCTAAACCTTCAGGGATATATAGGTGTTAAACTTTCATACAGATGAATTGCGTGATATGAATTGTTTTATGATTCTGCCAAAGTGGCCTTTTTAGGCCCCGTGGGTGTTTGTGAATCTACCTACTGTATTTGTGTCCCTACCTCCTTGTGATTTTTTTACACATAGACAAGTCGCTTCATTGGGAGAATAGTGGCGAGTAGTGTCTGCCTTAGGTTAGAGCCTGAGCTCGATTCCCGGGTCAAGGTATTGGGCATTTCAGTATACCTACTCAATCCTTACAATAGTGAAGAACTGAATCAGAAAGATCTAATGCAGTCCTTACACAGTGTTTTTTTTTCTCTTTATTTATTTGGGACAGCAACCATTTAGTTAGAGGTTTTTTTATTTAATCATTGATTTTGCTTAATTTTAAAATCACAGTGTGGTATTAATTATTCTCGTTGCCATAAGGTTGTTGTCAGAGTTAATATAACTGTACATGTACAATGGTGCATGGGTCTTATGGCCCTTGGAAGACATTGACTGTGGGGCGACATTTGTAAAATTATTATTATTAAAAGCCTGTGATGTCCCACTGCAGGGCAAAAGGCCTCCCTAGTCTCTTTTGTGAAAATATTATAAAAAAACAAGACACAACTACACCTTTAGCTGTGTAATTTAATTAAGCTACATTATTTTTTATTTACTAGCAGCGCTTCGCGGTTTTCCCGCATAAGTGTCGATCCCGTGGGAATATCGGGACTCAAACTATCCTATGTCCTTTCCCGGGACTCTAAAGTATCTCTATACCAAACATCTAAATCGGTTCCACGGTTTTAGCGTGAAGAGGTAATAGACAGACAGACACATTTTCGCATTTATAATATTTAGTATTGATTGCAGGTAGACAACAGATGTCGTTTGTCAGATTTAGAAGAAGGTCGCATCGGGAAGCTGTTGGTGCATCGCTCTGGACGAGTCAGCTTATCTCTCGGTGATACTATGTTTGAAGTAAGTGTCCTTAGTCTTCCCATGTTTGTATCAGGGAGTTTGTTGTGTCGCTTCTTCACCAGGAGAGAGGAGAGGAGATAAGAAGACTCCTTTATTATTGAAGACAAATATTAAAACATCAGGCCTCTCTTCCCCGAATGGGTAGGCAGAGGAGTATAGGGGACAGAGGACAACATAACAACAGCAACCATATTTTTAGCTTGTTATGTTTAAGTCCCGTTAAAAATCCCCAAATCCAGACTCAGGTTCTTCCTATTGAGAAAACCTAAAAAAACTGCTCTATTTGGCGATAGTACTCAGGAATGCCAGCAATCATGCGACCACTTTACCAACGATGCACTCTCGTACGTGGCTTGTGTCTACACATGAGAAAAAAGAAGATGAATTGCGCATTTGGACCAAACCATTTCCGCGCGACTTTTTCTGTGCCTAGAGCCTCGTCCCCACTAGGAACATTTGTCGAGCGACATGTGTCCCCGGAGACATCGGGCGACGTCGGACGACATCGCCGCGACATTGTTGAAACTGTTCCTTGTCGCACAGTCGATGAAGAGTAGAGGTTCGACTCAACTGATGTGGACGGAGACAAGACATCGGTGCACGTGGGGTGATGTAGGGCGACATCGCCCGATGTCTCCGGGGACACATGTCGCTCCACAAATGTTCCTAACGGGGACGAGGCTTTAGGATAACATAGAGCCGAATCGTAACGTAAATTAAAAACTCCATCGATCACAAATGATGACGTAATCACGACAAAATTTTGGCAGCCAAGCCTTAGTTTATGCAGAGTTTCGACTGTAATTTACCATACAGGACTGTAAGGTATTTTTCCTCCTTCCTTAAAATAATGGTAAAATGTTAGAATTAATCCTAATTGTATTTTTTTTATCCCAGGTCTGCATGGGCACGAAGGCAGCATTCCACCAGGAAGTAATGTCGGTGGGCACGGACGACGCGTCGCGCTCCGCCAGCCTGGTGGCCCTCGGAGCCCTGCAGCACAAGCTCAACCTCGTGCCCAACTGGGAGACCATGTTCCAAGACATGTCTGTATAGTGTACTCAGAATAAATGGTGAAAAATTTAGAAATTAGTTTCTTTTTTTTACCCTAGATCCTAAAGACTAAACAAGCGAACGTATTTTATTTAACACTAGCTGCGCCCGGTTTCACCCGTATACGTCTCGATCCCTTAGAAATATCGGAATAAAAAGTATCCCAATGTTCTAATCCAGGTCATGGTCTACTCACGTCCCAAATTTAATCCAAATCCGTTTCAGCTTAAAAGCGTAACAAACATACAAAAAATCGAATCTAAAACAGCTATTGCCACAACTATTTGGAACATATAATATTATATAGTCGTAAGAGATAGTATAAATATTATTTTCTCTGGGTCTTCTACTGCCCCCTTGAAAGTCTCAAATGCTCACGAAGGGGCATTATCGCCCACTTTGAGAGAACCTATGGATTGAAGTATCATTAGATTTGTCTTGACTGTGCAAGTGACACTCGTTTAAACCAATATCTGACACAATTTTATGGGTAACTTAATGATAAATGGTGGATTATTGCAGTCTTGTTTGTTTTTGACTGATGAAGCCATTTGCACTGCGAGTACCACTTAACTTTGTGGACATAGGCTCTAAGATAGGGAAGAACACAGAGTACTTTTTGATAGTGGGGAAGAATATAATGTTTATGGTAGGAGCGGGGGAGATGCTGACAACAGAAAAGATGGATGGATTGTTTGAGGGACGAAACAGGAGTGAATGACAGTGCAACAGCTGACAGAGGCGAATGAAAGAGGAAATCCTTTTATGTTTACCTCAAGTATTATGGAACAAGGGCAGGCAGAAGAGTATACTAATTTTATTATTGTCTTCTCTTGTTCTTGTCTATCATAAATGACTTGGGACCATGAGGTAATCGCTTTTACCAAAACTACAGAAAGCTAGTGAAAACAGACACAAATTCATACATAATATTAACATTTATTGTACCTAAATTATTTACAAAACAAAGTATTCTGTTATTTCTAAGCAGTAGCACTGGCAGCCTTATCTTCCTTTGCTTTAGTTATCTGTGTATCTCTGCCCTCATATGTGTTGCCTTTGAGGTCTATGGCAAAGTTGTAGTCTACGGGGTTCGCCAGAGCATGGTCTATGGCTGCTTCAAGGGTCTCTGGTGTTATGAATGTTGCACTTAGTTCCTGAAAAAAATATTGATGTTTGTGTAATTTTCATAATCTGATTATATAAAGATTATGAGAATAGAGGGGTTAAAGGAATGTTGAATATTATATAACTGAATATAGTGAATTAATGACCTTATATACAACACACATACAGTATGAAAAAATAATCTTAGAAGTTTATAATATCAATCTGTTGTAAAATATCATTGGTCAGTGCAAATGAGCCTATTTGAGGAAAAGAAAAGGTTAAAAAAGATTTGTTGATGATATTGTATAATGACTGAATGATTGATTACCTTCTGTAATTTGACTTCCTCGGAAGCTATCGCGATCCTCTCCTTCAGCTTGCGATCGTGTGCCTCCATCCTCTTCAGGGCGTACTCCTCAAGAGCAACCACCTCAACTTTCCTTCTCTCCTCACGTTCCACGGCGACCTGCGAGTTCCACTTTTCGTTCAGCTCCACGCACCGAGCCCATTCCTCGGCCTCCAGGCGTTGAGACATCTCCGAACTAGCACTCTCTCTCGTTGACTTCTCTTTGATCATCTCTTCGTGGTAGAACCTCCTTATAGAGCGCATCTGAGTCTTGTAGTTATTGTGCAGACGTAGAAGCTCTAAACGCTCTTCTTCAGAAACAACGGGACGTTTTGGTATACGATAGATTTTACTTTTTGCGACTGGTAGCCATCGAGGTTTTCTGTGTGCCTCCGCGCATTGTACTAGCATGGGCCAGGTACGCTTTAGTAAAGAATTCTGAGATAACATTATTTTTTATTTACTTTCCCGTTTTTGTGATAATTTGTTTACAGAATGTAACTTTTTTAGAAACAGCCACCTAACCTCAATCAGAATCTTCTTCATTTGACGTTTGACAAGTTTGACAATTTGTCAAATGTCAGTTTTGTCGTCAGTTGCCAAGATTATGGAAATACACGCGTTCATAATTTATTTAATTTGTAGTCAGTAATCTTTTTAAAGTTTCTAAACTAACAACCGTTTATCTCGAATAAAACAAAACAAAATTCCATGGCCCATGGACTTATAATTTGTATTCTACTTCTCTGTCCACGGATGGTCTACGGTATTCTAAGTCCTGTAAGTCCATGCAAAATTCAGACAGACACTGGTCAAAACTATTTCAATTATTCTAGTGCTATGGTCTCAGCCATTGAGATAGGAGAAGCATGGAGACGCCTTATTCTACTATAGAAATAATAGTTATTATCTATCATAGCGACACACATGTCAAAAAGCGTCCTGTTTCTTTTTAACTAATCAAGAGCTTCATAATATGAAAAGAGAGACATCTAAATGTGTGTCAAGTAATAAATTTGGCAACACTTTTGTGTGACGTTACATCATATAGACTAAGCGTGACGGGCCGCCATGTTAAGTACCGAGTTTTATGAATGGTTTTGTGGTAGATGTGCTGTCAAACGGTTGATTGCTCAAAATATTTTTATTGTTTTCGAGAGTAATACGTGTAGAAACAAGGTGTATTGGTGTCCATTAATAGGAAAATCATGCCCTCGTGTTGTATAAAACAGTGGTGTGTGAAAAGAAACAAAAAAACCCTACGAAAGGCGGCCATCTTTAGTGCCCGATTTGTGTAGGTATACAAGCTAATTTTGTATAGTCGGACTTTTAATTAGCTGCAGTAAAATAACAACTTAAAAAAGAGATGCCAATTTCAATCATCTAAGTAACAACTTAGATGACTGAAATTGGCATCTTTTTTTTTTCGCAGCCATCATCTTATTCTTGTTTTTCTAGTACAGAATAGTGTAACAAACGAAACTTGTTTGACGGGCATATCTCTAAACGCAGTCTGAAATGAGTTGTTAAGAAGTGTAATTTTACTGCAGCTTATTAAAAGTCAGAGTTTCGATATGCCCAGTCCGTAGGTTTATTTAGTCATTGGTCCCAGCCAATGACTAAATAATCCTATGGACTGAGCATACCTACAAAATACATACAAATACACAAATCGGGCACCAAAGATGGCCGCCTTTCGTAGGGTTCTTTTTGTTTTTTCTCGCACTATACTGTTTTATACAACACGAGGGCATGATTTTCCTATTAATGGACACAAAACACCTACGAGTAGTTTCTAGACGTATTTCTCTCGAAAATTTTGAACAGACGACCGTTTGACAGCACATCTACCACAAAACCATTCATAAAACTCGGCACTCAACATGGCGGCCCGTCACGCATAGACATGATATTGACGTCACACAAAAGTGTTGCCTTTAGTACTTAACAAATATTTAGGTGTCTCTCTTTTCATATGCAGCTCTTGATTAGTTAAAAAGAAACAGAACGCTTTTTGACATGTGTTTGTCGATATGATAGGTATTTGTATTACTATTATTTATATACACACATCAAAAGTGTCTAGGGATCAACATATATTTTTGCAATAACTTTTCTCCTGATTGATATTAATTAAAATTTTCTTTAAGGATTCATCAAATAAAGTGTTTTCGTTTGTCACAGTAACGATAAACCAAGTCACCTTTGCATTAATAAAGAAATTTGCCATTTTCCTAATAAAGGGATTTTTGACATTTGAACCACTAACACAAAAGTTCGAAAAAAAGACTGAAATAACAGTTTTCTTTAAAATTTTATTGGGTAACTTAAACAATTAATAATCCGTGTTTCTACCGCGAACACTAACAACACAAGAACATCGGTTTGGCATACTCAAAATGAGTTCATCCAAATCACGCTGTGGAATGGCCGCCCATGTTCGTTGCAACAACAAAAAAAGGTCTTCTTGCGACTGGATACCCTCCATATTCGGCAGAGCTCTTCTCTGTAGCATATCCCATGCATGCTCAATCGGGTTCAAGTCTGGCGACTGAGCAGGCCAGGGCAGGACATTGATGTTAGCTGCGGCGAGAGTCTGTCTTACAACTCTTGCGGTGTGCGGTCGTGCATTATCATGCATTAACTGAAATAAGGGACCGATTTGCACTTGTAGAGGAACGATGACGTCTGATACAATCGTCTCAGCATAAATTTGAGCGTTGAGGTTGCCTCTGATCCAAATCAACTCAGTTCTTCCGCCGATCCAAATACCCGCCCATACCATGATGGTTCCACCACTATAAGGATGGACTTCCTGGCAGGATTTTAATCGCTGTTGGCGTCCAGGGGTTCTCCAGTGTCGTATACGTCTTGTATCCGGTCTCATACCAAAACGAGACTCATCAGAAAAGCACACGAAACGCCATTGTTCTTCTGCCCAATTTCTGTGTTCAAGAGCCCATTGATATCGAATCCTACGATTGTGCATTGCTATAGGTGGTACCCGTAGCGGTCTTCGGGAATGAAGGTTCACTTCATGCAAACGGTTTCTGACTGTTTGGTCGCTAATTAAGTTCCCTGAAGAGTGATGAAGCCTCACGGCTAACATCATGGCGGTTATTGTTGGAGCTTTTCGAGTTAAGATTTGAATGTATCGGTCTTGTCTCCGTGTGGTGCAGCGATACCGTCCTCCATGGCGCTCAGCCACGGTACCAGTGCTTCGGTAACGTGTCCAAAGTCGACTGATGACACTCTGACTTGTATTCAGAGCTAAAGCCACAGTACGTTGCCGGGAACCAGCTTCTATCATTCCCACGGCTCTGAGCATTTCTTCCCTGCTTAAATGACGTCGCCGCTCCATAATAACGTTGGTTTTAATCAGTAGTAGGGAAACAGTAGCACTAATAATGTCTTCAATGCGTTGTATGTTTTTATAGGGAAAATATTGACAGCTGATTTTCATCTTTTACTCGAATTTGATTCACAGTTCCTGATTCAAATTATGAAATGCACCAAAAAGGATCCATATAAATTTATAAAATCATACATTTATTACAAAGCCACATCTCAATCTCAAGAAATCCGCATAAAAATGCTTGATCCCTAGACACTTTTGATGTGTGTATTAGAATAGGGCATCTCCATGTTTCTCCTATCTCAATGGTCCCAGCAAACAGGCCCTTAAAAGAAATCTACTCTGTGGTATTGTTCCCATTAGGGTAATAATATTCTGTGTATTGGTCAGTCAAAACCACAGACTACTTAGAGTACATATGTCAAAACAATGTCAAAGTTGTCGAAGTGGGCCGTGAGCCGGGTTTCACTGTTTATTTATTAAAAAATCAATGATATTATTAACTTGAGTTGAGTATTATAATGATAAAAATATCTGCTTTGAACGAAGAATCGGAGGAGGACAGCGGATCCGAAGAAGAAGTGACAAGGGAGGCGTCAGAACAGATAGCGTTGCAACAATACGCGAATGCACTTGAGCTTCAAAGAAAAGGTAATCTAAAAGATGCCACTCAGTTACTTAAGGACCTTCTCGATACAGAACTACTATATGATGTTAAAAAACCGGCGCAAGGGGAGAAAGTACAAGGTCCTTTGTTTAATTTAAAGTATTTATCGTATAAAAATCTGGCGACTATGTTAACTGGATCGGAAGAAGTTGATGCGGCTATTGAGGCGTATTGTGCGGCTGCAGATTTAGATGACTCTGACGTCACTCTGTGGCACCGCCTGGGACAGCTCTGTATGCGCGTCAAACGCTATGAAATGGCACTCCATGCTTTCCAACGCGGCGCGGACCTCAATCCTCGACACTGGCCCTGCCTTGACAAGATCGTTACACTGCTCCTCGGTCTAGACTACAAAGAGGAATGTATTTCAACCATACATGATGCACTACAATTAGACCCTGGATACTTGCGGGGCCTTGCTTACAGAAAACATATATTTACAGTCTATCCTTATATAAGAGACTTTATGGAATATCTTAATCCCATTTACAAATGGAATGAAAAAGAAGATGAACCATTTGATGAGGAAAAAGCTGAGAAACTGATTAAAGAAGCAGATGAGATTAATGAAATATTTCTTGAGCAACAGAGAGCTGAGCAATTTAAATATGTATTGCCTGAATTAAAGTTGATTAAACCTATTACCAATCTAAGCTGGAGCTCAGTTGGGGACTCACTTGTTCACATGCACCACCATATGTCAGAGCATTACTATAGTCATGCCTGCAAAATCGAAATTATTTATGAGAAAGAAGATAAAGAAGTAACTATGGAGGTGTGTGAGGAGCCCAAAGAAGTAGAACTAGAAGAAAACAAGATTGAAGAACCTGTTCCAGAAACTGAAAACAATGCAGAAAATGTGTCAGAGAATGAAAACAATGATTTATCAGACAAGGACAAAGCAGCAACTGACACAGAGAAGATTGAGAGTGATGTTGAAATGGTTGCAGAAACTGCAGAGGCACCTGACAGCAAAGCAGCTAAGAAAGGTCCAGTTAGAAGGAGAGGTAGTGCACTCAGCTTTCTAGAAGTTTGGGCATGGTGCACTAAGAGAAGATCTGGACGAAAGAAACAAATTGGCAAACAAGAACAAGATGATAACATCTATGAGACTCTGCGCAAAATGGTGCCTGTTTCTTTAGTGCCAGAAATGGTTGAGAAGAAAGAAATTCAAGCAAGAGAGACATCTCCGGACACATCAGACCTTGATAAACTATTTGATGAGAAGGAAAAACTGGAACGAAAAGAGTATTTTGGATCAGAAGATGAACAATTAGATGTTAAGAATTTCATTAATCAGTATACAGAAAACAAAAGAGATATAATTGATATGTTAAAAGATTACCTGAATATTTTAGCGGTTAAGTGGAGAGAGAAATGGCCACAGGGCCTCCCAGAGGTATTCATTGAAGCTAACAAATGCTATCTCAATCATATTGATGTCCCGACATCCACCAGTGACAATGATGAGGAGCTGCTACATTATACCACAGTCAACATCCTTGTAGAAGAGTTTTCAGTAAATGAGAAATTTAACACATCTCTAACAGATGACAAGCAGAAACACGATTTAAGTGTGATTGAAACAATCGGCATCACTTTGAGCTCGAAGCCTCATATTTTCGAAAGCACAGAGTGCTTAGAACTGACATTACGGTATCTGTGGGTAAAACTCCACATTCAATTGTTAAACAAAGTCAATGAGGTTGCTTTAGACTGCTTGTACCAGCTTCAGTATGAGTTTGAAGCCATGGGAGACCACCATGATACATACAATTTAAATGTTGTCAACTTTACATTTAAACCAACAGTCAACGAGAATGAAGTTGTAGCTGGCATTACTTTCCTTGAGAGAAACAAGAAACTTTCCACTGTTATGGAGTCATATGAGAGAGGAAACTATGAAGAAGTGTTATCAATAGTAATTGATACTTTTGAACACTGCAAAACTATGGCTAGAAATGAAGAAGAGGTGTCTCTAGATTTTGCAGTTCATCTATCGGTTATATTAGACACTTACTGGGCTTTAGACAAGCCAGATGAATGCTTCAAATGGTCTCTGACCTGCTTACATGAAGCTCTAAAGCATTACTTTAGATTCACAACAGGATCTCAGGAATATGACAAGTGGACCCTTACAGTTGTTAAGATACTTTGTTGCATGGAACACATACTTACAACAGAAGGCCTGACATGTTTGGATACGGTGTCTCAAAAGGAACTGAGTCAGGGTCTAGAAGATCTGATCAGAGTAATTGGCCACCAAGTGGAGACAAATGCATCTGAAATGCCTTTTGGCACCGTCATCCCATGGATCATAGTGCATTACATATTGCAGAGAGAGGAGGATCAAGGGAGGGTTAGAGTAGAAAAGGAAAAAGTTTCATGCGATGAAGTTCCTAATCCTTTATTGGTTTTATTTATTGCACATGAACAGCTGGGCAAGAGAGGGTGGTGTTGTAAGTCTGAAGCAAAACTACTCTATTTCACTTTAGACACGGTGGTGCCGAGGCTGCGGTCGCCGTCATTGGCCAAGTGTCTAGATCAAGTAGTCCAGTATATGGAACAGTGTGTTTATTGCTTATTTGGGCATCCTGGAAGAAAAAATAAGTTAAAATATCTTGTGGATCATAACGTTACGCCATCTACTTTAGACTGGAAACGAGCGCAGCAGGTATATGAAATCTTTAGACCTCCGATGTTACCAGCTCTGGAAGGCAAGCTCCCCGGCATTACTGCTGATACTGAACAGTTGTTCCATAAAATACTTGCGCTGCTCCCTCCGGAATGTGACCCTCAGAAATATCTTCCAGAAATCAGCAAATACATTAAAGGGTTGGAAGAAAAATTGACTTATACTCCATCACTGTTACCATACAAAATGAAGGATATTTATTTTTTGCTGGGCGATTACTATTACAAAAAAGAAGAAATGAAGTTGGGTGTCAAGTTTAACATGCTAGATGTTGCTGTGAACAATGACAGAGTAGAATCGTGGGCAAGAATATCTTTAGCAAAAGCTGTAAATTTAGATACCATGCTTAGTTCTTGTAAGAACCTCATCAACCATGAAAGAGAATATTTGAATCCTGCTAAATCTGTGCTACGATGTTTTAAAAGAACGATGGACTTGGATCCCACACTCAGTCACATGTGGACGGAATATGGAATGTTCGCGTATACAGTCCAGTCATTTTGCTCTCGAGTACTAAAACAGGCGAGCGAATCGTTGAGTATGGAAGACTTCGAGTCATTGGAGAAACAAAAAGAAGGTATGCTAGATACGACTCACAAATGTTTCATGACTGTGCTAGTTGATCTAAATAGCAGTACGGAAGATGATGATTCGTGGCAGTTTTTCTATATGTTAGGCAAAGTGGGTGAGAAACGCAACAAGCCACCATCTGTATACTTAGATTATTACATGAAAGCCGTGAAAAGTTTAAAGGAAAACGATGCGACGTATCCTCTGAAAATTAATTACAACACACCAACCCATCTGTGCATAGAAGTGTTAGAGGTTCACTATCGAATTCATGCATCTATTTTAAAATACATAGAACAGCATGAAAACAAACCTATACCTGCCTCAGTGGGCAAGGTTTTCTCAACGTGCATTGAAGAGTGGAAGAAAGGTCCTTTTACTAGAAAACCTAAAAAAGATGGTGCAGCAGACTTAGAAACGAACACAGAGCCGAAACCTGCTGAACCAGTTCACCCGGCCAACATTCTCAAGCGATCCATCAGTGACGCCGGTGAAGAGGAGTCCCATGAAGCCAAGCGATTGAAGATGGAAGCCGCGGCAGCTAAGATCAGGAGGTCCGCCTCCTACGACACGGAGAGAACGCCTAAAGAACCAATTGTGCAGGGTACAGAACTGATTGACGCAAAACTCGCTGCGAGCGCAGAAGAAAATAAACAAGAAATCGTTGTTATAGACGAAAAGTCGCCACAACCAACACTGCCGTCACCCCCACCGCCACTAGAACCTGTTAAAGAAAAAACACCAGAAGTAGAAAAGCCTCCGGAAGAGAAAAACGACAAAACGGATGCTGAGAAAAAAGAAGACAGTTCAAGTTCGTCTTCCTCATCATCGTCAGATTCCAGTTCCAGTGAGTCCTCATCAGACAGCAGCAGCGACTCCAGTAGTGACAGCGACACATCCAAGTCCTCGAACGACTCTAAACCTCTCACAGATGACGAAATTATGAAGATCGTATCAGACTGTCTTGACGCGCTAGAAGACTGCGCGAGCCGGTTCCCTCCACACTATAAAGCCATATACAGGCTTGCTCACTATCACTTTTATTATAAAAAAGGTAAAGACATCGAGAGATGCCGAGATCTCATGTTATCCAATTTCACGTCAAGAGCGGGCCAGAAACTAGGAGGACTATTCAGCGAAAAGAAACCTTCCAACTTTTTCAACAACATATGGAAAATACGTTCACAAGAAGTGGACAGACCAGGCAGCTTTATTTTCCACATGAATCGCTCTGTCCTTCTCACTTTGGAGATATTGAAAGAGATAGACGATCACAAAACTCTTTTGGACCTGAGCTTGCAATTGCAGAGAACACCTGATCCTGACAAGAAGTACCTCCGTGACTCTGACCGAGAGGAGCTGGCTCAGCAAGCATTCTCGCTTTGCGTTCAGTCTCTAAAAGGACAACTGACCAAGTTCAGCCAGCAACCTGATTTGAAGAGCAATGAGGTGGAGCGGCAAGCGCTAAACAGTTTAATGTTGGATATTTACAGAGCGTACCAGAAGGTTCAGAAACAACCGAACTCGAAACAATTCACGAACTTACTAATCGAGGGTTACAAGCTAGTTACGAGTGAACCCATCGCTGAAAATAGTAATCTAGTCGACATCAGTATGAAATACTGTCAGAGGTTGATTCAAAAACTGAAGCATGAAGCGACGATGGCGAGCTTGGATAAAAGTCAGAACGCGCAAAAGAAACAAGCTGCTAAAGCTGCTGTTGCTGAGACTGTGAAGGCGACTAGTTCCACTGTGACGAGTTTGCCGAAGCCGGAGCAGAAGGCGCCACAGCCTTCGACATCGACGGCAGCGACTTCAAGTTTACCGAAAATGTCGGCTCATGACATGGCGGCCGCTTTCCAGAGCTTTATGCCGATACTGAACGATCCCGTACAGCAGGCTGCAGCCGCTCTGTCATTATCTTACCTTTCTAATATAAACGCTCTAGCTTATGGTCCGTCATTGCAGACCGCGTTGCAGAGTACTCTGCAGAATTCATTCCAGGCTGAATTCTACCGTCAGTTCTTAGGACAGAGCTTCTCGTCGTCGTTCATGCCGCCCGCTAAGAAGCAGAAGCGCGGTCCGAAGCCTGGTTCGGTGCGACCTCCAGCGAACCCTCAGATGAAGGCTTCGAAATCTTTCACTGCACCAACAATGCCTCCAGTAAGCAAGGCTGCGCCTACGACCGTGAGCGCGCTTCAGAAGTCCAATTCGACTCCCTTAACTCCGAGTATGGGTACGGTGCTTCAGAACCTGCCTGCCTCGATGACTGCCAACTTGTCCTCGTTCGGAGCGGTGCACTCGACGTCACACTCGGCACACACCACATCACACTCTTCGCACACAACGTCACACTCGTCGCATACGACGTCACACTCGTCCCACACGACGTCACACTCGTCGCACACGACGTCACACTCGTCGCACACGACGTCACACTCGTCGCACACGATGCCTGCGCAGGCGCACATGTCGACAGCGTCGACTATGAGCGCGGCCATCCATACAAAGCCTCCGATGCCGCACCAACAAGTCAGCCCCGGGAAGACGTTGCAAGAGAAGCTGGCAGAACGGCAGAAACACCTCCCGATATCAAAGAGCCATGAGATCAACGCTTCCATCAGTAAGCTGCCATCGTCGCTGACCATCACCAAGACCTCGGTGCCAAAGCAAGGGATGAAGAAGCCCGACGCTAAGAAACAATTGCCTTTCACGGAGAGACCCAAACCTATCACTACAGATGAAGTTATAGTACTAGATGATGATTAAATTATCATAATTTAAAAAAAAAAAAATGTAGAAATTACGCTAAAATGTATATCATGGACTTATGTATAACTTTAGATTCAATAAATGAAATACAATCAGATAAACGTATTTTAATGTATTTCTTATAAATATTAATTATTTTACTATTTACAAAATAATGTAATTATACCAAAAAAATTTAATAGTCGTTACATTATTTTACATTGCTCACAATATGCTTTATTATTTAATATCAGTGATCTTAAGGAATCATTTTGAGGGTTTGCCAAAATCAGTACAAATGCTATAATTTAGTTTTTACCATACAAAATCTAATTGATTCCTCTTTGAAAAGCAACCACTGAATACACATATTGAAATTAGTGGCAAGGACATCGCCGCGCAGACTGTAACTACGAATTCAGTACGTGACCCCTCTAGAGCTCCAGCTGTATTATGTACACTTTCCTATGATCCACAATAAAGATGAATTGAATTGAAGAGTAGACATTTTTCGTCAGTTATAAAAAAAAATCCTTTACATAGAAGTGTAATACCTACGCGGTCAAAATGTACTGAACAATTTTATTTTTAGCTAGCGGCCCGCCCTAGCTTCGCACGGTTCGCAAGTTATTTTTCGAATCTTTCATACAAATCTTGTCCTGGTAATACCGACGCCAACAGAAAAAAAAAATAGGGGCAGTCATTGACATTGCTGCGACTTTGTTTTTATACTATATAATGATAGCCGACGAAAAATCTCAACGCAGGGGAGTTCAGAATCATGTACTGAGTTTATGGTAACGGGTTGTGCGTCGATGTGCCTACCACCTTGTTTTATTTTAACTTCGTGTGACATGACTATGTCGACACTATTATTACAAGGTGGTTATTTAGACATCCATCCGGTTGATTAATTATTTAACAATCTCAATCACACAAGATTCTCATACAAAGAGATATATACGCGTATTCAGTGTTGTATTGTCTCCTATTCCTGTCATTCCTCACCTTAACATTACGATACTACAGTACATTTTATGTTACACCGCAAAAAACTGCATCACTTGTAAAGTTAAATAGGACTCATTTTCAACTCTATAGTAAAAGTGCGCAGTGCTGCACACCCTCACTCTATTTCAAGTTAAACAAATATCAACTTTATTTCAATGACAATTAAGTTGATTTCAGAGTGACTAGCACTATTGAAAAAGTTATAAAAATGGTTGAAGTTGTAGCGGAAACTGAACTTTATTGTGTAGGAATTAAAGTTATTTTTCCATTAATTCATATTTGTTTACATTTTTGGCAAATAAATCGTGAAAGCAGATTATTTTAGTTGTGATTTAATTTATTATCAACTAGCTGGCCCGCCTGTGACTTCGTTTGCGTGCATGCCGGAAAACAAATTGGATTTCATGGGTTTTTTTGCGCGGTACCCTAATTCGTTTTCTAAAATAAAACTACCTCGCCTCCTTTTAACATGAGCTTTCTGCCAGTGAAAGTCCCGTCAAAATCAGTCGAGCCGTTTCGGAGATTAGCTGACACAAACAGTTTTTTTTTTTTAAATACTTAAGTGCCGTATTCACTTTCATATGCATTTAGTAAAAAGCTGTTATTTTTTTGACATTAGAAACATACACTTCAATTTTATTTATTTGTATAAATTGCATAGATTTATAAATGAAAACTGCTCATGCATTTAGCTGCTCAGTTTAAGTATGTATGTGCTGACTATAAAGGCCGGGAACTTTAGCTCGGTTTTAGATAAACCTTGCGTTAATTGACATCATCATCATCATCTGCCTAGCCTTTTCCCAACTATGTTGAGGTCAGCTTCCATTCTAACCGAACACAGCTGAATACCAGTTTTTTTTTGTTTTTACATGTAGCAACTGCCTGTCTGGTTTCCACAACCCAGTTATAGGATACAGGTGATCTTTTCCACTAAATGTAAGTACTTTATTGTCTTAGTCAGTGTTTGCAATCCTTACCTGATGAAAAACTAACTACTTACTACTTAACACTATTTTTTGAAAAAAAAAAAAAACTAGGTTTTAAAGTACTTATCTAGGATCCTTGTCTCGGACCTTTGGAAGGCGTACGAGGGGCCGAAGCCAACTCGCAGAGGCCGGTTAAAACGCTTTTAATGAAATGAGGCACCAACCGACGATTATCCCTATACGCACTATGCAAGTGCATCTAAGGACAACCCGCGGTTGGTGTAGGACTGTTGCAGGATATGGAAACAAATATATTGGATTATGGGTTTGGATTGCTAAAGTGAACTGGTTATTTAGGAGTAATTATTTATTATTGTGTTGCAATAAAGTTGAAAATTGTTTGGCCAAGAAAACCGCATTACTGCGCTTCGACAGTTCTGCGCCGGCCCGACCAAAGCACTACAATTTCATAAGAAATCTTCTCCTACCCTCATTAACAAGTGATGCAAATGTTTTCTAGATCAGTGCAGTATCCTCATCATGTAGAAGGACATGAGCATTTCGCTGAGGTTCCAGCCCATGAGGATGGTGAAGAGGTAGGTCAGCACGAGGATCGGCAGCGGGAGCAGAAACACGCGCCCGTTGTGGAGCATCGGGAGATCTGTACGACAAGAGAAAACGGGGATAAAACAAATGCTAGTCGTGTTCGCAAACAATGGGTTCCATACTACCACAACTATTATATTATTTACTAGCAGCGCCCCGCGTTTTCACCTGCATAAGTTTCGATCCCGTGGGAATATCGGGATAAAAATCCTACGTCCTTTTCCGAGACTCAAACTATTTCTATACCTAATTTCATCTAAATCGGTTCAGCGGTTTAAGCGTGAAGAGGTAACAGACGGACAGACACACTTTCGCATTTATAATATTACAGACAGACAGAGTTACTTTCGAATTTATAATATTAGTATGGATTACACAGGGGGGCAGGGACATCGACGCACAACCTGTTCCCATGGATTCAGATTCGTTGAAAGGAAGACTTATAATAAAAATGGAACCTGGCACACCTACTGTCGCGCCATTTGATTTTTTTTCTAAACGGCTCATGAAATAATATATCAAACACTGTAAAATATACAGTGGTCGGCCTTATTGCGTTCTGCGATCTCTTCCAGGCAACCTTGGAATGGACAGTGATTTTCGTTTTTAGTTTATTAGTTACACCTTCCCCTGACATGGCAGGAGCATATCCCATATATTTCTTGCCAATAAGAGATAAAAAGTTATGAAATTCATATTTTAATGTGCATAAAGTTATTCCCCATTCATGTTCACACTTACCTGAATCAACAACTTTTCCATAATCTGAAAGTTAATTTGTATTTTAGTACTAGTACAGTCAGGGGCAAAAATATGTATACACATAGAGAAATTAGAGTGACTTTGCGAAATAGTATTTAATTTCAAATCGTAGACCGAACTGTAAGTGTTGTAAAATTTTCTAAAGAGTGAAATTAATTTAATCAGTATTGTAGAAGAAACTCACTTTAATTTTGTTGTGTATATATTTTTGCTCATGACGAAACGCATATATTATAATAGTGTTCTCTGTTTTCTGCTAAACGATCTGTTGAAACTTTGAAATTGTGAGGTATTAAATTTACAGTACCTATCTGTCAACATCTAATATGGTGACAATATTAGTTCATGATCAAAACTTTTGGAAAAAATCCTGTTTTCATATTTATGCCCCTGACTGTTCAATAGAAGTGATACTTACTGCTGTATCCCAAGAATGTGATGTACAGGTAGTAGATGATGGAGGCGAGCCAAAACGAGTTTGCGATCAAGCAAGAAAAGAAACCGTCGCGGAATAGTATGTCTGGAAGAAGAAAAAATTACTTTATTGGAATTGTATAAGTATTTGGTAGGTCGTGCCTTTTGGCAATCTGATGATGTTGCTCAGACACTAGAAAATTTATTTACTAACACCTCAATAGAGGTTACGACATCTCTCCTCTCTTCATCTATATTAGCTGAATCTCTTCTCTCAAAGAAAACTTCAGAAAGTATATTTCAAGTTTTGAATTCAAGCCCATTTCTATAGTCACAATTAAAAAAGCTTTCAACTCTTAAAATAAAAAACACTGAAGATTTATAGGGGATTTCCGTTACGGTTCTTGGAGATATCATTGACACAAACAATTGTCTCTGTCCTAACTGCCATATTTAATCAATGTTTAGACAGCGGTAAATTCGTGATCTAATGAAACATAGTAAAGTAGTACCAATTTCCAAATCGGGTAGTAAGAGTGATCCCTCTAAATATAAATCTATATCTGTCCTACCAGCATTGAGTAAAATCTATCAAAAAATCGTGCTAACCCAAATAATGTCACATTTTTACTCAAATAGGATTTCACGTAGTCGCCAGTTTGGTTTCACGAAAGGTAGGTCGACAACTGACGCGAGAGTAAAACTCATCAGTCACATTTTGCAATCTTGGGAGATGTCCCAGGATGCAATTGGTATTTTCTGTGACCTCTCAAAAGCGTTTGACTGCGTTGACCACAATACACTGATCTATAAATTACACCACTACGGAATTCGTGGACAAGCTGCTGATCTTATTCTTTCATTTCTATCAAACAGGCAGCAAAAAGTAAACGTTAACGGGGCGAAGTCTTTAGGGGTCTTTACTTAAGATAGGCGTACCTCAAGGTTCAATTCTTTGTCCATTACTATTTCTAGTTTATATTAATGACCTTCCTTACATGACGGCTAACTTATCGGATATAATTTTATTAGATGATGACACTTCTCTTATTTTTTTAAATAAATAGAAAAGATACGGATGAGTTACATGTCAACGATAGCCTGGCTGTTCTTTCGAAATGGTTCGCAGCTAATAATCTTTACTTAATGCGAACAAAACTAAAAGTCTTAGGTTTTCATTACCAAATGTTTCTCGCACACTGCGCAACGTCTCACAACAGAGAGCGCGCGAATTGTAATTCGCGTTATCGCGACAATGAAGCCGTAGCATGAGTAGTCACACTGTGCTAATATAGTTGTGGACCATAGTACTTACTTTCAAAGAACACGATCTGGAAGAAGTGCAGCAAGGACAGTGGCGGGAAGAACGCGTTGATGTGCACGTCGAACGCGTAGCCCCACTCCACGTCCGGCCCGTCCTGGTCGCGCCGCAAGTACTTGTTGCTGACGTACCTGTCAATTATGGTATTTTCATTAGTTATTACAGTATTTACAGTAAAGTTCTTAGTACTACAGGAACACCATGCGTGTAGTTATGGGTATACCTTTAGCTAACCCTTTGGGGATAAAAAACAGGTGGGTTGTCGTTATTAATATAGTCATTATTACGTATAGTATATAATATGGTAATATTATTATTTACGAAAGCTGATGCAATCATATTATTTGGTTTTAATAAGTTTTAATATTTTATTTATCTTTTTGATAGATTCTTTTATGTTTTGTGAATGTGAGTATGTTGTGGGCTTTGTATAGACTGTAGATTTGTAGACCATTCTCTATTTTTTTATTATGTACCTGGTACTTGTTGACAGACCTATACTGTACCTATTAACACTGTAATTTCAAACATTGTAACGCCTATTATTTTGAAAAGAGTAACCGTGGAGTTTTTTGCCGGCTCTTCTCTATAGGAAACGACCAATTGGAACAATGCACCTAGCTTCTGACGTTTCATAAATGCCCATATAGGTTGTGGAAAGCGTGTAAGGCTAAAAAAAAATTCATTAGATTACGACATGCGCTAAGAAAATGCCAAATGATATAAACAAGCATACTCTTTAACAGCATAATAAAATGCGCCATGAGTTCGCGAGTATTTTATTAGGTTTTTCCAATTGGAATTTGTAGCAGCTTGGAGTACTTCCCGAATTCGTGCTTGGGTGATGGCAATAGGCACGGCCCCTAATACATGGGACTTAAACAATATAACTACTCGGGTGAAATGTTGGTGTGCTACGCACCTATGTCATCGTAGTACTTACCAGAGTATTGTAGATACGAGAACACCAGCTCCAATGAAGTCCACAAATACGACAAACATCATAAATAGCGCCACCTTCGCAGCAGACAAGCTCAGCGCCAGCCCCAGACATATTGACGATACTGGAATATTATAAACAAAGATTATGATTATCACAGTTCCATAGTTTTTAATAAAAATTCTACACCAGCAGATGTTCAAGAATCAACTAGTAAATCTTCAATTGTCCAATCTTTTTAGGCTTATAATAATATGTTCGAGCCATTTGGGCTTGAAACACCAGGGCAAACCCATCGGGTCTGAGTGCCCACTTAGTTTTTCGATACATTGCTAAGCGGTTGCACAACTCTTCGCGTAACCAGAGGGCTGGCCTATTTTTCGGCCAAAAAATCAGCGTTACTATAAAATGTGCTGCCAGTCTTTTGGACACTTTTCCTGTTGACAGTGATGCGGATGAATTTTTTGGTGCCCTTTGGTTATTTCGGAAATTGGAAAACTAATTAAAATATTGTTTTTTGTTAGCTGACACTGCTGTGCCAAGGCTTGCCTTTCATTATCATCTGTCTAGCCTTTTCCCAACTATGTTGGGATCGGCTTCCAGTCTAACTGAATGCAGCTTCCTTTATTCCTTGCAAATCTCTCTCAAACTCAAGGCTAAGTTAGCCCTATCAAAGTAGTACATAATATTAAGAGTCTGGCATGATATTTTATTGGTTGGGATTCGCACACTGCACCACATTACCCAGCGGGACGCAGATAACGTGCCCCTGCACGTGATTTTTTACTTGCAAATTCAATAAAAACGAGCTTCCGTGCGGGGAATTTCGCTCCGTTTCACGCACCTCGCTGCGTAATGTGGTGCAGTGTGCCAATCGCCTTACATTTCATTTAGTTTGACCCATTTAGGTTAACAGTCAGAATAATGTTACTAAAGAAGCTGATATCTATAGATTGTTGATAAGATTGGTTATGACATTTTTACTGTCAATTGTAGTAGCACAATTTACAATGAAATCTATGGTAACATTGGTTACAGGCAGTAATTAATAGGTATTGTTCATTGTCCTATAATTTTATATGCATCATAGTCAAAAAGTTTCAAATTAATGGTTTCATTGATTTCTTTGGGCTCTCTGGTTCTTCAATAAAAAGATAAATTAGAAAAAATAAGTATAGATAAGGATAAGAAGGTATCACATATTGGGGTGTGCTAACACTTCTGCCCACCTCTTAGGGGCTTAGGCGACAAGATAGACAATAATAAAATACTTACAGAATGGAAGACAATAATAAGATACTTACAGAATAACCATACACTAAGTAGAACTAGGAATGCTGGATCATCTCTGGCAAACTGTGACTTTGTATCTGAAATTGAAAATCACACTAATAAGTATTATAGAGGCGAAAGTGTCTGACTGTGTTTGTTATTTCGTCACACACAAACGGCAGAACGGATTTGGATGAAATTTGGCACACAAGATAGTTTATAACTAGGATTAACGCATAGGATTCTATTCCGATATTCCCACGGGATCAACACTTATGCAGATGTAACCGTGGGGCACTGCTAGAAAGTTTATAAAATAAATATTTATAGTTAATTAATTCTTACAGGATCATGCATCATGATCATAACAGAAGACCTAAAACTACTTAAATACACTGGAAATTCATACTGTATAAGACTTACGTTTTCTATAATTGAAATTCCTAAACACTTTCTGTGGCGCAACAAACAGGTACACCATTTGCCATGCAGCGAATTCAAAGTCCATCTGATTGAATTGGAACAGTCTTCTGATGTACTTGTAGCGCTTCACCGCCGCGCTGGCCGTAGTAGGCTGGTAATTAGCCGGCGCTGGCAAAGGAGAAGTACTCCTTGGATAGTTACTCGATCCAGGAGTAGGCGACGTCGGATACTTCATTTTGAATAGATTTTGCTACCCAAAATCACCACAATCACGTCATTAAGACTTTTAGGAAAGTTTAATATGTATTATTAAGGCTGTTTAATAGAAATTACAACATGTTTATTTATTTTAATAAAATAAAAACGTAAGATTAGTCACGGCAAAACGTCAATTTATTTAGCCGAAAGGTAAACGTCAAAACGTCACTAACATCAACGTCATTGGTGTTTACTTTACTCTTTTAACGCAGAATGAGTAAGAAAAGCATCCACAGTTTACAATGTTTAAAATATGATTATTTTTCAAAGATGACGTTTAACATTTAACGTTCGGAAATCAATTAGGAGGATTTTTGTACATACATACATGTGGCGTCACGTTTAGTGCATTTGTGAATGCACCTTATACGTGGCGTCGCCTGTATTGTTTAAGATAAGTTAGTCAGGAACGCAACTCTGTTAAGTGGCAACACGAACCTACGATCCGGGGCGCTAACCATAGCGTTCCTTACGGAGCAAGGGCCCCTTGCTTGTTGACCGACTGGATCAGTTAATTTTGTCCCTACTAGTTTTAATTAGTTATATTATGTGCTAAATAGTGTATGTTAACTGTGAACTATAAATACGTGTGGCAATTACAATACTTAAACGCAAGTTGGAGTTTCACTTCCGCTCTTCGACCACAACCTCACCTCCAATACACGTAAGAGGAGACAGGTAGAACACCTTCCACCTATATCTCCAAATACAGACGCCAGCACATCAACCTACCCGAAACTGTCAAAATTTCCCATTCAACTTTGAACCTTATGCTTTAGCGATAAAGTTGAAAACCTATCAAAGAAATTTGACAGATTGTGGTAGCTTGATGTGCTGGCGTCTGTACATACATTCATGCGAATCGTCAACACGCACTCAATACTACGACTTCCCTTTAACCAGTTTTTTTATTTATCAATGGATTACAGCTGTTATGTCTTTACTTTATCGATGACAAAATTATTTGACCTTACAACGTGAGTGGGCCACATGGCCCATTGTATTAATGCTTAGTGGCTATGGCTCGTATCTCCTAAATAAATGAAAGCAATTTTAGTACAGAGGCCAGCACATCAAGCTACCCCAATCTGACAAATTTCTTTGATAGATTTTCAACTTTACCTCAAAGGCATAAGGTTCATATTCAATTAGGAAAATTTTACAGATTGGATAGGTTGATGTGCTGGCCTCTGTACGTATTCTGAATATGAGAATAGATATAGGAACCTACCTGATTGGTATCTAAACTGTTTACGATTTTTGAACTGGAATCTACCTCAGACAGATGATTGGAAGTGGTGGGGGCAGTCCCCCAGTCTTTTTAATTTTGACGTTCAAAAAGTGCTGATTCTCAGCGTAGTTTGAATTGAATAAATGACTTCTGATTTGATTTGATTCACTAAAAAAGAGGACAAACCTGGACTAGCACACTGAGTTTTAGAGAGAGACTTTTTACACCGTTAAGTGACTGATAAGAAATTAAGAATGACATACAAAGACGACGCGACGCTCTGCAAAGACAAAGGTTTTTAAACCTCCTATATATTTTCGGCTGCATGCATACCTTGGAACTTGATGCTTTGATTTTGTGGGGTGAAATCAGGTTTGTAACAATAAAAGAAAAACTAGGTATGAAATATTATTTTAATTCATTTATCTTAAAACTAACAGTCAGTTATAACATTATCACAATGATTAATTATAGGTAATTTACATCCTAATTTAAATTAGAGAAAAAGTTTCTTAAAATCTATGTCAAGTGCAAACAATTTCAAGTGAATTTAAATAAATATTATTGTTTGAATTTAAATATTATTTTATCTTAGATTCAACTTATACTGTATTATTATTATGAGTTCATTTGGTAACATTATCGGAGATGGTAAAGTAGCACCTGAAATTATGACATTTTCACTATTATTTCGTACTATTCTAAGCTAGAAAAAAGGCGTAGCGACTGCATTTTATAAAATTACTAAAAATAAAAATACAGTGTGACCGGGACGCGCAAAAAATTCATGTTCATTTCTGTCAGTGGAACAAACGCCCATGTTCCTTCCGTGTCCGAGTGGTAAGTTATATTAATTATCAACACTCAAAAAGTTGAACATTAATTACCTACCTACCTACATATTTCCAAATGTCTATATCTATCAACTAGAACATAATTTAGACACACATACTAACACTTTGACTGTAGGTACTTAAACGTTATAATATTAATCATTACACTGTATTCTGCAGCAGCCAGTTGGAGTAATGCGTGACCCTGGTATAAACGCCAGGGTAGCCTGGCTCTCCGCACTTGTTTCCGAACGAAACTACGCCTATCTGCGTCCAGCGACCGCCCACTTGCAGCATGAGAGGACCGCCGGAATCACCCTGGAACATAAGATCTTGGTTTTTAAAAAAAGTTCGAAGTTTTTTGTTTTGAGGGATTTGGAAAGCAGGCACTCCAACAACCGAGGTACTCTAGTCGAGGGTGTACCTTCTTTGCATGAACGTGCCAGTACTATATCTGTACCTACATTTTACTTGAAATGCTCATCTTAGGATTTAACTTGTTGTTCGTAGGATAGCCACAAAAACTGCTGGATCTGAGGATCGAACCCAAAATACTATAATTACCTAGCTAAATTCTTGATAACTGCGCTAATTGGCACAATTAAGTAACCCAATATTGAAAACAGGTTAAAAACAAGCAAGCACATAATAAAAATCACTGCAGACAAATCTTCACCTGACAAGCATCCACGCCACCCCTCGCATACCCCGCACACAGGAACGTATCAGTGATGGGCTGGAAGTACGCGCGGTCGCAGTCCTGGTTCCTCCACACCGGCAGCTTGGCCTCCAGCTGCTTGGAGCTCTCCCCCCCCCCGTAGCGAGTGGTGCCCCACCCCACTACGGTAGCCACGGAGCCATCGAACGACTGTCTCGTCAGCTCACCGTGTGGTAAGCAGATTGGGATCACGTATTTCGATTTCTGGACGTTTTCTGAAACAGTTTGAAGTGATTGTTACTTTACATAATAGATGCTTACATTTTGATCTCTCTCTCTGGGCTGACCTAGACTTTAGTTAATTAGGCGTGCTTAATCGGTTGAATACCGTAATTGCAGAAACAATTAAAAAGCCATTGTGTCTCAAGTGGAGGGGTTGATGGGCTTTTGGCTAAGTAAGTTGAGGGGCTTGTGGCTAAGTAATAACAGCCGCACGGGTCGATCGATCAGCTTAAGCTTCGCTTACCGCGGTTGGTCCGTGGACCATCTTCACATACCAAGACCCCTCCGTGCTTTGGAAATCACGTTAAGCCGTTGGTCCCGGCTGCCATTCGTAGATCTTTGACAGTCGTTACGGGTCGTCAGTAGTCCGAAAGTCTCACAACTAGTCTTACCAAGGGGTATCGTATTACCCAGTAACTGGGTTGTGGAGGTCAGATATTTAGTCGCTCCATGTGAAATACTGGTATTCAGCTGCTTCCGGTTAGACTGGAAGGCAACCCCAACGTAGTTGGGAAAAGGCTAGGCAGATGATGATGTGTCTCACTCAAGTGGATCCACGTTCTATACAAAGGGTTAATGAATAGTCAGGTCCATTTTAAGCCAGATCCAAAAACACGTCTTGTGTGTTCTAGACAAAACATCTCGCCGGTATTTGCCGAAGGGGTAGATAAGGGTGATGTACCCACGCTCAATCCAGATTCCGAGCTCTTACTGACGAATAAATTAATTCTTAGTGGAAAAACCCAATAACATTCCCTGACCAGGAGATCTGCCTGCGATCGAACCCAGGTCTTGAAAGAGAAAGACAATTCTGGCAACAAACCATCATCATCATCATCTGCCTGCCTTTTCCCAACAATTTTTGGGGTCGGCTTCCTGTCTAACCGGATGCAGCTGAATACCAGTATTTTACGTGGAGCGACTGCCCTAGCAATCAGCCATAACAAACAAAAATGTGAAGATGTGACTTCTTTACCTGATAGCACTAATATCGCTATGTCGTTATAAAAGCCGACCCTGGAGAACTGGTCATGCGCACGGACTGCCGTGACACGCAGTGTGACAGGCCGGGACGGTTCATCATCACGAGCCAGGTCCACGTCCCCCAGTCGGACGCTGAACTGACGGGCTGGGAACCTGAGGAGTACATACAAAATTAGTTAGTTAATCAGGCATTGTCTTCTCCTGCAGTTCAATCACATCAAATAGGAGGTCACAGTAAAGAATAATGTTACTACCTCAACCCTTTAGGAATATTTAATTAAGTTAAGAATATGCACCTGTTAGTCGTCAGACCGTTCTGCTTCTAGTGTAGCACTTTAGCATAATTAGCATGCAAGGGCAAGAAATTTCGACACTTTTGGGCAACGGGTCTACTTACGAAAAAGGATTGCCAAAAGACGTTTGGACATAGACATCATGAGAGGACTTAGTGGAGGACCTATAAAAATTACAATCGCTTTCAAAGCGTTTCATCTGCAACGATTTTTAACAGGATTGATATAAGCTTTTTCATAGTCAATCCAATACACTTTTGAATTTTCCATCACCATTATCGCTGATAGAATGTCACTTGGCCCTTTTTTGGCCCTCAGCACTCTTTTCTTATCTATGGAAATGCAAGGACTACTCACGGCCTCTGCTTAGAATCTCTGGTACAATGAGCAGCGGTGAGGACATGCCTCTTCCCGACCAGCGTGCCGCCGCACCAGAACTCCCTGCGCTTGCTGCCATGAAGGTAGATGGCTGCCATCCACGGCCACGCGCCTGGCTTCGCCTCCGTTCCACCTACGATGCGACCACCTTCATCTTCTCGCTGGCCACAATCTGGAATCAGGGTTTAATAATATGTTAATAATGGTCCGTTTGAACTCTTTTTTTACTGAATGTATTGTCGAGATTTCTTTAGAGATGCATGCAGTGATATTATATATTATATAGGTCGACACTATTGTCGACCTATATAATATATAATATCACTGAAACTAAAAAAGAAAAAAGAAAAAATATATAATATCACCATTTTGAAATACAATATTGCAATTATGTACCTATGTACATAATTGCAATATTGTATTTTAAAATGGGAAATGTACAACTTACCTTTCAAGTACTCGAGTGCTTTTTATTACTATTAATTCTAAAATCATATTCTTACCCTCAATATCAACAACATTGGAGAAATTAGTGATAACAGGTGGCGTGACTGTGTAGTATGAAGTGGTTCTCGGTGTAGTCACCGTGGTCGTGGTCGTATGTCGCCTGGTCGTGGTCGGTGGTCGCTTAGTTGTGGTTGGCGGTCGCTTTGTTGTTGTTACCGGTTTCGGTTTTTTGGTCGTCAACACCAATACAGCTGATGGTTTCTTCGTCGTTCCAGGTTTAGGGTGTTGAGTCGTCACTGGTACCAAGTAAGTTGGCTTACTCGTTGATGCAATAATCGGTCTCTCTGATTGCGGCACTATCGCATCTTTAGGACAACACACCCCAGGCACAAACAGATCTTTGAAACACAAAGATTCCCTGAGATTAACCAAGTTTAACAGCAGTTGGGGACAGTTGCTCAGGTCTTCACAAATGCCTTCCTCTCCTTCAGGCGTCGTACAATACTTAGAGTCATCATCGTCATCAACACGATCTGCTGTCGCTATTTTAGTTATAGGAGCATCTGGTAACACTTTTGGTAATGCCTTCTTTACTATTGGAGCTATTTTATCAGTTACATTTCTGCCCAAAACGTTTTTACTTATAGTGTATAGAGCTTGAGGTAGTCGCTGTATCGTTGGGTCTGTCTCGTTTCTCTCATGAGAGTCATTAACCATGTCTACTAAGTAGTGGCCTACAGTATTTATGGCACCTAGAGTCTCGGATATTCTGGTAAATGCTGAGTCTGATAGGAGCCTAGGATCGTATGGATTTCGTGGATCTGCTTGGAAAAATCCAACAGAAGATCTGCTGTCGAAGTATTGAGGTCCTTGAAAGTTTTGCACTGGGTTGTATTGGTTCGGATTATACTGGTTTTGGGCGAATTGAGTTTGCTCATACTGATTGCTTTGTGCAAATTGTGATTGCTCGTATTGGTTGTTGTGGGCGAATTGAGGTTGCCCATTCTGATTATTTGCGTAGTAAGGACTTTGAACGGTTTCTGAGGATCTTTTCCTTGGCGAGGAGAACTGATGCCATGGCGGATTTCTTTGCTGTGCATGAGGATTCCAGTCACCCGGGGTCTGCATGTGGCTCACTGGAAAACGAAGGCTTGCTTAGAGTTTTGTTAGGAAGGTGGAAGAGAGTGGGTGACTACATAGGGGCATTGATGCGTACCTACCCATGTGGTGTTCTGCGAACTGGCATTCTGCTGGTGATGTTAATATTAAGGTACCTGCAACAAAAAGGAGGAGAAATATAATTGGTTAATTTGTGTAGGTGGTATCGAGCCTGCTTTAATAGTTCTGTATTGGTTATATGTATAGCAATTTATTGACTTGTTCAAAGTTTCCGCAATATCAATTGTTAAAAACCTTAAAGATAAACCAGTTTGGCAATAATTGAAGTGTTTCTGCATGGATAACCTTTATTCCAAACCTAAATCGATTACTTACATGAAATGTTAAGAGAAATCGTGAGAGCGACAGTGACCCAAATTTTCAGAAATCGTCCTTCCATTTTGGATGGGCCCGAAGCCGAAAAACCAGTTGACAATCGTAATCCACATAGATTAGGAGAAACTTTTAATTTCCTTAAGAGTGATGATGAGATTACTTACGACAAACAAGAGTGAAACGAATGCTTTCTTCGAAAAGTTTGAACTAAGTTTTTGTTTTTATTAGCTAAGTTGTTAGTGAGGTGTCGTGATGAGTGTCTCGTGAAAGAATTTTTAACGAAACCGTTGCGAGATTACTATCGTGATTATTGTTTTTGGCGGAAGTCACGCAACGTAAACTAAGTACCTAAGTTTTAAAAGATGGTTGGTTCAATCTTATGAATGTTATGTTGCGACGATTTTGAATGGAATAATTTATCAAGACGGTATTTAAATGAAACTGTCTGTTGATATCATTGGTGGTCAATTTAAATTATATTATTTAATTCTCGGAAAGCTGCCACGCATAAATGGAATTGGGCTGCACAGGTCAGACGATCAGTGAGCCAAACTAAAAAAAACAAACCCAGTGGGTCCCGCTTAATGGCAAACGACTTCGCGGCAGCACAGACGGAGATGGCGGGATGAGCTGGACTCCTTTAAGAAAAAGAAGATTGGACCTTGGCAGCTCTGGACAGAGAGAGGTTGAAAGAGACTAGGAAGGCCTTTGCCTCAGGATGCGGTTCTGCGGCTTAGGGGTGAAAAGGTAACAAACAAACAAACTTATTTTCGCATTTATAATATTAGTTAGGATACTAGGGGATGAAATGGGCTCCGTATAAACCATGGTTAAAGTTCAAACGTCAACAATACATGGTTAGTAAAAACAGTCGCTAATCACTACATAACTTGAAACAACGTTTTTTATTTATTTATTTATTTTTAGGAAAACTTACAGCTGAACAGATACAGTATAAATAGAATATACAAAATATAGTTTATGAATAAAGAGGTAAAAATAAGAGTCTAGTATATTTAAATACCTATAAAACATGTATGTCCTTCTGAACTAAGCTTTCCCTAAAGAGGTAAGGTATCTACGGCCTGCAGAAATATATAAATAATTATTATGCATTGAATCGAAAGGCTATAACTTATCCCGATAATAGTCAAGTATTCGCGACCTAGTTCTCGAGAACATACAATTTCACTACTGCAGATCAAAATGAGGGCTTAATTGGACTAAGGCAGCCTTATTAAGCTACGGTATCCTACAAAAGCGGTACCGGTTTGTTATAACGGCCATCATAAAAATCATCGTATTTGACATACATAATGAGCCTATAATGTTCACCTACCGCCTGACGCAGGTCCTCACCGGACACGGATGTTTCGGGAGGTTCCTGCACATCATCAGGCGGGAGGAAACGCCCGGGTGTCACCACTGCGAGCATCGCCCAGAGGACACGGTGGTGTACACGGTGGAGGTCTGTCCCGCTTGGGCAGAGCACCGCCGTGTCCTCGTAGAGGCGATCGGCAGCGGCGGCGACCTCTGGCCCGGCCCTGGTCCAAGCCATGGTCCGGGGCGAGAGGGAGTGGGAGGCAGTCACCTCCTTCTGCGAAGCAGTCATGCTAGCGAAGGAGGTGGCGGGATGGGCGAGGGAGAGAGCGGAGAGAGCCGCCCGTCCCAGCCGCCGCGGTAGACGCCCCGGGCGTCGGGAGCCGCGTGACGACTCCCGGCCACCGTAGGCGCGGGCCTGCGGACGGCGAGTAATGGGTAGCTCGCCGTCCGATCAGGACCAGGCCCGTGCCGGACGGCGCGTATGTGTTCCACGCGCGCCTCAAAGAGATGTCAGCAGACAAGGAGGGGCCCGTCAGGGCCGAAGCCTGCCGGGGCAGCGGGATTGTCCGAAAGGGTTACCGCTGCCCCGGAACATAAAGGGCTAAGGAAGGAACACGGATGGGTTTTAGTCAGTAAGAGTCTGACACTCCCTTCCGCTCCACCCAGAGCGGGCGGGGTCATTTGATGATTTCCCATCCTTAAAAAAAAAAAGCCTATAATGTTCCCACTGCTGGGACCTAAGCCTCCCGTCGGTGAGAGTGAGGAGGCTGTAATCCTCCACGCCCGCGTGAAGGATTAAAGCCTACTCAGCCAGTAGATGTCACATGTCTTCGAATTTTTGGTTCTAGGTCATTTTTGGTTATTTGACATGAAAGTGTCAAAAAGCGTTCTGTATTGGGTATTGGTTATTGTTTGACCGTTCACCGCTTTCTTAGGAAACCAAAGCTTTATGGGTAAGTGACGATCATAGTTGAAAACTTCGGAGCTAAGTAATTAGATCGACTAGACTAGTGGTTTTGAGTTTGTTCACCCTACCTACTCCATTTTACGAAACATGAGATGTTTCGGTAAAATGGAGTATGTAGGTAGGTATCTAAGGCACAGTTTGATATTATGATGATACCTGCGGACCTTCTGAAGATACAATTTTTCAAGCCATAAGCTCTTTTTCAAAGAGTAAATGTTTCCGCGGCGCCGCGCGGCTCGCCTCACTGAATTGTGTGCCTTTTTGTGTAGTAGATAAGGTCTATAAATGTATTGCTATTATCTTGAAAACTGCGCGCCGCGTCGCGTCTCGGTGAGCTGACCCTTATATAGAATTTTTTTAACCAGTGCGCAAACTGTAACCTTGAATTCAGCACATGATTAAATCAAAAAATCAAAATCAAAATATTTTATTTCACATAAACCTACATTGGGCACTTATGAAACGTCAGAAGCTAGGTGCACGGTTCCAATTGGTCGTTTCCTATGGAGAAGAACCGGCAAGAAACTCCACGGTTACTCTTTTAAAAATAGTTAAATTAAACCCAACTAGAGTAAACGGTAGAAACATTTCGTTGGTTATAAAAAAAAACCGAACTGTTTCATAGAGAAGTGCAATAGGTACTTACGCGGTCAAAATTTATGGCAGATCAATTTTTTTTTTAATAATCGAAATGACGTTTCGAGGTCCCTGGGTTCAGACGAAAGCAGACCAAGAATTAACAACATCAACTCATTCATCCTTAAGATTCCAAACATTAATCTTTATGACTCTTAAATCCAGCGGAATTAGCATCCAAGATGGCGGTGACACTGACGTGCGATTACCTCGCATTATGGTCATTATGAGTCAGTAGAAAGTTTATGCAAACTGAGGCAGTTGTGTAATGTGCCTTGAGGACGGCTTTTGTTTTCGTGTGCTGATGACATGGAGGAATTTAGAGATGGTGAGAGGTTGCAGCTTGCAGCCTTCCGGACTAAATGACCTAGACTTATTTTTATGTTAATAAAAATGTATAATATTTCTTAAAATATAAAAATAAGTAAAAACATTTAAAAATATAATAAAATAGCGATCCGCCGGTGTCGGGAGCAGGGTCCAAGCTACCGGTGGTTAGGGCTCCAGAGACAGGAACCTCCTCACAATGCGAGCCTTATCGAGGAGTACTGCCTTCTGGATCAGGCCCCTGATCCAACCGCCTAACGAGAGCCTCGATAGATGTTTTTTTATTTGAAATGTTGATCGAGGCTTTCGGCTATCAGGCCATTGGCCGATACGACAATCGGAACAATGATAGCCGAGCTCACATTCCACATGTCAACAATCTCGTGTGCTAAGTCGAGACAATTAATTTGTTTCTCTTTCTCAGTTATCACGAGGTTCCCGTCATGTGGAATGGTAACATCGACAATCATTGTGCAGCGCTCTAATCGATCTATCACCAGTATATCAGGCTTATTGGCGACAATAGTCCTGTCAGTAATGATAGACCGATCCCAGTACAACGTGACATGGACATTTTCAAGAACTGGGTTGGGCACATACTTGTAATACGGTACCTCAGAATCCACAAGTTTATATTTCAAAGCAAGTTGTTGGTGAATAATCCTGGCTACTTGGTTATGCCTGTGCAATTACTTTATTATTATTGTTAGTTCCCTTGCACTCATCCTCCTTGCACTCATCCTCTCTTCATGACCAAACCATTTAAGCATACTCGTACTCTTCCCAATTGTTGTCACTAAAACTTCTTGTAAACCTCACCGTAGTTTATCATTGGGATCACTCTATTGATATTGTTTTCATTTCGTGACAACTTTAAAGAAGCTCTGCTTCATCGATAAAAGGCGACCTCATTACCAACGTTGCACGAAATAAATTTTGAATCTCGTCCCTCCTCAGCTCAAAGGAGATCATTACCTGCCATTCATTGCCTCATTAAGAAGCGACTCGGGTAAACAAACGATGTAACACTAGTCTGCACGGCATTTGTGACGGAAACTGGGTTAAGTACCATCCTATGCACGTTCTTTTCGTAAATAAAACAGGAGGGCACCGGTTCTGAAAGTAGTGGTAGATGCATTTGACTGCAGAACGAATTGTTTGAAGTTTGATGGATTGTTTCATCATCACTGTTCTCAAAACGGCGAAGGAAAACATTTTGAGGTAACCGGTACGTCCTAGAGCCAAAAATTCGAAGACATCTGACATCTACCAACTCGCACTGGGTCCGCGTGGTGGATTACGGGCTACTCCCTCTCACAGAGAGGAGGCCTGTGTCCCATCAGTGAGAACGTTATAGGCTCAATTTGTAATGTATGTTTTGATGGTATGATAAGATAACTTCATTGCTTCAAAAAGGTTGACAAATTGGCAGTTATGAAACATTGAGCCAGCCAGCATTGACTGACGACTTGTCTTTTTAGTTACAGTTCAAAACAATCTAGTCAGTCAATTACTTATAGACGGAAAATCGGACCTTGGTTAAAAAATCTTAAGTAGGAAGGCACCTAGGTACTTAGTTTCAAAACTGCAGGATATTTTGGGCCTGATGACAAAGGTCAAAACAAAAGCCGTCCTTAAACAACGGTAAGTGTAGAATAAAAAAGAAGGTACCTATATCTTAAAATCTCATTTAGGTAATGGAAGGAAGATCTATAGTTTGAGAACCACTGACATCTCTAAAATATTACAATTACCGTTTGACGTTTACTGAACATTATTGCCAAGTATTGACAGACGGCAATCGTTTCTCTATTTGTGCAGTGACGTCTTGTGAAATTATTTAACAACTTAGTAGATGCCTACTCAATAACATTACGTGTAGATATTCTTACCATTCATTTTTTATTACTTCTTTTCAATCTTCATTGGTACCTACAGTAGTACAGAGTAGTAGGAACACTTCTGCGTACTCCTTCGGGGAATGTTGGGATTATTGTTGATACGTATATTTAATAAATAACTAGGTCCTCACAGATAGTTTCAACAGTATCTATTCCACGTTAATTTGTATCGCAAACTAAAATCTGATAAGCCAGTTCTAGAAACAGGTCTATTACCTATAAGCTGACCTGAAATTCGTCCTAGATAGCCGCTGTCAAGGTTTACCGCTAATAGACAACTTCCAAGGAAATAATATTGTAAGTACATTTTATAGAAGAGAAACGGAGAAACGGTTAGTTTGTTTATACAGGGTCAAATTAAATAAGCTAGCGAAACTCCGCAGACCTATGGATATCGTTATCTAAACATGATAAAAAAAAATAAGTTGTTTTTTTTGTGTGTAGTGAAATAATAAATAAAATAAAAATAAAAACTTTATTCTGTTCAGAAGAAAACACAGTACAATTAAAAAAAACAAAGACTAGTAGTAGTTTACAAGGAGCCTTAGATGCTAGGTTTTTACAAATTCCCTGGACCCCACACTAGGATTCCCTGTGTCGTAGGGTCCAGTCTCTTCCTTAGTAAGGCAAACATTTTAATTTATGAACTTATGTGTAGTATTTATTTCGAAGAAAAATTAAACAATAGAAACAAAAAAAATAAAAAATAAAAAAACTAACTAACTAAGATTATCATGTTGTAGAAAGACGGTTTAATAACAGAAGTATAGGTGCTTTGACAGGGTGTGAGTGTGTGTGTACTGTGGTGTGTGTGTTATGTGCGGAGTGTATGTGGTGTGTGAGGGGGTGTATGTGATTTTATAGGTCGGATATTATGTCTGTATGTGCAAAAGGTCTTCCGTTTGGTCATAATTTTTGGGGTGCAGCCATTTAAATATTGCATTTTTACAGCTGGTGTATGTTAAGTTGAGTATAGTTATATTATGGGAATAGAATTTAGAATAGAGATAAGACCCAAGAAATGCAAAAGATCTGCGTGCAAAAGAAGAATGCACTCTTGGCCGATCCCACTTTAACGTTCTGGATGAATGGCGGGCAAGTTTTTTGGCATGCCTATGAAAGCGCAACAGTGTCGAAACAATAAACAGCTGCCTTACGCGGAGGAGGCTACATTCTGAGTAAAGTGCATCAGTAGAATATCGCCAGGGTTTTTTGTAGGCTATATTTAGAATAGCTCGCTGAGCTCGTTCCAGCGCAAGCAGATTGGTTTTGTTTGCTGCTCCCCAGACTGATACACAGTAACTTAAAATTGACTGGCACAAGGTATAGTAAACAATACGGATAAGTTTTGGTTCTGCGATAGACTTTAATTTTTTGAATATGTGCGAGAGTTTTCTAATACGCTTCACGAGTGCATCAATATGCGCTTTCCATGTTAGATGTTTATCAATTAATATCCCTAGGTATTTTATACACGGAACCTGTTCAATTTGCGCGCAGAGACAGCTCTCATTACTAACACTACCACATACATGGATCTTTATTTTCAGTTCTTCGTCAGGTGCAATAACACACTTGAAATCACAGTTTAAAATCTATATTTTTTTTTCTCAACTCATGATTCAAATTACAACACAGCGGTCGTAAACCCCCAAAAAAAAATCTCATCTTTTTTATTTTATTTAATCGTGTTCAGATACCCAACACGTCTGTAGAGTTTCGCTAGCTAACGACCAATAAGGAACGTGAACTTCAGTTTCGTTTATCAAAAACACGGTAGAAAGCCTAATATGATACTGTAGTATTCAAAAAATAATTGAATGTTTCAAAGTCTAATAAGGCACTGTTCCGTTTCTATGGAGTAAACAGGCATATCCCAGACTTCTCGTAGATGTAGAAAAAAAATTGCCTGTTATCCATTTTCGTAAAGAAAAGCTTTTTCCGAGAAAACTCACGTGAAGCAGGGGCACGCTTCAAGCGACGGGTTGTTATAAATATTATACCAGTAATGGTTCTTAGAAAACGTATCGTTTTACATTTTCCTGGAGCTTCTACTTCAAATCATAACTTTCGTGACTAGTATTTTAAAATGATTCTTGTTCTTGGGATCGGTGAATGGAAAGGATTTTATTAGAGTTTTATAAATTTATGACTCAGTTAGCATAATCAGCATGTAATGTTCCATGTCCCAATGTTATGTTGTAGGTTTTAGGTTCGAACCCAGACAGGTGCTTTACTTTGTGTAATATCACCACTGCTTGAGGAAGCCGGCATGTCCTAGAACCAAAAATTCGAAGACATGTGACATCCACCAACCCGCACTGGGTCCGCGTTGTGGATTAAGGCCCACTCCCTCTCGAAGAGAGGAGGCCTGTGTCCCAGCAGTGGGAACATTATAGGCTGATTATGTATGTATATAGATGAAGAAGAAAAATTTAATCAGTTGCCTAAATGCAAGATTTAAGATCTAGGTACAATAAGGAACAAAGAGATTTGATATTTAAATGTCTTTGCATAAATGACACGAAAACAAGTAATTCCTAAGATCCGGCTAATCAGGGGCCAAATGATCAGCAGCACGTATGTACCGGAGCAATATTAAGGACGTGTCGTTTCACAACATCGGCCTCGATGCCGCAACCTCGGGAATTACGTCTCGTTACATTACTCATGCGTCTACGCCTTGATCGGGGTTGGGTGGACCTACTAGGTATAGTTACGTAGAATTATGTAATGTATTGGGTGTTGCACGTTTGGGCACTGTTATTGTTTTGTTTGCCTTTGGCGTCTTACAACAGCGTTCATCATCCTCTCCTTCCTCTTATAATTATTGCCTCTATCTGGGACCAATCCTTTAGATACGAGACCAAGCAATTCTCGTAATTTTAAGAAACTTACAGTCTGATCTGTCAAAATACCTCTAATTTCCTTAAATTTTTTGACATTGCTTGTCGCTGATGAAAATGCGACTAGAGTTTGAAAGTTATTAATTACGGGAATTGGCCTTCAGGTTATCCATCCCAACTCTATATTGAAAGATGACAAGCTTATTTTGTTATCTGGCCACAAAGACACCTCTTGTCTGTATAAAACCTTGTACCAGGTTTCCCTGTCCGCCGTTTGTGGTATTTCTGAAAGCCTTGACGACACAATATGCATAGTCATCTGCCTAGCCTTTTCCCAACTATGTTGGGATCGGCTTCCAGTCTAACCGGATGCAGCTGAATACCAGTATTTTACATGGAGCGACTCCATATCTGACCTCCACAACCCAGTTACTGGGTAATACGATACCCCTTGGTAACACTGGTTGTCAGACTTTCGGGCTTCGGACTACCCGTAAAGACTGTCAAAGATCCACGAATGACAGCCGGTACCAACGGTTTAACGTGCTTTCCGAGGCACCAAAAATGGTCATCCATCCACAGACAACATCGGCAAGCGTAGTTTAACCTGATCGATTGACCTGTGCGGCTGTTATTATTTAGCCACGGGCCCCTCGGTCCCCACGACACAATATGCATAGTGCTAACACATTATTCTTTAGTCCGTTTGCAGTCTGCGGAGCATACCAAAAGACCAATTCCCGTAATTAAAAACTTTTAAAATCTAGTCGCAATTTCATCTCAGCAACAATCAATGTCAATGGAAATTAGAGGTATTTTTGATAGATTAGAACTGCGATCAGACTGTAAACGTTCTTAAAATGACGAGGATTGACCTTCAGACTGTGAACATTCTTAAAATTACGGGAATTGCCCCTCATTTTTTTTTTATTTTTAAGGATGAGAAATCATCAAATGACCCCTCCCGCTCTGGGTGGAGCGGAAGTGTCAGACTCTTACTGACTAAAACCCATTCGTGTTCTTTCCTTAGCCCTTTATGTTCCGGGGTAGCGGTAACCCTTACGGACAATCCCGCGGCCCCGGCAGGCTTCGGTCCTGACGGGCCCCTCCTTCGATGCTGACATCTCTTTGAGGCGCACGTGGAACACATACGCGTCGTCAAGCACGGGCTTGGTCATGATCGGACGGCGAGCTACCCATTACTCGCCGTCCGCAGGCCCGCGCCTACGGTGACCGGGAATCGTCACGCGGCTCCCGACACCCGGGGCGTCTCCCGCGGCGGCTGGGACGGGCGGCTCTCGAGGCTCTCTCCCTCGCCCATCCCGCCACCCTCGCTCATCCCGCCACGGAATTGCCCCTCTGATAACTTTATTCTCACAATGCTAGTTAACCATGCATTTGTTTATTTTCCTTCTTGACACAAGAAGCCCATGACCCTAGATTATGTAAATGTTTACGTAACATTAGCACCATTGAAGGAAACTTTCGCTATCAAGAGAGTCTTGAACGCACTGCAAGGACATTCAATGAATCACGTTTACATAATTTGCGTCAGTTACTGAACTTGGAACGGCGACTTGTGCAATTGTGCATAATTTGTATGCGCATGTAACTAGAATAATTTTGAATCCGTTATCGTCATCATCATAATTTCAGCCGAAAAACGTCCACTGCTGGACATAGGCCTCCCCCAAGCACCTCTACTTCGACCGGTTTTGTACTTTTCACATCCATTCCTGCGGCCTTCACAAAGTCATCGGTCCACCTTTTGGGACTTTGAATCCGAATCTGATAGAAAAAGAATATATTTTCTATACTTAAGCCACAGATAATATAATACTCTAGTACTGAAGAGTTTGTTTTTTTGAGCACGCTAATCTCTGGAACTTCCAGCGGGATGTGATGAAATATTGTTGTATTTGATAGCCCAATTCTTAAGAAAGGCTAAACAGACTATTTACAATCACGCTAGGATCATTAGGAGCCGAGAAATAACAAAAGAAGTCAGGAATAACGCAACGAAGTAATAATACAGGCAGGCGATGCGATGCGACGAGGTGTGTTGGAGGAACAAAAAATTTCACGCGGTCGAAGTCGCGGGCAGAAGCTAACTAGTTAAGAATATAAAAATGATATTTGTGCCAAAACCATATAATAATGTGCAGAATAAGAAAAGGTAGAATAAATAATTGCCTCAGAATTATCAGTATCAAGAGGCTCTTCGATATAGGTCAAGAGCGTAATATTATACGAATGAGGAGCGAGTACATTATACAAAAGATCCCAGAAGATCTCAGGCTCCTCCAGAATCGTCGACCATGCAAGTTATTGACCATTCCTTTTACCCACCCCTTGGACCCAAGTCGAGAGTTTCTGAAAAAAATACTGCTGCAATTCAGCACTTGCCGTTATTGTCCGATTCTTTTAGTGTTTATTTACAAAATGTTAATGGAACTACATCAACAATGAATCGATTCTACATACTTTTGCAATTCTGACAGGAGTCGGAGCAAAGACGGAAAGAAATGTGTCCTTTGTTAAATCTTTTCAACCGACGAAAAAGACGACCAGTGAGTATATTAGTGTATTGATTAGTATTTTTAGCGAATCAAAATGGTAATTATTTGGGGATCGAGTATATAATGTCACCGCATGATTGGGAACACCGGTAGTTTATAATCTGTCTCGCGTGATTGCAAATTGTCGATAAATTGCGAACTGTACCGCACGGTACAGTTCACCAGAAAATTAATTCAAATTAGTTAGTATTTATAATCTATCCATCAAACCGTCAAATTGCACTTACTGAATTGACAATCTGTCCGATTTTATAATTCGTAAAATTGTGAACATTCCGTGTGTGATTTGTCGGTCTTGGCAGTAGCCGAACTGGTTGCAGTAAGTTCCTAAGCCAGGGCACCCCAACCTTAAGGGTTATAATATTATGCGGTGACTTATACAAGCTATTAGCAACGCGTATCGCTTACCACCAGATGCGTCGTGGTCCTCACTCCTCAGTCGTGCATGCATTTGTGCAATATGCGTGTATGTTGCAAATTTACCACACTTAAAATTAATGGTTTTAGCAATAATGTTCACAATAAGTTATTGTTGCATGTGAAGCGGTACTAACGAGACACATTGTGAAGAAATAAACTTGTTATACTTAATCATTTATTTAGCCATGAGAATAGAAACACATTGTGGATGACTTTGGGTGTGGCGCCGTTTTTTTCCTTGAGTACCTTGTGATGCATGGCTTCGTTGGAAGTAGTTGTAAGTGCGAATACTGAGCGTGGTGTATTGGGTTTGAATACCAGGTCTGGCAAAGTGTTTTTGAGGTTTTCCATCCGGTAATTTCTCTGTACCAGCCATTACTCTGGATCTAGATTTGTGCTTGGTTAAAGTCACCGCGTAATACATGGGACTAATAATAACTGGTGAAATTAGGGGGCGTACTATGTACGTCTCTCTACCCCTTCAGGAAAAGCAGGTGCAACGATCCCTTTAAATAATGATTTCTTCATTATAACAGTTCTTTTCATACAACAAATATTCAGCATCAAGCTTCGTCTAATTCATTTCCCTCATTACTGCTATGCACATATAATCGATATTATTACATTTCTTGAAACGATTATCTCTGAAATCCAAACGATGTTGCCAGTTCATTTATTAGCTATCTACACATACAGCAGTAAACTATTGCATCAGTCTGGAATTTCCACTCGGAGTAGGTTTTCTGTTTCATAAGTATTTTAACTAACCTTGTTCCGATTGCGATATTGCATTTGTTTTTAAAGTTGGTATATATTGAGTGTAGGCATTTTTAATGGTGCCGTAACGGTATTCGATACTAACGTATATTAGCTATGTTTTCATGCTTTAGTTACAAAGTATCACCGTTCCAAAATATGCGTGCATCTATTTAAACATTCCATCATCAGCATTAGCCTCGTACGGTCCACTCTTTCTTCATTTTGTGCCACGCTACCCTGCAACCTCTAAATGGACGACCTCCATTTTACCGACAGCTATTTTCTGTCGGGAGCAAAGCAATTTAGTCATTGAAAATGTGTCATTTTCAATTCGACAACCTGTCAAATAGTTGTAAGCTGATCTGTGCGAGTTTCAAACAGGTGTTACCCGCGATTTTCTAATTTTTATTATCCGCCTATATGGCTGCTCGTCTGCCAGCGCTCCTTTTACCGTTTCTCGGCAACTATTCAGTTAGGGCTCTGCTTCACCTATCACGGCTCATCAATACTACCATAGCTGTATTATTTTTCTCTTTGATTCTTGTAACTAACTGAGTTTTTCGATTCTTTTATGTTTTTTATATGCGCACAGCCAAACAGTGGAACTCTCTGCGCGACAGGTTAAATGTGGGATCCCAACACAGATGCCGATCTGTGTTGGGATCCCACATTTAACCCGTCTGCCTTCAAATCAAGAGTGAACAGGCATCTTCTGGGCACGCTCGTTCCATCATGGACCTCATCTGTCGCTTTCCATCAGGCGTGATCGGGGTCAAGAGCGGGACCATGAAGCAAAAAAAAAAAAAAAGATTCTAAGTAAGAAACTCGTCGTTAATAGCCACAGTGCTGATTTCACGTTAAGATAGTTTTACAAATTATACCAAAACACCAAAACTGTATTCATAGATAAACTATAACTAATATGGACAGCTCCTAAAATGGTAACGAAAGCTTGCCTTCTAAAATAAGCAGATGACTCACCATCGAAAGTTTTTTCTCACGATTAAAATCATAAGCAGACAATATTTAATTTAGTATCTATGTTCACAACACAACACAATAGGCCTAAACTACCTCTTAACATAACAAGCACTATAAAGAACACATTAATGGCAGTACCTAACACTGTTTTCATCTCTAGATAAAAGCTACAGAATTATATTTTCATCAAGATAAACCAATTAACATTCATAAGGTAAGTTTAGCTACGGAACAAATATGTGCAGAAGCTTAATTTCAGACAACACTTGAAAACGTGTTTACGGAAGAAAAGAAAAGCGAGAAAGAAAATACGTTATTTGTAAACAAAAAAGCAGCAAAAATATAAAGCAAAGCATTAATATAGTGCATATAACACGCGCATATATACGCGTCCAGGAGGCCTACCATGATCTATTTAAAAACGATTCAAAAGCAAGACATTTCAGTTTAGGTTCTTAAACTGCATCGTTCACAGTCGTACCATGACGTCCAATACACTCAGCGGCATTTGGATCGTTGAAAGTGAAAGAACGTTAAGAGCTCGTGGTAGGTATCCAGATGGCACGGCCTAAATTGAATCGTTAAACTGACGTCATGGTACGAATTAGCAGAACAGTTCAGTTTAGGTCCTAAAGTGGATCGCGTTAAGAGCTTGTGGTAGGTATGCTGGGCGTCATATGATACAGTAATATCGATGAAGCATGCAAGCTGCGTACAAAAAAAATATAATTGGGTCATTGATATGGATGCCAATACTGCAAAATTTTGTTGTTGAAATTTGAAAGTCTAAAGTAATAGCAGTATTTAAGTTGCCTATGTGTGCTAAGTTATGTGGTTAGAACCATAGAACCTTACAACAACCGTAATATATTACTACAACTTATATCTCTTCCCACTAGAACGAAGAGATAGAAATAGTTATCAACAAAGAAATGGTTCGAAATAATATAATGAAAAAAATTTAACCGGTTTTAAAATATTTACAAAGTAATGATTTTTCTCTTAACCTTCTTATTTTGAATTCAAACGTAAGTGGCATTTTGCGTTCAACAATGGGTTACATAAGCTGCGCGCGCGTCGCTGACATCACCGGCTTTCACTATCGTTCGGATAAGGCGGTCAATGAGCCAAAAATGCGGGTTATCACTGTCCACGTTGTTGAGGATATAAATAGTAGTGCAGTAGGTTTTACATTATAAAAATAGTTTCTCGTGAACTGGGATAAACCAAAGATTGAAACCTGTGGAACTCTGTAGAGAGATCAACCTGGAGTATGGATTTGTGCCCGGTTGAGGTTCGCCCCTTAATACATGGGTCTTTAAACATATCTGGTGAAATGTGGGTTTACTAAAGGAACATCTCTGCCGAGCCCTTCGAGAAAATATAGATATGGTGTTATTCGAGGGGGTTGAAGGGATGTTCAAGTTTGAAAGAATCTTATCGCGTTGTCCGATTACATTGGCCCGAATACATAAGTACCTATTTAATAAAAACTACCCCTTAAAGGGGGTGGAGGAGATGTTGTTGTTGGTGGGAGAGAATTTACGAAATACAAGTCGAAAAATTTAGGAAAAGCGTTCTTTATTAACTAAGGTGAGCACTAAGCACAGAACAGATTGAGGATTTTTGAAAATTCATCCCCCTAATTAAATGGTAACTAAAAGAGGATGAAAGTTTGTATGGAAGTTCGTCATCTTAACCGATGGGAATCCTCATTGTGCACACGGCTTTTAAGCCTGCTTATATTTATTCATGCGTACCATTTACATATTAGTTAAATCAGCAGTTTAATATCTATAGGTGCTATTTAGCCGACATTAACGCGAATATTATGCGCCGGATCGGAACCAGTTGTACGCATAGTTTAGCGGGTTGTATACATTTTCACATTTTCTCACGTTCAAAGAGCCGCTGCAGAATCTAGCTATTGCTGAAAAGTGCTGAAAGCGCTTTTAATTATATTTGTACAATGACAGATATGTTTCCAGTTATACTCTAGTATTTAACTATATCGATAAATAAAATCATTATTAATTAAAATCGCCTTTCGTGTCTGTCTTTGTGACGCGTTCTTCTACTGAACTACGCTACGGATTTTGATGCGAATTTCAAAATCATTTAGAGAATTTATTAACGGAAGGTTTGTGTGCATACAGTTGTAAAAACCTTGAGAAGCAGGGGCGGGTTACTAGTTTGCTAATTTAATAAATTGACAACAATTAATTTTATCTTTTTATGGTGGTTTTCCTCTCATACTCTTTTGCCATAATACTATGTGCTGACGTGTTAAATAAATACAGTGTATGATTTTAGCGCGGATATGGCATGGCAGGTGTAATTACAGTAATTAACGAGACACATAACCATCATAGCTGAAATGTTGAAAGTCTTGAATGCGCCATATACTCGTAATTGATCGACATGATATCCGCATAGTTGTGAAAGTAAATGCACTAAGACTGCAGGTAATGTGAGAATTATCTAAGACGCTAAGACAAGACGGTCATTATCTTAAAATTGATTAGCAATAAGAAAAGGTTACCAAACTTTTAACTTAGCATAATAATCAACCTATAATGTTCCCACTGCTGGGACACTGGCCTCCTCTCTTCGAGAGGGAGTGGGCTGTAATCTACCAGGTGGGTCCAGTGCGAGTTGGTAGGTATCTTAAGTTTTAGATTTTTTGGTACTAGGACATGCCGGTTTCCTCACAATGTCATCACCGTTTTGAGAGCAGCGGTGATGGAATTATTTACATAAAGATGCCTGCCGGGGTTGGCTGTGTTCGAAACCACGACCTACAACTCGTAAGTCGGGGCCACCACTTTTAACAAAAAAACATACGAGGTTTGAATTGAAAACGAAATCCGAATTCCACTCAAAGCTTAACAATAAAATTGGAAGAAACCAATTGTGTTTTAAAGCCAGTAAAAATGTACTAAAACTTGAAGACCAGACAAATGACTCACACTTCGCAAGATATTACGAAGAAAAACGCATTTCAGGATGTCCTGTTCTCAAAAATATTGACACACACGTTATGTCATGAAATTATCTACCAATAGCCAACCCAATGTGTTTTGCAAACGGATCTAGACTCTGCAGCTGTCACATTACATTGTATAGTTTCGGTAACGTTACCAAAGAATCATTCATAAGCAGTTGAGTAATCTTTTGTGATGGTTCCGATTTGCATAATCATCACACTAATATTTTAGAGGCGAAAGTTTGTGAGTGTGTTTGTATGTTTGTTACTTCTTCACGCAAAAACTACTGAACGGATTTGATTGAAATTTGGCAAACGGATTGTTTATATCCAGGATTAACACATATGATATTTTTTATCCCGATATTCCCACGGGATCGAAACCTATGCTGGTGAAACTGCGGGGCGCTGCTAGTTGCGGATGTTTTTATGCAGGAGAATGTTTTATTGCATTTGTGTGGAGAATTTTATGTTATGACAAACATAACTTCACGCCAGTACCTATTCCCCGAAGGGTTATCCAGAGGTGTGCCACATTACGCCAGATGTGTTTAATTTCCCTGTAATAGCAGAATGGCCACGACTTACCAATTGTAGGTCGTGGTTGTACCTCGGCAGGCCTGTTTACTTCGTATAATTAGAATTTCATCACCACTGCTCTCAAAACGAAGAAGGAAAACATCGTGAGGAAACCGGCATATCCTAGAACCAATAATTCTAAGACATGTGACATCTACCAACCCGCACTGGGCCCGCGTGGTGGATTATAGCCCACTCCCTCTTGAAGAGAGGAGGCCTGTGTCCCAGCACCTACCAGCCAGTCAGCCCAGTTGCTGGGTAACACGATACCCCTTGGTAAGACTGGTTGTCAGACTTTTGGGCTTCAGACGACCCGTAACGACTGTCAAAGATCCACAAATGAGAGCCGCGATCAGCGGCTTATCGTACTTTCCGAGGCACGGAGCAGTCTCAGTATGTAAAGATGGTCACCCATCCACGGACCGATCACGGCATAAGTACCATAACATCATCGATCGACTTGTGCGGCTGTTACTGTTTAGCTACGAGCCTCTACTTTTTTAACTATTTCCAAAATAGTTTTGATTTTTTAAAAAATGTCTAGACTAAGTGTCTACCATTATAGACGTCGACAACTCAATTGAAAAACTAATATTGTCAATAACTTTCCTAGCTCTTAAGTAATATCTAACATATTGTGTAACGTCGACACAGAACGGATTCTATTATCTATCAGAAAGGGTTATAGAACTTGGTAGGTATATCTTATCATGCTGGAAGTGGTCGGCTTACAAGTAGACAAAGGTCAAGTCATAATCTAGGTAAAGTATTTCAATGTCTGTGTCCAGCTCGTCCTTTACGATGATGACTGACAATGATAAACCTTAAGCTTTTGAATTACTTTGTTTTGACCGACTGTGGAATAAACAGTTTTTTTTTTATCTCGCAGGCCATCCAAGGAGGTTGTCGGCTGCTTAACCAGGCTATCGTGTGGATGCATTAAAAATTAAAGCCTTCAGCCAGGGCATTAAATGTAATTAACACTTTTGCTAAAGTCTCTTCATACTTTACTTTCGTTTCAAATGATTGAATTTAATCAATTCTTGGGTAAAATTTTGCCACCTAAACAGCAATAGGTGTGGCTCAAATTTTTACCATTTTTTATACAGATAGAAAGCCTTCTAAACCTTTTAAAAACAAATCTATGATCCGCATACTATATTGGCAATCATGCGTTCGGAAACACCACCAAAATATAAAGCATGGTTGTAGGTTGAAGAAAGTCGAAAGCGTTCGTTTTATGTCGTTTCGTTAAACACGCGCAGTTTTCTTTTGTTTTCAATGCTATTGTTTTTAAATGCTTGTGTTGATGATTGTGGGGGCCTCGCAAGATATACGATTGTCAAAGTTTGGTTGTTGATATGTAATTGCTGTGCTTTTAACTTAATTTATGTAAGAAAACGGTCAAGGTAAGGAATTTTTTGTTGAATTTGTTGGTAAGAATTATTGCGTCGACATGATAAATCTACATGGAAGTTGAGGATGTAGGTAAGCACATCCATGTTCTAAAATGCGTCACAATACAATAGGCTCGGCTCTCCGATTTTCTTTGGAAAATTATGCAAGAGCTCATTAACTTTGAGTGGTAAGTTGAGGAGTGAACCAATGATCTACTTAAAGTTTATCAAACCAGGTTAGTGGGAACGCAAGATAGGATGTAACTGGAAATATCTAATTAGAAGTGGAATTACACAAAAGAGAGCAATGGTGGCCGAGTGGTAAGCCACGGGCTGTGACTTACGAGTTGTAGGTCGGGGATTCGAACCCAGACAGACACTTTACATTTTGTTAATTATTTCATCACCACAGCTCTTAAAAAGGTGAAGGAAAACATCGTGAAAAAACTGGCATGTCTAGAACCAAATATTCGAAGACATGTGACATCTACCAACCCGCACTGGTGGATTACGGCCCACTCCCTCTCATCGAGACGAGACCTGTGTCCCAGCAATGGGAACGTTATAGGCTGATTATTTTTACACAAATCAAACCCAGACAGTCAAAATGATAAACAGTTTTGGTAAAAAGGAACCACCTGCCACAGCTATGATACAACAACCCGAAGGAGGAAGAGGAGGTAACCTACACCTACATTGCGCCTTTATTTAAAAGCCCCCTTTTATATGTATAATAGACTCTATTGGCTACAAAACGGGCACAAACCAGACTCCGGGCTGCTCACTGCTGACAGAAATTTCCAATGAAATGATATTTTAGTTTAGTTTAGCTCAGCAGCAGCGCCCGCATTTCATTTTCCTATAGCTGTCACAAAAACAACAGAGGTAGTTTACTAGACTTGCACACTGTTTAGAAAACTAGCGACACTTTAATATGCGAAGACACGGCGCACATAATTTATAGCTCGCGTCGCGGTGGGTGTCAAGGTTAACACGATGTTACGGTGTAACTTTGTGTGTTGTAGGTAGGTAATTAGGGGCACATATACACCGTGTGCCTTAAATGTCCCTTAATTACAAGGTAGGTCATTAACAGGGTTAATGATATTGTGATTAGAATTGTTTAGTGTAGCAATATAATTATCAAGCGTTGAAGTCTTTTGTTGGGTCGCTTTTATTCGTCCCCAACTTATATTTACTTTTTTATTTTTTATGTACACCCAGTAAAACATATACAGTATACGACATAATATATGACTATTGAGTATAAAGGTACTGTTTGTTTCTTAAGAAATACAACACAACAACAACACAAAACAACTTTTTATGCTTTTAACTTTTTTAACAGAAGCGACGGCAGGGACCACCCCGCCTTTGCTTCTCGAATCGAAGTCAGCCAACATGCAATTGACTGTACCAACAGTCAATTGCATGTCACATCGATTGACTTTGATAACGAGTCGTTATCCGTGTTTCGTCGTTCAACTGTTAATCTACTGACTCGGGATTGACCGTACTGTGCTGCACTGCCTGTTGTAACCATTGCAAGTTAGTTCCCCGTACGGAACGACTAGGTACCTATACAAGTATTAACTACCTGTAATAACTGTTGCTGGGTCTTGGGCGTTTATTTTGTTTAATAAAAAACTTAAATACATGCATTTATCGACAGACAACGCACAGCCTAAACCGCAGTGTGTAGAAGCATGGCGCAAGTTTTTTGTCAATAGGTACTAGTATTATAAAGAGGTAAAAGTTTGTTTGTACGTAGGGGGTAATCTCCGGAACTGCCATAGCCTGATCGATTCGTCTGAAAAGCATGTGACAGCCCAATTTTTGAGGAATGCTTTAGGCTATATAACATCTCGCTACGACCTTAAGGAGCCGAGCAAAAATACATCAAGTTAGAAAGAACGCTAAGAGAAAATGAAGTAAAAGCGCGGGCAGGCGATGCGATGCGACGGGGTGAGTCTGGGAACAACAAATTTGACGCAGACGAAGTTGCGGGCAGAGGCTAGTACCTACTGAATAAATTGTTAGTAGGTACGGGAATTTAAAAAATAAATTTAAACTATGTATAACAATATTTTGAGCCAGTTTCATCACAGCAACATCCGTGTTAAATCTAACATAATATTCACGAATGATCCAGGATCCAACATGGCGGCTGTAAGGTAAGTTGGTTAGCCGGCGTATGACACAAACAGAGTTAGCGGCAGCGGCAGACTCGACAGAGCTCGGCTAATGCAGTGTGCAGTTAAGAGTGGTAATCGCATTGTATAGGATAGCAGATGAATATGTTAAAGTTGTATAAGATGTAAATATAGATCTTTTAAGCTTTATTTACAAGACTGGCTTCAGGCCTTTTGGCGCGAGGACTTCACAATAGACTCAACCTGGAGTTACTCTAGCATAGACAATCTATGTGTGTTCTTAGGCCGAGATCTATAAACATTATTTAGCACTGTCGCACAACTGTCAAATTACGTGCTACATAGAGACGGGAACATGTCAAAGCCCGTGCTAAGTAACGGATAAAGCTTAGACTTGGCCTTAGATACTTTTGGCACGAAACCTTTTTTTTTCCGTGTTAAAAATTATATAGGTTTACAAAGTCTTGCATTACACAGCACTTGATTCATGCAAGTTTATGTAGTGGGCGATTTCCTTGTGAGGCACATAGGTCTTAAATAAAACAGGAAAAGAGTGCCTCCCTAAGCAACACCGGAGATAGAAAATAAGTCGAGAAAATACGATAACCGTAGTCGAGATAGAGAAAAATTCCCTTCAGTGTGCCATTAGGTAAAAGCCTCTACAGGAACATTTTACTGTCAAAATAAGAACAGGAATTAAGCGTTGTATTCTGAGAATGGAAATATTTAACGAAGTTACGCGGTACGCTTCACTCACTAATAATAATAAATGCTATTTATTAAAACGTTTTACAGATGTTTTTATTATATAAATAAAGTTGCTGTAGGGGCCTATAATTAAAAGTTGTGTAACTCCAACAATTTTCCGATACGTAGTCTTCCATAAAATTTTGATTGAAGTTTTTATTTATTTTGTTTGTAAAAGCTTTTTGAACTGAACCACTAGAGCTTGTTTTACGTTAGATCCGCTTTAGGTACCTACTATTAAGTAATTGAGTAAATATCTGGGCAAATAAATACATAGGTAGGTACTGAAAATTTCTGAATCCACAAAGTCTGGTTGAATGTTAAATTTTCGGAAAGTTTAATTTTGTTTAATAAAAATTAAAATTTGATTCTGTCTTTAACAAAATATTAAAAAAAAACAAGCCATTTACCGTCGAAAAAAAAAGCAACTTGACAGCTACTTTTTTATTTTTAAACGCGCGTAGATAGTTAGTCACTGACACAAAAACGAGCACGTAGCAAATTAATCGATTAGACCGTAATTGTTACGTGAATGTGATAATCGATCATGCAATACGCTATTAAAGTAGTAACGTAACAATATCACGTTTTTTGTGTGCTACATAAAATAGTAAGTAATGCGTTTGTTACACGTCATTCTCAATTCATAAATACCGGTTGTGTTGATAAGCTGTCATAGGGGCTTAGTTTATATTCATTTCTGCGTAAATATCTTGTTAGGTTACCCATTTTCTACAAATACATGTTTTTTTATAAGTAAGTACTTAAGTAGGGAAAGATAACGTAAATTAGAACGCATTCAGGCTAGATCGATCTTCGCAGGATGGCTGGTAGCAGCTAGATGAGAGTTGCCGAGAAACGATCTGATGTACTGATGATCTGATGTGCTGAATGGCGTGGAATTTGAGAGGCCAATGTCCAGCAGTGGACTGCTGTAGGCTGATTATGGTGACTAAATACAGGTAGATTATACTCTTAAAGGCCCACTTGAAATAAAGGAACCCTTTTATTTACTACGTAAACTTGTAAAAGTTTCTAAAATACACTTTTCTATTTAAGTAGGTAAAGTAGACGTAAAAAACTCAGCGGTAGTCTGACAAAACAAAAGCGTCTCCACTCTTTCCCTCCGACCATTTATACTTTTTTCGTTGAAACCTCCTCGGTTAATTGTTACAAAAGAAAAGCACGGCTTTCTGTTTAGTTTCTAATTTAAAATGAAATATCTCAGTACCTACGTCGTTACGGAGAGATTTTTATAAAGACTAAGTAGTGGCAAATACCTATTTTGTTTTGTTTGTGTGTGTGTTCTTTCAGGTGTCTTGTAAGTAATAAATACATTTTAACTGTTATGTACAAAGGAAGTGTAACAGTTTTGCATATCAGACCTGCGTCACTTCTAGAAACTATATTATAATAAGCTTGAGAAAGAAGGTGAGTATACTGAGATGGCGACTATAACAGAGAAGTACAAGAAGACGACATGACAGGTAAGTATGCAACGGCTAAAAAGAAGGCACAGCTTCTTAAAATCGACAGCGTCTCAGCCAGGAAACCCGGCCGACGCCGTTGCAAAATAGGGCGGGATACTCTTCTATCTCCTACTTATTACCTACCACCAAAGGAGCTTCTCTCTGCAGGGTGTAACCTTCCGTGGTCCACTTGGAAGTCCCTGAACCGTTTCTAGACACATGTGGGGAGATGTAAGTCCAACCTGGCCATGTGGGGCTACATTGACGAAACGGCAGTAGGGTGTGATTGTGGAGCTATGTCACAAACCATGCTCCTTCTCTTATCCTGCCCTCTGTGTCCCAAAACATGCCGTCAAAGTGACCTCTGCGCTGCCACCGACAACGCGTCTAAGTGGCAAAGTTTTGGGAAAACAAGATTTAAAATACAGTCGTGCCAGCGACAAGAAGAAGAAGTTGCATACTTATAAATTGCATACTTCCTGTATGCAATTTTAAAGTATAGTATTAAAATATATTGTAAACAACAATCAAAAAATGCTTTCTGTTATTTGTATCAGTAGTTAATAATGTCCATTGTCCTAAGTAACTCTAACACATGCTCCTGTACCTACAGAAAAAAGCTTGTTGATAAGATGCTGATAAAGTTAACGTGGTCTGTTCTTATCACAGCACAATTAGTGAGCGTGAGTTTAAAAGCCTTTCTGATATGAACGATAGCTCTTATCGAGTCGAGACGGTACATTCGAGTCGGAGATAGATGGCATGGTTTCTTTCGAAGGCTTTGCACTGGAGCATATAACAGGATTGTTTTGTTCATCATTGTCATTTTAAGGGTTGTAGAATGAGTAGCACATAGTTTGTAAGTACCTACTGCATAAGTACTTGATGGTACATGCATAGGACTAAAAGTCTGAAACAACTGACGAAATGTGGATGTAAGTATGTTACACTTCTGCCTAAAGCTTCTGGGAATGCATGCGTGATGTTTTGTTTAACATCTTCTGAATGACGACACGGTTGGCGCAGTGGTTGAGCGATTGACTGCTGCGCAGCATGTCGCGGGTTCGATTCCCGCACGGAACAAATATTTGTACGACCTACAAGTATTTGTTCCGGGTCTGAGTGTTTTATCTATAATATGTATGTATTTACAAAAAAAAAATGTATATTATAAGTAGTTTATCAGCCATCTCGTTACCATAACACAAGCATTAGGTTGCTTAGCTTGGGACTAAATGGCGTTGTGTGAAATGTCCAAGGATATTATTATTATTCTGAATAGGTTAGCAAGTGTTGTCGCCCATAAAATGAAAATTATTTTGATTACAAGGATTGTATTCGAAGTTCTGTTTCAATTAAGACATTTGTAGGCTATTAACGGAATATCAAGTCTAGAATCGGCATCGATAATAGTCCAGTTGGCAGTATCTAAGATTATTTTAGTAGTAATAAATTTTTTTTTTTACATATAATGTAACGCCGTTTAATTATTTTAATGTGAAATATCGGTGCCTTATAATTTTAATGTTCGGAAGAAGTGGGTATGACAATGATAAGTAGTTTGATTATTACTTTCAGCGAATAGCGCGAAATTTAAAATAATCAATAGGAAGAAGTTACATGGAAGTTAAAAAACAGAAAATATTATAAATTCTTTCATGTTTTTTCTTGCAGGCTGAAAAAAGGTATTAAGTAAGGTCTCGAAAAAAAAAACTCACCAAAAAGTCCGAAAACAGTAAGACACCGCTTCCCGAAACGAGCGATATCCGCCATAATAAGAATAACAGCTCTAATGTAATGATTACGTCACGCCACTTTCACTGCGCCTGCGCGACCACACAATAACATTCTACAACCACTTATGAAACTGGGGACGGTGCACTCCAGAGTTCGACGCACTTCGAAAACAAATAAAAAAAATATCCCAAAAAAGTTTATGGTTTTCGGACGAACTCCGTGTTGAGTTTGACTTTGACGTTTTTTTTGGCGGGATATTTTGACATAACGCGTGAAGCGCGCTCACTCTCGTAATGGACAGTGAATTGGCCGCGGTGGTGCGTTTTGCTTTTACTTTCTGCGTTCAGTGGGGAGTATCGGTTCGCAGGTCCGTCTCGGTGATCATTGTCCTCAGTTCAGATGTAGGAAAGTCGTAATGGAACAACAGCACGAGCGTCTTGACAGTAATTGCGGGGACAAAAAAGGCTGAATTACGAGAGAGCATTGATGCAGTTCCTGGTTCGAATCGTTGAGATTATTCATAGATTTGTAGAGATTATGACGAATTGTGTAAGAGATGACACGGACTTGAAGAAAAGACCGACGGCTGTAACCTAATATGTGGAGTCAAACAGTATGAACTAATTATGAAGTATTGCTCCGACTATGCAACCGACTGCAAGAGAGATGATTTAAGGAAATGACGATAGTTCCCAATTATTGATTCCCGGTTATTTCAAGTTACAATACGAAAGTCTACTCGAACACTTGTAGCCGAAATATTATGTAGGTAGGTAGGTAATAAGTAGGATTTCCTTCCGTATCCGGAAATAATGTTATTAGGTACCTAACTTATCGTTACAGAATCTGCTATTACATTCTAAACTCAAAAAAATAATAAACTCTTGACGAGACTGAGAAGAATGCATTTATTGTTGCAATAAGTAGTTAACAATGTCAAATGAGTAGAAGAAACTATCTACATTTTATAATCTGTTAAACCCGTTTAATCAACGTTAAATAAATATTATTAAAGTTGTTTTATAGCAGTGGACGCATCAACGTCGTAAAATTTATTGACATGACTTTATTACCTATTACTTTTAAATATGTGCAATATAATAAGAATGGATAACACATAGATTTTCTAATATAATTAACAGGGTTTTGGGAGTCAGATTGGCAGTTGCTCAATGAAAAATACCATGAAAATACTGATATTCTGCTGCATTTTTGATAAGACTGGAGCTTGGAGCTCGATAGTTGGGACAACGCTAGGGAGAAAATTGTATTTTTTCAGAAGTTCCTACATACTACTACATATAAAAACCACTTTTTTAAATGTTGAATGAACCCACAAGTAATCTCCGATATTCTTGTTTAAATTAGGTAAGATTAGGATCATAAGCATACCTTCTTAGTGGTGGGGAAATTATAAAAAAAACGCAAATAAAAACTCATAGACTTATAAAAAAAGATGGACTCTGCCTCACGCACAACGAAAGTGAAGCACATAGAAAGGAGGCCTACCATGATCTATTTAAAAATGATTCAAAAGCAAGACATTTCAGTTTAGGTTCTTAAACTGCATCGCTCACAGTCGTACCATGACGTCCAATACGCTTAGCGGCATTTGGATCGTTGAAAGTGAATGGCCTAAATTGAATCGTTAAACTGACGTCATGGTACGAATTAGAAGAACAGTTCAGTTTAGGTCCTAAAATGGATCGCGTTAAGAGCTCGTGGTAGGTATCCAGTAAGTATGCCAGGACCACTTGTACAAACACGCCTCACGCTCACATTTACATCATAGTATGCCGACCGGCCGCCATTAGGTGACACGACAGCGTCAATCGTCAATAACGCACACATAGATCGGTACGGTGCTTCACTTTTGATATGCGTGGCGCGGAGTCCATCTTTTTTTATAAGTCTATGAAAAAACTACGTTCGCATGGAAGTAAAAATATCGCGGCTGGATTTTATCGCGCACTGATTTTGATGTCTCAGTGTAGAACCAAAAATTGAGAATCCAATAGAACGCATTGCAGCGCGTCAAAAAAGTACACTTTTGGATTTTCAACCCTCGGCGCTTAGCAGTGCGTTGAAAATCCAGTGCGGAAAAAAAAAATCGCAGCGAAAAACGCGCCAGTGCGAACTTGGGCTTACTCAATAAATATCTTTTTCCTTTTATTTGGTCAAAGGAAAAAAATATTCATAAACATGCAACATAAGTTAAAAACGTAAAAACCTAAATTACTCAACATGGCGGCCCGTGCGGTCGCTTCTTAAAATCGTATTTCAAAATCAGCAACTCGAGAAGGTCCGGGACTGATGACCAAAAAGTCTACAACTCTACATGTATGGCCCGCTGTGCATATAGTGGTCCCAAAATAAACGTTGCTGTGTAGGTTTTTTCCTTGTTAGTGTTCCGTCTTGAAATATGAGTTGCAGTTTGTCTATGGGATTTCGTAGCGAAATTTTGAAAAAAAAAAAGAAATTGGAAATGGTGAAAGCCAGCAATAAACGTAAGAAACTTTGGAATTCTGAAATTGATGGAATCATCGGTCACGGTCGCGTGGTCATTGTCGTTTACTCCATACTAACGTATTCCTCTGTTTTCTCCCCGGTTAATAATAATTTTAGAAACAAAATATAATATGCAAAAAAAAAAACATAAAGACATGGCGGTGGCAGATATCGGTTCACAGTTTATAAAAAAAAATACAATAGTTACAGTGCGGCTGCGGAGAGAATGCGTTCTGGACTCGTCAGTTTCATACAAACGAATATGTGTTTTGCGAATTCGATCTTTAGTAGATACTAGAATTGTCGCACTGACAAGTGTCAGGAACGCACTCTCACGACGCCCGGACTGTAGTATTAACCAGGGAGAAAACAAAGATATAAGTTGGTATAAACGCGTAACCACGTGACCGAGTTTCTTCTAATGCTAAAGGCGAGTTTGACAAATTCTCAATTCAGAAACCGGATGTAGAGTTTTGCAAATATTATGTCCATATGAGGTTCAGATGAAGACACTCTAAGTATTAATCTGTACTAAGTACTTAGTAGCCGCATACAAGCGCCAATGCAGTAGCAGAATTTGAGGTCTTCGTACTCGACTCCAGGGAATCAAATAATGTTTGCGGAAATTCTGTTCAGTTCTGATTTCCTGAAACTTTCTAAGTACTTAGGTACTCTTGAGAGCCAGTACCTACTGCTAGGAGTAAAGACGGAGGAGTTATAACTACCCCTGTGTTAAATAATAACTCCTTTGACTTTATAGCAACAACAAAGTTACAGCTTCAATGTTGTACACTGTACTGACAGTCAAGCAAATGTACTGTCTATCATATTGGCACTTCGGTAATTTAGCGTGCCGTGTTACAGACATTTCAAACAGTTTTCAAAGAATGAAATAATCTTTTGGCGTTTGAATGACGTTGACAGAGGGGCGCTGTTGATTGTATGTTGCAGCAAAAACGCCGAAAAAAAAAACACGTCTTTGTATATTATAGACCCCCATTAATTTTTTACTTTATATTTTTGTTGTTAAAGCGGAATTACAAATACACACTCAGTGAAAAATTTAACTGTCTACCTATTACGGCTTATGAGATACGGACGGAAGGACAGACAGACAGCGGAGGCTTAGTAATACAAGATGGCTGCTATAGTTCCGATTTAGGCCACGAGCCAAATGTTTCTTATACAGCTATACGGACAATTTAAGATCGCAGTCAATTTGCAAAGAAATAATTTCCCTGGCTTTATATGTATTTTCTTTCCACTTTTAATTTGTAATCACTACAATAATTAAGTATAATAAAAATAGCAAACATGTGAAGGTCTTTATGATGTTTGTCCTTTTGCGATAAAACAAATCGTATTTGACGTGTTAGCCCAAATTGGCCTGTGTGCCTCCGAATTGAGAACAAGGTTAGGCCACACCTCGGCCTCCTATATATCCGCGCCTGAAATTTCAACACCATTTCAATTTCCCCCAATCTTCGCACCCGCCATTTTGCCGGGTACTGTATAAAAATTCTTGATAAAAAACAATAAATTCTCACCCCGGATACGGAGTATACATAGACAGGCTTCATCCTGCCTATTGTGAATATCTCAGCTGCGTTTAGGGATGTGAAAGGTGTTGGATGAATGTGCCAGTTGGGAAAAACCAGAGTCGACATGTTGTTAAGTAATTTCACGAAGTTGTGATTTATAGTAATCATATGACTCACATTAGTAGCTCCTTGTCTATATTAATAATTTATCTATCGATATCTAAACTGTTAACAAAACTGAAGAGTTTGTTTGAACGCGCTAATCTCATCTATCAGATCATCAATCAGATCTATCAGTCGGGTTTGAAAAATTATTTTTGCATCTGATAGCCGAATTCATGAGGATGGCTATAGGTAGCCTATAGCCATCCTCAATCAAGCAGTACTGACATCACGGTAAGAAGCACCGAGCAAAAACAAAAAGTTGATTCAGAAAGAATGACGCAGCGACGGAGTAGGTGTGGGTCAGGGGAACAGAAACGCGGATGAAGTCACGGGAAGAAGCTAGTAGGTAATAAAGATCCTTAAAATATAGGTGTGTTATGCTGATCCATTCATCAGATTAATCTCGTTTCTTACAGAAATCTGGGTGTTGAACCCCGGAATCACGTTCTGCAGTCTAAGGTAAGTTCTGAAGACCTCTAGAATGAAGTTCACGAAGAAGGACTGAAAATACCAAAATAAGTCTATTTCAGATTCAGACAAGTCATCGTTAGGTAAGCACCAAACAAATTAGTCAATGGAATATTTGCTGTTACATAACATAAAAATTTTATTAGTCATAAGTTCATAAGGATTGCTATTCGGTATTATGTGGTTGATGACTAATTTTATGCTCGTTGTAACCTTTGCTATGAGAGAAAAAGAGCCTTGCCACATGAAGATGTGTAACCAACTATCATTTAACAACGCAGCCGCGATCTGTTCAAAAGATCCCGTCAGCATCTCCGAAAACATAATCCACAGCCCTAGCATGAAGTCATCTATATTCAAAAGACTTGAGGGCCATTGTGTTGGACTCACCAGGTGCTATATTAGGTCTTAAATAATACCCGTCGTATTTGAAAATTCACCCCACGCGCTTTATTGAGAGCGCCTGCCATTTTATTGCGAGCAACGACCACGCGTTGTGCGAATGTCTTTTGTGCAGGCGCTGAAGTGTGGTTTTGTAAATGATTTCAAAGGAACTTTTATGTTTTACTCTTTTCTATGATAGCAGGATCTTAGTTGAAATAAATTGGATTAGGTCGGTCGTATTTAAATTGAAGGTTTTGTTGAAGTTCACAGATCGCGTATTGTGGGTAGGTAACTTTTTTAATCATGATAGATGCCCAATTTTACGTGATTACGATTATAGTGGAAAGTTCCGAAATTGAATTATATAAGAACTAGCTTTCGCCCGCGGCTTCGCCCGCAATAAAAACTATCCTATGTCCGCCCCAGAGATGCAATCTATCTCTCTGCCAAATTTTATCGAAATCCGTTTAGTGGTTTAGGCGTGAAAAGGTAATATACAGACAGACAGACAGACAGACAGGCAAACAGACAGAGTTACTTTCGAATTTATAATATTAGTATGGATAGTATGGATTCAGAACTCATTTTTAAAGTCGAAAAGAAAACAATCTGTTTTATAGAATGCCATAACATACATGATACATCGTGATATAGAGTTTCATAGAGGTTGTCGAAATATAACCTATGTTAAGAGCGTTTACGACGTACGGCATTTCATACAAACTTTCAAGCCCTTGTTTTTTGAAATGAATAAACCGATTTTAATGAATCTTCATACGCATACGCAGGATACAAAGGTCTAAAAAGTTACTTATGAACATTTTTCGAAAAATAGTGTTAAGTACCTACAGCCAATTAGACCGATTTTAAAGTTTCCATAGAAACAGGGATGTCCAGTTTTTCTTCATTTCGAAAATGTTCTTAAGTAACTTTTTAGACCTTTATATCCTGCTTATGCGTATGAAGTTTCATTAAAATCGGTTCATTAATTTCGAAAAATAAGGGCTTGAAAGTTTGTATGAATGAAATACCGTACGGCGTAAACGCTCTTAAATTAACTATAACATCTTTAAAATGTTAATAAATTCTCGTATAACTTATTTAATTCATAACTGGCTCAGTGTTGGCGGAAATCGTTATTTCCCCCTCTGCTATGAAACGCGAATCACGTGTACGATAATTACTTAGCCGGATCAAGGCCGACGAAGCTGGAATTATGAATGGCTATCATAAAATTAAGATCTCAAAAGGGGTGAGCAGATTCGAAGTTAAACCAGCGGGCTAATTGCATAACACACTATCAGTAGCTTTCAATTATTCATTGCGTTATTTACCCTGGCAGACAAATTCAAAATACGCTATTAGGGTGCTGCTCTTTGCCAGATGGTTTAGTTCCAAGTTGCATGTAATGTAGGCGAACCTCTTGCATATTACGTGGGAACAACCCAATAACACCATGCCCGACCTGCGGGGTGATTGCGCAACACATTGGCTTTAATTTTGACAGTTCAACAACATTCCACTTAACTCCACTCTCACTTCGCTCCAGTCCACTCAATCTGTGTGGTTCTTTCCTCAAAAGACCATTCCAGACACAAACTACATGGTCTTCAACTGATCTGACCAAGATTATGTCTGGACTTAAAAAGAGAATGTGCTGTGACCTCTGAGTTTGTTTCGGCCTTTTTTCTCAGAGTAGTCAGGTAGGAAACTCCGACCTCATCTACCTAGTTTAATAAAATATTATTGACGTGTAAAAGTGTTTGTACAAATCTACTTACAGAAATAAAATCGTGAATCATTCATTGCGTTATTTACGTTGTTGAGCAGACAAACTTTTTGAACATATGAAGCAATGAATTAGCAATATCCTTCAAAATGATTCAGATTATGATTGAAAGCGTGTTACGTAACGGGTGCTGTAGCGATTCAAGTCCTCAGGACTACGCTCAGCAGGCACACCTGCGACTTCTAGGCCGACAAGGAGGGCACAAAAGGGATGCATGAAGAAGCTTCCTCGTGTAGCGCAGTTCGTTCCGCCAGTTACTCAACTGAACCGAGCGCTCGGCGCATCCTGGACAGTCACACCCAACACCTTATTTCCAATTCTTCCTTTGCGGTGGTAGGGCTGACGCCCGCCTGCGTGCTTACTCTCGAATATAATTCCGATAGATCGACATTGGTCAAACGTCAGTTGGTTGACTTAAACGTAAGGGATTGGCTAGACTCAGTGAGTCCAGCCAATCCCTGACGTTTGACTGTCAATACCAATACAATTTCAATGTCGATCTACCGGAATTATATTCGAGAGTAAGCACCCTGGTTTGCGATCACCCTCCCACCGGAGTCCGGCGTCAAGCAGCCTGCTGTGTCTCGTTGACGCGTGGGAGTTCCAGTGCCTTAGGCATCTTCTGGGCACGCTCGTTCCATCATAGACCTCACCCAACGCTTTCCATAATTCGTGATCGAGGTCAAGAGCGTGCCCATTCAGCAATAAAAAAAAAGTAAAGTCAATCGCATAGCAGTGGTAACAAATGTGATATTCACAGCCCCTTTATGTCGTAGCAGTAAGGGCGGTTTTCGTAGTGTAAGTGTTACCACTGTTGACATTTAGGTACGTCATTTGCCACACAACTACGATGCGGGGCGTGACCTATACCGATACATTATAAACTTCATTTACAATATCACAAAAATAGCATTGCTGACATAGGAGCTTACCCACAAGTCGAGTAAAATGTCAAATGAAAGGTTACATCGACACCGGACACGTGCCAAAGTTCAGCGAGTGTAAAACTTTCAGACTGTAGTAATAACATGATTTTAGGCTACTTTTCATCGTAGATATTTATCTAAGATGAAAACTAGCCTAACATTTAGTTACAATACCAAAGCTGAAACTCTCTGTACCCAGAGAAATAGCATTGTTATTGTCAATTAATTATTGTGAATGTGAAGACTATGTGGGTCATTTTATTTATGTTTAGACTTTTTTCTCTCTCTGTTCTGTTAGTTTTTGTCTAGGTCTGGCAGTATGAGTAATTTATGTGGCCTACCCAAATGTCCTTTCTTTGGTATTGTTCATTGAGTCGTTGAGCTTAACTTTTGAGTTGATTTCTGACAAATGTGTGCACTGACTGGACAGGTCCTCGCAATCTGTGTGGTTCTTTTCTCAAAAGACCATCTCAGACATCGATCTACATGATCTGACCAAGATTAGGCTGGACTTTAAAAGAGACTGTAACCTCTGAGTTTGTTTCGGCCTTTCTTCTCAGAGTAGTCAGATAGGAAACGCCGACCTCATCTAGTTTTTAAAATATGATTGACTTGTAAAAGTGTTTGTGCAAATCTACTTACAGAAATTAACATTTCCAGCAAAAGACCTTACTGTAACACAGGCCGAGTCAAAGGTTACAACGACACGTGCCATAACATACCTATATATAAAGTTTAGGGACTGTAAAAGTTTCAAACTGCAGTTATAATGTGAATATCAAATAGTACAGTTAGTACTCGCTGTTGTCCACGACTCTGTCTGCGTGTATTCTGTATATTTCATCATTTTTAATACCAATATCCAGGATGACATTTGAAATGAAATGTCATAACGATCGATTCAGTGTTTAGGCGTGAAAAATATCAAAGAAACAGACAGATAGAGTTATTTTCACATTTATAATAACAGTTTGGATAGACTATCTAAAACTAATTATTGATCCCTGCTCCCTATTCAATTCAATTCATTTATCTTTCAGATCATAAAATCCAATTTGTTAGCAGATGCACACACAACTTAAACACTAGTGTTAGTACATCCATAATAATTGTTAGTTACAATCGTCTTAAAACTATGTTACTATTGTTAGTACTATTGTTTGTTGTACTATTGTTGTTGTTATTGTTAGTACACTACAAACTAACACTAAGTTAACAAAACAATGCGCATAGAGCATTTTTTTTAAATACAAAAATCTATTTGCTTTACTTTAGATATATTAAAGAACAGGAATCACTAATTCGTTTTAGTGGAGGTCAGTTTTTTTATTTAATGTGACGGAGTCGCGTTACGTCCGCTACGCGTAACGTCCGTTTATGGCTCTATTGTATTCTTGAAGGTGATTTTTTCTCGGATCAGTCGCGTTACAGCCGAAGTACAAGTTAGGTACAGTTGGCGGATGTCGCATGTCTTCGAATTATTTGTAGACACAATAACAATAAACAATATAGCAATATTATATCAAAAAGAAAAAGAAACAAGATAAGTGCAGAAATTACACAATTTTTACACAATTTTGTTCGTTCATTGAAAGGTTGGCAGAGTAATTCCATTGCACTCTAGATACTTGTCTGACGTGTGGAAAGCAGCCATGACAACTAATATTTGGTAGCGGACGACGACATCTTTACCAGGGTGTGGAACTATGGATGGTATGGTCTAAGGTAAAAGAAACAGCGATTTAAATTATCGTACAGAATATAATACAAGTTAAAAATAACTTACTTCATCTTTCTGACTGAGCGACTCCTTGACAATTCAAAAGTGCTTGTCTTAAGCATTTATTTCATTTAAATCATTTACAGTTGTAAATGATTTAAATGAAATAAATGCTTAAGAATGAGTCTTGTAATTAATTGTATAATATTATTATGTTACTTGTGGTGACGGTGAGGGTATGGTGGCTGATAGGGGTGAAAGACGAAGTGTTCATAAGCGGGGACCAGTGTAAAGACGACAAGATGATTGCCCTATTGCCGTGGTACTTGGGGTCGGCGAAACACATTTTCTTCTTCAATTCTCTCCTTGCAACCGTGATTCGCTTAAGTGTATTGGACAAAAGATTCAGTGAAACCATAAAAACATTAACCCCTTCTTGATAAACGCTGATTAAAGCCTTTTAATCTCTAAAAATGTATGTTACATCTGCAGATACTACTGGATGTACGAGTAACTTATGTTTTATGTGTGGCAAGTGTACCGCTTCCTTTAAAATCTTTACGTAAACGTCGCTTTCCGCTCGTGCCACGGACCACACACCACATTGAAGGCATCGCGGCCATGTCAAACTTGTCACCGAGGCGCCCTCGTTTCTATCGAACCCACGCTGTACAGTGTAGACACCATAATTTAGTTGTTGTTGATACATGCCTCGTCAACTTTAATAAAGAATCTAATTACTATGACAAGCGATTCTATGCTTCACCAACATATTATAAAAAGCAACGGATTTTTTTTTGTCTGTCTGTTAAATTAGTGAACTTGTAACTCAAGAACTAGTAGATACCAATTTCTGAGGTTTTGGCGTTAATTTAAATAAGCTGTAGTTTTTTAGAATACTATTCTTTACAGGTGAAGTGTTTTTTTCTTTTTCGTTTATAAAGTATCACCAACTGTGATACTTATTTTATTCACATTACAATCTAGCCTATTAGCTAATATTTGGTCATAACTGGTTTGCTCATGTTAAGAGGATGAATGAAGGATGCTATGAAAAGATATTTACAAGGCAGGTGTGAGTGGAAACGCGGGGACGGAGGCGGGAGGCGTCCCCTCTTATGAGGAAATATAGTGACCTTATTGGCGATCTGCTTCAGAAACCTCAGGTACGTACTCGTACGACTAGTACTCGCAACCGGCGTCGTGTATGACTAGGATGTATGAACATAAATGAGGCAAAAGGAGCATGTATGGATCGTAGCAGGCGTTCTGTAGTTTCTGCCGACCCCCATGGAAGGAGGGCGTGATTTTATGTATGTAATTTAAATATAACTTAGGTACCTAAACTTACAAGTTACTATCAAATTAAGAAATCGTCCAATAAGGTTTTGCTCATTTACTTTATGTTCAGGGGAAGACACTTGATTTACATGTTCTTTTTAATAGCTTGCCACACGACCTGTGGGGTAATTGCATGCAATGGCTTTCATTTTGACAGTTTAACAACATTAATTGCGTTACTTACGTTGCAGGGCAGACAAATTTTTCGAATATACGAAGCAATGGATTAGCTATATCCGTCAAAATGATTCAGATTGTGACTGAAAGTGTGTACGCAATTAGGGAGCTGAAGTATGAACTTTATAAGTTTCGGTTCAAAAAAACATCCTATTAATATAGTTTAACTTAAACTTATTTATTTTTATAGGAACGAGGTTATTCTTTTTCGAACCGACCGACCTCTCTAAAGGTTAATTCAGTTTTTAACAATTTCCTAACTTGCATTCATGGGCACCCCAAACTGTCGGAATGTTTTTCAATTTACTTAAAGATGCTTGTATTGCGACTCGAGTTAGGCCCGTCGTCCACGACGCTTGTCGACGCGACTAAATATAACCGCATCAAAAACCCGACTGCGCGATAGCGAAGACAAGGTTATGTTTTTCTGTTTGTTTGTCTGGCATTCTATACCTTCGAAGCATCCTAACGGTCAAACTTATAGTCAAAGTTTTTTATTTAAAATAATAAATATGTTGTAATTATTTTATAAAATGATAAATAATTTTATTTCTGTAAGTAGGTTTGTACAAACATTTTTTCACGTCAATAACATTTTTTTAGACTAGTTGAGATCGGTATAAACAAAATAGCTACAGAGATCTCTATAGTTGTAGTCGAGTTTTTTGATTTTAAACCTAGTTTTTGATTGGTAGTGTCGTGTACGGACCGCCATTGAAATACTATACTCCGCGACTTTTAATTAGCTGCAGTAAAATGACAGTTCTTAATAACTCGTTTCGGACTGCGTTTAGAGATATGCATGTCAAATAAGTTTCATTTGTTACAGAATAGTCTGTACTAGAAAAACAAGATTTGGTTGATGGCCGCGAAAAAACAAAAATACGCCAATTTCAGTCATTTAAGTAACACATAAGCTGTCATTTTACTGCAGCTAATTAAAAGTCCCACTATAGTGATGTGACATTCTGGCTACTCATTTTTGATTAGAGTTTGTAACACATTTCTTTTGAGTATCGTCGTCGTGGACGATGGGCCTTAAAATATCTGGTGTTGAGGGAATGTCAACTTGTATTATTTTGTGTTTGACATTCTTTAGGGGTGCTTATAAACCAATGGTGATTAGTGATTAGCCTGCACATTCTTTGGAGCAAGTTAGCTCGTTTAGAGACGTTGTTTGTGAATAGAGGTTTCAAACTGGAAGAACCTTGGAAGGACTGAAGTGTTTGTGAAGGAGAATTTACAAGAAAGTAGAAGCTTTCAACAACTTCTGAGAGAAAAACTCGTCACAGAGTTAGGGTTGACCTTTTTTATATTCTTTTCTCGGGACAATGAGTTTGCGTGGTAATTGCGTAACTTACATACAATGGCAATTGTAGATGGCAATGCCTTTAATTGTGACAGTTCAGTCACGTTCATTGCGTTATTTACGCTGTTGAGCAGACGAATTTTTCGAACCTTTGAAGTATTAGGTATATCCTTTAACTAGAGTGCTGGCATTTTAGGGAAAGTATCGCAATAAAGTTTAATAAATCATTAGAAAATAAGAGTCTCAACAAGTTTGTTAATATAGTAGACTGGCAGTCACGCGGCCGCGCCGAGCACGTGTCACGAGTTCACGACACAACTTCACAAGTAATTGGATAACTCCGGAAATCTACAGCATTTCATTTCCCTGAAACTGAGCTGTTGCACGTGCTGGTATAAATATGTAGGTATTATTTATACTATACAGGCTGTTTTTTTACCAGTTTAAAATTTTTACAGGCTGTTCTACCTATGAATATGAACAACTTTCACTAAGGGACCAAATCTGAAATCACGAAAAACAAATCAGCTGTTTCATACATTTTGGTAAAGTAGGTACTTATTGAGCTTTTGTATTGAACAGCTGTTTTTTTTTTCGTGATTTCAGAGTTGGTCCCATAGTGAAAGTTCAGCAGCAGTTCTTAGGCGGCGATGACCACTTACCATAGTTATAGCACAGTAGTTCGTGTCAAACTTTATGGCGGCTCTGAAGTGCGTTACTCGCTGCGCAGTACCGCACCCCTCTACCCCGCTAACGCATGATTTTGTTACTGAACAGCGCCTCGCCTCATGTTTCGAGTTGCCATAAAGTTTGAATCAGGCATTTGACCACTTTCTAGATTACCACCTTAAAAAATATCCCCAAAAACATCACATTTCGGTTTCTTCGTAGAGCCAAGCCAATTAAAGAAAATGACTCATTAACAATCCACCTTCTCGTCAGCAAGACTTGGAACGTATGTAATTATGCACTCCTGTGACCCTTAAAATATAATTGCAGTACCTCAGGAGGTAACAAAGAGGAGTGACTTGTTCATGTTGCCCTTACTTTGAAAGGTAACGAGCTGACCCTGTGTGCTGTATTACTGGTAGATGTATTTAGTTACATCATATATATTTAACATATTAAAGGTATATACAACATTATTTTTAGTATATGCGAAACCCGAAACACGTGTCTAGTATTTTTATGTAAAGAATCTATGTACAACATTTCAAAACTGTATCATGAGAAATCACAAAGTTATAAGCTTGTTAAGTTACCAGGTTGTCCGTTCAAAAACATGCTCACCACGCGGCGCGGTGCGGTTTGACCATGTTTTATGCTCCTCCAGCATCGTACGCTCATTGATAATTGTTTGCCAGTAGGTACCTAACTGTACAGCGATTTTATTGTAATTAACTAGTGATAAAATTTTTTTGGGATAAAATATAACATGGTGTAAAAATTATTGAAATCTATTCAGTTACTTATTCTGAACAAACTATATTCAGGTTTCGCATATACTAAAAATAATGTTGTATATATAGAAGGTGAACTAAGAAAGAGGTGCGATTTTCAGCAGCCCAATAAATATGCTTCAATACACCGTGAACATGGTTTTTCAAATAGAATTCATTTTGTTACTAAAATCACTAATGCAGAATTGACATAATACGCAATGCACGCAATAGATAAAAGTGTTGCACTAACTATACCTACGTGTGGCGTTGTACCTACCAGAGTACAGTCTAGTACCTACTAGTACTTGATACGTACAGCGTAGTACAATATAACATATTTATTTTATTTAAGTAATATACTTAAATAAAATAAATAAAGTACCTACGCCCGACGTAGTTCTTGCTACGTGCGGCGTAGTACCTGCTACGCCCGACCTAGTACTTGCTACGTGCGGCGTAGTACCTGCTACGCACGGCGTAGTACTTGCTACGTACGTCGGCGCGGCGGCGCACGGTGGGCTGGAAATCGGCTTTCATAGACATAGGGATTTCAATTTGCAAGTGCCTGATTTTTTGCCGGATATCGCTTCTGTTAGTCATTACTATGTACAAAAATGACACCCGAGTTAATTCTGTCCAAAAACGAAGGATATATAATTTATTTACGAAAAATTTGTATGAAGCTAGTATGAAAAATCGAATTATCTCCTAAACGGCATGTTTAACCGTAATATCCTTGGAGGTGGTCATAGTGCTAATTATTTATGATTTTTTGGTTGCCGATTTGACGAAAAATTTAATGCCGTTTTTTTTTTAAAAATCGTCAAAATATTTTTATTTATTTTTACATGTAAAACGATCCCTGTTAGTGTCCAAGTTAAAAAGTTCGATATGTTATTAACCCAAATATTAAGAACACACAAAACAAGAAAAATTAAATAAAAAAATTGCTGTTTTTTGACACATTTTTATTAATTTAAATAAAAAAAGATTATCAAACTCTTATTTAAGTAACATATAAAGTTATATTATATACAAAATAATTTAATTCAAGGAATTAATACTAAGCATTTGTAAAATAAAGTAAAATAAATAAAAAAAAGGACAAAATATCATTAAATATTACAAAAAAAAAACCAAACACACTCAAATACAAATTTACAAATATGTACATATAATTTTTTTTTTTAATTTTCCTTATCACTCTCTTTATCAGACTCCAATTCTGAGTCAGCATCCAGATTGGATATGTCCAAAAACTCGAACTCAGTTTCCTGAAATTGAATTAAGTCGAGAGTTTCAGCAAAAAAGCTCTGCTTTTTCTTGGCATCTAACTTAGGCCTTTGTGCACTTAGCAAAGGATCCGAAGAAACAACAAGCATATTTAAAATGTCTTGATTAGAATCCTGCCTACTTTTTTTCCGCGAATGATGTTCTCGAAACCTCCTAAAATCTTTGTTTCGAGACTCTGAGGCTTCTTCCGAGAGAGTCCCAATCGGCACAATATTATTTTTCTCGATTATTTCAGCCCCATGGATTAATAATTTATGAACGGTTGACGACATGTAGTACCAGTCGTATAATAATACGTACTTTTCTGCTGTTTTGCGGGCATAATCTCTAAATTTTATTATATCGACCTGCTCTCCAGATGAAATTGCTTTTAAAATTACAGCAAATCTTTTGATGCGGTCTTAATCCAAACCGGTTCCAGCTGCGGTTTTATTAGGAAACTCAAAGAATTTTCTTGCAGTATTTCCGTCATTGGTGGTTCCCGAGCCTTGTTTTACTATATCAATCAACAGATTGAGCTCATCTTTGAATTTATTTTGAATTATTTTTTTCCTTGTCTGTAGCATTTCTTTGTGCTCATCACTTCTCGCTGCCCACCGTTTGAAGTCGAGCCTGTATGCAATGTGTAACAGACATTCCATACAATATATACGGGCGTGTACGGATGACAAGCCAAATTCATACATGTCAAAACACAATTCTTGATGTTACAGCATCTAAGCGGTTCATTTCTGTAGGCTTTGCTAAGCACAGGTAGCACGATGCATTTGATCTAGCTTCAGAAAGGTAAATGCAAACTTTAGCGTCGATCATCGTCATCATTAGTTCATGGAGTCACCCTATTATTATTATTGCACTCTGTGGGGATAAGGGCCTCAATTTCTTCATCCATTTGTTTTTTCAGCTCAAGGACAACTGCTTCACTCTCCTTTACAAAAGTATACTGAACTGGACGACAATACAAAACTGAGCATGGTTTTGGGTTCGTCCATAAGATGTTGTCTCCATCTGTCAGTTTTAGTGGCACCAAGGATGTCATGAAAATGCTCGAGTCATCTTCCTCACCCTCCATTTTCTGCTTGTATCCCCTTTGGTTAGAAGCACCATCAAATCCCCACTTGGATATCAGCTTCAACTGCTTGTTATGCTCTTCGTTAGAAAGGCTTTGAAGGATTCTTGTAACTGTGATATCAAGTAAAGCTTGAAGTGTAATCCTAGCCGATGAATCAGTAGCTGTCACTGATTGCTTCGGAGGGTAGTAATCAAGCTTAGTTTCTTGCACTTTATAGTAAGATGGATAAATATCCTTAGCACCTTCCCGAATGGCAGCCTCTCGCAACGTAATATATTGCCACTTTGAGAGTTTTAGCGAAAGAAGCAATCCAAGCGCCTTTTCTGGCGTAAATATAATTGTTTTCGCTGGTTTCTTCGGCTGCTTCAGGATTTTTCATCATGTATTCGATGACAGAGGCGATATCTCCATGCCCTTCTTCTTTTAAACGTGCTGCAGCTGCATATGCCAATTCACTGGAATCTTCGCCTGTGTGTTCATCAGATCTTCTATTTTTTTGTTTACTTCCCAGATAACCTGTAATGATAGCTCTAAGTTATGATGATAAATAAATAAATCTTCGAATGGTTTACGGGATCTTTTCGTAATTGTTCCAATGGACGTTGATGTCGACGGTTCTGGAGAGACTGAGGGCGCTCTTGGTATCTCATCAACACTTGGTTCTTGATTAACTAAAGTTTGCACAAAACTCGGCCAATCAATATTTGCTCCCAACCAATTCTCGTACTTTCTCCTGAAATTATCAAGGAATCGGTTGGATTTCTGCCACCTTTGTAAAGCGGCTCGCGTAAATCTCCGACAAAATTCTTTGAGAACAACACGATCTTCGTCAGACAGGCTATCGCTTATGCGGGATACAACTGCACTGAACAATACTTCATGATCAAATGAAGTACTCTTTCGTAGAAGAACTCACTTCGTAGAAGAACAAACAAGTCTAAATTGGTGATTAAATTTTCCATTCTAAGATTTTATAGTCGCAGATTTAATGTTAGCAGTTACATAGTTGTGAACAAACTAAATTATAAAACAAAACTTTAGCCCTTTTATTGTAAAACGCCAATAATTAGGTAACTACCCTCATTAGTTATCTCCTCATTAGCTAATGAAAATTTATAATTGTCACTAACTATTCTTAGAACTCATAGCACTGCTAATTAACAAATTAGCTTACTTATCAGGAAAAGTTGAATATAATCCATAGTTGACATTGTCGTGAGATATTGAAAATCATTAAATCACCTATAAAGACTCATTAGAAGACCTAATCAGTGTAGTTACTTAATCACTTCTTTTCGGACTCATTAGAAGAGTAAACAATTGGTAATTTGGTTGTATGAAAAGTTTTAAAACTCATGATCATCATCATCTGCCTAGCCTTTTCCCAGCTATGTTGGGGTCGGCTTCCAGTCTAACCGGATGCAGCTGAATACCAGTATTTTAAAACTCATGATGTGTTGATAAATATCTAGCTCAAACATAGTTGTCTACGTGTGGGTGTACTATAAACCTCTGCCAACTCCTTCGGAAATATAGGAGTGATGCTTTTTTATGTAACTTGTAGTTAAAAGTCCGTGTTCTTCAACATAAACACTAAAAGGGATCGTTTTACATGTAAAATTAAATAAAAATATTTTGACGATTTTTAAAAAAAAAACGGCATTAAATTTTTCGTCGAATCAGCAACCAAAAAATCATAAATAATTAGCACTATGACCACCTCCAAGGATATTACGGTTAAACATGCCGTTTAGGAGATAATTCTATTTTTCATACTAGCTTCATACAAATTTTTCGTAAAAAAATTATATTTCCTTCGTTTTTGGGCAGAATTAACTCAGGTGTCATTTTTGTTCATAGTAATGACTAATAGAAGCGATATCCGGCATAAAAACAAGCACTTGCAAATTGAAATCCCCATGTCTATGAAAGCCGATTTCCAGCCCACCGTGCGGCGGCGGCTCTCATTACGGAACTACATAGATAACTAATTGTTTTGCGCCACAATAATATCACATAATATTGTTATACTTCTGATACCTTCATTTTATTTGTCATGGAAAGTTAATACTAAATGCCTGAAGATTTCTGTTCAAAATGATCAGTCACATTTGAACCTAATTATGAACAGGGTTCCTACACTCACAACACTTTGAACTTATACGTAATAGCATCGTGCACAGTTCAATCATTCGATAAAGCAGAATTTAGCCGAGGCCCTTAATATTCTTTCATGTAACTTCACCCTTTGGAAAATCTACGTTAAATACAGAGAGAGATAAGAATCACTTTCTATAAAATATTTCTGCCAATTTAAATCTAAACTGCGGCATTTGAGGGGCGTTGCGACGAACCACGTTGATCTACGCCTTCGAGATGTCTGTGATAATCACGGTGGCTGTGGCTACAGGAATGTGCATAGGCATAGTCTTTATCTTATTTACATAATGTAAATTAAAGTAGCCTTTCGTGTCTCTGTGTGACCGCGTTGTTCTTCTAAACTAGGCAACGGATTTTAAAGCGGTTTTCATCATCATTTGAGAATTTATTCCGGAACGATATACTTCAATATTAAACTTACATATAACAAAGATTTTTTTATTTTTTATTTTTTTTATTTAGGGGTTTTTGTCCATTAAGCATATGTCAACCCCATCATCCCTTTTAAGAAAGTAAATTCACTTAGCAATATAATACACAAGGAAAAATCAAACTTTCATTATAGTAATACTAAATAGCTGTTGCTCAGTGCTGAACGACTTATACTAAACGACATAATTTTCTAGCTGCCTCCGATTTAGGGTTTGCTAAAATGCTTTGAATTAGTCCTACATCCAGCCTATTTAACTTTAATTCGTTCAGAAGCAAGTCGCGTTCATCTTTATTCCGGACACACGAAGATATATCTCGATTTTTTTTTTTTTTTTTTTTTAAGGATGGGAAATCATCCAAGTCGAGAGTGTCAGACTCTTACTGACTAAAACCCATCCGTGTTCCTTCCTTAGCCCTTTATGTTCCGGGGCAGCGGTAACCCTTTCGGACAATCCCGCTGCCCCGGCAGGCTTCGGCCCTAACGGGCCCCTCCATGTCTGCTGACATCTCTTTGAGGCGCGCGTGGAACACATACGCGCCGTCCGGCACGGGCCTGGTCCTGATCGGACGGCGAGCTACCCATTACTCGCCGTCCGCAGGCCCGCGCCTACGGTGGCCGGGAGTCGTCACGCGGCTCCCGACGCCCGGAGCGTCTACCGCGGCGGCTGGGACGGGCGGCCCTCTCGGCTCTCTCCCTCGCCCATCTCGCCACCTCCTTCGCTAGCATGACTGCTTCGCAGAAGGAGGTGACTGCCTCCCACTCCCTCTCGCCCCGGACCATGGCTTGGACCAGGGCCGGGCGCGAGAGGTCGCCGCCGCTGCCGATCGCCTCTACGACGACACGGCGGTGCTCTGAAAATAACGTTCCCACACACAGGCCTCCTTTCTGTGCGAGAGAGTTGGCCATTATCCACCACGCGGGTCCAGTCCGGGTTGGTCACATGTGTTGGAATTTTTGGTTTTAGGACATACCCCAACTTCAAGTACTGTCTTGTTAAAATTGTGTAAAACAAAAGTGTCATTTCTTGTTTTCTTTGATGTCATAATTATATTGTTAAAACAAAATATAAACAAGACTCGGGTTTTCGACATTAGAACTTGAATTTTCTCGGAAAAGAGTTTGAAATAAAAAAATGGCTTAAGTATCTAAGCCTTGTTTTGTAATAAGGTCGATTGTGTCTCGAAGGGGTAGGTATTAGGAGAAGGTATATACATACCACAGGATGGTAGGAACATCGAAGTGCGGCCTGTTACTTTGGATTCATTACATGATTCTCAGATTCTAAACCCTGCGTTGAAACTTCTCAAAAGTTATTTAAAAAAAATGCTTTATGACAGACAATAAAAAGGTCTGTCAAAAAGTTATAGTTTGCTCGTCGACGTCCCAGCTATCCTGTATTATGTCTACATTTCGCTGACATTATACTCAATAAATAAACAGTTCCTGGTTTTGAAAGTCATACCTCATTTTCATTCAACAAAGTATAGCTTCATTGATTTCGCTACGTCGTCCCTCATTAATGTACACAAACATTCGCTGTAAGATTACCATAATTTTAGGAGCTCACGCCAAGAGTCGTGACTGTCAGAAATATCGAGTTCTCATCTTGGTTGCACCGTTCTATTTATAGGCGACTGTTGGGCCAATCGACTCTGATCGATTACAGTCTTTCATGTTTATATTCCAGTAAAGTTTATAATTTACAACACGGCACCCCTTACCCTTGTGTTGTTTTGACATGTCGAGCTGTAAAATAAAAAGATACAGAGGGAACGCTCTACTATACAACTTTTTTCTAAAAGTTGATGTGTCACATTTAATACTCAATATTTATTGAAATTCTGCAATGTGAACTTAAGTGGCAGGTTTTACAAAGACGATCATTTTGAACACACAACATACAATTATTACCTTATTTATTAACTAAGTTTAATGTCGGTCTGCAACTGTTAGCGATCTTCGTTTTGATCTTTATGGCGGACCCCAAACTAGGCGGCGCCTGTATGTATCTTGGAGAAAATTTGATTCATTAGTTGGTAGGTATACTACTGTTGATATTTACGAAGAGGTACTGTATACCGCACTGGGCTCGCGCGGTGGTTTATGGTCCCTCTCCCTCTCACAGAGAGGAGACCTGTGTCTCAGCAGTGCGAACATTATAGGCTAATAAGTGTTTATTTTGATTCATTCCGGTCTGATCCCCTGAGATCGGAAATTGATCGGAAGGTAAACTCTTAATTACCTACATTCTATCTGAAATTTTCAGGAGTAGTTTACAAGATTCGGTAATTAATTATTATTTGCGCTTAAAATCCTCGCTCGTCTAGTTGGCTGCACTCGTCGATAATAACTTAATTGAAAATCGTTAATTGGTCGCCGGGTTCCAAAGAAAACGGATCGCTATTCCTACCGGTTGTTATATTTAGTGCTTCAAAAAATATGAGATAGTATAGTCTGCTATAATTAGTCCTTTAGATCGAATTTTGGTCATGACAGCCAATCTTAGCGGTGACTAGCCATCTACACGGGAGATTTTGCCCAAGTGTGTGTGCAGACACAGGAGCACTCACTCTTCCCTCACTCTCATAGTCCGATGGGATAATCTGCTATAAAGATAAAACATCGATACTCGTATAACGACTATAACAGTACGAATGCTAACCGAAAACGATCGTTAAGAATCGGGCGTAAGTAATTTGTTCATTCATCCATTCAAGCGGAAAATATCATAGGTCATACACGATTTTCGTCAATTTTTTTTCACAAATGTGAGCTTATGTTCTTGGTTCTTTGTTGATGACAATAATCAGCAGAGGTTTAGCAGGAGGGTAGGTTAAACAATAAAATGGTAAGTGGCCGTTATTAAGGTGTGCAGGTGGGCTCCATAAATACAGTAGCGAGGGAACGCGTCGCCGGGCGCGGTGCCACAGACGTTATGCCGTGGATGCCGTCCATTGCTGGGTTAGTTTTAGTTTTTTTTTGTAATATTATATTTTGCAATAAATTACAATAAATTGTCTGTGCACTAGCAAAAGGCAGAATTGTGTGGAAAAGGGAAAAGGACGCCTTTGCCCTGGAGACAACACTGGCTAGTTAGATAAGATATTCGCTGTTGATTTTAATCCTAATTGCTTCATGAAGATTGGATGAAAGACTATAAAAAATATAAAAGGAGAAACTAAGTCTGAGATGATGATAGCTAGTAGAGATGAGTGAAAGAAAAAGACGTGCTGGGCCCACCCCAAAAAATTGGAATAAGTGCAGGATGATGCAGATTTTCGTAGTTTCGTAATGGTTGATTATACGATTGATGTAAAGCAGTAATTCTCCATCTGTACTGCGTATTGTAGCATAGCGCCAGTCATTCCAGAACATGTTCACCCACATTTCGCGGTATGTTTAAGCCCCATGTAATAGGGGGCGAGCCTATTGCCATGACATCAACCGGGCTTAAATCCAGACTTCGGGCTGCACTATTGAGAATTTGGTCTAAAGACAATAACACTTTGTCCGACCTGGGAATTTAACTCAGGACAGGCTCAGCAGGTAGCACTTGCGACTACTAGACCAATGAGGCACATCTAACGAGGAAAAGGTAGACATCTCTGAAAGTTGTTATTACTCAAATGTCACACAACATCTTTAATTGGTTTATAAAGTTCTTATTTACTGCTTTAGATCAATAGTCGTAAACTATAACAATTTTACGACCACTATAATGATTAGTGTAGCTTAGTCCTTGTACGATTTATACGATTAAGCCCAAAAATCAATTAATAAAGTCAACAACTATTTGGCTAGGTTGTCAATTGCTTTTTATTCATTCAGTACTTTTATGTACGGCCCGATTCAATCTTTATGATGGCTCGGAATATGAGGCGAGTCTCTGCGCAGACAAGTTCTCCTGTCAGCACGGGTGAGAAACTGCGCAGCGAGTAGCGCACTTTAGAGCCGCTATAAAATTTGAATCGGGCTGTAGAATGGTGGAGGCGGACTTTATGACAGACGCCAGTCTTTGCGTTGCTTTTCAAAAAAAAAAACAAAGCTGTATAATAAAATGAAATTTATATTAAATTGGTTTTCAAAGATCAAAGTACAAACATTTTCAACACGTTGATAGTAAAATATTTGTTATCAGACCATTCATCTTACAGTCAGGTAGGCCGTCAAACGTGTTATTCACAACTTATTTATTTTAAACTCTCGTTCACGCATCTTCATCCAATATTTATGACGGATCGTTGCCAAAACTTATTTAGACGTCCGTCCGTCTGTCACAGGTCGTCTGTCCGAGGTAGACAGACCGGAAAATAGGTGGTTTAGTTTTCATAATTTTCATGTTTCAGTATAGTACGTTTCAACAAATACTTCCTTTGCTGTTATGTTGGCAGCAATGTATGCCACTTCTTATTCTTCACCACTCGTTAATGTTTTGGGCATGATTCCTTACACGGACACCTTATAAAACTTAAAAAAATCCGCAGAATCGTCTTCTCATATCTACTATCTTGACAGACATGGGCACAAAACACTTATACTCCTAGCGGAGGACAGGCTAGCCAACATAGGAAATATTTGTAGAAACGCACTCTAAGGCGCGGGACAAATACAAGAGGTGTGGCGCTGGCGCGGCGTGGGTGCGGCGCTGCTTCTTTGATATTTCATGCAAAATATATACTTACCCGTCTCGCGCCTCACCTCTTCTATATAAATTTTGTATGAAATATCAGAGAAGTGGCGCCGCGCCCGCGCCACACCTCTTGTATTTGTCCCGCGCCTAACATTTCACGAACCCGCGTCAATCATTGCAGTTTATACTTTTAACAATGATGTTAAAGTCACATGACGCGTGCTCGTGAGTTGCAATGCAAGGTCTCTAATGACTTTTTTGTATCAATATTGTTGGCTGATAATTGGCTGAAAACATTTTAATTGAAAATGATTCAACCGCTAAGTGGATGAATGAAAATGTTTTGTTGCTTTTTATGAGGTAGAAGTAATTTTAAAGTAGTTTGGAATAGGAGAGTGTCTAAGGAAATTATGTTTGAAACTCTTGAGATCTTTTGTATTTTTCTTTTTCAGTTCAATTGGATGCCTTTCTCTAATTTATGTTGGCAGCATTTTACCTTTGCAATTTTTGATTTATTTATTGCATAAAGTGACTTCTGAGACTCTGTATACGTTACACAGAGTGGCAAAAGTCACAATGACTTGACTTAAGTCTGCCTAATAAAATGTTCATCTATGACATAATTTAATTATATGATTAGAGTATCAAAATATTACATACCCTGACCATTCCGGACCCTTATCATTCCGGAGCCAGCAATGGACGGCGCCCTTACATTTTCCATCAATTGTTCCTGAAGGCTGGCGGGCAGCAGGGCCGGATGCTGCGCGATCTCTCCGATCAATAGCAACGCCCGCCATCCCGCCAGGGCTCAGTACCGCGCCCGAGCCCGCCCCGCACACATTACGTACCTTTTTTAATAACTATTTTTTTAACAAACACGGTTTTTTTAAACGCCATCTTTTTATGAAGTTCTTTTTTTTTTATTCGGAGTTGTGACGCTGCGGGGTCGTCTAGAAATGGGACTCTGTTGAGGTAAGTTCTCTTTTTGAATTTGACTTTTTTTATTAGATGTGTTTTTCTTAATTTTTTCATTAGTCTGTGTCGAGGGTTTTCTACATGGCTAAATGTGTGTGCGGTTTTTAAGATTTTTGGTTTTAATTTATGAGGTAAATATTTTCGGGGGGCGTGGTTGGCACTTACATATTTTTTAATGATCGGTGTTTATAACGTGTAAAAAAACGGAACATTAAAAAAAATGTTTTAATTATAGCAACATTTGTAGCCCCCTTTTACCTATAAAAAATGAACAAAGAAATGGCTATAATTCATTAATTAATCAATTTTTATTACACGAGAAACGATATTTGTCAACGATTACAAAGTAGATAATTTTTTTATAGGAATTATTGCAATTCATCTATAAATCACCTGATAGTTTGACAGACAAATTGTACGAGAAAAATCCTTTAAAATTCCTTTAAAAAATAAATACATTTTATGTAGGTAATAAAATAAATGTGCATTCATTGTATATGTCATTGTATTCATTGTAGTTTATAATAGGTACAGGTAATAAATGTCATGCAATGCATAGTTTCTATCTAGGTCATGTTAATCACGGCATAGATAGGTAGCCTAGGTACACCATTAAAAAGATAACTGCAGTTTTATATAAATTTATTAGGTAGGTACTTTTCCTTTATAATTACAGCTTTATCGTGAAATGACACGATATTAATTTTAAAACCTATCTTTTATAAACGTGTTCACAAAACTTGTAAATCCAAATGTCAAAACTATAATAATTTGACGGCGGCCATTTTTCAAAAATATTTTTTTCTTGTAACACCATGTTAATTTCTTTTGTAACTTTCTGGCTTAAAGGTCTTGTAACCAAGCCAGTGGCATAGCCACAAAATATTAAAAAAAAAAAAAAAAAAATTGTAACTTTCTTTATTTACAAGTCTGATTCTAGTAAATAGGTAATAAAAAGTTGTACAGTATGTTATCACAGATGACAGGTGTCATGGTGACAGATTTGAGTCAAATCGGGAGATGATCGGAATATATCTCTATCGAACTGGGTGGGGCGTCTACTTGCAAATCTGAAAATGGCTGAAAATACCTTTGCGTTGATTGTAATAGTTATTTCATTTGTTGCGACTGATTTCGAATAATTTGTGACCAACATAATTTTGACGTGTCCTTAAAAGATACTTACATAAATAAACATTTCTTTTTAGTTTATTTCAAACGTTATAATCTCGTACAACAGGATGCACACTAAGGTGTAAAGTGCGTGGTGACTTTATCACAGCCTGCAAGTTTTTTTTTTATGACTTCTTCAGTATGTTTTCCTTTACCGTAAATTATATTAGGTGAAAATTTATTTATTTATTGCACAATGTACATACACAGAGTTACAGGCTATGACTAAAGATATACTTATGAGAACATGCCCCTGTTATCTTAATCAGGCTAAAATGTTCCCACTGCTGGGACACAGGCTTAATCTTCTCGGTGAGAGGGAGTGGGCCGTAATCCGCCACGCGGGCCCAGTGCGGGTTGGTAGATGTCACGTCTTCGAATTTTTTGCTTCTAGAACATGCCCTGTTAGGGCGCAGGAAATTGAGCTTTTTTATGGAAGGCTCTTGTGTTGAAATGGTGCTTATAGTAAAATCTAAGAAATTCTACTAATATTTGGACATAGGACCATGGACTTATAAGTCCATGCATAGGACACTTTTAACCCCACTTTTCTGACAACCACGCCGAAGTCGTGGGCAAAAGCTAATATTAGTTATTATCAGTTTGAAACTCCTTATTAGCTTTTAGCATTATGACATCGCATGTTGCACATTATATGGCCTGGAGATTCTAGATTAAAGCCCTTGTTATAGGTAAAGGTGCCTGTCACACGAAATGACAAAGCTCTACCTAAATTACATTCGGTGAACGTCATTTAAAGAATTTATTGCAGAAGGTTTAAGTCCTTAAATAACTATTTAACTTAGATATAGCACAAAAATCTCTATTTTGACCACGCTGCTACATCAGTACATTGCACCCATGTGAATTAGGTGCTATATTTTGACTAATATTATAAAGATAATTTTTGTATGATTGTTTGTTACGCTATCACGCTAAAACGGCTGAACGGATTTAGATGAATGGCACATGGGTAGACCATGACCTGGTTTAGGATATAGGATACTTTTTATCTCGATATTCTCACGAACTCGAGATTTATTCAGGTAAAACCGCGGGGCGCAGCTAGTAGTGATATACATTATTCGCTAATCCAACAGTAACTCAATTTAAACCGTCTAAAGTTATATTTTATGTTACCGTTTATCGATATTTATACAACTTGACTGTCGAATTTTATTTATTATGAACGCGCCCTTTTACATCTGCAGTAAAGCGTCGTTTGCATTGGAAATAGAAAAAGGCAAAATGTCAGTTCAAGCTTCTTTTTACCCGACTTTGCGACAGCAAAGACAGGGCAGGACCCTTTTTTCAATAGGTATACTGAAAAATTTGAAAAATTACTGCAACTGACTGGCAATAAGCTCTAAATCAGAAAGATAGTTTATAAATCTGTTTGGGGTTCGAACACTTTTTTCAATCTTCATCACTTCAAGATCACTTTTTTGTCCGTCTGACACAATGTTCTTTTTTATTTTTATTAATCTAATGTATCGTTCACAATACGAGTAGGTCTTTGCTTAACATATTAGCGTACATACTCACGACCAACACGCGTCAACGGCAAAAACACCTACACTCGTCGACGACCGCCGCCGCGCCGCGCCAAGTGTCGGTGGCTGCCGTCGGCGACATGCCGCTCGTATATTTGAGCATAATACTCACGTGTAGGTAATTGTGTGAGACCACAGGACCCACTGTTTCATGGTTTCACGTAGTATAGGTACTGTAAAGGTTGTCTTCAAAAGTAGACTTTACGTTGTGCATTCTGGCAGTAAAATAACTCTAGTTGCATTCGACCATTCATGAGAATTTAGAATAAGCTTTCAAATTATTTTAAATAGGTTATTAGTTTCGAAAAAACAGCGATACTTTCATGATAGTTTGTTTGCAAACTTTTAAATTCGAATATACAAAAAAATTAAAACATCTATTGCTTCTACCGGACTATGCGACAGCAAAGACAGGTTAGCTAAAACAACTGAGAATATAACCGCAGTTTGTTCGCATTGTGTAAACGCGTTCGCATGGCTAAAACGTAATAATTATAACCTTTAGCCCTCAGCACACGTAGAATACTACCGAAAAATAAAAGAAACGTAAAAAAATATGATAGAATTGCTGAACAAACTCCAAGCCAGGCTGAAATAATTTAGAAAAAAAAAATGATTTGCATAGAAAGAGACATTGCTTATCTTCGTAGAGTAGAGAAGCGGTCATGGTAATGTAGTTTCAAATAATTGATGCTTTTATGCCTTCAGTCGGTCCATAAAGAAAAAAAATATTGCAAAAACACACAGTTCCTTAACATAAATAATAATTAAGTGTTCAACGTAGCTTTTTCAACTTTCTCGACTTACATCTCGTCTTCTATTATCCATTTAATCGACTAATTACGACCAAAGCTAATGGTATCAACTGGTATCAATAACGAATCTATTTTCTAATCCCTTTTGACATTTCCCGAGAGGAATGCCCGGGAAAATCGACCTTGTCACGTTGACATTTTAATTGCACGCCCGTGTTAAAGGTATCGCCGTATTCAGCCAAAGGGACGCGCGGTGGCCAGTTACCGTGCGGTTGCCATACGGCACGGACGTCGTTCTACTATCAAAGTATTATTGGACAAATATTTCGAGGAGTACGGATCAGTAGTTTTATAAAACAGTGCAGTGTTTAAAATGTTTTATAAATAAAAGTGTGGTTTAAATAAAAGAAGAACGTTGAGAAGCAGTTGTGGGTTTAATTTTGTTTCCGGATTTGATTAACGGTGAGTTTTTAACTTTCCAATGATGAACGAGGACTTAAAATTTTTTTTTTTGAGTACAAAGAATTATCAAAATGATAAGTTAAAAAAACAGTAGCGGAAATATTTCTTTCACTCATAAGTTCATAACAAAATTAATAGTTTCATATGAATAATAATTATAATAATGTAAAATAAAGATGAAATATCGTCCGACAGTCAGTTGACAACGTAACAAGATAAACAGATATCTTGTAACTACATAGGTATATTTCTAACATCTGGCAATTGTCCAAATGTAAAAAAAAAACTAACATTACGTATTTAACTGCAACTTTAACAGTAATAGAAGTTTTTTAAATTACATCATGAAAATACCAGAGTTACGAGTATTTCTTAGGGACATAATTATTATAATTACTTATTAAGGCGACTCCAAATAATGCAGTTCATTTTAAAATAATTATGTAGATCTATTATAGCTGTTGAATTCTTAAAAATATAAAAAAATATATTTTTTTTAAATAAATTTCTTGTTTCTTTTTCGTTCAATAAACTTGGATAAAAACATTTATTTAAGTAATAAAAACATGTTTACTTGAAAAGATAATTTTAAATATTGTACCTCGTTGATAGATATTTTATTATCGTAGCTACGCAAGCCACTAATTTGCGTAGCCTGCGCGAGTCACAACTTGCGTAGCTGCCACTAGTTCTTGACGACTTGCTTTGGCTCTACTAGCTACATCTTGCATCTAGGCTAGGAAAAAATAGATTTTAATGAGATGCCTACTAGAGTACGGTACTGTATTGTAATAAAAATGAAGGTTTTTATTTAGTAGTACTTAATAAGTATTTTATTATATTTGTTAAAGGTTTAGCTAGTGACTTGTTATTTTTTAAATCCGTTGTTATGAAATTACTCCCTCTTACCGAGAAGAGGCTTGTGTCTGGTCGGGTCTGGGTTCTGGTCTGTTTTCAGTGTTTTAAAGTAGAAGATCGTCAGTGGACACATGAGCAGTTCTAATCGGACTAAAATCCGTACCGTGTGTTTCTGTTACAGACTTAAAAGAGCCTTCTAAGTGACTAATTGAAATAAAAGATTAGACTTTGACTTTTGACTTAAGTCCAAGTATTTAGTGTATCTCTCAACAATCTCAACTAAATTTCAAGATCAACACGTCTACAAGACTTATAGCATAATCAGCCTATAATGTTCCCACTGCTGGAATACAGGCATCATTTCTGTGAGATGGAGTGGGCCACAATTTAGCCCAGTGCGGGTTATTAGATGTCACATGTCTTCGATTTTTTTGTTCTGGGACATGCCGATTTACTCACGATATTTTCCTTCATCGTTTTGAGAGCAGTTGTGATGATGATTTATACAAAGTAAAGCGCCTGACTGAGTTCGAACCTACGACTACAACTCGTAAGACAGGGCGGTTACCAGTGGTTCGCCACCGCTCGAACTTAGAGCAAATAATTTAAACTACACTAAACAATCTCATCGTTTCGAGCTGTGTAGACGTCTTAAGAGCAGGTATCAACCAAAATAGCCTAACTTCAATATGATTTTTCATGAAATTGATGAGACTTAGGTATAAAATAAAAATAACACGAATAACTACATGATATTTCCAAACTTATTGTGGCAACAAATCACAAAATAGTAAAATTTTCTGTAATAAAAAACATCACGAAGTTATCTCCAATTTTCACGACTTTTCGATTTGTACTTAATATGCTAATGACTACTAGAATAAAAATTTGATGATTAATTTATTAATATAAAGCGACTTAGATTGTGAAAGGATTTTATTTTATTACTTTTATTTGTGGTTTTATTACGACGATAAGCTTATAGCACTTACGACGTTCTTAGTTCGTGGAAGAAATCATCTTCCATCGCACGTTGCGGGAACTTCAAACATATATATGTTTCACAAATCAGTCGCCCCCGCTCTGTTGAGACGAGAGGACTGCGCTCAAATTTTCGGCTGCGCTGCTATTATTTAATTTACGTAAACAATATTTTCGTAATTTATCACTTTGTAGGAAAGACACTGTGAAACAGAAAACATGGAAAAATAACTAAAACCACTCCCGAAACGATTATTAAAAACAATAAGACTTGATAAACTAAACAAATACCGAGGCAAAACTATTAAATAAAAATATTGAAATAATTCAATGTTGATATTTGAAAAGTCAAGATGACATACATTTTATTTGACAGATTTTTGACTGGTATAGTACCACTAGCGCCATTGTTCTGCATTTCGGTTCATTTTCTTGCGGAGAAAATTTGCAACATAGCCAACTAGCGTTCATTTGAAAGTTCGCGCTGGAGATTTTAGACCTTACGGTGATTAACTCAAAATCCAAATTCGTTTTCTTCCACTTTTCTTGACAAACTCCGTATAAGGTTTTAGTAAGTACTATTCCCTAAATCAAGTTGAAACTCGAAATTCAGCGTAAAGGGTATATTATTATTGGAGCATACAAAAGAAATATCGGAAATTAAATACGTAATGAGTTTATCGTGGACAAAAGTACGAAACGGCACATGAAATATTTCATACAGATAGTGTTCTCATGACTAGCCTTCTTTTTATGGTGAGGATGAGTAAAGGTTGTGACGGATCAACATGTTTGGGATTGTCGGCTTCGCCGATAAAAGAGTTAAGCTCTGAATGGGTGCTAAGTTCTATAGAGTTGAGAGAAAGTCTACAGTTCATATTATAACTTGGCAAGTTGGAAACTTGGAAAGTTTCAACAGTTACAAAAGAGGAACCTAATGAACTTTAGACTTTGGAACCCATTTACATAGATGCCATATTGGTAAATCCGACAAACATGTACTTCTTTTGTTCCGAACTTAGCCTCGTTTTCCACAAATGTTTTCGGTGGGGATTTTTTCCTACTCGCACTTCGCGCAGGAAAGGCTTTTATGACACATGCCGTTTGACGTTGCATAATACAGTGCAAAATCCACCATACGAATATCATTTTTTATTTGGGTATCACTGTTGCTAATTTATTGACTTTGCACGATCCTGCAAAGAAAAATCCACGATATACAAATATAATTTTTTTCTTGGTCAACACTGTTTTTCATCAAGATGTGGTGACGTCCAACTTGTAGGTCCTAAACAAAATTTGGTTACATTGGAATTTGAACTTTGTCACATCAACATTGAGTTTCTAGTTCCAAAAAAATACTAAGACATGATTCTTAGATTCTGAATTCAAACTTAGCGTATAGTAAGTATATGCAAAATAAACGGATGTTTTTACTTACTAAAGAATTGCATTGAAAATAAAGGGAATGAACAATGATCATATTTCGATATTGTAATTTGAGAAACCAATACGAGAAAATTAAATAGGGTTGCTCATCACTGCGGTGCGACAAGTTTTCTAAGATTTTTGATAGATATTTTCAATCATCTTTGTCCTTAATATGACCATTACAACGTCGTCATTCTAAAAAGGCTTGATTATATAACTCAAAATAAAAAATCATAAGATAAGCGATGTGATTACAGTGGCCTTTATATTGTTAAAAAAACAAATTAGTTGAGTTTGTTTTCATCATGATTTATGATTAGGTGTATGTAATATAATACTTTGATGGAAGTGCTTTTGCTTTTTAGGGTTCCGTACCTCAAAAGGAAAAATCGAAAACCTTAGATACAGGATAACTTCGTTGTCCATCCGTCTGTCCCTTTTTCTCAGGAATACGTATCAAGTTGAAATTGATATCAAATACTTAGATCTACGGTTTCTTGGAGCTGTAGAAATATCAAACCTCAAAGACGCTGACTTAGAAGCTAGCATAAATTGCCATTCATGTCGCGTGTTTTGAAATTTAAATGCTTGGGTGTACCTTATACGTTTTAATTATTCCCGTTGACCTAGAATAATGAAAATTGGCAAGAAGCAAGGTCTCACAGCATAAATAGGTACAGGAAAATATCCAAAAATCGTTCATTTGTAATTTCATTCGGAATCGAAAATGTATAGGCATTCAACTCGGTTTGCTCTCTAATATAAGATTTTTTTTTTTACTGTATAGTAAAGTTAGTCCTTCAATCCAGAATTGGAAATTCATAGATAGGCTGTATTACATGTATGTCCGTGAATCTGTTACCAGCATCGGAACAGATTCAGGGACATACAATAATATTGCCCTATCAAGATATCTACTTGCACAGCCTGCTATAATACTTAGGTACATTGAATAGAGCCGTTTCATCTGATTATTTTGCATATACTTATTACAGAAGATGGAAATTCAAACACAAATATATATGATTTATACCGATCTGTTCCCATGAAACCCCCCCCCCTCACCCCTCGATCCCCTGCTAGTTATTCTTCTGTTTTAATCTCTGGCTTACTTGGCCGGGCGAAAAGTTTCTGCTGGCGGGAAGGGATTGTGTTTTGTTTTTGTCGTGTTTGATGAGAGGGGTAGGCAAGGAAGCGCGGGTGAAATTTGATTTTTTTCTGGCTTTATGCCCCCCCTTAACGTAACGTGAAATTATGCGTCGGCGCGCGTGGAACGCATCCCACATACAAGAATAGTTACAATATATTTTAAAGCTGTTAATGAGCTGATTCGTCTGTTATCAGCTGTTTGCGATCCTGGTTCAATTCTACGATAAAGAAAGTTTGTCGAAAATATATATTGGCAGTTAATTTGTTAATGTCATGTGATTTGTCTTGATAATTTTAGTAGATGTTTGTCGCATTGTTATAATATGTCTCGGAAAGTCACGGCTGCCATTCATACATCTTTGAAAAGTACGGTCACCAAAGGCGATAAGTAGTAACCAAGGTCATCAGATATAGTTGAATTTGAGTAAGAAATTGATGGACATTTTCGAATAAAATTTAATTTATATAATGTAAAACAAACAGTTAATTTATGAAATTAAATTTCTTTCGAAAACATCTATCGGTTTCTTAATAAACTTCAACAATATCTGACGACCCTGGTTACTTATCTCTTTTGGTGACTGTACGTTACGGGTACTCAGAAGCGTTAAAATCTGACTACTAGTCTTACCAAAAGATATCGTGGTACCCAGCAACTGGGTTGTAGAGGTCAGATAGGCAGTTGCTCCATGTGAAATACTGGTACTACGGTCACATTGGAATCCAACTCCAATATAGTTTTGAAAAGGTTAAGCGGAGAATAATTTGTCGCATTGTTAAAATGTTTATAGATACTATTGTTAGCTTAACCCTTTGTATTCGAATGTGGATCCACGCGAGACACAATGTCTTTTTATTCTTTCTGTAATTACGGCAATCAACCGATATTTATAAATAAACCACTGTGCGTGCACTGCGCTATACTAACCATGATGGGTAGATGTTTTTTTTTATGTTAGAAATCCGTAGTACCTTTAAAAAAAGTTTCCGTTCACATTCTGTTTCCCAATTAATGTACCTATAAATGAATAATTATCGTCATCTGTACTAATAACATTATAAAGAGGTATAATTATGAGTTTTTATGTAGGGGGTTACCTTCGGAACTACTGATCTAATTCCGAAAATTGAAGCTACAGTATAGATGAGTGTCATAAGATGTATTTAATGGTCAAACAAGACATTTGAAGCGGACGAAGTCGCGGGCAGAAGCTAGTTTAATAGCATTATTGTTTTTAGGCTCTTCAGCAGACAGAGAAACCCTGAAGTTTTATTTTTGTGTGTAATGAAATACGCAAAATGTTTTGCAATTAAATAAATAATAAGTAATACTACACGATAAAGGCTTTTCGAGTTTCATAACTGTAGACAACAAACAAACTGTCACTAGTTTTGTTAGCGCAATACTCCGGCATTTCAACCTACCGGGATACAGAATTTACCGACAGTCTAACTCAACCAATTTTATTGAATTTCTCAGGAAAATCCAAACTAGCACTGTCGTAGCGCATTTACAGATCCGCTACGAGAAGTCGTAGAGGGCGTAGCTCGTAGCTCGTAGCTGAGCTACGCCGTAGTAATTCTATTATCCTTGCCAGGACGAGAGCTACGGCGAAATTCAATGAATATAAAAATTGACGATTTTTCGATGGCTTCGGATTTTTTTTTACAGGAAGATTTTTTAACACCATTCAAATGTTTACAGGGTGTTCTACCCATGAATACGAGCAACTTTTACTATGGGACCAACTCTGAAATCTCGAAAAAAAAATCAGCTGTTTCATACAAAAGTTCAATAGCTACTTGACCAAAATGTATGAAACAGCAGATTTTTTTTTTTCGTGATTTCAGATTTTGTCCCGTAGTGAAAGTTTTTTAATTAAAAATATTTATTATTTCGCCAGTTATGTATAAGTCATCTGTAATAAGGGGACAAAACGGTTGCCACTGACTGGGACGTATCTACAGACTCCGGATTGCTACTGAGAATTGTGTGGTAGAAAAACACTTTACCCGGAGATCGAATCTAGGACCTCATGCCCAGCAGCCGTGCTTGCGACCAGGCCCAACGAGGCGAGAGAGAAATAAGTCAATGAACTTCAAAAGTTCAAATTAACGTTTGAACTTTGAAGTTCATTGGGTTGGATAAAATATTTAAATCAAATTGTAAATGTCAAGTAACTTCGTTCGCTTTTCCATTTACAGTGGAATTAAGCCCTCAAGTAAAACCCATTGAAAACATAAACAGACTCGGAGGGTTTATTTATAAACTTAATTATTAATACCTACCTTCTTCATACCTATTGAGTATAGTTATTTTATTATAAGTACTATGTCGTCGCACATTATAATTAATGTTTAAACAAAATATTGTAAAACATTTTACACGAGTAACTTCCATTATTACACTGTAGCCGTGGGACCTATTTTTTCGTTTTACTATTTAACAACATTAAACTTAATTTGTGATTATTTGCTAACAATGTCATAAAGTTTGTGTTGAATTGTCGATGCCATCGATTATTATTATTATTACTCCATCATCCACCATTCCATGCGCGTAATTTTTTTTATTTGTACAATTCAGTTTTCTTTTTCAGTAATTTTGTTTATTTTATTATTTTAACAGACTGATTAGAACCTGTAATTCTACTGTTAACCTATATAATAACCTAATCGCCACTCTGTATCGTTAAAATGTTAGTTGAGGTTCACTTAGTAGTTTACCCTAGCGCACGCTAGATGGCGTAGTTTACTGTGAACATCTGCCGCCATGACAGCAAAATGGCGCCTAAAGTGATTGTAAAGTTACAGGGCTAAAGTTAAGTTAGTTTGTTGTAACGGACACATTTTTGTATTTCGGACCTTAGTTTAAATACTGACTTTTTTAAACTACTCAAGTAAAGTTTTTAGATTAGGATATATCTATAAATTTTTATTTTAACAATTTGTAGTTCATAATAAGTAAATAAAGCTTTATTCCTTTTTTTTTTCTTGTCCTTTGACATGACTCGTTCTTTTTTAGGAAAGTGTGTGCTTGTCTAGATGTAAGTAACCAATTTACTCGGGATTTGAAAACTCCCAGGATGTAGCGAACCTAACTAGCTGCCGACCGTGACAATCTAAGCAAACTCGGGCTGCTTCGGTTTGAAGGACACAGGCTGCACAATAATAATAATAATCTTTTAATTCAAGTAACATTGATTCATAATATTACTCACATTAAAAACAAATATAATTAAAAAAGGAGCAGTGGTGGAGCCATCACTTTTTTTATTTCATTTGCTTTAGTGGTCAGTGATGGAACAGTAAAGGTCGTTTGTTAGAACCCAGGCGCTTTACTTTGTGTAAATAATTTCATCACCATCGCTCTAAAAACGGTGAAGGAAAACATAGTGTGGAAACCGGCATGTCCACGAATCAAAAATTTTAAAACATGTTACATTTGCTAACCCGCACTGGGCCCGCGTGGTAGATTATAGCCCACTCACTATCTCTCACAGAGAGGTGGCCTGCGTCCCAACAGTGGGAACATTATAGGTAGATTACGAACCGCATAAAAAAAAACAAATTTGTTTAAGTACATAAAATAGAAATAGCTCCTCTTAGAAATGTCTAATTTAGAAATTAAATTTTAAATTTCACATCACGTCGATCTTTACAAGCCTTGCCTTAGTTATGCCTCCTATAAATTGCAATTTACCAATAAATATGGTTATACTGAATTTCTGAATGGACCTATATAAGCTAAGAAGGTTTTCGTAGTTAAAGAATGGGATTCGCATACGTAATTGACTCCGTAAAGACGTTATAAATAACTGTGCCTCATTAAATATTCAAATCGTGTCTGAGCACTTACAGAAAATAATGCTTCTTGTTGGGAAGTTGTGACGTCAAGCTGCAGCTTTCTTCATTTGTTTTTTAACTATTATGTGAGAAACGGTATTTTCAATTTTAAAATGGTTAAAATTTTCATAATCGTGCTTGGACCACAGAACATTTTACATAAGTAGGTACATACATTTTAAATACTCACGCCAGAATGCGTAAATTTATTATATTTCCCTATGGGTAGGCAGGAATTACAGAACGCCACCTGCTTCAAACCTTACATACTCCTTTTGCCTCGTTTACGTTTATACGTCTGGGCTGGGCAGACACGCACGCTGGTTGCGAGAATTACACATCACCAATACTACTACACTACTCTCTCTCTACTACTATTGTATGTTCTCCTGGCGTTTCCACTCACATCTGCCTTGTAAATGTGTACATAAGAAAGAAAGAAAAGAAAGAAAGAAAGAAAATACGTTTATTTAGCACAGACTAAAAGACACACAATACACCAAATACATACATCAGATAAAAAATAAAATCAATAAAAGAAATTTGCAGGAGAGTGTGCCTCTCGGCTGCGCCAAATAGGCCCAGTTCAGCAAAAATGCCAGACAACTAGTGCCTGACGCTGGTTTTCAACTGGACCTGATGTGTGTGTGAGGTGACGAAAGTAAATCAGTTTTAGCTGCAACGCGTCGAGTGTATGCATACTTAAATAGAATAAATAATATGTGTCAGACAAAAAAACATAAATAGTGTGAATTGTAAAACATTCCAAGAATAACAAAAAAATAAATAAAAAATAAAATACTGATAAATAAATGAACAAATGAACAAATGAGACGGCCGCATGATAGACCAAAACCTGAACGAACCAGAACGTTTTTAGTTTGGATTTTCTCGAAGAAAGAACAACAAGTATACCCTGATCACAAGATTTGCCAGTCAGTAAAAAAAACCTGCTCCCTACGAAATAGGGGGACTGATTACCCATTAAAATACATGACATTTCATTTTGAAGGTTTGACTTACCTAAACTGAAACTCAATTTCACGATTCCAATCCTCTTCGTGGCTAGACATTTTATTCAATTTGTGTAACGCCGCCGTCCCTGTAAATGTTTTAACCAACGTCGCGCCGCTCCTACCTATAACAGAATTAATTTACAGTGCCTATTTTTAGCCTTTTACCTTTAAATTATCACAGTAGGTAAATAACTCATATTTTTGTTGTATTGTGGATAAAATAAACTAGGGCCCACCTGGTGGTAAGCGGGCACCACCGTCTATAATCATAGCATCAGCCTTCAGCAGTCCACTGCTGGACATAGGCGGCTCCTATTGCACGCCGTTTAACTCGATCACTCGCCACCCTGCGAAGATCGTCGCACCACCTAGCCTGAGGGTATCCTACGTCCTACCTTACGTTTGGCTATTCGCGGTCTCCACTCAAGAACACGTCTACCCCAACGGTCATAGGATCTCCGGCTAATACCACCCTCTATAGATGTCAGCAATACCAGAAGCGTTATAGATGCCATTCAAGGGACATTTACGCTGAAATCTGTGGCTGAAATGTCTCATGTAAGTACCTGTAATTACACCTTCAAACCGGAATACAGCAAAGGCGGCAGAAATATTTATGGTTTTAGAACTTCCCAGGAAGGATTTCTGCTACTCATCATCATTTTTATTATTTTTCTTCCATATTTCTCTATTAGTCGTCTGACAGCCAGTCTTGCCAAAGGGTATCGTGTTATCCAGTAACGGTAGGCGCTCCATGTAAAATAATAGTAGCTGCATCTGGTTAGACTGGAAGCCGACCCCAACATAGGTTGGAAAAGGCTACGCAGGTGTTGACTTATCTATCAGTCGTCATCTCGGTAGTCACCCCCTTTCTAGCTGTATCACACGGTCCTACCATCGTTTCTTATGCCTTCCCCATATTCATCCTAGAAAACTTTCCTCAAAAAATGATCTCCATTCTTACGCATCACTCGTCTTACGATTTCGGCGCCAATTTCAAACTTCCTCTTATATGTATACTCCAAAGAGTATAATACGGGAGGTATACTCATTTAGTAAATAATTCATATACTACTAAATACGCCTTCATTAGTCTCCATCTTCGTTTGTAAACAAAACTTCATAATCGGTCGCGGCCCCTTGATTAAATATTCGCGTGTTTATAACTCAAACATTTGGACGGTAGTTCCTAAATTAACGGTACATTTTTGAGGGTAGTTACAGTATAATTTAGGTCGGTACTTACTGTTACAGGTAATGACTTAAATTTTTTTATTCAGTTAATGGCTACCATTTTTTATGGGAGTTGATTGTCGATTAATGCGTGGACGTTGACTTGCGTGGTATGTTTTCTTTGTTTTAAATGGACAGTTAGTTGATAAAACAAGTATTTTTTGGTAAAAACGGGACAACAGCAGATGATAATCGTCTGTCTCGTTATGATTTATGTTTAGCAGGAACTACCATACACTGAGTGGGTAGACATTGTGTGCGATCTAAACATAGTTATTAAATAGATCTCCGAAGTATGTACCTACTGTTTTATTAAAACTTTTGGTTGGATTGTAGTTTTAGAGGCGCCATGGAGGGAGGTTTTTTTTTTTTTTGAGAGTTTTGCTGTATTATCCTATAGTAGTATAGACCTTGTCCATAGAAACAAAAGGTTACATGCTCTGTGATAGAAACCATTTACTCGTAGGTCTGAGAAGCATGGCTACACGACGCACCGTCTCCGAGTTGAGTTTTTATCTATATTTTCAACATGTTAGCTCGGATGAAAATCTTTTCTGAAAAGAAATTATTGCTCTAGTCGAAAACCATGAGATGATGTAAAAAAAATGGAGATTCGGTCTATCCCTTTCGTTTCGTTTCTAAAAAGAATTGTAGACACGATGAAAATAAAAAAAATTGATGAAGTGTACGTTACAAGTTATAACAGGAAAAAATTATAAAAACGTATTTCGCATTTCGACGAGTCAAAAATCTCTCTTGTGTATATAATATATAATATCTCTTGTGATGAAAATATAATTTCCCGAATCAAGGTTCAGGGAATCGACCCTTTAAATCCCAATCGATTTACGATCGGAAAGCTTTACAAATTCGATTTCCTGCGGGTTGACGACATGTCTGTTGGGGATATTAATTCCAATCGATTTTGAAATTGAAATGGGCTTCCATATTTGATTTTGTAGGTTCAGTTCATACAGCTTTAAACCCTAGACAAAGTGAAATTCTACCGGTGATAATAATAATAGTATCTAGAGGCGTGAGACACAGGGTGTAAAGTTCACTCATCCTCCATAGAAAAAGGAGAATCCTCCGACCGGACGGGTGTTGCGTCTGGTGGGAAACTTTTTGACGATTGGTGTCGGGACGTTTGCGCGGTAAACTTTGCTTGCGCGATGCACAATTTTGCGTGAAGTCAGTGTAAGGCGTAGTTTGCATGTAGATGCCATAATTTACATAAGCTACCGGAAATCTTATGTCAATCCTGTTGAGAGTCGCTGTAGAAATACGAAACGTTTTGAAAGCGATTGCCACTTGATTAGGCCCTCTGGCTAGTTAGTTTTGTGAACACAAGCTCGAATACAAGATTATCAGCTCAGTTAACAGCTCAGCAGTCACGCTGAGCTGATAATCTTGTGTACGATCTCCAGGCCGGTAAAAGTGTTATTGAGTTCTTAGCTGCAGCTTAGAATCTGGATTTGTCTCCGGTTCATGGAAATAGTCTCGCCCCCTAATAAATTGGACTTAAACATAACTGTGATGTTTTGAGTTATTTATTAGTTGGAAATAATAAATATAATTAGTTGTGCTGGGGCGGCTGCTGCCGATGCGGAAAACCTCAAACGGCGCAAATACTCCAATAACTTTGGAACTTATATGTTTGAGCCGTTTGGGGTTGAAATACTAGGGCCATGGGGCCTGAGTGCCCACTTAGTATTTCGTCTCTTCACGTGACCAGAGGGCTGGCCAGTGGCCTATTTTTGGCCAAAGAATCAGCATTGTCATACGATGTAGCAATGCTGCCAGCCTTTTGGGCACGTTTCCTGTTGACAGCGATGCGATAGGCATTCTGCCGGCATTTTGACCGGTGGGGCAAAGTGGAATAAACCGAATTTTTTGATGCCCTTTGATTATTTCCCCTCCCCTTTTTATATTCTTGCACATATTATTATTTTAAAACTGTAAGCTTGGAGCGGGAATGTCCGAAAGGGTTACCGCTACCCCGGAACATAATGGGCTAAGGAAGTGACACGGATGGGTTTTAGTCAGTATGAGTCTGACACTCCCTTCCGCTCCACCATGACACCATGAGGGGTCATTTGATGACTTTCCATCAAAAAAAAAGACTAAGCTTTTAAATTATGTAAGTATTTGAATCTAATAAAAAAGAAATTTGTTGGAAACAGATTATATAATTGAAGCTATAAGAACTCTTGGGAAAGGTTTTCTTTCAATAAACTATTATTTCGTTAATGGATTTCCGTAGCGTGTTTCGATTACAATAATATCAGCTAAGCCTGCTCTCAAACCAAGGAGGAAACGCTTGTTCATTAGTGCTGGTTATTGAACTATCCTTAAAAGAAACATCACGTGGAAATCTGCACATAATAGCCCAAACTATTAAGTCCAAGTTTCCTTGTGTTATTTAGATTAATTTGCGTAGATAAATTTACCTTAGATTAATTTGCTTAGATTAATTTACCTTAAATACATTACGAAAATTGTAAGAATAGCTGAAGATAATAACACAGCTCAAAATTATGGGAGAGATCTTGTCCAGAAGTTCAAAATAGACATGACATCCAAACCACCACTAACTGTCTTTATAAAATTGTAGAAGCTCCTTGTCACTCAAACTCAGAGCATTTATTTCAATTAAACCAATTATAGGCAAGAGCATTAAGACCACACTAAGACGACACTCTGACCCAGTAGTGGCCCAGTGGTAACGGACCCGACTTACAAATTGTAAGTTGCGGGTTCGAACCCAGGCAGACGCTTCACTTTGTGTAAATAATTTCATCACCACTGCTCTCAAAACGGTGAAGGAAAACATTGTGAGGAAACCGCTATATCCTGGAACCAAAAATTCGAAGACATGTGACATCTACCAACCCGCACTGGGCCCGCGTGGTCTATTATGGCCCACTCACTGAGAGAGGGCCTGTGTCCCAGCAGTGGAAACATTATAGGCTTAATTACAGGCACTTTTGAAAAGTCAAGATGGTCGGCCAGGCTAGTTGCCCATTCTAAAGCGTAGTATGTTCCCATGGAGAAGAATGGGCAAGAGACTCCATGGACACTTTAACATAAACAAACAACACAACATGTCGTTATAGAGCGCAGGTTAATTGGGGCGTCTCCCGACCTTTCTCCGCGTGTATTATAAATAAAGTGCATCGGACACTGAAAGTTTACGCTGCTGGACGACCGCCATCTTGCATTAGTAATTGTCTGCCCCGCGCGTCAGCACAACTAGGGATGGCCTGGGCTTTCTGCAAAATGTTTTTTTTTGATGAGATTTCGTGTCTTGGTAATTGACACAGTATTTCTGTAGACTTTCTGTAGATAGTAAATACCTAGTAGTCTTTCTATAATTGTTGATGAAGAGGTTCATCATCTGCGTTGCGTTTCCTATCTTGAGGTCAGCTGGAAACAGCAGAAAACCAGTATTTTACATGGAGCGACAGGACTTTCACAACCCAGTTGCTGGGTAATACGAAAACTTTTGGTAAGACTGGTTGTCAGACTTTTGGGGTTTCTAACTAACCATACGACTGTCAAAGATCTACAAATGACATCCGGGAACAACGGTTTAACGTGCTTTCCGAGGAACTGAGGGGTCTTAATAGATGGACGATTACGACGCGACGACCATTCACGGACCGACCTATCGGACACTGAATGTTTACGTAGTTGGACGGCCGCCATCTTGAATTAATAATGCCCTCTACTTCGCGCGGCAGTACGACTAGGGATGGCCTGCTAGTATTCTGCAAAATGGGTTTTTTAATGAGATTTCGTGTCTTTGTTATTGATACAGTTTTCTGTAGTATTTCTGTAAATACTAGATTTCTGAGATTATGCTTTGTTACGTCACCTCTTCATCCCAGCGAAAGCCCTAGCAAGTGGTGAATGAAGGGCGGACGTTTTGAGAGACTGTCTTATGTAATTTAGACGTTTGAAAAGTTCTGATTCTCAGCCTAATTTGAATAAATGACTTTTGATTTTGATAATTGTATTTTACAACGGGCTCTTTTGGATTTATGACGCAAGATAGCCAATTTGCAAAGAGAGCTTAAAAGTTAAGTGATAAATGAGAATTATTTATGTATTTTGTTAATTGGTTAGAAATAACTCTTTTACACCGAAACAAACTCAGAGGTCTCTTGTAAACATGTATGTTTGAGGCATTCTTTTGAGGAAAGCACCGCACATTTTTGAGTTGAGCTATCCGATAGTGCACGCATGTGTCAGTTAAGTAGCTCAACTCATGACTCAGTTAGGACAGGAGTCTTAACTTTTAAGCTGACTGGGATAACAGATCTACATAATTCAACAATCCTACATATAGATACTGATCACGGATATCGATTGGGTTACATTTTCTTCACATTTTCCTAATGCAACGTGAAACTGTCATACAAATACTTCTGGGCATATAAAAGAGTACAGGGCAGTCAGTAGTTAATGAATAAAATCTCCTGAAACACAGGTTTGACTAAACCTAGTTCGGGTGGGTCGCTACCTAACACTCTAATTCCGAACCATCCTCCCTGCACCTGTAATAAAACATTTTAGTTTAGTTTATTTTAAGCACTATAATTGTATGGAAAATTTTCTCCTCTTGGCTAAATGTACACCTTTTTGTAAACGTTTTCATTAAATAAATTATTATTATTATTATAAAAAAAAAAAAAAAAATCTTAGAATAATGACAGCTTTTTGGAGTCACGGAGCCATATTGGCAACTGCAACGAATGTTAAACAAAATCGTCGTCACTTCACTATAAAAACCAGCAGATTTTATTGATTTTGTCATTTGAGATGGTTTGAAGTGTTCTTTGAAGAAAATTTTCTTTCAGTATAGATAGAAAACATTGACACTATGTAAAATAGTTTGGAATGCATGGATTTCGATATCTTTTACTTCTTCTATTTCGCCCGTTAACGGTGTTAGTAGAAATGTTTGGGTAAAAGAGTTTATTACATGGAGTTGTCTAAAATTTCCGAGATGAGAGCACTACTAAATTATTGTTTTTTGTTGCAGACGGAGGATGGACATCCCGCGGCCATCATGCGCCCTCGTATTGGTGTTGCTATTCATCACACATCGCACAGAGTAAGTACAATCACACTAACATTATAAAGGCGAAATTTTGTGTGTGTGTATGTTTATATGTTTGTTACTTCTTCACGCTCAAACGGCTGAACGGATTTGGATGAAATTTGGCACACAGATAGTTTATAACTAGGATTAACACATAAAATACTTTTTATCCCGATATTCCCATGGGATCGAAACTTATGCGGGTGAAACCGCGGGGCGCTGCCAGTTCGTATATAAAATAATACTCCTCGTAATATCTGGTACGATGGGGAAATCCCCTCGTCTACAATTTTAACTGTAAGATGTCTGTTATTTATGCTCGGAAACTTTCTTAACTTAATAGTAAGCTCGTAGACAGCTTTCTGACTTTGACATATTTATTATTAACTATACGAGTTTTTTACGTGAAGATTTATTATTATTTACGCCCGACGGCCAGCACATCAAGTTACCCCAATCTGTCAAATTTCTTTGATAGATTTTCAACTTTACCACAAACAAATAAGGTTCATATTCAATTAGGAAAATGTGACAGATTGGGGTGTTGTGATGTGCTGGCTTCTGTATAATGTTTAAAAAATTGCGAAACACATGAAGTCTAATTGAAATATTTATACCTCCTTGTTTATGAGCTAAGCAGTTAAAATTTGATATTAAAATAAGCTGTTCCCCTACGTATTATTTTGCTATCCATACTTCCATACTAATATTATAAATTCGAAAGTAACTGTCTGTCTGTATGTTACCTTTTCACGCCTAAACCACTGAACTGATTTCGATAAAATTTGGCAGAGAGTTATACTGCATCCCGGTGAAGGACATAGGATAGTTTTTATCGACATACCTAGCGGGCGAAGCCGCGGGCGGAAGCTAGTAATCTATATATAGAACAAAATGTTATCTACCTAATGGTTTCTTACGGAAATTAATGTAAGAAGCATCCATTTTGATGATGTTAAAGACAATATATCTCTGTTGAAAATATGGTATCTTTATTTCTTTCTTTTGAAAAAAATAAGTAAAATTTTTGTAAAAAAAATAACAAATTAGGTTTTTAGTAATTCGTAGGTAATTAAAATTGATTTATTCCGGTCTGATCCCCTGAGCCTCCCGCCCTCCACCCCCCCCCCCCTCTGCTCGATCCCCTGAGTAAAAAGTTTAATAACTGTGTAGCTTAACTTTGTCAAAGTTTCATTCGCCAACGATAGCTTCTAACAATACCTACCTATACATATTTTGGCCAGGTTAGATCTATCAATTGGGTTATTCCACAAATCCCCATTGGAATCCCAATAAATGGGGATTTATCTTAACTGCTATCGTTGATCATAAATCGTTTGGTAATTTAAACTCATAAAGAACAAAATTATTTATTCCTTCACTTAAGTATACAATAATTTATAGTAATAATCTAGAGCCACTACCGCTTACAATTTATCCGCCCATCATCATTTAGATTAAAGCATTTATGGATGAGAATTGATTCAATTTATTTTATTGCAAAGAATAATAAAATCAGTAAATGGAAATATAAAGAAAATACGTTTATTTGCGGTAAACACGCCGCATAAAAGAACACAAACACAAAAAAATAACAAGTTTGGAGAAAACATGCGTCACATCCACGCAAAACGGCCATCGCTCAGCATAATGCTAAGACCCTATTCAAGACAGAGCCCCAGCGCTGGTTTTCGGCGACTGCTGGCGTTGACTTGATGACATCAACCAGTGCAGCATACGATTAGATTAGATATAAATAAAAAACAATAATCAAAATAAGAAATATCATGTTCTTATGAGAAAATAATGATTCCTTAAACCTAACCTAAATAAAATAAATATACATTACAAAAAGAACCCAGAACCCAGTTCATGGCTAATAATAACCATCAAAAATACTAAAATCTTTATCTAAACATTTTGCATGCTATGTTTGTAAGGACAGCTTTTCGTTTTAGATAACTGCCGTTTGTCTTTGCACATTATACAACACGTTATTCAGTCCACAGTATAATATCACACATTTTTATTTATTTATAACGTTAACTGAGTAATAAATCCTCCACATTTTTTTCACGTTCATTCATATAGTTCGCCCAAGTCCGCCCACGACACAACTCGGTAATTTTCTCACATCACCGTTCTTACGAGTATCTCCCAGAATTAGGTATCCGGCAGTTTATTCATATGATACGCATATAATTTCAGCCTGGAGTCGGTTTGTATACCCAGTAATTTACCATAAAGTAAAGTGTCGGTATTTCATATTTTAAGTCCAGTTTTGACTTTCAATCATTTTAAATTACACATTGCCTTGTTATTATCCATAAATTATAAACAAGTTGTTTCTTGAAGTTTGTGTCTGGCGCCACACCCACTGTTTGGTAGGAATTTATAATTAAATACGATACACTTATCTGGCCTTACTTACTTTATTATAACTCACTAGCTCCCGCACCCCGTCACATCACATCGCCTTCCCGCGTTATTATTTGGTTTACGCTTAGCGTTCTTTCTGACTATTTTTGCATTTTGCTCAGCTCCTTAGGGCCCTAGCGAGATGGTACATAGCCTCTAGCCTTCCTCAAGAATTGGGCTATCAAATTCAAATCCGACGGGTAGTTTCAAAGATTAGCGCGTTCAAACGAACTCTTCAGCTTTATTATTAGTTTATAGATATCTCGTGGCTTTTGAAAGTATTACCTCTTCGCCATCTTCTCTCAGATTACGTTGGTTGTATCCATTCAATGCTTCTTCGTCGTATCGATGATTCCATTTACCTGCTTTATATAAGTTTCGACAAGAATTCGGCCATTTCGACAGCGTTATCGTTTTCCTCGCAAATATCTTCTATAGTGCCGGTGTTCCTGCACAGAGAGCACGACAAGGGGTGAGGCATCGTTTGCGATTCTTAGTCGGTTAAGAGATTTCCAGGCCATGACAGTTGGTGGCACGCTGGAAGTTCTTCTGCAGGCTCAACATAGTCAGCTGGACGGGGATATTAAGAATCCACAGTTTTAATTCACTGCTGAATTTAGACCACCCCATGTTGCCTCAAAATTTTCAAACTGGATAGCTTTGAAGTCTGTACAAAGCACAGGTCCGATCCTGTATGCAGCCGCTTATGGGATGACTCAGCAAAATGCCAGCTTGCTGCACTCAACTCGGTGGAACGCAGAGCAAAAAGGCTTATGGGAAATATAGTGGCTAGGCTTCACAGCCTGGTTCATCAGCGTAATGTTGCTTGCTAGTCGGTCTTTCACAAACTGTACTTCGGAGAGAGTGCGCGCAAACTCCACGACCTGATACCACCATCGCTATTTTACTGCCGGACTACCACACTTGGTTGATATCCCGACCAGTGGTACGCCATCGTCTGTGTTCCCTTCCACATTTAACCCGTCTGCCTTTAAAGCAAGAGTGAACAGGCATCTTCTCGGCTTGCTCGTTCCATCATAGACCTCATCCATCGCTTTCCATCAGGCGTGATCGACGTCAAAGGCCCCGTCAGCAATTTAAAAAAATATTCACCATCTGAATCTGATATTCTTTATAATCTTTTTAATTCCTCTTCCATTTAATCTTTTTCACTGTCATTACCAATTCTGCCCTTGATCAATCCGTGTAAGTTTACACAACGTCAATTAGCTATTGTAAGACGTGTTGTCAAAACAAACGATGCTGAACTAAGCCGAAGTGACATGTTGATAAAATAAATGAACATTAGTCCCTCGTAAATTAATTTAGGCCAGAAATGGTGTCCGCTGAGTCTTCTTTAACGTATCAGAAACTCAGTTCGCTTCCTGAATAATATAATAATAATTATGATCTATGGTTTCAAAGTCGTTTCAAAAAGGTTCTGGGTTCGGTTCCCGAGTCAGGCTGTGTTATTGTGTTTTTCCATCTGAAATTTCTCAGTAGCAGCCTGAATTGTGCCAGGTTGATGGCATTACGCTCGCCCACTATTACATGGGACTTATACATAACTGGCGAATTGTGGGTGTACCTACTATGGCTGCACCTCTGCCTGACCCTTTGGGGATTACAGGCGACATGTTTTGTATAATAATATGTTATGAAAAATATGGTTCTTAGTAATAACAAACTCTTATATAACTTTTAAACCTACTTATGACTTGTCATCGGCATGCGACATAATTTTGGCACACATGGATGAAAAGTGTTATTAATTTTTCAATTCACTGAGCCGTTGTACAAACGAGAATAAAGTTAAGGTATCGAACCAAGAAGTAGATGAAAATAATATTTACATAATATAGGCTAACAGTCTTAAAATAATATGTAGGTACCTATATTGTACCTACATGTTAAGAAGAGGGCAATGTACAAATTGGTTTTAAAAAAATTCGTCCGCATCGCTCTCAACAGGAAAAATGCCCAAAAAGCTGGCAGTATTGCCAATTTTTATGGCAATGACAATTGTTTTTTAAACATACACAAGCTAGGATAAGAAGTATACTTCTAGAAGTAAAGAAAACCAAGCCACGGTTGTATTTTTCATTCATTGCCATATAGAATTAGATTTATAACCCCACGGGAACCACACACAGTGTCATGATCTTTAAAATGTAGTATTTTATTGTCATGCGTGTCTACCGGGTGAGCACGTATTCATACTGGCCCAGAAACATGATGAATAAATAACTGTTTTTTATAGAGCTATTTTCCGAAAAGAAGGTCATTTTACCGTTTGCGTTTTGGAAAATCTTAAAAATCAGAGTTGATTTTGCACTTACAGTAAACACCAAAGCGCGTAGCAAGCTAACAACATATCATTTAACAAAAAAAAATCATACAAACATTAAACATAGATTTATTGCTATACATAAATATGTCAACTTCCGGCTCCTGAGAAATCAGGGCGTTCAGCAGATTGATCAACTGGGTTGTGGAAGCATTGCGAGCAGTACCTATGGGTACGCACTGGCGGCGCCGCGAGCAGGCACCGCGAGGCACAGGCCGCCGCGCCGCAGACAGCGCACACTTATGTCAACAGCAAACACTTGCGTCTCAGTTCCAAACTACCAAACGTGACGTTACGTGACAACGTGTTAGATTTTTTTTTTTGCTTCAGTTTAGTTTACATTCTATAGGCGTGGCTAGCTGACGTATGGCAAATAGTTTAATTTAATGTTCTGTGTCTGGTAATATTTGCGTACCTAGGTACTATTTTATAGAAGCAAGTTTTTTTTACCTGAACAGACAGCTGTGCTGCTGGGGAGATTGTTGCGCCACTTCTTCTTCCCAGTGAAAGCACTAGCAAGCGGTGAAGGGCGGGTGTTTTAGGGGACAGTGTTATGTAATTTTGACTTTCGAAAAGTGCTGATCCTCAGCCTAATTTGAATAAATGTCTTTTGATTTTGATATAAAAAGAGGTGAACGGTCACACAATAACGGCTGTCAAAAAAAAGATAAATTGTTGATTACTTAATGTCAAATAGTTGATACCTTAATGTCAAATAGTTGATACCTTAATGTCAAATTGTTGATACCTTAATGTCAAATTGTTGATACCTTAATGTCAAATTGTTGATACCTTAATGTCAAATTGTTGATACCTTAATGTCAAATCGGTACTGGTGCAAATGACAGATTTTCTTGACGGTCTCTTTACGCTATGACGGAACCGCTTTCCTACGAAACCAAAGCTTTACTCAATGACTGTTACATTTGACTTAGGTAGATAGACATTAGATCATTCGTAATACAAGTTTTCCACAAAACAAATTAATCTATGGCTGGAACGCGTGGAAAATAAACACCACTTTTTTATTGTTACTGATTTAAATCTCTTTAAAACGTTCCACAGTGACCAGGAATTTTTGGCGGCAATAAATAAAACTGTTATAATTTATGTACGAAAAATATTCCACGTGAAAAATGTAGATGTCTTAAGTATCAAACACATTTCTTGAATAGTTAAGGGATCAATTAATATTCATTAGCTTATATCTGTCGCTAAAGAATTGTTAAAAGAGTATTTTAGTTAAAACTTTCAAGACACGAATAAAATCTAAAGTTTTAGAACTCAAATTAGAATATGTGTGGTATGTATGGTTCTGCTTTTACAGACTTTTTACCCGACTACGACAAAGCCAAAAGAGGGTTATGATTTTGACAGGCTATGTAGGTATGTATGTCCATCTGATACCTCATGACTCCTAAACAGTTCGTCGTATTTTGATAAACGAGGTATCGTTCGAAGCGTCCTGTTGTTCCGCGGGGATATATGATGTCAGTCGTCACATAAAATCCAACATGGCGGCTTATAGCGGATGTGAAGTGCTAATGAAAAAAATAATATAATTAAGGTAGATATTGATTGTGAAGATGATCCAAGTATGGCGCACGTCGTAATTATGCCTTACGTTTATCAATGATTCAATTTCCATAAATAAATGACAACCCGTGGATAGCCACTGCGTTAAATTGCTGCCAAAAACAATACTGCAGAGAAAATGGCACGACACAGACGTTTGACAAGTTAAACCAACCACCGATTATGTTGTCACTACATCTTATGAGAGAATCAGCTAGCCAGCAACCAGATCATTAATAACAGCAAAGGATTATGGCCCGCTTGCACCTTAAATCACTTCATACATTTCACTTATTTAAAACATCATTGCATCATTGGCAAATTGTTAGAGGTTAACAGAGACAGAATGACAAAATGATGTTTAACGATTTGTGGTGCCTTAAAGTAATTAAATCCATCTCTCGTTATCTTTAATAATTATATCAAAGTCAAAGTCAAAGTCAAAGCATTTATTTCAAATAGGCACATAAAAGGCACTTTTGAACGTCAAAAATTACAATGAAATAGAATTGATTCTAGTCGCCCCTTCCAAAAGGTAGTTTTCGTATGGAGAAGAATGGGCAAGAAACTCCACCGTTACTCTTGTAGTTTACGTGTTTAGTGTGTACGTTATCCTGTAGTCAGTCACTGTTAACTAGATACCAAGCAATACCAACATACCACACAATATTCATCACGGTAAAGACAAAGGCAAAAATAACAATCAAGTTGAAAACGTAAATCCTAATGAAACTCTTCTTTCCACAGATGCATGAACGGTGGCAAGATAAACTTCAGGGAGAAAGAAAAGCAGATCCTAGATCAGATCTTGGGCCCGGGGCGGTACGACGCCAGGATCAGACCTTCGGGGATCAACGGCACTGGTGAGCAAGCGCTTGGCTTCAAGCTTCGAAGGTCCGTGGTGGAAGCGATGGCTAGGTAGTGATAGGGTTGAAAATGGAAGGGAGAGGACCAAGAAGTCTGGGTGTGATAAAGGATTTGAATTGTTGGAAGAAGGAAGGTCTAGAGTTGATAGGAGATGGAAAGTGAAATATAGTCTGCATTGGTACAGTTGATAGAAATTATGGAAGAGATAGGAACAAGTATTATGGTTGAAATAAAGGAAGTAGTAGGAAGAAAGGCGGTCTAGAGTTGATAATGGGAAAGATGCTAGCCACAACAGGTGTAATGAAAGTAATAATTAGAAGACGGGAATTCTAAAGTTGATGAGGTGATGGAGAGTTAAATGTAGGCTTCACTGCTATGGTAGACACACAATAAAGGGAGATAAAGGAACAGGAATGGTTGGGAAAAAGAAAATATTTAGAGGAAGGGAGATAAAGAATTGATAGTTCATGGAGAGTTAAATATAGCTTGCATCACTAGGGTTGAAATATGTACAAAGAGAGATAGGAATAGGTATTATGGGTGGAATAAAGAAAATTGTTGGAACAAGGGAAGTCTACAGTTGATAGGCAAGTAAATTTAGGCTGTTATAATGATAGAGGTCAGGGTATTGAAGGAAGTAGTTGAACGGAGAAATACTTAGAAGAACAAAATAATTTATTGTATTATATGTATTAGAGTGGAGTGGATTGATGAATATCTTGTAATTATCTAAGTGGGTAGCCATTTGGATATTCATCCATTCATAAATGTCTTTATTGACGCTCCACATTCTGGAAGTCGTAAAATGGTCGATGAAACTTAATATATGGACGGGACATTTACACAGCGTGACAGAACTCGGTCCATTCATTTATCGATGAACATAAATGCGCATTTTACGCAATAATTAGTGCGCACGTGGTTTTTTTGCTTGCATCATATTTTTTTAAATAAAGTTAGAGTTAGCTGTCGCTTATTTGCTAAATGTAGGAAAAAAGTATTTTTGTCTACTGGCTAAAAGTAAGGTTAAATTCGTTCACTGGCTAAGTCAGCTTTTGAAAGGAATGCCTGTATAAAGATTTCTACAAGTCTAACAAAGGAAAGGGAACCATTTTGAAGTAGTTTTGACAATTTGACAATCATTTATCGCTGTCAGTTTCAATGGCGTGGCGTAGCCACCTACAACTTCTGCTAGATTAATGACAAACCTGTTATTATTTGCAAAAGGTTTTCTACCCTTCTTCATATTAGCATGTTTTCGTCAACTGTTCAGCATAAATATGTATTCCTATCCATGGCTAAACTACTATTTTTACCACGATCATGTAATAATATACTTTTCTGACTTCTATTGTTACAACCTTACTATTATACTTCAATCAATCAACTCAGCCTATTGCAGTCCACTGCTGGACATAGGCCTTACCCAGGCTGCGCCACAACACCCTCCGCCTTCCGCATCCCGTCTGTCCAAGCCACTTTCTTAAGGTCGTCGGTCCATCTAGCTGGGGGGGGGGGGGGGGCTTCCCACGCTACGCTACCGATACAAGGTCTCTACTCCTGGGCTCGTCTGCTCCACCGGCCTTCGGTTCTTCAACAAACCAAGCCAGTCAACTGCCACTCCAGTTTGCTTTGTGTATCCTCATCGGTAACACCGGGTTTTATCCGGATAATTTCATTTTTGATTTTATACTTCAAAAAAACTCCGAGAATAGCCCGCTCCATAGCACGCTGAGCGACCTTAAATTTGTAGACCAGCCTAAATGTCAGTGTCCACGTTTGTCGCCGTATATCATAACGGTTAGGACGCACTGGTTGAAGATCTTAGTCTTCAAACATTGGGGGATAGGTGCCGAGGACTTGTCGAAGTTTCCCAAACTCTTCTGTCGGCTATTTTCTCAATTTGTGTCTACCGAGCTAGGTGACTTGCCCAGGGCAAGTTGCCCTAGGTAGAAATACTAATATACTTATCATCTAATAACACTAGTTCTCTTATATCACTAAGCTGACAGTCCATATTTATCGATTAATAAATTCAATTCCCTTTAGACTTACCATCTCGTCTGCCAACTCAAAATCATTCAGTCAAGACGGATGCCTCTCTGGCCTCATTTACAAATGTGTGATGAATTCCCTTCTCCCTAATGGCTTCGTCAAAGCGTCTAATGCTTGTATAAACAACCGTATCTTCCATTAGTCATTTGTTTACTTCACCTGTTAATCTCCTATCTTCATCTATCATACTGAGAAGCTTTTCTACAAGTAGTGCAGTTTCTATATCCCTAAAGTTGGCAAGGTACGGTCCATTATGTGCACTCCCGGATGTATTTTATCAGTTTTTGGCACTAGTGAATGGGAATTGGGTGTAAATGCCCTTCGTTTATTAAACGTGATAGCAATTTATATTAGCACGTTCTACCTCTTCACTTTAAAATGTCACGGGTTAAAATTTATTAAGCACTGTCCAATTTAGTTTTTAGACAGAGAAAACTTTCGAAAGCAAAAGTGTTGAGTGGACGATATAGAACTATAAATGGAATCATTGTTTTGGATAGGAATATAGAAAATACAGAACATTCTACTAATAGAGTAACAGCTATTGCTTCAACCACATCTGGACCCACGCTACTAGAAACATTTGATAGTGAATTTTAATATAATATGTATTAGAGTTCATATTGGTATACTTGATGATTGAATTATAAGTTTGTTTTCCATCTCTGAAAGGATTACAAAAGACGCTTACGATGTAAGGTTTTTTTTTTTGTTAAATAAGACTTTGCTATTATAATTTTGTTCTAGTCGTTTTAATCTAACGCAAAAACTAAGGTCAAAAATATAGATTTTTTTCTGAAATAGAATGATATATAAATACGTATTCAACAATTACCTACTGGCTCGTCAAACAATTTTATGACACGTCAAAAAAATTACAAAAAAAAGTCACCACACAATTTTTTTGAGGGCTGATGTTTCCAAAGATAGATAATTTTATCCGAAGAATAATCTTGAATTTTTGACAGTTCTTCCATACAAAATCTGTTAGACGTCAATTTTATTCCACAAATAAAAAGTATCTGTCTATTGAAAAATTAGCCCTAAAAGAAAGATTTGTTGTACAATTGCGTTTGCCAACTTTGCATCGGCAGCTCTTATGAAGATACTGCATTTCTCGTCTATTTACCTATGGAATGTACGAACCACATGTGAACTGTAATAAATGTACAGACGCCAGCTCATCAATCTGTCAAATTTCTTTAATAGATTTCCAACTTTATCGCTAAAGCATAAGGTTCAAAGTTGATTAGGAAAATTTGCCAGTTTCTGGTAGCTTATGTGCTGGCGTCTGTACGTCGAAAGGAGAATGCGACTTAAAATAAACCAGAGAATGTGCGTATTTTGATAGTGTAGGCTAAATGTCGTAATCCGAGTCATTTGTAACTATTTTTTATGTCTTCAATGAATAAAAGTTCAGTTATTGGATCGTAGACAAAGTCATTTGATTCTTCGGCCAATATTTTTGGCTTTAATTCAAATATTTTGTAATTTATATCTGCGTTTCGAGCTATTTGCTGAACTTTACTAAATTAACTATTCTGTTTGGTGGTTCTTTATACTATAGCTAGCATAGATTTTGTATTTTTTTAATATAAGGGCTTTTTAAATTATAGAGATACTAGGTTTTGTTCGTTATAATCAATGTAAAATAATCCACCTCTAACTCCGTTATTACATATGGAGGCATCATCATCATTTCAGCCGAAAGACATCCACTGCTGTACATAGGCCTCCGCCAATCATCTCCACTTCAACCGGTTCTGTGCTTCTCGCTTCCTTTGTGAAGGCCGGAGGAACCCGTTGTTCCTCCGGCCTTCACAAGGTCGCCGGTCCACCTTGTGGGCGGCCTTCAAACGCTACATCTTCCGGTACGCGGTCGCCACTCCAGAACCTTTCGGCCCCATCGGCCGTCTGTTCTGCGAGCAATGTGCACAGCCCACTGCCACTTAAGTTTGGCAATTCTTCGGGCTATGTTTGTTACCTTAGTTCTAATGCGGATCTCTTCATTTTTTATTCAATCACGCAGGGAAACTCCAAGCATAGCCCTCTCCATTGCTCTTTGGGTGACTTTCAGCCTTCTAATAAGGCCCATTGTGAGCGAGACGACGTTTCAGTGCCATTATGTCATCACTAGCAACACGGTCAAAAACTTTCGTCTTGAGACACTGCGGCATGTGGAGGTAATTAGATAATTTTTTGTTTCAAAATTCACCTCTACGTCAGCGTTCATTGCTCCGTATGTTTTGTATAATATATACTTAAAGCTCCTGTAGTGTGTGGATGCGTCTTTAAAAGGTTTATAACTAATATCATGGATATTGAAGGGAAGTCATTTGTCTGGCTGTCGGAACACATTAGCTTGATGCTTGATAATGCGAAAAAAAAAACATCGTAACGCTATAATTGTACATAACAATGTATCTATGATCGATTACTTGCGGTTTACTTATGATAGTTTGATACTTTATATATTGATAGTTAGATACTTTAAATATCATTGTTAATAGGTTCAATGGTTCTAACAAAAAAAAAAGAAAAACTACTATTTTATCTCTATTTTCCTGATCCAAATCCGTCACCGCTGGGAAACATTTTTCAACGACTAGATCAGTTTTCTAAAGCGTACACAAAAAAGCATCAAAGTGCCACTCAGGCGCTACATCTCGTAATTTCCTCAAGTTCATTTCGTAACAAAAGAGGAACGTTACATGAAAACCATAAATCACTACGCGTTTTTTTTTCCGCCATCTTGTTACGGTTTCGCGCGGGAATTGGTAATGGAAAAACATTTCTTGGAGCTCTTAAGTGTGTTTTTTTATGATTTTGTGCAGTTTTCGTGTTAATGGAAAGGCATTTAGATTGTAAGAGGTTCGTGAAAATGTGAAAGTCAGCAGAGTTAGTGGTTAGAATTTAATGGTTGGAAACTTATCGTTGGTTTGCGTTATTTTATTATTCTCAGGTTTGTATCGTTTTCTCCTCATAATGATGCTGGTGTTTCAAACAGATTTCTTTTGACATTTCTTACATTATACCAAAAATCTTTCCTTTTTTTATTGTTAAATGGGCCTGCTTATGACCTCGATCACGCCTGATGGAAAGCGATGAAGAAGATTCACTCTTACTTTGAAGACGGGTTAAATGTGGAAATCACAGACTCCGGCAGAGAGTTCCACGCTTTGGCTGTGCGCATAATAAACGTGGGGGAGAACCGCTGAATATGACTTTGCTGAACACCAATCATTCAACAATTTCATCTTCGCAATGTGTTTCCCGAGCTTTTGTTATCTTCCTCCTAAGAATGGTTGAGTCTGATTCGCATTCAGTCTTCAACGATTTTATTTACGGACCTAAAAAGGACCAATCTATCATTTAAGACCCGAATGCGAAATTGAATAAGCGTTGTACGAGCATAATGCAAAGTGGCAGGATCCTCCTTGGAAGTTTTATTGGTAAATGTGGAGCGTGAATGAATAATGTACATAAAAAAATTACAGGAAATGTATGAGCTGACGATTCATCATTGTTAAAGTGTGTGCATGAGTGCTAGAATATTTGAAGACTTGCTTGGGATTTTTAAGGCTATATAGGAATGTCAGGTGACTATAGCGGAAATAGTAACTTGCAAGTGTAACAAAGCTGTCACCCATTGATAAATGACCAAGTTTTCACCAAAATATGGGGTGTCGTTATAGTCAAAATGTCTTCACCAGGTACGGTTCACGCCTAATTATTTTCTTCAACAATATCCTTAAATTAATCACACACGTTCCAATAGGGTTGCTTTCTTTGTCCCCATCGTCTGCCACCATTGAATTGACCCCAAACGGCTTCGCAGAGGTTTCATTAATCACCTCTCTAATGGGTCAGGGCTGTCATGCTTCTGAATCAATTATCCATGCTCTAAAAATCCCAGGTCCAGTTGGAAGCTTGAGATTGATGGTTCGTTCAGTTTGGTCTTTTGGAAAAAGTTTCTGATATCAGAACTTTCTAAATTGTTGATAGAAAATTTTGTTGATGAATTCTATGGCTATTGTAACATTAATAATCTGTCACTATATTATTAGGTTATATCTAAGTAAGTTCAAGGGTAAACTGGTATTATTATTAGTATTTAGTATTTTTAGGAAACAATTATCGTCTAGTACGTCGACAGCCCTGTTTATAAACTTTCTATTTTCTGTGTGCCCGGCTGTCAACTACAGTAGGTATTTTGAACTTATTTGAATAGTTCACTAGCAGTTCCTTTTCCGTTAAGGAAAGGCTTTATGGCTTATTTCCCTACATAAACTTACAAAAAATAGCTTTTTGTTCAAAACCGGTTATTCACCTGCCAACATTGATTTTAATTTTACCGTTTTTAACCGACTTCATTCTCATTCAAAATTACGAATTTTGCGATCATCGACGTTTCTACTACATTACTTATCTCCTTTTTATTTTGGTCGGATCTTCAGCTAGATCTAAAGCAACGTTGGCCGAGATTTAAAGATTTCTAAAATTTTATTCTATTCTAAACCTACCTACTTATTATCAAATCGTTCAAGCTTTAATTCAATTTATACTCAGAAATTATAATCGTTTCCTTTTGGAATAGTTACAATGTTAATAGTAAAGTTTTAATTTCCTTTTTAGTCTACCTATTTACGCATACTACCGTTGAATTATTTATGTGGTAACTATCACGCGAACGGTTACTGTTTCCCCGTACATTAGATTAGACTAAATCGTTTTGATCTAGACACGTTACAAAACAATAGCTTTTCACGCTATTATGTTATCAAAAAGAAATAACAATTGGGGCTGAATTTGATTGACTTATTTCAATCGCGTCATTCATTAAGTTGATGTGTTCATCATCCTCGCCTATCTTAGATGCTTATGTCATAATGATTTCGTCTGTGCTTTTATACTTATTTATTTCTAATAAATCTGACATAACATAATAATTCACAATTTATTCAATTCAAACAATTGATTATTCGAATTCACTGAATGGAAAATTAATTGTTTCTTATTTGAATGATTGATTAACGCGACAGTCTGATTGATAAAATTTTAATTGTTTAATGGACTGGTTGGTAGGACTTTTTTTTATTGATTTATCTGATACGTTTTAACAGATGGCCCAGCTGTAGTTAATATAAACCTGTTCGTGAGAAGTATAACGACTATAAGCGACATAAAGATGGTTAGTAATAAGAAAGAGAGAGAAAAACGTAATATTTTATGTTAGAGTCGTTAGATAACAACAGTAAAAGGTGCCATTGGACAAGATCACAATCTTTGATCACTAAGGAATTGAAAAATTAATAAAGTGTATTGGATTGATGAGAGATCGATCGGTAACATGATCCAAAAATTTCAATCCATATAAATCCGTGACTTTTCTATTCCTCAACGATCATAGATTACTGTCTTGTCAAAGAGCAGACCGTAAAGAGGTTGTAGCGTTTGTTTGTTAAATAACAATATTAGAATAAACAATCATTGTGACTCCAGTGTAAGGAAAAAATCAGACTTTAATTATCCAAGCTCGTACCTGCACTTTTTGAAATACCTTGTAGGAAAATTTAGTTAGGCAAAAGTATATAATATAGATAATTAAGACCTAATTTAGGCAGATTGGCACGAACTGTAAAATTCCTAAACTTTATGTTTTTTTGGTTTTCATATTGGTATTTTTTTTGTTTATTGATATGGCACGTACATTTTGCTCCTAATTACGATCTTGGACAAATTAATATTTAATTTGAACGTATGAAAACAACAGAAACAAATGTTACAGCCTATTTAACTTTGTTTTCGTACGGGAGCGGGCGTGTTACGGTAAACGGGAGAGCAGTTCCTTCATTTTGTTATTCATTAAAATGATTATTTTCTATATCTATAGAATGATTGATATTTATATAATATTTTATGTGCTGTCATTTTATTTTGCTGATGATTTTCTTGGTGATCCCAATTTAAATACTTATTATGATATTTATTTTTATTTTCTGTGTTTTTATTATATTTTATAATGAATTTACATGATAGGCTTCCTATAGCTGGCAAATACTGGTATGTTTTTATACACGGTCAATTAGGAATATCAGTATACAGTGTGTCAGGTTAAAGGAGGGACATACTTTAAGGGAGTGTAGTTCTCATGAAAATGGACAACTTTTAATATGAGGCGAACTCAAAAATATGAAAAAGAAACGGCTGTTCCCTACATTTTGTCCAGTTATGCGAACATAAAGGTGTAGAGCGGCTAGTTTTATTTTCTCAATTTCAGTGTTGGTCTCTTATTAAACGTTGTTCATTTTCATGGGTACTACATTCCCTTAAAGTATGTCCCTCGTTTAACTTGACACACTGTACCACCTTCCTGTTTTAAAATAAAGACGCTGTAAACAAACATAAGTAATAATAAGTCAAAATCATCTACTTTAATAGGCAATCCTATCTTTATAACTAACCTTAAGGCATTGACTGCAAATGCGGTCACCGGTGACCGCAAACAATGGATTTTCTATTGTGTCTGTTGCCTGGCAGTCAACGTGTTAATAGAGGCAAAAATATCTGAAGAAAAACTGTTTTTGTTTTTAATAACGATGGCAATGGAGTGTGGTTTTAAAAAGTTATCCGTTTGTTACACGTTTCGTGACACTATCTCCATCAGTTACTTAACAAAATGTAGCAGTGCTATTAAAATAATCGATAAAATATCCTGATCACGCGATCAAAACGATTTGTTTGAAATAAAAAGTAATTGTCACGAAATATTAAATACTTTGTAGCTTTATATCGAACAATAAAAATTATCGTTCCAGTTTTTTGTACTAGATTTCGTTCATGGATATCAAGAGTAACAAAAAAAATTAAGATTTGCAGTTTAGCTTTATTTATTCATGTTTAAGGCATTCTTTTAAAAAAGGATATCCAATACGTTTGAGTTGAAACCGATAGCGTCGTTCGAAAGCTATTAGTAGCGACGTTTCATTGTTTATCCTATAAAAACCATTAGAATGTTTATAGACGATGCTTTCGTCTTAAGTGGGACATTCAAAATTTGGATTTAGGAAGGCTCACAGATAGGTATTTTTGTATTTGGAAATTTTTGTATAAGGCACTTATTGAAAAGTTAGTAAATAATATAAATATGATATTTTTTTTACTGTATGATTCACTAATCGAAGTAGGTATAGTCAGTATTGATGATAAGCTCTTACAGTAGGTAGGTACCGAGAAATTTCGATATCATAACAACATTCCAATTTGTTTTGGGCAAAGCTGCAATCGTAGGTAAATGAACTGCCCATTTGGTAGGTAGGTAATATTTAATACGGGCTGTTGTCCGCAACTCCACGTCAATGCGCGTATTTTGCGTACGAACTGCCCATTAAAATCATAAATAAATTAAATATACTAAATTCAAACTGACAGTTAACCTAATCCAGATTGACGTTAAACAAACTAAACAAACCCTATTTAACAAGGCACACGTAGCTTTCTAAAACAAAATGTTAATTTCCGGCACACGCCATGTTTCCCCTCAAGACGGTGTTCTCTCAACCCCGAAACGTGATATAGCGTTTTTAGATAGACATTAAGAAAAGTGTAACGCAAAATATAATTTTATTAATGTAGGATGAAAATGCTAAAAAACATAATATGAATATCAGGAAGGAGTAGAGAAATATAAAAAAGCGTGTTAAAATTCACCATTCTACATACTTGTTTATTTAAATAGTTTGTTTCTCAAATGTAGTTCTTTTCATTTGTACTATCAATTGTACGTATATAGTTGTTAAGGGTAATCAGAAGCCCGAAAATCTGACAACCAGTGTTACCAAGAGGTGTTACGATACCTCACTTATTCAGTAACTAGGATGTGGAAGTCAGATAGGCTGTCACTCCTTGTAAAATACTGGTATTCAGCTGCATCCGGTTAGACTGGAAGCCGACCCCAATATAGTTGGGAAAAGGCTAGGCAGATGAAGATGTTTCTCAAATAAATGTCATTCTAGATACGTTATTAACAATTTAGTTAATCTCAGCCCATAAGAGCAATAATAATTACCTGTAAAAAGTTCTAATTAAGTTTGAGTAATAATTTCTTCTTATATATATTTTCTGTAACAGTTTCATTTGTTTATTTTATTTGTAAATTAAAATATACTGCTCTATATTACACTAACACAAATTCTCGTTGACAACCGACATTAAGGATTGTTTGCAGCGTTTTATTTTAACCCAATGTCGTTTGATTTGATGTTAGAGGTTTTATTTGATCACAATTATCTTTATGTTCGTTTGTGTGATCACACTGTCGGATCATTCATGAGCATAGTGTACATTATGTTTACAGGTGGACAGGTGAGTCGCTAGACACTGATATATAACGCGCATTCACAAACTAATGTTAGGCCGTAGTTTCATAATAATACCGTGATTTATCGTATATTTTGCTTGGTACTTAGATGGGCCAGCGGTAGTGAGCGTCAATATATTTGTCCGAAGTATATCAAAGATCGATGACGTCACAATGGTAAGTCAATAAGGACAGACTGGGCCGCTACTAGTATTACAAACGTATAAGTTTTCTGTATCCACGCGGTTCAAACAAGTCAAATGAATGGGCAACTCTCTCCTGTTGACTAGGAGTGATTTACCCGACACTATGTGTAATGTTAATTTTTTCTTATTCTTTATTTTTTCCTTTCGATTTCTCTTTAATCCCGTTTGGTGTTGACGACCAAAATCGTTTTTAGACGCGCGTCTGTTACTTCTTAGCTCGCCAGTATTGGTATTATCCTAGCTTTATTTATCACCTAAAACTAACTATACATAGAATAAAAAATATACTCTTTATAGTTTTTAGTTTTGTTTCTTTTTAATTTTAGACTGGGCTGGTTGTCCTTACGAGTTCATCTGACGGGGCATTAGCTTTCCTTAATGAAATGGAGTGATCAGCCTGGTCAGCGATGTTGTTGCGATCACTGTCGGCTCCACTTCATTATTATCTTTAAGCATCTAACATTATCATCAACTTGCGTACTAACTTCGATTCTATGCATATAGTGTGGTTAGGTGTTTTATATGAAGCGGTACAAACAATAAATAAATTTAAATTCTTGTTTTCTGTCGTTAAGGCTATGCGCCAACGTTAGTCCATGTCAACATGTATCTACGGTCCATCAGCAAAATAGATGATTACAAAATGGTGAGTGTTTTCACATGACCTGATGTAATCTGTGACGTTTTTATTATAAACTAAAGTTTAGATTTCTCTGTGGGACTTCGCGATCCACTGCTCTACCGTCGGTCCAACCCTATAGTTCCTCACACCTCGGCAGCAGTGGACCGTGCCCTGTATTAGATCTGTCTTGTTAACTTTGTTTATAATAAAAATTAAATATTATGCAATATCTGCACTACGCTAAACATTCTCAAGCTATTCTTAAATTATTGTGTTCGTGGTTTTGTTTCTTTTCGTTTCCCCTTGATTTTCTACCGTTTTCTCTAATTTGTGCACCTTTCTTTTTCCTTCCCTAAATATTTCATTTAACCCACCCTTAATGTTGAAAGTTAAATGTCTAACTAAATCTGTTGTTAAATTAATACCGTGGTGCGGTGCCGCGCACATTATTATTTTGTTTTATGTTTTTATTATAAATAAAACTCGGACTACCTTAGTCTGAACACGTTTAAATGATAAATCCTACATCTAAAATTGATTAATAATCAAAATTGTCGCTTAATTTACTTCATAAAAACTTTTCTGTTTCTTTTTTTCTATTCCTTATTATTTTCTTTGAGTTTATATTTAGAGAACACTCCTGCAGGAGCGTCTCGAGCTGTAAAAACACGTACAGGATGGACTATTGGCACTAAAAGTAGATAGCACTAAATTATTGATCAGCAAACTCAACCGCTTCGGTATCACAGCACTGATACGTTCAAAATTAAATTTGAACTCAATTGCTTTAGAAACAAAAAATAATCACGAATGTTCTAAATTAAAAGAATCCGGCCACGCTTGTAGGTACCACGGGACCGCGGCCCGCACCAGACACCATCATTTTATTTATTTTCCTTATATTTATTTGATCATGCTTGTTATATTGATTTCACGCAGATGAGAAGATTATAAAAACTATTTTGGTCGTGTACGTTGATTGTAATTAATTGTTGATATGTCTTGTTCATGTGAATTTGTGTTGTGTAATCGGGACTTACCGCCGCGCCCGCACTCGCCTTCGTGCTTGGAACGGTGGCTGCCCACCAATATGTGACACCCGACCCCAAACAACAGCTAGACGTATGGTAGCTCTAGTAATACTGGCCGATTGTGCATGAAGGTAACTAAAGCATTCCTTCAACGAATGCTGAGGACGGTAAGTTCGATCTGGGCTTCGCTTCTGTGCATGTTGCTTCGACTTGTGACGCTCGAACGTTCACTTTTGGATAAGGATGATTTTTATTTTGGCCAGTGGAGTTAACATTAGGTCGAGAAACCTTCATTTCCTTCATAACATGTATTTTGAAGCCGATATCTTTAAGTTAATCAAGTATGTGAATCCATCAACATCTCTTCTATCATGAACATTTTTTCTTTAACAACTTGTAAAATTCGAGTCCAAAAGTAAATTTTCGAGTGAGCATGTTTGAACTTCTTCTGTAAGCATCTGCCGGCTTTTGTTGTACGATAATTCATTTGACTTGCTGAGATGTCGAGGGATCCTCTAGTGCATTGTGCCTTGATGTCAAATTAATTATTGAGCGAACCTTCGACACCATCCCTTCCCTTAGTGTAATATTTCTATATGTACATATATAATCATGTTGTGCCAGTAACACCTAGTTTGAAACTTTAGCACTTAAAACTCAGCACTAGTTTATATGTTATAGTAAAAAAAGTTTCTAAACAGGTTGATATTGGCACAAATAAAAACACGTTAAAAGCTTACTGGTAAAATAAAGTCATTAGTTAATAGCTTTGTGCGTGATCTAAAAGACTAGACGATAAAGATGAAATTAAAAGTGTTGAAGCTTTTAGATGCACAGATGCTACAAAAGCAAAGAGAAGAAGATATGGATAGCATATAACAACTTGGTGTTACATTGAAATATTGTCAAAATGGCAAAAGTAAAATTGTACCAGAGTTCGAGACCTGCGATACAAATGTTATATAATTATATAACATTTGCAATCGTTACTTAGAGCAAAAATGAGAATCAATTTCTCAATAACTATTTTGAACATTTTCTTTTTCGTTTCCAGAATGTAAATTTGTGTGTAAAGTTTTTGACAATGTATCAATGTGTGTGTTCTGATTTGCGAGAGCTTGCTACAGGTGGATGTCATGTTTTCAGGAATATTCAGTACAGTTAACGTTTCGAGAACAGTGGTTAGATGAACGGCTGAAATTCAACAACTTGGGAGGTGAGTGACCCTTTTTAATCCTACATTAATATTTGATTGAAACCACGTATTAAAATAAGACAGGCAATAAACGCAGATTGCAATCGACAGGGATGAGGGGATTTATAATTTTAAGAAAACCTTTTTTTCGCAGTCTTTTCATTGCAATAAATAAAGACAGAAGTGGCGTTGAAAATCCAAGATAATCTACTAATTGCACATTTACGTTACTTTATCATTCTTCCACATTCCAGTCTTGATCCTTTAAATCCGCAATATTACTCCAAAAACTTTCTTGTCTTTTTAATTAATCCTTGCCTTTCTCTGTGTGATTGAAATTTCAAAATCTGTGTTAGTCTCATGCAAAAGAAGTCTATCTACATATATGTAATTCATCAATATACATTTCTGAACATAAACATTGCCTTTTAAAAACTGTGATAGTCTCTGAGCCTACTATACAGGATGAAATTGAAAACATGCGACAAATCTAAATGGGAGATTGTACTCATCATTATGAACAACTTTTACTATGGGACCAAACATGAAATCGCGAAAAAAACATTTATGTTCTCATTAACTCGTCAAAATGTAGGGAACAGCTGTTTTTTTTTTCTCGTTTTCAGGTTTGGTCCCATAGTAAAAGTGATGATGAGTACAATCTCCCATTTCGATTTGTCGCATGTATTCAATTTCATCCTGTAGATTTAATTAATCACATGGTCCTTTATATGTTGAAACGTTTTTCTTTTTTTTTTGAACTTATTCCCTAATTTTCGATTACTCCCCAGGTCGCCTCAAGTACCTAACCCTGACCGAAGCCAACAGGGTCTGGATGCCTGACCTATTCTTCTCAAATGAGAAAGAAGGCCATTTCCACAATATCATCATGCCTAACGTCTACATCCGTATCTTCCCCAACGGCAACGTGCTGTACAGCATCCGAATCTCTCTCACTCTGTCTTGCCCCATGAACCTCAAGCTGTACCCCCTGGATAAACAGACCTGCTCGCTGAGAATGGCCAGTTGTAAGTATTTTAGTTTTTTTTTAATCACCATCAATAATATTCAGCCGAAATACGTCCTCTGCTGGACATAGACCTACAAGTATGACCACAACGAACGGTCCTGTGCTTCCCGCATCCAGCGTATTCCCACGACTTTCAACAAGTCGTCCGTCTACCTTGAGGGTTGCTGTTTATATGGGGAGCACGTTCAGCCGTTGGACCTGCACCTGATCTCGTCGTGGTCATATCGGATTGCCATCCCATCGGACTATGAGACTCAGGGAAGAGTGAGTGCGTCTGCGTCTGCATGCACACTTGTTCACTATAATGTCTCTCGCGTAGATGGCTAGTTTCCTCAGAGATTGACTGCCAGGGCCTAAATTCGGTCTGGATTCTACGGACCTTTGTTATAAACGATGTATACGACGAAATATCTATTTGACAACATAGAATAGAAGATTGCCCTTATTTAAGTCGTCTTCAAATTAATTTAACTGAAACAATGACCTAGCTATAAACGGTAAAACAACATATTATGTACAAAAATTACTTAGCCCAGCTGCTCACAATAGTTTGCGAGCAGATATTTGGGCGTTCCGTTTACATTTCATTACGGAATAACCTTGTTTACACTGCGTGCTGTCTTCACGAATCGCGTTGATTTTCACCACCCCGGTAAACAAACGGAGCCTTGGATTTGTGAAAAGGTGTTTATTTTGTTGTCATTCTATTTTCTGTAATGAGAGTTTGAGAATAGCATTTTTGTTTGTGAATAAAACATCTAGTTAGTCCTATTGATCACATGCCATTTATTTTTATTAGCTACTTAGTTAGTATCACTGCTCATCAACGAATTGCTAATCAGCATCCTTACCATTGGCTGTTGTTAAACCATCTCCTAGTTTTAAGTCTTCTTTATTATTCTAATGCCATATAACCCTGTCCATCTTTTGCTGGTCCTCACAAACATTTGCAGTTTTGCTACTCAATTCAAAGTCACATCATCATAAACGTTTCCCTTTCAGACGGCTGGACCACCGATGACTTGGTCTTCTTGTGGAAGGAAGGCGACCCCGTCCAGGTCGTGAAGAACTTACACCTACCTCGTTTCACGCTTGAGAAGTTCCTCACTGATTATTGCAACAGTAAGACTAATACCGGTAAGTTGGAAATTTGGTCCTTTCTTTTATTCCCTACTATAAAAATGTCTTAAAACATCTAAGTAAGCAATAAGTATCCCTGTTCCCACTCGACTATCTACACTGTTTGATACAGCCCTCTTGGGGAGGTCCGGGTCCCAGCAGAGGATACATCATAGGCTGATTATATTAAGATCCTAACTAAAACCGGCTGTACTTGGAATTAAAAAATATAGACAAAGTAAATTAGAAATAATTTAAAAAACATAATTTTAGAGTTGAACAATTTTATAATATATATGCACTCTCGCACCGATTAAGGCACATACCCTACGATATCCTAGCTTCCATCACTATAACATTGTTCCTCTTCCAGGTGAATACAGTTGCCTGAAGGTAGACCTGCTGTTCAAGCGGGAGTTCAGTTACTACCTCATCCAGATCTACATTCCATGCTGCATGTTGGTCATCGTGTCGTGGGTGTCCTTTTGGCTGGACCAGGGAGCTGTCCCGGCACGAGTGTCACTAGGTAATGTATCCTTTTATATAAGTTGTCCTACAGAATCGTCTCTTTAGCTTGACACATAGCCAGCTGCTCTTACAGAATGATCCGTTTCCTTCGTCAATCTAGACTTATTTATTGCCCAAGTTATTTCTCATTATAAAATTCTCATCTGCTCAGAAGGCGGTTACAATTTAAATCGAGTGGCAGTCTTAATATCACGCGTATATTGTATAGGCATGCCTATATCCTATAGCCTAGCCTGTAATAAACAATATAATAATATTTCTGATTAAGTATCTCTTGTGGCAACACGGTTTCTGCCGATGATATACTGGTTTAGAATAATTTATCCAATGGACACATATTTGAAATTATTTAATTCCAGTAAGCATGCAAGTATTCCATGTAAGAGGAATATTCCGAACCACAGGGATATTATATTTATACTAGCAGCGGCCCGCGGTTTGACCCGCATAAATGTTGGTGGGAATATCAGGATAAAAACTATCCTATGTCCTTTCCCGGGACTATCTCTTTACCAAATTTCATCTAAATCGGTTCAGCGGTTTAAGCGCGAAGAGGTAACAGATAGACAGACACTGTTGCATTTATAATATTATTACGGATTTCATGTTTGAGAACTACAAACACCTACAATTTCAAAGTAAATTGAATGGGGGTAACAAACTGATTGTAATTCAATGTAATTTGACTTTGTTGTTTGAAATTGATACCCCTGTGATCGACAGGGGCTATCAATTGCAAACAACAAGCATATGAAACATGTTCTGGAAGCAAGGACGTGAAACATGTTCTAGGAATTCTACAGAACATACACAAATTCCAGAAAATTGTTATTAGGGAACTTTGTGTGAGCGTTCACATGAGCATAATTATTACAGTTCTTAAGAAAGCTCTGCGTTACGTTTTGTGATATTGTTTACTGCTTTGCCAAAAGTATTCAGTTACATTTCCTTTCATTTTATTCTTCAGTAGGTATTTAAAAATAAACTTATATATATTGTATTCTACTATTCTACGCAGTTACGTTGGGTAAAGTTGATAAGTGTTAATCTTTTTGCTTGCAACGGCAGTATTCAATCATTCACATACTCGTATATATTAGTCTTTTGAAATCATTGCTATCACCACACCATTGACTTTGATATTTTCTATTGAATGTGCTTAGGGTTTGGTTTCCTTCTAAGATTCTAATTTTGTATTTGCTTTGGCATGAGACTGGCTTAGGCCCCCGATCTAATATTTAGGTGTTTATATCACAAATTCTCTGTTACAGGAGTGACCACCTTGCTCACGATGGCGACTCAGTCATCAGGCATCAACGCCTCTTTGCCACCCGTGTCCTACACCAAAGCTATTGATGTCTGGACCGGCGTGTGCCTCACCTTCGTCTTCGGAGCGCTACTAGAGTTCGCTCTAGTAAACTATGCGTCTCGCTCTGACATGCATAGAGAAAACATGAAGAAAGCGAGACGGGAGATGGAAGCAGCTAGCATGGATGCTGCCTCCGATCTTCTTGACACTGATAGCAATACCACTTTTGCTATGGTGAGCTCAAATCCAGTATTTTTTTAAGACTTGCGTGATAGTGCTTTTGGATTGAAACATAGTTACGCTTTGATACATTTTCTTAGATGTTTTGAGTGGTATTTTGTCAATTTTGATGCCTAGTTTATAGTTCATTATAATGTTTATGCATACTGTTTAGGCTTTTTCGAATATAGACGTGATGAATTGAGTTTGAATGACGTGAACGATTTATTTGACTGATTGGATTTAATTTTTTTGATCTCTGTAGTTTCGAATTATGTAGCATAGGTAGTAAAGGCGACAGTTTTGGTAGATCTAGTTGCAGTAAGTACTTAACTTAGGATTTGGAGTCCATTTGTTAGTAAAGTTATTTTTAGAAACTTTTATTGCATCTCCGTGGCCCAATATGCATGCATTTTATGGAGATGATTTAGATAAAAAACACCGACAAATTTTATTTATTAAAAAAGTTGGAATTTGAATTCAAAAGCACATAGCGATATGATTTAGTTGAAGATGCAATATGTCTTGCCTCCCTGACCGGTCTGCAACAAACAGAAACCCTTGGTGCGTGGCGGCCCGGTGGAAAACAAGATGCGGCAGTGCGAGATCCACATCAACCCACCACGCAAGAACTGCTGCCGACTGTGGATGTCCAAGTTCCCCACTCGCTCCAAGAGGATAGATGTCATCTCCAGGATCACCTTCCCACTTGTATTCGCTTTGTTTAATCTGGCTTATTGGTGAGTATGATTCCGAATGTTTAGATTGGGTATTGATTGGGTATTCTCCTTGTCAAAGAATAAAAAATCAGTAACCTAATTCACCCTCTATGTTGTGAACTCCCTAGAATTAAATTTTGAGGTGTGGTGTTGGATCTGAATTAACCATTCTTCTTTGCGAATAGATATTAATATACTCCTCCCGTAGATGTAATAAGAGGTGACAAATGAAAGTCAAGAATGTGCAATATCCAGTTACCCACCCGTGTTCTAATAATTGTATTGTGAGTTATTGTGGAAAATCTTTCAGGACTATAAGTAAGGAATGAAGTCAGCTCTAACGCCGTCACTTCTTGACAATTCAAAAGTGCCTGTAAGTGGTATAATTGAAATAAATGCTTTGACTTTCAAACAATCATTTTAGACTTATAGGTTTTATTACTTAGAAAAGCCTTATAAATCCATGCCTTTTCCGAATCGTCATCATCGATTCCTGGTCTTCTAAATTTTTAAATAAAACTGTGCGTATCATGTGGTCAGGTCGACGTATCTGTTCCGCGACGAGGACGAGGAGAAGTGATTCTCCGACTCCCTGGAGCGGGGCGCGGGCCCGCTGGTGCGCCTGGTGGCGGCCGTGCTGGTGCCGTACGCGCTGTTCGCGCTGACGTACGCGCTGTGCCTGCGCACCGGCGGGCCGCTGCCGGCGCCTGCGCACCGGCGGCCCGCTGCCGGCGCCTGCGCACCGGCGGCCCGCTGCCGGCGCCTGCGCACCGGCGGCCCGCTGCCGGCGCCTGCGCAGCCCGCGCGCCCGCGTGCCGCGCTCGCCTGCCCCGCCACGCCCTAGACGCCTAGAACTCACCCCGTTCATTTATCGTGACAGTTAGTGCATTCTTTTAATCACCGTCTTCCTTGTGGCAGATTCCCAATCAGTATTCGTTGGCGTTAGTGTAATTATTAGTAAAGCTCAAAGTGTCTATATGTATGTATATATGTGCCCAGTGCCGGTATAGACCAGGCTTCCCTTTTAATATAATAGGAACAGTTCATAAAAATTGTGAAACAAATTTTAAGATTGATCGATCGTTTAACAAACGGTACGTCTATTTCGGCACTTATCAAGTCCCAACTTTTTGTGTACAAAAATATCTTACTTTCCGAGAATTAAAAATTTTCGATAATTTTACCAAAGATATATGACTCCTTGTATGGATTCGTACGTAATCTAACCTAGGTTAAGACGTATTAGAAACCACTGAAGAGGTTTCTACATGATACTTTAGCCCATAAAGTGTTAGATATTTAAGGACTAGAAATGCAATGACACTAATGTTGATGTGAAGGGTATTTTAATATTTAAGTATTACATTAGTAGTTGAAAGTACGCAAAGACTTTATCTATTAGAGAAAAGAAGGTCGTTTTAACTCTAGATTTAGATTACATGTCGGAACCGCCAGAGATGAACAGCTGTCATAGTTCAATATTAATATAGCGGGGACAGTTCAATGCAGTTGATGGCAGCCTTACATAATCCGTAAAACATAGTGACTCCCCAACATTTTAAAGACTTACCAATTCGTATCAAATATTGATAATTTATAGCTGTTTGTCGATGGCAGGTGTAAGTGGCCTAGTTATGTATCATGTAGGTATCATTTACGACACATATTTATTTTAAATAAAACAGATAACGCGAAAGAAGGAATTTATAAAAACCAGCTCTTACTTATAAGTATTAATCGAGTAATTTCTTGTTGGAAATTTTAATATGTTATTGTATCACGGAGGCCAATCCAAAACGAAATGCTAACTTTTGGACAACAGTTGCTGATGACAACGGAATATCGTCAATTGGAAATGTGTCATTAAACATTTTAATTTTTTTGCACGTTACAAAAAAGTAAGCTTAAAGGCAATAATAAATTATTAATGGCTTACCCTGCACCTGCAATATCTTTGATTTTTAATCTAGTTTAAAAATAACTTTGGAATCGAAATATTAATTATAATTTAGTATTGCTAGATATATCTTCACATTTATCTTCACAGTTCAGAATAATCGAAGAATGTATTTGTAATTATTTAAATTCACAAGCCATTTTATTATAAGTAGCCAGAAATAGCTTCCATGATTAATTGCACATTAAAATTTTCACTAAGACACGTAGGTAAATTGTAAACGTGTAAATAGTTGGGCCTACAACTTTCTACACCTGTGTCGCTCATTGTACAGTTATCTATAATAAAAATTATAATTATATCATCATGATAAACAAATTATAAGATTTTATTAACGTTAATTTCTCTGTCTGTACGTATCACTGTAAATATTACTCAATGTTTCCTAATTATTTAATTAATTATTCGTAGATAATTTTCCCTTGAGCTATTGTTTCAAAGTTGTCTATAGGTAGTATTTTTCCAATTCCCATTTTATATCCTTTATATTTTTTTTTGACCAGACCGTATTTATGTGAATTTTGTCGTGCGGTATTCATTTGAAAATATTGTATTCAATTCTGTTAACGTTTCATTTTATTTTGAATCCATGGCTCAAGGGACATATTATGGATACATTTAAATTTACTTCTCAATGTATAAATGTATTATGACACCCACATAATAAAATATCACTAATGCTGTGTTCGGCTGTTAAATACAATAAGTCGTACGTTAATGGCTTAAGCACGTTCGTTTTATTATTCGGCGGAGAGAACGAATCTGTTATAAAATCTAGAAGATGACAACAGGTTTCAAATTGTACTATAATTTGTTGACCTTATTTCTAATTCAGTAGCGCTATTCTGTAAAAATTTCACCGTCTCTCTTAAAGTCAGCTGTCATTAGTGTAAATCTGGGGATTTACACTAATGCTGGGGCATTAGATGGAATGACAGCTCACTTTACCTAACTTCTCACGGTGATATTCTAACAGAATCGACCGGCTGATCTTAATATATATGAGTCACAGACACATCTTGGCTCTGCAATGCTGCACAATCAGCCTATAGTGTCCCCACCGCTGGGAGACAGGCCTCCTCTCATCGAGAGGGGGTGGGCTGTAATCTAACACCTGGGCCCAGTGCGGATTGCAAGACGTCACATGTCTTCGAATTTTTGGTTCTAGGACATGCCAGTTTCCTCACGATGTTTCTCTTCACCATTTTGAGAGCAGTGGTGATGAAATTATCAACTCAAGTTAAGCGCTTGCTTAAGTTCGAACCCATGACCATGACACGTAAGTCGGGGCCATTACAACAATTACCACCATTACCACTGGGCCACCACTGCTGCAATGCTGAAAAGTGTTAAATTTGGACTGGTGTACTATCCAGTCTTACATGATTTCAACACCACACTACGTTGTTCGTCTCAGTTTGACTACGAAAGTTCTAGAAATCAATAAGGCTTTGATTTCATACGATTCTTGCTCATTTTTCTCTTCCGTCCTTTAATTTGAATGTAGGTCTTAAACCCACTATGTGCAATACTGTAATCGTTTAGATGTGTCCTTAAATATGTATTCTTGGGCTGTGACGAGCGGTAGCATAATCTTCATTAATATAATATAGTAGGTAATTTCGTTTACTATTCATTGTAGGTAAGGAAAATATTAGCCTATGTCCATCGCTCAAAATCTCGTAGACGTATTGGGCACACAAACGTGTAACCTTTTCGTATGTATGTTAATTATTGTAGACTCGATGTCTTAATTTTTGTTATCGATAATACTGCGATCTGGAAGGATTGTAGCCATTAGTTTACTCAATACCCAATTTTGATCTATGTGGAGTTCCTTATCAGTGGAGAAGTAGCCATTAGTTCATTTACTACATATTTACAATTAATGGTTCCATTATTAGGATATATAAATGTATTACTATTGAAAGCAGCTTTTCGAGGTACCACAGTTAATTCGGTGAACTTCTTGAAATTGCATTCGATAAAATTAAACTCAACAGTAATATCGATGATAATTTGACTGAGTCTTTACTGCCTCGTGCGGACAAAATTATTAAAACATTTCCAATAATGTTTTAAGCATGTTGTTGCCGAAACCCTCATATTTAATTGTAAAGTCAATTACATCACTGTATAATAATACATTTTCAACATATCTGTCACTGTAAGATTTCATTTGGTCCGACGACAGAGTTGCCCTTGATGAACTGAAGAACCTGACAGAGTATTATAATGATCTGCTACGAGTAGGGAGATTAAATCTTTACGTTGAATCTGAAAGAGGTAATGCATGAAAGTAGGTTTAAGTAACTATAATATAATGACCACAATTAAGATTTTAGAAGTCATAATGGTCGATTTACCTCTTAAGATTAAAGTAAAGGTAGAAAGTTTCAATCATAAACTATGTTGAACATAGTTGATTTGACACAGCTAATGACTGAGCTAGGTCATCTAACATTAAAAATGCATTCGAGGGTGACAAAAAAAGACGTAATACCTCCTTCTCTTACCATTTCCATTTAATTATAAAGGAACGATGTAAAACATAATGATTTTAATAAAAGTATACCGAAATATGTAAATGTGTTTTAATTAAAATAACAAACTGACCCAGCAATCACACTGATATAATATCTATGTGGATACGTAGGTACTGAATTCATAAGTTTTCATACAAATAAAACTACATTTGTTCCTTATTCAATTAATTAATATTACAATAATTAAAATAAATAAATTCGGATAAGGACAGGAGAAATGCTAGTTATTAGAATCATTGTAAGTCATAAATGATCCAGCCGCTCATTTACTTACATTAATATTATTATAAAGCCTAAGGCAGATAAAGCATTAGGAATAACTGCAGGCATAACTCCTAAACATAAAAAGGGGTACTGCAGGGGAGCATCGATTTTAACAAAGTGTTTGACTCAATGAACCATCTCCCTAATACATTATCTACCAAATATTACACTACAATAATAGCTTACAGCATACAATAGATACTTAACACAATTAAATAAACAATTCCATAAGTAAAAAAAATTTGAATGACGCAAAAACCGACGGATCAAAATGAAGATTACATTTTCCCTTCACGTTGACATGCTCGTAATTTTTCTCCTTCCGTCTGTAAAAGATTATATTGATATTTATTTCTGAGCAATGGGTTAGGGAAGTAGGATAGCCTGGTGGCCTTTCAATCTTGTGTCCTGTGAAAAAGAAATATGTTGTTTCTGGGTACGTACGCACCATCGTCAACAGCATCATCGTTTTATACGTCAAATACGCGCTTGTTGGACGTTTTTGTTGCGAACACCAGCCAGTCATACCACTTAATGGAGAGTGTGTTCAAACGCGAGTCTTTTCAACAAAATTAATATTTTAACACGCCTAGATATACCTTGTGATAAAGTCATAGAGCGGTAGTACAGACGCCAGCACATCAACCTACTACAATCTGTCAAATTTCTTTGATAGATTTTCAACTTTATCGCGAAAGTATAAGGTTTAAAGTTGATTGGGAAAACCTACTCATGAATACAGTACGTCCTGAAAAAAGCTCAAGAAGTATCTCGGCGAAAATCAACCCCGAATGAAACGGATAGGTAAGGCAGTACGTAAACATAATTACCGAAAACAATGAAACCAACTCTGAAATATTAACCCAATCAACCTGAATGAAACAGATGTGTTTTTTAGTTATTTCAGATTTGGTCCCATCGTAAAATTTGCGGATATTCATGAGTAGGCATCACTCCATAAAAAGTTTACCGATGTCGAAAATTTTTTTTTTTAGGTAAAGGTATAAATTAGTGTAGACGGAAACAGTGTAGATTGTTATAATACAACCAAAAATAACTTATAAATCTTTAGTAATAAGATAACGTAAGTAAAGATTCTACTACTATATACTTGACTAAATAAAGATCTCTTTGAACTCAACTTAATTTGGGTGTTCTTAACATTTCCTGAAGTTCAGATTTCTCTAAAAAGAGCTTTATAAACACTTAATGGAAAATAGCTCAGATGCATAAACGATTAGCATTTTCCTTCGTTTGGAATTTTAATTAACAATAGAAGAAAGAATGCCCAAGTACGGAGTCGAAATACTTTTAAATTAACAAAACTGTAAACAAAGAAAGAATTAAAGAAAACGTATTTATTGGGACTCACAAAAACTTAATAAAACACAATCAAGGAAACACAATAAAAATAAAATTAAAACAGAAAGTCCTGTACGAGGCCATAAGGCTTCTATCTCAGCATGATGTTGGACATTTCAAAATAAGTGTCGCAAAACAAAACCAAAAATTGCGTACTTCGTAGTAACGTAAAAATACTCACGACAATGAGCTTATATATCTGAAATATCGCTCCTTCCGGGTTACAATCATCATTAACTTGTTCAGAACTGATGGCCCTCTTTCCGTTGCCCCAGCCGGAGCTGAAGGTCAACTGACCCTCAACCAGAACAGCTATAGCAGCTACGAGCAGGAACAAGACGAGAATACGACACATTATGATGACTTCTATACTTTCCACAGCTCTGCTCCACACAGAATGATCATTTGAAGAACTGCCCCGAGTTCTTATAGCCTCTTGTATTAATTATAACGCGCTTTTAAGGTTTTCTATGCAAATCAAATGAAGCCTATCTAATTTTAATGAAATGCCCACATTTGATGGAGTAAGTACTTATCTTATCTCAAGTTTTTGTTGTGGGAGATAATAAAAATGATTTCCAATTGTTTTCGGGGTGTTTGATAATTTTCCTGCGTGACCTTTCTGCCGTCAGCACACAAATCACTAATAGGAGTTAGGAGGACACTTAAAGGTCACTGTCAGGATCAGGATTGACGTTGTTTTTATTTACAGACCGCCGCGTAACATAATTTATTATTTAGGCGGAGGTGTCTGTACCTACTGTCTCCGTGGTGGGTACCTACTATTGGTTTCGTCTACGACCTGTGACGTGGAAGGAAGGGGGTGGACCAAGTGTGTTATTTGTTCAAGGCTTTAAGTACACACAAACAAAAGCCAGTTTTTTTTGTGTTCCAAGTCCCAATTAATAGGAAGCGAGTCTATTGCCATCGACCTGGCAGAAATCCAGACTCTGGGCTGCTATTGAGAAACCCAATAAGACATATGCCCGACATGGAAATCGCATCAGACATCATATTGATAATTGCTCAGTGTAAAACAAAGTCGCTTTCCGTGTCTGTTTGTGTGACTGCTTAGTTCTTATAAAACTACACTATTGATTTTCATGTAGTTTTCACCATCATTTAGAGAATTTATTCCGAAAGGTATGTGTATAATACATTAATAATAATTACCTTAGATATAGCACATAATAAATCTCAATGTTGTTTGAAGTCGAAAAAACCGTGCAAATTAGAGGCTGGTCAGTTAAATAAAATAAAATCATTCATTATAATAATGTCCTTCGCACTACAAAGAATCAGAATGCAAAGATAAGGAAGGATAATGTCATCGTTTCAACCCATTATCTATAACCTTTATAGACCAATAAAATTTAAAGCAATTAAACAACTCCCCGCGTCACAGACATCCAATCACATACAAATTAAAACTGTTATGGCTTCTTTCAATTCATCTTTACAGATGTGTTCCTTTATAAGGCTCAGATTCTCTCACTGCAGCATCAGATCTCCTCCACCCTTTCATCTATCAGCAAGTATCTTAGATCTGTTACGTCATCTTCATCATGAACAACCTTAGTCTCTTTGTTCTGATCGTCGCTTGTCTGTGCATGCTCGCTGATGCCCAATTGACGTTCACCTCCAGCTGGGGTGGCAAGAGAGGTGCTGTTGCTGCAACCATGTCTTGCAGGAGTGAAGAAACTATTGCTGCTATTTATAAGTTGATCCAGGTATGTTGATTGTTCTTGGTTTAAATACAAAATTGAGCTATGGTCAGTAGTTAAAAGCGCAGGTTGCAAACGTAAGGCCCTGGATTCGATCTCCGGACGGACAAAGTGTAGTTTTCTCAACCTACAGTGCGGTGGACTAGAGAATGCGTTCTTGACAGCTGTCAGTTTCATACAAACGAATACGTGTATTGCGAATTTGATCATTATTTGATACGAGTAATTTTAGAGCCAAGCTTCTAACTCTACAAGCCGTAACTTCACAAACTCTTTACCTTGGTCAAAATATGACGCTTGGCTGTTTCGTTACTACTTACAAGAGCTATTGTCTAACAGAAAAGTAATGAAAAGCGATTTTTTTTACCTTACGCCCATGTGACGGTAGCGGTCGTTAGGTCGCTGGCGCTTCGCTTGGCATGTCTTGGCGGGCGGGGGGCCCAGCCGTGTCCCCAGATATTAATTGAGTGACCTAACAGTATTTTTTTTTTTGTTTTTTTTCCTATAGACTAGGTACAATTGGCGCTTTAACATTCACATTGACATTGACCTTGTTGGTAAACATTTGTGAAAAATCCTAAAATCTTGTAGTGTTGAATGCACCTAGGTTGGTCATTTGAGGGCACCGTCCGGGTCCGTAGTGAAGTTCCGTAAAGTAATATGACTCATCGAATTGTATAGAATCAAGTTCTTCTAACTGAAACAGCTGTGCTGCTGGGGAGTTTGTTGCACCACTTTTTCACACCAGCTAAATCACTAGAAGTGGTGAAGGGCGGGCGTACCTACCTACCGGGGGACTGTCATAATTATGTAATTTTGACGTTCAAAACGTGCTGATTCTCAACATAGTTTGAATAAATGACCATTGATTTTATATTATTCTCAATTAAAAAGAACCGGCCCAGTGCGAGTTGGACTCGTACACAAAGGGTTCCGTACCACCATACAATATTTAACACTACATATAAAATAACGGCAAAAAATCAAGTTTGTTGTATGGGAGCCCCCCTTGAATATTTATTTTATTCTGTTTTATAGTATTTGTTGTTATAGCGGCAACAGAAATACACATTCTGTGAAAATTTCAACAGTCTAGCTGTCACGGTTCATGAGATACAGCCTGGTGACAGACAGACAGACAGACGGACAGTGGAGTCTTAGTAATAGGGTCCCGTTTTCACCTTTTGGGTACGGAACCCTAAAAACACTGTCAATTAGGTATTCATGAGGCTTCCGGCGTAATTTCTGTGTAGGTGCGTATAATAATTATTTTTATTTTTCCAGAATGAGGCCGAGAAACTCCTGCTGTGCCAGAAGCCCTGAAGAGAAAACTTCTTGCCGAAGTTTTTTATCAAACGTCGCCGCTATGATTAAATGGAGAGTTTGTTTTTTATTTATTATTGTGACTACACGTTTTTAGCGCAACTTGGATCCACGCCGCCGCCGTGTTGAATTATTTGTTGATTCCGCTATAATTATATAAAATACAATTATGCTTTGTTAATTTCTTTGTTTTAATCTAAAGGTTAAAAGAAACGTGTTGACTTGAGAACCTGCTTTTTTCCGTCGTTTAAAAAGAAACCTTGAATGCAAAGCTACAATGTAGATTTAGCTCATTTAGCTACCTCGTACATCCCTACTTACTAATAGATATTATGTGATAGATAGGATATAGGATAGATTCAATGATTATGTAATGGCTGCCTGGTTCGTTTTATGACAGTGGCGTGGTGGTCAGCAACCTTGAACGTAGGGTTCTGGGTTCGATTCTCAGGTCGGGCAGTGTTATTGGGGTTTTTAGAATATTTACGTAGAAGCCCCGAAGCCCGGAGTTTGGATTTGTGCCCGGTTGATGGCATATCAAAAAATATTATTTGGACTTAAAAAATACAAGGTATAACAGCACTTAGGCAGGAAAAAATGGTATACTGTGAATGGCACATTGGTATAGTCAGTTATAAAACCTCAAAAAGCTTTGAAAATCTTAAAACAGATGTATTTGCTGCAAATAGTGAAAGTATGCTGTCCAGACAATTTGATGACCCAGACGAAATTAACAAGGCATTTCTGAATGTAGGTACCAGGACAGTGTATACTGCCCACATCGCTACTTACATATTTTGGTACAAATAAATTTGGTGAGACAACTTGAACAGAGGAAATTTCAAAAATTATTAAAAGTTTGGGGTTACATGCTAAAGGGATGAATGGAGCTGTGAGTATGGATATGATAATACTAACATTAGGTACCTACCACTAATTTTGCAGACTACTCGGGCTCCCGAGCGCTAACACACTGGGTGACGTCTCTGGCTACGTAGCCATGGCTACCAGGCTACCTCCTGTTACCTACCGTAGCCAAATAAGTAGCCAGTGGCTACTGACTCTCAGTCCTGGTGATCAGTGGGCCACTGAGTGAGGGAGGCGTAACTTGTATACAAAATACTGGCGACTTGGCTACCCGTCGCCAGGTCGCCAGAGTACCCAGTCTCCACGTAGGGGCCGGTCGGTCGTGGCTGCGCTTCCAAATTGACCGTAGCCAAGTGAGTTAACTGTCATACATTTCTATGCGAATTGTACGTCGCCGGCGACGTCGCCATGGCGTCTCAGTGTGACAGAAAGACAATAAAGAATGTGCTGAAAATAACATTTGAGAATGAGAATTTGGAACAAACAGCACGGGTTTTATTATAGAAATGATAAAATACTACCAATAAAGTTCATATAAAATTTATTTAATTATCTAGTCATAATAATGTTACAACTTAAAACTATTCAGATAAGTCCTGTTAATCTTACAATACTTAATGAAATTGGACTGCTCCTCTGTCTAATTGCAGAACATACTAGTCTTAATTTGATAAGTCAGCCAGGTGTGTTGAGCAGTTAGAATGCAAGTCATCTTATGTTGTACCACATGACAAATCAATAATGTACAGTGGGCTGCATCAATTGGTTACCCCCCTTAAAAGCATTTAGCAACTGGGGTAGGGTACCCAATTGATGCAGGCCACCGTATATCTGTTCACGCTAAATTCGCCGCTGACGATGTGACATCACTCCAAATATCGAGAAAACTGAACAATATTAAGATGTCGAATAAGTAATAATCAGACGCGCTTGTGACGTTGCTTAAGGTACTGAGAGGGCGACTCTGCGGTGCGGTAGGCCGGTTGGGTGATGGACGCGCATTCCACAGACCAGCAAACTGAGCGCGAACTGGTTGTAAGTGGCCCAGTAAACTTTTTGAATGAAAACAGTGCCAAATAAACAAAGAATTATGAATAAAAAAATTGCAACCTTCAACCGTTATAAATGCAGCAAAGTGATCATATATTCTGTTGACTCACTCTCACAACCCGTAAGAGTTAACTTGAAACCTGAGCCAACTTTGAGCCCCTTCCGCCCCCCACTGTTACCGCTCTCACCATCGAAGCCTCAGTACTGCATGCTTACATCATCCGAGTGAAGTCTCAAGTGAACTCTTGCGGGTTGTACATGTATTAAAATTTTAAGGTGAATGTACAACATATTAAATGGCAGTGTTTTAATAAAATATTTTAAATTGTCCCACATAGTTTTAATAACAGGCCCTACTCTATTTTGCACTATGACGCAGAAGGTGACAGTACTGTTGACACCCCACTGGTATCCAGAGACATCCTGCTAGACCCTGTGTGAGGAATATCATCTTCATCCAAGAGTTCCCTCATCCTCCGCTTATAAATCTCGCTATCCGGATTATTCTCTTGATTCCTACATCGGTCCAGCTTCTTTTCAATAAGTCTGACTTTTTCACGAGCAGGACTTTCAACCATTTTCACAAGTGATCTGATCTTCCTTACTGCTTCAATTAGTACTGCTAACTTGTCCTGCCCAGCCTCTCTAAATAGCATGTCTGTAACGTAACTGTCAAGGTTCTCTTGCTCTTTACTGGCTGCATGTAGAACGGCTGCTAACGCTATTTGCGAGGGAGCATATAATAGACAAGCGTCAGTCAAAAATACCTTTTCAAGGAACTCGTCAATACCTCCTCTCAGACGTTCCGGGTTTGCTAAAGAACATCTTGTTTTAATATCAATTAGGAATCCTTCTACGGGTCGGAAGGGATTGTGAATGGTCAAATGGTAGTTTAACTGTTGCATTAGTAATAATTCATTGTTCAATATAATGTCAGAGGCCTTGTCCCTGTCACCTTTAATATTAGCGACGAACTGACCAATGGACACGTTGAATTCTTCTACTTTGCAAGCCAAATAGACGCAGGTCGCAAGAATTTCCTTTGGATGATAGTCCATGGTCGAATTGTAGAGATAAAATCGTTTAAAATAGTGGAATGCGGTACCGACAACACCCTTTGGCATTGGTGGGCTGAACCGCTTACAGAACTCCTTCAAGTGCAGCTCATACTGTCTCAGAAGAAGTCTTTCTTCGTCAGGAGATAAAAAGAAATTGTACCGTTGAAATTCATCAATATGTGTTCCATGTTTCGAAATATAATTAAGGTTATGCTTTTCTCGCAGAATGGCTAGTTCACCCTCGTCGCTAAAAGTCCAAAATTTTCTTTGGGAGCTCGTTGAAAACATTTTAGTAACTGTAATTGTTATACTGGGTTTAAATTTAATACAAACACAATAACAAACTCCCCAAACGGCCTCGAAATTTGAGTTTGACACTTGACAGTGAGTAATGACAATTGACAATATAACAATATTGACATTACGAAACACCGGGCTGCCTTGCTAAAAAATAATTCTCGAATATAGAAACAGCATAACTAGAGCTAAGACTTTTAATTATTTTGTTAAGTTTTGCAAAATCATGAATCACCCGTAGTAAAACACAAACACGGGAGATTCATTTTCACATAATTATTTAATTTTAAGCTTTTATTTTGGAAGAAATCTTAACATCTCAGATTATTATTATATGGCTACATTGCATCATCTGACTCAACTCTTCATCAAACGCAGCAATTCTGTTAAAAATTGTCAAACATTACTGGTTGAACTGTCAGGACAAACATTTTTCATTTCCCATCTTACATTTTGCATTTGAATTACTATATTAATTATTTATGATAGCTTCATTTTGATCGCATATAAATATTTTTTTACAATTCAAGTTCTACTTTGGTAATTCATCGTATTTTCAATAAAGGAACGTGCTCACACGATTTTATCTCTTTCCCACTTGTTGCGTTCCTCCTGTTCTCCGTCTCAGACGCATTTGAGTCATCTTCAGTGAGTGTTGCTGATTGTCATAAATTAAAGAAATTAGACTATTTTATATCAATTATCATTTCAAATCGTTGATAACAAGTGAAATCAAAATGTCGCGACCGGGTGATAGACCAAACCAAGCCCAAACATACAAACTAGTCGTGGTCGGCGGTGGCGGTGTGGGAAAAAGTGCAATCACAATACAATTTATTCAGGTATTTATCACCGTATTTGGCCGAGATCCGGCTGCAGAACAGATGTTACAGTATACTAAGAGTTTCTATTGACGATTCTGGGAACTGGTTGGTTTCTTTAGTCATATAAATGATGCGTTCATGCTTATAAATAGTGTTTGTGAGGCAGTCTATGTCAAGGCCTGTTTGAAGGCGACTCCGCCCACTGGCGTCACCGCATCTGGTGCTGAAATGCTATCGTTTGGTCTTCCAGAGCTACTTCGTGACCGACTATGACCCCACCATCGAGGACAGTTACACCAAGCAGTGTGTTATTGATGATGTACCGGCTAAACTTGACAGTGAGTACACCTCCTTAGCTTTATGGTATCCTGGTGTTTAGTGGGTGGGTTGTAGAAAGCTAATTATGTTTTGATTTAAAAATATCAAGGGTATTGCCTCAACACTTTGTATTCAATGTTATTAGTCATGGCTACCTGTTGCAGCATGATCAAGTTTCTTAGAATAATAATCTAAATTTATATTAAAATTCACTTAATTTAATAATAAGAATTGGTCATTGGTGCACAGTGTGCACCAATGACCAATTCTCGGTCATGTTTGGGGTAGCCCTATTTCCATAAGTAGGTCTTTATGCTGAGGTAGATAATAAGTAATATGGGCTGGTGACCGCAACTCCACGTCAATGCCCGTATTTTGTGAATTCTGCTGAGATAAGGATAATACACACTCCCTGGTAGTCACATGTTTCACTCAAGAATCTTGGATAAAAACCAGCAATCAAATCTCAGGTTCTGACCAGCCTCGTCTAAAGATCAGTCCTCTGCTGGACATATTATGCCTCTCTGTACACACACACAAATATTACAAAATACACAAATAGATATATAGAATATACAAAAAAATCTGCATGTAGCAATATCTGAAGTCAGAATCAACCATAGTGTAAACACATGTGTATGCGTGTGTGTGTGTGTGTGTTCTTAATATCTTCTTATCAAAAAGTGTTGACCAAGAAGGCCAATTCTCATAATTTAAAATGTTCAAAATCTGGTCACAGTCTCATCTCAGCAACAAACAAATGTCAAAAACTGGTCAAAATTTAGGGTAATTAGAGGTATATTTGACACATTGAGACTGAGATCAAACTGTGAATGTTCTTAAAATTGCGAGAATTGCCCCTCTTATACAATCTTGCAGCTTGAGTCATCTTATTTTTATTCAATATGGGATGCATTTTACACACATTCCTTTGATAGAAAACTAGCTTCTGGCTGCAACTTTGGCTGCATATGTTTTTTTTTTTTTCATTTTCTCGGCTTCTAAGTGTCCTAGCGTTAATAGGCAAAAAGATCTTTTCAAATCAGACTGGTAGTTCCGATGATTAGTGCATAAAAACCAAAAGACCGGCCAAGTGCAATTTGGACTCGCACACAAAGGGTTCTGTACCACCATACAATATTTAACACTACATAGAAAATAATGCACAAAAAATCACGTTTGTTGAATGGCTTAAATATTTATTTTATTCTGTTTTAGAGCTTGTTTTATAGTTTTATTTGTTGTTATAGTGGCAATAGAAATACACATTCTGAGAAAATTTCAACTGTCTAGCTATCACGGTTCATGAGATACAGCCTGGTGACAGACAGACAGACGGACAGTGGAGTCTTAGTAATAGAGTCCCGTTTTTACCCTTTGGGTAGGGAACCTTAAAAACAAACTCTTGAGCTTTATTATATGTATTAGTATAGAATATACTCAATTCACCTTGTGCTAGATAAGAAGACTCCTTATTGCATTTCAATAAATTCAAATGAATGCATGGTATTTACTTTTTATTACATAATATGTATTTTGTATGGTAAAGGTATATTTTACCAATTACCAGTAACATCTCACCACACCTGTGTGTCAATTTGTCTGTAGAAAGAAAGAAAGAAAAAAAAAGACAAAATGTTCTCATACAACATAGTCAAAAGCCTCAAAGTTATAATGCAATACTGAAAAAAGGTTTGGGGCCTTTTCCCAAACCGGGTTAACAAATTGAAGTTAGATTGTTGAAAGTTCAAATGAGTTAATAAATGAATAAACCCTACATTAAAATCAATACTTATAGCAAAGAATAAATGAAAATATGAAACTAGGATGTAATTAATTTAGAGTTATATACTATTATATTATGTAAGGCTTAGGAACTGATTTGTTAACTTCTTGCATATTTTTTTTAATTTATATCACACTTTCATGATTCTTTTTTTGTTGAGTGATTTCTTAATATATCTCTGACTTACAGACATAATTGCAACAAATTAAACCTATTTTTCTTTCTTTCAAAAGAATATTATTTTGCAAATCACAATATCTGAAGTGTAAAATACTGTATAACATTTTTCTTTGCTTCCTGTGGTTTCTTTTACATCCTCTGTGAAAGGGGAGGCCAGGCTGTTGAAGTTGTTTGGAAGTTCGGCTGTTGCGCCACTTGCGCCTTAGTGCGCGATGTGCATTCGGTTTCTATAGTTTCACCTGTCTAGCTAGCTATTCACAACCATTCGATACGTGCTTCCGTGCCGAATCGAACATCAATTAATGATATAGGAGTCCTCTAAAAGCTGTTCACAAATCCGAAATATGAAAATTTTAGTAGACGACCGCAAGGCAAATCATGTATTAGGTAGATACCTAATCGAAAATGTATAATTTTAGACACGACAGCCTGTGGAATGGTTGTGAATAGCTATGCTGGTTGATGCGTCCACTGGTCGTGGTCATGGCTGCGTAGTACGCCATGTCCTTAGAACTAGCATACAAGTAACTAAATGTCATCATCATCTGCCTAGCCTTTTCCCAACTATGTTGGGGTCGGCTTCCAGTCTAACCGGATGCAGCTGAATACCAGTATAAAATAACAAAAGTTAAGTAAGTTAAGTAACTAAATGTATACAAGTATTTCATAATCTCTTTCTCCCTCGACAGTTCTGGACACAGCCGGTCAAGAGGAGTTCAGTGCGATGCGAGAACAATACATGAGGTCTGGCGAGGGTTTCCTCCTCGTCTTCTCCGTGGCCGACCATGCAAGCTTCGACGAACTCTACAAGTTCCACAAACAGATCCTCCGCGTCAAAGACAGGGACGAATTCCCCATGCTGCTTGTCGGAAATAAGGCGGATTTGGAGAGCCAGAGGCTGGTAAGTGTCTGTCTTTGTTATAAACTGTTTTGTGTGCAGCTGGGATGTTTGTGGTGATGGTTTTTTTGTCTGAGCTAAGCAAAAACTAATTAGGAAGTGGTGAATGACGAAAGATTAACGAGTTTACGCAAAAAAAAATTGTTTAAAAAAAAAATTTGCGAGCTGTCTTTTTAATTTCGATGTTCAGTGTGAGTAGTTAATAAATTGCAAAGTCAAATTATTTATTTCAATTAATCACATAAAAGGCACTACAGGAAAATGATATTGTTTCTAGTTGCCCATCCAAAAGGCGTATGGAGAAGAATGAAATTGCTTTTTACAGTCTAATTTTAAAGATTTTTAATTCACACTCCAATTTAGCAGAGACATAGTAGAATTAAATCAAATTGTTCATAGGGATTACTGTATTGAAGTCCCAAGTCACCCATGATGTCATCATATTAAACAATGTCATCGCCAGGTTGACCTGAAACTAGACAACTAAAGAACAGTCACACTAATAATATTATAAAGGCGAAAGTTTGTGTGTGTGTGTGTGTTTATATGTTTGTTACGTTTTCACGCTGAAAAGGCTGGACCAATTTTGATAAAATTTTGTATGGAGGTATCTGACATAGCCATATAGGCTATCTTTAATCCCGATACTCCCACGGGATCAACACTTATGCGGGTGACACCGCAGCTAGTAATATTTATATGCCACATGATTAAGTTTATTATAAGTCTGAAATCGCCAACCCCTCTGGAGCAAGTGTGATGGATGATCAATTGTAGCATATACAACATTATTTTTAGTATATGCGAAACCTGAATATAGTTTGTTCAGAATAAGTAACTGAATCGATTTCATTTAATTTTACACTATGTTATATTTTGTCCCAAAAATATTTAATCACTAATTAATTACAATAAAATCGCCGTACAGTTAGGTACAGAGGCCAGGACATCAAGCTACCCCAATCTGTCAAATTTTCCCAATTGAATATGAACCTTATTCCTTTATAATAAAGTTGCAAATCTATCAAAGAAATTTGACAGATTGGGGTAACTTGATGTGCTGGCCTCTGTACCTACTGCCAAACTTATCAATGAGCGTGCGAAGCTAGAGGAGCATAAAACATTTTCACCCCGCTCCGCGGCGTGTGGTGAGCATGTTTTTGAACGGACAACCAGGTAACATAACAAGCTTATAACTTTGTGATTTCTCATGATACAGTTTTAAAATTTTGTTCATAGATTCTTTACATAAAAATACTAGATACGTGTTTCGGGTTTCGCATATACTAAAAATAATGTTGTATATTGTTTTTTTTTAATGTATTTATAATTTAATTATGTATAATGTATATTAACAAGTTTTATAATGGTAAAAGATTATTGTAATGTATCTTGTTGGTAATCCTTAAATAAATGAATGCTAATGTCTTCTCTGAATGAGAAGAAGGAGGCCTTTGCTCTGCAGGTGGGACAGTTACAAAATAATTACTTTACTGTAACTTGTTTCATAATAATACCAGCCGTATTAATATTATTACAGTAAAGTAAACAATTTACAGTTATCATTGAAAAATACTCAATATTTTCTGTCATAAGCTCATACGGTTTGAAATGGAATTTCCGAATATCGAATTTTATAACTCATGGGGAATCCTGGAACCGCAATGTTTTCGTGATTCGATTACATACGTCAGGTATTATGAATGGATGTTCAATGTTTATCGTAAACATAGAATAGTAAACACATATTCTTCCTGTAACTGTTCTGTAGTAGATTTAATGTATTTAAAAAATTCCCATTGTGTTCATTTATCGTTATCGTCAAAAGCTCTGTGGTTAGGACGCGGAATGTCCGCGTCTTAACCACAGAGCTTTTGGCGATAACTGACGAGCGATCGTGAGATCGACCCCGCTCCTACCACACAACTGCCACCCACCTAGTCAGTTCCGGATTAGCCCATAATCAAAGTAAGCAATTGCTTAGGGCATCACGCCTCGGGGGGCACCATAAACAGCACCGAACAAATATTTGCTAGAACATGAAATTCAAGGCTGTTTGAAAACCTGCGCGTGCGCGGGAAATGTTGCGTTGACATTGGAAAGGCTCGATGCTTTATTAACATTATTTACGAGCTTCTGCCCGCGACTTCGTCCGCGTGAAATGTCTTGTTCCCCCGACCCCAACCCACCGCGTCGCATCGCATCGCCTGCCCGCGCTATCACTTCGTTTTCGCTTAGCTTTCTTCCTGACTTTTTTGTTTTTGCCGGGTTCTTAAGGGTCCTGGCGTGGTGTTAAATAGCCTTCTCAAGGATTGGGCTACCAAACGCCAATATTTTTTTACAAACTCCTTAGACAAACTCCATACCAAACTCTTTAGATTTATTATTAGTAAGTGTAGTAGATAGGTACATATATAGAGGCAGAAATGCTAAAAACGTTGAGCTTAAAAACTGTCCGTGAATTGATAATACCCGTAAAAGGCGCAAGTCGCCTTTCAATAAATAAATAAAAAATTGCTTTGGTGTTTATTGTAATACCTACTCCACATCTCTTTCGTCCTTCGTACATATTCTAAGGTACACGTAATGATCAATCTCGTTGTAATAAATTAGTTTACTAGTGGATGGATGGCCACAGGCGTGGATTGATTAGGGCCTTGATGCCCTAAGCAGTCTTAATCCGGCACTGAACAGATTATTCATAATTCGATCTAAACGTTAAATAGGATAAATTATTGTGTCAAATAATTGTTAGCGCGTAAATTGCTGTAGTAACTCGCCGATCATAATATTGTTTGAGGAAAATGAAGCTGGAGTAATGAAAACATAATTATTACGTATATTTGTACTTGGATGAAACTGAATTGCACGAATATAGATTAATTCGTGAATCATTTAATTTATGTTATGCTATTTTTCTCCAAGTGTGATCATAATAAAATTATGTCCATATTTAAAACCACATTAATGTTTACAGGTTTCACTGGATGAGGCACAAGCCTTATCGCGCCAACTCAAAGTCCCATACATTGAGTGCAGTGCGAAACAACGAATGAACGTCGACCAAGCTTTCCACGAGCTCGTCAGACTAGTCCGTCGTTTCCAAGAGGCAGAGCGCATCAACATCAAGTCAGACTATGGTAGTGGCAAAAAGAAAAAATGCACCATCCTGTAACACATTATATCTGTGGTGAAATTTGTTCAATTCGTTCTACATTCAAAGTTCGCGCCGTTCCGATGACAGATGATTTTTTTTTTTTCTACAATGAAGTTTGATTGGTTATTCTTTTTTTATTCTAGAGATGTACTGACTATCTAAGGAGGGTTTAGTTGACTACCAAACAATCCAGTTCTTGGAAAAGCTTTAATTTAAAAAATGTGTTTTAGCTCACTCATAAGCTAAACAGTCAATAATGGAATGGATAGCTTGTACATTTTTTATGAAATTATTCGGGTTGTAATATAATTCATATTTATCAATACATCTCCATCTCTATCTACTTCATTAGTTCTATAATGCAAACAGTCTTCTTATTTTTATATTTATTTATTACATTTTAGTTCATAAGCATTATTTGCATTATTTTAATGGAAAAGCACATTGATATACAATTCACCTGTTTCTTATTGTTCTCAATTAAGAATAAATGTGATACAATTTAATTTCTTTTTTATGATTTTGGTAGGTACTAATTTTTCTCTAGTGCCATACTTGAAGTAATGTCGAAATTTTAACCCGAAATAATGCTTAAACAAATTTAGTATTTTTTCTGGATTTGTTAAAAATATCCCTCTACCGTTGGTACAGTCAGCTACAAAAGTTAATGAATATTTCAAAAGATAAAAAATTGTTTTAAAAATAAAACTATGAAAAAAAACAGTGGTTGATTTCTTGAATATTCAGCAGACTTGCTCATGATTGTAGTTTTTCATTTTTTGGTAGCTAAACTATTATAATCCTTACACACACATTTTTACAAAACGAGGCGTTGTAATGAAGTCGAACAAAATAAATATTTTTTCGGGTGTGTGTAAAAAAGCTTTTCACAAATAACAGTTTACGGTGAGCATATTTCGTTATATAACGGTGCTTATTATTATAGCTTTATAGTCTTCTAGCACAATTTTCGTGGGATATAATCCCAAATTTATTTTTACAGGACATTTTTTATTTGGTTTGTGTCTTCATAAGCAACATTTTTTGTTAGGCGATTCTTTGTTTTTAATAAATAATTAAATTTATTATTATTTTCGTTTTGATTAGTAGTCAGAACCGATTTGGACGCGGATTGTTTATTGGTTAGGTACATGGTAATATTGTCCCATTAGACAATTGTTTGTTGTGTAATTAAAACCAACCATAAGGCCCGTTGTACACGGCACGGTTTCTTTAGGGTACGGCGCGCTAGCCGCACCTTAGAATAATCGTGTGAATTTGTATATGACACGGTAAACCACCGGACGACGCATACGGCGACGGCGCCGTGCCGTAGTGCCGCTGTGTCTGTCAACAAGTTCCCATAGTGATCCATTCAACACTGACAATCGTGCCTACACACGGAGAATCAACCATAGTTTTCACGGCAAAAAAACGTGTAAGTACGTACAAGCAACGGGCCTCACGCATACAATAAAAAAAAAACTAAAAGTATTACATCGTCGGTGTCAATGTGAAAGTGCATTAAACTGACTGGTGTAAAATAAATAACACATTTTTAATTATTAAAATTGCGTGTAAAACTGTGTAATATTTATAAATATTTGTACGTATAATATTATAGACGTCTAAATACCAAATACTAATGTGTATAAAATATTTTTGTTACTTTTTTTGTCGTTCAATAATTAATTTTAGGTTAGCGTGAGTAGTTTGAATTGAATGTATCTTTTGAATAGAACATGTGTTTTCTACCATTATTCCATTAATTAGTCGGATAGACACATTTTTATTGAACCGAATTATAATATTAAAATCGATTGAAATAAGCAGTGTTTACATAGAAGTAAGTTTACTGTTCTGGAAAATATTTAATTATTCAAATGATACATTGAATTTTTTCAAGCAGTTTGGAAATGTATATCATTAAACAGCTGTCTGGTTATAGGTAACGACTAAATGGATAGACTTTGCATGAGTTGTCATCACAACAGATGAACAGACTGTGCCAATGAAAATATTAACCCGTCAAACGCCAAATGTACACCATATGTACAGAACAGATAACAAAAAAAAAACTATTGGGTCTGCTGAAATCTCGAAGTTTTGTTAAGTCGCAAAAAGCCGCGCGAAGGGCGGGTCACTAGTTTTTAATATTTAATTGTACGATGGTAAACAAGCCTTACCGCTAGCCAGAAAGCTCACAAACATTTCGTAAGTTAATTTTAAAAAGAGATATATATTTTTATATCATAGTATTGGTTTTTATACATTTTTTGCTAAGCATGTACCTATATTACTTAGTTGGTGCACAACTGATTTTGATATACATATTTACAATGATTTTATATCGATTTAGCTTTTAAAGTAATCTGTAGAGAGAGGTTTTACACTAAAATGTTTTTTGTGAACGTTTTTCGTGGACTGGTCACGTTTTACTGGTAATATTTGCCAGTTGTTTGAACAATATTTATTAAGGATGCGCTAGGTAACCCGAAAAATTCAAATTTTCTTATTTACAGTTCAGTGTCAGATTGTAGGTATGTTGTACAAAATATGATTCGCGAGCGCGAGCGTAACAAATGTGTATTTACAGAATAATTATAATCATTAAAATCATCAATACACAACCCTCTAAGTTCATATAATTCTAATGAAGTAGTCATTCAATAGGATAATATGAAAATTTGAATTTCGCTGGCTACCTTGGCGGTTTCCCCTTAAAATAATGAATACAATTATATTAAAAACATGTTTAATGGAATCAACATTTATTTATTTATTAGCGACTGCATTAAATATTTTACAGTCAGTAACAGTATTTTTTTGTGTTGTGAACTCATTCAGTATGTAACTGTGTCTTATGATATGATTACACCTACATTATTATAATTTAATACTGGTTTAGTTTTGAATGTTTTCAATGCGATGTCTCCGAAATATTCCTTTTTTGTATCTATGTATAGCCTAAATATAAATTGGTGTGAAATCTAGTTATTTTACGTAGCAACAGGCAACACTAAGTCAAAAAAGAATTCTAGATTTGGAGAAACACCGATAACTTTTTAATAGTCTGTGTTGCCATGTAAAAAGACCAGAAAAGTCGACTTGTAAATAAAATGTTTTATATATTGTGAGCTCGCTTGGTGTATGAAATAGGTGATTATTTCCCGGATTAGCCCCTTACGGGTTATTGCTCGTACCATAGAGTTTGCAAGTATGGTGTCACATAGTGCAGGTGCAATATTGTAAGAAGAGCTTTAACTTGAGGCGGTCTTTCGCCGTAACCTACTAAAATGAGAACTGTTGTCCAGCTAATTATTGTATTTGTAAAATAAATCATTGTAACATATTTTCGCATTTTATTTAAGTAGTCTGCAAAATAAGCTTTGAAAAACCTTACTTAACCTACTTTTTAATGACAGTATAACTATAGTTGGGCTGTATTGAACCGATTGAGTCGTCGGGTCATAACCGTCGCTAACAAAACTATCGCTACTTTTACCCACATCACATCACTAGCGCAATATGTAAGCCTAAAGGTGCATCCAGACAGTGCGAGGCATGTGCAAATGCAAATGATATTTCTTTACATGTACGCACGGCTACACGGCTACTCATCAAGTTATACATAACCAGTATAACCTGACTTCTGCTTGTGCGAAAAACATATACAATGCGAGGTCAGCTAAAACTGGAAATGTATAGCTTGATGTGTAGCCGTGTGTACAGTCAGCAAAAGAGATAAGTATGCAGGACGTCGGATATATTTGAAGTTTAGTTAGAAACCGATGGATGTTGTCGACTGAAATTTAATTTGATAAATGAGCTGTTGGTTTTCAATTAATAAAACTTAATTTTATTCGAGAACATCCATCGGTTTCTTACTAAACTTCAACTATACCCGACGATCCTGCATACTTATATCTTTTGCTGACTGTACATATCACACCCTAACGAGTGCGAGTGAAAATAAATGCCCGGTGACCATAGGCGTAGCTAGGGGTGGGGGCATGTCCTACCCTCGTTAGTAGTGAAGAACTACTGTTTAATAGCTTTTTATTAGAGCCTTACATATCGATCAAGATGTAAGGTTTGTAGAGTTAGGGGCTCGGATTATTTCTGGTTAGTTTAGCTGGACGGCTGCTCCAATTAAACCATTTATTTATTTATTTTATTTGGAAACTCAACAGCTTATATTTAAAATTACATGAGCTCCCCTATACAAAATCCCTAGCTGCGCCAATGCCGACGACAGAGTTCAAAACGGCCCAACTATTGCTGCTAACACAGAACAGATAAAAGGCTAACCCCAAAATACGAATGGTGTTTGCACGCCAACGTCATTGGTGTTATTTACCGCCTTCGGGTCAGTGCAGAGACTTACCAGCACAGAACATGCTCAAGCATTTGCGCTTGCGCTTGAGCATGTTCTCTGCTGTGGTCAGGTTTTAACTGAAACACGCCACAGGGACTCATCTCTTGCATGCAAATCAGAGGGCCATTTCTCGTAATTTAAAACGTTCAAATCCCAGTCGCAGTCTCATCTCAGCGACAAACAAATGTCAAAATGTAGGGAGGTATTTTTGTGACAGATTGAGTCAGATCAGACTGAACTTTCTTAAAATTACGAGAATTGCTCCTCTGTTTTGCTGCACTGACCCTTTATTCCATTTCCAGCAATAATTTATTCACGGTAAAGAAATTTGTGTTTGGGTTTGTGTTGCTGGCAAAACTGCTTGTGTGTGAACCATGTTCCCACAAATTGCCAGGTTTTTTTTTACTTCTTGATGAGTAGATAATCCAATAAAAGCCATAAACACTAACTCGAACGATGATTTATTTGTTTAATCACATTATATTACATATATAAATAGTCTACGCGTGTTCACTTCCTGGCGGCGAGGGCGGACAGGTCTGCAATGCAGCGGTCCAGGGTCGCCTTCTCCTGGTCGGGGGTGATGGCCTTGCTGACGTTGGTTACTACCCAGTCCACCAATTGCCTCTGGGACAGGCGACGTTCCAAGTTGGACTTCTCGAGTTGGTAGTCTAGGCGACGCTTTACCTGGAATCAAGGAGTGCGGAGTTAATTTCGGTATATTTGGGCTGTCGAAACAATACGGTCAGGTACAGGTAAGCATGAGGTTTACGGCCTAAATAAATAATGATATGTACATGAGTTTTATTTCTTATGCCTGCTTCGGTGTGATAGGTCATATAAGTCTTATCATTGACCATGCACCATTGGAAAACATAGGTTTTCTTACAAGACACTGCAATTTGTCACTAAGTGTAAGGGCGACTCTCCCATAACTAGAATAGAGTTGCACTTATAACGGTGGGCCAGAAATCTACCATGCAAAATTAAAATAATGCAACTCTTAAAAGTTGTGAAAGCTGACCACAATTCATGGACAAGGCTATATTGCTAGGAAAAACCAAATTTTATACATCATGAATGAACAAGTGATGTGAATTTTGCTTGAATTGCTTATCCAAAGTATATTTACCTCAGAGTAAGCATTCATGAGACGTTCCCTGTATGCAGCCTCGAGCTGCAGCAGAACATTCTCCTTTTTAGCCTGGATGAGAAGCTCCTGTCCCTGTGCACGCCACTGGGCAGTCTTCTGTGCTTCTACAGCTTGCTCCAAAGTCTTGATAGAGTCCGTGCGGCTCTCGTTCCATTCTGATTCAATTGTCTGGGAAAATTGAGATGGACTTTTGTGAAAATAGATCTTAAAAATGGTAAATATAAGATTGTGAATAAATGAGTATGTCAGTGGTGTTGACGTTCGTCTATGGACCACGCGACGTGGTGGCGCTTTAGTCAAATAAAACAAAGCCAAACTGAGTATTGGCGCACTGTGAGAGTTTCAAGCTTGAGAGGGTTAGTGTGAATGTCCCGTAGGGGCATGGACTACTGGATAAGCTTGAAAGCATACAACATGTCCACAAAACACTGTACTGTTACTTTTTAGTTTTACATGCAATTTCTGCTTAGTGGTTAAATGCACAGTTAAATAGAAACTCCTTCGATGTGAATGCTTTGCAAAAACAAACATTCTCTTGATGAATAGTCTTATTCATAAATTCACCTGTTTGTTAGAAAATAACAGTACTTACTGAGTACGAGTAAGTCAAAAGCAAATACAGGATCCAACCATCATGTTTAGAAATAGTTTTAATTTGTTCTTAGTTTTGTGTTGTCTTTGTCACACATACCAGTGTGTCTCTTTCTAAGAGCCAGGGACGCCATGGCGACACAGCCAGGTTGCGTCGTCAAAAAATTTACGGTTGGCTGCGTGACCTAGCAGACACCAAGTAAGTGACCCACTTTATAGCTGTATACATTTAGTTGCCAGCGCGACCTGGCGACGTCGCGTCGTCGCAATGTCGTCCCGGTGAGGTATAGCTCTAAAGCTAGATATGTCATATTAACAGCCAGATACTGTAACAATTCTTAGATAGAAATGAGCCACTTACTTCGACTTCCTTGTCCAACCAGGCAGCTAGGTTAGGTCCGAGTTTCTTAGCGGCAATGCCAACCATCAGTAGCAGTGACAGACCAGTGTAGTATTCATGCTCCATGACGTAGATCTCCTTGCTGCAGAGGTACGTAGCCAGACCAACTCCGAAGGTGTATGGACCAGTCACACCAGTCTTTGAGTGGAAGAACTGAAACCTAGAATTATTTGTTGTGTATGATTAGAGATTTTAATATGGTCTAGTTGGACTGCAAAGTTTTCAGTAAAATTTGCAATGCTCATTATTATTATAAATTTGTAGGCTGAAGGTTAGGTTAGTTAAACATAATTACATTTAAAAGCAGTCAATGTTTACTTGTGTTAATTAATCTTAGGCAGGCCTATAAATATACAGCCAACTCAGACCAAATAAAAAACCAAAACAGAGCGCTGAGAATGGTACAGTGAAGCATGCCAAAACTACACCTCCTCTCTGTGCATACACGCTCACAAGCACACATTTACAACCATTTACAATCAAACTACACCTCACTAAGTGCACACATGTTTACGAAACCGGCTTCACTTTACTGTTGACAGCCCTCTGTCTTGGTTTTTTATTTGGTCTGAGACAGCCAAAATGTCTTTAGAAATCCTAACTGGAATTCGCAATCTGAATTCTGAATAAGTACTATTTTATTATTTTTCCACACTCATTTTGATTTTAAACTAATTCGGTTTTATGATCTGGGAAAGAAATAGTTATTATTACATTCATATTTTTATCTTTAACAGTGGCTTTAATTATGTTTTCTTACATTACAAAACTATTTTTTCAATGTTTAAATCTCACCATTCTTCAGGAATGAAGCCAAGCCTAACTTTGCCGGGCTCTCCTCGGACTGGCCTGGGGAAGTTTGTCTCATCGCGGTTACCGGAGACAGCTGAGGCGGAGCCCCGTGCGACCAGCGCTGTGGACTGTCTGGTCGCAGCTGTGAAGATTTTAAATGAAGAATTAATATTATTACAAATTAAAGAATACCAAAGTTGTACTGTATACAACATGATGGAAACACAATAACGATGAGTTCACACATTAAATTAAAATTGAATTAGTTGTTAATCTTGTCTGTTTTTTTTTACTTTTAGTATTTAATTTGTGAGTTTTCTAGATATTAGACAAGAACAATGATAATATGAAAGAGGATTTACTATTCACTGTATCCTAAAAATCTCAAGTTATGAACATAGGACACTTATAATCAGCTGCAACGCAGAATACTTTATTATCAGCTGCACAGGCTGCACTCTATGTACCTATATTAAAGGTTATATTACTTTTATATGCTCAAATATTGAAATTGAAGGGCTGAAACCACTTAATTAATATTCACAACTCTTAGTAATCATGTAAAAAGGCAAATTTTCATCTAAATAATTTCCACAATCGCGGAGACACCCGTCAAATCGGTGATTACATAAACCTCCGTAACCCAGGGTTAAGGTTAAAAAGTAAACTCAAACGACACATTTAATAACTTATATACAAACTATTCGTTAATTACACATACCTGAACGCAAAGCTACGCGCGATAGCATTTTGTAAAAGCAATTTACAATTTATTTTACGAAAATCGACAGTCCCCGAGCAAAAAGTACTTTGCGTTAGGGATGTACTACAACGACTACTACCTACAACAGATCGATACAGAAAAAAAAATAGTCGATCGATTATGTCAAGTTTAGTGTTGAAATTTTACTATATTGGTTGCACTGATTTAACTCTAATAAAATAGAAATAGTAGTTAAAATAGAAACCTTGAATAGAAATTAGATATTTTTAGTAAGTTATTATTTTTTTAAAGTCGCTTCTGGCTGCAGTGACCTAGATTTATGATTTTATTTAATTACTTGGTCATGATGACATTCGATCAATAACTGCCTTACTGCGACAGGTCCTATTTTTGTTTATTTGTGACTGCTTTCTGCTTTCTGATTGCGCCCATTTTCTAGTAATCGGTATCGTTAGTGGCATTGTTATAATTTACATATCGGTGGCTGTTAAGTTATGGCCAATATGCACAACTGGATCTGGCAGCGAATGGTGAATTGATGGAATATATTTCTTTTTACCTTCACGCTTATAAAAAGCATGTTGCAAGTAACTTACAACTTTTATTTCAACTTCAACTCTTCTTCTGTGGAAGAGACCACAATTTTTCCAATATATTTTATTTTATAAACTTGAACGTAGATGTCATTGAAGAACCGTTATCCTGACATTTGACAAAATATTTATTTTGTTGCTGAACACAAACAAACATTTTTAGAACCCTTTATTGATTTTTTAACGTAACTACGATAAGTTTCTATAAGTTTTTGAACGCTCCACAATCTGTCAATAATATGACGATGGCGAAGGCGATTGACGTGTGTCAGTTGTCAGTGTGTGATATTGAATTGATAAGAAAGTGAGATTGTAGTTTTTATGTTTATTGTGCGAAAACATAAACTTTTTTTAAAAATGGGGCTCGTCACGTCCTGCTGTAGGCCTTCAGCTTCCGAGGTGTTGACTCCTGACTCTGTAAGTTGCCGTAATTCTCGTACAGATATGTTTAAAACCCAACTGGTATTCCACAAATCTTTTGTTACCTATTTATTATTTCTAGAATGGGTAGGAATATCGCAATTTATATTTAAAACTGGTTTTTATTGCGACATTAATTAGGTATCTACTGCGTCCTTCAGCGTGATTTGTAGAGCCGCTGGAAAGTGTAAATAATAATAATATCCTTGGACTTTTCACACAACGCCTTTTAGTCCCAAGCTAAGCAACCTAACGCTTGTGTTATGGTAACGAGATGGCTGATAAACTACTTATATACATTTTTTTTTTTGTAAATACGTACATATTATAGTGTCATAAACATATGTTTAGTTTTGAATTCTTGCAAAACACTTCACTATTTACTTTTTACCAAAATAATAACCAATATAGAAAGAAAGAAAATAAGTTTATTCAATCCAAAATAAAGATTATTTCTCATGAAAACAATCAAGTTTCTTTATTGTGCAAAATAAAGTCAAATTATATTCATGAACCTCTTGCTTGGTACCAGGAAACCAGACGTCGTCAGCAGAGCGAGGCGGCTGAACGTCGCGCGGCTCAGGAGGCCGCCCGTGGTGTCAAAGACCCTAGCAAGATGGAGCGCATTCAAAAGAGGTCAGAGGAAATGGAGAAAAGAGAACAGGAACTGAGCCGGCAGGGTGGACCTGGTTTGAAAGTAAGGATATTCTAAATTTGACTTCATAACCTCAGTTAATTATCAAGTTTTTAGGAATTCCAACTCAATGTCTTACATGACAAAGTTACTACAGCCAAAAAAATTAAGAGCATTTCATTCAAAAATCAGCTTAGACTTCTCAACACTAAACATGCCCCCCCCCAAACCCCCCGTTTGGGAGCCCCTTCCAAACGGTATTGTTTAACTAGAATCAATTCTATTTTGTTGTAATTTTTTACCTTCAAAAGTACCTTAATGTGCCTATTTGAAATAAATGATTTGACTTTGACTTTAGCATACAAATTTTTCGTCATTTATAAAAAAAAATCGGCGTTTCATAGAAAATTGCAATATCTATGCATTCAATAAAATTAATAACCAATGAAATATTTGAATGCAGGGGGGTTCAAAATCAATCCACGAAATCATGAACCCATTGTTGAGCGTCGAAGTCCCTGCTACCCTTTATATTTGAGTTTTTGAGAATCTCACTTAATTATCAAGTTTTGGGAACACAGACTCCTTTTCATACATGACAAAGTTCAAATTACATTAATAATAATAATAATAATTTCCTTTATTGCGGATCACATATAAAAATACACACAATCCATACAGAATTAGTAACAACAACTTAAAAAACTATATTAGTAAAACTTACATTGCTTGCTTACTTACATTGTTTGCTTTTTTGCTTACTTACATTGCATCTGAATTTATTTTGGACATTTTTATTACAAATTGTCAATCAATAATCAACATAGACTACATAACACTAAAGTAAATAGTTGATTAACACCCAGTTTCTGAACTGAGAATTTGAAGTTGAGAACATCTTAATCTGTACTTAAGTATGAAGTATGACTGTATTTGAGAATAATTAGTTGAGATTTGCTACTTTCTTCAAATCAGAAACCGGGTGTTAGTGGCAATACATGTTGATTGTCTAAGATTGGGTATAATATTCTATATTTGAATTCAGAATCTCAAATAATTATCAAGTTTTGGGAAAACAAACTTAATGTCAAATTCAAATTCATTTATTTTGTGAACATAAGTAAAAAATAGGTGGTAAACAATATAATTATAATCATTCAGAACTATGTTCCGCCGGTAGGCATACAAAATGTTTCGCAAATTACAAAATTAAATCAAAACAATAAAACTCAATAATTAACAATACAATGTGATTTTTGTGACAGTTCACTAAATATTAAATTACACAAAATGTCATACATGTCTATTCTATTCTATTTTTAATAAATGGCAAGCAAAGCCGATGTCGACTATTCTGCCAATGTCTAATGTGAGCTGGAAAAACAAGTGAATAGTAGCAATAGAGAAAAAAAAGGGGGAAAAAAAAAAGACTAAAATAATATGATTGAGCCAGTTGATACAATGTAGATCTTGCTGGATTAGTACGGGGTCATACATGTCAAAGCTCAAATTCCATTGAATCTGTTTTTTTTGACATTTTTATTACAAACTGTCAATCACTAATCAACTTAGGCTACCTACATAATACTAAAGTACAGTCGCCAGCACATCAACCTAATACAATCTGTCAAATTTCTTTGATAGATTTCAACTTTATTGCTAAAGTATAAGGTTCAAAGTTGATTGGTAAAATTTGACAGTTTCGGGTAGGTTGATGTGCTGGCGTCTGTACATAGTTGAGTAAGTATGAATTATCTATTGTTGGGTATTCAAGCATGGGGATGGTAATGTGGATATTCATTTCATCATTGTATTTCATTATTGATGGCATATGAAGTGTAATTAAGATTAAAAGAGCATAAATAATACAATAGAGGTTGTAAGATTAAATCAATATGAAGAACACATTTGTTCTTCATATTGATTTAATCTTACAACCTCTATTGTATTAACTACCTTTTGTTGTATCAGAAAATAATTAAATAACTTATTTAACTATTCAATATCAATATAAAAATTATATGAAGCTCGCCAACATAGATTATTAATTTATAATTATTATAATATTATGTCTCATTTCTTGATGCTTTATTCATTCATTTCTTTTGTACATTTTACAGTGGACAGCCGACTGAGATCAGGCTCCCAGTGGGAGCAGTCAAAGCGGTCAGACTGAGCCCAAGAGCCCTAAGGACAAGAACGATAAATACAAGTATAAGAACTGACCGCATCAACAACACTGCCACAAATCTGTTCTACACAATATAATGTTAGTCACACTGGGTAGTAAGAAATGGAGGGTGAATACAGATATTAATTTCCTTTTTTAGTTGGGGAAATTCATTGCTAAGCAAATTGACTACGAACTTAAATTATCTGTATATGTTATGGGCCAAGTGATCAATGCGGGCAGTATCAATAATGCCCAGCCATATCGGGCCAAGTGATTAATTACAATCTAAACTCACCTATTTATCACATTGCCCGGGCATTATGAATATGGCTACATGATGATCGGGCAATGTGATTAATAGGTAAATTTTTACGTGGTGCGCTGCGGGGCCGTAAACAAACACGTGACGCGCGCTAACCAATCAGAGACCGTATCGGGGCAGCGCGGGGCTGTTAGACGTAGTCGACGGAGCCCCGCTTCGCGGGGTATTTCTGTGAAAAGGGTTTAAAGTAACCTAACCTAACCTCGGGGTGCCCTTCGCTCGCTTTGCTCGCTCACTTGAGCCGCCATCATCCCCTTCGAACCTATCCTGTCCGAGTCGGGGTGCCCCAAGAACATGCTTTACATCACTCTGCCCAATAGGCACTGGGCATTATTCATAATGCCCGGGCAATGTGATAAATTGATTGGTTATAATCACATTGTCTGCTCTTATTGGGCATTATTCATATTTATTATTGAAAGTGTAGGGCGATGTCTGACGCCATACTTGCGACAGACCAATGACAGCACTCCTCTCTCATCCACTGTTGATGGATTATTCTCTGATTGGTAGATGATAATTACCAAGGAAACAATTTCTTACTACTTTGTGATAAGCACACATACTACCGCAGCAATGCACCCTATCACATATCTAAACTAAAACTGAAATGTATACGCCATACATTTGATATTGAACCTTAGTTGTAGAGAGGTGTAGTTGAAAATTATATAAAGTGTTTGGTAGCAATATATTTCTGTAATGTGTTTAGGAGTTATGAACTCTATGATAGTGAGATAAGGTTCAATATTGTATGTTATATAAGTCTCGTTTCTATTTGTTACACCTTTCTTTTAGCCACGTAAGTGAAATTGAAAATGAGCGAGTTGAAAAAATGTAATTGTTAATTGTGTGTTGTATCATGATTAATAATCATGCATGGCTTTAATATTGGAATAATATATTGTCTCCTTAATTATGAGAACTATAAATTATATTTCGTAAAAGACATTTTTCTGAAGGGATTTAGCGCGCCTGTTTTAATATTAAATTTTCGGAAGTATCTGCAGAAAATTGCAAATTTTGAATACTTACCAGTTGATTATGCATATCTTTTATGGAGACACAGTAGAGATAAAACAGTAGTTCGCAGTTTCTTATTAATCCATGACACACAAACAAACACACTTTTATAGGTTGTCTATAATATTATGACCAGTATTGAAATAGATTAAAAAAATCACTAACTAACTATACAAATAATACAAAAACAAAATAACACTTAGGCGTCAAAGGACTCGTCCGCATCGCTGGCATTCGGACTGGTACGGCCCGATACAAACTTTTAAAGACTGGTAACAAATTCACGTGTCAGCGAGGTACTGCGCAGCGAGTAGCGCACTTCAAAACCGCCATAAATTATGAATCGGGCTGAGCATTTGGATATATTGAAATTAAACTCACAGATGATGGTATAAATGTCTACGTAGTGTTCAGCTCTACACTTATTATAACTATCGCGCATTGTATGAGCGTGGGCTTATTGTGTCCATTTGTTATGTGAAAGTAGTATTTTACAGGATCAAATTAAATCAGCTAGCGAAACTCCGCAGACGTGATGGGTATGTCTAGCTAATTTAATTTGACCCTGTATACAAAGTTTTTAAAACAATATTCAAAATTGTGGCTTCTCTATGGATAAAAGAGAATAGCGGAATCCCCTTTTTTAATAGCAAAGTAAAATAACTGTTTTGTATCTATTGTGGGCACCTATGTAGAATATTGATGGCTTGTCTACAATCAATCAATCTACCTAGCCTTGTCCCAACTATGTTGTGGTTGGCTTCCAGTCTAACCGGATTCAGCTGAATACCAGTATTTTACATGGAGCTACTGCCCATCTGACCTCCCCAACCCAGTTACTGGGTAACACCATATCCCTTGGTAAGACTGCAACTGGTTGTCAGATGGCTTGTCTACAATAATTATATTGAATGTTTAAAATATAATTAAGCGATATTTTTGCGACACACTCTTATTGTTTATTGTAATATGTGTATAATAAATGTTAGATATTGTGAATAATTTATGTTGTAGCCACTTTGCGAAACTTCTGGATTTCTCTGTGTTGTGAATGCGACTCTTTGCTATTTTATTTGAACTTGATACCTATCAGGATATTTTTTTATAATTATAAATACTTACCAATTAGCGGAACATTTTTTTATGGTTTTGGAAACATCGACCAAGAAATCTGCATAATATAAAATATTGTTAAATTCTGACTGAAACTCGTATAAATATGTTGATCAGTATTTTTGGAAATTATTGAAAATCTATAGAAATTGAGCATTTTTTATCTACTTCAGATCACAGAGATTGGCCTGTGGATTTAGTGTTTTGTTATAGAAAAAATTAAAAACTACGATTTGTTTCGAATTTTAAAAGTTGTTGTATAATGTTGCTCAATATTAAGAAAAAAAAAATAGAAGTATTACCTTTACAAACTTTTAGACCTGATATTATAAATGATCAGTATTTTTCTATCGAGACATAGCCGTGAATGTCGTAATCTGCGATGTGGCTACTACATACGCACTGATTGTTACTTGTTAGTTATTTAAGGTATTTATATTAAGTTTACTCGGGCAATTACGATAGCGGGTATATTCCGTTGGATGATAATTTCTACCAAAAGTAGTGGCATTTTTACATAGCAAAAGCGAAAGCGACGGCGGGCGTTAAAATGGCGTCTAATCAACATGTTGCCAATATTAAAATAACGCTGCGTTTGGTAGAAATTATCATCCAACGGAATATACCCGCTATCGTAATTGCCCGAGTAAACTATACAAATAAATGTAATTAAATGTGTTATAAATCTGGTTGTTTTTATCTTTCCATCCGGAGCCTACATCCATCAACGAATATACGGGCCCGTCCAAAAGTAGTTCAAAACTTTGCAGTGAACCGCACTCCCAATTAATTAATTTATACAGAGGCCAGCACATCAAGCTACCCCAATCTGTCAAATTTCTTTGATAGATTTTCAACTTTACTACAAAGGAATAAGGTTCATATTCAATTGGGAAAATTTGACAGATTGGGGTAGGTTGATGTGCTGGCCTCTGTACGTACGGGCAAGAACACAGCGGGAGTAGGGGGGACAACAGCTGTCAAATTGTGTTGTCATTAAGTCTTAGGTCGGGTCCATTGATATATAAAAAACCCTTTATATATCAATGGTTGGGCCCCACATTCATCATAAATACGTCTATGTGTTACGTCGTAGGAAAAGCCCGTGACTTTGGACGAAACTACGGATTTCGTGCATTGGGAGTAGACCTCAGATTATAATGTCCTCTGCAAAACATCCTCCAAATTGGTGATTTCTTCTATAATGTTGGCTTTCAAAACTTGCAAGGTTTGTGATTTGTTGTGGTAAACACGATATTTCAAAAACCTCCAAAAAAAGAAGACTGGCGCCGCCATCAGATCTGGCCGACCAGTTGAAATCGCTAAACCAGAAGGTTTCAAAATCTCCATCGTTGTAATAGAGCTGTGTGTATCACTTCATTGCATTGTCAACTAATTCTCTATCTGTCTACAACATTTATCTATCGAATCATATGGACATAATTTATAACGCCATTAGCAAAAAATAAGGCACATCACATTATGGCATTGGCATTAGGTACTTTTGCCCACTGACCTGTATTATACACTTGTTTAATAGAGGTCAGTGCTTTTTACCCCACTGTACTGTATGTAGGTATATCACTGACCTGTATCACAGTATTACAATATTTCCTTGTAATACTGTGCCCACAGAACATACATACCCTAAAGGGACTGTGCCTGTTTTATACAATGTTTAATAATAATAAACATAACCCCACACACCCAACATCTTCGGGTTCGTCGCTCAGCTCCGCCTCGCAGTTGCCGGAACCTGCTCCAGATGTGAGTCCAGTGACACCGGCCGCTGCAGTTGCGTCGAGCTCGAGCGACGAATACTTTTCGCCGCCGATGACACCACCACCAGTCAGTACACATCGGCGCGGAAGAGGCCGACCACCGGCTAGCTTAGGACTCCGAGGCCCACCGGTCTCTGATAGGGTCCCCGCTCCCGGTGGAAGTGTGCAGCGCATGAGATGGACACAAACTTTCAGTATATTATAATGTACTCTGTGACACAAACTGTCAACGAAAATGTCATGCGCGCATACTTTGGGGCTACAGAGGGGGAAAGTAACTTGACTGCGTACCGTGGTCGGATGCTCTCTCTGTTTCAGGTGCTTGAGCCGGCTGTCAACGTGTCAGCGCAACGACTATCGGATCAGGTGCGGGTCATCCAGCGTAACCATATGCTGGATAACGTCGTACTTGATCGACAACGCCTCGAATCACGGAATAGCCATGTTACGCCTGCTTCATCATTGGTCGCGGTACAACTGCAAGATTTACCCAGGGTTTCACCGCGACCCGACCGTGTTGGCGTAGAGGACGATGACGAGGCTATATCCGTGAGCTCCCAGTGCAATGCAAGATTGAGGAGCGCTTTGGAGGATGCCTTCCGTAAGTACCGCTCTATTCCGCCTGGACTTAGACCACGTTTACCTCGTTTGCCCATGCACAAGAAAAACAAGGCGCTGATGTGTGCTCTAGACTCACAGCTGTCAAATTGTTTTAACATCAGCAAAGACCTTACCGATACCCATTCAATTTTGTACTGTGCAGCTGTAGCGGCATGTCGTGTGGCACGTCATGTCAAATTTTCCAACAGTGACAGAGCCCCACGACCAAAACCAGCTGTACCAGCTTGGCAGTACGGGATTGAGTGTCGTATCGGTGAGGCTAGAGCACTCATCGGCAAGCTAATCTGCTTCAGGGAGGGCAATACTCGCCCTAGAGTGATGCGCTTTGTGAGGCGGGCGTTTTTGGGGACTGATATTAGTCCTCGAGATTATTTGTCGCGCGTCACAGAGCGTATTGACTTCCTGAAGCAGAAGATCTATGCATGGGCAAACCGTCTTCGTCGGAACAGGCGGAGAGTGGAGCGGTACACTCAGAATCGCACATTCCAGAGTGATGAAAGGTGGGTTTATAGAGCTTGGGAGCGACCGGACCAAAGTGTGACTGACACGCGCCTGCCGGATGATGAAGCCATGTGTTCATTCTGGCGAAACATCTGGTCGGTGCCTGTCAGTCACACCGAGGGTGACTGGACTGGGAAGATTGAGCGAGCGTGCGATCTAATACCAGAAATGGGGGCACTTATCATCAGCCCCCAAGATGTTGCTCATGCAATCCGTCCGTTGCCTAACTGGAAATCTCCAGGGCCGGATGGGCTGCACAACTTTTGGATAAAATGGTTCCAAGGGTCGCACGCCCGCTTGGCATCCCAGTTCCAGTCAGCCTTAGAGTCAGGGTCGTTGCCCCAGTTCCACGTCAGGAATAACCCACCTGCTCCATAAACCAGGTAGTACCGCGGATCCCAAAAATTATAGACCGATCACTTGTCTTCCGACGATCTATAAAGTTCTGACTTCCATTTTGAGAGCTAAAATTAACAAACATATAGACACCAACTCCATCATGTCTGTCTCTCAAAATGGATGTAAAAACGGGTCCCGGGGTACTAAGGAGTTGCTCCTCATTGATATGGCCATTAGCCAACAAGTTCGTTGTTCCCGAAAGGATCTGTCGACATGTTGGATAGATTATAAGAAGGCCTATGACTCGGTGCCACATACATGGCTCATGAGGGTGCTGGAGTTGTATAAAGTAGATACAACTCTGCGCACCTTCCTGATGTCGTGTATGGGGCAATGGAGTACGGTCCTTCGCTATCCAGGATGTCGAAATATCCAGAGGAATAGCGAACCGATAAGGATCGAGCGAGGCATATTCCAGGGCGACAGTTTGAGTCCGCTTTGGTTCTGCTTAGCCTTGAATCCTCTAAGTACACTGCTGGAGGATTCAGGTCTAGGCTATCGGCTGAGGAGAGGTGGTCAGGTTATATCTCACCTTCTTTACATGGATGACCTGAAACTCTTTGCTCCCAACAATTTGCAACTGATGGAGTTACTGAAAATCACTTAAACTTTCAGTAGCGCCATCAGAATGGAATTTGGTGTGGACAAATGTGCGGTCTCATGTATGTAAAGCGAGTTGAAATCGTGGAATCCGTGGGAACCCAACTCTCGGATTCCACAAACCTGAGAGCCCTCTCCGCATCCGAAACCTATAAATATTTGGGTATGTCGGAAGCGTTGGGCATCAATGTTACTGACATGAAGCAATTGTTGAAAGAGCGCTTTTTTGGCCGCCTGAAAAAAGTATTTAATAGTCTTCTTTCAGGCGGAAACAAGGTGAGCGCCTTCAACGGTTGGGTCATGCCGGTTTTGATGTACTCTTTTGGCATACTCAAATGGACTCAGACTGAACTCGACGCCCTGCATAGGAAGGTCCGTACACTGCTGACTGCAAATCGAATGCATCACCCACGGTCATCGGTAATGAGGCTGTATATCCCGCGAAAGTCTGGAGCGCAATCGCGAGATATGCAGTCTCAGGGAATATTTCTTAGAAGCCGACGTGGGGATGCATCGGGATGTAGTCGCAGTGGACAAGGGCCTCACCCCGCTCTCCTTAGGTAAAGAGAACTGGCGCAAACCAGTAGTGCTTGACACTAATGATCGCATGGAGGTATGGCAAAGTAAGGAGCTCCACGGACGCTTTTTCCGGGCCCTACATGGACCCGATGTAGTTTTATTAGCGTCTGTAGGCTGGCTACGTTTCGGTGACCTCTTTGGAGAAACCGAAGGTTTTTTCTGTGCAATTATGGACGAAGTTATGATGACGAACAATTACCGGAGATATATTGTGAAAGACGGCACGGTTGACATCTGTCGGGCATGCCACCGGCCGGGGGAATCAATTAGGCATATTATCTCCGGGTGTTCTCGTCTAGCTAACGGAGAGTACTTGCATAGACACAACCTTGTAGCCAGGATAATCCATCAGCAACTTGCTCTGAAATACAGCCTTGTGGAATCGGAGGTACCGTACTACAGGTATGTGCCCGACCCAGTTCTCGAAAATGGAAATATCACGTTGTACTGGGATCGATCCATCATCACTGACAGGACTATTGTTGCCAATAAGCCTGATGTAGTGGTGATGGATCGATTAGAGCGGCGTGCAATGATTGTTGACATAACCGTCCCGCATGATGAGAACCTCGTGAAAGCTGAGAAAGATAAAAAAATCAAGTATCTTGACTTGGCTCGCGAGGTTGTCGACATGTGGGATGTTGACTCAGCAATCATTGTGCCGATAGTCGTGACAGCTAATGGGCTGATTGCCAAGAGCCTCGACCAACACCTGAAGAGGCTCGCGTTAGGCAGCTGGATAAAGGGCTTGATTCAGAAAGCAGTACTTCTGGACACGGCCCGCATTGTAAGGAGGTTCCTCTCTCTGTAACCCTGACCACCGGTAGCTTGGACCCTGTTCCCGATACCGGTGGGCTACTATTTTTTATATTTTTATGTTTTTTATATTCTAATATTTAAAAATATAATTTATATGTATTTAACGATAAAATAAAAGAACATAATAATAATAATGCTTTATTGAAAACAAAGTAAGTACACGGTTACATAAGCGCACTGCCTCCTGAACTAGGTTGTTAGCCTGTATCTCAGGAGACAGTTCCCTTCCAGTTTACATAATTACTAGATAGTCATTACATAATTAATAGATAGTTAAATAGAAGTCAGTGGGTCAGTGAGGTATATACAATACTTAGGTAAGTACTAATGTTCGTACCTAGGTCGACTGAACTTATTTGGAGTTAGTGTTTCTATCCTTTTTCCTTCTAAATTGTTTGGTTAGGTTTATCTTTAGACATGACTGTGGTATGCTCCACACAACATTTCAGAATATTTACGGTTAAAAGTTGATCATTTTTATTTAAAAATAAAGAAACTGGGAATAAAATATTTCGTGCATAGAATGTTTCGTTTTTGATCTTTGAAACATAAAACGAAACGCTTTTGACGCTTTTGACAATCATCTGTTTGCCGAAAATTGCTGTCAAATCAAAATTGACAAGTAAAGTAATAAAACACCGCGCGTCTCTCTACTCGCGATCGGTTTGTTGTGGTAATCTCGTATTGTATCAGTATTATAACATAAAGGAATAATGGCTGACTCGAGAGACGGAGATAAGAAGGTAATACATAGTTTTTATCTACACTTAGTGTGACTGTAAGTTTTTTATCGCAAGAGTGCCAATCGGTTTGTTAGTCGCATTTATTTATCTTCCATGACCTTGCTGCGGCTTAGAGGTCGACGATGGGTCACTTAAAATCATTAAGTTTGGCTTCTATCTTCCTCACATGTCGTGGTCATGATAATCAAACAGTTTTATGAATATCTAAGGAACCACGTTTAGTGGAGTAACCTCCGCACTTTAAAAACACTGCTATGAGCACAACACAATCCAGTTTGACGTAAAAATAATTTGTGCGTAAAATGTTTGGCGCCTATTTTTGAGAGCCGAATCAGATTAGGTTTTGGATGTGGCGTAAATTCAACAAATACATTTTAAATCTAAAACAGGCAGCTTAGAAAAATCTACTTAGAAGTTGGAAAAAGATTAATTTCTTGTACCCACATGCAAAAAAAATATTACCTTATAGAGGCCATACTTAGCCTTGAGCTAAGATAAACATTACAAAAAATTGCTTCATCATTATTACCTGCTCACAATTTTCATAAAAATTTTTTTTGCAAGATAATTTATTGACACTACTGTAGGACAAATTATATGTATAAGTAGGTATAGAATTTATTATACTTATATTAATTTTAAATTACCTACTAATGGCGCGTGTTGTTATTAATAATAATAAGTTGTGTTTGTTTTTGTTGTAATTAGAATAATCATATTAAAATTTATTTGAAACTGTATAATGTATAATTATTAACTGTTGTCTTTGAAAAATAATTACCTAACTAAAGTATGATCAAACTCAAAGGTTCCACGAGTTATCTTCAGAAAAGATGAAAGTCAGATAAAATATTGAAACCTTTGTCTATGATCATACTTTAACTGTGTAGAAGATCTTTCTGCTTAAAAACTTCTTGCAGCATTAACTCTAATAATATTGTTGTCTATGGTGCTTAATTTCTTTTTTATTCACAAACCTTTCAGGCTGATGACAACAGGCTGAAGCCAGCGGTAAGCTTATTTGGCTGCATTCTTCTATGTAAAAGTTTATAACAATTTATCATTTTTATGTGTACCAATTTGGTGAAGATAATATTTACGTGGGTAATTAAAAAATTTCTAATCAAATACTACATGTGTTATGTAGTATTTGATTAGAATTTTTTTAATTCTAATTTTTGTCCTTAATTTTTTGATGTGAAACATCTAATGCAGTGGGTCAGACCGGCTGTTGGTGTGGTGACGGGGACAACAGTCAATAGCCAACATCCAAATGGAATCATAAAGAATAATTTATTTTCTTCTTAAAAAATAATCTGAAAATTTTGTATTGATGATTACTTATGCAATATTTTTTTTGCATAATATTTACTAAACAAAATAGTCTCGATGTTTCTCATCTGCCAGAAGTTCCGCAGCGGCTAAATATATGTATATATTTTTCAATAATATTGAGCAATATTTCTTTTTACTGTCGTATCTTAGATTTTAGAAACTTTGTCATAGTTTCCATCATCATGAGTAAAGCTGTTATTAAAAATTTATGTTTTTTAACCCATGAAATAATCATGCATGTGTAATTTTTTTATAGCTTAGTAAATATAATAATTATATTATACAACATCTTGGTGGTATTATTCAAAATATTTTTTTTTAGGTAATGGGTGGGTACTTTTTTTATTTTGAAACATAAAAAGTAATGTTTAAATAATTAATGTTAACTTGTTAGTATTAGTAACCCCTTAGGAGGTGTGTTAACAGTCATTTAGCATTATCGCTAATATTCTTTGTAAAATAACGACTGCATGAGCGTTTATTTTCCTTGTTTGCATGAATTTTACATATTTTAGTCATAGATTTACGCACAATTGTGTATAGCGGGAAATACCATAGAGAAATCTGAGATACTTTTAAGGAAGAGGGAAAAAAAGTTTTTTTTTGCCACCGGTACTTTCCTAAAACAGAAACTAACAGAATTATAATTATTGGTATGTTTGCTTAAATGTAGGTTCATAATCGTTGTTTAGAATCAGATCAGCTGATAATATGACAAACTATAATTTACCGGGAAATTACTTTATTCGCGCACTTTCATTAATGACGAGCTTTAGGTGGGGGACAGTATCAACGACTGTTTATCGAATTCACTAAATTATAATTTAATCGATTAAGGACTAGGACGTAATATTGTAAAAATCAAATAAAGTTTTTTTTAATGATTTGACATACTTAACTCGGGACCCTGGAGTCAGTACGCCTTCCGCGGATTTCCGCGTACGAGGAGCCAAAGTCAACTCGCAGAGGCCCGTCACTCCTTTTTAGTGGAATGAGGCACCAACCGATGACTATCCCTGCCCGCAATATTTTTATACAATACACAGATAAAATGGCAGGGGGTGACTTGCACACTCAATAACGGGCGCCCAAAACTATCGATGTTCTGAGAGCTATTTATGAGGAGTGGAGAGGTATTCCACGGCTATTAGGACAATCTCGGAAGTACCGTCTAGATCCCTACCAGCATCTTACTGGATTACTTCCTTCCTCCGAGTGCGTTTGCTCATCCGATGTTTTTTTGCTTTTATTCTCCTCTCAAGCCTGGCTGGAGTGAAAAATAATAGTAAAAAAAAAGTTAAGCGCTCTGTTCCTGGTTACTGTTCACTCTGGCCAGTCCATAAAGGCGCTTTCCTTTATTAACCGACCAGAGTGAGGAAAAAGACTTCTCCCGGAAGGTAGGGTCCGTGAGGTCACTACTGCCCAACAGTTCGCCACATGCTGCCCTGCGAGTTTCTGTATCTCTCTCTTCACAATATTCGCCCTAGGTCTATTTCGGCAAAGGAAACTACTGGTACAGAGTTACATACCTAGAGTTTAGGAGCGCTCAAGGCCCACCACGACGTCAACGTAGAGACACAGCGGTGGGGTTTAAGTCCTATAAAATATTAATTGCGATCACTAGTAGCTATACCTAGGAGGTTATGGAAATGTGTTTTCAAGACTAGATTCATGAAATCATATACCTTACCTACCAAAAAGAACAACTCACGACAAAGATGGTCTACTGCTTTAGCGATACGTCTCCGTCTCCGTCGCTACCTGTGCGCAAGCCCCTTCCCGTTCCATGTGCATGTGCTTTTAGTAAACTGTGTACAAACGCCTTTTATTAGTTTTCGAATCGAATTCGAACGTCACCAGTTTCCAGATAATGCGATTACCCACCGCGAAATCGTGACACATCTACTATTTTAACGGCTCCGTAGGCGCTTCATGAAGGTCCCTCGTAAATTACGGCTTCAGCATTGATTGTGTAAACTAAAAATAAAGAACTTGTGTTAAACTGACATGAATAGTTTTTGCAAAGGCACCAAAGATTCAAGCTAAATCTATCTGTTCTCGCAGTCCAAACAAGAAAGAGTCGCAAGACCTGTTCGAAAATAAGGATTGCTCTTGAGAACTCGCCCAAGGTTCGAAATGGACCTCAACATACCTTCGAATGGCGTCACTCAAACTTAATCTTTGAAAGAAAGTTTGTGTTTCTCTTGAGAGCGTTTTTGACAGCCATCACTGTGGCCTTTATGTAGCGGCCATTGCTGTTGTGGAAAACTGAAGCTTTAAAATGGGTGTTGCTTATCATAGTTATCATGTTACTATTTTAACACATAAATATAATCAGGCATCTGCATCAGCTACTAGATTAACGCTACTAGCGTAAGTGGGTGTGTCAGCAAATGTAATAAAATAAGTACCAACATAATGTACCTACTGGGCAGCGTCATATTTTTGGCAAGTCATTGTTAAAAAAACATGCAGTATCATTCGAACTTGCCACTGCGGTAATAAAAAAAAAAACCAATGAAATAATAATAATAATAATATCAAGTAATCTTTGCTATGATTAGTAGATTTTCCGCTAAATCCGTTATCATATTGTATCAATGATGCATTTGATTCTGACATGATTATGTAATATATTAACATTATTGCAACATGTTTTGACACGAGCACATGTGTATCTAAAAACGGGAATGGCAGTAGGGTATTGATGTGGAGCTGTTTTGCAAACTGTGCTCCACCTCCTATCCTCTGCCACAAAATACGCAGTCAGTGACCCCTGCGCTGACACTGATAACACCGGGAAGTGGCAAAGTTTCGGGCCAACAAAATCTGAATTACTGTCGTGCCAGCGACACGAAGAAGATGTAAGATCTAGCTATTCTAGATGATAACTTCACGTTTGAGCCTTACTCAGGTCCACCCTGATTCTCTGCATAGCAAGACTGCCAGATATGTCCCTTTAAAGCCATCATGATTTGATCGGTAACTTGTGTCATCGAGCCAGAGAGATTAATTCTCGGTATCTCTTTTAACAAAACCTTCTTCTGAACTGCCAGGGTCCAGAAAACGAAAAAGTTGACAAGTAGACCCAAAAATAGACTGGACACCCAACTGAATCTTCGGGCAGGCATAGACTATGTGATGCGAACTTCTGCAGAATTGCGGTCAAACCTCAAATTGGTGTTTTATTGCTGTGCACTTATTCAATTGGGTACCAGTTTAGCCGTCAGGTCGCGAATAAAGACGCATTAATTTATAGATAGGTATAGAGAACAAACTATATTCAGGAACACATACTATTGGATCCTTCCTCCTCCTTAGTAAATTGTCATGTTTCCTTAACACTTTAACACCTCGCTCGAATGCAACATGCTAATTTCAACAAAATCAATATTATTATCGAAATGTTTCATCACAAATACTGATCTTAACACAGAGGATTGAACGTGGCTTGACTGCCGTCTTAGCTACAAAATTCGAGTAGGAAGATAATTTTTTCATGAAAGTGAGGATACACCACTGTAAAGCAAAATATGTAATTTATTTTAAAAAGCCTCAACGAGTCCTTGTGCTTAGATTTTAAATGACTTAAAAAAAAAAGGTGGAGGTATTTTTATGTTTCTTACCTCAGAAAGTCAGAACTCCGTCATATAGAAACCGATTTGAAAAATTCTTGTTTGAAAGGGTATGCTTAATGTAGGGTATTTTTTATTATTAAAGAATCCATTTTCTGGTTTTGTGTCGCTTAAGCTAAGCTGGTGGTCAAGGTCCAAGGTTCGAGTAGTCATTAATTCTTTGTAGTTTTGCTGCAATTTATGCTATTAATATGTATGTAGGTATGAAACGTTTTGTACGATTTTTTTCAGTGCTTCTTCAGTCTTTGTTTTTTCGTAAGCTAAAATAGGTATAACTCTATCAATCATGTGTATGTGGCCACTTGTAGACAATATTCCCAATCATCTGAGTTAATAACGGTTCAAACGTATTCATGATGATAACTTATCAACTACTTATATATTATTTTTCACAATCATCGCAGTCTGTAGTCGGCCATTGCGTTCTGAGTGAGAACGCGCATCGTCTCCCGCTCAAATCTTTTAAATTAAGAACGATACCATAGTGCTTGTGATTTTTTTAAATAGGTCAAGGAATTGATCACTGAAATGGATTTATTAAGCAAGGTTGGTTGAAATTAATTGTTTGTTTTTAATAATAATGATGATTTTCATGCCCTCTATTAATGTTCTTTTGCGGTCGTTAGGTTCACGAATTGATAATGCGGCTGTGAATGAGTGCGTTCTACTGATTCTCATTAACTCGTTGGATGCGTGACAGGCATGTCTATCGCAGAAATTGCCTTTATTTTTATATTTTTTTCATCCAATTTTTTTTAGAATATTTTAGGTGTTAAGTGTTTCGTTGTACTTGTTCTTATAAATTAAAAACAACTACCCACCCACTACTTTTATTTATTTTAAGTTGTTTTTATGTTTTCATTTTAAAATTAGAAATAAATCAAGCATTATCAATAGGTACCTACTGCAATTCGCTTCCCATTCTTATGCCGTTTTATGTTTTAAAACGGCAATTAGTTACTTACTGATAAAAAATGCTAATAAAGTAACTAACCCTACATAATAGGGATGTGACAGTACATAAAAAATCGATTATTAATTAGTCGATTATTTTGCCCAGTAATAAAATCGATAAAAAAAAACTATTTTGTTTATAAAAATTATCGATTTAAAAAAAAAACGATTTTTTCCTTATTTTTTGATAGTTTTAATTAAATACCTGAAATATCGAAAATCACTCTTTCACAGCATTCATAGCTCAGTTTTATCAATCTAATAATCAACAAGTTAGACATTAATTAATATTTCACATAAAGTTTCTTTTTTCAATTCAATTTTCGAGGAAGAGAAAAATCTTAATTATGCGTTTACGCCGTACGGCTTTTCATACAAACTTTCAAACCGTTGTTTTTCGAAATGAATGAATCGATTTTAATGAAACTTCATACGCATAAGCGGTCTAAAAAGTTAGCAGAGAACATTTTCGAAATGTCTTATTTAAAAAAAGATAACTGGAAATCTCTGTTTCTATGGAAACTTTAAAATCGGTCTAATTTGGCTGTAACACAATTTTTCGAAAATGTTCTCTGCTTACTTTTTAGACCTTTGTATCCTGCAAGCGTATAAAGTTTCATTAAAATCGGTTCATTCATTTCGAAAAACAAGGGCTTGAAATTTTGTATGAAATGCCGTACGGCGTAAACGCTCTTATGGTGAATGTAGTGTAGTGGAAGCCCGCGAAATTCAAAATTTCCAGGATCAAAAGATAACAAATCTAACTTAGAGACATGGTATTGATGATTTTTATGATTATAATAGTCAGTGGTTCGCTTCGCGGCACTTTGCGGCTTCGCGCTCCTGACTAAAAAGCTGTGTTGCGGCTGTTTTAGTTGAAAAAAATCGAAAGTGAATGAAAAATCGATTTTTTATTAATCGATTTTTTGTCACATCTCTACTACATAAAATAATGATGATGCCCATATGTCTATATGCCATAGACACATAATGGATTCGAACTTGAAATAGTCTTTGTAGTTGCAATGTCATTTAAATAGACGGGAATGTGTGAATACAACGCTAAATTAGGGTTGTCAGACTTCTCGCAAAATTACAATATTTTAAAACTTATAACAAGTTACGTTGGTTATAACATCTATAAATGTAGTTATGATGGTAACGGAATTTTGTTTTTAGTGAAATCTACTTACTTGAATAATAAAAAATAGGTTTTTTTTTAGTTTTAATACATTTATCTTCTATTAGCAGCGCCCCGCGGTTTCACCTGCATAAGTTTCGATCCCGTGGGAATATAGGGATAAAAAGTCCTATGCGTTAATCCAGGGTGTCAGCTACCTCTATTCCAAATTTTATCAAAATTGGTCCAGCCGTTTGTGCGTGAAGAAGTAACAAACATACAAACACACTCACAAACTTTCGCTTTTATAATATTAGTGTGATTAATTGAACATTAAGTAGTTAAAAGGTAAAAATTATTTAGGTAGATCCTTAACACTTGTTTTTACAAATTATAAAGATCAAAACAGAGCTAATTAAATATCCGCATTCTTTAACAATTTGCTAATAAGTTTGGAATTGGTTGCAATGCGAGTGCGTGCACGGCGACAAAAAAGTTGCCGGCTAGCCAGTTGTCGCTCAAATGAAAATATACCTAACAAAAAAGTAGTGTTAGAGCCAGCGCGCACTAGCGACTTTTTGTTGACCGATAGTTTGATCGTTCAGGGAATCAGTATGGAGCTATATTGAAGTGCACGCATTTGGCGATTAAAAATCGGCCGATCAAACGCGTGCACTTCTATTGAAGTTTCATACTAAGTATAGTTCCCTGAACGATCAAACTATCGGTCAACAAAAAGTCGCTAGTGCGCGCTGGCTCTTACTAGTTGCTCCCGTGTGAGCATCGTCCAAATCTCGGCGAGGAGACAGCGACAGAGACAAATAAGGGTGCTGTTCAACTAAGTTGCTCCCTTAGGCTATGCGCGCACTACGATTTTAATCGTTGCGATTTAGTTATAAAATCGCAAGACACAAAAAATTTTCGAGCGAATTCTCAAGCGATTTATTTCCGCAGGGGACTCACATTTCTATTGTTCACAGATTGACGAATTTGCTTCGCAACGATTAAAATTCGTAGTGCGCGCTTAGCCGTAGTTGTTTACCTAAATGAAAAGTTTTATTTGATTTTATGTAAACTAGGAAAACATGTGGGTAGATTCCTATCCCTTTAATCCTATTAACAAACGCAGATTACAGAGTTGTTTGTCATCTAAGTAATTATGTAATGTACTTGATTATTGTTTATCAAATCGACAGTTTTTAGCCCGTGGTGTTATCTAGTGTTTCCGTGCGCTTATCAAAATAGCTGCCTCGAGCCACTTAGGAAGATATTGATAATTATAATCAGTGCTAGCCTGCTGTCCTACCAATTGTTATTTTAAGTCAGTAAAGTTAAGTACGAGAATAGCTTGTGTCGTAGTAACAAGATTGGATTCACACTGACAGTAGTAATGGGTTTTATTACTTATGACAGTTCAACAACATTCATTGCGTTATTTACGTTGTTGAGCAGACAAATTTTTCAAACATCTAGTTTTATTCCGAGTATGTAGGTGTAGACACTTCTTAATTGTATGAATTTTAATGGATAAATAATTGCGTACGATATGTAAATGACGTAGTTTATTTAAATACGCTTATTCAACATTGACAACCTTATGTAATTGCTACGCAATCATCATAACAGGTGTAGATTCAAACGTTACAACTGGATGTCAATTTACTGTAAGTACATACACAGTCAACGTGACTTGACAAACATAAATATGAATAGCAGAGAAACAACTGTTCTTGTTGTTATAACATATGTTTTTATAAGAAAATGTGTTAAAAACAAGCAGTAAAATAACTTGTCGGTGGAAAAAAAAAAACACGGTTTTTTAAATGTCATCATTGTCACGTCATGTCATTTTACATAAAATTTCGCACTTTTGACTACAAAGAACATGATTAGAAGTTTTTTAGCGTCGAGAGTTAGGTACAGTAGGATTAAAACTAACAATTTAACATGATGATAACCCTATGCAGGAATTACCTAATGTCGTAATAAATAATTTTATTGAACAATTCTCTAGTTTTTGGTCTGTGGTGATTTGCGCGGGAATTCGACTGACGTTTGGCACGTGTAACTGTCGTCACACACTTACGTCATTTTGTTTGTATTTTCTGATTTCATTCATGTTAAAGAAAAACACGGCACTTTTATTTATTTCAATGAAATGTCAATAACTTAAAAGAAGGAAAATAAAATTTGCTTTATTTTAACTAATAAAGTACAGAGGCCAGCACATCTACCTACCCCAATCTGTCAAATTTCTTTGATAGAATTTCAACTTTACTACAAAGGAATAAGGTTCATATTCAATTGGGAAAATTTGACAGATTGGGGTAGCTTGATGTGCTGGCCTCTGTACCTACTCTACAAATAATCAGCGCGTTATCGCATCCTTTTGTCGTACCTACCTGGTTTAATTCACTTAGTCTATTTAATAATAGTATAGCTGATACTGAGGTGATAAAAACTTCTTCAAAGATAAAGAATATGAGATAGAGAGATATCTGACGCGTCCTTGATATTTCACTCTCAATTTTCGTCCAATTAAGTATCGAATCGCCGCCTAAGAAGTTACTTAAAAAATTACAGTCAACTTGAAAAATGACAAAATATTAACCAATTTAGAAAAATAATTCATTGAATTTCTTGGCATTTAAATTCGGTTTCATGGCGAGTTTGTAAAAAGTTGTTAAACAATATCTCCCCCTTACTAATAAACGTATAAATATCAGATGAATAGTTATTAGTTACACACCGATTTCTCTCTTTCAGTCGTCAGTAATTTGACTTTCGAAAGAAGAAGACAAAGCGTCGTGTTTATTAGTAAGGGGGTAAGTAGGTATCCCCTGAAAGTTATGGTTCCAAATCAAAATTCATTGTTCAAATTATGCTGAGAATCAGCACTTTTTGAACGTTAAAATTACATAACGACGGCGAAGTGCCAATAACACCTAAAGCTAACTAACAAAGTCAATAATTTACACAAGCTGAAAAAAGCGTTCAAAAATAGACACGTCGCGCGTCGGTTTAGTTGGGAGGTATATCCACATTTTAATTTAATGCTGTTGCAACTAAAAATACACTTAGGAGATTTCACTAAAACACGCGAATAACGCCTTTAAATTCAAAACTATTAAAAAGTGAATTTCTCAAAAAAAAAAACAGTTAGGAGGTACTTCACCGTCACTAAGCCACACCGCCGTCGATAAGACAATCCCCGTAACCGCCCGCCCTCCTTCACTCCCACTTCCTGATGCTTTAGCTGGGAAAAAGTGGTGCAGCAAACTCCCCAGCAGCACAGCTGTCTGTTCAGTTACAAGAACTTGATCAATAGTAATAGGTAAACAAATTTCGAAAAATAACGTTGCTAATGCTAGATAGCGGTCGGCAGACGATGACTTTCTTTGATGTGCAGTATCTAATAATGAGGTCACGCGTTCTCCTTATCTTTAATCAGGTTAAGGTTCACAGATTGCCGCTGTGTATTAAGTGCAGCAGATTAAAATTGCACTATTAAGTCGGTAATCGGTATATTCAAAGTTCTCAAATGAGCAAGTGCCCAGTAGAGATGGTTATTTACATATTTACCCTCTTGGCCTGGCATAAAAATATAAAAAGCAAGTGGGTAAAAAATAAAGGAAATACGTTTAGATATTTGCAGTGAACATGACGCAAACAAAGAACAGAAACACAAAAAAAAAAAACAAGTTGGGCGAAAATATGCGTCACATCCACGCAAAACGACCATCGCCCAGAATAATGCTGCCCTCAGCGCTTGTTTTCAGCGGCAGCAAAACTCGAAAATCCTGGCGAAAAACTATTTTTTATTTGCCCAAGGTTCCGTTTGTGCCTTTTCAACCAATCACAGGCCGAGGACACGCCTTGTTATTAGACAAAGCGGCACTTCTTCTTCTTAGCGTGTCGATAGCAATCTAAATGAACTCGGCCCAGAATTCGGCCACTTGTTTGGCGCCGTCACCAGCGTCCATCAGTTCCTGTAACGTGCAGCTGACAGGACACGCAGGATGCCATCGTGGTGAAAGGATTAGCCAATCAGCGTGGATAACTCGCTGATTGCCCAGGGTGCGCCGGACGTATAGTGGTTCTGTAGTTACGTCGCTCAGGGAGGCTCCTTTCATGCACCACGAGATCTGTCACCCGAAGCACGGTAACGCAGTGTTTGCTGCTCCCGGCGGAAGCATACTATCCACCAAGTGCCCAAAGCGGCACTAATAGCCAATAATGCATTAAAAACCGATTGGTTATGTGTGACATGCAACACCGAAGAAAATCCTAGCTCTACCGTAGCCAATCGTGAATGATGGTACTACATACGGCTGTTTTAAGCAAAAAATATAATAGTAATTATTATTATGATGAAGTAAAAACAGATGTTTAACGTCAATATTTTATTTTATAATTTAGATAGGGACTATTTTATTTTTAATAAAATACAATACAAAATTTAATAATGGGTAATTGGCTCGGCCCCTGGCCCTAACTACATGGAATTGGCGGCAAAATGTGGGTGTACCACTATAGGTGCACCTCTGCCGAAACCTTTGTGTTTGTTATGGCTTGAAGTTAATTTATTATTAAATAATTATAATTATGTAAACGTAATGAGTTTGTTTATTAATTTAATAGCCTAGCTGTTAGCAACTTACAAGTAGTCGGCAAATAACAGGTACTTAATTACCGGACAACCGGGTAAAAAGACGTAAGTAAGTTACGGCTTTTCACCTGATCGCCTTTTTTTTTGCAAATTATTTGGGTGAAACGGAACGGATTATCTGGGCGGGCTGCGTCAGCGCATACATAGCTAAATAATTTCCTACCAACATACCTGTAACAATCGAAACACATGTAAGAATCAACGTTGGTTGTTCTTATCTACGTTCTATATAATTAGTCTGACGTCACTTAGTTTACCAATACACACACACACTATCGGTCAAGGTTATAATAAACCAAATAGATTAGTATGTATTCCTTGTTCAGCTTTAGAAGTAGACCCTGGCTGGCCTGGCTCCCTTTTCAACTTGACTTAAATTTTTTTTTATTTGCCTCCACACTAAAGAAATTATTTCGGCAATTCGACATGTCAAGTCCATTCAGTGTTAAGTACATCCGTGCGCAAGCGCGATAAGCACGTATTATCGAATCAGACGCAGTCAACAGATAAAATTGGGCAACGACGGATGTGTGTAACGATCCCTTTGTTCTGTTTGTGAAAATAGTTCGTGAAAATCATGGATTTTGAGGCTGAACTGTGCAGGTCCTGGGTATGTGAAGTTATTTGACTTCTCATGTGATTGTGGAGAATATTGGTTTAGTTATGTGGGCTGTTTTGATTGCTATTGTCAAATAAATTAGTCTGATCGGCAAAGGACGCTCATCTCAAGGCTGAGTCAAGAGGATAACAAACACAACGCAATGCTGACCCTATACTTAGTTCTAGGAAACGCTAGAAAAAAAAGAGAAACAAATTAAAATCATAGATTAATATGTAGATTGAGGGAAACTGGTCTATGCCTACATATGTTATGACGACAATATAATATTACTCTGTATTGGTACCCCTATCCGCAGGCCAGAACACAAATATATTAACACAAATATTGAAATAGTGGCCTCTTTAGACGTATACCATTGACAAAATAATATTATGTAGATGTATAAGTTATTTGCATAAACTTATTTAAATATTAACTTATTACATATTTTTATTCCTACATAAGATCACGCCTGTGAATACAGGCCAGGGGACCAGGCAGGGGTGTACATTGGGCTGCATCAATTGGGTACCCCCCCCTTGAAAGCATTTAGCAACTGGGGTAGGGTACCCAATTGATGCATCCCATCGTACCTAACTATCTATGGCTATAGTGCACCCACATTTCGCCAGTTTAAAGTCCCATGTAATAGGGGGCAAGATTATTGCAATCAACCAGGCACAAATCCAGACTGCGGGCTGCTACTGAAAAAATTCTAACGGAAAAACTCAATAACACTTTGCCCGACCCGAGAATTGCAACCCAGGACCTCGTAGTGAGGCACAAATTCCTACAATTTGTTCTTATATTTAAGATGTGCATATTTTTGTTTATTCGCTGGGCGAAGGCCTAATACTAAGGCCAACTCCCCGAAATCGATCTACCTAGTAATATGAAAACATTATCGTATGATAGACAATGTATGTTGGTATGTAATCTCAGATCACAAATAGTGACAAAATATTCTATACTCCCTATAACTAAGATAAGATTATATTTACACTAAACAATAGATAACGAATTATAACTAACTAACAGCATAACAGCACGCTGAAGTCGCTTTTCAACGCATTTTAAGTGCTAAACAATTGAGGAATTATTTAGATTAAGACCATCAATTCACTATCTTCATAAGGTGAGCAGTAGTGGCCCAGCGGTAACGGCCGCGGTTCGAACCCAGACAGGCACTTTACTTTGTGTTAATTATTTTATCACCACTGCTCTCAAAACGATGAAGGGAAACATCGTGAGGAAACCGCCATATCCTGGAACCAAAAATGCGAAGACATGTCATGTGACATCTACTTACTAACCCGCACTGGGCCCGCGTGGTAGATGATTACGACCTACTCCCTCTCACAGATGGGAGGCCTGTGTCCCAGCAGTGGGAACATTATAGGCTGATTATGCTTCTGCAGCAACTAACTAACTTCATCAGTCATCCGCGCGTCGTCGGAGCTGTCCTAGCGTAGTACGGAGTTTCAATAGAATAAGAGTAAAGAGGCCGGCTTCTACTTTTTTTTTATGACCACTAACGGGCTGTTGTACTGCCGCCAGCACATCAAGCTACTACAATCTGTCAAATTTCTTTATTAAATTTTCAACTTTCTCGCTAAAGTATAAGGTTCAAAGTTGGTAGGGAAAATTTTACAGATTCGGGTAGCTTGATGTGCTGGCGTCTGTACCTAATCTGTGTTCGCGATTTATTTGCTAAAAATGTAAACAAACATGAATTAATGGAAAAATTACTTTAATTCCTACACAGCAAAGTTCAGTTTACGCTAACAACTTCAAACATTTTTATAACTTTTTCAATAGTGCTAGTCACTTTGAAATCAACTTAATGGTCATTGAAATAAAGTTGATATTTGTTTAACATGAAATAGGGTGGGGGTGTGCAGCATTGCGCACTTTTACTATAAGTGGCTACGGTTCTTCCTTTCGTGTCGGCGCGCGGCGGCCGGCGGCGCGGCGGCAGTCTAGGGTAGTTAGTGTTGTTACTTGAATTGTATGAGTTGAGAAAATATGATTTCTTTTGTTCGGTTGTGTTTAAATATCGATACGAACCACGTCTGCAAAGTTTACAAAAAAAAAATACTGATATTTCAAGTGACCACACTACCTGCGGTCGATGACCTCCCAAAAATAATCTAATTAATTTATTTTTCGTTTCATCATGTTTAGACATTATACCCATCACGTCTGCGGAGTTTCGCTTGCTAATTTAATTTGACCCTTTATTTTTGATTTCTGAACTATCCCACGTCAATTGAAACGTGTAGATACTACACCTTACCAACTATAATCGGCTCTGCAAATTGAATGTGAAATTATAACTGCAATCTGCATAGTTATAACAATAACAAATGCGTGTACAAAAACTAACAAATGCATACACTGACTCTCATTCTGTGTGGTAAGACCATTTCAGACACCAACCTACATAGTCTTCACATGATCTGACCAACATTATATCTGGATTTTATTAAAAAAATATCGCATATTTTAGAAGTAATCAAGGGTTTGGGTAACTGACTAAATATAATAGAGAGTAATAACTTGCCAAAAATTATTATTATTAGACTGCCGCGTTGGTCTAGTGGGCGCAAGTGCTACACTGCTGAATGCTGAGCAGAAGCTCCTAGGTTCGATTTCCAGGTCGGACATAGTGTTATTGGGTTTTTCTATCAGGAATTAGTCAGTCAGGAGTCCGCAGTCGGATGTTCCCGGTCGATGGCAATAGGCTCGCCCCTTTTACATTTGACTTAAACATAACTGGCTTAACTAAACTAAAACGGGAATGATGTTAGGTGTTATGTAATTCCTTCTTTGAAATTATAGGATTTTTGTAAATTTTCAATAGTTTTATATTCAAGCTATTTATTTTTCAATGTTGATTGCATATTCTAGAAGTAATCCAGGATTAGGTAAAGCAGGAACTTGCCATTGGCAACGAGTATTAAAAAGAAACCGGTCAAGTGCGAGTCCGACTCGTGCACCGACGGTTCCATAAGTAGGTATGTAGCTACAAATTTACAGTTTTCGGATTTTTTCGTTTACTTGTGCTACATGACATTGCTTCTTGCCAAATTTCATGATTCTAGGTCAACGGGAAGTTCCCTATAGATTTTGATTCCCTTGCGAGTGTCCAAATATGCGGCATAAACGGAAAATAAACGCCCGTATCTTTTGATTGTGTTGACTTAGAAGTTTGATTTTTTCACTGCTTCAAGGGATTGCAGCCCTGATATTTTCAAATTGAGCGTTCCTGAAAAAAGGGTCTTGACAAACTGACAGACAGACGGACAACGAAGTGATCTTATAAGGGTACCTTTTTTTTTTGTAGTACGGAACCTTAAAAACACCATATTGTTTATGGTAACGACCTTCCATAGTCACGCGAAGCAATTAATTGGTGATCAAGTAAACATTTAAAATAAATACCTCTCAATGGCATGCAATGCAAAAATGATTAAAAAACATTATAGTGAGGTCGATCTGTGTTAGCTGTGTACCTACTAGGTACGTTGTTTGTCCAAGTCTGGTTATTGCTCACGATAATTATGATAACCCAAAAAAAAGAAAAGTTAGGAAAAATTATTTCAGAACTAGGTTCTGCTCGTGACTTCGTCCGGGTGAAATTTCTTGTTACGATCACCCTCGTCGCATCGCATCACTTGCCCGCGCTATCACTTCGCTTCGCGTAGCTTCCGCTTAGCGTACTTTCTTCCGCTTAGCGTACTTTCTACCTTTTTTCTTTTTGCTCAGCTCCTAAGGGTCACAACGTAATGTTAAATGGCCTATGTAATAGCGTTCCTGAAGAATTGGGCTATCAAATGCAAAAATACGGAAGTTCCAGAGATTAGCGCGTGCAAACAAACAAACTATTCAGCTTTATGCTTACCTACCTCCTTACTAATAAACGTTGTATAGCCTCTGTATAGTTACACAACGCTTTGTCTTCTTCTTTCGAAAGTCAAATTACTGATGACTGAAAGAGAGAAATCGGTGGAAGAATTTAGAACTAACCATGAATAATTTTGGAGACGCACAAGGAATTGTTTGTTGAAAAATCAACCCTATTTAGTTTGGTTTTCCTCTTATTAATTTCCCAAAATCCTCTGTATGTACCTATAAAATATTCAACTCTAAATGTGACTTCCAGATCCGCAGCCACCAAAGAACACCTTCGGGTTCCCGGGACTTCAAGGAGGCAACGAAGCGCGATGCCCTCACTCGGCTGGAGGTGGAGCTGGAGAGACTTTTGACTGCAGTCCACGAGACCAGGCGCCCTCTGATTGAGAAGGAGTACAAAGGGTTCAAGAACCTCTTCAGCAGATTTTTGGCTGAACGTAAGTTTTTTTTTATAATTTGAAATGGGTTTGCTCTTGACTCTAGTCTAGATCAGAGGTGACAGAGACAGAGTCGACGATGGAGTGAGCTTACTCAGAAGAAGCCTATTCACTCTCATTTTGAAGAGATTCGGGTTGTATGCGCTCGGAAACACAGACGCAGGTAGAGAGTTCCACTCTTCCCCGTTCTCCTGCCTTTATCCAAATATATTTGTGGTCGGCGCAACATGACTTTTTCTTCCATATTTCTCTATTAGTCGTCATTTCGTTAGTCACTCCCCTTTCTAGCCATATATTATCATCTTTCACACAGTCCATCTACCGCTTCTTTCTCCCCTACTCTTATAGCCATCTACATTCATAGGTACTCAAAACTTTCCTCACGACATTTTCCTCATTCCTCCTTTGGCTGATCGTAAGTGGATTCTGGCAATTTTCTTTCACCCAAAGTTGCCAAGGGGACTTGATTACCGACCAGTTTCTTTTCATTTTGACAGCTTTAATACTGTAAGAATTATGTTATGTTTTGGTCAATTAAGAACAATGAACGTTGTCGGCCTTGTAGACGGTAGATTAATTGTAGACCATTTTCTAGTTTGTTAAGTACCTGGTACTTGTTGAAAGGCCTATATACTCTGTCCTCACATACTTGTTAACACTGTAATTTGTAAACATTGTAAAAGCCAATTATTTTTAAAAGAGTAACCATGGAGTTTCTTGCCGGCTCTTCTCCATAGGAAACGACCAATTGGAACCGTGCACCTAGTTTCTGACGCTTCATAAATGTTCATGTAGGTTTATGTGAAATAAAATATTTTGATTTAGATTTTTGACATATATTGTATGTAGTTGTAATATTTGGGCACTCTGATGCCTACACGAGTAAGGAACCCTAAACATCAATTCCGGTTGGGCTGCCATAACTACTAAGGTTCCAGAACTGTTTAGATAAAACACAACAAATAACCGTACTGTTTTATTTCTGAAAACTTGTACTAGACATAAACAATGGGCTTTTTATATTAAATAAATCATTCGTCCACCATGGCTGGAAACAACGGTACGTCTAGCTAACATACCCAGCCGTTAATATGGGGAATAGAATTTTTTGATAAAGTTAAAGGCTTAAGGTTTAAGTGTTGTCTATGTCGCTCATACTTGTGGGATAGTCATTCATTGTCAAACAAAAATAAACCTTGCTTTGGTTAAAATAAAGTTGAAAATAGAGCATCATAGCGGGCGGAGGTGTAGGCGGTTAAGATTATTTATTTTCGACTTTGTTTTTAGATGTGTAATGTTGGTATTTGTTTGGCAGCGAAAACCGCGCTGCACTGCGGTTCGTTAAGTCTGAGCTGATCTAAAAGCGCCATATTAACGCCTGGGTGTTCATAATCTCAGATAATTTACATTCCATCTACTTTAGTGAAATGTATTCTAAGTTGATTTTTGAGTGACTATTTGTAAAAAATTGGTACTAATAAGTTTTTGGTTGCAATGGAATTTGAACTTTGTTAAGTATGATATTCAGTTTGTTGTTTCATAACTTGGAAATTATTTCAAATTCTTAATTCAAATATCTTACCCCCTTATTATAAACGTTGTATAGCGTCTGTATAATTACACAACGCTTTGTCTTCTTCTTTCGAAAGTCAAATTACTGACGACTGAAAGAGAGAAATCGAGTTATTCCGGTCTCGGAGTGTAACTATTCGTCTGATATAATACGTTTATTAGTAAGGGGGCTAGAATTCTTTTGTAGCTACTGTTTCCTCTAAGCAGGATGATGTCACTTCCTGCTTAAGAAAGCAGTAGACCTTACCGAAAAGTAGTGGTGTAATTGTCAATGTCAATCTCATGAATTGTTTTCTGCGTTGCTTAAAGTTAAGAGTCGTTTAAACGTCAAAAATATATGGTTAAACAGTCGCTAACGTTTGCGTCACTTTAAGCAACGCTTATGCTCGCGTTGCTCTGAAATCTGGGGAGATTTCAGAAACAACATTAGTGAAAAGTCTTCTATTACCCACCATACATCACTGAACAAAAAGATTTTGCCTTCATTTCAACTATACTTCTCAGAACGTGGCAACGCAACTTAAAAAGAAAAAAAACTATTAAAAATCTCCAATTTTCTTCTTACAGAGGGCCCCTCAGTGACATGGGAGAAGATCCAAAAGCTGCCAGAAGGCGCTGTCATCGACTACTCTTCTCTCACCACCCCCACCACTGACAATATTCACCACATGCTCGATAAGCTGGTGGTGGTCAAACTCAATGGTGGTCTGGGCACATCTATGGGATGCAAAGGTCCTAAGTCCGTGATCCAAGTCAGAAATGATCTGACGTTCTTGGATCTTACTGTACAACAGATTGAGGTTAGTTTGGATGATTTTATTAATTTTTTAATTCGTGTTTAGAGTTCAGGTATAACCTCGCAATAGGTTAGGTGACCGTTTTTGAGAATTCGATTTCTAATGTTCCTTGTGATCTATTTCTCTCAAGATACGGATATTTCAGCAAAATCGCAACATTAACAAAACAGATTTTTCATTGTGTATCAATTACACAATTTGAAACTGTCGTCTGGAAGTAATGACATGCGTCTCTAATAGTTTTGTATCCTCCGATATAAAAGTTTGAGGTAGACAGCGGAGGAATCGGGATGGAAGTATTTTTTTTTATGACAATAATTTGGCACTTCTGTGACTAGAGTATGTAGGAGAGAGCAAACTTCATACACACTGCTACAAAGTACATAAGTTAGACATTTGGGGGCATGACGTTCGTACTGATTCGGAAACACGAAGATTACCGAAGCGCATATATTTTCTGGTTTAACTGTAAAATACATTTCCATGATGAAAAAAGTATACCATTTAACTTTTCAGCACCTAAACAAAACCTACAAATGCAACGTCCCCCTAGTCCTGATGAACTCCTTCAACACTGACGACGACACACAGAAGGTCATCCGCAAATACCAGGGTCTGAAGCTGAAGATCTACACCTTCAACCAGTCCTGCCACCCCAGGGTCAACCGGGAGTCCTTGCTGCCGGTGCCCAGGCATGCTGACGTGCAGGCCGATATTGAGTCGTGAGTATTCGTTGATACTTGCATTTAGTGCTGAAATCTGTTGTCATGGTATGAGCATTCGATGCGGAGGTATGAGGAAAATGTCGTGAGGAAAGTTTTGAGTAAGTATAAATGTCGATGGCTATAAGAGTAGGGGAAGACCAAAGAAACGGTGAAAGGAAATTTTATGATATCCTGGGTCAACGAGAATATAGGGTATGAAAGATGATATGGATAGAAAGGGGTGACTGCCGAGATGACGACTAATAGAGAAGTATGGAAGAAAAAGACGTGTGGCGTCGAAGCCAAATAAATTCGGAAAACGGCAAGAGAACGATGATGACAAGCATGTAGTACTGTCAGGGTCTGAAGCTGGAGATCCACACCTCCAACCAGTCCTGCCACCCCAGGGTCAAACGTCAATTTGAATTGAAAATCCGTATACAAATTCTTAAATTCGTTCATTCAGCGTATCGAATGGTTGTGAATGTATGTGGCCGGGCAAAAGTTATTGGGTTTCTCAATATGAAATTACTCAGTAGCAGCCTGGTGTCTGCTATTTGTGCCCGATTGATGGCATTAGGCTGGCTCCCTGTTAAGTGTCTTCAAAAACTGGTCAAATGTAGGTGTATTATCTGTATCTACTTACAGCACTGCCTATCCCTTCAGGGAAATTAGGCGTGATTTTATGTTGTTATAATATTATGATATGCTTAAAGAAAAAAATATTTCTCAATAAGAAATTATAAGGATTTCACTTACTTGAAAAGTTGAAAACGTTTATAGAACTTAATTATAAAACCTTTGCAAAAAAATTTTTTTTTGCTTTTTTAACAAATTATTTACTAAAATAACTTTTCATGATCACCTTCAAAACTCTTTCCAGCTGGTACCCCCCCGGCCACGGAGACTTCTACGAGTCCTTCTACAACTCGGGTCTTCTCCAGAAATTCATCCAGGAAGGCAGAACCTACTGCTTCATCAGCAATATCGACAACCTCGGAGCCACGGTCGACCTGAACATCCTAAACCTACTCCTCAACCCAGACCCTCAGAAAATCATCTCAGAATTCGTCATGGAAGTCACCGACAAGACCAGAGCCGACGTAAAGGGAGGTACTCTTATCCAATATGAGGATAAACTAAGGTTGTTGGAAATCGCTCAGGTGCCGAAAGAGCATGTAGATGACTTCAAATCCGTCAGTCAGTTCAAATTCTTTAACACGAACAACTTGTGGGCGAAATTGGATGCTGTCCAGAGGGTGGTGGAACAAGGGTCTTTGAATATGGAGATTATTGTTAACAATAAGCACTTGGCTGATGGACTAAACGTGATTCAACTAGAAACAGCCGTAGGCGCAGCTATGAAATGCTTCGATGGAGGAATTGGCGTAAACGTCCCAAGATCCCGGTTCTTACCCGTCAAAAAGACCTCAGACTTGTTACTAGTGATGTCCAATCTGTACAGCCTGTCCCATGGGTCACTTGTGATGTCCCCGCAGCGCATGTTCCCGTCAACTCCCCTCGTGAAGCTGGGTGACAACCACTTCGCGAAGGTCAAGGAGTTCCTGAACAGGTTCGCGACGATACCGGACTTGATTGAGCTGGACCATCTCACGGTATCCGGGGATGTTACCTTCGGCAGAGGAGTCGCTTTGAAGGTCAGTTGAAACAATATTACTTATATTTGTTACTACTAGTTTTTGCTCGCGGATTTGCCCGCGTCGCAATTTATGTCTCGGGAACATACAACCCGGCATTAAAAATATCCTATGCCCTAACCCAAGTCATGGTCTACCCGTGTGTCAAATTTCATCTAAATCCGTTCAGCCGTTATGGCATGAAAGGTAACAGACAGACTTACTTTCGAATTTAAATATTAAGTAAGGATTAAAGTACGGCTTGTAGATTTTTACTCATTTGTTCAAAACCTCTCTATCTAATTATTACGTTCATATTTGAATTATTTGTATTAAAAAAGTAGTGGAGTGGCGAGAAATTTTTATTTAGATTTTATGCCAAAATTCCCACCAAAAAAGTAATTTGAATGGCTATTACTATTGTGATTGTAACAGTTAAACAATTACAGCATCAAACTTGAAATTTAGAAATACATTTAATGATCAGAGATTTCCAAGACGCGTTACACAGTCGTCATAGCAAACTCTTTCATTTTAACCATTCTAAGATTTACTTTGAGTTTATATAGCGTCCAATTTATTCAATTATACGAAGCAATGGTTTTAGTTGTGTCAAAATGAAAACGATTGCCATTACAAGCGAGCTTCACATTACAGTGATTGATTTAAAAGAGTTTCCATGGAGTCTTGCTTGTTTTCTACGTTCACCTACTACGCTTTGAAATGGGCAACTAGCTTCATCTTTCAGACAATTGAAAAGTGTCTGTAGATGGTTTTATAGAGGTATGAGGATCGGCGTGACAAGTTCACTCATCCTCCATAGAAAGGGAGGATCCTCCGACCAGACGGGTGTCGTGTTTCGTGGGCAACTGCCCGATGTTTGATGTCAGGACGTTGTATTATTATGCTACTTGCACGGTAAACTCTGCTTGCGCGATGCAGGATTTGGCGTGACATCAGTGTGATGAGTAGTTCGCATGTGTTGAAGTAGATGCCGCCACAGTATGCTTTGAGTTTTATATAATTTTGATGAAAAAATATTTGTTTTGTTTGAACAGGGCACAGTTATCATAATCGCGAACCACGGCGACCGCATCGATATACCATCGGGGGCGCTTCTAGAAAACAAGATAGTTTCCGGCAATCTTCGTATTTTGGACCACTAGATCTGAGATATACAAATAGTTTCAAAACTAAATTAAATAAAGCCTGTAGGCAAATTCCTGTATTTAAAGACGTTCAAAATCTGTCAAAAATATAGGGAAATTGGAGATACTTTTGACAGATTGAGACTGATATTATACTGCGAACGGGATTTAAAAATAAGGGAATTGCCTTCTGACTTTAAAACTGTACCTTTTCATCATTAAGAGAATATCTAGATTGTGAAAATAAGGCAAAAACCAAAAACAAATTGGCATCGTAGTTTAAAATTAATTTCTGGTTTTTAAGGTGTTAAATTAATAAAACAAACTATACAATTATAAGCATTTTGTGTCAGTTTTAAAAATAAGTTAAATCATATAATAAATAATGTTTGTTTATATTATTATGTGCTCGGCGAATAACTAAATAAAATAGTTTTTTTGTATTTATTCACATTTTATATTCAAATAGGCTAAATAGCACAATTTTATGGAGTTCAAATATTGTTATTAAAATATTATACTGCGCTAAGATTTTTCTTAGTTATGTTTTCTTCTTAATATAAATGCGAGAATATTTTCGGGAAGTTCAGCAAAGGCTATTTTTTTTATTTATTATTGAAATAATAATTAAGAATAAGCTATTATTAATTCTAATATAAATAGGGTTTTGCAAATTGTAATCAATGAAATTTGTTTGTGGGTTTTGTAAATTAATTTTATAATGTAGTATTATTCTATTTTATTTTTTATATAAAATAATTTAAAAGACTTTTTGTCTTTATTATGATGTTCGCTAAAGTTTTTTCGTTTTTATTTTTACTAAAATGTTGTTCCCAAAATTATTTTTTTAATGATTTTTGCATAAAAAAAAAACATAATTTGTATTAAGTACTTAAAAACGAAATCCTGGTAGTTTCGATCAGAAATGAACCATTTCAATTTATAAAAGTAAAAAGTAAATCCTCGTAAAATTTTCACCACATTAAAAGAGTTGAGATGTTTTTAATTGTTAAATTAAATGTATAAATAATATTCATAGGCGTCAGGTAAACGTGAGTATTAGCACAGCGGGGTAATTGCGTAACACACTAACATCTCTATCAGTAGCAATGGCTTTAATTTTGACAGTTCAACAACATTCATTGCACTATTTAAGTTGTAGAGCATCATCATCAACACGTAATTGTGTAACATTTGCAACATAATAATTAAGGTTCTAGTGTAAAACATGACATGTGTTTGCAAGACCAGATGTTGTTACGATAATGTTGCGGGACAATTTTGCGTGACTTGTTGTTCTTCGGGGTTTATATGTTTGCAAAACTGTACAATATAATACACTATGAAATTAGTTTAAGAGTTAGTGCCATTATCTACGTAGGTCAAACTGTTGTAATAAATGTTATTATTATGTTTTAAAAGGATATTTTGTCTTCTTTCAACTCCTCATTACAACGTCTGTTGTTCAATTTGTCTAGCTGTTTCTCGACATGGAGTGACTGCTTATCTGACCTCCACAACCCAGCTACTGGATAACACGATATCTCTTGGTAAGACTGGTTGTTAGACTTTTGGGCTTCTGATTTCCCGTAACGACCGTCAAAGATCTACGAATGGCAGCCGGAATCAACGACTTCACGTGCTTTCTGAGGCACAGAGGGGTCTTGATATGTAATGGAAGGATACCCATCCACGAACCGGCCGCGGCAAGCGTAGCTTAATCTTGATCGACCCGTGCGGCTGGTATCATTTTGCCACGAGCTCAATCGCCCATTACTAATAATACAAAAAAAAAACAACTTATTTTCCCTCTTATCTCCATCGTAACAAAGTTTTATTAATAACCTTAAATCTAAGAATAAATTATGTAACTAAGGGCGAATTTCACCAAACTTGTATACGTAGTATATACGTAGTATAGTCTTATCCTGAGAATAAATTTTAAATTTTTCATGTCAGACGTAAATTTTATTTCACGGATAAAATACATCTGACTTTGGTGAAATCAGCCCTGAGTGGTCGAGCTGTACAAGCACACAAGTATGCCAGTTGTTGTATAAAAGCTATAATAAGCGCTGTTTCCAGCCGCAGAGGAACGTACCGTGACGCATTTTCATACAAAAAGTCCGGTGTGCGGCTTGTGAGCGTTGGTTCATAGAAAATCTATAAAAGTGATAAAGGAGGATTTTTCCGATGCGTTGCGGTGCGGCTTGACGGCACCTTTAGCTACCTCTATCCAATAGCGGAGTTGGATGGTGAATTTATCCAGCACCCTAATTGCATGGATATTGCCACTCCATTGCTTCATAGGTTTAAAAAAAACGTCTGCTCAACAACGCAAATAACGCAATGAACGTGCGGTGTTACACAAGTACCCCGCTGTACGTTGTTCGAGCGCATTATTAGATCCGCATCAAGCTGCAACGCATCGCATGCCAGTACAATACATGCCCTGCCATGGCCCGCCTGTAGTGTGCGATGGTTCATACAAAATGAACGAATAATAGTTGACTTGGATTTTTTGCAATGCGTCGCGGTCGTGGCCCCAGTTGTGAGTCAAGAAATATTTTCATGATTATTGTTAACTTTTGACTAGCTATCTATAAATATCTATTAGCACTTCTATAGAACTTATAAAAGTGAAATATTAATGGGGACGCGCTAAGGTAGCGCGCGAAATTCAGATTTTCTTACGTTTTTTGCAATTTGCAGGTCAGTTTCAGTGAGACCTTTTATGTAAAAAGAGGATAAGTTACCGGCCTAACATTCGATCTTTAAAAAACGGCACAATGTCACACTATTAGATGTCACGTGGAAGTAAGACGGCATGTCGTTATTATCGGGAGAGAAAAAGAGACAAGATGATAAGTACCTAACTAGGCTAATTAATTAGCCATGTTTCGACTTTGACGTGGCACTTATGGAGCGCGTTTTACCGTTCAGATGTATATCAATGATCAAAATATGATCGACAGACTTATAAACATTTGAATCATTAACCCAGATACTGCAATGGGCCCGTATAAGTAGTTACGACCTGGGTACGACCCCTAAATTACGTCGGACCTTTTAAAACGCCACCTTTTCCTGGCTTTCCTGGAAAAAATCGTTCCAGTAACATCTGGGTTAATACAACCCTCTCATCAACTCAGCCTATCGCAGTCCACTGCTACACATATTACATGACATTATATACCCCCAAACTGCGCCACAACACCCTGTCCGCCTTCCGCATCCAGTGTACCCCAGCCACCTTCTTTAGGTCGTCCATCCATCGTCGTTGGGGGGCGTCGAATCCCACACTACGCTTGCCGATACGCGGTCTCCACTCCAAGACTCGTCTGCTCCACTGGCCATCGGTCGTTCGACAGACGTGGCCAGCCCACTGCCATTTCAGTTTGCTTACTCTGCAAGCTATGTCGGTAACTCCGGTTCTTTTCCGGATAATTTCATTCCTGATTTTATCCAACAACATACAACCCTCTATTTATATCTAGTCATATTTTGATCAATATAATAACCTGATACCTACTGATCTGCAAATTGCAGAAAACTTATGGAAATTTGAATTTCAAGGTCTACCCTTGCGCTTTTGTCTAAAGTGTCATCATAACTCCGTGGTAGGCTCGTGTGTTTCCGCCGGCAGTCGGCTGGCGAGCAGGCTGCCGGCGCCCGCCAGGGCTGCCAGCAGCGCGCTGGCGCCGCACGCGAGCCACAGCGTGGGCGCGTGCAGCAAGCATGCGTCGTTCCATGAGTGTGCGCATGTTTGATCTGGAAATGTTATGAACGCTATATCCTTATAGCTAAGCAAGGTTTACCATCCGTCTGGATTTTTCCAGATATGTCCGGCTTTTTTGGCCCCCGTCCGGATTTTGTTCGGCCTTGTCATTTGTCCGGATTTATAGAAATAAGGGGAGATTTTTCCCTATATTTTTTTGTAAACAAAAACTTAAATCATTATTGAAGTTTAGAAAGGGATAGGGGAGGCCTTTGTCCTGTGGGACAATTATAGGCTAGTTAGATGAGGCTAGAATTTTCCATTTAAGTTTTTTTTCCAACGGACAAAGACAAAGAGCCATAGGTTACTTACTGCTGATGAGCATGTAGATCAGGTGTCCTAGCACGAAGGAGAGAAGTGCGACAACGGCGAGGGAGCTCCCAACGGCTATCACTTTGTCAGCTGGCCGCACCGCGCGTATCACCGCCATGCCTTGCATCAGGAAGGAGGACGCTGAAAACAAACGGGCATTTATTTACAACTAATTGCCCAATTAATGTAGGTACGATCGTCATCGTCGAGTTGTATGGATGACTATGGAAGCTAGTTGAAAGATACGTATTTTCTGTGGCGCGGTTTATACGCCATGTAAAGAAACCGGTGTACAAATGGCCTTAAATAGTTCAATACACGAACGGATTAATATTTATTCCATCAAGCATGATCAAGCTCAAGCACATCAAACTTAATTCTAAACCGTCAAAATTGTTTTACAAGCATTTTGTTACGTAGGAACCGCATACGGGTACAAATGTCACCTGTATACGGCCTAATGGCTCCGTCAGAAAACGATGCCTATTCGTTACTGAATTTTGGGTCAAACTTTAAAAAAAATATTCATAGATTGTATGTTTGTGTATTTTATGAAGATAATTTGGACCTATACTTACCAGAAACCGCTAGCATGACGGTGTACACAACCTGGTAAGCGGAGTAGGCGAACATGCACGAGCTGAGCGTGCACGAACCACGCACAGCACTCAAGTCCGAGGCACACGCACAATCATGGTATAACCTGCAACCAATCGGTGAAGGACGATTTCAGGCGATTTTTTGTAACTTTTAGCTTTCACAAAGTGCAAAGAGCACTTAGCCCATTTATAGTAGTTGACTAGTACCTATAATAATAGCAGTTGACTAAGTACTATTATTGTCCCACTGCAGCTATACTCAACTAAACCCCTGAACCGATCGTTACGTTCGACAGATAGGTATAGTCTGGGACCTGGAGAAGGACATCGACTTCTTTTCACCCTGGATATTTGGATCAAAAAGGGGTGAAATACAAAATAAACGCAGTCGAAGTTGCTTATATTAGATAACAAGCCTTGAGTTCGAAGGGATTTCCCATAATAATATACTAAAATTACAAACTTTCATTATACATATAAGTAACAAAGATTTTTTTTATCTTTTAGTTTAAACTTTCGCTATGTATATGGAACTCTTGTGAAAAATTTCATGCTTCTAGCACAGCGGTTTAGGCTGTGCGTAGACAGTCAGTATGAGTTGAATCCAGAAAAGCAGAAGTATAGCAGTGTTCATAATCTCAGATAATTTACATTTCATCGCCACTTAATCAGTTATCTACTTTGACTGAATGTATTCTAAGTTGATTTTTGAGTGACGATATGTAACAAAAAGGTAAGGTATAAGTTTTTGGTTGCAATGGAATTTGAACTTTGTAAAGTATGACAATCAGTTTGTTGTTCCATGACTTGAAAATTATCTCAAATTCTTAAGTCTAGTACTTATAGAAGACTTACAAGAATCCGTTAAGGTCCTCGTATCGCGAGCAGCCGGCGTGGCAGGCCGAGAAGTAGGTGACGCTGGTGTTCAGCGAGCACACGGGACTGTAGCCATAGCGCTCCGAGACACACCTGGAACGAAGATATTTTAAGCAGTCAAAGTATGTGTGATAGATGGTACGGCTAAAAGGGGGGTGACTACCGAGATGACGACTAATAGAGAAGTATGAAAAAAGACGTTGCGTCGATCCCAAATAAATTGGGATAAGGACAGGACATTAGTAGTCAAAGTCAAAGCCACATGACACTTGAATGCCAAAATTTCAAAGAAAATAGAAAGAAAACACCAAATACACTCTTTTTCTTTAATTGAATCTAGCGGTCCCTTCCAAAAGGCAGTTTCGTATAGAGGAGAATGAGACAGAAACCCCGTAGTTACTTTTGTTTTAACACAAAAACCACCGAATAAAAAAAAAACACTACAATCACATAGCCGTTATCTACGCATTCTGTACATCAATATCAAAAAACGAAAAATTCATTGAGCAAAAAATGTTGCTGGGAAACGACTTTATTTTTAGGTGTCAAAAATGTTTACCTACAGCCGAGCGAAAAAATTACCACAATGACGAGAAGTACACTGTACAAGTAAGTCAAAAGCAAACGGAGGCTTACTCACCCACAACTATGGCTGCAAACAGGCTGCTGGTAGCTGCCATTCTGCAGTCCATTGATGGTGCCAGTGTCACAGCTCAGCACTGCCAGCACGACGAAGAAGGCGGCCACCAAGATGGCGATGACGCCAGCGACACGGGAGGCTGTGTTGCTTTTCACACCATCTGGACGACGCGCCGAGAAACGGACGCGGAAAATCTAGAAGAAAACACCATTATTTTTTAATAACTTTTTTTAAATTGAACATTTAGTGTAGCAGTGTTGGTCCGGTGGTATCGGACCCGACTTACTAATAAAGAATAATATCATGTTTACTTGTGTTCTTACCATGACGAAGAAAATGATGACCAGAGCTCGGAAAATGTCGGAAAGACCACGGGAAGTACGAGGGTCCTGCCGAATCGACTCCACTCCGAATCTCGCCTGGAAATAAACATATAAAAGATTTAGTTTGTACTTGAACTATCACTACACAAGTTGAACTCTATCAGTTTTATAATTTAAACTAGCATCTACCTGCGACTTCGTCCTTGTGAAATTTCTTGCTGATGATGAAAGAGGTAGTTCCAGAGAATAGTGCGATCAAATTAACAAACAAACTCTTCATCTTTATTTATGTTTAAGGAGATTTTATTTCTCATAAGAACTAAAATACCTAACAGTTCACTTAAAATGAGACATAAAGTGAAAAAAAAAACATAAATCACCAACATAGAGAGGCAAATAATTATGATATTATTTATAAAAATAATATCATAATTATTTGCCTCTGCGGCGGACATTAATAGTATACCTAGATGTAGTACCTTCTCTTAGTCTCGTACGCACGGCTACACATCAAGCCCTACAAAACCAATATATGCTGACTTCTGATTGTGCGAAAAACCTATACAATGCGAGGTCAGCTAAAACTGGAAATGTATAGCTTGACGTGTAGCCGTGTGTACGTGTCGTAGCAGTTTTTGAATCAAGTTTACCTGAACGTAAGCGCTGTCGTAGTACACATAGACGAGCACGGCTGTGCTCAGGCAGGAGAGAGCCAGTGTCTGTGTCACCAGCGCCTTGTTGCGCACCAGCCGGCCCAGAGATGACCAGAATCCTGTGAAAGGTAGGTTACTTGGGTAACGTTACATCTCTTCAAATGAGATTGTGGTCGAAAAGCTTACCTAGATGGCAAAATAATCGTAAATCTCTCCTGTCCTGAGACAGTGGATTCATTCAAACCAGGCAAAAATTTGGTGGTTTGAATGAAACAAGGAAATGCAGGAATCACTTGAAGCTGGTAACGTAGCCATCGTGTCCAATAGTAGAGGTGAAGAGCTGAGCATTTAAAAGAGATGAAAACCACGCCACGAATGTGCCGCTCTTGTATGTCTGTGTTTGCAAACTCTATGCCTGTAAACCGCTGCAATGTGTGAGCTTTCGCTTATCCTATGCTTTCCACAGCGTTTTTTGGTCGCGAGTGAGGCCACGAGTCTGGAATATCGCACGCGGTTGCTGCTTTCGCAGTGCAACTAACATAACGCGCACTTCCAGGGTTTCACGGCCAAGCTGAGGGCAGGACGACTTCACACTGCTCGCTGCTCAGGACTGCAAGCTTAGCTGAACCGCACGCTCCTTGCGGTCCTACGGCCAGATTTACTCTCTGCGAAGCCTGTGCTGCCAGGCCACCACGTCTGCCACGTGCTGCCAAGGATAGTAACATCTTATGCTTCCCTAGTCTGTGCGTGTGCAACATAATCTCTCATACAATAAGTACCACCTACCATTATTAACATCAGAATCCCTCCTCTCATCCAACTCTTTGAAGGAGGACATCCTGGTGGGGAACAGAGTGAAGAGGAAGGCGAACATGAAGGTCAGCATGCAGACGGACAGGTGAGCCTCCCACCAGTCTTCACGCTCAGAGCTGGGGCGCAGCCAGTTGGTCCCGCTCATACCCAGCGAGAGGCGGATGGAGATGAGGATTCCTAAAAGAGTACGTAAGAGTTATTTTAATTGAAAGCTTTTTCTTCTCACTTATTTGGCACGTACAATATACCTAAGTTAGTAAAGGTCATAGCATAATAATCAGCCTATAATATTCCCACTGCTGGGACACAGGCCTCCTCTATGTGAGAGGGAGTGGGCCGTCAAACACCACGCAGGCCCAGTGCTGGTTGGTAGATGTCACGTCTTAGAATTTTTGGATCTATGACATGCCGGTTTCCTCACGATGTTTTCCTTCACCGTTTTGAGAAAACCAATATCAAAAGTCATTTACTCAAATTGAGAAAAGCTAAAAATTACATGTGACAGTCCCGCCCTTCACCACTTCCTAGTGCTTTCGCTGGGGAGAAGTGGCGCAACAAACTCCCCAGCAGCACAGCTGTCTCTTCAGTTAGAAAAACTTGTTTCTATACAATAGTAGGTATGCAAAGTAATTAACATTACGAGAACACATTACATTAACTATAGAGAGCAGTGGTGATGAAATAATTTACACAAAGTAAAGCGCCTGTCGGGGTTCAAACCTACGACCTAACAACTCGTAAGTCGCGGCCTTTTCCACTCGGTCACCTCTGCTAAAGTAAGGTAAAGTAAAGTTAGTACCTAAAGCTCATGTGTCGTAGTAAAAATATTAGTCAGTAAACAAAGAGCGGTCTGATTGTTGAGGGTGCGCAGGAGGTACCTACCGACGTAGATACCTCCAGTATAACTATAGTCGGACTTTTAATTAGCTGCAGTAAAATGACAGCTTATGTGTTACTTATATGACTGAAATTGGCGTCTTTTTGTTTTTTCGCGGCCATCAACCAGATCTTTTTTTTCATCAAATGTATTGTGGCAGCTAGGGTCGAAACAAGTTTGCATTATTTCTTTAGCTTTAAAACACAGGCAATCAAAAATCTCTGCTGTACATTTTCTCCAAGGAACTCACTTCAGAGCTTCATAACCTACAATGATCCTTTTTAACCGACTTCTAAAAAGGAGGTTCTTATTGTTTGTGTTTCTTGGGCATGCTCCTAATCCGGCGAAAAATTTCAACACTACGGGGTCTAAAATCATATGCTGAATTCAAAGTCAGCCTGTACAAGAACCTAGACATTCATCATCACCTATAGTCAGTCAAAAGGCGTCCTCTGTTTGACATAAGTCTCCCTAAAGCATCGATCGTTGTCTCTTTCAGTGTTATAACTTACCATAAAAATACGGTCCATTCTGAGGGTCATGGTCATCAAGATATGTCAGTCCGTGCGCCCAAATGCTGAGCTTGGTCAGCGCACACAGCACTGCAGTGATGACCAGGAAAGCAGTTCTGGCTGCTACGTTGTTGTCCGAAGTGAGGTCGATGACCGTCTCGTCGCCACATAACTCTGAAAATGATTGAATGCTTTGTTTTGTTACGGTGAACCCATAGGTGTGCCGGAGTACATGGTAGGTAACAATAGAAAGAAAAATTAGTTTATTGTCACACAAACACGTGCATATACTGGCTGACTTTTTTACCGTCTGGACAAAAACTGGTGAACGGAGTAGAAGCTAAAAAGTGCTCTTATGATCACTTTTCGCTTAATTCGAACTAAGCGAACAGTGTTCAGTGATTAGCTCATTGACTGCGAGTAATACTAATGTTTAATACCTAATTGAAATTGGCGTCTCAAGTTGCGATCTCGTCGCGAAGACCTGGCTACATAACAAAGGAAGGATTGCCGGGTGGCGAAAAGGCAAAGGGATGACATAAATTCGATTTACACTCAATTTTTAAATATTTCAAAAAATTTGCAAATTCCTTTTGATGCCATAGTAAAATTTTGTGATATCTAGTATCAAAGTTCATGTACAAGTCACCTTGTAAATGTCGCAGCCAACTGGTTTAATTAACCGTTTAGCCTTTTAACCACTGACCTCTAACTTGTATAATACAGGTCAGTGCTTTTAACTAAACGGCGGCCGTTCAAACTAACGGCTTGAATGATATTCAATTATAGTTTAGGTTGGAACCACGGAGTATTGTTTTTACTCCGTGGTTGGAACTCTAACCAATCAAGCGAGCCGAATTGGTCGCAGTAACTAAGCCAGGGCACCCCGACCAAATGGGTTAGGTTAGGTTAGAACTGTGATCAACCGAGCCGAGAGAGCGAAGCGAGGCGTGCATTAGGCTAATTTAACCAGTTGGCTGCGACAATACATCAAATCATTAATCAATTAAATTGATTGCATTCCATAATGTGTAGGTGTAGGTACTTGGGTGGTAACTGGTATCTTATGAAGAATGACACAAAAAGGTGTGTGTGTGTGCCAATGATGGTGATGAAGTTATCGGGAACTTATCTGTTCTTAACTATACAGGGTGAAATTTTAATCACTGTTTTCATCTTAAGAGGTCATTGTACACATCATTATGAACAACGTTTGGAGCCAGACATTGTGAAAAAAACAAATTCACAGCGTAGCTATACAATTACCTATGCTTTTTGTCCTCTACACACAGGCTAAACAGGCGTTGATATGTTATTCGTTATTTTTAATTGTCAATTAATCAGCAACTTACGGACATCAGCAGGATTAGATTTAGTGAACGGGAAGGCGAGGACTATCAGTCCAGCAGCTGACGTGGCTGCCAGCCAGGCAGAGATAGCCAGCTGTCTTCGCCTTCGACCCCACCAGGCCACGGCAGCACCCAGGGCGAACTCCGTGCCCGCAGCCCCGAGCATCACATGGTCTGGAAGTTTTGCAATTGATATATTGAGGAGCCTGCGGTTTCACCCGCATAAATGTCGATCCCGTGGGAATATCGGGATAAAAACTATCCTCTGTCCTTTCCCGGGACTCAAACTATCTCTATACCAAATTTCATACAGACATACAGACAGACACACTTTCGCATTTATAATGTTAGTATGGATTTAATGCATGTAATATGAATTATATAATAATACTAGCTTCCGCCCGCAGCTTCGCCCGCGAGGTATGTCGATAAAACTAACCTATGTCCTTTCCCGGGATGCAATCTATCTTTCTGCCAAATTTTTATCGAAATCCGTTCAGTGGTTTAGGCATGAAAAGGTAACATACAGACAGACAGACAGACAGAGTTACTTTCGAATTTATAATATTAGTATGGATGTGAAAACGATGCACCTAAAATAAAATTACCATACCACAATAGGTAAAAGAATTAAAAATGAAACGATGACATTGTGATAGTGCTCACATATTTACAAATATTATAAAAGTAGACGATTTTCTTTTTTTTTAACAAGTTGTACCTAAGTCAGAATGTAAATCAATGTCAAAAAAGAATAAATTTTACAATTCAGTTAGCAACCAGTTTGATTTTGTCTCTAAACTCTGGATTGTCAAATGGAGCCTACCTAAGATGTTTTTGAACAAGCATGGTGACCTGCAAGCTTACCTTCAACGAGGGCCGAGTGGTAACCTTCATTAGCATCTCTCCTCAACAGCAGGAAAACGTTGGTCTCCAGCAGGGTGACTATGAGGAAGGAGCCCTGCAGGAACAGGTCGAAGCTCTTCAGTATCAGCAGGTAAGTGCGCAGGAAGTACCATAACTTGTGGAAAACTGAGGACATAGGTAACGAACATGTTAAAAGTCATGCTAATTGGGCACGGTTGTGAAATTCAACTATTTTTTTATTAAGATTGTAATTATAAGTTTTTTTACCTACATAGCAACATTGCTCATATAGTAGGCTATTATTATTATTTGGTACGACACACTAGCAACTGATGCGTGTGTGGATATCAAATCGCGCCTGATCTCTCTCCGGTCGTGTCGATTGCCGTCCCATCTGACTATGAGAGTGAGGGAAAGAGAGTCCACCTGTGTCTGCGCACACACGTCTTGTTTCAGCTCTCGCGCCGAAGGCTAGTCTCCGTTAAGATCGGCCGCCATGTCCTAAATGCGGTCTGGAGGACTAATAATAGATACCTATGAAATAGCTTGGAGATATTTAATCTGTCCAGTTCATTCTTGAAGCAGTTCAGTGTGGGAGCCGTCACAAAAATTTTCGGGAGCCTATTCCATGCTGTACAACTCGGTATAGGCCCTTTTGACTTTTGTCTCTGAGGTAACTTTATTTTAAATGCTGTGTGCTATTGTTACCTGACCATGATGTGCTTCAAGAGCGTCTGCCTCTCGCCGTTTCTTTAGCATCCTACATCCAGCTTCCATTCATCCTCTAAACGTGAAGAAACCGTCAAGTGTGGTTAAGTTATGCAACATCTTTTTCTTTTCTAGGGGGCAGCAGCTGATTAAAATCGGTAATTTGATGAAAAATCTACAGTTATCTTTTAAATCCGATTAGTATAACGGTAGTAGGGTACCGTTTCATAACGAGAAAATTCATATAAAATCTCGTTCACTTCGATTTGAAGCGGCCATTATGGTTTGATTGAAGATTCAATGATACCGAAAACCTTACTAATTACTTAGGAATGTACTCCACTTTTTCGTTGACACTTCCCGTGACCCAAGGGTTGACTTTTACCAACGCGGCAATGCCGTCAGTCTTTTGGGTACATTACAGTTCATTACATTACAGTTCTATCGGGGGTAGGGTCTTCTTGTACAGCGGCGCGGCGGCGCCAGCACGATCTGTCCTGGGTTGTCATAGGAGGAGAGTGGGAGTTAGGTTCTGCGCTTCATCTCCCTCTCATATTGGACCACAATGTAGCGGGGTCTTTCTCTTCCCAGGCGTTTCGAAGGGTTATTTAAGACTGTTTTTTACAAATAAACTGTCATCTCTTCTTATTACGTGGTCGTGCCATCTAAACCTGGTTTCTTTTAGTTTGTCCATTATTGGGGCCACTACGAAACATCCTCCATTGTGTATTCTGTCCAAACCCATAGGCCGCTCCGTTTGAGCTCATTCACCCATTTTCGTCTCCTGCAGATCCATTGCACTCTTCGCGATGAGGATAATGTCGTCCGCGTATAACATGCACCATTTTGCATAGTAAATTTTTGGTGACTGTCAAGGGACTAACTGCAGATCCTCGATGGAATGTGTCGCATGATACCTGCAGGGTTGATATCTGTCTTAGCGTAGTAAGTACAGATCTTGAACGATAGTAAATCTATTGTTCAGGCATATTTTGAGCCCGCAGAGCCTGCCATACCAACTTCCTTGGGAAAGGCCTTCTCCGTACCGTACCACAGTACTTTTGTCTCTTCTGATATTGGAAAGTGGCATCTTTCAATAACCACTAAGTATGTAAGGAACACAATCTCAAGTCCATCTTCCACTGTGCGAGTAATTTATCGACTTATTACGGATTTATAAATAATTAGCATTAATTACTTTTCTCTTATCTAACTATTTTGATAAGCAAATAAATTCCCGAAGCATTTATTTTGAGATAAAAAAGTAAAGCACGTTTGCGTTACTAGGTAATTATTTGAATACACAAAATACACGCACTGACGTGGAGTTGCGGACACCAGCCCGTAGGTATTACCTACCTATTGGTAATTATTACAATTATTTTCTTAAATAACGGGAAATATCAGGGGGAAGGGATCATCGTGGGATACGGATGTTATGTCAAAATTACATAGGTACACTGCCTCTACAATGCAGAGATCGGGGCTTTGAATTCCAGATCTGACAAGTGTTACTGGGTCCCATCGTAAGATGCTACCACGCTCTTTTGGCTCTTGAGTCTTGAATGACACTCAGGGGAGCGTTTATGGTCCCCATTATTGCGAAATTATATTGAAAAAACGGGATGGCGGCGTTTGTTCTGATTTTGGCCACGCGCCAAAAGATCCTTGTAAGGTACGGGCCATTTCCGATTGTTCTTTAATCCCTTCACTGTGATTGGCTGTAGCAAAATATCAATATAATAGGTGATATCCGAAGTCCCTCAGTGCATTTAGACATAAATAAATAAATGACAAACGGCCGTTTCATGGGTCGGTCTCAGACCATACTTCTCGCTCCGTTTAGTCCACTCTCAACCCCACGACTCCTACAATATTTTTTTTTATTTGTTTCCTCTAAACCCTTAAACATAGGTCACACTCGACCCCCAGGGGGTTAGACTGAATTTTCATATAAAGCACAGGCATACCTCGTTCACTATCAACCCCTAGTTCGGTAAGTACCTAAAATTAATATTCAGGCACAGTAAGGTACAGACTAAAGGCAAATGGAGACAGCGACTACAGGCCGACCACATAACTGAGACGTTGCCTGAGGTAGCAGCGCGGTGCGGGAGGAGTGTGGTGACGTGATGCGAGAGCTCAGTGATTCGTCAACTTGTGACAACTATCACCCCTCCCGCACCGCGCAGCTACCTCAGGCAACGTCTCAGTTAAACGGTCGGTCTATAGCTATTAACGATTTTCTCGCTCAAGAAACGTACAAAAGATTGTATTGTTGTTGTGAAATATTCACAGAATATTTAGTTATATATTCACTTAAAAAATAAATAATTAAATTAAAATAAAACAAATGTTTAAGGGCGGCTCCCATACAACAGACTTTTTTTTTTTGCCGTTTTTATAGATAATGGTACGGAACCCTTCGTGCGCGAGTCCGACTTGCACTTGGCCGGTTTTTATTTGCTAGCTTTACTCGCTTGTCGATATCGCCGGCAGTGGAACAGCTGGGTACCTAATCCTCTGACGATATCATTGTATGATCAATTTTTATGTCCAGTCCTAATTTATATTCTTATACAACAATAATAAATAGAAAAAAACAGGCAGGTACTTACTTGTTTTTCCTTCTAACAACATCATTTTGATTAGCTATATTAACTCAACTTTTGAATTCACAACACCATTTCTATTCACTGTCTAAAACTAAGCCGTTGAAATATACACAGGATTATTTTTTAACACAACATTCATAACTTAATAAAGGACCTACGTATTACCTACTGCAAAGAAAATCAAGAAAATTTGAATGAGTAAGCAATGCACTTTTAATCTCTCACGATCTGACTATAATTCATCTACCCACCATTTGACAATTCTACCAAAATTTTACTAAAACTTAAAAAAAAACCGTAATAATTTCGGCTCAGCCAATACGCGTGTTTATCAGCAAATATTGTCACTGACTACGATTATCATTTCAGCAAATACGACTTATCACTGGCCAATCGCGGTGTATTAATTTACAATAATAATCTCTGAGCTGATACACGGATAAAATGACGTCGCACCAGATAGGACAAGATTTTTATAACTTTGTGTAACAACTATCTTTATTTAATACTGCAAGCAGAAAAATGTACACAGGCGGACTTAATGCCAAAGGCATTTTCTACCAGTCAACCTTTGGGTGATGCAGAGACAAACAATGGTAGGTGCAATCATGAAAATTGAGGAATATTTTTTTTTTTTTTCTTTCTTTGTTCCTTCCTTGTTAGTTTGTGGTTTGTTTATTGTTTCTCATATAAAGACGTAACATAACATAACCTCTTTTTCCTTTTTTATTTCTTTAGTAGGGGTAATTGTGCCTTCACATTTCGTTGGGCGAACCTATTGCCATCAACTGGGTACAAATCCAGGCTGCTACTTACCTGATGGTAAAACCCAATATCACTTTGCCCGACCTGGGACTCGAACCTAGGACCTCGTGCTAGCAGTAGTACCTACTTGCGACCAACAAGATTATGTAGTATTTGAACCGTATTTTTACTTATAAAATAAAATAAATGCAATTCTGAACGTTCTGGTTTCAGATTCTAAATTCCGGGTCTAAATAAAATTCAGAAGGCATTCTGGCTGCTTACACCCTGGTACTTGATCTAATTATTGAAATTTACGAAATATTAATAAAGCTTATTTTCACCAAGTTAAAATAAAACTCAACAAATTCAACGTGAGCATTTATCACTTGGTTGCGTCTCCAGAGTACAAAAATATGTTTAGTGACAAGAACTACGCTTACAAATACCATCCGCTAACGCGAAACCGGAAGCCGGAAAAAAAAAGGCGTGCTACGCTCCGCCCGATTACGTCATCGCGCTGCGGGCGGTCGGCCGCCAGATGTTTACAAACAAAGCTGATTTACGGCTTAAGTGTCTAGGAGAGGTGCTTATGCTTGTGGGTTTTTTGTTATGGTTATTAATGGGGCTATCGAGTAGCGGCGAGCATTTCGTTGAATGAACATTGTATGTATTTTTACAAGTGGCTGTAAACACGAACAAAGAGAATTTTTGTCGTAATTTTCAAGTTAGATGGCTATAATAGAAAATAACAAGTGACGACCTATATGTTTTAAGGTTTTAAATTGATGGTGTATATATTTTTATTAGAATAAATAAATAAAACCACATTGCATAGTACGATATTAATTATTTACAAGCATCCAAAGTTCAGAAAAAATTTTTGATGGGCCGGAAATTTCGCGCGGCCTGACAAAATATTTTTTTTCTACATAAATCTGCTATGTACATTAGAAATATTGGTACCTGTAGGAAGTTTATTTAATGCTTCAACATATTTGTAAAAATCGTGGCAGTAGAATGAATCACTGTATTAAAATAAGGTTCTTCGGTTGTAAATATGAACTAAGAGAATTTTTATCTTCAATTTCAAGTAAATATTTATACAAAAAAAAAAAAACAAAATCCTATTTGTTTTAAGGTTTAAAATTGATGGTGTATATATTCTTATTAGAATAAATAAATAAAACCACATTGCACAGTACGATATTAATTATTTACAAGCATCCCAAGTTTTTGAAAAAAATTCTGACTCACTATGACGCGCGGAATTTTGGGCCCGGACTAAATAATTTTTTTCTACAATAATCTGATACGTACATTAAAACTATTGGTACCTGTAGTAAGCTTATTTAATGCTTCAACATATATTTAAAAATCGTGGCAGTAGAATGAATCACTGTATTAAAATAAGGTTCTGAAGACACCTAAAAAGTTTTAACAAAAAGTATGACGCACTTGTTTACAACAATTTAAAAAAAAAAATCGTCAAATGATTTTTTACTGAACGACTTGCATCCCGTATTATCACTTATTACTTATATTGTTTTTACATAGTTTTCCCGTTAAAGTAGCGAAAATCTAATTAAAAACAATAAAAACATTAAATAAATATTAGCATTAAGGTTAGTTTCATAGCGAACGAAAATGTGAGGTGTCATATTTTTTTTTAAATCAAAGACAAGTCGCTCCTAGTGTTGTCATACATCGAAATGTGCGGAATTTAAGAACGAACTATTCTAAATGTATGGCAATAGAAAGTACTACTTAATTCTAAAGCAAAAACGACTAAATTGTGCATCACTATGAATTTTGTCGTCGGTAACCAGAGATCCCGCGATTCGCTGGACGGGCGGAAAATGACCGGGTGGTCTCCTTACCGAGAGCGAACAAGAACATTAATAATAACAGTAGTCAATACTTATTATTAAATTATAACTTAATTCTTACAACAGTTAAATGAGAGCTTATTTGAGATTTACTTAGCGTGTCGTCAAAATGTTACAACTTCAGACGAGGCTGCCTCGATTAGAGTCAAACGTTCTAATGGTGATACACACAACAACATACATCGCTGTTGACGAGAAAGTAAGTCACCGATGAAGTTTGAATACATTAAATATCACAGAAGAAAAAGAAAGAGTACACAGATTACAATACTATGTAGATACAATTTTGTGACAAAAAACGATATTAAATCAAACAATATAACATTAAAAACAACTAAATTCGACCCTTGCACAATGGTCCACTTGAAAGACTAAGTGCGAAACCAAACCTTGTAAGATTTATTTACCTATTTATTTAAGATAGAACGACCAAATTCGAGGCAGCCTCGCCAAAAGCAACTTAAAGAACTGTCTAAAGTTTAAAACCTTAGAAAGTTAAATTATTCGAAACAAAGTACTAGATCACAGTCACGTGGAGGAGTATCCTACAATCTTCTCTTCGATCCAGGGTACGAAGTGCGTCACCCTGGAGTACACGCCCGGGAAGTTGGCTTCGGCACACTTCTTGCCGTAGGAGACCACGCCGATCTGGTAGAAGTACGTCTTAAATGTGTCTTTGTTCCACTGCAAAAGAGAAAAAAAACATTTGTATTGTCTTTTGGTTTTCTGGAAGTTTCATCAGCAGTTGGCCATTTATTATAAAGTAATACTCACAACAGGCAGCATCAGTGGGCCACCGCTGTCTCCCTGACAGGCGTCCTTTCCTCCCTTCTTGAATCCTGCGCACAGTACTCGTTCGTCGATCGTCTGCGCCGTGTACGCGCTGTACGCTTTAGTACAGTAATCGTTGCCCACTACTGGTAGCTGTAACACTTGCAGATGCGTAGCTCCTTGACCACCTGGAACAGGATATGAGGATTAGTAAAGCCACTTGGTAGGTATTAAGATATTCTAGTGTAGACTGGAAATTTATGAATAATAAACCAGGTATAAAAGTTAAAAGTAGCTTACGGAATTCAGTGTGACCCCATCCAGCGATCATAGGGTTGTGGTCATCGAAGGACTGGGATCTCAGGTTCCTGTCCTTCGGGATGCAGATGGGCCTGATCAGGTCTGAAATGACAAAGCTATTATGTAAAACCAGCTGTTGAAAAGAAAAGGGGTCTTGAACATGTTTTTATATTGTTTGCCTACCATGTAATATACTGCTATTTGTTATTCTTATCAAATAAAATAAAAAAGTTAATAAAAAACACACGTTCAAGACCCCTTTTCTGGCCAGTTATATCAATTACATTATAAGGCTAATTCTTGTATTAGAAAACTTCGTTTAAAAATGTAGGTATTTTTTACAGATTGAGACGAGTTTAGAAAGTGGACGTTTTTTAAAAGTATGGGAATTGCACCCCTGCTACCATAACTATTGCCAATAAGGAAAGAAAGAAAGAAATTTAATTTGACCCAGATTAGGTAATATCAGTTAAGAAGGCTTACCAGAGAACGTGACGCCATGGTCTAACACCAAGATCCCGATGTCGTTCGTGAAGGCGGTGGCACTGTACTGCTCGTGCTTGTACTTGTGCTTGATCAGGACGTCTACCGGAGTCGCACCCTCGTCTTCTCTAGCCAGGTCCAGTTCTCCTAGACGGACTACGTAGCTGAAACAGGTATTGTTTTCTTTAGATAAGTGGCTATTAATCGCTTGAAGGACAATGATCGGGTAGCAATTTTAATGTTAATACGTCTGGTATGGCGGTTTAGAATATTAAACGAGCAAACGTTCATTCTTCCAAATTCTTTTTGTGTGTAGGTACCATCGCGGCCTTTTCCGCCTGACCACTTAATATTTTTTCCTCTAGATCCTGCGGCGGCGCCAAGACACGCCCCCTTAAAGTTTTCGACTACGACTACAGTAGTGTCGGACTTTAGGTATTTCGAACTAAAGTATTGTCGAAATGAAGACGTGTCGGAGTTCCATATTGTCGAAATAAAATCTTGTCGTATTACGGTTTGTCGAAATTCAGTTGGTAAGTCATTTCTCAGTAGTAGCACGGAGTTTGGAATATTTTGTGCACGGTTAATTACCAGAGGCTCGCTTCCGATTAAATGGGACTTGGACATTACTGTGGTAAAACACGTTTGCGAATACAGGCGTATTAAAAGGAATACAAACGTTAAATGATCCGTGATTATGTAAACGCAGCCGTAACTGCTTCTTACAAAGTCGAATCTAGGGTAGAATACACGTCGTACCTTGACTTTACTTACTAAAGTTGGCGTTTCATACGATTAAGAACCTTAGTTTTATGCTAATAATCTTAATACTCCTTTGAATAAATCAAATGTCAATTATATTTTTATACTTCTAACAACCTTATTCTTATAACAATAATGTTGATATTCGTACGAAACGCCTACTTGGAAAAGCACAAGAACCATTAAATCGAAGACATGTGACATCTACCAACCCGCACTAGGCCCGCGTGGTGGATTACGGCCCACTCACATAGATAGATATATCATCTGTGCCAGGAGTGAGACACAAGAAATTGGCGGCTGATTATGTTTAGGTATGCTTTAGAAGAAATTATCGACTTCCTTAAACGCTCGATAAGTCATTTTATAGTCTATTACTATTTATAGAGTTCGCTTATTTATAGAGTTAATGTTCTATGCCCCTAACTATCAGCAATACGTTCCGCAGTTGGTCAAGTACAACTAGAATATAAAACTACTGCGGCGAGGCGCGTGTAAGTGTTTTATACAGGCTGTAAAAGTAAGTTTATGTTCATGCATTTATTAAAGTAAATGCAGCTGAATTGATTGTTTTCCATTCCTGTTGATGTCAGCATCATCTTCATCTGACAAACCCTTTCCAACTAAGTTCAGCTAAGCCCTTTCCGACTAAGGTCAGCTTCCAGTAAAATCGAATGGGCCTGATTACTAGAATTTTACATGGAACCCAGTTACAGCAAAAGCCTGCAAGTACCATTGTTCGGGCTTTCAGACTGATGGCGGCTGATGATGATGATTAATGACGAAAAGAGTGTTTGCTTTGATATCATCATCATTTCAGCCGAAAGGTGACATGGCCTCCCCCAATTTGTTACAGACGCTCTAATTTATTTTAATTTGCAAATCGATATCAACGATATAAAAAGGTAAAATGATACCAACGAAGATTTATTTGGAGATCCCATTTTTATTACCTACGAGATAATATAATTCTTCATCTGATTTCAGAGTATACAACACCATGTACATCTACACGTTACATTGTCGGCGTGAGAGCATCTTGCTCAATTCGATTACAAAAAAACAACCGGTTTGACTAAAATAATGATGTTTATTAGTACTTAATTCAGTATAAACTTGACGATGGATGGGTTTTCGATATCTCATAATGTCCCAACCAGTTTGGATTACAAACATGAGTCGGAAATCGGAAACCATTCATACAGTGCCTGCTTGATAACGGTGTAGGTACTACTTATTTTAAGTACCATTTTAAGATAAGCCAAATTGGGTCAGCAGGATATGTCGGTTCTTTGAAATGTCAATAAGTACAATTTATTTTAAGAAATAAAGAGTGAGTTCAGAAGATTTAATGTTCGCGTGTTTGGTCTGGTGTCGAGATTAGCTATTCAAGATCTTTACCTAGCTGACTGGCTACTGTTAGATACTACAAAAAAGAGTGTGCAGGGTGGCTGTGCCATTGACGCGCAACAGTAGGTACGTGATTCTTAACCCCCATTCTTTGAAAATATTCATAACACCACGCTCCGTTCCAAAACGGGCATACTGGATGACAAGAAGGCTTCTTTGGGTGCTAAGCTTCAATTACATAGGTCGTCTTGACATGTGAACAAACTCAAATAGCCGTGATCAATGTGACATTGTATCTGTATTACTATTACCGTGATAAACAATCATTTTCGCCATGACCCCACAACGCGTGGGAAAAATTATGACGTTGTAAGTTGTAACATTCCAAGAATTTGTATCAATTCATTCATGATTTCTTCATGAGTTGATGTCAATTTTAAGGATCATAATAAGGATTATTCATCTTGTATTGGATCTTCTTGAGAAATGCTGTTGGTACCTAACCATATTGTAACAAAATATAATTCAGAACTAACTGTCCAAGATGCGCCTTACTAAAAATTTTAACTAAATAGAAAGCCTGTTTTTAAAATTTATGAAAATTAAGTACTCAATCTTAGGAACAGAGTTAATAGGTGTCTCAAGTGTCTGAAAATTTTATGTATGATGCCCATCAACCGGCGGGGATATCAACCATACTTTTTGTCATATGACCATCCATTGCTTCATATGTTCGAAAAATTTGTATGATCTACAACATAAATAACGCAATGAATGTTCTTGAACTGTCACCCCCTTACTAATAAACGTATTATATCAGATGAATAGTTACACACCGATTTCTCTCTTTCAGTCGTCAGTAATTTGACTTTCGAAAGAAGAAGACAAAGCGTTGTGTAAATATACAGACGCTATACAACGTTTATTAGTAAGGGGGTTAGTGTGATACGCAATTACCCCGCTGACCAAGACCATATCTCGACTTTAAAAGAGACTGTGACCTCTGAGTTTGTTACGGTCTTTCTTGTCACCATTATCAGTTAAGAAACATCGAACTCATTTAGTACTAGAACAAAATTTTATTTTGACGCGTCAATGTGTTTTTTTTAACCAATTTATAAAAATAAATTAATATATCATCTAATATATCTGGCGAAAATTTCCGGATCTTTACTAGAGATTTTCCATAGAGATTATTTTTTGTGAGTAAAATAAAAAATAAACAAAAGCCATGTGCGTAAATCTGATTATAACTACACACCTGTACATATGCAGTTTGCACAAACCTTGACTAGCTAACCGCAAACTATTGACGTATTATTTTAGCGCATCGTTGTGTGAGCATTTACCCATAGACAAATAGTCAGCCGGATTCCATCTATTCTAAGATTCTTTTTATGTTACCATCTTCAATAAGGAAAGCATGATAAACTAACAGTGGGAAATATTAGAGGCACAATCAGCCTATACTGATCCCACAGCTGGGACACAGGCCTTCTCTCTGTGAGAGGGAGTGGGCCATAATAAACCACCACGCGAGCCCAGTGCAGGTTGGTGGATGTCACAAATCTACTAATATTTGGTTCTAGGACATGCCGGTTTCCTCACGATGTTTTCCTTCACCGATTTGAGAGCATTGATGATGAAATTAAATACACAAAGTACCTAAAGTACCTGCCTGGGTTTGAACTCACGACCAACTCACGACAATTCGTAACTTGGGAATTACACTTGGCTACCTGCACTGCTCTCAAATATTAGAGGGTTGGCTTTGAATTTTCTCCAAATGATATAGCTTATAATATTAATCTAATTTTAAGTGTTTTTACTATTTATGACTTTCACAATGTATTTTGTTAAAAAATAAATAACTTCAATATGACTTATTTGTACCTACCTATTACAAATTGTGGTCGAAGGTTCGAGTCCTGAACGCCAATTTTCGTACCTAAAAACGTTCAAAATCTAGTCCTAAACACATCTCAGCTACGATCTGTGCCAAAAAAGTTAAGTAAAGATGTATTTTGTAAAAATACGGAAATATCCCCTCTGAGGGCAGACAAGTGACAATTGCTTTCAAAGTGTTTCGTATTTCTACAGCGACTTTCAATATGATTGACATTAAGGTTTTCGGTAGCATACTAATACATCATCACATTTTTAACTTTTCTTTCATAGTTATCGCTGATAGAATGTCACTTTGTCCATCGTCTAAGCCTTCTGCTAATCTATGACAGTCTTCATAAAATAAAATTAAAATCAAAAGTCATTTATTCATACTAAGCTGAGAATCAGAACTCTTTGAAGGTCAAAATTACATAAGTTAGTCCCTCAAAACGCACGCCCCCCCAGTACAAGTTGATATATGCAACTTAGGCAGAATAGATTTTGTCACTAATGTAAAAATGTAAAAATCTAGGCAGAAATTTCTCATAATAGGTACGTATTGTAATTGTGCATACTCGGGAAATCCGCTTGATTGCATTGCCACAGATTCTATTTACTTAACAATTTAGACTAATGTGCGCCTGCGCATCATTATGTGCAAATAAATTATAACCTCGCGGAAGTATTGTCAACATTGCTAGTCGCCATGAATACTTATTCATGACAACTAGCGAGACTAGAAAAGTCGCACAACGATTTCAAAAAGGTATTTACTACGAACAAGAGAATATCAAGCAAATAGTATAATTATTATGGCAACGATTACATCAGTCAAGACGTAGTAAAAAAAAACACAAGTCAACAATATTGCCTACTATGGTCTGTTCAAAAAGTATCTGATGAAAATGTAAACAAATGGATCAGAAAACGTAACTGTGGAGCATCATCTAGCCTTTTCCCAACTATGATGGGGTCGGCTTCCGGTCTAACCGAATGCAGCTGAATATCAGTATTTTACATAGAGCGACTGCCTATCTGACCTCCACAGCCCAGTTACCTACTGTACAATACGATAACCCTCAGTAAGACTGGTTATCGGATTTTCGGGCTTCTGACGACCCGTAACGACTGTCAAAGATCCACGAATGCCAGCCGGTACCAAAGGCTTAACTTGCTTTTCGAAGCACAGAGGGGCCTTGGTATGTAAAGATGGTCACCCATCCACGGACCAACCACGGCAACCGTAGCTTAAACTGATTGAAAAAGACTAGGCAGATGATGAGGTTTTGTTTACACTTTCAGATACTTTTGGAACAGACGCGGTGCATCAGACATACTTACGGTCAACTGTTAGAAGAGTTAACACTTCTACAACTAAAACCGTCACTGTTTGTGACCCGATAGTCGACAGAAAAATTAGAGAATACTTACAGGTCATCCTCATGGTTGTGGATGCAGTGGGCAGCGGTCAGGACATGTCGGGAGCTGACCAGGGATCCTCCACACAGCCAGCTGGTGCCACCAGTTCTCTTGCTCTTGTAACCCAGGAGGGCCATCCAGGGGAAGTCGCCTGGTGGAAGGTAGATTTGTTAGGAATGCTGAAGAAATTGTGCTATTTTATAATATCTTATTGGGCTTTCTATACGAGTTTAGATCATCAACACCTGCTGCCCGTTTCCAATTTATTTAAAGTCGGCGCAGCATGTCTTTTTTCATACACATACTATATGCACCGTCAGTTCAGCAGTCACCTTATTTCTAGCCATAATTAACACCTTCTTCATCGTTTCTTTGGTCACATCTTCTATACCTATCTTGATAAGCCATCCTCATTCATACTCAAAACTTTCCTCTTCATTTTGAGTATAGTGCAAAATGAATTTGAATTGTGGTAATTATGTAGTTTACATCGTCAGGCCTTTCGACTTGTAATTGTCTAACGGTTGAAAATTCTCTCGTTTTCTAAAGCGTTTTGTGCACCGATCTTATTACACCAACTCACAACTATTTATTTATTAATGACCAATTCAACTTTTATTTATACCCAACGGATAAACATTGGCAAGTCTTACCTAGTTTAGCGGGAACTCCTCCTACCACTCTGCTGAAGGACGCATTACTGTGTCCACAGACGGGAGGGTCAAGCAGAGCGTCCTCGTAGTCCCCGGAATTGGTCTTGGGTTCAGCAGTCTGGGGTGCCTGGGTTGGTGCAGGGGTCGGCGCAGGAGTTGGGGCTGGCGTCGGTGGCACAGGAGTAGCCGGTATACCTGGTCGGGGGCAGCATACCTGTGGGAAAGATAGCTTAGGTATGAAGGAAAATTTCCCGGATAACATACAGATTAAAATGCCCCCCACACGTTTATGTGTATTGAGTTTTTTTGTATCCCTTTGTTACTATGGTTGTTTGGGGACTGCCATCTTAAATTTAGTTTCACAAAACCATTGTTTAACGGTCCATGGAATACTTTTTCCAATTTACATAGCAGTAATAGTCTCCATTTTGCTTTTGACTACGGAACACTAAAAATGATGCATGTGCCTTACCTTAGGAGTATTTCCCTCAAAGCCACAATGAGCTCTCCTCAACAGTTGCACAGCATTAGGGTTGGTCCTGGACTCCTGCAGCACGCTCATGTAGGGCTTGCAGTTCAGCACCGAGATGCAGCTGCCGACGCCACCGTCCACCGTCTGGCAGCTCTCCGCTGGAAACAGGAGGCTTGGTTAGTTTTTTTTTTTTTTTTTTATTTGAAATGGGTTCGCTCTTGACTCTAGTCTAGGTCAGAGGTGACAGAGACAGAGTCGACGATGGAGTGAGCTTACCCAGAAGAAGCCTATTCACTCTTACTTTGAAGAGATTCGGGTTGTATGCGCTCGGAAACACAGACGCAGGTAGAGAGTTCCACTCTTTTGCTATGCGTATTAAAAAAGACATTTGAAAACGCTAAACTAAACTAAACGTTTAACTATAAAGATAGAATAGACTTGTTGTCTCATAGATGCTTCGATTAGTTGACCATTTTCTGTTTTGTTAAGCACCTAGTTCTATTTATTCTATTATATTTTTCTCTATGGCAATGGTGCCGATGTCGACAATTCTGCCAATGTCAGACGTGTTAAGCTCCTAGTTGTTGTTGACAGGCCTACGTTGTCCCCTCATTGAAATGGGGTGCGAAGTTGCGTCAGTCCCTATTAACCACTGACCACTCTTAAACAAGCTTGTATAATTATACAGATCAGTGCTATTATCAGTGTACCTAATTTGAAAACTTTGTAAAAATCAATCATTTCTAAAAGAGTAACCGTGGAATTTCTTTTCGGCCCTTCTCCATAGAAAACATACACCTAGCTTCTGACGTGTCATAAGTGCCCATGTAAGTTTATGTGAAATGTTAATTAGAATAGTTTTCATATTGTATATTGAAGGTGGCTTTTCTTCCTGAAAATGAATAAAAAGAATATTCTAACCCGGATAGGATAGACAGAAAACTAAACTATATAGATACTTACTGACAACTTGACTTATGTATTTTACGTATTTCGTAACTAAACGACATATGTACTTCTTTAGGTAATTAAATACCAGTACCTGGCTATATTATCTTAACAAAGGCGCGGTAACCGGTTTTTAATGTTCATTTACATACAACATCATGTACATCTTTGCGTATTTTTTATTTATTAATAGTTCATCATTAACTTTATAAAACAGAGTTATGGAGGTTTCATATTTTACTACGGTTTCACCCGCTTAAGTGTCGATCCCGTGGGAATATCGGGACAAAAGGTTTATCCTATGTGTGATTCTGATGTTAGCTATAACGCTAGTGTTTACATTCTCTTTGCAATATTACTGTAAAGTTTCATCAAAAATCCGTTCAGTAGTTTTTGCATGAAAGAGTAACAAACATCCATCCATCCTCAGAAACTTTCACGTTTATAATATTAGTCGGCAGTAGGACTTACACCTCGATGGTAAGTAAGTACAACCTGAAGGCCAATTCTCGTAATTAAAAACGTTCAAAATCTAGTCGCAAAGTCAGATCTCAGCGACAATCAATGTCTAAAACTTGTCAAAAATGTAGGATAATTAGAGGTATTTTTGACAGATTGAGACTGAGATCAGACTGTGAATGTTCTTAAAATTACGAGAATCGCCCCTCTGATGTATCGCTGATGGTAGCGCGTGTCGTGTTTCATCACTCAGTTCCCTTCAAGATTGTTGAGCTGAATGGAGCTGATCCACACGTCATGTTGGTGAACATGCGCCGTCAGTTGAGACTGTTCATCTCTTAACTGCCAGGGCTTATCTTTAATCTCATATTTTATATTGTATTTTGTACTATTGTTCTCACATATAGAAGTAAATAAGAATAATGTACCCAGGATATTGTAATATCTTGATTTAAAGGACTTGCCCGTTTTTTTCCATAGTTTTGGAACGGCCAATTATAAGCTTTAACTTTTTGAATAACTGATCGACAAGACGCCTTGACAGTTCAAAAGTGCCTGTAAATGGTTTAATTGAAATAAAAACTTCGCGTTTGAGTTTGACCCGATGGTAAGTATACCTAGATATTTCACGTTCTTTAGCGGATTCGGGATATGAGGTAGATAGTTATCATCAACTCAACGTCGTCATTATACAACGTCCATTGCTCAATCAGTCTAGCTGTTTTCCAACTATGTTGGGGTTGGCTTCCAGTCTAACCGGCTGCAGCTGAATACATTATTACCAGTATTTCACATGGAACGATTGCCTATCTGACCTCCACAACCCAGTTACTGCCATGGGTAATACGATACCCCTTGGTAAGTCTGGTTGTCATACTTTCGGGCTACTGACGACCTTTAATGACTGTCAAAGTTTTATCTGTTCTGTGGACAGCCGTGACCAACGTCACAGCTTGACGTGCTTTCCGAGGCGCGGAGGGGTCTTGGTATGTAAAGATGGTCACTAATCCACAGACCAACCGCGGCAAGCGTAGTTTAACCTGATCGATCGACCTGTGCGGCCGTTATTACTTAGCCACAAGCCCCTCAAAATAATAAATAATAACGTTTAAAATTAAAATATGTTCCTAAAACGAATATACGAAACCGCCGACGCGCCGTATACGTGTGTTATATTAATGTCGCCATTAACCTTTTGACCACCACAGTCATGTACAGATGACAAACCAAAATGCAGCACGCCACGGCTGCACGGTCACGACTACATAAAAGGTTATAATATGCTCTGTGGACTACATGACAGAGTGACGCCGAGGGACGTTTTTGATTTTTTGACATGTGACGGTCAAAAGGTTAAAGTGCTACGCTGTGTGATGTAGGTTCTTTACCTTTTCAAAAAAATAATAAATATCAACAGGAATCCATCCATCTAAAACTCGGCTAATGGGCACTTTTCGGTCTAACAATTTTCAATCTATATTTTTAATATCGTTTTCTTTTGGCTTCTATGTTTATCTTCAATTATAATAATATAAATCTCTATAAAAAAATTTTTAACTGCCAGTGACACGTTGGGTTTCTTAAAAAACTTAATTAACACGTTGGCTGCCAGGCGACAGACACAATAGAAAATCTATTGTTCGCGGTCACCGGTGACCGCGGTGGCAGTCAATGCCTTAAACAGGGCAAGGCTGTTCAATACCCGATCAAATAGGCTATGAATATGAAAAACATGAGTTAAAGTTATCAGTGAAGGTCGGGAGGTCATCTGCGCAAGGTGGACCTGCCCCCGATAGCCGTGACACACAAAACGGGATTTTTTGAAGATTAAAGTTGGAATAACAAGACCTATTAAAGACTAGTAAGATGTAGGGCCAGCGGAGTGATTTCGTAACCACAGTAACAGTCAAAGTAGACAAATTTGTCGAACATGCGAAGCAATGGATTCCTTCAAAATGATTCAGATTTTGATTGGAAGTGTGTTACTTCCGTACAACGTTTAAGAGTGTAGTTTCTCTAAGCGATTGGTTGAATGATTTATTCACAGCCAATCGTAGCCATAGACTAGTATAAGGCCATGATGAAGGTTACGCGAGTGTCGGAATATGTAGAGTTATATATGTACAATATAATCTTGATTTTTTTTCCTAAATTGCATGGAATTAGAATAAAAGAGAAATTTCCTTCATAATCCTTCGGTTTGTGAAAGTAAGTTACACAATAGGGTGTTGATTCATTTAGAAATCACATAGAAACATTGGCGCACGACAGGAGAGTTTAGTGAAATTAGTGACAATTTTGGTTTAGTAGCGTTGTTTGTAATATCGTCGATCGCAAATTCGCGCGACTGTCGCGTTCGGTTAGGATACAAGTATTAATGGATTTAATAAAAAAACATGTATTTAGTTAAAAACACGTCTATTTATTGTGATTAACTTACCGAAGGGACTCTGGTTAGACTGGAAATTGAAGCTATTTCTTGATTCCGTGTCGACAGTTGGCACTGGTGTCAGGGGTGGCAATGTGGTGATCTCCTGTGGGGCCTTTGGAGTATCGTCGAAGTTCACCGCGTCATTTTCTTCCGGAACTACCGCATCTGTTGAGTGTTTTATAGAAATTAAGATAATATTTTTGTCTTTAAAGCCTATTTGGAAATACTAATAAAATTATTGTAGGCTATTAAACAATACGAAGATAAATGCACAAGTCACGAATCATGTTTTTATCAACAAAAAATAATGGTCACATTGGTAACACAGGGGCCCTGCGGGGTAATTATAACACACTATGGGCTGATTTTTTCAACGCCGGATAATTTTATCGGAGAAATAATTTTGGATTTTTGACAGTTCTTCCATAAAAAAACTGTCAGACGTAAATTTTACTCCACGAATAAAAATCATCCGTCGATTGAAAAATCAGCCCTAGAAGTAGCAAGGTCTTTCACTTTGACAGCTCATCAACATTCGTTGTGTCATCCTATGTGTTAATCCTGGTTATAAACTATCTGTGTGCCAAATTTCATCCAAATCCGGTCAACCGTTTGTGCGTGAAGAAGTAAGAAACATACAAACACACTCACAAAGTTTCGCCTTTATAATATTAGGTAGTGTGATGTGATTTTTCAGCAACAATGAAAATACTTATGATGGTAGTACTTCCCCGGACGAGCGCCTTCACAAACAGCTCTATTATTAATTCATCATCTGTCTAGCCTTTTCGCAACTGTTGGGGTCGGCTTCCAGTCTAACCGGATGCAGCAGCGACTTACATGGAGCGACTGCCTAATGCCTATCTGACCTCCACAACCCAGTTACTGGGTAACATGCTACCCCATAGTAGGACTGGTTGTTATATTCATAATTATTATACACTCTGCTCATAAAAAATGCCAAAAAAATAACAGTGAACGAGTTTAAATGGCGTATAAATATAAAAAGGTGACATAAAATGTAGGCACGTTATACGGTTAGTGACCCGATGTTATTTGACGTGGTGTCAAAAGGTTATTTAAAACACGTGCTAATAACCTTAGCCAAAACTACACAACTTTAGATAAAACGTTTTATGGATAATTTGTCCTATAAAGATCTCTGCCCCGCTATGCAACGTCATTAAATAATGTTTGATTTTTATTGCGACAGTCTCAAAAACTGTTTTTTTTAGAGAGTTTTATACTTGACTGAACAATTACTGTATGTTGAAATATCTTTCTGTCAAATATTAGATTTATAAGAGCGTTTACGACGTACGGCATTTCATACAAACTTTCGAGCCCTTGTTTTTTGAAATGAATGAACTTCATACGCATAAGCAGGATACAAAGTCTAAAAAGTTACTAAAGACAAGTTAATACATTTTCGAAATTACTTATTTAAAAAAAGATAACTGGAAATCTGTTTCTATGTAAAATTTTAAATCGGTCTAATTTGGCTGTAACACTATTTTTCGAAAATTTTCTTAACTAACTTTTTAGATCCTTTTGTCCTGCTTATGCGTACGAAATTTCATTTAAATCGGTTCAGTCATTTCGAAAAACAAGGGCTTGAAATTTTATATGAAGTGCCGTACGTCGTAAACGCTCCTAAGAATAAATAATAATTTGCACCATCTGTCGAAAGAGATGACGACTACGGCCGCTTTCTATATTCAATCCCAATCCTTAATTTGCCGGTCGAGATTGATATTTGAATCCATTTCCTACTTTTAGTATTTCAATAACCGATCGAAAACTCGATATGCCGATCTTTTTTTTCAATCCATCTTTGGGAGGACGGATCGGATTTTTAGATTGGTATTTGTATGAAAGTGACAGCTATCCGTATTCTATAACCGATCTCTGATTTTGACAAATCTATTTTTGAACGTTATTGATCTTTATTTGCGATCCTCAAATATCGACCGATTGTACTGTGCAAAAACGTGAAAATGGAAATATTTTCAAGTGATAGTGATAGTGATCTTGAAGTATTAGCTCAGTTATCGGATTGGGATGCATAATTGTATTTGTAAAAATATTTGTAAAAAAATGAATATTTGTAAGAATGGTCGCAGGCAATAATATTTGTTCACATTCAACTAACAAAACATTAAGCAACTAATAAAACTATGAATTTTACTACGAGGCTCGGCAATAAGAAAGTCCCCGAACGCCGTAGAGTTTCAAACATCTGGCATCATCTACTTTCAAAAAATGGTTATTATCTATATTATGGTACCTATTTGTTGCCCAAAGATAAAAATAACACACTATTAGCTTAAACTATGCGATCGGCTGTCCTGCACAAATTTTATCTTTCGAAGAAACAAACTCGTGCGTGAATGATAATAATTTTGTCAATGTCGAACTGACGTTCCGTTACTTTTCAACAAAACTTTTTTTAAGTTTTTAACCTCGAGGCCTCGACGTATATTATTTTAAAATACTTTCCCGTTGCGACTTCGCATTTAGTTGTTACTGTGTATGCAATGTCTTGTGATTATACATAAAATAGATAGCTTTAATAAAATAACCACGATTTTACTCATTAATATCACTGACGTACTTTTACTGCGAATGCTTGAAACAAAACGTTAAGGAGGACGCAAATTTATGACCAATCCCTTTTTTTTTTGGATTCGGAGACGAGATCGACATATTGAAATGCAGATTCAGCAGCAATCGAGGGATCAGATAAAATCTGGATTCCTAAGAATCTTAAATTCACGATCGAATATTGAAAGCGGCCGAAGAAGTATGGAAGAAAAAGACATTTCTGTGCGTGATGATTAACAGCTAGATTCGGAAGTCGAAGACTGCTTATCATGTCGCAACTTGGGACTTGGCTGGAACCTATATTTTACCGCGGAGTTGTGTATTGCGATTGACTAAGTTGAAAATACTTAAGCCATCTAGTATCACATCCAGCATTCAGATTATAACTAAATGTAAGTTGGGAAAACGCAAACATGACATGTTCTAAAATATTTTGAGTAAATTCTTACCTTCATTAGGCCTGACGTTGTTCTCCTTGTTCTCATCCTGGTAGCCGCCATTCCCTCCATCTTGAGCTGGTTGTTCCTGATGATTCACTTCTCCATTATCATAGTTTGGTTGGAAGTTAGCATTGTTTGGATTAGGTTGGAAATTCACATTTCCAACGTTTTGCCCATTTTCATTCTCATTATAAACAGGATTATTATTTGGAAAAGATATAGGTCTTTCAAAGGTTTGTCCATTATAGTTGTTATAGCCGTTTTGTGGGTTTCCTTCGGCAACCTCGAACACGTAAATGTTGTCTTGTTGGTTGTCAGTATTGATGCCTGCTGGTCTGTTAGGCTGCATGTTGAAGAAGCCTGAGTACCTATCCTTTACTCTTCTGGGTCCTCCTTGAAAGAATCCCTGGAAGCCATTGTTACGGTTTTCTCTTTGTGGGAAGAATCCTGTGGAAGAGGAATGAAATTAGGTCATTTGTTCGGATAAAATGCCTGTTTGAGGCTACCGCTTCCTTTGATAAACTGATTTTCATTGATCCAGGATCTCATTCTAGCATTGGAATTCAGTGACACTCGATCGATTTTTGACCAATGTTAACACTTTTCAATTCTGTTAAATATACAGTTCCAGAGCTGGATTTGAATAGAGCAGCCGCTTATTGGCCAAACCAGCGTCACTGAATTGCTGTACTGGATCAATGTAAAACAGCCTTTAGTCTGCCCTTCCATACACCATGTCGAATGAAACTAAGCTACGAAACTATTTGTCTACTTCCACCAGTGGGGTAATTGCGTAACACACTTACAATAGCAATGCCCTTCATTCTGAATTGCTGCGCTGGATATGAGATACTGGATCAATGTAAATCAGCCTTAAGGCTGCCTTTCCACCATGTTCAATAAAGCTAAGCTACTTGTCTACTTCCACCAGTGGGGTAATTGCGTAACACGCTTACAATAGCAATGCGCTTCATTTTGACAGTTCAACAACAGTCATTGCGTTATTTACGTTGTTGGGTAGAAGATTTTTTCGAACATGAAGCAATAGCTTTTCTTCAAAATCTTTCGGATTACGATTGAAAATGTGTTACGCAATTAGGATGCTGAGCTAACCGGCTCAGCAGGTAAGATGTGTAAAAAAACTTAGCTAAGCGATGATCAAACGATCCTATTGGTTGATATCACACACATGCTTCGCTATGAAGCAGCAAATCGCCAAGTTGATTGATTGTACAAAGTGACCGTGATACGCATTTCTCGAATAACAAAGAAAAACTATTATCTTGTTGATATACTTATCCTTAACTACATACACCATAAAAATCACGTTATATCCTGCTATGATTTACGCGTTATTCCGGTTAAATTAACCGGTTCCGGATTTAACTACTTTTCAAGAACATTCTGTTATGACAGTGTGAGCAGGTTTGACCGGTCACATATAGTTTTTGACGTCATGGTCATGTGAAATACCGGCATCATTTTGACCTAGGATTAATAATTATGAGCGGTTTAAAATTGCCAACACGCCACACGTGATCAGAGGTGATTAACGCTTCAAATATTTTGGTATCTCACACCGAATATAAAGTTCATAGATTCGCAAACTCAAAAGAATGCCAGGAAAATATGTGCTAAGACTTTAGAATACATCATTATGTATCGAACTATTGTTGGCATTTGTTACGATGTTGTTTGCCTTTGATCACATTGTATTCTTGTAGGTACTACTTATCGTTTTACGAATCTATTGAAACGTTGCACTCTTCGAAGCGATATTGAGATTCTTGATATACTCTATCGTTTGCAGCTACTTCTACGATACAATGTAGTTTATTGTTAAACGCATCTATAAAGTTTCTGTCATTGCTGTGTGAATTGATCATAAAATTAATTCGTTATTTCTTTCATTTATCAAAAGAAGAAAAGACGGTATTAGTATATTACTTACAATTTTATCACAAGTCTCTTTCGAGTCAAAATTACATAAATTACATAATCATCATCCTCTTGATCCTATTCCTATAAATTATTTAGGGTCGGTGTTACTCTTCACTCGTCTTCTTCAATTATTTCATCATCGTCGTCTATCATTTCAGCCGAAGACGTCCACTGCTGGAAGTGCTGGACATGGCCTATGTCCAGCAGTGGACGTCCCCCAAGTGTCTTCACATCGACATCTACACATACTCCTTTAACCGGTTTCGTTATTTTAGTGTCCATTACCTAGCAATTTAATTATTCTACACAATCTGTGTCTTTTGGCCTTTTCTCTTTGCTTCTAGTAGGTTTTTCGCCTTTTTATTAGCTGAGCTCGCTTTGTTAAAATATACAAGGATTGGTACTCGATGATTAGAAGGACTGGTGGCCAAATGATAACAGCCGCACGGGTCGATTGGCCCCGGCTGGAATTCGTAGATCTTTGACAGTCGTTACTGGGTCGTTATTACTCGTTAAGGTTGGCAACCAGTCTTGCCAAGGGGTATCGTGTTACCCAGTAAATGGGTTGTGGAGGTATGACAGGCAGACGCTCCATGTAAAATACTGGTATTCAGCTGCATCCACTTAGACTGGGAGCCGACCCGAACATAGTTTGGAAAAGGCTGGGTAGGGCCTACTCGATGATTAATCAGTGTGTATGACTTCGTGTTTTTTTTTATGAAAATCACACTGTTTACATTATCAAACTATACCCTAACGATGTCCCGTGGTATTTCCACGCAGGCTACTATTTACATGGTTTTTTGCTGTTCACATAATGAGTCGTTATATTCAGTGTCAATTGGCATCGTTTAGAGTTGCCTTTGACTCAACGCTTTGTTCTTTTTATAGCTAGCGGAACTCATTATTATTAGGGTTCCGTACCTCAAAAGGAAAAATCGGAACCCTTATAGGATCACTCGTGTGTCTGTCTGTCTGTCTGTCTGTCCGTCTGTCACAGCCAATTTGCTCCGAATCTTATGGACCGATTAAGTTGAAATTTGGTACACATATGAATCTCTGTGACCCAAATACAGACGTGTAACGTAAATAAATGAGTTTTGAAAATGGGAGTCATTTTTGAGGGGTAAATAGACAATTTAAAAAAAAAGATTCGCAATCTGTACCGTGTGACATATCAAAGAAAGGGCTTATCGTGAGGATCTCAAATATATTTTTTTCATAATTTTAAAATCAATTGTATTAAAGTTATTTAAGACAATAGACGGAAATTTACCATTCCCCCCCCTTATCTCCGAAACTACTGAGCCTAAAATGTTGAAAAAAATACAGAAAATAGGTCTATACCTATAGATTACAGGAAAATTAATAAGAAGTCTATGATTTTGAAACAACATGGTAAATCTCTCAATATTGTGCGTACAAACTTAAATTTTCAGTTGGAATGTATGGGAGAACATGTTTTTCAACTACAATGTTAAGTTTGTTCTTGGGATAAATTCATTCCAACTACGGAACCCTTCATTGTGCGTGGTCCGACACGTACTTGGCCGGTTTTTTTACACATAGATTCAATGTAACTTATTTATTATTTAGATTCTATTTATTATTATATTCTATTAACCTGACCTAGCTGGAACTGGTGTGTATTTACGTTTTCTATTTACGTTTTTTTTTTTGTTTTCATTTCTTTCTGTTTTTGTAACGAGGTGTGGCAGTAGATTTTTGTCCATTCATAGGTTGGTATAATTTTAAAGAAATAATGATTTTAGTCTGCAATCCTTAATATTGTGTCTTCAAACCGGTATGGTTGACGGCTGAGCTGTGGGTCAAGATTTATATTTACGTTAGAGTATTTTAAGGTCCACAATAAGACGGTGGCGGTGGGACGACCTCGACAAAATTACCAAATTATTAATTAAAATAATTATTTGTTTCAAGATTGTTATGAATCATACATATCATAGGTACACCAACCTAATAACGTCTACGTGCTATTAAACACAGGGTTTCATAAAAAAATACGAGGTACATCATGATGGTCATTACTTTGAACACCACGTTTGTCGAGAATGCGATTTTGCAAATGTACGATGCAAAGAATATTAAAAATAAAATGTTTTTAAAATGGACATTATTTATTGTATTAATTAGTAATTTCTGCCCGCGACTTTGTCCGCGTGAAAGGTGGTCAAACATACTCTTTGGCACACGGCAATAGTGAGCTTTCTGCCAGTGAAAGAGTTTTCGAAATCAGATCAGTGCGTTTTTTATCTCCTACATCTAATCTCACAAACTTATTAACCTCTATGAAATACGACTATAGTCGGACTTAATTAGCTGCAGTAAAATGGCAGCAGAGAACTTAAATGACTGAAATTGGCGTATTTTTGTTTTTTCGCGGCCATCAACCAAACCTTGTTTTTGTTGTACAGAATAGTGTAACAAACGAAACTTATTTGACTTGCATATCTCTAAATGCAGTCTGAAATTAGTTATTAGGAAGCGTCATTTTACTGCAGCTAATTAAAAGTCGGAATATAGCTGCCTCGGGCCCTCGGCGAACTTCGTACCGCTCCAGAATCTTTTTTTTTACCGACGAAAAAACGGAGGAGTTTCTCAAGTTGACGTGTAATTTTTTTTTTTTTTATGAATCATTCCCATATTTTAACAGCTATTCTGCTATTCGAGGCGGAGACAAAACCAATAAATCAAAGATTAATCATAATAATGGTGTAATTAACCGGACATTTTGGTTTCGATTCTGTTGTTGACAATTCAAACTAAACTAAATTTAAGTTCAGTAGGATCTTTTTCTTTATATTTCATTAAGGAAAGGACAGAAGATAAATTTTAGTTTAGTCCTGTCAAATTAATCAGCGCCAGACGTAAATTGACGTTGAACTTTATCTCGTCCTTTTCTTAATGAAATCGAAAGAAAAAGAATCTCAGTGCATCTTTTTCTTTCGATTTCATTAAGTTACTTAAATTTAGTTTAGTTTGTGAACAAGGGAATCGGCTAGCTGGTTTTACTTTTATTTATATAGTTTATTCTGGTTTTATTTAAATAGATTATTAGAGGGTAGTATTTACCTACTTACCTAGGTAGGTAGTTGTATTGCTCGAGTATATAAAGTAATAGTGGTAAGGGAGATTTTGATAAATAAATAAATTCCGGTGCAGTTTAAAACTACAATCCAAACTTGTTATATGATACCAATTTGTTTATTCATGAAATTGTTGATTCAACAAAGTAATAGCCGTCAGTCGTGGCCATTTACAGTGGCTATAATAACAGTCCAATTGACCACTATACCAATATTTTGGGCGAACTCAACCATGAAGACCAAGGGGAATCACAAAAAGACAATACTTCATGGGTTTTTTATAGGTACTTAGTTATTTTTGCAAATATCGTATTATATCATTATAATAATACACCGATATATTGCTATGTAAATACAAAATGGCGGATGTGATCTCAGAAGGTGCTAATTAGCTGTTTTTTTTTCGTTTTATGAGATAAATGACTGTACAATGAGTGTACTAAGATTATTATGCGGTCCTATGGCCAGTGCTGGTGTGGCCATAGCATAATCAGCCTATAATGTTCCCATTGCTGGAACACAGGCCTCTCTGTCAGAGGGAGTGCGCCGTAATCCACCACGCCGGCTCAGTGCGGGTTGGTAGATGTCACATGTCTTCTAATTTTTGGTTCTAGGACATGCCGGTTTTCAATAATTATATAATTTACGCAAAGTAAGTGCCTGTTTGGGTTTGAAGCCACGAGGCACGACCTACAACTCGTTAGTCGCGGTCGTTACAACGGGGCCACTACTGCTCTGAGGTGCTAACTACCTGTTTTTTTACGATCCATGAGGAAAATGAGTGTATACAATGAGTGTACTAAGATTATTATGCGGTTCCGAGTCTAGTGGTGCTGTGGCCATAATCAAGTTCAATTATTATGGTTCATAGCCCGATGCTCGACGGGTCAAGGTTGACCTTCTAAGATTCTGCCTTATATTCCGTACCCAAAGGGTCTGTGGACCCTATTACCTGTGCTATTACCAAGGCTTCTCTGCCCGCCTGTCACAGCAGGGCTGTATCTTTGAACCGTAATAGGTAGACACTTGAAATTTTTACAGAGTGTGTACTTCTGTGACCGCTATAACAAAAAATTATAAAATAAAATAAAATATGTAGTGTTACATACCTACATATTGTATCGTGGTACGGAACCCTTCGTGTTCGGTTATTTTTTCTACGTACATAATTAATCATTGATTTGCTTTTACATAATGACAGTCAATAAGATTTAATTTTAATTTTTATATACCGGCTGATCTGGACAAAAACAGGGTAAGTATAAAAAGGTGAACGGAGTAGAATCCTATGGCACAAAAATCTTTTTTTAATTTTCACAAAAAAAGAAAAAAGAATAAATCGACAAATAATATAAATACTTCAACTTAAAGGCACCCCTTCTCTACGTGCGGAAATTATCAATGAATTCGTAGCGACATTCAATCCTTTGATGAAAGTCATCGGCCGGCTTCAGTCAAAGGATTTAGGTAATGTAAAAAAAGAGACTTTTTTTATGTGAAAAATAGTAGATTGTACAACTAGTGCAAGTAAAAGAAGTAAAATGGCTCGTTTATGCCCGAATTATACACTGCTTTTCGCTTTTCACTTCGATTGCGAGAAAATGAAACGGGCATAAAGTTTACAATAACAGTATTTTTACTGTTCCAAAATGTTGCAAAATCGAAGAAGAGAATAGCTAATTCCCGCCACGAACTTTTTAAAAGTTATTTTTTTTTATATTTTTAACATTGTCAACAATGTTATTGTTGTGACTTGGGTACTGTATACTACCAAGTCATAAAAACGTTTTTAAATAATAAATGACAGCTATTTTATCTGTTATAATCAGTGAACGAAAATAATTCGTTCACTGGTCATAATGATGTCTATGATATAAATTAAAGCAAATGAAATAAAATAACGACTTTAATCTGCGACGTTTTATTGTGCGTGGCTATTGGGCCTGATTATCTTAGTATCAAAAAAAAAACTTTATGTACTTGAGCAAAAAAAGCGACTTTATGTTGCCTACGCTCAACATAAAGACGAACTTTTAGAACATGAGAAGTGAAAAAAGAAATTTCTGTGCTATAAGCTTCTACTCCGATGACCTTATAGACCCTGTTTTTGTCCAGAGTGTCCAGACGGTGGAAAAATTCAGCCGGACAAGGGGAACCCCCTTCTATACCGGCTGACTTTTTTTCTGTCTATGTCTGTGCAGGCACTGTTTGCGATTCACACTTGGTGGTCACGATTCTTACTGAAATTACCAATTATACGTTTACGAATAGTATTTCCTAATTATTCTTTATTTATGTACCTATAATTTGCGAAATAGCTAACGCAGTTGTTTTTCTTCCAAATAAACTCGAAATTGGTCAGTCACTTTTTCGTTTTTCTAGTAGGTAATCACTTTATACCTTTACCAATTACATTTTTAAGAAGCTTCTAGTGATTTGGGAATGCATGATTTCAATCAACTTCAAGCAGGCTAAGGATCGAACTACTGATGGGAGACTCCGTTCTTTTTAACCTGTTACACTATTGATGTACAGACGCCAGCACATCAACCTACTACAATCTGTCAAATTTCTTTGATAGATTTTCAACTTTATCGCTAAAGTATAAGGTTCAAAGTTGATTGGGAAATTTTGACAGTTTCGGGTAGGTTGATGTGCTGGCGTCTGTACCTACATAATTCACTCCTTTACAGCGTAATTTGAAAACATTGTGAAAGCCAATTAATTTTAAAAGAGTAACCGTGGAGTTTTCGTGCTCATAGCTTCTGACGTTTCATAAGTGCCAATCAACTGTTGAAAAACCAAAATTTGATTCATAACAATAGACATTCATTGGAGTTGATTGATGAAATAAATAGAAGATAATGTGTCAGCTACTCGCCGAGAGGAGGCCTCTGTCCCAGCAGTGGAAACATTGTAGGCTGGTTATGTATCCACATAGCAATGGCTCAAAAAAAGTAGGTGTATGTTATCAATATTTATCCATGACATGAAAGTCAAAGTCAAATCATTTATTTCAAAAAGGCACTTTTGTACGTCAAAAACAAGAAAATAGAATTGATTCTCTAGTCGCCCCTTAGAAAAGATAATTTCGTATGGGGAAGAATTTGTAAGAAACTCCACAGTAACTCTTTTAAATAATTTACAATATTTTGTATAGATTAATTATATAATACACTGACTGGATAAAATTCTAATACTAAATAAACTAATAAAGTATTAAAGTAAAAGTAAAGTAAAAATATAATATCCTAACCTAACTAAAACTATTAACAAACTACCTACCAGTTAATTCAATTTTCCCTAAATGTTTTTTTTTTATTTCTTTTCTTGTTAATTTATTAAAATAATAATGCTAATTTCTTATATAATATGACACAATGTTAATAATTCGAATAATTTGTATTGTATGCCCAAAAGGCGGGACATAGCTGATCAACATCACTGTAATTCTTAATACCTGTATTTATTACTGTACCTATGATCCACAATAAACATGATTGATTGATTGAAACTAAAATATGACGTTGAAATATTGAGACTGGCGGCATTGCCACGTTGTATGGCAATACTCAGCATCTGCCCTCTCAATTATATAATTATTATATTATGTGAAGAAAAAGGGGAAGCCCTTCCTATTTAGGTACATCCGTGCCACTGACCTATTGATCCTAGATAATTATTATTTATTTGTAAATAATCATGCAAAGCGTCTATCTTATGTTTTTTATCAGAAGTTTTGCCTCAAATGTACCTACGCTGTATTTTGTCAGTTTATTTATCTTGGTATTTTGATGCTAAGCTAAGGGATCCAATCTGTATAAAATATTGTAACCTATCAGAATGCATTCGTATTGTGCACTTTTATAATTTCTATCGTGACGATATTATCGTGGACTTCCACGTCCATATAATGTATGAAAATACGAGCACGTTATGGTGAACGGAAATTTAAAAGGGTCTTCATATATACCATACATTCTACTTCGTTAGAACTTATGAAAGCGCAAAAGGTTAGGTTTTCCGATCAGCGCAAAGGCTTTGTCTATCTACCCGTGCAGCCTTCACCAATAATGTAACCTTTTTGGTCATCAAGACGTTCAGTACTTAATCAAAATATAAAAGAAAAAAAAAACAAATGAATGTTTTTATTATACAAAATCTGTGTTTGTAATAAACAGTTGAATGATGATTGTGTTATAGCAAATCGAATCCAAGTTACGAGTAGGTAGGTAATTAACTTTTTTTCTTACTAATTGCGAGATGTTATTGATAAAACCTTGCAGTATAGGTAAGGTCACTCATGTTTAAATTTATGTTTTATTATAAAAAATATTATTCAGGATAAGAAATACATTATTTACGATAGTATTTTTTTAATCAGTTTCAAAACAAAAATCTTATCAATCAAAATAATTATGTTATCGAAGAAAAAAAAACGATTTTAAAAATCAACTCACCGAATTGACACACCACAGTTTGCACACACAAACATACACACAAAAAAGCACAAGAACCCTTAGCCATCATCACACACACACGTCGTGTTCTTTCGAACACTTGGAATAGAATGACACTTTGGCAGCGTCAGACAGACTCCGAATATCTGCGAAGACTGAACTTCACGGTCGGATTGATGCGATATAAGCTTGATCATTGCTTACGTCACTGTGATAGGGAAATTCATACATTATAGTGAGTATATTTAGGTATTTTGGGGGGATGTAATTTGTGGAATTGGCATCATGGGTCGTCAAGGTTGGTGATTAAAGATAGTGGGCATAAGCTTATTCAACTACCTATAACGTTCTACTGATGAGACACAGGCTTCATCTCAGTGAGGGAGTTAGCTGTAATCCACCACGAGGGCCCAGTGCGGGTTGGTGGAAGTCACAATCATGTTGTGGACATGGCAGTTTCGTTTTCTTCACCGTCTTAATCTGACTAGCCTTTTTCCCTATGTTGGGGACAGCTTCCAGTTTAACTTAAAGTATTTTATATGAAGCGACTGCCTATCTGACCTCCACAACTCAGTTACTGGGTAATACGATAGCCCTTGGTAAGACATTAAAGTAAGTGCATGCCTGGGCTGAAAACTTTGGAACCCACGTTCCCACAACTTCTAAATAGGGACCACTGGACCACCATATTCTCATAATAATAATGTCAAAAACAATATAACATAAACTTTGTTACAATATTTTGGTTTTATAGAATGTCCACGGTGTTTCCTGCCCATTCCTCTCCATAGAAACCAACTACGCTCTGGAATGGACAACTAGCTTCATTTTTCTGACTGACCGGCTCCTTTCACAAAAGTGCCTGTAAATGGTTTAATTGAAGTAGGTAAATGCTTTGAGCTTGAGTTTGATGGACATCAATGAGTGAGCGTGCTGACTGAATGATAAAGATGATAAGGTGAGTGTATAGGGTTATCTCACAGTAGTTTTCATCACCGTTGGTGCATCGAATTAACTTGAAACGTACGGACGATTGTGGAAATTGAAATTGGTAGGTATTTAAGCACCCAAAAACTTGGCGCTAAAGATGCTACTTTATTTGTCACCCTACACGCTATCTTATACAGGTAAATATAAAAATAACATGATATCACGCCTCTCATCCCCTGTGGGCTAGGGAGAGGTGTTTACCTATAGTACACCCACATTTCACCAAGTTTTTTTTTTTTAAGGATGGGAAATCATCAAATGAGAGCGGGAGGGGTCCCGCTCTGGGTGGGAGCGGAAGGGAGAGTCAGACTCTTTCTGACTAAAACCCATCCGTGTTCCTTCCTTAGCCCTTTATGTTCCGGGGTAGCGGCAACCCTTTCGGACAATCCCGCTGCTTCGGATAATCCCGCTGCAAAGGTACACAGGCGGACTCATTTTTTTATCAGTCTACCTTTGAGTGATGCAGAGACAAACAGTGGTGTTATCTTTGCCATGAAGAGGTTTCAATGGTTATGTAAGAGATGACACCATAAAATGTTGACAAAACAACTAATGGCACCTATATTTAATGGTATAATCATATCCTTAGGATAAATAGCAAACTTGCTATAATTGCAGTCGTCCGTCAGATCATTAGCGTCATTATACATAAGTATTGATATAAATTATTTTGCAGCCTAAATATATAATCTAATATTCTACCTAAGTGTTCTATTTTTTTATTTGATTGTAGGAAAACCAAAAAGGATAAATTGATACAAAAATATTAAATTATGTTTGTGTATCTAGGTTAATTTTAACTTATTTATCCCAAACTTTTCCCGCTTGTGTTGCATTATACTATAGTATAGGTACCTAAAGTTTTTGATATTAAATTTTTCATTTATTTATTAAAAGTGTGGTAGTCTGTTACAATATTTAGAAAGACTTACGCGTGTATTCGGTAAACATGACACAGAGAAAGAACACAAAAAAATAAAAAAAGGGGAAAATATGCGTCACATCCACGCAAAACGTCCATCGCTCAGCATAATGCTAAGACCCTATACGAGACAGAGCCCCTGCGCTGGTTTTCAGCGACAGCCGGCTGACGTGATGATGTCAACCAGTGCAGCATACAAAATAAAAAAAAGCAAAACGGCCATCGCTCAGCATAATGCTGTAGCAGATGTTCAGTATCGTCATCATCAGCATGAAAAGGTTAATTGCTAAATATAAGCTTACCAATGATTGCGGTAAAGGTTCTTAAATACTATTTTTACAATCTTTGCGCTAGATAAACTGATTGATAACTGATTGTTAGTGATTTTGGTATACCTGGGTAATAATTCAATGGATTGAAACCACCTCTTCACTAAATGTAGCTTTTGAGGCCAGCATAGCTACTCCATACCATTAAACAGGTTATCGTGTCCATTCCGATTACCAGCGTGTTTCGCGGGTAGGTAATTGCGTAACATCATTATTTTTAGTATATGCGAAACCTGAATATAGTTTGTTCAGAATAAGTAACAGAAAAGATTTCAAAAAAAATTACACCATGTTATATTTTGTCCCAAAAATATTTAATCACTAGTTAATTACAATAAAATCGCCGTACAGTTAGGTACCTACTGCCAACTACTGGGAAGCATAAAACATGGTCACCCCGCGCCGCGCCGCGTGGTAAACATGTTTTTGAACGGAAAACCAGGTAACATAACAAGCTTATAACTTTGTGATTTCTCATGATACCTACAGTTTTGAAATTTTGTACATAGATTCTTTACATAAAAATACTAGACACGTGTTTCGGGTTTCGCATATACTAAAAATAATGTTGTATAGCTATTCTATTAATTGCGTTGTTTACAGCATATATTGTTTTTTTTGTTTAGAACATATTATGAAGCAATCTTCAAAATGATTTGTTTGAATGTGTGTTAGGCAATTACTACGCGATTACTAGGTACTGATTTACCTAGCTTCAGCAAAGCAGCTGTCGAAAGAATAAGCGGCAGCCATTACAGGACTGCTTTGATAACATTGATTGATGTTCGATTCGGCACGGAAGCGTATCGAATGGTTGTGAATAGCTATGCAGGAAGGAAGTTAGAGCTACAGCATTGTGTTCACACAAACTGTCACAATCATGTGATTATATCTTGTTTATAGAGCACACTGTGTTGAAAAAAAGTTATTTAGGAAAAATCAAAAGTCATTTATTCAAACTAGGCTGAGAATCAGCACTTTTTGAATGTCAAAATTGCATAAGACTGTCCCCCAAAACGCCCGCCCTTCACCACTTCCTAGTGCTTTCGCTGAGGAGAAGTGGCGCGACAAACTCCCTAGCAACACAGCTGTCTGTTCAGATAGAAATAGTAAATCTTACCTCCTAGAATTTTCCCATTCTTCTTCCTTCGTCCTATCCTAGTTTTCTTCACCACGACCTTGTACCGATTCTTGGTATTATAAACTTGAGTGGGAGCATATCCTGTGGAACTAATGTTGCCACTAAGCGAGTAAATATTGCCTTTCTTCAGCCCATAAGCTCCATAGTTCGGGTATCCTTGTAGCCCGGAGCCGTAGGTTTGGTAATTATTGCCTGTAGTATAGACGTATTGATAACATGGCTTGGCACCAGCGTAGGAGGGACTGCTTGACCATTTTTTCCCGTACCCATAAGAAGAATATTGGCAGCCAGATATACTCGGGGTTTGGTAAACAGGATAACCATGGCCATATATGCCTTGGAATAACGCATCTAAAGCTTCGTAGTACTCCGGCGAATGTGTAGGACTTGGTGGCTTGTACACTAAGGGAGTGTTGACACACTTCTGAGCATTCTGAGCCAGAATCAAAAACACGGGGAAAGACTGGATTAAACTACAAATGGTCCCTTCTTTCACCGTCATGGTGTGTTACTGGTGAAATGTCGAATGTAACTGATCGGAAAGTTGAGATTTTTTGTGTTTTCGCCAAAATTGGGTTATCATTCGATCAGTTGTTATTTATTTCGTAAAACTGTTTTGTGTATTGAGTAATGTTATGCGTCAGTTGTTTCTAAATGATATGTGTGTTTTAGAACTAAACTAGCGACCCAACCCTGCGTCGCACGGTTTTTGCGACTTAAAAAAGCATCGAGATTTCTTTGTCTTTTTCTCTTTCGAAAAGTACTGATTCTCAGCCTAATTTGAATAAATAACTTTTGATATATAAAATTCAAAGTCCTGACTGGCTCATAAATCAACGCACAGCCGAAACTGATGGTCCTAGAGACATGAAATTTTGAGAGAGTGTTCTTTGTGAAGAGTAGGTATCCACTAAGAAAGGGTTTTACTAAATTCCACCCCTAAGAGGGGAGAGTAGAAAATTCACGCGGACGAAGTCGCGGGCAGAAGCTAGTGTACTATAAACATAAACCTTCCGGAATTAATTCTCTAAGTGATGGTGCAAACCACATCAAAATCCGTTGCGTAGTTCAGAAAAATAACGCGCTCACACAAACAGACACGAAAATGTATAAATATAGGAAGGAATTGTGTTGTGGTATTGTCATAGTGTAATGGCAATTATGTTGCTGTTCGATATCGATATGATCTGGAGTTTCCACAATATAACGAGGCAACTATTTTTTGGAGTTATTTTGTCTGATGTAACATGGAATGTTTACCGGTTTATCTTATCTGGAATGGTGATTAAACCTTATTTCGATCAGGTTTATTATGTAGGTAAAATTAATTTTCATAAAACTAATTTTGCACCCTTGAGCACGAGTTTCTTCACACAGTTATTATGATCAATGTACCTCACCTACCCATTGACAGAATCCAAGATAACCTTATGAAATCGCTTAACAATGGCATCGGCATGGTGAGCGGAGAAACATTCAACCACAAGGAAAACATTTGACCACAAGGACAAGGTTTGACCACAAGGACAGGTTTGACCACAAGGACAAGGTTTGACCACAAGGACAGATTTGACCACAAGGACTAGGTTTGACCATAAGGATAGGTTTGACCATAAGGTCAAGGTTTGACTACAAGGACAGGTTTGAACACAAGCACAAGGTTTGACCACACGGACAAGGTTTGACTACAAGGAAAAGGTTTGACCACAAGGACAAGGTTTGACCATAAAGACAAGATTTAACCACAAGGACAATATTTCCAGTTTGTCATTGTTTTATGTAAGTAGGTAATTAAATATGATTAGAAGACAAGGCAACAGAGCTAACTTGTCTGCTTGTAACAATAAACAGAGACCAGATATGATTTCCTCAAGAGTGGTATAAGATTTTTCAGACATGAAACTCGACCCGCGCTAGCCTTGGGTGAATACACAGACATGACTAAACCTGCAAAGAACTGGAGTCACAGATATACTTATCAAAGTTAGTAAACTGAAGTGGCAGTGGCCGGCGACGAGTCCTGAAATGGAGAATAAGCAACATATGGTATCGGTAAGCAACGCCCCCAGCGAGATGAACTGCCGACTTTACGAAGGAGGCTAGCATATAATACTGGACACAGACGGAAGGCGGAGAACGAGGTGTTGTTGCACCACTTCGAAGAGGTCTATGTCGAGCAGTGTACTGCGATAAGCTTAGTTGATATTGGTTAAGACATGCATAGCCGACTATGAGCCCAACATGACAAACACAAGGTTGAGATAGGAAGTAGGTCTATCAATCCAAAGCTGCGATTGACATACAAAGTCACTTGTTCTGATGAAAGCATTGAATGAATAACAGCTAACATTGATCTCAAATCAGCTTTTAACTACACAATAGCTCAGATTATTTTTTACATCCACTGTTGCTCTTGTATGCAAGTCATAAACTAACCTTCTTACTAATCCTTCAATGTACTTCAAAGTGAAACATTAAATACGGCCAGCACGGAAATCTAATTTGTCACTGTCACTAACAAGGTTGCAAATACAGTTTTGTTTATGACACCTTACTTTCAAATGATACCATTTCTGTCTTATATCCTAGATATTAGTCATGGCGATCGAGAGAACAATAATCGTAATTAGTAATATAGTGACATTAAGTGGAAACTTAAATGGGAATTCTTGACATACGGAATTCCGTTTCGATTTATAAGACATTTGTAAGATTCTTTGAACATGCGTGTGATATATAGAACGTGGGTGGAATTGGATTTGAATAACTTGTTCAGGTTTTTCTTTAACTTCGTTTTTCTCGTAAGGCACAAAGGATATTGGATGTTGTGGCTTGTGACACCTATGATAATTAATGAGATTTATCATGAAACACGTCTAGTTTCTAGAAATGTTCGTACTAATGAAATTAACACAGGAAAAGCAAGATTGAACAGACATCGGGCACGCTCTTGCCTTCGTAGACCTCATCCATCGCTTTCTATCAGGCGAGGCTCTGGCCCGCAAAAAAAGGAACATATTTGAGTAGATAAAAACATTGCTGCATTTATGAAGGCTATACAGGGAATAATTAAATTAACTAGCGAAACTCCGCGGAAGTGATGCGTGTGATACGACAGCAACCAACCGCAGTTAGTGTAGTCGCTTGCAATATCAGTTTAAAAACAGTTTTTTATTGTGTAAACTTCACTGACATGATAGGTATTGATATCTTAACACGACAAAACATAAAAACTTTTTAACAAAAAAAACAACCGACTTCCAACAAAACACTACAAAGTGAAAAATAACTTTAATTTCAGAAGTCGGTGTCAAAAAACGAAAATGCAGAACCAACGACACCGACTTCCGAAATTAAAGTTATTTTTCACTTTGTAGTGTTTTGTTGGAAGTCGGTTGTTTTTTTTGTTAAAAAGTTTTTATTTTTCACTTTTGAGTTGTGGTACCTACCCCACACCAATTCGTATACCACTACTTGCTAAATATATAACATTGACAGGAAGTTGTACAGAATGAGCTGTGATCGACCTTGGTAAAAAAAACTTTGCAAAAGGGCAAATATACGTCGCGCTAAGTCGTGTCAGAAGTTTGGAAGGTATCGTTTTGTCAGATTTGGATGCCAACAAATTATTAAAGCGACCACACGACGACAGATCATTGACGGAAATAATGAGGCTACGAAATCTGTCTTCTGACAATCAAAGCCACACTTAATGTACCTACGACTCAAGGGCGAAGATCTCTTTGGCGTCTTATAAAACAGTCTTCAGCGGTTTCATTTTCGAGCAGTAGCCTTCGAAATAGCTTCTCGTATCACATCTCCTGTATCATGTGGTTCGCATTTACTCGATAAGCCCAAACACGGCTAGAATACATTGTTTTATTACGATGCTCCGGTACCTACCTTCCAGCTTCATAAGATCGGTTTGATGGTACCAGTTTCGTCAGAACTATTTATTTAAATTTGCTTCGTCATAGTCGCTTAACTATCTTAATCGAGATATCTTATCTCCACCCATGAAATACTTATAATCATTGAAGAGTTCCTGTGTCTATCTGTAGTCTCCTTCATCAGTTCCACTTCACCAAATTATACTTTCTGAATGCAAATGCTTGAGTTGTCGATGAAAATACCAGAATTGCTATATGTATGCCTATAATATTTGAGGAGTTCCCTTAATTCCTTATGGATCCCATCATCAGAACTGGATTTTGACAAAATGGGACCAATCTGGCAGTATATCCTTTTAAATAAAAAAAAAAAAAATCTAAATCGGTTTTGTAACATCATCTGAAATTGTCGTCTTGTTGTTTTTTCGCGGCCATCAACCAAACCTTGTTTTTCTAGTACAGAGTAGTGTAACAAATAAAACTTATTTGACATGCATATCTCTAAATGCAGTCCGAAATGAGTTATTAAGTAGTGTTATTTTACTGCAGCTAATTAAAAGTCGGAGTATAGGTAAGTGATGACTCTCGGACTCAAACACTTGAATCATCAATAGGTTTCATTTGATTTGAGAGAGTTCAACTAACACACTGTACATGCCTACCAAAGAGGATTTTCCTCGACTTTCATGGGATCCCTTCATCAGACTCTGACTTGGTGACAATGGGACCACCTCAAGAGCATACCGTTTCAAACCCTAATGTCAACTGCTCATCACCTGTTACAAAATATTGCTTTTCCCGATGCTGGGACGTTAATTGTTGAGGAGTTCTCTTGGTAAGAACCAGGAGAACTTGAGCTGATGGTGAAGTCACCATCAGCTCCACTTTACCATACGCATTGTGACGATCATAAATTGCTTAGCAACCATATTAAAGCAATCGAATCGCTACCCGTGAAATATTTTTCATTGAGTAGTTTCGATGGCCATCTGTGGTCTTCATCATCAGTTCCACTTCCCCAAATTATACTTTCTGAATGCAAATGCTTGAGTTGTTAATGAAAATACCAAAATTGCTATATGTATGCCTATAATATTTGAGGAGTTCCCTCAATTCCTCATGGATCCCATCATCAGAACTGGAGTTTGACAAAAATGGGACCAATCTGGACGTATGTCCTTTCAAATAAAAAAATAATTTTTTAAATCGGTTCATAAATGACGGCGTACTGAGGTAACAAACATAAAAAATAAAAAAAAAAAAAAAAAAAAAAAAACATACAACCGAATTGAGAACCTCCTCCTTTTTTTGAAGTCGGTTAAAAAGAAAACGGATTTTCTCAACCTCAATTTTCTTTCTTCAAGTAATAACACAACCAGCGCAGCGGTAGATGAACTAAAAAAAAATTCAAATCTTTTTTGTCTTTATTTTATCGTGGTTAGATATTGATTTATACTCATCACGTCAACAGAGTTTCGTTAGTTAATTAAATTTGAGCCAGCCGCAGGAGGTAGTTAAAGAATCTGTGTCTCTACGGTCGCAATGAAAAACCGGGGAAATAATATCCTTAGTTCATTAGATTATATTGATACCTAGATGCAGGTAATTGACGTTTCATTTCAGCTATCCAAATTAAAAGGTTCACTTGTCATTCACCTCAACATTCTAGCGACGAAAACACACAATGGCATTGTGCAACTCGTGACTTGCCAAAATTAATTACTGAAATAGCCTTAAGACAGACGGAGACACAGACTCACCATACCTATACTCTGATCTGATACATTAATGTCATGTTGACAAAAAAGGTCGATCGCAGCTGTCATTTTGGCTTATTAGTCGATTTGCACGAATTTACTCGTCCGAAGCACTTTCAAATATTTTTTTTCTTCTGTAGGCGACTCGCGCGTTGTTCATGTACGTGTGGGCGAATCGACAACTCCAAAAAAGTGACGGCTTATTAGTCAATTCGCATGAATTTACATAGTGAGTAAATTCATGCGAATTGACTAATAAGCCGTCACTTTAGTCTCGTAAATTAAAAATCAGAGTTTAATAGGAATTACACATTTGACACAGCGTCAAAAATACAGTCTTGCATTTGGAAAATATGTAATCTCCGACTGGTAATCCACTATAATATCGTCTTGGCCTAGACAAGCAATAATCAAGATGATATAACACAGAATACTAAAAAAGACAAACCGCAAAGTTCCAAGAACGATACCATAATAAAATGCTACAAAAACTTAACAATTATGTTTTCATCTCAAGTTTTTTGCCAAAAACGTAATCGACTGAGAATACTAAGTTTTTTTAAACTCGAATCAAGCAAGGTCAATGGTGTTGACTGTGACTTAGCGCAGGCCTCTTATATTTACACTTAACATATAACGACCAGGCTACTACAATCTGTCAAATTTCTTTAATAGATTTTCAACTATATCGCTAAAGTATAAGTTTCAAAGTTGATTGGGAAAATATGACAGTTTCGGGTGGCTTGATGTGCTGGCGTCTGTACCTATCCCCCAGATGGTAGGCAGAAGTGTATGGTACACCCACATTTCGGCTAAAAAGTTATGGCTAAGTGCGAGCTACACGATGACTGAGGCATGCATGGCAGTCTGTTGGGACAGGTCAATTTAAAGCTGCTATGGGTCTTACTTCAAAAGGCTCTTCAAACATGGCCCTGTATCGTTTGACTCACATAAAATTCTAATAAGGTTAGGTTATAGGTTTTAAGTTTAAAAGAGACCCGTGACCTCTGAGTTAGTTTCGGCATTTCTTCTCAGTCAGCTAAGAAATCCCGCGTCATCTCGTTTTAAAAGATTGACCAACAAAATGTAGACGTCTAAAAAGATCTACTTACAGAAAATAAACATTTACTTAAGCTACGAATAAGTAATTCGTAGCATTTAAGTTCATTTCATTTCCACTTCCATGAAAAAAAAAAAAAAACTGATCTATACATTTTGTCACACTTTTCACAATTTTAAAAAGTGTCTGTTAAAGAATGCAATACGCAGCATTTAAGATATTAATTTAAAGTGGCTTGTGGATTTTTTCAGTTTGCACGAAACAAGGTCAGTGCAGTTGACTCACATTCTGAGTTGACAAGCTTTGATTCATTTTGATTTACTGCCCACTTATGGCCGGTCGCCCTTTCGCGGCCGAAGGTTTGATGTTGACAATGTCGGATATGATGACTTGTACGTCTGTTCAAAGTTGCTTGTTAGTTAGGTAACACCTCATCATCTGCCTAGCATTTTCCCAACTAATTTGGGGTCGGCTTCCAGTCTAACCGGATGCAGCTAAATATCAGTATTTTACATGGAGCGACTGCCTATCTGACCTCCACAACCCAGTTACTGGGATGTGCTTTGTAAGTTGGAGGTACAGCAGTGATAAAGTCTTCGATTTCAAAATTGATAAAAATTTGTTTTCAAATTTGATTAAAAATTGGCGTAAAATTATGCATGTCTTTTCTATCTCTCTTGAATCTATCAGTGGTAAGTGCTACAAAGAACAGTCAAACATAAATAAATATGTAGGTTTGACTAAAATTATATAATGGTTTAATCAAATGATTAACTTGCCGTGTTAAAAAAAACAGTGGCACTCCGGGAGTGCCGACAAAAGTGAAAACAAAACACAAACAGAATACTTTGCCATCACCTCACACCAAATAAAAAACCAAGACAGAGGGCTGTCAACAGTAAAGTGAAGCCGGTTTCGTAAATATGTGTGCACTTAGTGAGACGTAGTTTGATTGTAAATAGTTGTAAATGTGTGCGTGTGGGCGTGTATGCACAGAGCGGAGACGTAATTTTGGCATGCCTCACTGCATCGTTCCTAGCGCTCTGTCTTGGTTTTTTATTTGGTCTGAGGCCATCACTCACTGACATATCGGATATAAATTAAAACCGAGTTTGTAGTAAATCCCGAGGACAGCCGAACACATCCGAATGTAGCGCGGTGTCGGTAACAGTGCCGCGAGTCCAATGGTTTTTTCCCATCTCAAAAAATGCCCAACGGGCCAAAAGAAGTTTTCACTTCAGAAATCTTTCTACGAGAATTACATAAGAACTTTCGTTGTCGTGTGGTGGACTGGTGGCCCAGAGATAACGGCCCCGATTTACGAGATGTAGGTCGTAGGTTCGAACCCAGACAGGCGCTTCACTTTGAGTAAATAATTTCATCACCACTGTTCTCAAAACGGTGAAGGAAAACATCGTGAGGAAACCGGCATGTCCTAGGAACAAAAATTCGAAGACATTGTGACGTCCATCAACCCGCTCTGGGCACGCGTGGGTCACTCACAAAGAGGAGGCCTGTGTCCCAGCAGTGGACTGATTATGCTTACGTTGTTACTTTGTTGCGCTAAGATAGGAACCGTCTGTTGGCGGTCCACAGTCCATTACCGTGGACTGTGAAAAGATGAAAAAGATAAGTTACTTAAAATCAGCAGGTAGCCCATACAATTAAGGAGGAAACCTTCAAAGACTGTTATAGTGAAAGGATCTAAGTCAAGTAAGACCATAGTAGTATACTTGCGCAAAAAATAATAGTTATAAGAATATCCTTTTCAAATGTCATACAGGTTTTCCTTCACCTAGGAACAGCTGTAGGAAATGTCACCATTCTGAATGAACACACTCACAGACCTTTCGAAGAATAGAAATAACTAAAAAAATGACTGCCATATGACACACTGTGTTGATATGGTAATTAAACTTGACCAGTAGCTAGAAACAACGCCTACACGAGTAAACCGGTTTTTTTTTTATGTAGGTAGGTACTTACATGAGGTGCTTTGTACCTACTTACTTGACAATATTTGCCAATTTTTTTTTATTGTAAAATTCTTGGTTCCACCTTTTTGTATTGTAATGTTTACTTTAAGCTCAGTGAATTGTATGTCTCAATTCAATCAATCTGAGTAGCCTTCTTCCAACCATGTTGGGGTCAGCTTCCATTATAACCGGATGCAGTTGAATATCAGTATTTTACATGGAGCGACTGCCTATCTGACCTTCACAACCCAGTTACTGGGTATCACGATACTCCTTGGTAATACTGGTGGTCAAACTTTTTGGCTATGCGATTATATGACGTAATTAAAGACACATTACAATTCATGTTCTCGTCTCCAGAGTTTTTATACTTCTGTGTTACCACTGACACGCCGTGGCATAACATTCTGATTGGTCCATACGTATTCCTGCACTTTTTGTCTACATTTCAAATGAATTTCTCTTTAGTGAAAACGCAGCTACGCGTTTGTCGGGCTTTTTCGGGTCCTGTTATCTGACATTACAGGAACTGGTGGACGCTACTGAAGTCGTCAAACTAGCCAAATTCTGGCCCGACTCAATTTAGATTGCCATCGACACATTGAGAAGAAGATAGATCGGTTGCCAACCAGCTAGGCCACTGCGTCATTCGACACTTAACACCCTCAGCTTTTCAAAAAAATACCCTTTGAGAGTAATAAAGTGTATAGTTATGACTTTTGAAACTTGGACACTCAGGGCACGGCTGGTCCATAAATTCAAGGTCACTCAGACAGCTAAGGAACGGGCCTTAACGGGCTATACTTGGAGTCTCTCTAAGGAATCGAATCCGGAACTAAGTGATCTGCCAGAGAACTAAAGTTGATGATATGCCACAAAATAAACATGCTGAAGTGGTAATGGGCCGGCCATATTAGCTTTAAAACCGATGACCGTTGGGGTAGACGTATTCTTGAATGGAGACTGCGAATCGGCAAACGTAAGATAGGATGTCCTCAGGTTGATCGCAGGGTGGCTGTTTGAAGCTGGATGAGGGTTGCCGATAATCGAGCTAAATGGCGTGCAATTGGAGAGGCCTATGTCCACCGGTGGACTGACGTAGATGATGATAACGGTTTTGTCTAGAAAACAATACTTGCGATCACTCCATATTCCTCCAACCATGAATGATACGTCACCGGGATAAACCAGAATCTTGTTGCGTCAACATTATCTCATCAATGTCACCTGCAATTCCTGTTTCATTTAATTTATATTTAATGAGTCAGCCTTTAATTTACGACGTACCTGTGTAAATATAAATAGTACTTAAAGTTTACTAATTTTCTGAGAAGATACGTGGAAGGAATTTAAAGTGATACCTATGAATGTAGGACATCTTCAATATGAGGCATTGCAGGTGCTTTTCTATATAAATGGTCCTCACATGATCTGACCAAGATTTTGTCTGGATTTTAAAAGAGATATTGCCTTTTGAGTTTGTTTTGCTATTTCTTCTCAGGGGTAGTTAGATTGGAATTGTCGACTCTATCTAAGCTCATTTTTTTTTGTAATGCGCTAAGGTAGCCCTCTGAATTCAAATTTTCAGTGTCAAGTTGTATGCTGATTAAAATATGATTGTTAATATGAGTTTTTGAAAAGAATATTATTTTTAGACGCGCGCTTTACTTGTGTAATCGAATGTACAAACACGCTGTGAATGTGTGCGTGAAGGCGAGTAGCGTCAGCACATAATACACACACAGGCACACACACTTCACTTCCGACATCGCTATTCTTTCAGACGGTACCAAATCCTGCGCTTACACAAACATTCACAGCATTGTACACTTGGTAACCACAAGTAAAGCACGCATCGCTACGTGTGATAAAAATACTGTAGTCAGTAAAACTGCCGTTGAAAAGTAAGGTGACAGTATAAAGTTTGTCACCTATATCAGCGTTCGCATACATACCTACGTCACGGCATGCGGCATTCCCGGTCACCATGAGACATTAAATAATCATTTAAATTAATTTAATGAGTCATGTATTCAATGATTTCTTATAAAACTTATCTCAATCGGGTGTCCGGAATTCCGGATGTTTTCAAATTGACATCCGCTACGAAAACCCATCCGGTCAGCGTTGATTTGTATGGGAGGCTTGAGTTTATGATCTCATTCACTTGATAAAGTTCCGACTTTACTGACTTGAGATTTATCGGAACTTTTGATTGCGTTGACTTAGAGTTTGATTTTTTCACTGCCTCACGGGATTGCAGCCCTGAGTATTTGATATTAATTTCAAATTGATAAAACTGCACTCGTTCCTGAGAAAAATAGTCTTGACAGACGGACAACGAAGTGATTTTATAATGGTTCCGTTTTTCTTTTTGTACGGAACCCTAAAAACAAAAAAACTAAATAACGAACTATGTTAGATCCTTAGATCCGAAATAGGATTTTTTCTACTGACCTTTTTCGTGTTTTCGTTGACGAATTGAATATTTCTAGTTGGTTAGTTCACGTGGATTTTTTTACTGATTTTAATTTTAAACTTTACTGATTTATTATTAAAAAAAACATTAGAAATCCGGAATCCACGCAAGGCCGGGGTTGTTTCCTCTACCGTTAACCTTAATTACGTGTTCAATAATATAATAACTGTGCGTAATACATGATTCAGAGTAAGTGAACCTAACACCTTGAGAAATTATAAGTTTTTCCTACAAAAGTACCTGCAGTGGTAACACCTGCTCTACGATAAACGCTATTACTGCTACGATAGAAAGGTGCTGTCAATGTCAAATACTGATTGACGACTGATGTGACTGACTGATGTGGTTAACTGTACAGACGCCAGCATCAAGCTACTACAATCTGTCATATTTCTTTAATAGATTTTCAACTTTATCGCCAAGTGTTAAGGTTCAAAGTTGATTTGGAAAATTTGACTGTTTCGGGTAGCTTGATGTGCAGCTGGCGTCTGTAGTACACATACAATCTACAGCCATGCTATTTCTGACATCACGGTAATATTTCACTACAATGTACTGCCTCGTTGTGTAGTGGTCGCAACTGCTACTTCTGAGCATGAGGTCCTGGCTTCGATTCCCAGGTCGTGCAAAGTGTTATTGGGTTTTCTCGACAGGGATTTCTCAGTAGCTGCCTGGAGATCAATGCCCGGTTGATGCCCCTTATAAAGTGGTACTTAAACATAACTATCGAAATGTGGGTGTACCTACTTTAGATACATATCTGCCTAACCCTACGTGGTTTACAGGCGTGATCTTAAGTTATGCGTGATAAAGAATTTATAACAGTCACGTTTAATACCAAAACAAGTTTTCGTCAACATTCAACAGTCGGGGATTATAAAAGAACACGTTTTTAGTAAAATTATGTATCCTTTGTAATTATAAAGTCACACAACAGGTTTCATTGTTTTGAAGATCGGTTGATAAACATAGTTTGAAGATGTTGCTAGGGGATTTATGGGGTAAATCCCCATGAATCCCTTTTCCTAGTATCATAATTAAGCATAATCAGCCAATAATGTTCCCTCTGCTGGAACACAGGCCTCCTCTCGGTGAGAAGGAGTGGGCTGTACTGTAATCCATCACGCGGGCCCAGTGCAGGTTGGTAGATGTTACGTGTCTTCGAATTTTTTGTTTTTTCTGGCTGATGATATTATGATGGTGATAAGGGGCTGTTCATTTATTACGTAAGACGACTTGAGGAGGGAGGGAGTCCAATCAAGTCTTAATTTTTCTTATGTACGGGAAGGGGGGAAGGGGTCAGAACGTGGTCAAAACTTGACTTACGTAATAAATGAACAGCCCCTAAACGAATGAAAATTAATGATAAATTTCTACATTTGTGTCTGTAATTTATATGGTGTATTTAATAAAGAGTAGCTATTCTATTCTATGATGAAGATGTTTGCGAAATTGTGATGATCAATGTGCAGTGGTGTTCCAGTGAGTGAGAGCAGTGGTAACAGCCCTAACTTACGAGTTGTAAGTCGTGGATTCGAACCCGGGCAGGCGCTTCACTTTGTGTAATTTATTTCATCACCACGACTCACAAAAACGGTGAAGGAAAACATCGTGAGGAAACCGGCATGTCCTAGAACCAAAAATTCGAAGACATGTGACATCTACCAACCTGCACGGGCGCGTGGTGGATTACGGCCCTCTCACAGAGAGGTCTGTGTCCCAGCAGTGGGAACGTTATAGGCATAACTCGCTGATTATGCTAAATTCAATCAAATTAATGTAACAAATTAACCCCCAAGGATAACGTGATGGTTCAGTGGTTAAGGCCCGAGTCTCGTGCACGAGGTTGTGGGTTTACATCCGGGCAAGCACCAATGTGTCTAATCTGCATTTACGATTTATTTGCGAAAAATGTAAACAAATATGAGTTTATGGAAAAGTAACTTTAATATCTACACATAAAGTTCAGTTTACGCTAGGTACAACTTCAAACATTTTCATAACTTTTTCAATAGTGCTAGTCACTCTAAAATTTGATCAACTTAATTATAACCGTTAAAATAAAGTTGAAATTAATTTGTTTAACTTGAAATGAGTAACATCAATTTGAAACATTAGTTAGTTTGAATAAGACTCTATTTTTATTATTTTATCTTGGACATTACTGCCATCTGTGAAGAAAAACATTGTGAGGAAACATTTACTTAACTAAACTAATATTATAAAGAAAAAATATTTGATATTTTGTACGTTTGTTTGTTACGCTTTTATGCTTAAACGTCAGAATGACCATGGCCTGGAGGAGGACATAGACATAGGCTTTTCATCCTCGATCATAGAAGAAGTCCCAGACAACAACTGGTAGTAAAAATAAGTCTGAAATCGCCACCCCGTCCCCCAGAATCGATTTGCCTTCTCTCTATGAGAAGAAACGAAGAAGAAAACAGAAGAAACCTTCTTTTTTCTTTTAGAGAAGAGGCCTTTGGCCTGCACTACATAGGACCATAATACACTGATATTATACTATACTAGCTTCCGCCCGCAGTTTCGCCCGCAAGGTATGTCGATAAAAACTATCCTATGTCCTTCCCCGGGATGCAATCTTTCTCTCTGACAAATTTGATCGAAATCCGTTCAGTGGTTTAGGCGTGAAAAGGTAACATACAGACAGACAGACAGACAGACAGACAGACAGACAGTTATTTTCAAATTTATAATATTAGTATGGATTATAATCCCAAAAAAAACACACACTCAAAATGAAGTCACTTCGGAAATGATGTCCATATCAACAAACTGTATCAGCTTATTATATATTCACAGCATGTATATTGATCAGTTACCGGCTATCTATATTAGTGATTCAAGTAGCTTACAATGAGGTCAGGGTTTGACGAGATGACCGGTCGCCATCTGACTCGAATGTAAAGTATTTATACTCGTACCTACGCTAAATAAATAAAAATCCTCGTAAACCACTGGTTTTTCCTCAAATCGTGTTGAATTTATTTTAGTCTAAAAGTATGCAATAAAAATGTAAACAAATGAATCCTAGTAATATATATGTCAATGAATGAATCAGAAAACGTATCTTACCTGTGGATGCCAATTTATTGTGTCATTTAATTTTAGAAATTGATGCCTTTGGTTTGGTTATTCCGAAATTGTAATATCAATTTTGGTCGATGATTTTCAATAACAACTTCTTAATATAATTCAAAGAATAGTTGTTGGACAAAGAGGTGATATTTAGAGTTGAAACATATTAAATACAGATGATTGTGTTACTAATTCCCTTTGGTGAGTAATTGCACAAGAATTTAACAGGCTTTGTTTACACTTTCGTCAGATACTTTTGGTACAGACCATAGTTAGTCTGTTACATCGATTTATTTGTTGGTTATTAATTGCATTCTAAACTATGGTCAGTTCGGAAAATCCACAACACGATGGTCAAATGACGCATATATCACACTGCTCTTACAAAATCTTGCCATGATCCGCAACAGATCATAATTTACGCAAGATACCATATTGCCTTCACTACTGAGTCAGGAGCAAGTGATTTTCCCGCTTTGGCTTTAATTTTACTTATGGTGCAATACAGTAGCAATCCTAAAAATATCAACCTTTAATGTTGAAAGTGTCCCTGACTGTCAGAGCTCTGTAGACAAGGGGGATAGCCTAGCTGCGGAATTCGCTCTAAGTCTATCGGTCAGTCTGTCTGTCTGTCTCAGAGTTGTTCAATCATTAGGCGAAAATTTACCTACAAAAAATATTAAGTAGTTAGGTAGGTATTTCAATCTTCCATTTTTCAAAATGTAAGCAATTTTATCCCGTGGTAAACCGCAAAAAGGTCATTTAATTTTGTAAATGCGTGACTACTGAATGATCCGTTGAAGTGACATAAATAAACACATAATTAATTATCCCTATACGAAATTATCATGCCTTTACGAGTGTTTTTGTGACTAATAATAAAGCTGAAGAGTTTGTTCTCTGTCAATTTCAATGTTCAATCTCTGGAACTATAAGTCTGATTTGAAAAAAATCTTGCATTTGATAGCCCAATTCTTGAGGAAGGCTATAGGCTTTTTAACATCACGTTAGGACCTGTAGGAGCAGAGCAAAGAAAAAAGTCTGAAACAAGGCTAAGCGAAAACGAAGTAATAGCGCGGGCAGGCGATGCGATGCGACGTGATAGGTCGGTTGAACAAAAAAATTCACGCGGAGAAAGACGCGGGCAGAAACTGGTCATTGATAAAGACCTTAAATCCACCGGAACTTAGTTGAAAGTATAATAAATACTAACCTTGCCCTTGCTTCATTAGCAGCGACCGAGCCACAAGCATGATTCTTCACATTCACAAGGTAACATCATCTGTAGTGATAATAGAGTGATAATTTCCAGTAGCGGGTATTTTTGTTAATCATAGACGTAAATACACCGAAGGTTTAGATATTTTGTTAATGATTGTATACAGGGTCCCATTAAAAAAGATGGACAAATTTTAACACAGCGCTCAGTACCTACGTCTAACTAAAGATATCCAAGCAAAAAAAAACACTGAATAAAGTGATTTTATTTTGACCTAAAATAATAAATAGCATTACATTAGTGTATTGAGAATAATATATGAAGATGCCTCGTTCTCAAGATACCGAATTACACAACCACAGATTTATAAAAAAAGATGGATTTCGCTCCACGCATATCGAAAGTGAAGCACCGTACCGATCTATAATGTTGATTGACGTTTGACGCTGTCATGTCACGTACTATGATGTAAATGTGAGCGTGTCTTCATATATTATTCGTATTTTCGTTAGCTGAATAATTCTTTTTTTCTTATATTTTTTTTTAACCATCGTCCTTATTTTGGTCTGAATGATTTCTAAAAGTTTGTCCATCTATTTTAATGGGACGTTATACATTATTATTTATTAACCGAAACGAGGACTTTATAGGCGTTGAAGACTTTAGATCTGTAGACCACTTTTGGTACTTGTTGACAGGCCTACGCTGTCCTCCCATACCTACTGTAATTTGAAAACATTTTTAGTTTCTTGCCGGCTCTTCTCCATAGGAAACGATCAATTGGAACCGTGCACCCGGGCATTTCATAAGTGCCTATCATAGACTTAAAAACAAGATAGACTCTGCGCCACGTATATTGAAAGTGAAGCACAGTATGCCGGACCGCTTGTACAAACACGCCTCACGCTCACATTTACATCATAGTATGCCGACCAGCCGCCATTACGTGACATGACAGCGTCAAACGTCAATCAACATAGATCGGTACGGTGTACTTTCGATATGCGTGGCGCGAAATCCATATTTTTTTATAAATCTGTGGTTGTGTAATTCGGTATCTTGAGAACGAGGCATCTTCATATATTATTCTCCAATTTGGGGTCGGTGCACCATGTCTTTTTCTTTCAGAAACTATGAAAAAATGAATGAAAATTATGAATATGATAATATGAATGTGAGTATGAAAGAAAAAATGCCTAAGCATTTTGAGAATTAGTCATATAAAGAATTAGCCATTTTGAGACTTAGTTCATTAGAGATTCAGCCGATCGATTCTGTAAAAATCTCACCGTGAAAACTTCAGTGAAGTGAGCTGTCAATAGTGTCAATCCTCTAGGGATCAGCCAGTCGATTCTGTTAGAATCTCACCGTGAGAAGTTAGGTGAAGTGAGCTGTCATTCCATCTGTTGCTAGGGATTGACACTAATGACAGCTCACTTCACCCAAATTATCACGGTGAGATTTTTACAGAATAGCACTGCAGTTGCCATTTTGAGAAGTGGGCATTTAGCGCCTAAATCTTCTCTATTAGTCGTCATCTCGGTAGTCACCCCGTTTCTAACCATATCATCTTTCACACAGTCCATTCCATCCATCGTTTCTTTGGTCTTCCCCTACTCTTATAGCCATCCACATTGATACTCAAAACTTTTCTGACGAAACTGATAAGTATGAAAACCAATTTCCACACAAGGTAAAAAGCAGTCTCTCACCCTCTGATTTTCCTTAGCTCTTCACAACTTAATGGTAGATGTACAATCCTCATGGATTCGCGATGGAGTCCCGAACTAATTTTACCATGCAAAAGATAACTAAAGAGAGTAAACCTTTAAAACTTTTTAAGAAATACCTTATGTCCTGTCTAAACGATAAGTGCTATTAGTCTGTATGAGATTTTTTAGGTATTCCACTCAGAGCACTGATTTCAACAGCACTTTTTGTGGGGTTGGGCAGGTCACGTCAGCCCATAGATAATATCTCAGCCGCATGCATAGTGACCGCTGGGCAACATTCTCCTCACGGTGGATGCCTGAGGATGGAGGATGGACTTTGCTCAGCCGTGGGACAGGGTAGGCTAAATAAAAAAAAAGCTTATTGTATAATATTTTAGACATATTATTTTGTTTTTATAAAGGACCTTCAGATTTATTACAATGTGGAAGTTAAAAATGCCAAAACCTGTTAAATAAGATTCGATTCGATTCTATTCTATTCTAAGCATCTACTGACATGACGTCTTTTTTAGGGTTCCGCATCTTAATAGGAAAAACGGAGCCCTTATAAGACCACTTCGTTGTCCGCCTGTCTGTCCGTCTGTCAAGGCCCTTGGAGTTATCAAGTTGATAGATATTAATATCAAATACTCAGGGCTGCAATCAATTGAAGTAGTGAAAAAATCAAACTTATAAGTCAACGGAATCAAAAGATACAGGTAGGTACACTCGCAAGGGAATCAAAACCTATGGGGTACTTCCCGTTGACCTAGAATCATGAAATTTGGCAAGAAGCAATGTCATGTAGCACAAGTAAAGGAAAAAATCCGAAAACGAGAAATTTGTAGTTACATACCTACAAATTTGTACGGAACCCTCGGTGCGCGATTCCGATTCGCACTTGACCGGTTTTTCTTATAAAACCTGCTTCTACAAGACAGGCATCTGCAAGTTTTTGGCATAACCTTCAAATCATCAATAAGACACAGTATGGTATAAACATAGTATTTATTTTCCTTAAAGTTTAACTATTTAAACACGTTATGGCTCGCAATTGTCATTTTCTTCAACGCTAACGTTTATATTATATTATTTACACATTTATAATTTATAGTTTTTGTATTGTGTTCACGTTTTTATGACATCTTGAAGGATCGTAATGAATGATGTGCAAACCAACATCAACTTGTACAGACGCCAGCACATCAAGCTACCCGAAACTGTCAAAATTTCCCAATCAACTGTGAGCCTTATGCTTTAGCGATAAAGTTGAAATTTTTTTAAATAGATTTGACAGATTGTAATACCTTGATGTGCTAGCGTCTGTACACTGAATCTAATAACGATTTATTTGAAAGAAGATACCGCGATATATGTATATTTATTTAAGATACCGTGCACCGTTTGGTGAAACAATATTTAATAAGAATCGTAGTTTTTTCACACATGTATGTTTATGCAATTTCCTTTTTTTCTGAACTGTCATAAGGCGTAAACAACTCTACAAAAAAAAAAACCTTTGAAGACATCGCAAGGAGTGAATTGCACCAAAGTTCATATTATTGCATGTGACATAATGGATAATTTATAGCATCATTTAATAATTATAATATAATATTATCGTTTGATGCAAATTAATGACAGTCGCGCAATCGATGGCGTGTTAATTAAAATAAAATAATAATTATCGTAATATTTACATAAAAGATAAGTTACTGTATAATAATGAAGACATAACTTTTTGTTTGATAGAATTTAATTTAATTGACACGTGGGATGAGTTAGTAAAGCTGCAATGGCCACAAAATTCACCACTTTATCAATATTACAGGGTCCTATTAAACTAGCGAAAATCTGCAGACGTGTCGATATCCACACATGATCAAATATAAAATAAATTAATTTGATGGCTTTTTTTACATCATCAACCGCAAATAGTGTGGTCACTTGAAATATCAGTTTTCTTTGTGTAACCTACACGGACGTAATTAGTATTGTTACCTAAATACGATAAAACATATTTTCTCAACTCGTAGTTCAAGTTCCCCACCTGTCATTGACCCCTAAAAATAACATGATTGATGATGAAAATAAAAAAATATTTGATGTTATTAACATCAAATCTTTTTTATTTTCATTTTATCGTGTTTAGATATCGACAGGTAGGTACTCATCACTTCTGCAGAGATTCGATAGCAAATTTAATTTGACCCTGTATATAAACAATTTATTTGATTTATAAGCCACAAGGAACACTGAATATTCTAAGGACGCCATAATAAACCACATCTACTATGGTTTATATGCAAGAACAATTACGTATTTACATAAACACATAGCTACATTCCCAGTGATTTATGGCGACCTGATGATAACCAGACGATAGATCCACGGTAAGGTATTTTTTCACAAACGTGCAGATTTTAAAACAAAATGATCTGTTGGTGCAACCCACTCGTTTAGACCAATTGATAGATATAATGACTACAAGGCATATTATGGCTTTACTTATTCTTAAATATTATACTAACTATTTACAAAATGATATAAATTAGGTTTTTATTTGGTGGAATGTATTTTGTACACTCTGTGTCAGTTTTATTTAGTTCCGAATGGGGAACAAGGGATTTCATGCGGTCTTCATCCTTCAGAAGGATTGGTTTTAAGACCCTCAATGAAGATGTGAGGATCATAAGAACACTGAAGATTCAATGCTCATTATTCGAGTAAAAACCTTCATGTAAACGAAACTTAAAAAACAGCACCCTTATTGCGCAATAAACTATCAATCACAATCCGAATAATTTCGAAGGATATTACTAATCCATTGCTTCTTTATGTTCGAACTACTCAACAATGTAAATAACGCAATTAATGTTGTTGTAGGAGCCAATGGTTATAGGTACCGTACACTATCACTTTGTTAATGTTGGTTTAGTTATGGAGCATACAGAAAGAACTACAAGTTGAGTTTTAAGTTGTATTAAAATGTAGAAAGTTAACAAGTTGAAGTGGTAGTGATTCTTTCCCTTGACAAGTGGTTAATTCCACAGTTATTGTCTGACACGATGTGCATTGCTTAAAACGTAAAAATTATAGCATAATATTTGTGACACACGACATCCAAGTAGGTTGCTGCGTTCGCAAAGTAAATGTACAGTTGTGAAACTGTCAAAATGAAAGCCATTGCTACTGTTAGTGTGTTACGCTATAACCCGGCTGATTTGCGAGTATATTTGACGAATTATATCATCATTCTCGACCTTACTAATTTTGTTGTGAACTTCGTCATTGGCGTAATGTTTAGATTTTCAGTTTAATAAGTTATTCCTACTGTCAGCTGTGATTATCTAGCAATAAATAAAATAAATTGGTGACAAATTTCCATGAAACCGTGTCAAGAATACTAATACTTGACCAGTGATTTTTCTCTCAAGTGGAGTTTTGGAAACTAGCAGTAAGTAATCTGCGTTTTGTGATAAAGTATTTCTGACACGTTTGATACTATTGTAGCCCTGCAAGGTAAATATCTTCAATCAATGACTTGTCTGTGCTCAATTCTTTGTATTTTAGTTACATAAAATTATTATACGGCCTTCTAATTCTCATGTACTTTATTTACTGGTGACCGTCTTTTTTGGCAGTGCAATACCATTACCCCGCGTCCTAACCAAAAGTGACGTACCATAGTCGCGACAACGCATTCCGGCTCACCAAACCAAAGTGACATTGTAGGCAGCGATCGCTTTATATTAGAACGCGGCCTTACGCTTATTGAAGCGATTCCGGTATTGCTACGACCCAGACAACATCACCTAAGTCAGTTCCTTCTACCAATTTCCTCAATTTGAAATCACAGTCAATTACTATCTAATTTCGGTTTCGGATATCTTTCGTCCACTTTTGGTCCTCCATCTCTCTCTTCCTCTTTTTTTATAGTAACCACCTTGGTTTGTATACTCTTAGGTTATTCCCCTGTCTTCGATCGCTGTTGGTGCTGGTGATCAGTTGGAGTGGTTCCTGGCAGGGTGCGGCGTGTGCGAGGTGTGCGTGGGCAGGTGCGCGTGCGCAGGGTGCGGCGCGTGCAGCGCGGGGTTGGCCACGGCTATGATGCTGTCACCTCGCGCAGCAACCACTTGTGGACGGGATTCGTCGGCATCCTAGAATTAGGGATTAGGTATGTGTCTAACATAATTATAAATATATTCTCTTTTTTAGATAATAAAATACATTTTATGGAAACCATATTTCCTTCTAGACATTTCGATTCCATTTCGTTTAATACAAACGTACCACTTTCAAAGCAGTAAGAAACTTATTAGAAATTAAAATTGCTATTGGATCAGAAATAAAGATTGGGGGTGTTAAAAAGGTTTGCGAAAAGTATTTTACAGAAGCTTACCGGTGGTGGAGTACTGGTACTGGAATAAGAACACCTGGAGTCGGCGTCGTCACTCTCAGCTTTCACGCCCCACCAGCTGGAAACAAAAGAAAACAAACATTTACTTTATCATCAACTATAAGTAAGTAAGTGATCAAAAACAAGCTATTATGCTATAACATTCGGAACCTGGATGAGACTAGCACGGGAACATGGAGAATGGTTCAAGGAAAAAGGAGCTGATGCCCAGCAGTGAATAAAGTCAGATGAATTGACGGAGAAGGTAGTAAGGCCGGATACAGGACATGAAGTCTTACTGGATATTTTTAAACACTAGTCTATGATAGAGAAGAAAGAGTATCTTGTTATAGGAACAGTTCCGATAAGAAATTAGATGATAAAGTACCTATTAGAATTGCTCCTGGCCGCATCAGGACTTGCTCGGACACCATTGCCTTCGTCGCCTTCCTAGATACAATAATTTGATTAATTTATGAATTTTATGATACTGAAAATGTGTTCTTATTAATTTAAACTCTCGCGTTACAGTGTACTGTTCTAAAAGGTCATATTTTAAGCAAGGTTTACGAAGAGTTTTTAAAAATATGTTTAATTTTTTTCGGATTAAACCAACTTTCTGAATTTATAAAACAAAATCTTTGAGACTATTCAAAAATAATTGAAGCAGAGGTGTTATAGTTTTATAAACATTGTAAGCAACATAAAATAATTTTAATACTTAAACCATGCAAACTTAAAATGTTAAATATGAATTTTCTACTCACCGAATCAGTATTTTGCCATAACCATTCTAAAAGAAAATGTACTACAGTGCATACCAAATTATTCAGAATTAGAGCAGGCGTTTGAATTAGTCATGCTTACCTTTTACTATAAGAATGCAAATAAAAAGTAAATGCAAGTACGAATAACATGTTGAATGTACCAAATAACGTAAATAATTTCATAAAATATCGAAAAATAGAGGCAATTTTGTTAATTTTTTTTGCATTTTTTTGGAGTACCCCGGGGATAAATTTAGGGCTCCTAAATTTTTAGTCACAATTTTATCTTGTGGCTCTTGTAAATGTAGAAACAGATAACTCTAAATGAATTCTCCCATTCTAATAAGAAAGAAGATTAGTATTATAACCGATCATTCCAATTAGTATCAATATCCATTTTAGAATGTTATAGTTATTGCGATTTAACACCGTGAATTATGGAATCTTTTGATAATCTATATTAGAAGGAGTAAATAGCCATAATATCAGAAAGTATATTTTTTTCTTATATAACAGTAGATATTGTTACGTATCACGGAAAATCGATCTCCGAGTAGGGGTAAGGTTGAGATATAAACAAAAATACGGGAAGACAAATTGAAAAGAAATCCCCCCAACACAATAACACTACTAGCTTTGAATGTTGGTTGTAGTAACATGACCAAGTACCTAGTGGTCTCATGTCTCATCACGAGCGAAGAATGCTAATTTCGGCCAGGAAAAGGGTATGATATTCTGTAATGCTTAGTTCACGAGTTATACTCTAACGGCAGCCTATCATCTCAAAGATTCCACAACCCACGTCTCCCGACCATCTACTTATATCCTCTATGTTAGTGCTAATCGGTGGCTACGTCCCCTAGTGTTAGTTCTAATTCGTGAGGTCTACAGTGGGGGGCGCCACCTGTCGCGGTCGCTTCGGAGGCGTCTCGTCCTCGTCGCGATCGCGCTCGTCGCCTGTTGACGCTGCTGGTAGGAGACTGAAATGATAAAGAGAATCATGGGTAAGTTTCGTTAGCAAACTAAATTTATGATGAAGAGTTAGCTGGACTTGAAGTGGAAGTTATCCTATATATATACCTACTGGTATTTTTTTTTACTTCAAAAATAAGAAGAAAACCCAGCTGTTGAACGCAAGATCATAAATTGTGCTGTGTGTGGATACCAAAGAAGTATCAAAATCGAAGGTAGTGTGTAAGTCTTAAATAAACATATTTTCAGTTCTTGTTAAGGATCTTTAACAACAACTAGTGGAAATCCTTTATGTGAATATAAAACAACAAGAGAAGGAAAATTACGTTATTAGGTATCTCCTTAATGAGCTTGACTGACATATTTAAAATTATAATAATAAGTTTTTAATTGTTATCTTACACGTTATTGTTTTCACGGTTAGAATACTAATCGACGCAGCCAGACGGGAATGCAGAACTATATAATGTACGAGTAGATATGCCAATACGGTAATAAATGAAAATACTGGCAATACCTACTTACCTATGAGTACTTTGGAACGATCAAATATCTCCTACGGGGAGGCCCACACTGCACTGCATCACGCAGCGGGGCGCAGATAACGCACCCACGCGCGTGATTTTGTACTTATTTACATAAGTACAAATTCAATAAAAACGCACTCACGCGCGTGAAATTTGGCTCCATTTCCCGCACACCACTGCGTGAAATGCAGCAGTGTGCCAATGGCCTAACATCGAAATTAAAAAATGATTTTTTCAAATAAAGTAAATAGTACGAGTAGATAGTGATGGGCCGAATATATGGGTTTTGGCGATCAGCCGTCTAGCTACCTATAGTGACTAAACTATTTTATATTTTTGATTGATTTTGATTGCATATTCGTATGCAGAACGAAGAAGCAACGCCATTACATATCCTACGCAGTTTAATATTTTGTCGCACTGTCGTCTCCACCTAGTAATATTTATCTCAGGTATTCCATCTACGTGGCCTTCACCGTCATTCACTTTATCAACATACGTGTTTTTTAGTGTCTTAGATGGCATTTTATAGTTCTTCATTATTTCAATCAACTTCAATAGTAACTATTAGTCACAAAAAAAAAGAGTTGGTTAAAATTTTCTGCACGTTGCAGAATCTGGTCAGTAAAATATTATTCTTTAGTAAAAGGAAAACCACAGACATACATTGAAGTAAATTATTGACTACTGCAGTTGAATTTTGTAATGAACTTCTAACATATTCCAGGTAAAGCTAACGTCATACAAATACAATGACATATTCAAATAGATAATAACCATAGGTAAACTAGGGGTTAGGCGGAGATTCACCCACACAGCAAAACTATTGGTTGGTCTCAATATCAGACCAAATCAGTTCGTGTGATTCTTGGTCAAGATTCTGAATAATAACAATACGATATTTTCGTCAGTCATATAAGTTACCTTGAATAACTCTAAATTTTATTATTTTCTTCTGGGGTTAAAATTACATGTACATCAATGGTAATAATTTCGTCTTCTATTACACAATATCTTCTTTCATTATCCTAATGTGTCTAGCCTTTTCCCAAGTGTACAGTATTTTGGATTCGACTTCCAGCTTCCAGTGCATCCGGATGCAGCTGAATACATGTATTTTATATTTAGCGACTGTCTATCTGACCTACACAAACCAGTTACTGGATAACACGATACTCGTTGGTTTGTCAGACATAATAAAATCTTCATTTAATCCCTTTAATTCTCGGATAAAAGACCAGACTTACCCGTGCTTAGAGTAATGCAAGCCGGCCCTCCTGACCAGCTGTCTCGCTAGCGGGAAGAGCTCGTCTCTCCGAGTCAGGAGTGCCGGCACGCAGCGGCAGATCTGAGCTGCTGCTTCGTTCACCATCACCTGCGGATTGATTAAATGAGGCGTTACAATCAGGAGTCAAAATCAAAATATTTCACATAAACCTACATGGGCACTTATGAAACGTCCGAAGCTAGGTGCACGGTTCCAATTGGTCGTTTCCTATGGAGAAGAACCGGTAAGAAACTCCACGGTTACTCTTTTAAAAATAGTTGGCTTTTACCATGTTTTCATGTTACAATAGGTATGGGAGGACAGCGTAGGCCTGTCAACAAGTACCAGGTACTTGATAATCTATCATCTACAGATCTAAAGTCTAAAAGGCCTACAAAGTCCAAACATTTACAGTAAAAAAATTTTTAGAAAAACTAATTAATTAATTAAAATTAGAGTTGTTACTTAATGAACATTTTTTTAAATGTACTGCGAATAAAACCAAGAGATGGTGCTAAAAAAGGCAACAACATTTGATAAATATTAGCGGCGTAATTGCGTAGGTACCACACAACAGTAGCAATGGCTTTAAATTTGACAATTCAATAACATTCATTGCAATACATACATACATACATAAACACAATCATACTAACTTAATTATTAATCAATAATTACGTTCGGGCTCACCGACTTTGTACAATATCAAATGTTATTAACGTGACTGATTTGATTTCTATGTAAAAGGCGGAGTCCTGGTGTCCTGAAACACAGGCTTGCAGCTTAGCTCAGCCACCAGTCTCCCACAATGTAAAAGTTATTATCATAACATTTTAAATGATGTGTTGTTTAATATTGTGGTGAGAAATAAACAAATTATTATTATTATTATTGCGTTATTAACGTTGTTGAGCAGACAAATTTTTCGAACATATGAAGCAATGGATTAGCAATATCCTTCAAAATTATTTAGATTGTGATTGATAGAGTGTTACGCGATTAGGATGCTAGTTAGACTAGACTAGGACATATCAGTACCGATATGTCATAATTACTTTTTGATCATTGTTTCTACCACGGAATCGGAATAAATAACCTTTACGTGTACAATACATATAAAGTGGATATCTGTTTCATATAAGTTAAACAAATACCAATCTATGAAGATACTAACCTCATGTAGCGTCAACGGCTTCTCGGGCTTCCTCTTACAGTCAAACCTCCCATAGATCGCCGCGTACTTCCTGATCTCCTCCATCCTCCTCGGATCCGACTCCGGCATCATCATCACCAGCTCCAGATCCTTGCACATTTTCTTCTTAGTGTTCTGCGGCTTTGGCTCCAGTTGGGGCAAATGTTTGCTCAACTTCTCAGCCGCCGCCGCCAACTTTTGAACATGAACATCTAAAAGTACTGGTGTCAACTGAACTGGTGATGTGACCGAACTCGGACTGGAACCAGCTGATGCAGGAGGACAGGCACTTTGTGGAGAAAAGGATCTAGAAGCAGTAGAGGTTACAGGGGCTGCGGGGGCAGGGGACGGCGGTAAGACTATTTTAGCGAAGGTATTCGCTTGGTGGACAGGACTGGCGTTGGGGGCTGAGGCAGTTGAGCCACAACTGTTATCAGGAGCGCCGGGAGACGGGCTGTACATTGGTCTACTGCTTTCAGGAGAGGCCACAGTCCTTGGTAAGACGTTAGGAATCGATGGAGGCATGTTAAGAAGTCTTTGGTTACATTGGATGAAGGGGTTTTCGGTAGGACAGAGGTTAGGAACAATGGGTATTTGAAAGAGGGCAGGGTTGTTGACCCACTCCTGGAGGGCTTTTTGTAAACGTCTGACGTGGAGGGGCTTTGATGCCATACCCACTAGGGCCATTATTTCCAGGAATTCTTCCTCTCCAGCGTCACAGAGCTGCTGTACGTCATCTCCACCTGAAAAGGTAGAAATAACTTTAAAACAAAGTAGGGGTTTGCAAAATTTTAAGAGGAACGCCCATAACTTATTTATGAATGTAGCTTTTGTTTCTGAGTCATGGGCAAAACTACATAACAAAACGAACTCGGCAAGTCATTAAAAGTTAAAAAAGATCCAAGAAAGCTCGGGAAGAATAATTATTTCTCAGAGTCCAAAAAAAAAAAACGGACCGCGGTAATCAGTTCTTTACATTCACTTGACAGAAAAAACTGGACCATTGTTGAAAACAGATAGATTAGTCCCATAAACATTAATATGCAAGACTTTCTTGTGCCACCAGTTCATTTCGCTATGATTGTTCACAAAAACGTGAGATACCATAAAAAAATAAGAGCTCACACACCAGTTTTAATTTAGGCAAATATGCAAATACCTACGTGACCATTTTGCAAAGGGGCGACGAGAAAAAAAAAACAAAAGGATAAGGCTGACTGGCCAAACCCTTCCTTAGCTCGAGTAATCGGCGGTATTAAAGAGTAAAAAGATTAAAAAAGTAATTTGCATGTCGACGCTGAGCGCGCGTTTTTTAGCGATATGGAGATTCTGTTGCGTGTTTTGTCTTTTTCTTTATTTCGTTATGAGAAAGTGTTTTTTCTTGTGTTCCTATGATATTGTGTTTAGTATGTAGGGACATGTTATTATCTTTTGACAGCGTTTTTTCATTTTCTTTAATGATTTCAGTAGATGGTCTGATGTTGGATTATTTATGAGCACATATTTTTTTTAATAGATCACCTGGACCTTTATGGGTATGCTGCAGTTTGCTTTTTACATTTTTGTCTTCTTTGAGAAATATTGCCAGGGATGGACTTTTGAGACAAAACCTTACAGACTTTGTTTTTAATTTTAAGGTATCATGTCGCTATATTAGAGAGCTTATTTAGCAATACTTAGAAGTTTACGAGTTGACAGATTTGTTGAATCTGGGGAACCAACATATGCCTAGTCGGGAAAAAGATAAATTGGGGTAGGCTTCCAGTCTAACCGAATGCATCGGAATACCAGTATTTTACATGGAGCGACTGCCTATCTGACCTCAACAACCCAGTTAAGTAGGTACTATCAGAAAGCCCGAAAATGTTTAACCAGTCCTGCCAAGGGTGGCAAGACTAGTTGTGGTTGTGCCATGTGTTTTAGGGCTTCTACCCGTGACAATTGCCAAAGATCTACTCATGAATCTGAATGCACTTGAGTCTGATGTTAAAAAACATAACCGTCCTTCTGGCGCAGTCGGGTAAAAACATTATAAATACAAACCCATCTCCAGCAGCGTGTCGTAGTAAGCCAGCAAGCTGGCTCGCTGCATCACCCTGTACAGTTGTAGCTCAGCCTCGTTAGCCGGAGCTGACGTCACCACCACTGAAAGAATAGAAAATAGACGGTAAGACACTAATCAATTCAATTGTTACAGTTTGAGTTTGCCGACGACATATAATGAAGCTATACATTTCCAGTTTTAGCTGACCTCGCATTGTATTATAAACTTTTCATACCTAAAATGAAAAGTCAGCTTTATATTAGAAATGTATTGCTTGATATGTCGATGTGCGTACATGCTTTATTTTCAGTAAATATGTTCTGTGAATCGTGCAAATAATACCTGTGTTCATAGCGTTATTAAAACACTATGTAAAGTCGTAAGTTTTGATATTATTTTATTAAGATCTTTCTATGTTTATAATCATTAACACTTTGCGGGACACTAAACTCCCCCAGATGTACTTAATAATAATAAAACTTCTATTAAGTCTTGTTCACTGTCATTCAATGGGTTAAACATACCTCCTCACATAGATAAAACACTTTCCTCACCACAAATAAAACACTTTCCTTCATACCACCAAAATGGGGAATGCAGATTCCCAAAAGGGTTAGGCCGAGGTGTATATATAACTATAGTAAGTACACACGTATTTGTTATTTAGACCGGTGAGTTAAGGAAAGACTGGGCTGATTCATTAATTATTTTTCGCAAGAAAACAGCAGCTGCACGGTTGAATGGAATAAAATTACATAAAAATCATCTTATGATGTCATAAATGGTCATAAATTAAAACAAATAAGTTTAACCATCAAACTTCGTTCAAAATTGACATTTATTCCATCTCAGAATCGATATAAAACCCGAACAACAAAACTAAAAATGTTCTAGAAAATAAAGCCCGATCATTTGCGTGCCCCAAACAATTTGAACAGCCAGAAATCGCGTGAGGAGACGCGCAGTAAAAAATAACCCCTTTTAATACAACCCCTGCCATTACCGAAAGAATAGAGAACGAACGACCGTTAGCAGAGAAAAAATAAATGAATAAGTTTTACATAAAGACTTCTTTGTTAGCTAGGGTTAGCCAATGCGATGTGTGCGCAGGAAAAATATCGATCAGGGTTGCTACGAAAAAAATGTTGACACCCCCTTGTGCATTATTGGGTTAGTGTATTAAAAAAATTGTGGGGTGGTGTGACTCCACCCCGGGTCGCAGGTAAAAAGAGGTTATATGCCACAAAAAAATGGTTGAAAAAAAATTTGGGTTGTCGTTAAATAGGTTTATGTATAATATGTATTTGTTTATGTAAGACTAACTATTATGTTACAGATTTGGATAGGTAAGCTATCTTGTAATTGCCTAAGTAGGTAATGGTAGGTAATAATAATAATTTTGTTTTAATTGCTAACCCTTATCTAGTTACTAGAAGACACAGTGCCTGTTTGTCTGTTTGTCCGGCTTCCAGACCTCCTCAAAATTTTACCTACCTATTGCCAATTATTTTGTTATAGATAAATACCTAACTGTCACGTAGACATTTGCATACATGTACAGGTACCTACTTAAATATAAGTACTGCCTATACTAAATTACTAACTAGGAAAATACGATCTTCATTTTCGACTATGTAAATATCTATCGAAATAAATGATAAACTATTGGCAAAACATGAACTTATTGTAGGTACCTATTGCAATACAAAACAATCATCATAATTTGAATTAATACTTATGGCTACAAACTAATAATTAATACCATCTTATCATAAACTCAATCCAAAAGAATTGCTGTAAAGAATGTCTAAGATACTTCAAATTATTCAAAACAAATAACAATATTATAAAACACCCAAAACTTTTTTGTTTCTACTCTACACAAAAAAAAAGTTCACATGAAAAGTATGAGAACTCATTTCTTCATACTTCAAACTTAACCCTATATCTCTGCCGACGCACTTTTTTAACACTAAAAAAAGTATTTCTCACTCATCCGATGTCCAAAAAACACATTTACATAATCTTTTTGAGTAAAAAAATCGCCACCGTCATATGCAAATTTCAATTTGATTCAGCGAAGGGGTAGCAGCGACCACAGTGAGTACCTACCTTTGTCTTTTTTTTTCTCTATTAAAAAGTGGTCACGTAGACATTTGCATACCTACATGTATGTATTACAAGTTAATTTTATGCAACTCTCACGATGTCTTGGCGTTTTTTGCTGATTAGTAAAAAGTTTTTTCTTGTCTACAGTTTGTTAGTGCACCTTTGTTTAATTACCGTACTGTACTTATTCGTGAGAAGATATGGAAAGTATTTTTTTTCTACAATTCGTTTTTTTTTTTTGTTGTAACTTTTTTTTGTTTAGGTAGTATTTATTATTATGATATTATTATATTTAGTGAATATTTTGCATCTGCCATTATTGACGCCCTTTTGATTTAGGAATGCAATCATTAATTTTTAATACTTTCATTAGTAATTTAGAAAATGTATCAATACAGTTGCAGTATCGCCGCAGATGCCATTTCAGACTATATTAATTTAGAAAGAAAGATCTTGATAACAAAATTGTTTCAAATTAATTAGAGATGTCCTGCTCTCGTTTAATTGAAAAATTCTGGTACTTGTGAGGAAAATTACCAAAAAAGCCAAGGCTGTCGACGCAGCGTGTGCATTTGCATACTGAAATGGTAGCAGGCCGGTCATTTTTTTCAATCGTATAGACACGAGTAGAGGAAAAGGTGGGTCGGAGTAGGCACGAGTGAAGTAAGCTGGTACTACGAGTATGAGTAAAGTTTTAGGGTTGGGCTTTTTCTAGTAAATTCTAGACGTGTGTAGTGCATATTATTGCTTAATTTAACTCTTTGGATAAGTACTTCCTAGTAATAATTAAATGATTGAAATTGTTTTCTTTATACCTACCAGTAGAAATAGAATAATTTCAATCAGTGTATCATTTTAAGCTTCTGGCAGCTTATTCAAATGTGTACAAATGTATGAATGAAGAATGAATTACAAGTACAGGGACAAATAAAAAGAAAACAATGTAGATAGGTAATGTAAACAGAAATTAATCTAACCAAAAAGAAACAAACTAATTATTGAGCCCCTTTTTACGATGAAACAAGATTCAAGATCCCACAAAAATCGAAACTACCATCAAATTAATATCAAATGACATAATAACTGTTAATAAACTAATTCTCGCTAAAGAAACACAAATAATTAGCATAACAAACAACTTCCTATCTAATTACCTACTCGGTTACCGCAACACACACGTGCATCTCGTACCGTGCGAAAATACGAACTAATTCCTCAATACGGTAATTAGCTTGTGAGGGTTAGATCGAAAGGAATCGAAAAAAACTTGATCCTTCATTCTATGGCGTGCTCGCGCATAATTTGAACGCATCTTTATTTTGGCGGGATGATTGTCTTTGGATCTTTGGCGCGAAAACTATTAGGTATAGATACAAAATATAAATAAAAGACGACCATAATTATATTAATTAAAAGTGATTGAGTCAGTAATCATTAGTATCTATCATACATATAAGAAAAATTTCTTCTAGATTACCTGCAAGAAACCTTTAGCCTTTTCCCAAGTTAAGTATATTGGACAACCCAATTATTGGGTAGCACGATACCCTTTGGTTAGACTGGCTGTTAGATGTTCGGGCTTCTGACTACCCGTAACGTCTGTCAATGATCTACGAATGACAGCCGGGACCAACGGCTTAACGAGCTTTCCGAGGCACGGAGGGGTCATGATTTTAAAATGGTCACTCATCCACGAACAGATCTCGGCAAGCGTAGCTTAACCTTCGATCGACCCGTGGCCGTTATTATTTAGCCACAAGCCCCTCTAAACAAAAACCATTAATACTTGACGAAAATAATAATTATACTAAGCTAAAACATCTCACAAAACGTCTACACATTATCATGCGCAAGATTAACGGATAAACAAAAACATTCTATTGTCACCAATTTGAATAAGCCACACAAAAAGAGATTCGCTATGAAAGGCGCTAATGACAGTAGAAGACAAGATGGTGAGGTGTGCTTGCGCATGCCATTAGATCCTTTTTAGCACTTGCATAGAGATTGATATGCGTAATATCGTGCCAATGTATGAATATTTATGTGGGTTGGTACAGGTTGGGTTCACGAGGTATTTTTAGGACATTTTTTTTGGTTTCGGGTTTTCTATTGGTAAACTTCCGTGCGAATTTTGTGACTGTGCTGTGTCTGTGCATCTTGTTAAAATTTAATGCGCATGATTTTTTTTAAGGTGATTTAAAAAAAAATGTAGGAACGTGTGAATAAATGCGGTAAGAATTTAATATAGCAGATTAATTCATATTTTTAATTGCATAATTTGCCAATCTGTGTGTTAACGCGAACGTGGAAATAAAAACAAAATGCCAGGTTTTAATCGTTTCTCTGAATCTAAATATTTGAAGTAAACTAATTACGTTAATCGTCCATAGGTGAGGCTTGCTGTAGTGTCTCAATCTGCAAGACTTTTAGTCCTTACAAATAGCCATTCTAAGAAGTATGTAGGTGCAATGTTGAGTTTTTGCTGCCACTTAAGTAACCAAAGATGAACTGTGATGAGTGCAATGATCTCTTAGGAAGTTCCTATGTTTTGACACAATATTTAACTACCGTAAACCGGGGTTACTTTGATCAATATTGAACTTTCAAGGTCCATATCTTTTGAATCTCTGGTTGTAAAAAAAAATATAATCGGTCTAGTTGTCGATTCTGTTTAAACTCGCGATTTTTGTAATAACATGACGTGAAAAAATATGGCTTGATTCTGAGAAAAAAAATAAAAACTGTCTAATCAAAGTTATAATGAGAATGGGGTTACTTTGATAGCTTTGGAATTACGCAAGAAAATAGGGCACGTTGCGTATGGGGTAACTTTGATCTAGTAAAAGACAAATGAAACCTAAAAAGAATGCTTAAGCTTACGGTGCTTAAAATAGTTGGTGAATTCCCAGCGTGTCCTCTAGAAAGGATTCAACAGTTAATCAATGATGTTAGACAAGAAAAAAAAAAAAACAAATTGCGTTTCGTTTTAAGTACTTCGCGATTTTTTATGAAATAAAAGTTTCAATCAAAGTCACCCGGCTGTTCAAAGTAACCCCGGTTTACCGGTACTGGATAATCCATTGCAAAAGCGATAGCGATAAAAATCAACGGGTTATCAATAGGCACAATCATGATAAATATTATTACCTGTCCCTTATCTTCATAAATACTCGTAAATCCATACTAATATATTATAAATGCGAAAGTATGTCTGTCTGTTACCTCTTCACGCTTAAACCGCTGAACCGATTTACATGAAATTTGGTATAGAGATAGTTTGAATCCCAGGAAAGAACATAGGATACTCTTTATCCCGATATTCCCACGGGATCGAGACTTATGCGGGTGAAACCGCGGGGCGCTGCTAGTATACACGTAAATCGTTATCAGTCTCATAAAGCCGCATTATCTAGATAGATAATGCTGATTTATAATGATAATGGGTAGATACCCATCAACTAAGCCTATCGCGGTCTACTGCTGGACATAGGCTTCTCCCATGCTGGGCCACAACACCCTGTCGTCCGCCTTCCGCACCCAGTCTGTCCCAGCCACTTTTTTAAGGTCTGCGGTCCACCTAGCTGGGGAGCAACACTACGCTTGCCAATCGTCTGCTCCACCGGCCATCGGTCCTGTGATCTACACTGTCATTTAAACTAATAAAAATCACGATTTTTATTTGCTAATAATGACAGTCAATAAAAAATACTTCGATTATAAAGCTCCTAATCCCATATGACTTCCGCTGACGTAGGGTTAAGAAAAAACCGACAAAAGACAATGACTGGTCGATTTACATACGAGATTAGACTAAAAAACTTTCTTCATACGATTTGGGGTTCCACACAAAAAAGATAAAAACGAATCTTCGCTGGATTTACCCCGGAGGGTTGCGAAGGTAGACTGCAGCGGCGTCGTGTTTTAAATTCTACGTCATACAGCTGATTCACTGATTCATACACTTTGTTCTTTAGGTATTCGAAGTGAAACTCCGCAACGAAAAAAACGTTTGTTCGGTGACTGTACAAATAATGTTTGAATTCAAAGTACAAGTAGGTATTTAGAATGAATTTTAATTATTACTTTGTACGACTACGATATATCGTAAATACCATAATATTACCTAATTTACTTTGCAAAAATTGTAGAAAAGCTTAAAATAATCCGAACCATGAATTTAATTTTCTCTCTTCATTTATCGTTTTTGACTGTTTTTTGTTTCGGAAAACTATTGTCGTATTGTCGTTGTATTGTATTGTCGTCACCACCTTGTATACAGCCGGTCGATTCTGTTAGAATCTCACCGTGAGAAGTTAGGTGAAGTGAGCTGTCATTCCATCTAATGCTGGGGATTCACACTAATGACAGCTCACTTTAAGCTCACTTCACCTGAGTTATCACGGTGAGATTTTTACAGAATAGCGCTAGAACCATCAACATTAGAGTATGTCTCATCCAACTCATCAGTTTTTTAGATATTTTTCCTCTGATTGAAAGTGAGATTTTTCGAGCAGGTGGCACTGACCCAAACGCTTTTTCTAGTAATTAATCAGTGTTGCATCTGTTGGGTAATTACGACCCACCGGCCGCATTTGAAGGGTTAATCAAATATAATAAAGAAATTAGTTTGACCGGCATGTGTTTCTCTTGGCAGGCAGTTTGAGTTAGCTGCCGAGACTTAATTTTGGAGTAATTACTAGTTGTAATTAGTTCGATAAAATTATCGGGTATTTTTGTGTTTTTCAAACGTTACGTTACTTTGGTTACAAGTAGTTTTTCAATAGTTTCAACCATTATTTGCAACTTATAACGTAAAGGTTTTTTGTAATAATAAGAGTTTTCTTTCATCATTTTCACTGTTACATAGGTATCCTGCTTTGTTAGCTATACCTAGCATCTGATTATAATTATTTTTCAAATAAGACAGTTTTCTCCAGAATTAACTTACGGATCTCTATGCCTTGCCAGGTGACAAAGTAAGTTTTTTGTTTCCAAGCTTATCTCGAAGAAACTAATAAATCTAATTTCTCGTATGTTAACAAGTTTATCAGAAGTCTATATCGTGTAAAATATTTCACTCTATCGCAGTGAGAGTGACCGCCCGAGATTAACAATAAATCGCCAACCCTCGGGTTTTTATGCTGATTCGACCCTGTTTTTGTGGCAGAGAGTAGGGCTTTCACAAGAATAAAATGTCTCATAGATTCGTGATTGTGTAATCACGGTAAGTTTAATGTGAATAAGAAGAAAAAAAAAGAAGTAACTTTTTAGCTAGATTTTAACAAAAATCATCACTTATTCATTATCAATCGTGAAATAAATCTGGATTTTAACAAAAATCTGGATCTAGCATTACTTTAATCATGAGCACTAAATTAAAATACGTTTTAAATCCATAAAAGTTTAAAAAAATACTACGGCGTAGCATGGCGTAGTACGTGACTACGCCGAGCTACGCCGTAGCAGGAATCGAAACTTTTGAATTTTTTTCTTAGTTAATTTGGTTTAATCTTTTATTACTTACTTCAAAACAATACAAATAATTATTAAATTAAGTTAGTGAATTCCGACCAGACAACCCTACTTTTAAACCGTGCTCTCATCCTGAGTAACGCATAACAAACAAAAAACAGGTTTGTGTCGACCCCTGAGTAAATGTAAAATGACCCAGTGCGCCACTGAACTCCATACAAATACTTTTTATCGAACATTCATCTGTAAAAGGGAAATAGTACGAAGAAGGGTCAGGTTTTGTAATAGTAATAACTATTGCGTAATAATTATGAAATTAATGACATTTGTGCCTTACAAGAACTTCCTATATTTACCAAGGTGATGTAGGTCTTTAAAAATAAAACCTAGATATACCTAGAATAGATTGAATTACCTATATTTTAAATGATAACTAGTAATAATTAAGTAGTGTTAGAATGTGAGTGGCTACCGAGTTGACGACTAATAGAGAAGTATGGAAGAAAAATACATGTTGCGTCGACCACAAATAGTTAAATTGTAACAATTAAACGCGCTTTAGGCATTTATTAAGAACCTCGCGATATCAACGACGTTTAGGAAAAGTCTACGTTATTATTTTCTTCGATCGTAAAGAACACTTAGGTTTTGGAGTTTTCTATAAGTACTAATAATCTACTTAGATATGCTAATAAAAAAATTACCGTGGACTTCATACTTCAGATAAGAAAGAACAAAATCATGTTCATTTGACAGAAGTATTTTTTTACTTTTACTTTTAGTAATTTTTGACATGCCTATAGTATTCTACATGGCCAGAGATCACACCCTTGGCCCAGCAGTGGGACACAATGTAGGTCAACAAAAAAAAAACAACTGACTTTAATTAAGTTCCTGTTTAGAACACCTTGCCAGAAACAATTTGCTTAACATTCTCATCTACCACCACTTATAATCAATTCATTATTCTACCAACCTTTGTTCTAAATTCAAAAGGCAATAAATTGGAACGCCACAAAAACGTTTTTACCCCGAAGCGCCACTTAGGACTTTTACACATCGTTCTTTGTTTCCATTACCCCCGAGCGTCTAATTGATACCCTAGGCCTGAGGGTTTCGTACTTAGCACCTCTACAGCCGAGGCTTTTTTTACGTTTTTTTTAATAATAAAAAGTGCGTTTTGAAAAATTACCGCTCTTTTTGACCACCGTCGTCGGCTGTGGTAGGGTTGAATTTATGCTAGGTGTTAGGGGTGTCTCTACAATCTTTGTTACCATGATATTGTTTAGTATTTTTTGTTTAATTTGATTACAAGATAAATTAAAATATATCAATTATATTAAAACAAGGAAATAATCTTGATTCTCACGAATATGTTTTCAATTGTTGTCCTATCGTTGTTATTTATTTCTTATCAAATGTTAATAAAACCACAAAGCAATACCACAATTTTATTTTAGTAACATTACGAAACCACACCACCAAAAAATATTTATTAGGTCAAAAATAAAAACAATAACCCAAAAATCAACTTCCGCATCGCTATCGAGAATGTAACAAAAAATTTAAATGTCAGGCAACCCTATCCGTCTCGCGGCTAGCCATCTGTCAGTGAGTGACAGGCGCGGGTTAACCCTTCAACGGCGACCGTGTTTACACTGGGTACTATTGACACGGTCCACTAATTTATACGTTTTAGTGTTAAATGAAGTGCATTGCCTGTTGATTGTAATTTTGTTGTTTATTATATTTGCAGTTGAACATTGTATTATTATTGCATAAACACTTAACCATTCTGAGTTGAGCTGCATGATCACTGACAAACGCGTGTACTGAATGGACAGGTCCACCCAATCTGAGTGGTTCTTTCTTCAAAAGACTATTTCAGACACCAATCTACATGGTCTTCACATCATCGTTACAATCAACTACGATAACTAACCCTAATAAAAGCTTGAACAGAGTGCTTGAACAGAGTGCTGTTTCAGAGGTAGAACCGAAGAGATGTAATGACACGGATGAATGACCTTTTATGGAAGAAACGCTGAGTCCATTAGCAAAGAAGCCGTTAACGTGAAACATTCACATCAAATAGATGTCTATTTGATACTTAGATAAGTAGCAGTGTAGCGCCCTCATACATTCAATAGCATCTTGACCATGAGATCGGGTCGACAATACAACCCTTTGCACCCCATCCCTTTGTAACATTACGTAAGTAACCCAACACTCTCGGTCCACCCAATAATGAACTTTTTATCTCTCCATATCCTCTCATTAAACCTCAAACATCTTCCCGGATGTTAATTCCGAGGGTCACTTATTCCCACCAACCAACAGCACCTTACGTGTACACGAAAAGCAAACTAATAATTTTTAATTCTAGCAACCCTTCCGTGTTTTTTCAAGTCCGAAGAACACCAGTCCATTCAGCCTCTTCCGTGAGAACGTCAAACATGACCATAGAGAAAAAGAGCTGCATAAAAAATCAATGGGGGCGAGTGGACAGTTGTCGGCTAAAAAAAGCTCTCTTAGAAATGAATAATAAATAGGTTTGATGGCGTATTATCTGATTTAAAAATGTAAAGGTGGCTTTGATGTTGCGTTTTATTTTAATGATGGTTGCATTCGATTTAAATGATGTGTAAATAGTTAATTATCTGTTGATGGTTTTATGGTTGTTAATAACTTTATATTTTATTGATCTCTGCTGCTACTAGCTAACGTAAAAAGTGTTTATGTCATCCATGCGACGCGCGTGGGCCCCGTAACGAACGTCATAATGTCGGGACTCGGGACTATTGTGTAATTTTATTGTATTATACCAGTTTCATTTTAATACAGTCCACTATTATTTATTCCGCAAGGATCCATACCTAACTTATAACAGCTCCACAGCATTTATGAAAAGTTGAACATCTGAACTTTTGACGCCGCTAATATCGGTCCACGCCTCAGGTTCCTCTGATTTCGTTGAGATGATATAAAAACAGTTCATTACAATTTCTCAGAAGCATCGCCTACCATATTAGCTGAATACAACCAGCTAAATTAGGCTACAATATGACAAAGCACCCAAATTAATTTCTGCACAACCAAATTATTTAATCTACAAATAATTTCATATATCCCTACTCCCCAGCTCCCTATCTTATCAAAACAAACCGCCGTTCTACATTCATTCTCACGTTCGTTTCATTAAGGTTTTTTTTCTAGTTTTTTGGCTCTCATCCTCAAGCAGTCAGGCACTCCCTCCCTCACCTACAGGTGTCTTTATAAAAAAAACATTAACCATAGACTGTACGTCAATATGAGTTCCCGCGTTTTTCTGCGTCAAAACTTTTTCAATTGAGGTTTTAATTGTTTTGGTTTTATGATGAACAGGGAATGAGTATTATTAGCATTTGTTATAAGCTGGTATGGAAATGAGCAGCCTTGAATTTGAAGGGGGACATGTTCATAGTTGTTTATTACATTTCTGAAGAAATAAATTATGGATAATTGTTATTTTTCCTAACGATAATTTGACATTAGTGTCTTAAAAAGCGCAAATAAAATGCTCTTGAATGCTGTCACCGTAATTATAGTAGCCGAAAATTTACAATTAAAATGCAACAGATGAGAAAACTAACACATCTTTGAAAAGGTGTCATACGATGATATTTTCAATACCTATATAATATTCATTCATGCATAACACAAACATGTACCAGTACAAAAATGAAATAAGTTAGAATGCGAATACAATTTGTCCGTCTGTTTGTCCACAACGCGATTCAGTGGTCGAAAAAACTGGAAGCGAATAAAAAAATTAAATATAATGACGAACACATCGACACATGTCACTTCCGATGCGGCGGCCATTAAAATCAGTTAACCCTAAAACGCATCCCAAAAACCAATGTCTCAGATCGACAATTAAAAAGAAATAAAACAAATCGTGGCGGGAAACAACTGTTGTAATTTTTTTTTACCAACAGGTGGTTAAGGGTTAGTGATGTAATGCCTATGGAGAAAGCGTAACAAATAGGTTGTCTAAACATGTGTTAGGTACGTTAATTAATTACTGGAGAAATTGAAAGTTACCCCTTTGCCGCGAGCGGTAATTTTTTCTAGTTATATTGAAATCGAATGGGCAATGAAGGATGTAATTTATTACGCTGTAGGTGTGATAATGTTTTTGTGACCTCAGCCAGGCTGTTTGAGTCACCCCGCGGTCATGGCTGTAAAAAATAAATCTGTGTCTATTGGGATATGGGAAAGAAGGAAAAAGTGAGTGAGTCAGCTGTTTGACATCCCGTGTAACGTATGGAGGTCAACTGAGGATACGACTCTCTAGAAAACTCGTTAGATAGAGACTAGCAGTGAACTAAGGATCAATACCTACAATGTAGGTATTCAATAGGAGAATCAATAAAAAGAAAAGACGCAGTCTCACATGCTGAATTAGAATAAGGATTAGGAATTATTCCTTTACCTTTCCTTACATTATATTACTGCATCCATACTAATACCAATATTATAAATACTTAAATACTAATATTATAAATTCGAAAGTAACTCTGTCTGTCTGTCTGTCTGTCTGTATGTTACTTTTTCACGCCTATACCGCTGAACGGATTTCGATAAAATTTGGCAGAGAGATAGATTGCATTCCGAGGAAGGACATAGGATAGTTTTTATTGACATACCTCGCGGGCGAAGCCGCGGGCGGAAAGTAGTACTTAAACTATAATCAACGTTTTAAACTATATTGGTACTTGTCTTGTACCATATTTCTAGTTTGGCACCAATAATATGTACTTACGTACTTATACCTATTATTAATTAATTAATAACTATGTGGTGATTAGGTATATGGAAAATAAGACTAAAAGAATGAAGAAGACATTTAAATTCAGAAATCAAAGTGAACAGTGGTGGCCCAGACTTACGTTGTAGGTCCTGGGTTCGAATTCAGACAGGCGCTTTACTTTGTGTAAATAATTTCATCACCACTGCTCTCAAAACGGTGAAGGAAATCATCGTGAGGAATCCGGCATGTCCTATAACCAATAATTTGAAGACATGTGAAATCGTGTGGCCCGCGTGGGTATAGGCTGATTACGCTTGTGCTATACAAAATAATGAATAACAAAACATGTCCTTTAAAAAAATTTTTTTTCTCAAAACAAACAAAACGATCCGCAGCTCATATCCTGTCATTATAATAATCATAAACATTAATTCACACTGCCTGCCGACCGTCACCTTATTTCTTTAATATAAGGTCGATAATCGCATAAATGTTACTTCAATATGAGAACTATTTTATAGATTAGGTACAGCCATGTCATTTGGGTCAAACGACAGTTGGCTTTGATTTTTTCTGATTCTGACTAGTAATAGGTACTTGTAGCTAGTAAATCAGTTTTCAATATTCTGTGGTCGTAGTTTTATTAATATTTGCGGTTTAATACAAGTGGTTTGAGAAAATTGGACCATGGCGCATTTTAGGGTCACGAATTACCATGAGATTTTATATACCTTGTCGAGGCAAAACTGTGTATTGTATTAACCGCCTTTCCCTAGCCTTTTCCCAAGTATGTTGGGGTCGGCTTCCAGTCTAACCGGATGTAGCTGAATACCATTATTTTGCCTCACCAACCCAGTAACTGGGTAACACGATCGCTCTTGGTAAGACTGGTTGTCGGACTTTTGATTGTCTGACGACCCGTAACGACTGTCTAAGATCTACCAATGACAACCGGGAGCAACGCCTTAACGTGTCATACTTATTCTTCTTTTTTGTTTTTTTTCTCGTATACTGTCCCACTGCTGGGCAAAAGCTTCCCCCAAATCCTTCCAGGAACTCTTTTCCCGCGCCATCTCGAACCAGCCCTTGCTGTAGGTACGCGTCAGTTCATCTCGCCATCTCTCATTATTTTTTTAAACATGACACTTTCAAAGACTATTAGCGCCCTTGAAAGCCGGCTACAGCCGTCATAACAATAAAAGTCTTGTTTACCGCGTCAGATTGTATTAAATTGTCTGGTCTACCTACCTACTTCCAAGTTGAATGGAAATTCGAAACACACAGAAACTTTATTTAATTTTACTAAAACATATAACAACGTAGGAATATTTCCTTTTCAATATTAAAAGCTATTACAATACGACAGACATCCCTTCAACACCTGTCAATACAGAAATAAATAATTGTATCAATACAAACAATTGAGCGAGGTCTTTGACCTTTCGTACAAAGGGACACAAAAACGTTTCAATTCAAACCTTAACATCCAATGTCAAGGTTCATTATCAATTGTAGATATTGAACTTGAACCAAAACACTGGCTGCTTTTTCGGATACGAATATAAATAATTGATGATGTAATTGCAAAAAAAAATGAAGTGGTTTTTTCAGTTGTTCATAGAAATGTGAAAATATGTGATAGTGATAAATAAATAGTGTGCAGAAGATGAATTAGGAAAAATATTGTAAATTTTAGGTTTTCTGATTCTATAGTTAACCTTTTCACCAGACCAGTAACCCATTCATTTGTGAAGAAAAGCCCAAACATATCTTAAAAAATTGTCTCAAAAACAAAATCTTCAAATTAAATTCAATTATTTCAATTACCCGTTCGGATATCCGCCTTAGAATCCAACACTCCACTGCTACAATTGTCCGGTAACATCTGCCCCACATCTGCTGATCATATCGGACCTGTCCGGTAGAAATCAACGCACCGCGGCAAGCGAAGGGTTAGCTTCGAGTTTAAAAAAAGAATATCAACGGCTTAGAGTTGATTAAAGATTAGGTTAGATTCAAGTTTAGAAGCAAGAATTCTGTTTATAAAAATAAATTGTATTTTTGTATTATTTTTAGGAACCCTTCGCATAGTTTCGAGTTTTCTTTATTTTTAAATGTAAGTTAATCTCTAGTACCTACTATAAAGCTGAATAGTTTGTTTGAACGCGCTATATCTGGAACTACTAGTGGATTTGAAAAAATATTTTTGTATTGAATAACCCAATTCTTGAGGAAACTATTTAACATCACGCTAAACCCCCTAGAAGCCGAGCAGAAAGAGAAAAAGTCACAAAGTACGCTAAGCGAAATAGAAGTAATAGCGGGGGCAGGCGATGAGATAGAAACGATAACGGGGTAGGTCAAGGGAACAAGAAATTTCAAGCGGACGAAGTCGCGGGCAGAAACTAGTGTATTTTTATATTTCGCTAGGTAATTGAATTTAACCCTATAGATATAGAATATAACACAAAATAACTGCAAGATTCGTTAAACTATAAATACACTTTCATAAATTGATAAAAAATATTATTCAAAAAGCTTTCTGAACGCTTTCGCGGCCACTGCGTAAACAGAAGTTAATGAATGCAAGATAAGATATTACAGTGTGTTAACAATACGTGAACATGTTGACATTATTCATTTAATTTATTTATAGCCACTGATACAACATGCAAGTATTTTATTTATTATAAAGTTTTGAACACTGTTTAATTTCCATTTAACATTACAGGGCCCTATTTCGCTATGACCACTTAAAGATTCCTTACTTGGAAACCACGTCGATTCCTTAGCTAGTCCTGCCAATCTCGCGTTGATTTCGCGCGGTCTCGTTCATTGTGTTGTGTCATAGAGAATTACCGCCCTGGATATGAGTGTACTATATAGGTAAGGTAGAAAGCATTTATTTCAATTAAACCATTAAGGCCTGAAGTGTCGGTCTCGCGTGTGAATATACCTACATTGTGTTCTATAAAGCACCATACTGCGACGCTGACGTCAGCGGCGCATATGTTGGTACTGACCGTACGCGACCGACGGCGACGTCAGCGTAACAGAAATTCAGGCTTTACAGGCACTTTAGAATTGTCAAAGGAGTTGGTCAGTCAGGAAGATGAAGCTAGTTGTCCATTCCAAAGCGTAGTAGGCACACTATAGAGAAGAACGGGCAAAAGCTTCATGGACCCCTCTACCTTAACCCTAAAAATAATAATATAATAATACTTTTCACTGCTGGACATAGGCCTCACCTCACACAGGCCCCAAGCATCGCCACATCGCCCGTGCTCAAAGCAGCAAAAAAATCTGATCCCGTTTCTGACTTACCTCGATGACATTTTGAAAGCAACTTCTATCAGTCTATGATGATTAAATTAGCTAGCTAAATTCCGCAAACGCGTTGAGTTTCTAAACACTATAAAATAAAATAAAAATAAAAAATAAGATTTCATCTGCGGAGTTACGCTAACCAATTTAAAATAACCCTGAAGGTATATCAGAGACCCCTAGCAATATTTTTCAAAACTCCTTGGAAAAGATAGATAGATAGGTTTCAAAAGCCCCGAGTTGAAACTAATTAACACTCGAAAGTCAACCAATCTCCTAGAAAAAGCTGCGAATACGCACAAAACCACAGCAGCTGTGATTGGCACAGTATCGTTAACGATCTTAAGCACACGAGTAACCTACTTTCGTGCTGGCAAAAAAACTAACAATCGTTCTCTTATGTATGGCAACATTGGCAACGGGCAACAAAAACAACGCGGCCATTTGCAGTGGATTTAATGTGAACATTATGGAAGATTATAAATGGCGAACTGATAAAATAATGTTGATTATAATGTTGATTGAAAGGTACCGTGGGTCTTTACTTTATTATTTTCTAATTCTTCTATGTAGTGTGTTTTCTATGTAATGGGCAACTAGCTTCATCTTCGTGGCTGACCGACTGGTTTCACTGAAATAAATACTTTGAGTTTTTTTGAGTTTTGTCAGAATAACAGATAAGAAAAGAATTTAAGGCCTTTGGTTTGTGAAGCGATGATCTTCGCAGGCTGGATAAAAATAGCCGAGGATCGAGATAAAAATGGCTTGATAGTCCTGAAGGCCCAGCAGAGAAAGGTCCAGCATTGGACTGCTAAAAGCAAGGATGATGAGTATTTAAGTCATCGAATTGATATTTTATACTTAAAGGCAAGAAGCGTGAACCCTCGAAGTCCACGATATCATTGCTGAGCAACAAGTAGGTATATAAGTTAGGGGTGAAAAGGAAACAATGAACAGCAATGAGTGCAGTATTGAGAAAAACAGCTGTGGTCAAGTTGAGATCATCAATGGGACAAATAAGTTGATAAGGATTCTCATGACCTATTTAATCATCGCTTGGAAGATTTTTCATTATATGACAAACGGTAAATTTTTAATCAACAAATAAGACTGTTTATTACCTCTCTATATTAATCTTTATCGTTCCCATTCATCCTTAGTAGTCCTCTTAATATAGTTATTAACATTTAACATTTTTACATGGAGTCGGAATGTATGAGCCGAAGCCTTGATTGTAATCTGTGGTCGCGAACCAAAGCGCGCGAAAATAGCCGCGGCGCGCCAAAAAAACAGATGCTCAACTTTCCGGACTAAAATAAACATCGACGGCGCGATTCGGCGCTAGCCACTTATTATAAATAATTAATGATTCCGTCCGCTCTTATGCACGATAAAATGCCATTACGGTTTTCATCGGTGGACTTGCAAAAAATAACGTGAGCCGCCGCCCGAACCCGTCCCAAACAAAAAACACGCTTAAAAGAGTGCGCGAGCATCGCTGAAATTCCCGCAGTTTCTTACCGCCGCCCGGTCATTTGACTCTGACCATTATCTGCGGAATTAACAACGGTAAAAAAATACACGATTCGATAAAAGTATACAACGTGTAACAGAAACCCTATATCTATCCTGAAGCACTAAAGATGAAAGCTGGTATAGAATCACTATACAAAGTTTCAACTCAAAATAAAATACTCGAAGAATTGATACCAAATTTTCGGTTTCTTTAGTTTCTTAAATTCAAATCATAACAAACGTGTCACCGCACTACGTAGGTCAATAACTTTCTACGTCACTTGCCAATATCACGATAAATCTCTTCCGTAATTCTGCGCGCCTAGTACCGTAGTACTTAGCCTACCGCAGGCGGTGTTCTTTGTCGGCGCGAACTGACGAAATAAAACATACCGCCCCCCGGCCGCACCGCCCGTGCCGCCAAAGCGATCGCGCGCGCGCGCAATAAACCATACCTTCTTTACCGTGATGTAAAAATTAATGCGTAATTATTGATTTACAGTTTACTCGTTAATTTGTCAAACCAGAAATTGCATGTAAAAACTGAGATAACAAAACTTGCGTAAACAATCGAAACAAACTTTGGGTAGGTTAACTAGTTTCATCCCTTATTATTACTTATTACCGAGTGAACAGTAAGCTTTGCTTAATGTTTTATTAAATTAACTTACATTTTTAAAGATGGGGTTCGATGTGGTGACCTTGGTATTGTATGCACAAGGCCGCTCGCTTGTTCATGGACACCTGAACATTGCGTAGCATGTCTGGTGTTATTGTCCTGAAAGCGGCCTCAATCCGCACTTCCATTTGGTTTATTGTTTCACACTATTCACAAATGCACTGCGTACACAAAATTTTGTATGTACCCCCACAAAAAAAGTCTAACGAGGTTAGGTCTGTTCTATCTGGCTTCGGTACCACTCGCAAAACGCCACACGAGGCAAAAATCTGCCGGTATCAGCTCCTGGGTGCGACGGAAGTGGTATGGGTGCTGACCGTCATTGCTCAGCACTCGCCATACCTGCATATGGTTAAAGGCACCCAGCGCTAATGCAGCTCGACGTGTGCTAGTGCGTGGATTGAGTTCAAAATGATCCAAAACGGCTTCTTCAAATTCTGGATCGGTAGTAGGTACTCGGGCGACCCTCTGAAGCAGGTGCGTGGAATGACCCAGTTTGGTACAGACGATGTACCATCCGACTAATCATGCCAACGAAGGCAGCTGAAGACGCTCAGCATCTGGTCTACCCTCAATAAAACGGCGACGGTACAGTTCTCGGGAAGCTCGCAAATTACCATGTTCTGCTCCGACACACATCATCATTTCGTAATATTCGCTATTATATGACATTTTGCAAACACAACAAAAAAAAGTCAATTAGGTGTAGCCGTACTGAACTGATCCGCGTATCACAGGGATAGAAACGAGTGCACTAGACGCGGAACAGGACGACGACTGACAACTGACGAGCAAAGCAATAACAATAATGCTAAACAAAGCTCCTATTCCCTGCTATTCTGGTACCTAAATATTATTTCGTCAAATTTAGATACCTATAGGGTAGCTGTCCTAATTAGTGTCCACTACTATTAAAAAATATTGTTCAAGAATTCAAGATTATTTTACATCCTAATAATAATTTCAACTAAACTCCGTTAAACTTTTAAGTAAATCTAACACACTAGAGCAAACTAATTACGTAATTTAAATTCAAAATTGAAAAATCATTCATATTTTTTTGGGGTGGGAATATCATCAATGAGCCAGCTCCCACCCTGGGTGGGGCGGAACGAAGTGTTAGACTCTTAGGGCGGTTTCGCACTACGTTCGGATCCCAGAAATGCCGGTCCGAAGTTACCATAGTCCTATTTGTATGAGGGGTTCCCTGTTCTTTCAGTTGCCCTTTCATTCCAGGTCCGCGTTATCTCGTTAGAACATTCCCGCAACCCCGGAAATTCCCGCAACTCCGGAAAATTATTCATTTCAATCCATATTATGGGGCCGCGTTATCTCGTTAGAAGTCTGAATTAGAAGTTGTATTTACCAGGAGTAATTGAAACTGCACGGACTGCAATTGGTTCAAGTACCCTAAGACCCTAACCCATTAGGTTTACACACATTATGATGCTTACGTGTGTGTAACGATGTAATCAGGGTTCTGTGAGCAAACGATTTTCAATTCGGCAATAAACATTTCTGTTACTCATGCGGTCCTAGTACTTTTATTCATTTCTTTCCAGTTAGATGCAGTTTTGTGACAATTTTATTGACTTCATTTGAATTATAATAAAGATAAACGTGTTCAACCAATAAAACCCATGTACCACTCAAACAGTACCGACAGACCGTGAACTTCCGATAATTCTTTCGGTTAGTCCTACAGACAAAAATTATGCGTGCGTGCTATTATTTTGTAATAAAAAAAGCTATTAACTTGTCAATAATAGTTTTCGTCATATTATTAAATAAAAAAATAAACGTATTTAAAAAATTATGATCGGAACCCACTATGATTTTATTTGTACTAGGAGAAGAATAAGTTGCGAAGAGGTGAATTGAAATGATGTTTTGGGTTCAGTTGGACCACGGAAAAACCCGGGCGTGAGTGGTTAAGCAATTAATTCCTGGTAGGATGCACGTAAGGATTTGATTATTATGATCAATTCAATGGTACGAGCTGACGATTTTTCGAAACAATTTGTTTTAATGCGATCGATCTTCAAGCAAATCGATTCAATAGTAAGGTGAATCGAATCTCCTGGATCGTATGTGTAAAAATTATTAAGTATGATAAAGGCTCATAATAGTTCAACTTCATATTTGCCCAAAGTATTCTGCTGACAATCATAAACAGCGAATAGGTAGGTTTATCAATTACATACTGAGGCCGACACTTTTTAACTTGTCCGCATTGTTTATGTTATCACTCAGCGAAGATTGAAACATTTGACGGTTTGATAGAAGTTGTCATTTCGAATGACACAGCTGTATTTCATAAATTAATCGTTCGGCGTCGTATTCTGTATTAGTCAATGTGATTTTAACCGACTACATCCGTACCATCTGAATGAAAGTCATTGAATTACGCCGGAAAGGTTATCAATTATTATTTATTAAAAGTTTAGACGTACCCACCTGACTGGCAATACTGTAAATATGTCACAAAATAAAGGTGTGTAAATGTTGTTGAATTTTTTTTATTACGATTTTTGAATGAATTCCTTGAAGATCGATTCAAGAGCACGGGATTCGATCTGTGAATCGAATAAAAAAAATGATTTAAAGCAAAACGTCGGTTCATCCTTATGGCCACCAAAATAAACGGTTAGGAATAACGTTAGGAAATTTACAGGAATATTGTTTTTAAATTAGGTGTTAACTGTGTTGTAGGTTCGATGATGGTAAGGTGGGTGGTGGGTGGAAGATTACTATGTAAGTAGATAATAATTATCTACAAAGTAATCTTCTACAAAAGGACAACTACGTAAAAAACCAAAAAATTATAAAAAATAAACATGCGGAACCTTTTATTCAGAAATACCAGGAGTAAGAGGTTTATTTTTACTTACAAATAGTTCACTGACACCGATCAGCTGACTTAGTGCTAGTGATGTATTTATTTCAATTTAAAAAGTTCGGTTTCTGGTATCAATGTATTAAAAAATTTCACAACTTCCGAACACGTAGAGATAGTATTAAAAAACCCTTTCAATATCGTTTGATATCATCCAAAGAAGCCGTGCCCTTGGTATGTATATACCCTTTCCGTTACACGTTGTATAGGCGTTGTCGCGGACAGTTTTTGTAATATAAATAAAGGGTACTGCGGGCGCTACGCCAGGCACCGACAGCGGCCGTAATGGCGTCAAACACGATAAATATTGCTACTCATGAAAATTCAGCGACGCATTATCCGAGCGAGTGGCCCTGAAAAACATCGGACCTCATTCCTTTCGAGATATTTCATCACATCTTAGACTAAAAAATACATCATCGCTGCAGTTGCGCGTTTATTTTTATGCGACAAAAAACCAGAGTCATTATAATGTTCCGTTTTACGTATGTGGCAAGCGGTGCGTTATAATATCACAAATGACAGATGCGTCATTCCAACTTAAGTCAACGGACAGTAGCGTCGCTCACAAAAAATTAAAAAAAACGCCAAGACAATTATACGATTTGCATATTCACACAGTGGTATTCAACGAATGAAAGGAGAAAAAGAGGTTTTTTTTTCGAATACGTTTCGCTGTTTTCGAACGCATCTTTGCGTAACCGAGTTCTTTATTCGAATTGTATGACTGGGAAGGCATTGTTTGAGCGGGGGTGTGCTAACAGGACCAGAAAAAAGCGCTCGCACAATATGTGCCTTTATCTTAATCATGTTCATGACCCTTTAAAACATTTTTATTACTAATTGCAGTTTTCTTTCTTTCATAATTTTATTATGCTCATAAAAAACCCTTTCAAATTATTTTAATATCTTGCCAAATATATTTAAAATCAAACAACGCTCGAAGATCTATATCTAATCTTGGGTAGACCTATTGTTAGAATATCAGTGGCAACAACACTCTATAACTTGCATTACATCTATTTTCTTGTAGTAAGTATAAAAGTAAAATCAGAGTTGATTTGAAAGTAAAATACATTTAAAAACAATCGGTTTAAAGACTCCAAAAGTTCAAACTGATGGGTCGATAGTCAAGAACCGTTTCGTTTCGTAACACAATAGGTGGTTTACACAATTAAGACTAAATATTTCTTATGTAGGTATGAAATAGGTTAAAATTCATAATCCATACTAATATTATATGAAAAAGTAACTGTCTGACCGCCGGTCTGTGTCTGTTTGATCTGTTTGATACTTTTTCATGCCTTACTTAACGGCAGAACGGGTTTGGATGAAAATTGACTCAAGGATAGATCATAACCAGGATTAGAAGATATTATACGATAAGACTTTTTATCTCTTCGGATAATTTCCGCCATCCACGTGGGCGAAGTCGCGGGCAAAAGCTAGCACCTACGCAATATAACTTGGCTACAGGGGTCAAAATAAATTACTTATGTGCAGCCCACATTAGTAACCCAGTACCTTTAAAATAAAAAGTAACTCGGTACTTTTTGTGAATACAATTTAAGGCGACTAGATTGTCAATACGATTATATGACCTAAAGCGCGGTCACTATCGGACTGCATAGAAAAGATAGAGAAGCGCGATGACACAACGCTGGTAATTTATTGCAAAATATGAAACAATCATTTATTTACAAACTATTTACAAACTACTTAATAATAAATAATCCATCACTGAATGCAGTTTGGCATTAGCAATTTAATGGTATATTTTTAATTATAATTAAAATTGTTAATGAAGGGATAAACTGCTTTTAAAGAAATGTCAGAGGTGTATTTGAAGATTTTTTTGATGCATTAATGTACGTTTAATTGTGATTTGAGTTCAATCACTGTTTTAAAATAGGACTTGAAAATATGTCTATTTTTTTTTTGGTCAAAATTATTATGGTTTAAGAGATACGCTGCTTTAAAAACCAACTTTTTGACCATTTTCAAGAAACCTCCGCCTTAATAAAGAATTCTTTAATAGTGCTTAAAGTATGTTTTTACCACGACACGCAGTGACATCTGTAGCATTGTTCTTTAATACCAAGCTGTTACGAATCCTCACCACGATTACTCTAAGGGCCCGATCACACAGTTGAGCTCCTAAGTTCTGAGTCGAGCTGCACGATTACTGACAAATGCGTGAACTGACTGGACAGGTCTACTTAATCTGTGTGGTTCTTTCCTCAAAAGACCATTTCAGACAACAATCTACATGGTCTTCACATGATCTGATCAAGATTATGTCAAGACTTTAAAAGAGACTGTGACCTCTGAGTTTGTTTCAGCCTTTCTTCTCAGAGTAGTCACTGTAATCAGATAGGAAACGCACACCTCATACAGTTTTTTAAAAATATCGGTGATTGACGTGTAAAAGTGTTTGTGTACAAACTTAGTTAAAGAAATAAAGTAAACATTTATCATTTACACGTACCACAAACACACCACACCATGCATAATCAGCCTATAATGTTCCCACTGCTGGGACACAGGCCTCCTCTCTGTGAGAGGCTGTAATCCACCACGCAGGACCAGTGCGGGTTGGTAGATGTCACATGTCTTCGTAATTTTGGTTCTAGAACATGCCGGTTTCCTCAAGATGTTTTCCTTCACCGTTTTGAGAGCAGTGGTGATGAAATTATTTAAACAAAGTAAAGCGCCTGCCTGCGTTCGAACTTACGACCTACAACTCGTAAGTCGGGCCCGTTACACTAGGCCAACAGTCAATACTGCTAACTGCTCACCACACCATAACGCAGCGACAAAAAAAAAAACATAAACCTAGTTCAGACTCCAGCTCTCACAAAGGTTCTAGCATACCTAAGGCAACAATTGTATGTAAACACTACTGTAACAATGCACCTTTTTGAGAAAAATAAAATATATTATTATAATTATAAAATATATTATTATAATTATAAAACTCTTTATTATTTTTAACCGACTTCATTATTTTTTCGTATTTATATATCCCATCACGTCTGCAGAGTTTCGCTGACTAATTTAATTTGACCTTGTAGTGTGGTAGTGTGATCGGGCCCTTAAGTTAAACTTCAAAGAAATTAATTAAGATGACCTTTTAACTCTGCTCAGTTTCTTTAAAAAAAAACTCCATGTTAACAGTTTAAGTGGCGTGATATTTCACACAAATGAACTAAAGAATTTGTAGTAAGTCGATATATGGTGGCCATTCGCTATATTGCCTTAAATGGAGCCAATAAAAGTAATGACAGGAGTCATAATAAGAATGAGTTTATGGAAAAATAACTTTAAATCCTGCACAATAAAGTTCAGTATACGCTACAACTTCAAACATTTTTATAACTTTTTCAATAGTGCTAGTAACTCTGTAATCAACTTAATTCCATTACAATAAACTTGATAACTATTTGTTTATCTTGAAATAATAAACTTTACAAGACGTATATTTCACGCGTGATTGCCTTATTGGTCTAGTGGTCGCAAACGCCTGCTGAGCATGAGCTCCTGGGTTCGATCCAGTTGGGCAGTGTTATTAGGTTTTTCTATCTGGAATTTCTCAGTAGCAGCTCGAAGTCTGGATTAGTTCCCGGGCTCGCCCCCTATTACAAACTGGCGAAATGTGGGTGTACTAAGCGGTTTGTTTGTAACGCTTTTACACTAAAACGGCTGAACGGATTAGGATAAAATTTGGCACAAGAGTAGACTATGACCTGGATTAGGACATAATATACTTTTTATCCCGATACACCCAAGGCGTCGAGTCTTAGAACTTAAGCGGGTGAAATCGCGGGGCGCAGCTAGTAAAATATATAAGCACCTTTCTTTTTGATTAATGTACCTGCCAATTAGGTGCATTATATCCCAAGAGATTTTCAGGAGGATGTTCTTTACGTAAGAACAAACGTTGCAAACCAATTTTTGATTTTATTTTTATTAGCCCTTTATATCCCACGGCTGGGCAAAGGCCTCCCTAATACTCTCCTTCCACATCTCTATCCAGAGCTGCCCAGGACCAATCTTTATTAAAGGAGTCCAGTCCAAAACATTAAATATAATTTATTCTATAAAAAAAACATCTTCATGTGACATTTCATCCGGCACATTTTTCATCAGAATCAAGTTAAAATAAAAGTTTTAACTTCAAGAACGGAAGCGTACTTACGGAGACGCATACATTTGTATGTTTTAAAGTATTATGTATGATATCATGCATGCTAGAGTTTCGTAAAAATTGGCTCGCATCTACATATTATGTAGATTTTGTTGTGCTTGCTTAAAGGTAGGCTCGTTCTTAGTTAGCCAGACCTGAGAACTTAGTTAAAGACTATATTTTTCTACCCTCGTGGCGTAACATACTATCAATCACAATATTCTGAATCATTTGAAAGGATATTATCCATTGAGTCATGAGTTCGAGACATAATAATTATGTCTGCTCAACAACGTACCCAAATATCAATGAATGTTGTTGAACTGTCCTTTGATATGTCACACTAAATGGCTGTCATTTTTGATAGCCATTTACACCCCGATGATTTTTCTTGAAACCTTCCACCCATTAGGAACTGTAAATAAACTATGCTATTAGTTAAGCAAACAAAGTACTAACCGCCTATAAAAATCTTGTATTCTAAAGTCTGGAAATTAGCGACGCGTTATTAAAAGCTTATTATAAGTGTTTTTGAAGCTTGTTAATAATCTTAATTTTAACTAGTTATTATTTATTAAAAACGGCAGAACGGATTTGGATGCACGGGTAGATTATGATCTGGATTATTACTTATTATACTTTTAATCCCGGTTATAGTACTACGTTCTCGTGGGATGATGATCGACATGCTCGCGGGCGTAACCGCTGGCAAAAGTTAGTATGTTAATAGTTTATGAATGAGTTTTGTGTGATGATTAGCCCTTCTCATCACATTGATTGTAAGATCCTAAAACCGACCAAAAGGAATAATTCTTTAAAACATAACATAACATCACACCGGTTCTTCTCGAACGGTTAGGCAGAGCTGACCTATACCTACCCCACATTTCGCCAGTATGTAATAGGGGGCGAGGCGAGCCTTTTGCCATCAACCGGACACAAAACATATTCATGATAACATAAATCGTTCTTACGATCCAAATTAATTTAATCCAAATTAATTTAACCAAAGTTAATTAGATCAGCAACTGTAAACTCCGTATCTAATAGTTTTTTTTTTCCGGATATCCAGGTAAAAGTCAATCGACTTACGCAAAACAGAACTTCCCCTTAACAAACATTAGTTAGCAAGGCAAGGCAGGGCCAGGCTCCGTCCCGTCTGCCCACGGAAAAAACTTCGCTAAAAATAAAAGTATTGCACCGCGCCTTAATAGGGTTCCGCGGAGACGGGGAGGGAACACTCAAGGATTACCAAGTAGGTTTTAATAGGATCAGTTTAGATCGTCAGCTCGCTTGTTTTGAAGGTATACCATTCGTTCATTTTTATTTTAGGAAGATTTATAAATATCTGCCTACACCCGTGGGAAAAAGACGTGAGTTTGTTTATGTACCTATGTATTTATTATTAATTATGTATTTATTATTAATTTATTATCAATCTGTGGCAACATGGCAGCCTCAGCCTGTGGCGGATTCATCAAAAATGAGTACATTTGACTTAAACCGTAGTTTCGATGAAATAATAATTATTATAAATTATAACATCTGTTTACAGGAATATGCCCCTGAAAACTTTCAGACTACAGAACAGAAGCATTTTCTCATACAAGGACGATGTTTGTTGAATCTTTTAAAGGGTTTTTGGAAATGTTTTTTTTTTATTCCCATGCTAAAACATCCGGAACAGCCGGAAAATAGAATATAGAGGTATGAGGAACAGGGTGTAAAGTTCACTCATCCTCTATAGAAAAGGGAGGATCCTGCGACCATACAGGTATTGTGTCTAGCGGGCAACTGCCCGATGATTCATGTCGGGTCGTTGTATATATGCTATTTGCGCAGTAAACTCTGCTTGCGAGATGCAGGATTTTGCGTGAAATAAATTGAGTTGGTGCTTATACACTTTTAATGATAACTATTAATCTTTTGGATCCCAACATACAACACCAGTGGTTGTTCACCGAAATAGACACTACCTGCGGAACCTTCATCTTAAAACCAACCCCTTGCATTTTTTTCCAAGCACCATTCTGTTTCATTTCGCTTAGTTTTTCAGGCGCACGGCAGACTTAGTTATACTTTATTACGAACGGATTAAATTCAGTCAAGATTTGTTTGTATTTACTTGCATTTTTATGAAACCATTTTGCATAATGTCCTTTTTTACCGCGTTGTGCGCGAAACGAAAAGAATTTTGATACTTGATACTTTTGTAGAGAAAATTAGAATGTTTGTTTTTCTTTTTAAATGAATATGAAAGAGCTTAGGTAACTGAAAAGTTATGTGGAAATCGGTTGTCATGGTATGGGCTTTTAATGCGGAGGAATGAGGAAAATGTGTCGTCTCGCGTCTATAACAGTAGGGACAGACCAAAGACACGATGGATAGTCTATGTGAAAGATGATTATGGCGGGTGACTACCGAGATGACGATTATTAGATAATTATGTATGGAATATATAGACATTCTACAATGTCTATTTATCCCAATTTATTTGTGGTCGACGCTACCGTCGACCACAAATAAATTGGGATGAGGCCAGGAGAATAAGAATGACGAATATGAAAGATTTTTTCTGGGGATTGCAATGCAGAACATTCTGAATACTTCTTTTTGCTGAAAATTAATTTTCTTGGTAATAAAAGAATGGGAAAGCTGAGGAGGAAAAGCGACCATTTACTTTGGGCGTTTAGTTTTAAATAGCAGCGCGCCGCGGTTTCACCCGCATAAGTTTCGATCCCGTGGGAGTATCGGGATAAAAAGTGTCTTGTGTTAATCCAGAGCGTCAGCACACCAAATTTTATCAAAATTGGTCCAGTCGTTTATGCGTGAAAAAGAAACAAACATACAAACACACTCACAAACTTTCGCCTTTATAATATTACTTATGTAGTGTGATATTAATTTTCATGAAAATTTAGGAAAATTATTTCCGATTTTCCTTTTTCCTTCAAGTCAATTTAGACAGAATTAAATTACTACAATGCGATTCAATTCAACTTTTAATCAAATCAAAATAGTGAATGTACGCATCATCATATTTTTTTCAACGTTACATTGTCATCATGATTATGCCACCAATCCATAACTATTAAAATTAAAAACACAAAGAACTATTACATTCATATCATAACTTCTCTACACAACAATAAATGCGTTTTTTTTAATAACATTTCCAATGAGTATGTGACAAAAACGTATGATATTCAAAGACGCACGCGATGGGAATCGAACCCGTTGCGTCGCGTAATTTGCGTTTTTCTGTGCCAAGCCTGGCGTCGGTTTGTCTTGGGATGAACGTTTTTGTCTCTGCCTCGCTTCTTGATGGGTATAACGCGGTTATGTCGTTTTGATATTTGGTGACGTTGGTGTGAAGAATTTAAAAACTGATTACCTAGTTCTATTCCCTCATGGGAAGAAGGCGTGTGTTTATGTAGCTACATATTATTATGTTGAAATCCACGACATAACCTATACTCTCACACAGGCACACAAACATACACATACACAAACACGCATACACACGCACACATATACACACACACACACACACACACACACACAAACTATACTTATGCCAATTTTGTCTACTTACCTATGATAAATTATGTTATTAATATTTTTCTTTCTTTTGTTATGGAAGAGTTGAGTCTTCTAATAAGGCATTGGTTGCTTAAAAGAAGACTCCAATCACAAATTAATGACTGTAATCTTGTTGAAGAAAATAAACAATTTGAATTTGAATGTTTATGTGTGTTAGAAAATTAAGTAAAACAAAGTTTTTAGGTATTTAGAAAGAGATTTTTTATTAATTTCTGTACTAATGGATTTTATGTTTTATTCTCATATATGTGTACAAAAACAATTTTTTCGCTTAAAAATAGCTGTCCCAGATCTGGATTTTTATTGCACTTACACTATTTTTAAAACATTTTAGTATCGTTTTTATTTTATCGTTTAAAACTTATTGACTTTAAATCATTATCTAATTCGTTTTTATAGTCACCATAATTGATGTCATATGGAAATATGGTCAACACACTCAAAAATACAGATGAATTGAGGCCCTCCTCCTTTTCAAAGTCGGTTAAAATTCTAAAACCGAAATAAATTTATAAAACCGAGTAAGTGTTATTGCCATGAAATAAGTTTTCTTCTCACATAATTATTTCTGCTTCGTATTTCTATACACCTACATTTTTTAACATATTACATTCACACAGCATTCTTGTGTCTAAATTGGGAGCGTAAAATAACGTTATTTTCATAAATAATTGAGTGATTAGCATTCTTGCCCCATTCCGCGAAGTAATGCTTAATACATGAATTTGTAGAAAAGGAACTAACCGTTATCTTGTCCTACTCTACAATCTATTATAAAAATACTTTGGTGTAATGCTTATTAAAAGTTAATTCTTTATACTCTTTTGGGATGTAGAATTTGAGGTTAAAAAGTTTTTTTAAACTGCTGATAAGGCATTTTTGCTATAGAGATATTTAATTTGGGTAAAATATAAAAATTATAAGTTAATACCAATACATGTTGAATAAGTATACATGTTCATGTTGTCTAGTTGCACAGGCCATTTTTGTTATGGTTATTCAACTATTTAACTATAATAAAATGAATGTGTTATATAATCGGTTGAAGGACACTGAACGAGACACAATAGAAGTTTTATTATTATTACGTCTGGGGGCGTTTAGTGTCCCGCAAAATGTTAACCAAGCATTTTTTTTGAAGATGTTGACTTCAAATCATTCCTGGACTAAAAATTTACTAATTTAATGACAACATTAAAATATGTACAAAACTTTTCTGTCAAGTATCAAAACATATCAATCCACGTTACATCTACAGTCAGTCCACAAAAACGCCTAGTTGCATGGATGTCGGAAAAACCGTGGAAACGGCGGAAAAACTACGCTCACACTGGGAACTTAGAAAAACTGGCCGCTGCTGTGAACGATTGTTCTTGCTGTACTTGTGACTCGTTTTAATTAGGGGACCCGAGACGATTAGATGTTCTTTTCAACTGTATTTTTTGTCACAAATATTTATTAAGTTTTCCTTCTTGTTCGTTTTTTGTTGGGCATTTATTTAAATGTACCTACGATGGCAATCAGTTATTTATTACTATTAGATATTGTGTAGCCTATTATAAGGCAAAGGCCTCCGTTCCGTTTTTCCATTTTTCTCTCTTGCAAATAGAGCCCAGTTATTATTTCATTATTGATATTATTTTATTAGGTACTGTAAGTAGATATAATCAAGCACATTTCACACACGTCAATAATATTTTTAAAACAATATGAGGTCGGTGTTTTTTATCAGATTATCCCTGAGAAGACACACCGACAAAAACTCAGAGATCAGCCTCGTGTAATATATAAATTATAATTTTGTTGTCTCACAAATTGTTTTAGTCCTAGTAAGCACGATGACATAATTATCAACATTTACAGTTGACTTTTCAGTGCATAAAAGCCCATACAATGCGAGGTCAGCTAAACCGGGAAATATACAGGGTGTCCCAGGAAACCTCTACCAGCGAAGGTCTGTGGTCACTAATACCCACCGATTGAACCCCTCTGTATGTTCCGCGATATTTTGTAGTTTTCGAGATTTTTTTTTTTTTGTTTTATTTGTAGATTTTTAAATTGTAGGCGGTTTTAGTCATATCTTTTTCGGAGTGGTGTTTTATTGAGATTTTTTTTTCAGTATTATGGCTAGAATGTGTATTCACATGTTGTAAAACACAATACACATAAATGCTAACTAATAGTAGCTCAGAATTTGATCACAAGGATGAAATTTGTGTTGGAGAAATAATTTATAATTTCTCGAAAACTACAATATATCGCGGAACATACATAGGGGTCCAATCGATGGGTATAAGTGTCCCCTGACCACAGACCTTCGCTGGTACAGGTTTCCTGGGACACCCTGTATAGCTTGATATTAAGTCGTCGTGTATACGATACCAAAACTAATACACCATTTTGCTAATCAATATTTTACCGTTTTATATCTGAGTTAAGTCCTTTCGATAGCTTCTGGAGTACAGTTTAAGATAAATGAATCTGTTATGTCATATTCAGTGTTGAAATGATTCGAGAAGGAACGAGAGTGTTAGCAACAATGACGATCAGTGACTATTCTCAATATTAACAACATAACGCCATCTGTTTTTACCAAAGGGTTAGGCAGATTTATATCTACATACACAGTTCACCAACATTTCGCCTTTTGTTAAAATGCTATATAGGGGGTAGGTATCTTATATCTTATCTTTATCACTTTAGTAATAAATTGTGTGTTATTTCATTTATGACCAAAAGAGCTGGAAGTCTTTTTCACGGCACTTTGATGGTGCAGGATGCGAAGTCTTTCAATCTGCACGATTCTTTCAAATGTTTATAATAAATTAATAAAACACTTCACATGCTAAATAAGGATTTTGCAGATTGCGACTAGGCATTAGGTACTATTTCTAAAATCTATGGACGATAGATTTTATCTACCCAGGATAATATGATTTTTTATAATAAAAAACAGTCGACGAATGTAAACCTAATAAAATCAATCTTTAAATTAGGCACAGTTTTCAACTTAATCCATTTTAAAACTAGGAATAACTCTGAACACTTATTTTTGTAAAATGGGATATTCTTTTATTTGATTAATTATTTATACTTACATACATTATTTTATAAATAATCCACATACAGTTGCATATCGCTAGCATAATTTCCTGTTGCAAAAAATTTAAGTCCTGTTGACGCAAACTTTATAATTCATATAAAATTGCAGGCAATTTATTAAACGTCATATAAAATTCCGTCCACATCACACAAGCCCGTAAATACGATGAAAGGTGCCGCGGCATTTAAAATTAAGCAAAAAATTAAAAAACATTAGGTAACAAATTAATTGCACTGCGTGACTTACTGGTTCCATTCACATTTCGTCCGATGATCTTATTGGAGCCATTCGGCTGCGGGCCGGCGGGGGTGTGCGGTGCGGGAGGCACTGCCCGTCCCGTTTCCTCGCCCGGGCTTTCCATATCACACCTCTCGCTCGCACACATCAACCCGACACCCGCCAATTCGAAAACTTCACAAAAATATTGGCAACTTTTTAAGAAAAAAATTACATTTCAAGGATAAAAAGCCCGATATCACAGTTCGAATTTAAGAAATATATGAATTTTGGAACAATGGAGTGATGAACTCCGATTTTGGCGGTAAAATTTGAAGGGTAGCCGTGACGTGTCGTGATGACGCGCGCGCCTCGACTGGCGGCCGCCGGCGGAGCCCTAGTGCAGCTGCATCGCCCCGCCCAGCACCCCACGCGACCCCTCCACGTGGCCCCACGCTTTCCTTGCCCTCGGCTTATGTAAAAAAACATAAAGGCCTTAAATTTGGTGAGTGTGTGCGTTAAGTTTGTGTTGTCGTAGTGTGCGGGGAAGGGGCCGAAAGGGTACGGGCTTGAGGGTCGACGAGTGATCATTATTGTGTTTTTTTAAATCAGTCTTGTTCTTATCGATCGTACTAAGTTTGAAATTTCGGTCATGGTAAGACTGCTGTGATTAAAACTACAAGTTACCATGTCTGGTGAAGAAAACGAGGAAGATTAGTTTGCTACAAATTAAAGACATCAATTAGATGGATTAGCTACCCGTTTATGCCATTGCCTTCTACGGGAGGATAAATACGAAAGTTATTTAAAGAATTTAGAGAGAGGCGAAGATTTTAGAAGTGCCGACAGTGCCACCGCTGTGTCAACATTTCTAAGAATGTCATGTAATGGTAAAGAAATAAAACGGTGCCTTATGTTAAGCGGCGCCATTCGAAAAACGCGTCCTAGATAAACGAAATACGAATGAGACACACTGTAATACATAGATTGCGCCACTTAGTAGTAGCACATAATAACTCAGACCAAATAAAAAACCATAACACATAATATTACAAGTAAGAGCAAAAGATGTAAGTCCTAAATCCGATTCGAAGGTTGGGCATTTCTTTTTTTAAATATGTATTCACAAATCGGCCAATACAATGTAACTTACGTATGTACTAGGTACACTTAAAGAAACACAACACTGCATGCTAAAATAGTGAACACAGCATGATGCACATTGAAGCCTGTTGTCTAGAAAATGCCCAGGTAACTCGTAGCGTAGTCTGTAATAGGAGTCTTATTTAATACTCGGAAACACGTTTACCAGTGCATCACAATATCTTTGAAGATCTCTAGAGTCCTCGGACCGGGCTTTTTGTCAAAATATGGTGAAATGGCCAATTCCTTTCTGATTCTGACTTAAAATTTTGTTCTAGTGATTCGCATAACGCACATTTGCCTGCCTTACACTAGGCTTAAACTTCCACAGTTTTCGAAAGGGTTAGGCCCTAACCCGTGACGGTTATATAAAAACCCTATTAAAAAACCCGGCACATAATATTTGAGGGCACATCGCCCTACGCAAGCTGTACGTGTAAATCAACGAACGGCGGAAGCGAGTTATTTATAAAATGCCCAGTTTGGACATAATACGACGGCTCCTCTCGTAAACTGCTGGCTTTTGAGTTAAATGCTGCAAAATGGGCCTCATTAAGCTTCGGAGCTAATTGAGACCCAAGAATTTTGAAGATGGCGCGATGACGGAAAGGAAGATGTTACGCAACGAATTATTCTATGGGTTTTCAAGATTTTCAAGGTTTTCAAGAGCTATCTACATTTTTATGCCATGAAGAAAAATAGGGCTTAATATTGTGATTGTTATTGAAAAATTTTTAGATAATATACTTACAAGGTGGCAAGGACATCGACGCACTAAATCTTTAATTACCGAACACCCTGTATATACTATAGGAAGTTACTTTTTTATAATATTGACTGTCTGCAAGAATCTACGAAATAATGGATGAATGAAAATATACAAGAATAAAATTAACAAAAAAGAGTAAAGAACAAGACACAGTTCGCGTTGCAGAAACTTCTTAAAACATAATAATAATAATATGTAGAGGTACATAGGGGAATCATTGAACGACAACGGAGTTCACAATATGCAAATACACGGACGTGAAAGCAATAGAAAGCGAAGGGTTAGGACTGGGTCTAATGATCGAATGCAACGAGTACTTCGAGAGAGTGACGCTACACAATATGCAATATGGTGTTTATATGGGAAAATGTATCCTTGAATAGGTACTTATCCTTTGGAAGAAATTGATGTTGATAATTAATGCAATATACCGCTTTTGAACTGTCAGATTTTTTTTGCCTTTGCTGTCACACTGCTGGGCAAAACCCAAGTCCTTCCAGGAACTCTTGTCCCGCGCCACCACGAACCAGCTCTCGCGAAGCGCATCCAAGTCATCAATATCGACTTTGGCGAGTAATGAACATCCCGAACCATAATCATAATCAGCCTATAACTCCCTCCTCTCAGTGAGAGGGAGTGGGCTGTAATCCACCACTTGGGCCCAGCGCAGGTTGTAGGTAAATGTCACATGTCTTCCGGTTTCCTCGCGATGTTTTTCTTCACCGTTTTGAGAGCAGTGGTGATGGAATAATTTACACAAAGTAAAGCACCTGTCTGGGTTCGAACCTACGACCTACAACTGGTAAGTCGCGGCCGTTACCACTAGGCCACCACTGCTCACTATCACTGATATGAGCATACCTACATTAAATAAAACCAAAATCCAACCTTTAGTAGATACTATCGACCCGAAAAAAATCAGGTAGCTAAAGGGTAAACAATTCAGCAAACTTCTATCTGACGAGAAAAAACAGCCCACAGAATGTTTCGTGTCGGTATCAAATTAAAAATGATAATCAGCTTGCAAAAGCTTAATTCGGTTGAGATACGAAAGCGGACCATTCTCGGAAAGTGTAAAAAATACATAAAACAGCCGACCCAACAACGGTATACGGCTGGTGTTGCAAAAAATCCTATATTTCGGGTTAACAGGCCTTTGGTATATGGGTTAATATAATTTTCTTGTGGGCTTATGGGCTGAGTGTATAATTTTGTTTGTGCCTTGCCGTTTCTTTTTTTGTACTTCGAACAGGATCTCATCTCATTACATTTACATCGCACGCTTTTGCTGAGATCAAACGAATGCTGTACCGTTCTGTAACACGAAATCAATTACCTAGGAGTAAGTAATTCCGGTAATTACCTATGTAAGAAAAGACAGCACAGGATAATATTTTTTTTTAAGTAAAAAAAAACTATGGAATCTTCTCAAAATATTTTATATCAGGTATGTGTAGGCACTAATACTAGTGTTTGAATATAATTAAGTATTTACTAACGTATTGGAATAAGGATTGGTATTTGATTAATTGATAACTATTGTAATTTTTCAATACAACCTAAAAGAATTTGACCTCCTTGGTCAATAAAAAAAAGAGGCAGAGACAAAAATAATTTTTTTACAGTCAAGTTTTCTAGTTGCTCTAGGAAGTCGTGTATTCAGCCTTTTTCACATCAGGTGGCACCATAGTTTTCCCACAGTGTTGCCGTTAGTTTATCATCATATCGACATATTTCTAGCTATCTAGTGTTGCGACAACCTTTCACCGGCTTAAGGAAAAACCTACACTGCCTTATGAGTCGATCGGATATTATTTACAGAAAAAGTGAGGTCTTGAAAACATCGGGTGGCTTATGAAATCGATATAGAGGCCAATTATTTTTTCGAGAAAGCAGTTTTGAACGATAAAACAAACAAATTATACATGTTTAATAGAGGTCAGTGTAGTAGCCCCTTCCAAAAGGTATACTCATTAATCAATTCTTAATTACATTTCATATGTAATTATGTATTACCTACATAGATGGTATTACAAAGAAAAAGATCAAGGACCCTGTCGGGCACAGCAAAATTAGGAGATCGGAGTTTTCGTATGGAGAAGAATGGGCAAGAAACTCCACCGTTACTCTTTTATAATGTTTTCAGCCAGAATGCTGATTAGAATGTATTGTAAAAGCAAAATTCGCACCCAATAAGAATCCATCTTAATGGACGACATGAATAATTCTTATCGGGCGTATGAAGAACTTAGAAATAAGTGTTGGTACCTACTTTCGGCTACTGGTAGCACCTTGTGCATGTGAGACATGTGCATACAATTGAACCAGCGCGGGCGGTGTATTCTGTAAAAATCTCATCGTGAAAGCTTAGGTGAAGTGAACTTGAAGTAAACCATCATTCCACCTGTGATTGACAGATTGACAACTCAATTCATCTAGTTTTACTTCGAGCCCCTCCGAGTTCAATGTGCGATCTTGGCGGAGGCACCCGTCGGGGGCCATGGGATGCGATGGCCTCCGACTTAGGCCCGGACTCTACTGAAGCGGAGGGTACTGAAATGATTTACCAATTGACCCATGTCAAATAGAACTTTAAGGATGCAAGAGCGAGCGAAGCGAGCTCGGGACTTGGGGCACCCCGACTCGGACAGGTTAGGTTCGAAGGGGATGATGGCGGCTTAAGTGAGCGAGCAAAGCGAGTGAAGGGCACCCCGAGGTTAGGTTAGGTTAGGTTACTTTAAACCCTTTTCACAGAAATATTTCTGTGAAAAGTTTAGTAAAGTTTAGTAAAGAAAACTACGTTTTATTATTATTTTACTTTCACCTTTCCCGGTGTCTGTTGGCCTTGTTCTTTGGGTGAAAAGTTATTGGTCAAAACATTCTGTTGGGTAAGCATTTACTGACGTAAAGTTATGTTGGCGAAACGTTCGTGGGTCAAAGATAATGTTGACCAACGGTTCATGGGCCAATCGACTGTTGGTAATACGTTACAGTTTCGATTTTCGAAGCAGAGCGGAGCGGAGACGCGCAGGAGTCGTCCAATCACAGACCAGACGAGTGACGCGATGAGGATTTCAACCATTGTGACTGGTCGATTCCTGCACGTCTCCACTCCGCTCCACCTAGCTCCGCTTCAGTGGAGTCCGGGCCTTATTGTAGTTCAGGATGAGATTTTTATTGAATAGATCGGTCAATCTCCCGTACCCGCTACTTGCTCCGCTCATCGCCCCGCTGTTTCCCTAGCCCACGTGTACAGTAAAAGACACTCTCGAATGAGTATTTTCTCACGGTGACCGGCCTCTCGCCTCTCTACATACAAGCTGTTAATTCCACACATTGCTCGCTGAGCATTTTCATATGTTAGGCTAAGATTCGTGGACTTACTCGCGCTTTCTAGACGAGCTGTTAGTCGTCTTGACTTGTCACCGTGAGAGGGTTATGACGAAAATGCGAAGGAAATGTCCCAAGGCTGTTCACTAATCATAAAATGTTAGCCTAACCTAATTTGACTATATAATTTGATTGATTGAACTGAACACCAAATTAGTACGGTTTTTAGAACGTGCAAGTAATACCTACTTATTTTTTTAAATGCCTTACCAGTTATGTAACGACTAACGACTTTCATTCAGTATTTTCGCAAAGTAGGTGGGTAGGTACCAACGTCATGCCAGTTTCTCTTTTATTTTTCTTCGTATTTGAGCAAATAAGAAAATACGAAAGTTATGACGTTTCTTTTAAGTAACTACCAATGAAATGACCAAACAAACCAAAATAAAATCAGTAGGTAAATCATTGGAAAACTCCCGGAGAAAAATGAAAACTGCTGCATTGTAGAGCCTTAAACCGACGACGGGAGAGTTCAACCAAGCGGCATGCGTGGTAGTAATAAGACTGATATGATTGGAATTCAATTCATCCAATAGTATAGTAACATTACTTATCTACTTGCAAAAACTTTAATAAACTGTAACAGCTTGAATTAACTCAGCTCTTTAGGTACACACGGCTACACATCAAGCTATACATTTCCAGTTTTCGCTGACCTCCCATTGTATTGTTTTTCGTACAATCAGAAGTCAGCTTATACTGGTTATGTATAGCTTGATGTGTAGCCGTGTGTACACTTTTCAAAATTAAATACAAAATGAAATATCTATAATATTAGGGTTAAAACTGCTATAAAAAATATCATTATACATAAACGCCCATTCTCCAAACAAGAATTTCATCGGTAACTTTTTATCAGGACGCAATTTTCGGAACGCGACCATCATTTCGAATCGTTTGCGCGGGAAAAACTATAAAATGGCCGACGGCGTGCGTCCGATGCAAATTGCGCGCGGAAAAAGCTCGCGCGCGGTAAAAACTGAAAGGAACTCATAGTATTTCATCGACGTCGCCAGTTATTGAGCGGGGTTAATGTTTTTGTGTAGATTCCAGTGGTGGCGACGAGGCGACTTTTTGCGCGTTGCGGAGTCTGGGAAGCGCTCAGCGGCAACTCTCGTCGCGGGCAAAAAGCAAACGAGGGCCGCCATAACGCTGCTAACCGACGCAAAAACATTGCGACATACGGATAGAATTAATGCGGCGACTCTTTAATTTTCTTCAAGAAAGCGCGGGAGGAAATGGTGTAGGTAATGAGTGTTGCCAGACGCAAAAACTATCTGTATAATGACGCAGCTCATTTATCCAGTTTATTTTTCTGTTCTTATTGGTCATATACGTAAAAAGTGCATGAGTAGGAATGTTTTAAAAGCCTCATTCCTATTAGACACGATTGAAGAATGTAAGATCTAATAAGAAACGGGAGCGTAGGTACCTATAGTGGTTGTCCATGTATAATAGGAACAGATTGTCCGTAAGTAACGATTTGTGGTGGCTAAAGTTTTATTTGTTCATTAGATTATAATTTTTACATTCAATGTGGTCTTACATATGCCTGGATATGAAGATTATGGGATGTGCACTGCCTATAGGGGGGCTCCCTTAGCTATGTGTAGCCATTTGCATAATAATGGTAGAAGCGAGGCTGCCAAGGCTGTGGTTCTACTAAGATACAGAAGAAACATTATTTTCAGATACACTCTGAATTGGAATTGTAACTGCAGTTATCTTATTGGTTTGCTAACGTCAAAAGTCAAGCATTTTCTTTTCAAGGTAAACTTTTATTTCCACGTAAGTCAGGCGCTCGCTACCTACCCAAAAAAATCGAAGTCAAGTCAAGTCAAGTGAAATCCTAGTGGACATCCCCCAACCTGCTTTGGGGCCGCATGTTGGATTATGGTCCACTACTCCCTCTCACAGAGAGCCCTCGAGGCCTGCCTAGCAGTGGGAACGTTATAGGCTTATAATGCTTTTTGCATAAGCAGGTGGTTTTTTCGGTATTGATGATTGCTAGCAGATTATTGGCGTTGACAGTCAGGAAGCCACATTTACAACAGTCCTGGTGGACGTCAAAAAAAAATTGGCCCTATTTCCAGAGTAGTGGATGGACGTCTTTCCGCTGAATGATGATGATGGTGGTGGTGGGACAGTCTTTAGTTTACCGGAAGCCGCAGAGAATGTTACCAATCGGAATGTACCTACAGTAGTACATGCTCGTATAAGTAAAAAAAACTAGAAACCATCTACCTACTTAACATGCCTAGGCACCTGTCGCGTGTACTTTAAAATGATTTATTCAAAAAAGTTAACAAGAATTTACATGGTCACAAAACAAACCTTTTTATTGATGAGCTGTTTACATTAATAATGCAATGTAGAGAAAACTTATGCCAGTACATCTGCTTATTTTTATTGTAGGTACAAGTTATTGAAATCAACACAAGTTTTTGTCATGTCGTACATACCTAGGTTAATAGACCACTTGAAAATACCATACCTACCTAGCTTGGCATAACCACTCACACGGCTCGGTTTTCCCGTGACGTCGTTTATTCCGCAATCTGGATTTGTGATGGCTAAGCTAACAGCAGTACATACCTATATCTTGTTATTTAGCGCTAGTGACAAGGGTGACGGCTCCTATCATATGCCAAATTAATGGAATAAAATTAAATGTGTGTAGTATGCGTACCTATAAATACTATGAAGTCTTAAATGCAATGCAAGCATGACATCATTTTGTATTAAAAAACCGCCTACAGAAAATATTTTAGCAAATAGTCGTAGATTTGGATTGCTAAAAGCGTTTCACATTTTTGTTTTTTTCGACTATTTTGCATGTTTGTTGACATTTAGAGACATAAATATTAATGTATTCGTAATTTACTGAGTACATTTAATTATAATTTTATTAACTGACGAAGAAACGGAGGAGGTTCTCAATTCGACGCGTTTGTTTTTGCTTTCACAAGCAGTGCCTGCTTAAGTGCATTTTATGATGATATACTGGTCATTCTGTACAACCCGCAAGAGTTGACCCGAGAGGCCCCTCTCGACCCCGCGCTTTTACCACTCTCGCCATCGACGCCTCAGTACCGCACACTTACGTCATTCGAGCGAAGTCTCAAGTTAGCCCAAGTTCGCACGAACGTAAAAATATCGCGGCAGGATTTTAACGCGCACTGGATTTTCAACTCTCGGTGTTAAGCCGAGCATTGAGAAACCTACAGAGAGTGTCAAAAAACCCACTGTTAGATTTTCAACCCTCGGCGCTAAACAGTGCCTTGAAAATCCAGTGAGTTTTTTTTTCAATGAATATCATAAACTTGGCACACTCTTACTACGTTGTCAATTGCATATGAGTTAAAAGTTAAAACTTCTAACTAACTCCACGTGCGTAGGTAGGTTCCAGTTCCAGCACTCACAGCCAAATGGTTACAGTATACGCAATTTTATTGTAGTTGGTTGACTCAATTCACTTCATCAGTCACCTTCTTGTAAATCTATGTATTTTGTATGTTGTATCACTCTCTTGCCCAATCTTTCCCTTATACCAATTTATTTAGGAACTGCGCAACAAGTCTCCCTCTTTCATGTTTCTCTATTAGTCGTCATCTCTGTAGTCTGAAAGTGAAAGTTCTGAACTACTCTCTAAACAGAAGGGAATCTGAGTCGGTCTAACAACCTTCTGATTGCTCGAACACGAATCAAAAATACAAAAACTTTTGCACCTTGTTAAATTTTAGGTGGCGCCGACCGCCTAGTGGCGCCCCCATCGTTTGTTTGGTTATTACTTTTATTTTAGAATATAAATGCAGAAAATAAGCACGTCACAAGATTATAGATTAGAATATTAAGTTGCTTAGCTTGGGACTATATGGCGTTGTGTGAAATGTCCAAGGATAGTATAGGTATTATAAATCATATTATTATTATGTTAAACGTTAATATTATTATAAACGGTAGTTTTACATTGTTTAGTTTTAATAGAATCCTTAAAACGGATAATAGTGGCCACTATTTTATGGATTATAATAAAACTAGTTGTAACATTATTATACTTAGTTTTCGAAGTAAGTAATTATTTCTGATCGTAAACGAAACGTAAAAGTCTCAAAAAACTAGTATCCCGATTTGGATATCAACATAAGATTTGAATTTTGTTTGAAGCCCAGTACCGTTCAACGGATTTTCTGACAATTTCAAATAATTGACGACGAGTTTTTAGTGAATTTATTCAAAAAACCATTGAAGTGGAGTGTATAATTGAGAATATTTTATGTGTATTGTGTCAAGATGACGACGGATAAGATTCGGAAGGACAAGAATCAGAACATTCAGGTTTCCATTCGTTTGAGGTAAATATTCACAAGTGATACTGGGACTATTGAACTGATATTTCGTTTACGGCATGACTCACTTAATTATTCGCTGTATTTCATCATAATCCCTCTCAAACTCCTCATATTTTCATTATAAAATTGCATTTGTTGTATAGTTGTGCACTTCTATATTCTAATCATGCTGGAATTAGATAAACAAGACCTTATGATGACCTCAATACTCAATACCTCAATGACCAAAAAACCGTCATTGCTTACAGTACCTAGTTCGAATAACTCATGATAGGTGTATTAAATGTAAACAAACAAATTCTACTTATCTTCGTAAGTACCACTACAAATCTCTTCAAGAAACCATTGTGAGCTACATATCTGTTCTAAGCATAACCCAGTACCTGTGAACTAAACTAACAACTCTCTGACCAGTTAACTAGATCCATGCACTAAATTCTTTTATTAAACTGTTCAATTGGCCTATATATAATCTATGTAGTCATGAGGTGTGGCCTATGTAGGTCAGGAACATTGAGTGATGTGGCATAAAACACCTCTATAAAATAAATAAATCAATACATACAATCTTCTTCTTATTTCAATCACATATTGCTACAAATTTACGAATATGAAAATTGTTTTCATTATTGTTCTTACCTACAGATTTTTTTCAATAAAGAAACCTGGCTTACTGAATGAGGCGATTCTGTACTTAAAGCTACTAGAACACCATACACACATATGTAAAAAATGCTAAACCATACCTTTTCCTTACATCATGTGTTAAATAATTCATATAACATCTACTCTTCCGCAGACCGCTAAACCAGCGTGAGAAGGACATCAAGTCGTTAGGTGTTATCGAAGTGGTGAACAACCGTGAGGTTGTGGTGCGACAGTCACAGCAGACCTCACACACTAAGAAGTTCACCTTCGACCGGGCCTTCGGACCCAATGCTAGTCAGGTATGTATGTTTATGACAATTATTCAAATACATATTATCTGACCAGATGGTAATAGTGACACCATTGGCTGAGATGATTTATTTTTGTGATAGAATGTGCGGAAGAAAAACAGGCCATAAAAATCATACAGTGCGCCTCACAACTAGACAGGAGTTCTTTGACGCTGATTTTCTAATGAACAACCTTTAGAGACAACTTTGTCACACACTTTGACTATACTGTTTGATGGAATAGTCAACACAAACCTTAAGACGGTGCTCCATATTCAAAGGCTACCAGATGGTACATCACACATCTTTTTCAAACATTATTTCTTCTGTTTCCAGCTCCACATATACCAAGAGGTTGTGAGTCCTCTGATAGAGGAGGTCCTCAATGGCTACAACTGCACTGTGTTTGCGTATGGGCAGACTGGCACGGGGAAGACCCACACCATGGTTGGAGAGCATACAGGCACTGATACTCACTGGCAGAATGTGAGTATACCTTGAAACATCAGTATATATGTTCTATGTTAGAGGGTTTGATTTCTGCACTTAGTTCTTCAGGTGGACCATTGTGAGTGGGCCACGGTGGCTGTCGGTGGTTATTCCAACCTGCCCAAGGCCCTCCAGAAGTTGATTACATCTCCCGGTCTGTTAAGGACATCTGTTTAAGATATGGGTGCCCAGAAGGTTTCTGTCCTAATCTGGGTGACGCCTGCGCATTCAAAAAGCACATATGCAACAGTTTCCTCAGCCTCCATGCAAGCCCTGCATAGAGAGACATCAGTATAAATTCACTGTAATATGTAGCACCGCTGCCTACTTTATTATCCACTACCGAAATGTCAACTTTAGTCTTTGTCTATGAAAGTTTCAAGAACTTAAATAAATAAAGGAGATGTCTGCTTATGACTATATATGATAAAAGTGAAAACTTATACGTGACGCTCGGGTCTGTGACGCTGAATCGAGGGGGCCCAGTTTTCAGTGTTACCGACTCGGGCGTGACGGTTTGGTTCGCCTCTTGGTTCTTACTACTAATAATAAGATTTATTTATAGCAAATTAAATGATGTCCAAGTCCATTAGTAGGTTCTATTACGAAAATTCCTTTCTGTCTCTTAAGGCTATTGAGCTGCATGTGGTTAGACTGGAAGCTGACCCCAATATAGTTGGGAACAGGCTAGGCTTGTCGTCTTTAACGAAGAGGTCGCATTTCAAAACAGTACTCAACATTACAATGCCACATTAAACCTTTTTAACCAACTTAAAAAAATGAAATATGTTCGTAATTCAACCTGTATGTTTCCATGTATCCAGGACCCGCTGGCGGGTATAATCCCGCGCGCGCTCTCGCAACTATTCGACGAGTTACGCCTCACCAACACAGAGTACACGGTCCGTGTGTCCTACCTGGAGCTGTACAACGAGGAGCTGTTCGATCTGTTGTCCAGCTCCGAGGACAACTCCAAGCTGAGGATCTATGAGGATGTGACGAGGAAGGGATCCAATATTGTTAATGGATTGGAGGAGATTACGGTAAGTGTTACTGCAAACGCCCAATCTGTAATGCCCCTTAGTGGAGCACACCAGCCGAAGTTACGCGACGGAAACTCGGTGTACTTACTTACGCCTGCAATGCTTTTTAAATTGTCAGTAACATATCTGCCGATAATTACGAAAAATTTACGTGAAAATCAGTTTGAACTCAGTCTGTAAATGAAGCTTCGACCTTTGTATTTTGTTTGTTTTCAATATGATTTGTAAGTTTCGACACGGTGTGCCCCTCTGACTCTGTCATAGCAACCGAATACGTCGACTCGACGCGTACATTTCTGCGCCGAATTACGCGACGTAACTTACTGCAGTTGCCGCTATACTAACATTTCTCATGCATTAGCATAATCGGAAAACATCCCACTGCTGGAAAGAGGCCTCCTTTCTGTGAGAGGGCTGCTGTAATCCACTACCGAGCCTGGTGCGCGTTGGTGGATGTCACATGTCATCGAATTTTTTGTTTTAGGACCGTTTTCCTCGATTGTATAGTTTATTTTAATTTCTATGATCAGTATTTACTAAGTGTTTATTCTGTCCCAGGTTTATAACAAAAATGAAGTGTACAAGATCATGGCTCAGGGGCAAGAGAGGAAGAGAGTGGCGTCAACACTTATGAATGCTCAATCAAGGTACGCTACCATATTTCCTAATGAAAATGCTTGTCTTTTTTCATTGATAGTGTCATTGACGACCCTTGAGTAAAAATCAAACTACAATACATAATATATTGACCACACTACAAGCTTTACTATGTTATTAATTATTATTTAACGAACCTTGTGCCTGATAGGATTTCCCATAGGCAAAAAGGACTTTCATATTTTATAAACTTTCATCCCCTTTTAAACTAGGGGAAAATTGTTAAAAAATCCTTTCCTAATGCACCCTTCTTTATACATAAAAAAATATATAAAACAAAGTCGCCAAGATGTCTGTACGCGCATAACTTCCGAATACCTGCACCAAATTGGATTATTCTTTTTTTCTTGTGTTCGGTATTGCCAAAACAAGGTTTGTATAAAAGAAAATTTACGAAAAAAAAATGCACCCGTGTGAAGCTGGGGCGGGCCGCTAGTTCGTTAATTCGTTATACATAAGCAATTATTTTTTACATTTTCTTTATTAAATGTAAATAATTTTGATATTGCAGCAGCCTTCCCAATGGCAAATCTAATATGTTGTAAGTCTTGCTAACATAGTAGAAAGTTTTGTTTATGCTTCTTCATTCTTTTTTATTCCTTTTCTTTTTTTGCATTGGGTCGGTTTCTGCAATAGTATGCTGAGGAAGCATGATCAAACATGATAGATTTTGTATTTGTAGATACAGGATTTAGAGCCTCATACCTATTCTAGTTCTGTTGTCTAGAGTTATAATAAATTATATTATATTGTTTGTCTTCCTAGAAACAATTTACTTAAATTAGATAAATAATCAGTATAATCGGTATTTATTTAGGTACAAAATAGCTAGAAAGTAGACTGACCAACTGGAGTAGTCTGACTGTAGTTGCCTGGTAGAAAATGCCTGTGCATATGTGTGCGTAAAGTATTAAATAAATAATAAAGTTGATTGCAGCAACTCCTGATTAGTTAGCCACAAAGTTTTTGACTCCACCGACTCCACTTCTCCGTAAACCCGAGATTACGGAGCCATAACAATAATTTACAGCCTTCAATCTGTCGCCTATTCAGCATGGATAAAAGAAGGGCGCGAATGCCTTTCGTAAAAAAAAAAATACTCTAACTTGTACTGACACATAGATAACATTTAAACCAACAAACCCCACCTTTTCTCTCCAGCCGCTCCCACACAGTCTTTACCATCGTAGTCCACATGAAAGAGAACAGCCCCGAGGGTGAAGAGCTGATGAAGATCGGGAAACTCAACCTGGTAGACCTGGCTGGGTCTGAGAACATCAGCAAGGCAGGGTCTGACAACCCGGCGAAAAAGGAACGAGCGCGAGAGTGCGTCAATATCAACCAGTCGTTGTTGACGCTTGGGAGGGTCATTACTGCGCTAGTTGAGAGACATCCGCATATACCTTACAGGTATGTATCTCATATTATATTAAGCGCATGAAATATCAAAAATAAGTATTTTTTCGATTAGTTTGTCAACTTTTTTACCCGACTGTGCGACAGTAAAGACAGGGTAGGTTTTGTTTTTATAAAGTCAAAATGGCGGATTTTCGACGTCAATAAGTATTGAAAAAAAAAAAAAATTGGAGTGTAATGTAATGTATCAAAAGAAGGGCCCTTGAGGAGACGATTCCAAAAATATGATACAAAGGTGAAAAAAAAAAGAAAATATCAAAAACCCAACTGCAACTAAAAAGTTCGGATCAAAATCACTTTTCAAGCAGTCATTCCACCAACTGCGTCACAGTTGGTGGCATCATATCGGAGATTGACCTAAAATAACTGCCACAATCAACTGTATCAGACCTTTTTACTTGCAATTGGATCTTTCCAATGTTGTCTCTGCTTGTTTAGGAACTATTTTAAATCACTACAAAATATTCTACCATGCCCTAACACTAAATACGCATCTCTTCCACAGAGAATCCAAACTGACCCGTATCCTCCAAGAATCCCTGGGCGGTCGGACAAAGACCTCGATCATAGCGACTATATCCCCTGGACACAAGGACCTGGAGGAAACCATGAGCACTCTGGAGTATGCTCATCGCGCCAAGAACATACAGAACAAGCCGGAAGTCAACCAGAAGATGACTAAGAAGGCTATATTGAAGGAGTATGCCGAGGAAATTGATAGGTTGAAGAGGGACTTGCAGGCTACGAGGGATAAGAATGGTAAGGAGAAATTATTGCCATCATGTGACTCTTTGTTTATTTATTACTTTCGCTTGAAGGAATCAACATTCTCTTGTCGTTATCCCAATTTATTTAGCGTTGGCGCATCATGTCTTTTTCTTCCATACTTCTCTATTAGTTGTCATCCCCGTAGTCACCCCCCTTTCTGGCCATACCATCTTTCACACGGTCCAACACAGAATATGCACATTGAAATACAACTAGGGTTTATATTCGTATTGGTTACTTACTTAATAGCTCAGCACTAATATAGCTGTTAAAATAATTGTGTGTGTGCTAATGAATAAAATAAATAATATCCGATTGTATGATTCACCCATTAATATATGACGGCAAATATATAAGGCATATCCAAGTGGCAGCACTAATATGTGACATTGAATAAACACTAAAACTGGCACGCCAAATATGGGATGCTGCGTCGGCTTCAAAAATATGTCCTTACTAAAATAAGCCTATTCTTATCTTTTTTACAATTTTGTCGTGGATGTAGTTTTAAACCGACCTTATTTTTAGGCGTATACCTAGCTAGCGAGACATACGCCGAATTGACGTTAAAAGAAGAGGAACAACGCAAGGAGATTCAGGAACTGCTCCTCAAAAAGCGAGCCATGGAGGAGGAGAGGGATCGCATGGAGACGGTGTTCCAGGAGTTGAACCAGACGCTGGAGGTGAAGAGCAATGAGCTGGCCACCACCGTCACAGTGCTTGAGGGTACGAAGCAGGAGTTGGCGAGTACTAGCCATGTGAGTACATCTTGAATGATTTAATTTACGCGCGAATGTTGTAATTTTTTTTTCACAGAGAATTTTTAAAGATGTTTTGTTACTTAAATCATGATTAGTTAAACACTAAACACATAGAGGTTTATGCATGAATGTTGTTTAAACTTAAGTAATGATTAGCTACTTTTTTAACGTTTTTAAATAAACCCCAAATAGTACAGTCAACTGCATGCCAAATGGATCAACCACGCGTCATGGCTACGACAAAAAGACGCACGACAAAAAGACGCTATCAAAGTTGAAACTGTTACCGCGGACTGTACTTACGATTTATTTATTTATATATACTTTATTGTACACCAGAAAATACATAACAAAAAATACGATTATTAATACAAAACATTCAGACAGCAGCATGGCACCATTGAGCAGGTCCATAGGTTGACAGACACGATTTGCCGCACCCTGGAAAACAAAAAATACTGTTCCGCTGTCTTCCTGGACATTAGTCAAGCCTTTGATAGGGTCTGGCATGTGGGCCTCCTGTATAAGCTGAAAAAAAAACCTACCTCACTCGTTCTTCTCTATACTAGAAAGCTACCTAGACAAACGATGTTTCGAAGTGAAACTTAATCATGTCACATCAGACCTGCACGAAATCAGGTCTGGTGTACCTCAGGGGAGTATTTTGGGGCCCGTTCTGTACCTTATCTTCACTGCTGACATACCTACAGATGACAATACCTTAATCGCCACGTATGCAGACGATACTGCAATAATGTCAGTACACACCAATCCAGATGTCGCATCAGCAAACTTGCAGAAACACATTGGTGATATCGAACAGTGGCTTAAGATATGGAGAATAAAGGCGAACCAAAGCAAATCAGCACACGTCACCTTCACTCTGAGAAAAGGTAACTGTCCTCCAATCACATTAAACGGAGAACAAATTCCTCACGAGGACACTGCGAAATACCTCGGCATTCACTTAGATAGAAGACTTACTTTTCAAAAGCATATCTGGAAGAAACGAAAGGCCCATGACTCAAAGCTGAGAAGCATGTACTGGCTGATTGGTAAAAGGTCTCAGCTAACCAACGAAGGCAAAATGGCAATATACAAAGCCATATTGAAACCGGTTTGGACGTATGGTATTGAACTCTGGGGAACAGCAAGTAACAGCAACATTGACATCCTGGAAAGGTTTCAGACCAAAGCCATTAGATCCATGTTTAACATCCCTAAATGCATACATAATAAATACATCCTGCAAGATCTGAAACTCGAAACGGTGAAACAAGAAATCGCTGCACATAGTCAAAACTACCAGAAAAAATTAACCAAACATGTCAACTCCCTGGCTGCTAATTTAGTGGGATCTGGAAGTACTGTGTACACAAAACTGAGGAGGAACAGTGTTCCAACTCTAATAAACCGATTCCCAATAGCATAAGCGAGAGTGGTCAATGGACAATTCCTCACTGCCTCAAAGACCAATTTACAGATTAATTTCGAACAAAGGAGCAGCTAAATGTCTAAGGACAGATTGCTGCGTTCAGAAGGATACATAAAAAAAAAAAAAAAAAAAAAAATACAAAACATACAATGGGCGGCCTTATCGATTGTGCTGAAAAATAAAACAACACAGTTTAGCCTAAAACATTAAAAATTTTCCAAACCGTTTTATGACCCACAAGTGCATGAGTGATGAGCTAACATGCCAACCAGCTTCTTTAGAGTCTGAAACACTGAACCTTGTGATATTTTTGCTAAATACTGAAATTTCCATCTTTTTCTTCAGAGACTGATCAAAACCCAGCAAGCATGCGAGGAACAACAAGTGCTAGTATCAGCTCACTGCAGTACTGAGGTAGCGCTGAGCTCGCAGGCGCTGGAACTACTCGCCACTGCCGACATGGCCACTAAACACGTCGCCTGTCTACACGACACTGTGGACAAGCGCAAGTAAGTTACACATAGCAACAAGTGTAGTATCAGCTCACTGCAGCACAGAGGTAGCGTTGTAGTATATAACATAATCAGCCTATAATGTTCCCACTGCTGGGACACAGGCCTCCTCTGTGAGAGGGAGGTTGCATACAGGTACTTGCAAACTACAAAACAACATACTAATGAAATATACAATTATTGTAACATAATGTTTGTAATGTAATGTTTGATAGTATTTCGAAATACATTGAAAAGCCTTCATGAATAACTATTCACCTGAGATATTATTACTTATGAACTTATTTAGTCATGAACTTCATTCATTATCATCGTCGTCAGCCTTATTTCAGCCACAGCTGGTATAGGCCTCCCCATATAGCTTTCCCGATCTGTGCATATAAATAACAATTGCTCCCCAGAACTGTGGAATCAACCAACCTGCAAATAACTCGCACGTACCGCGAGGAGTCTGAAGAACAGCGCAGCGCTATAAGTACCGGAGTGCAGCACTTCGCTGACACTGTCAACAGCGCCTTCAGCAACCTGCAGACTGCTCTAGGTAAATGCGTATTATTATTACTAAATTCTGCCCGCGACTTCGTCCGCGTGAAAGGGCTTTGAAGATGCGTGACATACCTACTGTCCGCCATTTTGAAATAGGTGGCCATGCGTGAGATCTGTCGTCAATGCACACCAAACCCCGTAGTGTCAGGTTTCTGAGATATTAACGTTCACAGTTGATCACGTCATTCAATCATAAACTTTGGACGCTAATATCTCTGAAACGTGACACTATGGGGTTTGGTCTTATTGTGTTTTCTGTTCGGTTTGGTTACATACGATTAACTGAGCACAAATTCCTAAGATTTTGATACACGGGAGTTAGTATCTCTCATTCATTAATCTATACTTATAATAAATCTGTAGAGAGGTCAATTCTGTACATGATATATATTTTCAAAATAACTATCAGGGGGTAATAAGTGATCGATACTGATGCCAAAAATGCAATCAGTAAAATTTTTGTCTGTCTGTCTGTCTGTCTGTATGTTCCTTATAGAAACAAAAACTACTCGACGGATTTTAACGAAACTTGGTACAATTATTCTTCATACTCCTGGGGAGGTTATAGTATACTTTTCATCACGCTACAATGAATAGGAGCAGAGCAGTGAAAGGAAATGTTGGGAAAACGGGAGAAGTTGCTCCATTTTTTAAGCTTCCGTCGCGTGTGTAGCCTTAATGGTTAAAGCTACATAGAAATCATTTATGACGGAAATGTTCTACATAAAATTATCTAAAAAATATCCTACTACAGCATATGTCTATCTTTTATGGTTGACTCACAATAACACGTGTAACTCCCGATACCTTAGCAGTTCGGAGCTTTCTGATTATATTTGTTTACTCTTACGTTTATAATACTCTCACTCATCCCTAATTAAAAGAAGATAATATTATTACCTATTCAATAAAAAAAGAATCATAGTAATCGGTATAGAAACACCAAACTTATACATGAAATACGCTAATAAGCCATCGCGCCGTCGCGCGTGAATACTGAATCATGCCATAAGGATTATTTTTGTGTAACGGTTGCCGCGCTCGACGCGGGTCGCGGCGGTAGGGTAAGGGAGGTCCGAGCGCGAGCTTCATTCAATATTTGGCTGTTGATGCGTTCAGAGCGTTCGACCTTATTGACAGACGATAATTGATATTAAGGCGGATCATGCGATCTGCTCTTGGCCATTTTCCCGCTAGATGGCGCTGAAGTCCATATTTTTAGTTTATTTGATTTTATGTGTAATTGCCACATTAATAAGTCGTAGAAGTAGTAGACGCGGTTATCGGACATTACACTTTATTGAATTTGGTCATAACATTGCCTCAAAACCCACCCAATTCGACACATAATCCGAAAATAAAATCTGCCATTGAATACAGGTCGTTTACACACACAGACGTAAGCTAGTACGTTACAATAATTGACCACTAGGTGGCGTGAATTTAAAAAAATGCGCCACCTGCTACGGTTTATGATTATAATAGGAAAAAAATTAAAAATGAAATGCGTTCCTTTCAAGCGTGTGTGGTGTGAATACTCTGCGTGCGTAGTACTCGCAACCGGCGTGCGTGTATGACCAGATTTATGAACGTAAACGAGACAATAGGAGTATGTAAGGATCGTAGCAGGTGACGTTCTATAGTTTCTGCCTACCCCCATGGGAAGAAGGCGTGAGTATGATGATAGGGTAATAAAAGATATATTTATATAAAATCATGTAATTTATTCAAACTAGGCTGAGAATCAGCACTTTTCGACTGTCAAATTACAATAAGACAGTCAAATTACAATAAGGCAGTCCCCCCAAAACGCCCGCCCTTCACCACTTCCTGGCTCTAGCTGGAGAAAAGAAGTGGCGCAACAAACTCCCCAGCAGCACAGCTGTCTGTTCAGTTACAGAAACTTGAGCATACAGTTTATAAAGATAGTTTTATTTTATTACCTTACACTAATTAATTATCAAATGAAAGTATTTGAAGTGACACAAATGATGCTTGATAAATGATTAAATTTATAGCCCAATTATTACAATAATTACAGACATTACACATAACATACAAGAAAAAAACAAAAGATAACAACAAATAAAGAAAATACAATTTAGTATGCGATCATAACCAGGAAAAAATATTTTATAATGTCAAAGTAATCAACCAAGGTTTTTAGAAAAATAAAAATCTAAAGACCAGCTTATTGACTTCACCAGGTGGTTATACTTACATAATTAAGTATTATTTCAGCTTTTCATTTTATAGTAAATACTTACAAATAAAAGTAATAATGTACAATGATAATGTTGATTCTAAACAAACTACTGCAAAAATACGCCTTTTGATTTTATAGTAAATACAAATAAAAAGAAATATAAAGAGAAAACAAGATACTGAAATAAATTATAAAGTGGACATGCAATAGAAATTATCAATTTACTTGATAGTAATAATCATACTTTATTCATAACTAAAACATTATTTTGTAATTTTAGAGCAAAGTTTTTCTTTTCTAGTGCAGCTGCCTCTAGGCTTTGATTTTCCCTCGCCAATGATGGAAAGCACTTGATCTCAATAACAGCTTTCACATTTTCAATTATACCTGTAACAAATTGAAAGAAAATATAAAACAATGGAGCTCTTTTTATGATTTGATACAAGAAATTCAATCGCCTATCGTGCTCGTAATTCTTGGTCTCTTGCGATTATAGCTAGCATTATAATTTTACACAATTGCTAAATAAATAGATAAAATTAAATGTTGATAAAGAAAAACTTACCATCTGGACTACCAGCTAAACATCCAAATTCTTCATCAATAAAAAGACCGGAAGGCCTCACAATTTTATTATATCGTTGCATGAACATACTTTTTGCCACATTCTCATTTTGTTGCCCATATAACATGTTTTTTGTACAAATATTATTTTTCTAAAGAATATCCATTACATGATTGTGACATGGAGTGGTAATACGGCGTTTGCAAATCTGTAAACATAAAAGTGCAGATAAAATAAAAATAAATTATGGGTAATTTTTAAATACAGCATTGTCTATGTAGGTATTCAATAAAATACCGCAATGTTACCAGCAAATGTATATATGTGTATAAGTACATTTCTGCTAACAAAATTATACCACACAACTAACCATTTCAATTTGACTAGCAGTCAAACGGTCACTCCTATGAGTAATATATAAACCATTTTCATGCTGTCCTTCAGTAGACATTTCAATCAAAGCTATGTTTTCTGGTGACTTTTGGAATTCTGCTAACCGTTCTTCACACTGTATATCAATTGGGTCACAAGCTTCATTTCCATAGTGCTTGTCCAGCTGGGTTTTCTCTCTTGGAGCAAACAATCGTTTGCGTGTCGACAACTTCTGTTGTATTCTGCTTTGTTCCTTTCGAAGTATGTAATGTTTAAAATGTGTCCCTGGGCTCTGTGTGGTCTGCTTTCTCCATGCAACTTCATGCCATTTGTGTCCAGTAGAAAGCGATAATCCTGAAAATAAAATAATTTTTACTAGAAAATATCAATAAAATATAAACAGATGATTATGTAACATACAAAGAAACAATACTGTACCATGATAATCAAAGCATTTTTTACTGGTACAAACACAACTCTTGTATAAACCCCCTCTTCCTAAACTAATTCGTTTTCCACAGTTGAATTTATTTATTATGCTCATAGTTTTCTGCCGCATTTGTTGTCTCATTTGACAAACAACAATTTGAAAAGCAATTTTTTCAATTGGCTGCATAAATTAGAGCCCACACCTCTGGAGCAGTATTTTTCAGACTTTCTACGAGATTTTCTTCCTTGTTTTTACTTCCATTTGCAGCTGTTTTATTGACATTGCAGTAATAATCCTTGCAGTTTCATGTACTCCAAATACATGAAGCGGGCCATTTCTCAAATCTGCTGCCATAGCAGCACTCTCACTGCTACACATTATAATTCTCCGTGCCACTAGTGTAAGCTTCATCACCTTTGGCTTCAAAATATTTCATCCATAAAGTGGGAGCTTAGTGTTGTCCAAGATCTAAACCAAGTACAAATATGAATACAGAATATGCTTCACTGATCTTGAGATGTCTAAACAAATTTGATTTATGTATTTACCTTGTATAATGCACTGCTATAGTTTTTGATTACATGATTCTTGCATTCTATATTTTTTATTATGTTCCCATATTATGACACTTTCTCTTTCAAGTTTACAAACACAGGGGATTCTCCGTCTCCAATAAAACTAAAATAGTGAAGTTGATGCATTTCTTCACTCTTTTGAAAGCCTTTCCATAATAATGTGTGATTCCATTGCTATAGACGGTCCAGTAAATTTTTTGCAGCAATTATGTGCTTTCATGTCCATGTTTCTTTTTTCATAATATTGACATGTAAAACAATATTTGTTTCGAACACCAAGAAATAGAAATTTCTTAGTTTCATTACCAATAATGCAGGCCTGGAAGTGAAAAGCAACACTTGTAAATATTGCACATAATAAAAGTTCATACAGAACCAAATGTGTTTAGTAACGGAGTATGTAAGGTATCGTAGCAGGTGGCGTTCTGTATTTTGGTTTTACACGAGATGTTTTTGGCTGTGTAGGTACTCTGTGTACTGAAAGAAACAAATCAAAATGTAATGACCATACTTACGAGCACATGTAGTGTCACTTTTACGCGCAGTATTCAGCAAGTACAATCATGCTTATTTGATACATACACTAAATCACAGAGCATGTAACCAATTATGAGGATTTCTTCATTCACTGACATCGTGGTTTCTTCAGAACGCCAAACTTTCAAACGGCTGTAAGCCTGTAAGTGTAATACGATTTACGAATGTACCTAAACTTTTGTCAACACACAACGTATTTTATGAAATCCTAAAAAATATAGAAAAACAAATGAATGTTACTTTTATACACACAGTATTTGGATAAAATTGAATAGTATCGAATTTCACAACCGTATGTAATGAGATTATTATTACAGATCTATGAAAGTGTTACGTTCTGAACTCTTTACAGAAATTAGAACAATAAAAATAAATGTAAAATTTTACTTATCTTTACATTCCTGTTAGAATTTTGCTCGACGAATAAGAAAAAAAAACAGATTAGATAAACTTTTACTTACAAACAATAAATCACGTTTATTAATTTGATGTAAGTAACTCAATCATTTGTTTGTTTCTGAATCAATGATTTCAAAACAAAAGTCAAGGTTCTGAACGCACCCACAAGGTAGGTCCATGCATCGCTGCCGCTGAGGGAGGTCTAGCTAGCTAGCTAGGCACTGGGATGTACCTACGCCGCACAGTGGACGGAAAAACAAGCTGCCCAATAGGATTTACATTTTTTTTTTAATTTATACCAATTATTAATTTATTCATAGGTACGTTATAAATAAGTACGCTTTTCGTCAAGATCGTCATATAGGTTTGTTGTCTTTCAGGTACCTATCATACTGGGTAAAATAATAATAACAAATTGATTATTTGAGGTACATTACCGCCTATCGCCTATTACAACATCGTCCAAATAAGCATTTTTAATTCATTCATATCTTTTGAACGGGGAAGTTGGGGGTCAAGGTCAAATGTCAGGTGGCGTTGGTATAGGGCTCGGCAACAATACCTAAGTTTCAGCTTTAGAATCCAAGACAAAAAAAGTTATGAGGAAAACAAATTCCATTTTTCATACATTTCAAATGAAATTAATTAAATATTTGTTTATTAATGGCAACTAGGCCCAATTGTTAGTAACATTGTTCTTAAAACTATTGTTAGTAAACAAAACACGGCCACAAAAAACAAAAACAAGAAAATAAATAAAATTTTAAGGCTAGCTGAGGGGTCTTCTGACCAGCACCTCCACAGCATGCGACAACCAGGGTGCGTCGTACTTCAGCATGAACATACTTAGGATGCCGTTAGAACTAGACCGCGCTCTTGACAAGATGGAATTTGTTTTATTGCGCATTATGGCATAAAAAATCATCGGTATGCGCAAATGCGAACATACCGGACGCACTACAAAAGCGCGGCAGTCCCAGCAGCACCCTGAAGCAGTTATTATACTGAATACGCAGGGCGTCTAGCGCTCTCTTAGTATGCCTCACCCACAGCCCAACAAAATAACAACAAATATATGAAGTAATTTTGTTAGGGTCATTGACAATCATTGGTTAGGGTAGGTGTAGATTCTAAAAAAACCGTAACTACTATGTTATTCAATGTTTAAGGCATTGACTGCCAACGTGGTCACCGGTGACCGCGAACAATAGATTTTCTATTGTGTCTGTTGCCTGGCAGCCAACGTGTTAATGTACCTACTCGACAAAACTTTATACTTGAAAACATTTTATTTTTCATAAATCCTATAATAGGGAAGCTTGTTTTTCAGTCCACTGTGCGGGACCTTGCGCCGCGCCGATGCGACTTATCTATCAAACTAAAATAATGTTTGTTTGTCTGAAACTGTTTACAATAATGCGTAAAAGGTATTCTATTTTGTAGGTACCTACTTCGATTTTGCAAATGTTTGCAAACTCTTTAGGTTACCGAATTATAATATGTACTTACTTAATTAATTTATTGTTGACCAAAAAATACAGGTACAAACACAATTAAGTTTTAATAACCACTGACTTTGTACTTATATAATTGAGACATAGGTAAGTAATTAGTATTGTGACGGGATTTCAGCGTCTAAAACCTAACTCACGGGCCAACTTGCTGTTTCTAAAACCGCCGAAAGAGAGGTACCTACCTACTTACCTACTTTTAAAATAAAATTGCGAATCTTGAATCATTATTACTATAGGTACCTACAATAAATTGCAATAACATACTAGAAATATTGCAATTTGAATCAATGAGAATACAACGCATACAAAATAAAAATAACACGCGAGAAATTCCGCGTGCCAATACTATTGCATACAAGCGAGCTTCAAAATTGTATTTTATCAAATGTCGATCAAGCGAAAGAAGATTGGCAACGTTTTCTTCGTAATTCTTTCAATGACGGTAGGTCAAGCAAGGTTGCGAACACAGCACAGAAGTACGGCAACGTCGCATAAATCCTATCTACGAATAATGATATTTATGTTGCCACAAAACAATATTATGTATGTAAGTTATTTACGTTGGTAAGGTCGTCAGTTATATTATTAATTAGAAAGTTTTTTTTGGTGAACCTATTCATGAAAGGTAGGAAAGGAAATAAATCAATTATTTTACGTATTATATTGATTTAACAGAATTATAATAACGCATGCACGCCATCTAGCGTTCTTATTTCTAAGCTATCGCAATCATGGCGCGTTAGTTTGCCTGTCAAAACTCACGCACACTAGTACGCAAATGTCAAATTTGGTCTGGATTTCACGATCGTTTTCCTTAGTAAATAATGTAAGATATTTCCTAAAAAGGTCGATCGCGGTGACATTTCATTATAGAAAAGTGATAAAATGATACGTTTTCAACAAAGAGCGTCTATGTTTAGCGTATAATCCGGAAGAAAAATGTATGGACGGCCAATCGAAACATCCGCCTTAACAAACCGTGCTTATCAGCGCGACTTTTAGTCTTTAAATAGTTTATTTGAATTTATTTTGTTGTTTTTTATAAAATAGGTATTAGTTGTTGTGTTATTAGACCGACACAGAACCCAAAAATGTGATTTAAAAAAAATTCTGTCTGTCTGTCTGTTTGTTCAGGCATCACGCAAAAACTACCGGTTCGATTACGATGACACTTGGTATAATTATTCTTTAATATCCTAGGCACCACACTGGGTACTTTTTATCCCGGAAAAAAATATACAATAAAAAACAAACTTAATTTTGCGGTTCGATCCCTAGACCCGATTACTGTACCAACCGCAAATAATAAGTTTGTCGTAGTACACGACGAAGATAATAATAATAGGCGAGCGTTCGTTCATATTAGCATTCTATAAATTGTATGTTTTAACTGCTACTTGCAATTCCAAAACGTGCTTTTCAGTGCGACCTTTTTATTCCTTTTAGTTTTTACTAAGTACAGTTTAAGGTAGACTTATTTAGGTTTATTTTATAAGTCGTTTTTATAAGTAAGTATAGATTTTAATTTTAAAGTATGGGTAGTATATTTGATAGTGTACGTAGTGACCGTAGGTTATTTTATAAAACTGTTAGGTAGGATTAGTCATTCGTATAGATATTAGTTTTTAGGGATTTTGCTTATTTATTGAGTTTAGATTAGTTCATCATCTGCCTCATCTGCCTAGCCTTTTCCCAACTATGTTGGGGTTGGCTTCCAGTCTAACCGGATGCAGCTGAATACCAGTATTTTACATGGAGCGACTGCCTATCTGACCTCCACAACCCAGTTACTGGGTAATACGATACCCCTTGGTAAGACTGGTTGTCAGACTTTCGGGCTTCTGACTACCCGTAACGACTGTCAAAGATCCACGAATGACAGCCGGGACCAACGGCTTAACGTGCTTTCCGAGGCACGGAGGGGTCTCCATATGTAAAGATGGTCACCCATCCACAGACCAACCGCGGCAAGCGTAGCTTAACCTGATCGATCGACCTGTGCGGCTGTTATTATTTAGCCACGTATCATCAGAAATAGGTTTATTTAGGTAGGTAGGTATTTTATTTTCTGTTATTGAGTTTTTTTTTATTAGGTAGGTACTTAGGTTTACTTTTATAATTTAATATAAAATTCAAAGTCCTGTGATCCTGTCTGACTGATTATATCAATGCACAGCCTAAACCGCTGGTCATAGAGACATAAAATTTGGAGTGTGTTCTTTGTGAAGTGTATATAGGTATCCACTAAGAAAGGGTTTTTTGAAATTCCACTCCTAAGAGGGTGAAATTTCACGCGGACGAAGTCGCGGGCAGAAGCTAGTTCCTTAATAAAATGGATAAGAATGTATTGGTCTTTTACAGATACATACACAACTTCAAGTACGCAGACGCAGGAGCAAAACAAGCAACAGCTTGAAAACTTGGTGCAGACTTTCATTGATACTATGAATGAGGTAAATAACTAACCTAGATTTCAGTTACAGGTCCGCAAATTCAGAACAGTGTTTCTTAAAGCGAATTTGCGGACTGGAGCAACTATCAGATGCTACACTTTTTGTTCATTTTTGTTTTTCATTCGACATCTTTCACTCGAAGTGAAACGTCTGAACACAAACTGAATCAAAACATTTTGTGAACAGTTACAACATTATTGCATTTCGGCATTCATCTTTCATTCGCCTACCAAATATACGAAAAAAGAAATGAAAGGAGTAGATGAAGTTCATTCGTATGTAATTTTGTTGGTGTCGTGTGAACGTTAAGAGCCATTTCACGTTTTCGCGCGAATTTCTAAGATTTTAGTCGCCTAATTTACCGTCTTAGGTAATACTCTAACATTGTTGAACACATGTAAAAAAAGACCAATCTTTCGTATTGATACTTCATGTAACACATTTACAAAAACTTATTTGTTTACTTTGTGGTGATTAATCTCCCACAACTAATTTACTGAAAAATCATCGCAGAGTCAATTTCAGATTCCTATATCTATCATTAATATTTATATATTTGACAAAAAAAAATACAGAAAGCATCAGACATATAATTTTGTTGACACATAATGTAATAGAATATCGATTACTAATAACACTAATTAGTAAAAAAATAAAGTCTAAGGGCAATTTTTACGTTTTATATCGCTATTTTGGCTAGGTTTTTTGATTTGAATAAGGCGTAATTACATTTAAAAAATCATGTCGAAATAAAGTATGTTCTTTAAAAAAACTAATTCTGAAATTTTATTAAAATCCCTTCATTTAATTAGACATAATATCATTATTGACATCACTCTATTTAGAATAAATTACAATGCATCGGCGGGCACCGATTAGTACGGCGCGAGCGCCCATCGACGAAGGATCTATGCCAATTTTTCCCGCGTCCCGATTTTCGAGCGCACTTATCATGAACGCATTATTATACTACGAGTACAACATTTTGATCCTTATTTTTTTTTCATAAGGTAGGTAAGTGTTTTGTTTATTATCAATTAAAGTGTTACTTTAGTAGGTACTTTGTAGAATAATTATAATATATTTTTGTGTTATTAGTTTTAGCAATGGGGCGTAAAGAATGTGTATACCATTGTGTCAAAAAAGGAAAAATAAAAATTCTGCAGCCTTAGAGAAAGCAACAGAAGCGAGGTAGATATTTTATTTTTATTTGCAACTCATATACACAGTAATCGATCATATTATCGAAATGGACTATAGAACCGTAATTACAATTTTAATAATTCTAAAAACAATATTGATTATTTTAATAATCATTTAATTATTATTGAATAAAAAAAATATTTAAGTAATTGTAGATATCGAAACTTGACAGCTATTTTGTTTTCATTTTAGAATGAGAAGTCGTGTGAATCGAGTAGAGGAGGATAGTACCTTTAGAAGAGACGACGACGTGCCGGTACAAGTGAAAAATCAGATTCGACAATAGAAATTGTATTTATTTATTTTTATTCAGACTCGATCGTAAATATTTTTAGTACTTACTTTTATATTTCTTTAAATTTCAATTAGATGTTTTAATGTTCCTTTTGTTTTTAGAACGATCATATTGTTGATGACTGGCGTATAATTGATTTTCAATACTTTTGGAATCAATTAATAAATATAAGTGAACACAGAGAGAAGTTCGGCTGCAATTGAACTATTTGAAAATAGAAAAAGAGAAACAGTTGGGTCCCATGTCTAAATTTGACTTGAAGTGTATGATGTGTGGATATAGCTTTGTTCTATAAACTACGGAGACTGAAACAACTGAACGATCAATTACGGGAATTGGTCTCTCAAACTTAAATGAGATCAGTGCATCGATGGATTTGCCAACAATGCCATTTCGATTATACAGTCAAACACATGATGCTATATTCGACATGTGGAAAACTGCTGCTGAAATGACAATGTTAAATGATGCCAAACAGGAAATTAAAGCGGCAGTATCTCGTGGCGATGTTAGCAATTCGGACCAATGATAGCGGTCGAAGCGGATGATTGTTGGGGCAAACGCTCTTACAAAAATAATTATTATGTTATAAATATATTAATATATAATGTCTGATTGTTTACCTGTTCAATTTTATTATACACTTATACATAACATATATTTGTGTTTTTTTATTAGTCTAGCAAGTTAGTAGACTGAATAAATAAAATCACTTTTTTTCATAAGTCTCTAACAAAGGTGCATTACAATCATGACGGCTCAAGATTGTTTAGTCCGTCTCGACACTCGCGCTACACTGTTTGCATTGTGTATGTGTGGATAGCTACGCACACATACACAATGCTGCCGTCTTTTACCTAAACTCGAGCGCCAAACTTTTGTGAAATGGCTCTTAAATGAAACAAAAATGTATTTTCACTCCAGTTAGGCATCTTACACCAACTTTACTTTTCTTGCAATGGTTTTTGTCTTTGACAGGAGGTGATGTACCAGAGGTTAATATATGTAAACTCGTATTATTTCCAGATAAAATCCGCAACATCCGAGAGCCACACGAGCCTCGTGCAGTGCAGCGCGTCGCATCGCGTGCAGCTGCAGTCGTGCGTGACGTCACACTGCAGCGCCGTGCAGGCCACGCTGGCAGCCTTCCTGCGCAGCTTCGTGACGTCACTGCAGCACGCGCGTGCCGTCGATGTTAAAGGAAACGTTGCAGCCTTCGTGCAGCAGTGGGTGAGTTGTCAAGGAAGATTATTGTTAGTTGTGTCCTAGTTCAATGATAGATGTAGACTTGTAGTATACTGGCTCCAGTCTAATTGTAAGGCAAATTGTCAGCTCAACGCGACTACAACTATAGCAGTGTTCATAATCTCAGATAATTTATACTCAATCGCCACGTATTCAGTTATCTACTTTAGTCAAATGTATTCTAAGTTGATTTATGAGTGACAAAAAGTGTAACAAAAAGGTCTCAATAAGTTTTTGGTTGCAATGGAATTTGAACTTTAATGACATTCAGTTTGTTGTTCCATAACTTGTGTGGTACTGTACAGAGGCCAGCACATCAAGCTACCCCAATCTGTCAAATTTCTTTGATAGATTTTCAACTTTACTACATAGGAATAAGGTTCATATTCAATTGGGAAAGTTGACATATTGGGGTAGCTTGATGTGCTGGCCTCTGTACTTATTTACCAGTTATTTTCACAAATGAATATGGTCATATTACTCTCTTCCGCAGTACAGCGGCGCGGCAGCTCGCGTGTCGTCCCTGCAGCGCGCGCACGCAGCACACGACACATGCGCACGCGCAGCCAGCCAGCTGCGCGCGCGGGCCGAGCGCCAGCTGCGGGACTGTCGCCGCGCACTGCTGGCGCGACGGGCTGACAAGGCACACGCATGTGTAGCGGTAAGTGCTGTACCGTCATACGTACGTAGTACAGATCTTCACTTCAAATCGATAGTCCAGACAGATTCAAACTTTATGGCGGCTAGGAACACGAGGCGAGTCGCTGCGCACGAGCACGTGTCAAGAGGTACTGCGCAACGGGCAGCGCACTTCCAAGCCGCTATTAACTCTGAGTCAAGCTATAATAATCCTTTTCTCATGGCTTTGAACATAGCCCGTTTAGATTTACCATCGTGGTGAAGGAATAAGTCAACTGTTCATACAGATAACTTCAACTTCTGCCTGATAACTTCGTTTCCATCACATAGTAAGGGAAAAATCAATCATCTCAACGAATAATACAACAGTTTACAGTTTTGTCAGTCCAGTGGCTGAGCAACTGATTCTGTTCAAGTCGTGGATTTAATAAATTTTTTGAACAAAGAATGAATGCCTGGCCAACAGGAAAGTTGGTGTCTAGACATTCCATATCAGACTTGTATCTGTACTCCAACAAAGCAAGTTTTTTTTAAACAAGAATGGCAGTACTTATCCTAGAAACCAGAACACAAAAAAAAAAGTCAGCATATATTTATTTATTTATTTGGCTTTTCAACAATGAGTACACTGTTACTTTATAATTTGTACATTGCAAACTTAAGTCTAAGCGCCTCATCACTTACAGAAAAGCACAGCATGCACTACATTATGCGCAGATTTTTTTTTTTATTTTTTATTATTTGATTTTATCTTGCGATCAGTCTTCCAGACTATAAGCAGATGAGATGACTCCGTCGGCGTGTGGGGCACCACTCCCATTGGAGTTTACCCTATCTTTTCAAGTCACTCTTCGGACTGACTGTTCTAGTCGAAGATGTCCCACCGCTTTTTTAATCGACGGATGCTTTCGGGAATAGTAAGCTGCCCCGCAAGCTTATTCGGATGCTTAAGCAGTCGGCATTTGTAGTTGTCTCCATGTGTATTTATCTCCTCGTTGAGCAGATAATAACACAATAAATTAAATAAAACAATAATTACGTAATAAGTTCATTGAAAAAAAAAAAAATATATATATATATACTAAAAATATATTATATTATATATATGCAAGTCAAACAAACTACCAACTTTTAAGACACGACCCCTCGTCTATTTTTCCTTGATATTTTCTTTAAATAATATTCTAATTACACAGGAAATGGAAGAAGAATCAGCACGCCTCGAAAAACTCCTAACACAACAACTTTCGGACATCGAAACCGAACGACAAGAAACAGAGAACAGACTCCAAGAATGGATGGAAGAAAAACGCAGACTTCTAGAAGAAGAACTAGCGAAGCACGTGACTACAGAGAAACAGGCTTTAGAGGACAGGCTGGGGAAGAAGGTGACAGAAATAGAGTTGCAGAAGAAGATGTTAGGAGAACGTATGGAGCGCTACAAGGAGTGGCAGCAGATACAAGCAGAGGCTGATAGAGAAGAGTTGGAGATGGCGGAGAGAGAGTTAGAAGAGTGCGAGAATGGCAGAAAGGAGTGCGCTAAAGATATCAAGAAGTATGGCAAGGAGTTTGAGGAAGGTATGTAGTGTATTCTTTTTGTGAGAATGTGTTGCCTGCCTCTGATGTAAGGGCGATTCTTTCTTTATAAAAAAAGCTAGCTTCTGCCCGCGACTTCGTCCGCGTGAAATTTCACCCTCCCCCCATTCACCCTCTTAGGGGGTGGAATTTCGAAAAACCCTTTCTTAGTGGACACCTACTCTTCATAAAGAACACACCCCCCTCATGTCTCTAGGACCAGCGGTTTAGGCTGTGCGTTAATATATCAGTCAGTCAGGACTTTGAATTTTAGAAGAAGATATGTGTTTCTCCATAATTATCTAGTTCGTAGTTTGTAGCAGTCGCAAATAAGACAGCCCAGCGTAACATGGCACACGCGACAGTTACTCACGCGTCGAGAAGATTTGTCACTTCGTTTTCCGCCAGCGCTGCTATACTAAATACTCGAAGTGATATTGCAGAATTACAAAAGTCGAGTGATAGGTATATGATTCCATTTTGATATAGTTGCCTTTATCATCAAAAGCTAAGGGCCCTTAAATACACTGTACAAGGGACATCATAACGAAAACTTTTTCCACTAATTCAGTAATGATTCCTTTTAGTGCAGATACTTTTGATTTATTTAATTTATTTATATAGCTATTAAACAAATTATTGCTGGGCTTATTGGCTTATTGGTTGTGTATTTTGCAGGCACAAACGCAATCAACGTGGACATGGAGATATTCAGCAAGAATGTGGTGGAAGTCGTGGAACACATCAACAACGAGATGCTGCGAGTGCTGGAGCATACCAGGGTGCAAGTTGAGGTATGTCACTAATGTTTTAACGTGTAGAAACTTCGGTTGTTAAGAATTAACTGTAGGAAAAAGAAAAATCAAAAACCATGAAGATACCAAACTTTATGTTGCACTTCCAATCGAACCCAAAAAAATATAGAAGCAACAAAACACCACCCTGTGTTTCACTAGACTATAGGTTGGCAATACCATACATTTTCATATTTATGGCAAACTAGTTTAAACGCCCCGCGTTTCCACTCACATAAGTGTCGATCCCGTGGGAATATCGGGATAAAAAGTATCCTATGTCCTATCCCGGGACTCAAACTATCTCTATATCACATTCCATCTAAATCATTCAGCGGTTTAAGCTTGAATATGTAACAGACAGACAGACACACTTTCGCATTTATACTATTAGTATGGATAAAAGTTATAAACAACTTGAGTTTGCTGGGATCACGAGACTTATTGATCATGTCCCAGATATAAACTATAATGTGAGTGTATTGAAGGTATATGAACTAACAGGTCTTACTCTTACAGCAAGAAGTATCCAACGTGATATCAACAGACGAGGCGACGTGCAAGCAATTTGTGCAGGAAGCCGATAACACGCTAACCAACATCGTCGATAGTACCAAACAAATCACTGACGCGCTTGTCAGTAAGATTGAGGTAAAGCATTAATTCTGTTTTACAATTAAGTCAAATTTGCATCAGGTAGTTCTAATGACAATATGGACAATATTATCAAATGAACTAGTCATTAGTGAAATAATTTAACTAATTACATTTATTTTCAGTCAAACTCCAGCTCCGCAATCGAACAGCTATCCTCCCTCAGCACATCGACTGGCGACTTAATCTCCTCGTCCCTCTCGCACCGCGCCTCTCTCTCGTCCTCCTGCGAGCTTGCGCGTGCGCAAGTGTCGCAACTGCAGGCGCAGCTGTGTGACGCCATCGCCAAGCATGCCGAGCTGGAGGGACGGTGCCTCAGTGAAGAGTATAAGGTGTATTCTCCTACCGGTGAGTTGACATTCACTTTATGGTAAGAGTGTTTAAAATAAGATATGAAATTACAAGTGACATAGGTTATCTCTCAGAGGGGCAATTCTCGTATTTTAAGAATGTTCAGTCTGATCTTAACCGTTCCTCTGTGGCGGCTATTTTGTCACAAATGCGTCTAAACTAGACTAAAAATCACCAAAATTTAGTTTATTCCTGTCAAACGACGATTTCCCATTCTGAAATTGACCAAAGTATATTTTAGTTTGACGGCATTAATTTTACTGAAAATGGTAATTTTGCTATTCTGAATTTGACGTTTTTCACCTAAAATTTAGATTTTCTAACTAAATATGACTATTTTTAATCGCGACTAAAAAGGTGTTAAATAAAATTAGTTGGCATGAACTAAAATTCACACCAACAGCTCGACTTCAGGAGCAAAAACAGTACTGTATCTTTTTTCCTTTTCTTTTGCTTACATCTCGAAAACGGTGTGTCCTATCGCAAAAATAATGAAAATTTCGACCCCTTTTATAAAATCCGTAAACCCCTAAAACTCAACACGTAGGTAATAATTTTTCATATTTTCCATACAAAAAGTGAAAAATTCCATATAATAGACGTCGAGGCTCCCCTCTGCGCGCCTCCGGCTCAAAAAATAATATTTTCCACGTGGTGTCGCGATTGTCAAATTCGATTTAGTTGTGTCAAAATTATTTTTATAAAATTATTTAGAGATATTTTTTTGCAGAATAGCTTTCAGATTCTCATAGCCAAAATGTAGGAATTTTAGTGATAGTTTAGTTCGGTGTACAGACGCCAGCACATCAAGCTACCCGAAACTGTAAAATTTTCCTAATCAACTTTGAACCCTAAGCTTTGGCGATAAAGTTGAAAATCTACTAAAGAAATTTGACAGATTGTAGTAGGTTGATGTGCTGGCGTCTGTACAAGAGAATCGGCACCAATATCTACACAAACAAAAAACAACTCAACTTGCGTAATATCCCAAATATTACGTAAGTTGAAAACATGATTTCTCAAGTGGATGGCAATCGCACTCTCACTGATCCCAAGCGATCCGAGATATTGTGTCCGTGAGCGGTGTCTGTGTGTGCGTTGCTCGAGCGCACTTTGTAGGTATGTAGATTGACAGAAGTAAGATAAGAATCATTAGTTCATTACTATTCATTACAAATTAGGTACTCACGGCTACATATCAAGCTGTAATCTTCCAGTATAAGCTGACCTCTCATTGTACGGAAATCTTATACAATGCGAGATCAGCTTATACTGGCAATATATAGCTTGATATAAAGCCGTGTGTACCTCCTACTACCTACCCACAGCAATCACGTTAGTACTATTATTTATTCTAACACAACAACACAACAAATAATAATATTTGTGGTATCTGCAACGTTTGTGTAGGTCTCGTCTATGCTATTATACGCGCAGTTCACTCGTGCCATAGTGTAGAAATGTGACAGTATGACTATTTCCTATTTCTATAACACAATTCTAAAGTAAGTGTGCTTACCTATTGTTTGATTTTTATACTGTAGCACGAAGATTTCGCACCCTTATGAAAAGTCAAATGCCATGCGGCGCGTAGTTTTGAATCGTATCCGTATTCATGATCGTCGTGTCAGTTAGATTTTAATAAATCCACCTTATTCACAAAAATAAATAAGTATACTTACTAATTTTTATAATTATTAATAATTAGGTTCAAGTTTATACAATAGACAATACCTAACCTATTTATAACCTTAAAAAAAATACTTACTTCAAAAATAAAACAAAATAAACTGTACTAATTCATTCAAGTTGATCTACTGCATTGCTCTATTGTGTGACGCAACTTAGTACCTACTCGAGTTCGTGAACACATGGGCGCTGCGCATGGCGCGCGCGTCTCTGCGCATCGTTATTTGTTATGTATCGCTACTGCTTGGCGGGGCCGGGGTATGCTTTAAATACCTACGGCGCTCGGGTTCACCTCGCCTTAATTTCAATCAAAAATACCTCTATTATGTTTCCTTCGAAACACATGGCATTAGTTGAAGATGCAGTCTAAGAATTTCGCCAATTAAATTATACAACAACAAGAAATACATACCTTTGTATTTATGTTACCTGTGATTTTTTTACTCTGGCAGGAAAAGCGTGACAGCACTGCTGTCACTTTCAAGTGACATTCATAGCGTCCATAAATTTTGCCGCCAACGTCCGGAAAAAAATTTCTCTCGTTAATTTTCATAGAAAATTTGTAAAGTTTCAAGTAAACTTTATAGAAAGTGAATAATAGTGATTGTGGTAAGTGATAAATAGTGTTACGTTGATCACTAGTCAGCGAAATGACGAAAGGGAGATCGGAAGTTCAAATTAGATACGTGCAGGTGGTCACCGGTTACTTTGAGGAACCGTGTGTGACCCTGAGCGCCGCGATTCTCCTAAGCGCAGTAGTGGGGAAAAATTCTCTTCATCCTCGGAGGATTGAGCTACCCATTTTCCCACCGCCGAACGACAGGGCAGAGATCGAAATGATTCCCTGTAAGTCGGACCTACGCATTTATAATTGAATGAGTAGCCAATAAGCCAAGTAAGTGCTGAATATCGGTTATTATGACACTATGTATCACTATCCTTACTCAAAAATACTATCGACAATCTGTTTCTTGCTAGTATCTAGGTAGGTACTTAAGAAGTGCAGTGTTGTTTTATATACAACCCTTTCGTACATAATGAATATTACAACTTACGGAAAGGGATTTCAGTGTAAAAATATGATGATTAGGTAGTAATTCCTAAAGCAAATACAAAATGTCTTGAGGAGCTAAAACTCAAGCAGGTTCTTTTCTTTGTCATCCCATCATGAAAAGCAATCCATTAAAAGTAAACCTTACAGGTATGCTCACCTACCCTATGTGTTTCACACACTAAATTAGAAGTAGACTGAGTACTTATGCCACTAAACAAAACTAAAGAATATTTAGCCCCCGCGGAGGGAGTTGTGGCTGGGATCTCTAATGTGGATTTAGAGCAAAAGGATCTAGCTGCTAAAGTAGTCTACAGACACTCTTGTTAATTGAGCAGCAACCTACCCACTAGGATTGTATCCTGCAGTCCCCTTTGGAAGTAGTCTGAACACTCCTATCCAGGAATGTAATTACAATAGTTTATTGTTCTCATGTGGTACTTATGCAGTTGTTACTTACATTAAATTGCTGCTGGGGAGTTTGTTGCGCCACTTCTTCTCCCCAGCGAAAGCACTAGGAAGTGGTGAAGGGCGGGCGTTTTGGGGGACTGAATAAATGACTTTTGATTTTAAAGAGGTTGAGCACCTCTGAGTTCTAATTTGCAATTAGAACATGATGAATTATTAAAAATTACATAAGTTTTATAACTAAAAAGAAATGTTAAATATTGAAACAACATTATAATTTATTATGCTAAACTGAATATGCATTGTTGTATTTTGTAATAATTAAAGAAATCTTATAGTTATGGTCAGGACCAGGACCATCAGGATCTTCTTGGCATTCATCAAAGCTCCTCCCTTAGATAGATATTATTATATTTGCAGTGGAGCAAATAAATCCAGTACACAATTTAAAACTGACAATAAATGATTTAAAGCTGGTTAATATAAGAAAATTGTTATTTTATTTTAAAAACATGATACATGACGCTCATAGCAAAAATAACTAGCCCAAGACTCATACTAGAGGCAAGATTCAGGCTATCTAAAGAACCATGTAAGAGCTTGGGAATAAAATACTATAAAATTGTGTCTGTTTCATACTGAAAATCATAACAGGAAGTCAAATCTAGAAAAGATTTATATTCAAAACAATTCTATTTTGAGATAAGTATCTAGTTAAATTATTTAATGCAAATTTCTATTTAACCAATCAGATTTATCTATGTGGATATCTAAGATTATGATAATATAATCCAATAGCACACTCTGGTATTACTAAAAAGTTAAATGGAAGTAATTATGTGTTAATGAAGGGTAGCTGTTCATGCCATAGTTCACGCCAACAACTCCGGAGAGTCTTAGAACTAAGAAAAAGAGGGAAAACAGCACACTCTTTTCACTTTTCTTCAGTTCCCTGGCCATTTGCAGCATTAGCCTAAGTGGCAGAGAATTTGCAAGCCTGTGGTATTTGCATGTAATATTTAAACTGCAAAATCTTGTTTATTTAGTATAAGGCATTGACTGCCAACACGGTCACCGGTGACCGCGAACAATAGATTTTCTATTGTGTCTGTTGCCTGGCTGCCAACGTGTTAAATAATTTTTTGCTGGCCCACTAGTAAAGGCTGTCTCGGAGACTGGGTGACAAAGCTTGGGTAACAAATGAATTTCCAAGGACAATTCTAAATCTCAATCAGGAGTTAGAATATGTAGGCCCTTTTTAGAACACTGATACCAATTACAAGGCCCTGCCTGCAAGCAAGGTAGAAAGGATGATAATAATATAAATGCTTCTATTAAGGAGATTTTGTTTTCTGAGACAAGTTCAATCTTATGAACACCTACATTTTGCTATCCTTGTAAAGAATTGCTTGTCGTCAAAAAATATTTAAGAAGAGCAGACCAAGACAAATGAAAAGAGGTTGCTCCACTGGTTTGCCAAGAGTTAATGTGGTGGCCAGAGGCTATTGATAGACCACAGCTCAGTTCCTTTATATATGGGTAACCCACTTCCTGTCCACAGGCCGTGGAGGAAGGGTAAGGAGCCCACATGGAAGGGCTACTGTATCCATAAAATATCGCTTTTAGTGATAAGACCGCTCATTGGGTCACCCTATGTAAAATATCCTACACTTATGTTTGTAGTTCTTAATATAAAACAGAATATTCTTTATTATGTACACCATGTACATAATAAAGAATATTCTGTTTTATCCTACTCTTGCCAGGAACTTGGCCAAACCAGAAAAAATGGCACTCTAACTTGAGAGATGTTGGCCATATACGCAGTAATAATCAGCCAAAGAGCCATCTTCAGAGTGCACATATTCTAGCTCAATCCGACAACAGACCTTTGTCGCAAACTTAAGATGAACACATACATCCCTAGTGAGCCGGAACCTATCTTGCAAAATGACGACGTTAGCAGATTAGCTGGATACTAAAACACTGTCAGCGGTTTATCTCCCGGGGAGGTTAAAGTTGTTATAAAGGCTTAGCCGACCGCTTATCTAGGAACAGACCAGCCGGATTGGCTCCTGTTGCTCCAGGCCCCAGGCCTCGGAGGCCATGTTTCAAAGTGGGGCGTTCCCGATGTCGACCTTTTCGCGTCAGATAAGTCGGCCGCTGTGCGACAGTACATCACATGGGACTCAAATGATGGCTTGGCAAGCTTCTGCGATGCCTTCAATTAAGAGCTGAGAACATCGACTAGCGGGGTGTTTCTCTTCGCCCAATTTAAGACTTAGTGCTCAGTCATTTGAACTCGGAAATGGTGCGGGGACGTACTGTGTAAAAGTCGGCCCATACTGGACCCAGTGTGCCTGGCTCCCTTACTTGGAGACGAGAGGTCTCGGAGAGCCAGTACCTATACAAGAACTAAGTAACAACCTCCTAGACCTGACAAGCTGCAACTCTTAACTTGAAAAGTTGGGGGGGGGGGAGGGACGGCAGTCAGGTTGGAAGGGGCAGTGTTTGGTAAAACAAGGGACTTTCTAAAATTTTGTTGGAGATCCACAATAATTATTTATAAAGCTCGTATTCAGAGGTGAATGTCATAGTGTACATTGCATGACATCTAGACGGTTCCTTGTCCATTTAGAAAGTCCCCTATATGGGATAGAAAATTACGTCTTGATTAGCAGAGAGTTACATACCCTAATATTGTAAGATATCTCACAACTTTTAAATGTTGAATAAAATAAGATACTCATTTATGAGTACGATACTTACAACACAAATTGTCAGTATGCAAGAGATGTTAAAAGTAGGGTAAGTAATAACAGTGCGCCCAAGGTTTGGCTCGAAGACAATGACAATCAAATAATTTACTTAAAAGCTACCATAATCATTGTTGATTTTGGTTTACAATAACAGGGGTGTGTCTGAGCTTGCTCAAAAGATTTTTAAACAAAACATGATAGAGGAGCCTCCAGGAAGTCAGAAGAAGTCTGTGGTAGCCTCCAGGAGGCTGACTGGTGATTAGTTCATCAGATAAAATTAAACTGGTAGTGTCACTAGGCTTACAGAATGATTACTTCTGTAAAGTAGTTAAGGAAAGGGCTATCTCTCAAGAGTATTTAAAATGATCAGCCTATAATGTTCCAACTGATGGGACAAAGATCTCCTCTCTGTGAAGGGGGACGAAGATTTATCATATGAGAATTTTCAATTCCCAATGAAAATATTTAAATATGTTTGTGTAAATGATTCATATTTTAAGTAAATTTAATTGATGAATGAAGAGACCTAAACTTCATTTACATGCGAGGTTTAATCTATTAACCATAGTAATATAAAAGGTCCTAAATAAATTCCAGTTTCAATGGAATTATAACTTTGTCGTGTAACACATTGAGTTTGTTTTCCCACTTCATTATAAAGATTGAGTTTCAAAAATATTTGTACTTTTGATTAATTAAGGACATGAGTGATCCAATTATCCTTTATCATAATCAGCCTATGATGTTCCCACTGCTGGGACACAGGCCTCTCTGTGAAGGGGAGTGGGCGGTGATCCGCCAAGCGCGGCCTAGTGCGGGTTGGAATTATCCTTCAGTTATGTTATGACATTATTATTTTAATCTATAACATTTTATGGAAGATTTGTTAATATTTGAATTTTTTAGAATAATAAATTAAAAACTAATTTTTTTTTTGGTTTGAACATACCTATAATGAATACAGACAGAAATATTCATTAATTCCATTTAATATTTAATTCAAATAGCGTTTACATCCTTCGGGTATTCTTTCACCAGCAGATAGCAAACAGGTCTTCAACTAATGCCATGTGTTTCGAAGGAAACATAATAGAGCTGTTTTGCATTAAAACAAAACAGTTATTATGTTATGAGAAACACATGGCATTAGAGCAATGTGCTTGTGAGTTTTGAAGACTTCTATGAATGTCACTTGAAAGTGACAGCAGTGCTGTCACGCTTTTCCTGCCAGAGTGAAAAAATCACAGGTAACATATACAAAGGTATGTATTTCTTGTTGTTGTATCATTTAATTGGCGAAATTCTTAGACTGCGTCTTCAACTAATGCCATGTGTTTCTCATAACATAATAACTGTTTTGTTTTAATGCAAAACAGCTCTAATTTCTCTACATTTTGACAAGTTTTTGACATTTATTTGTCGTTGGGTTGAGACTGCGAGTAGATTTTGAACGTTTTTAATTACGAGAACGGGCTGTCAGGAGAAATGCTAAGGTTAACACCGGCCATGTCCGCAGGCCGCACGCCCGCCCGCAGCGCGTACCGCTACCCGCGCCGCCTGGCCCACACGTCGCCGCACGCGCGCCTGCTGCAGCGGTACCGCGCCATGAGGGACCACCGCGATGACGTAAGCTACTTTTATATATTTTTCTTCTCTATAACATGCTATTGTAATGGGAGCACATCTAAGTTCTCAACCACCCTGAAATGTCATCGAATGCAGTCGCTGTGGTCGAAATTGGCTAGAAGTCATCTATCATTGTAACATCAACACAGTTCATGACATGTATAGTCTGTCAGTAGAGAGACTGACTACCTCAGGTGTGGTGAACCGTAGTAGATACCGCTATACATGCACCCCAAAAATGTATGGTGAAATAGTAACTTGTATACAACTATAGCATGAACCCAATATTGTGCGTTTACAATTTAATATCCAAAATTATTAAAAAATAAAAGTATTTCGAGAAATATAGATATAGTTTCTGCTAAAATTTCAACTGCCTTTTTCATTAAAAAGTACTACTAATTTTGAAATTAATTTACAGTAGCATAAAATTAAAAAGTGCAGAAATAACATCCGAATGTGCATCTATGTCCATGATTAGTAATTTATCAATGCATTTTTTTTTATGAACATTTGTGCAATAATACAGTAGACAGTAGCTTTGCTACATTTGTGCGTCAACATATTTTCAGCACAAAGCACTTTTAACAGCGTCAGTTTTTCTTCTAATTTTAGAAGATCAAACTCAAAAATGCTCTGCATTCATTTCAAGTACCATGTACAGACACTTTTAAACTGACAAGGAGACAGTCAGTCAGAAAGGTGAAGCTAGTTGCCCATTCCAAAGCATAGAAGGTTTCGAAATGCACTACCTATTCAACTAGACATAATAGTTATTTATGCAACTGTTGTATAATAAGGGGTATTAAAACACAAGTGTTTGTGTGACATGAGTGTTTTAATATCTAATTTTGTACAGTTGCATACAAGACCCATAATATGAATCCTCTAAATAGGTTCTGAAACAGTTTTTTGTAATACTAAATTCGAACAAACATTTCAGTTGGCGGGATACGACGTGAATTTGAATAACCTATAAATTCTTTTATTAAATTATGGCGCTGTGGTAGTGAAAAGCACGTGCATGACAATGTTTTTTTTTTTTAAACAGTTTGCATAATGACATTTTGTTCAACATTAGAACACTGGTTTGAATGTAATATGCTTACTATGACACTGGTTGTTTTAATGTTGGCAATAAGCTAACTGTTTCAGAAACTTTTATAGAGGATTTATAGCATGAGTGTAGATAAATAATAATAAAATGTACTTCTCCCTCCAGGACTGCGTAGTAATAGAGTCCTCGCATGAGGCTCCGGCCGCGAGCGACTCGTCGGCGTCGGACGAGTCCTGCGTGTTCGCCGCGCCCTCGCCGCCGCTACACGAGCCGCCCGCCAGCCGCGCCAACATGCACATCGTCAAGAGCACCTCCGAGACTGACATACTGTACACTATGAAGAAGGTATGGAATTATAATCATAACAGTCCCGCCCGGAACCTCGTGAAAGCTAAAAAAAATCAAGTGTTTTGATTTGGCTCGCGAAGTTGTCGACATGTGGGATGTGGACTCAGCGATCATTGTGCCGATAGTCGTGACAGCCAATGGAATAATAGCCAACAGCCTCCACCAACACCTGAGGAGTCTCTCGTTGGGCAGCTGGATCACATGTCTGATTCAGAAAGCGATACTTCTGGACACGGCCCGCATTGTTAGGAGGTTCATCTCCCTGGAGCGCTGACCGGTAGCTGGAACCCTGTTCCCGATACCGGTGGGCTACAATTTTTTTATACATTTAAATTATTTAAAAATTTACAAGTATTTAAATCAAATGAAGGAGATAATCAAAATAGCAGTATGTAGAACAACGGCTGAAGAAAAAAATAATGATCACGCTTACTCATTTCGTAATGGAGCTTTCACACACTAAGTATTAAGTGAAATTGGTATTCCTGATTTCGATTCCGGGTTATCAACATCCGGCGCACAGCGTTGTTATTATGACTGTACCTAGTAACAAAAGTTAGAATCACTAGAATAATCAGTAGCTGTAATAGTATTTTTATCTCACGAAGCGACACGCTTTATTTGTCGTTAAGAACACGCTGTGAATATGTTCGAGACAATGGCGGACTCGGAAGTGTATGTGTGTATTATAAGCTGACGCTACTCGTCTTCACGCACACATTCACAGCATGTTTGTAAACTTGGCTAACACAAGTATAACGCGCGTCGCTTCGTAAGATAAAATATACTGTACTGTAAATATACTCCAAATTTTATAAATCTACCTTCTTTCACAGCAAGAAGAAAACGCCAAAGAGAACGCGAACCGTTCCATTACAAGCAAGAAGCCTTCCAAACTACCCGCGCCCTCATCCCTCAAGAAACCTCTCGTGGAACGGAACGCCAACTGACGTCACAGTGAAAATATACCGTAGTATACAATCCTGTACCTTTAGTTAAGATGGCGCGGAGATATTGTGTTCAATGTGAGCTCAGTTGCGAATTGTCGCCGCTAGAGGCGCTAGTCCGCCCTTCAAGTAAATCCTTTTTCGTACTATTGAAATAGTTTTTCGGGTAGAGTGTTTCATTCATCATAAAACATAAAGATTATTTTTGCGAGCGTTTTCAGCGACAATGTTCGCCGTTTTCATAGAAAAATCTCACCGATTTGGTAATTTATTATGAAATACGGATTTGGATAAAAAATATGTTATTTTTATAAAAGCAAGTATGTACTCAGTGTGTCGATGATTTTGTTTGTTGATAATGTAATCATAGTTACTTATATTATGACAGTTGACAAACTGTAAATTGTATAGAATTTGACGAGGTGAAAACATTATAAATGTAGTTTAAAAAATGCTAAGTATATTTTTTTATGATGTCGTTAGGCGGAACTTACGAACAATTTCTTAACAAAAAAATATTAAAATATTAAAAAACAATAAAAATCAATCTGCCTAGCCTTTTTAGCCCAACTTTGTTGGAGTCGGCTTCCAGTCTAACCAGATGCAACTGAACAAAAACAAACACTATGCCGTAAGTTCGACATGATTACGCCTGCAATGCTGTTTGAATTGCTGACAACACATTATGCCTAAATTACGTTGCGTTCAATTCGGCATAGTGTGTTTAGACAGATATTAGAACAAATGAGTTTTTTTTTTCTAAAACAAAATTATTAGTCATCTGTCAACTGTCAACCGTCAACCTTAAAATAGTAATTATTGTAGATCTTTATTGCTTTTAACAATAATGTCTCCTAATATTTATTATTTCTACTTTCTTTTAACGCAAAACAGTTCGGATGATCATCCACTTACGACATTTTAAAGTTTTTTTCAAACAGTTACTTAGTTCTTCATTTAATTTGAAATTTTATAATATAGTTTTAATTGTAATGTCGCTATACTATATATGTCAAGATTTATAATGTTCGCTATATTATTTTAGATAATTATATTATTTAGTTCCCCACATATCAAAAGTGTACCGTGTGCATGAATGAGGGTCGATAATAATATCGAATACTTACTTTGTTAGAAAATATATTAACCATGTTTAAAAAAAGTAAAGGGACCAATGCTAGCTTATGTAATACAGCCTTAGGTACCATGCTATACGGTAGGCATTATATTTCTGCAGTAAATAACTACAGTATTTTTATCTCAAAAAGCGACGCGCGCTTTACTTGTGGTTACTAAGTGTGCAAACACGCTGTGACTGTGTGTGAAAGCGCGGGAAACCTCGGTACCGTCCGAAACAATGGCGAAAGTCGGAAGTGTGTGGGGCGTGTGGCGTGTGTGTGTGTGTTACGTACTGATGCTACTCGTCTTCACGCACACATTCACAGCATGTTTGTACAGTTGGTTACCACGAGTAAATTACGCATCAATTGACATAAAGTTCATTATGCGTTGTACAATTGCGTTGAGCCTAATATTACTAGTAGCTAAGTCTTTCCGTCAGGTATTTATTCTATGTGTAATTAAAATACAAGCTCATTCGTGTATAAAATGAAGCAAATATTTGATATATTTCATACAAAGTTAGTTTACAACGCTTTTCTGTATTCACGTGAGTGTAAGCTCTGAATAAAATATAATTTACTAATATAAAGATGTGGAGTTTTTCTCATTACCAAACCAGTTTCCATAAATCGACCATTTCACTAAGGTGGTATCACATATCCACCGCGAAACCACAGCAGCGAAACAGCAGTAGTGCCGCCATGACTTGTCCATTGTACAGCCGCCAGCACATCAATCTACTACAATCTATAAAATTTCTTTAACCTTTTAACCGCTTACGTCGGATTAATCCGACAAATATTTTCGGGTCCATTTCGCCAGGTTCGCATATTTACGACAAAAAACCACAGCTCGTTTAATCTGCTTTTTTATTTAGGTAATTACGCTGTTTTCTATCAGGTATTTTTTTTTTCGTTTTTTTTTTAACTTCGTGCGCTGGGGTCACGACAAATGATATGAAGTCGGGCGGTTAAAAGGTTAATAGATTTTCATCTTTATTGCTACTTTATAAGGTTCAAGGTGGATTGGGAAAATTTGACGGTTTCGGGTAGCTTGATGTGCTGGCGTCTGTACGACAAGCGAAAGAGCTTGTTCTAACTGACATTATGTTCTACTACTCGAATCGCGACATAATGTAGTAAAGATAAGCGGTTTCCTATCATTATTTTCGCGGCGGTGTTCCTAAATGACGGCAGCCAAAAACCGTGGCTTCTCAAACATTCCCTCCGGCTGCAGGCAAGCTCCCAGCGGGCCACCTACCACCACGGCACATCTGGAAATCTTAGCTGGGCCGCTTGTGGGCACAACTTAGTTGGGGGTAGTCCGATGAGCCACAGTGCAACTGTGGAGCCCCACCACATCTAGTTGTCACCCTTAGCCAAAGCGACAAGATCGGTGTAGACTGTTAGCTTGTCGAATGTGCCTGTCTGATCAAACGGAAATATTCAATGTACTTCCGTAAAGACAGAAATGACGTTTAATTTCGATTTTAAGTTTTATTGGAGGAAATTATCCATATATTTTCAAAAACCTTTGATAGCTACAGCAGAAAAAAATACCTGATAGAATACAGCGTAATTATCTAAATAAAAAAGCAGATTAAACGAGCTGTGGTATTTTGTCTTAAATATACGACCATGGCGAAATGGACCAGAAAATATTTGTCGGATTAATCCGACGTAAGCGGTTAAAAGGTTAAGTAATGGATTAGCATATAGCCTTTAAAATGATTCAGATTGAAATTAATAGTGTGTTTCGCGACATCTTTTAATGGGCACTTCTTTACACCCCACCAATGTACTCTGTGCACCCCAATATAAACTAGTGATAATTAAAACACAAGATAATTTTATCGTATTTATTAGCATATAGATTACCTACATTTACAAGTATTTGAAATAAGACCAGCCTGATTCGTATCCCGAGGTTTGTAGTCTGTTTGTGAACACAGTGCATCTTTTATAATATTTTCTTTTTCACAACTCCACTAGATGTAAATTTTACTTTGAATAATGTCCACTGCAATTCGAAAATTTTTTATTTTATTTTATGGCAAATAGTTGGAGTATACCTACTATACTAACATTTCGTGAAATATCAAATCAGTCTGATCCGCTCAATAATATTTACAACCTCACAAAGAGAGATACCAGATTCCACCTGAATTCTAGTATAAAAGAAGTTTTGTGTGCATAATAATATACAAAAAAATATTTTAACTTTTATCTTGTACAGTCTACCTCATAATTGCCTTACCACCGTGAGGTTAAATGTCACTTTAACGTCATTCAAAAACATCTATTTTGTCAAACTTATTGTATTTATATGATCATCAATTAATCGAGACCCCTCCGTGCTTCGGAAAGCACGTTGGTCTCGGCTGTCATTCAGCTGTTATTCATATATCTTTGACAGTCGTTATATACGGGTAGTAAGAAGCTCAAAAGTCTGACAACTAGTCTTACCAAGGCGTATCGTATTACCCAGTAACTAGGTAGGGTTGGAGGTCAGGTAGGCTGTCGCTCCATGTAAAATACTGGTATTCAGATGCATCTGGATAGACTGGAAGCCAACCTCAACATAGTTGAGAAAAGGCTAGGCAAATTGATTGCTGAATAATTGTAGGTAGGTACCTACCTAGATTATAAGTGAATGTAGTGTCCAATAATTTTAAGCGCACACTTGTATTTGTCCCTGTTTTTGTAAACATGCATGTAATTGTGTAGCCTCTCTTTGAGACCCATCAATAAATTGTTGTCAAAGGTGATAAAGAAATTACGAGATCGACTATGCATTAATACGAATGAACCTTGAACACATTATAAAATGTTGACCTCAGTAAATGAGTGTCCTGAAAGCGGTGGAACCAGGAGTAAACTAAAAATAAATAGTTTATTTTATAATCCGACAATTATGGCTGGATACTCTACGAAAAACACATAGATTATGTATTTTTAACAGCATAGCCTTTTATGTATAAAACAAAAATAAATAATCTAACAAATTCTGCCCGCGTATATTATTTTGAAAAAAATTTGTTGTTTAATGTCAAAATTCGACGTTTTAAACTTGAGTCGTGCAGGTAGATTCTTGTTCCAATAAATTTATAAATAACTAGAAAGACTAATTGTGTATGTAAATAATATAAATAATAGTAATTGTTTGGTTTTTCGTACTACAACTAAGATTATCTGTTTATTATTAAAATAAGTTAATGTTACATTTAATTTAATAATTATTTTATTTAAGGAAGGCTTTCTACCTATTACCACAATGTTATTTATTGCACCAGAAAGACATAATCGGCTGTTATAGGTATTAAAGAAGCCACATTCTTTTTTCCGGCCCTTTTTCAAAATGATGACCTTTTAACTGAGGTATTTAGTGCCTCGAAATCTTTTAACTTTCTGCATAATTTTTTAATATTTTTTTTTTTTGCCTTGGTAAGAAGCCAATAAGACCCTTCTGTGCCTCGGGAAGTACGTCAAGCCATTGGTCCCGGCTGTCATTCGTAGGTCTTTAACAGCCGTTACGAGTCGTCAGAAACCCAAAAGTCTGACAACCAGTCTTACCAAGGGGTATCGTGTTACCCAGTAATTGGAATTGGAAGCCGACCCCAACATAGGAAAACAACATGGAAAAATGCTAGGTAGATTAATTGGTAAAAAACCAACACTATAATTGCTTGGTAAGAAATATTTAAAGATGTTTAAATATAAACTCTATTATGTCACCTTTTGTATTGGTGTCAGAATAGAAAGCCTTAAAACGTGTCATGACTATAAAAATAAAAATAAAATGGATGTCTAAAAAACAGTACCTAGATAAAGGAAAAAATGCAAATAAATTTGCCTTTCCGTGACTGAGAAGATGGTGGGAGAATGTCTCTAAACGTCGACAAAAATAAATACATAACATAACATAAAACATCCCCGGAGCGTTAGGCAGACGCGTACATATAGTACCAACGCCCACATTTTGCCAGTATATCATTACAATAAATAAATAACTTAAAACTAAACAAGATTTTGTAATTATTTACATTGCAGCGTAGTCGACAGTAAATCGAATACTGTGCAGAAATAGTATCTAATCATTGAAAATAAATATGATTTAAATGCAGATACAGTCATTTTAATAGAGTAAGTCCTAATTCTATGAAGGTGTAACTTTCTTATTAAGTGCTCCAATTGGCTATGATTTGAGAAAAGTAAACATTTATATTTGAGTCCTAAATTACGCCGCTAAAGGAAAATGGCGCCACTTGTCAAACAAATAAAGATGAATATTGCACTAACAAAATTGATGACAAGCAGTGTTTTTCTATTGTTTCCTAAATGTTATGCTAATAACAGTGCACATTATTATGTGAAACTTATTAACATTAATCTACAAAGCATCTGATAAATACTTTTAAGTTTTTAATAAAACCAGCATGTCTTGGTTGCCATATAAAAATATTCACATCCTACAATTCTTCTGTCACACCATAAAAATTGCCAACTGTCCAAAACGAGTGAGTCTGAGGTCCCTAGTTTGAGTGAATAATGTTCATATTCGTATAAACGAATTTGAGCAAACGTCTCATGAATATAAACTTTACTTGTATAATGATAAGGTTCAATATGTTTGAAACGCTAACGTTACTTAGAAAAGTAATGTTGCCCTGAGTAACGAACTCTAAATCTCACCCAAATTGAACATCTATATATATAGGCATACACTTTTTGCTTCAACAACACTAAAGCTTTGGTTTCCTAAGAAGGTGGTGAACGGTCACACAATAACGGCTATCCGAATAACACAGAGCGTTTTTAGACACCTTAATGTAACATTCTGGTAATAAATGACAGGTTTTCAAGACGGCCGATATAATATGACGTTCACAGCTCTTCTAGGACACCGCAACTTTACTCACCCAACAATTATTTTTATTATAAAGGCCGAAACACACTAGCTTATTCGGCTTTACTGAAATCGCCAGTAAAACCAAGCCTTACTTTAGAAACCCTAGATTCATTGCGCTGTACTATAGATTGTTGACGGATATGATTTGGTTGATCCAGCCGATGAATGAGGACACCTTCACGTAGACTCCTGGCACATCTTGCCGGCCGCAGCCGAAACCCCATGAGACCAGCCCCACCAGCTCGTAGAAGCCATCGTCTTGGCATACTAGGGGACCACCGCCGTCACCCTGTGAAGATATAAAGCATGATTTATAGGTATCAAACATGCGAAAGGTAATTGGACATTACGGGACACAAATAGATATACCTAATTCCAATCGAAAAATTCGATAAAAGGCGTTGAAAACTGCTTTGGACAAATTCTTACAAAGTTACTTCCCCAAGATTCGAGTAGCCTTGGCTTCCGTCTTTACTCAGGTAGATCGAAACATAAAAAACCCGCTCAGGCGCAGCTTCACATATGACTCCGCCAAGGTGTGTAATTTGGTGCTGTCCCATAAATAATGGCTCCACTTAATATCTTATCCAGCCTGTCCTGTTGTCTGCACGTTACACGAGCTGATGGACGCTACTGAAGGTGCCAAAGCTCGTAGCCAAATTCTGGGCCGCCTTTAAATAGATTGCCAACGACACGCTCAGAAGATCCCAAGTTTTCCCACTTTGTTCGGTCAAATTGTTTTGTGCCACACTGTCGGAAGGTTTGTTGTCAAACAGCTAACATTGGAAGTGATCTCGATTACATTTTTAAGATTCGTATCTCTCTTCACTGAAGTATCTTACATGCATAATTAGTACCTAAGTACATGTAATTACTTTTTTCAAATTATATTTAGGTACTATTTCCTACGAATAAGTAATAGACTATTTCGTAATGAAGAATGCTATGGTAGTTTTACTTGTTCAGAAAATTTTCATTTTTACGATATACATATTTTGAATTTGCACTTCACGAGATCAGAGTTACTCTTTGGGGAGCAAAAGTTACATAATGTTAATTATTATGTTGCAAAATGTTGCTCTACAAAAAGGTACCTACCTATAACTGCACCATTTTTTTTTTTTATGATGGGAAATCATCAAATGACCCCTCCCGCTCTGGGTGGAGCGGAAGGGAGTGTCAGACTCTTACTGACTAAAACCCATCCGTGTTCCTTCCTTAGCCCTTTATTTTCCGGGGCAGCGGTAACCCTTTCGGACAATCCCGCTGCCCCGGCAGGCTTCGGCCCTAACGGGCCCCTCCATGTCTGCTGACATCTCTTTGAGGCGCGCGTGGAACACATACGCGCCGTCCGGCACGGGCCTGGTCCTGATCGGACGGCGAGCTACCCATTACTCGCCGGTCCGCAGGCCCGCGCCGGTCCGCAGGCCCGATAACTGCACCATTAAATAATGTTTGTGCTACTAACCTGACAAGCATCGTTTCCGGGCTCGCCACCGGCGCAGAAGGAGCTGGCAGGCAGGATGAAGATCTTTTCGGTGACCGCGTTGACCTTCCGGATGCACTCCGCGTCACTGACTATCGGAAGCTCTGCCTCGCGCACTCGTAAGGGGATGGGACCCGCTGGGAAGTCAAGATAAGTTATATTTTTCATATTAAACAAAAGTTGCATGCTCCGCCCCGGTTCGTTTAGGAAGATACGAACACCTATACTCCTATAGATAGAAAATATGGCGGCATACTCACTTTCTCCCATATATCCGTAGCCGGTGACGGTGCACCGCTTGCCGGCCGCGTGGCTCACTCCTCGAGCCGGCAGACAAACCAGACACACTCCTGTTGATCGATATACAATCAATTACCTACATTTTGAGTTCATCAGAAACGCCTGTGAAAGTTATTAAGAGACCTAAGATCTTGTTTTAAAACCTAGGTATGCGAGTTTAACTGGCTCGAAGGTTTAAAGCTTGTACACACGGCTACACATCATCCAGTTGCAGCTGACCTCGCATTGTATAGGTTTTTCTTACAATCAGAAGTCAGCTTATACTGGTTATCTATAGCTTGATGTGTAGCCGTGTGTACTAAAGTTAAGAATTATTTTTGTACTATGATAAATATGGTTTTTTACCATGGAGTGATTTAACGATTTATTTTTAGCATAAAACGACTTCATAACATCATGTTTTTTTTTATGGATATCGTGGCCATTTCTGTTTTACATTCGTACCTACTCTATTGTATAGGTAACTTAAATTCAATAAAAATATTATTCGCTGACAGACAACCCACAGCCTACGCTGGGTCTACAAGCACGAAACTTTGCGCAAGAGTTCCTTGTATAAAATTGAGAACTGAGGAAGGATTATTGAAAATTCAGCGTTTAACGGGATTAATAGGGGATGAAAGTTTCCATGGAAGTTCGTCATTTTGCCCGATGGGAACCCATCGGATGTACAGGTTGTCACCAAGTAAAATTAAACTACGCACCTTCTTTAAGCTCGGCCTTTCCGTGCAGTTTCAGCAACGCTATGTCGTTGTCCAGGGTCTGGCTGTTGTGGTTGTGATGGATGTACGTCGTGGCCACCCTCAGGGTCTGGGCGCCTGGGGAGCCGTACTTGCGAGTCAGGTCGTGATCGCCAACTCGCACGTAGATCGCGTCGCCGGAGCGGACGATACTGGAAAATGAAGGACATAAGTATCGAGGAGAGAAGCGATTAGCCTACATTGATTAATTAAATTTTATCTAGGCATACAGTTTAACTGAGAGGGTGGGAATGACTGCCATGAGCTCTCTCGACACTCATTTTCCTCATCTCGTCATCATTTGCCATAAATGCCTTTCCCCAGCTGACAAAGCCGACTCCAGCATGTTCAGCTTCCACTCTCACCGGATGCAGCTGAATACCAGCATTTTACATGAAGCGACTGCTTATCTGACAACCCAGTTGCTGGGTAATACGATACCTCTCGATAAAACTGGTACTTTCCTTTTTCTTTTCTTTTACTGGTACTGATACTTTCGGCTACTGACGACCCGTAACGATCACCAAAGACCCACGAATGACAGTCGGGACCAACGGCTTATCGTGCTTCCCGAGCTACGGAGGGGTCTTATTATGTAAAGATGGTCACCCATCTACAGACCAACCACGACAATCGTGTATTAACCTGATTGATCGAGTCGTGCAACTGTTATTACTTAGTCAGAAGCCCCTCTCGGGTCGTCCATTATAAAAATGCTCTTGTCGATACTAGTTTTCGCAATGTAATGTTAGTGTACCAAGGAGTAAAATTTCTCCATTGATGTTTGTTTCACATAGCCACAATGAATCTCAATTACTGGCTTTTCAGTGAGAAATGTAATGGTCCACCACCACTACCTCTGCCTATATATAACCCTGTGGGGAAATAGACGTGATGTTACAATGATATACTTACTTCGTAACACAGTGCGCGGCAGTGAGCACCCACTGCGTGCCGATGAGCGCGGCGCCGCACAGGTACTGGTTGAGCGAGTTGATGAGCGCCACCTGCCAGCACCACTCGCCGCGCTCGCCGTCCTCGCCGCCCATCACGCGCCCGGCGCGCCGCGCTGTGCGGGACGTTGTGCCTGGAATACGACGAGAAGATGTTCTAGATTCCAGATTTGAGCGAATTTCACCAAATGCCCTATCCTGCGTTTGCAATATAGTTTCCAATCATATCAACAAAATGTGACATGTATTTTTGGAAAAATAACTTTAAAACCCACAAATTAAGTTAAATTTTAATAATAAATAAATGAGAAATAAATAAAAGTTTACACTACAACTAAATTGATTGATGACTTTATCAAAAACACTAGTTATTATGAAATCAACTTAATTTACACACGCATAAAGTTGATATTTCTTTAAATGGAAATAACATCAATTCGGAAACAAGGTTTTGGATATGAAATAGATTTGATGAATTACCTTTGACTCCGCACACGTATTTGTTGTATTTTTCAGTTGAAGACAGCGTCGTGCCATAGTTCGGCTCATATGGTGCTGCAATACAAGGAAAAAAACAACAATTTAACTATATGAAACCTTAAAAAAAATGTATCATTAGTAGGTAACTATCTAAATAAAACATTAATATGGGATCTATTATGATGTGCGTTTGTTTTAAAAGGAAATTTACACCAGAAGTAAGCATTATTTTATTAAGCAGCGGGATATTGCGTAACACACTTACAATGGCAATGCCTTTCATTTTGACAGTTCAACAACATTAATTGCGTTATTTACACTGTCTAACAGAACAGACGAATTTTTCAAACATAATGAGGCAATGGAATATAAATTTCCTTCGGATTATGATTGAAATGTGTTACGCAATTGGGTTGAATTGTACTACAAAAACAAAATAGAATATTAAAATCAAGCAATTGTTACCATTCTATCACCAAAAACAAATACCTACATTCAATTTGACTTATTAGAACGTTATTTTGGGATTCACCAATAGGCGTTGTATGCGTGTTTGCAAGCGCCGTGGTATAATGCTGGTAATTAGTCGACGGCTGCGGCAGCGGCAACGGCGCCGTGTCATTGGCTGGCCGCCCTCCCACCACTTCGAGCACTTTGGACTTGGGGGCACAGCATTGGGTGCCTGCCTTCTTGCACTTGAAGACGTCTGTCATCTCCGCGTTACCTGTGGAAATGGTTTGTATTAGTTTTTGCCTGGAAGCCTTACCTCCTGCTGGTCGGCTTCCAGTCCAACCGGATGCAGCTGAATACCAGTATTCTACATGGAATGACTGCTTATCTGACCTCCACAACCCAAGAATTGGGCTGATCTGGGTTGCTGGGCTTTATATTATCTGTCAAGTGGACTGATTCACTCCTTTGATGGTTCAAAGGAGTGGAAAGTCAACAATACTCACGGAAGCAGGTGAAAGACAACAGCGACACGATGCAGGAGCCAGGACAGTCGGGGCGAGGGTCAGCCGGCGCCGGAGTCGTGGTGGTAGTTGTGGTGGTGGTGGTCGGACGACGAGTGGTGCGTGGTGGAACTCTGGGGATTGAATGTAAGTTTTGTATTCACGATACATGCTTGAGCAGTTTCTCTGTCGTGCAAAACCTAAAGTCAAAATGACAATCAGCTACTGTGTGATTGCGTGGCTGTGTGTATTACGACATACCTAGTATTGTCACAGCATATATATCCTTCAGCGTTGCACTCAGTTCGGTGTAGGATGACCGCCGGGGGGCTGCAGAAGGCGGCCATGATGTTGTGCATGCAAGAACCTGGGCACCGCGGGAGAGGGGGCTGGAAACACAAGCACATATCGTTAGGTGTCTAAAGTTTTATATAGAAAAAGTTTAATTTTTTTTATATGAGATGCAAGAGGTCACAAGCACTTAGGAGAGTTGGAACTTACAATGGCAAAGTCTTCGTCATATAGCTTTCAAAGGCTCAAAATTTTGTTCAGTGCAATTTTTATAGGTGCATTTATACAACCACGGTTGACGGTACCGGCTCAGTATGGTGTGAGATGGGAGAACCGAAACAGCTCAAAGAATTTCGAGCACAACGCATGCAGAAAGTATGGCTAATGAGGCCAAAATGTTTTGGTATGGAGTCCGCGGAAGGTACAGCGACCCACAAGGTGGTTTGTCCACCTTCGCAGGAATCCGCGTGATACGGGAAGCGCAATACCGGTCGTGGTGGGAAGCCTATGTTCAGCAATGGGTGTCTTTAAACTAAGATGATGATAATGATGATGATGAATAAAAATAATCTCTCCACTCATATCAAGCATCATTACCTTTCGAACCCTTACCGGCGTGGTCGGTCTGTGCGTGGCGGGCCGCCTGGTGGTTGTCTCCGCAGCTTTGTTCTCGGTGATGCAGCACACGCCCTCATTGGGACACACGGCATCCTCATCCACGTTGTCACAGAGCAAGGAGAACAGCCCTGAGATGCACTCGCCACGGCACTTGTGACCTGGCCTCTGTTTTGGAGCTGGTGTTGTTGTTAGCTGTGGAAGCGAAGTTTAATGTTGTTAGTTGAGAAGAATGTAATTAAACATACAATATCACTAGTTCAGTCCAGTGACCGTAGCAGGAGGTATTAAATATTTTGGACACATGCTTCAAATCTTGCACAAACAAAACTAATATGATTTTTTTCCACTTGGAAACCGTCTTAGGACCTAACCCAAGATCCATTTGTGACGTTTTGCATTCTATGACAAGCCTGGAATTCCATAATCCTTGTAGCCTATTGCCCATTGATTCCAGGCTATATACTTAATAATATATTTAAAAAAATCATATAATAATAGATAGATAGAAGATAGAATACTCTTTATTATGCACACCATATAAATTACAGACCTAAATATAGAAGAAACTGTACAAAGGGTGACACAATGGGCGGTCTTTTAAAGACAACCTTTGGATGGATTTAAAAGGGGAAGGACAGACAAATACTGTAGATAGTCTGTGGTGTACCATTTACATAATACAATAAATACATACATAAAATATATTAAACTAACCTAAATAAATAATAATAATAAATAATATCTTAAAAGAAAGTAGGTACAGATAGCGTCATCCACGAAGACGCGCCCCACTCTTCTTCCTAATCGCTTACAGTACAAGTGTGCAACATTCCGCTAGTGTTTTAGTATTGTCGATACACAGTAATTACTTATTAGTGGGTAATTAGTGTGTATCAAAAAACTAAAGCACTAGCGGAATTAACTAGCGATAACCACTAGCGATTAGTAAGAAGAGTGGGGAGCATCTTCGTGGATGACACTATCAATATATCTAATTATATCTAGATCTTGCATAACAAAACACTTAATTACTTAACAAAACGTAAATATTTACCGCAGTGGTCGGTCGTTTAGTCGAATACTTCTTCTCGTTGGGCACGACCAGGTCTGGTGGAGGTCTGTCTCCGTAGTTGTCCTTCGAGACGCAGCACAGCCGGCCCTTGACGCAGAGGTCGGGGGAGTCGAGGTAGGCCTCGCAGTACTGAGACAGGCGAGCCTCCACGCAGACTCCTGGGCAGGCGATGTTGCCTGTAACATGATGCAAATCTTTTAAGTAACATTAAGATAAGAAAAAGGATAAAAGAGAAGAGATAGGGAAGATAATTCTATTCTATTTCAAATTCAAATTCAAATTCAAATTCTTTATTGCGAACTAAGTGTACAGAATTTTAAAGATGTTAACAATAGGTAGGTGCTTAGAACTTAGTTGCCTGTTAAGGCATTGCAATTTAGATGGTTATAAATGTTAAAAAAGTATAAGTAGGTACATACTCAATATTACAGTTACCTACCTATACAGTTTACATTATATTATATTAATTACCATTTATCATACATTTTGTATTATGTCATACTATTCTTATAATTTATATCACATTATAATAAGTATCACAATCATTTTAATATTAAATAATTATTTTTCTTCAAGGAATTCTTTTACTGAGTAATATGCCTTTTTAATCAGGAAGTCTTTTAACTTCCTTTTAAAAATACCAATTGAATGTAGGTTCTTAATGTCTATGGGTAACTTATTATATATTTTTATACCCATACAAAAAATACTATTGCTATAAACTGCAGTGTGGGATGTTTTATTGCGTAATGTATTTTTAAGTCTACTGCTTGTTAACGTGTCATAGATATTGATGTTTGATTTAACTAAAATTGAGGCCGCGTAGATATACAGAGCAGGGAGGGTTAATATCTTGAGGCTTATGAAGTGAGGTTTACATGAATCCGTTTGGTGTATCCCACATATTGATCTAATACACTTTTTTTGTGCCTTGAACGCAATTTCCTTATCAGTTGAGTATCCCCAAAATAGTATCCCATAAGATAGAGTGGATCCCACATAGGCATGATAAGCACTAAGTAGTGTAGTTTGGTTAGATACTTTTTTAAGCATGTAGAGGGCATATGAGAATTGATTTAATTTGCTACATACACTATTTACATGTGTTTTCCATGACATATTAGAATCTATATAGATACCTAGAAATTTAGTAGTTGTAACCTCAGATACAGCTGCATTACTGTACCTAATAGTTAATGGAATTGAGTTTGCGTTTTTGTTCTTGAAATTCATGTAATGGGTTTTAGTAAGATTTATTTTTAGATTGTTTATTGTAAGCCAATTTATTAATTTAGACAGGGAATCATTTATTTCTAGTTCGTGATTTATATTTTTGTTATTTGTGACAAGAGCCGTACTGTCATCTGCAAATAAAATCATAGGGTGCCGAATAGCGTTAGGTAAATCATTAATATATATGAGAAATAGTAGTGGACCTAGTATCGACCCTTGAGGTACACCATATTTTATCAATCTTGGGCTCGATGTATATTTAATTTCAGTTTTTGTGATTGGACATAATTGTGTTATTTCAGTGAACTGTATTCTATTACTGAGATACGATTTGATTAGTTCTAGTGCTTTACCTCTAACTCCGTATATTTCTAGTTTATGTAGTAGTAGTCCATGGTCAACATAATCAAAAGCTTTGGTCATGTCCATGTATAGGGCTGTGACCTGATTTTTTTTATCTAGTTCCGTTATAATTTTTTGTAAAAACTGATGCATTGCTGTATTAACCGATTTCCCTTTTCTGAATCCAACTTGATTATCTATTATTATTTTATTTTTTTCAAAATATTCACTTAGATTATTATATAGTACTCTTTCAAATATTTTAGCCATTATTGGGATGAGAGCGATAGGTCTATAACATCGTACATCTTCCGTGTTTTCTTTTTTGAATATTGGTGTAACTACAGTAGTTTTCAAATATGTCGGGAATATTCCTTTTTCAAGACACTGATTTATTATGTAAGTGATGATAGGAGTAATTTCGTATACTACACGTTTTATTATTTTTGTGGAGATCCCATCACAACCTGTACTGTTAGTGTTTTTTAATGTCATGATAATTTTGACAACATCGTAATGGGTAACTGGTGCTAAGAAACAGGAGTTTGGTTTGTTATAGGTTAGAATATTAGCGTCGTTTATTGTATTATTCGTTAGTTTTGAAATGTCATCAATAAAAAAGTTATTGAATGTTTGTGCTATAGTATCGGGAGCAGTTATAAGTTGGTTATTATATTTTATTCTATTGATTTTTTCAGGGGGGTTGTTGTTTTTGTATTTATTGATTATTTGCCACACTGCTTTAGATTTATTGGTGGCTGTTTGGATATGATAGTTGTTTTGCGACCGTTGAGTGAGTTTTATGATTATTTTATACTTTTTTGCATATTTCTTAAAATCACTCCTATCTCTATTATTACCTGATAGTCGATATGTTTTAAGTAGCATTCTTTTACGGAGGGAACATATTTTTAATCCTTTACTGAGCCATTTAGTATTTCGTATAATTGGAACTTTAATTTTTATGTTCGGAAAGCAGAGGTCATAAAAAAGTTTAAATAGCTTATGGAATTCTTCAAAAGCAGCATTTGGGTCATCTTTTCCGTAGCAATCACTAAAAGTAAGGGCTTTTAAATATTTAATAAATTTTTCAACATTTTCGTTGCTATAGTCTCTTCTAAATTTGTACCAGTGGGTTATTGAGTACGTTTTCCTAACAGGGCATGATAGTATTTGTGCTGTATGATCAGATAGTGCTAGTTCTAAGACACTTTGTTTACAGCCTCTTATATTATAAGCAATGTTATCAATGCACGTTTTGCTTTGCAAACGAGTTGGTTCATTTATTGCAAGTTTTAAATTAAAGCTCCGTAATAAGTCTTCAAACTCTCTCGAAACAGGAGTATCTTTTAGTCGATCAATATTATAATCACCACAAATAACAAGTTTCTTACATTTGGAAGATAATTTTTCAAGCATAGCCGTTAAACGGTTAAAAAATATTTCTATACAATCCCTTTTAGTCTTTGGAGGCCTATATATACATATGATAATTAACTTATGCTCTAACAATTCAATAGCAGAACATTCTATGAGATTGGATACGCTTACATGCTTTGCTTCGTGTAGAAACTTAAATTTATGATTTTTTCGTACTAGGATGCATGAACCACCATTTCTATTTGCTCTTGAGAAATTTGCAGCCATAGTATAATTGGGAATTTGAAGAAGTTTAGTATCTTCTGATATCATGTTATGCTCGGTAACACACACCACATCAATTATGTCATTGTTATTGTTAATGTTATTTAAATTTACGGTCAATTCATCAGCTTTGTGTAGTAAACCATTAATATTTTGATGAAGTACATTTATTCTGTTAAATACGAAAAAAATTGTTATCATTACATTTATTATTTACCATTACATCCAATGTATTATCAGGTTCTGTTAGTTGCTTACATGCATCATCTACATTCGTTGTGTTTAAATCTAGGATTAGGTCTTGTAAATCGTTTAAAACAATATTTAAGCCTTTATTATTTAAGCTTCCGTACCTTTGGTTATAGGTTTCAAAGGTGTACGGAAGATTTAGGTTGGAATCCAAAATATAAGCATATTTATATGTCTCAACATCCATGTAGATTAAATTATTAAAGGTATCGATTCTACTATTGAACATTAAATTTTTGTTAGCCATATATTTAAAAGTCGGCAGACATACTATAAAGTTCGTGTTCGTTAAGGTTTGTAATTTTTCACGAATGAAAGTAACTAATTCTATATAACTATGAGTCCTTCTGAAATCTTCTTCTCCAACATATATAACACAGTAGTCGGAGTAAGTAAAGTTTTGTATTTTCTTATCAAGATTATCTAATAGTTGCTTCAATCCACAATTTGGCATACGATAGTGACACATATTAAAATTACTTAAATTAGTTCTTTGGCTGATTGTGTATAATCTATTAGAAGTTTCACTACTTACAATACAAATATTATTCTTTACAACCGGCAACGACGGGTTATTTTTATTATTATTTCTATTTGGTGATGTTCTGTTTTGCGAGTTTTCAGTAGGGTCTTCAGGAGTGGGTGTGCAGCAATCAGGAATTTCTAAAGTCTGTGGTTTACTGGTCTTCTTTTCCTTAGAACCAATTTTTTTACTCTCCGGTGTGACTTTTTTATACATTTCATTTTTCTTTATTAAATCGGCGTTTGTTTGCTTCAGGGAGCTATTTTCCAAAGACAGTATTTCTATTTCTTGATGTGCGCTTTTTAATTGAGACCTAAGATTCTCAATCTCAGTTTTATAGATGTTTATCTGCTTATCCTCCTCGTCTTCTGACATTTCCGGCATAGTATTAGAAGTCTCATCCAATGTTTGAGAAATAATTTCTCTGGTGTCATTATTGGGTTTCGATATAGTACCGTCGACAGTCATGAACATTTTATTAGGTGTGAAGTATGAATCATCCGATGTATCGCAAACGGTAAGTATATGAGAATCCATGATCTGAGAGTTAACCTTTGGTGTGGGTGGTGTTTTATCACATAAGGTTTTCTTTGTGTAGAGGGGACCTGGTAAAATAGGAGAGTTCTGTTTCTTTCGCAATGTGCTGTTCTGAGTTTTGTGATGAGTTATATCGCTAGTAATACTCGTAACTTTGTTGTTTCTTATACACAACTTGCACCTCCATTTCTTTTTTGCTTCTTGGTCCTTTAGCCTGTATGTGTGTTCTGGATATCCATCGCAATGTAACTCGTATCTATGATTGCATACTGAACATAATGCAGTAGTTTTTATGTCAACGTAGTTTTTACATTTATAGCAAGGTACTAGTCCTGACACCTTACACTCACTGTTAGTGGATCTTGTTATCATTTTAGATGACATGTTTACGCACTTCTATGAAATCCAGGTATTTACTGTCAATAATGTTCTTTTCTATATATTTTTTTTTTTTGTTTTATTTTCAATTTTATTGAAATAGTTGGATTCAATTTTATTGTAGTGCACTATTAAAAAAAGAAAAAAGTGAAACAATAAATAAAAACACAAAAAGACCACGTGTCTTCACTGGGGATCGATCTTGGTATCGCACAAGCTACACGGTCCGATTATAGCTTCTCTACCAAACTCGCTATTCGTGCTTCTGGGAAATAAGTGAAATAGCTGTACCAATACTAGGGATTGTGATCGTTAAAAGAAGCGTCGTGTAGCGCGCCGTTTGAATTTTTCGAAAGTTTGAATTATTTGTTTACACATAACTTTTGAATTAAAAAAACACACAGAGTTCACGTGGGTTTACGTATGCATTCGTTTTATGTTTTAAACGTAGTTTTAAGCTGCGGACAATGTTTATAGGTACAATAAACGTTCAATAAACGTTTTTCACTTGTTTACCACTTGACGAATTTCTTTTATAATTACTTAGATGTTATTTTTCACAGTTATTTTCACAAGTTGTTGCCAACGTTCTATAGTGACTATTGTTCATTTATGCACAATTTACACTTAGTTTTAACCACTTTTGCAAATAATTACTATTTTTAATATTTTTTTATACGGAGCTAGTTGTTTACCATGGCAGTGGCGCCACCTATTTATACAGAACAATAAAAACATAGGTATACCTTGCGTGAGATCGATTTCTGGATAATAAATATTGAATCGAATGAGATAATGGGAAGTCGCCATGCCAATTTTTTTATGTGAGAATAGATAAATCTTCTTGTCATAATAAACAGCGATCACCAATACGTTTGCCAAGCGTGGTAAACATGGCAATAGATAGACAGAATACGTTAGTAAGTACCTATAAAACTAATTCGCGGTGTCCACTCTAAAATATATCTATTCCGACATCTATTTATTAATATTACATTTATCTATATACTAATAATAAAGCTGAAGAGTTTGTTTATTTGTTTGAACGCATTAATCCCTGGAACTAACTACCCGTCGGATTTGAATAATTCTTTCTGCGTTTGATAGCCCAATTTTTAGAGAAGGCTTTAGGCTATATAACATCACGCTGTGTCCCTTAGAAGCCGAGCAAAAAGAAGTAAACTCAGAAAAATCGCTAAGCGCAAACTAAGTGACAGCGCGGTCAGGTGATGCAATGCGCCATGGAAACAACAAATTTCACGCGGATAAAGTCGCGAGCAGAAGCTTATAGTTATCTCATAAGCTTGCTTGTCCTGTGGTCCATGTTGACTACTTATTTTCTCTGTCGGATGGGTCGAAAGAATTGATATTAATCCTAATAGTTAATAGGGTGTACCTAATAATTACCACTGTTTTTGTATTTGTCTTGCGGCGGCTGCGTGGTGGGGTCATCGTAGTCATCCTCAGACACCGTCGTGTGCCGCGTCGGCCGCGGGCGCTGCGTCGTCATCGACGTCTCGTTATCTGAAAGATAAAGTAATTATCAGTAGGTATATATAGGCTTATAGGAAAAGAGCTGTAGAGTTCAGTTGCGTAAAGGTCATGAGTCACTTGTGACATTTGGCAGTGTTCTCCTGTCTCTTACGATAACAAACTGCGATCACAAATACGTCATTTATTATCATCAAAATTTTGATCAGGTGACTAGTAGCTAATGCCCAGCATGCTTTGAATGCCTTTATTATTATTTTTTTCGTTAGGTTTTTTCTCCGGCGAGCACATAACAACTTAAGAAAGTTTAATCACAATCGGTAGAATAATTTTCGAGTTTTTGCGAGACAAACCAACGGCAATTAATTGTTATACAAATGTTATATGTTTGATATAGTGGACGTGAATAAGAGAACCTCATCCTCATTTTAAGAAGGTTGTACAGCACATGGTTATAAAAGCGAAAAATCACTCTTATCTATGTTTAATTACTTCATAATTAGTTTTAAGTTCTCTTTGAAGTTAATATTTAGTTTGTACATACGTGCTGTGAATATTACATCATTGTTACTTTTAAGTTTCATTGTTTGTATTTTCCATTGAGTTCGTAAATAATGAATTGTTTGTTTGTTAAAAAAATGTGTACGTATTAGTTTGTTCCTCCATAAAAAAAAATGTTTTGTTTCTTCTTTGTAGAAGCTAACCTGTTTCTAGGGTTCCGTACCTCAAAAGGAAAAAACGGAACTAGGATCACTCGTGTGTCTGTCTGTCTGTCTGTCTGTCTGTCTGTCTGTCCGTCTGTCACAGCCAATTTGCTCCGAATCTTATGGGCCGATTAAGTTGAAATTTGGTACACATATGAATCTCTGTGACCCAAACACAGACGTGTAACGTAAATAAATGAGTTTTAATGAGTTTCGCAATCTGTACCGTGTAACATATCAACGGCTTACCGTGAGGATCTCAAATATATTTTTTTCACAATTTTAAAATAAATTGTATTAAAGTTATTTAAGACAATAGACGGAAATTTACCATTCGCCCCCCTTATCTCCGAAACTACTGAGCCTAAAATTTTGAAAAAAATACAGAATATAGTTCTATACCTATAGATTACAGGAAAACTAATAAGAAGTCTATGATCTTGAAACAACATGGTAAATCTCTCAATATTGTGCGTACAAACTTACATTTAAAGTTGGAATGTATGGGAGAACATGTTTTTCAACTACAATGTTAAGTTTGTTCTTGGGATAAATTCATTCCAACTACGGAACCCTTCATTGTGCGTGGTCCGACACGTACTTGGCCGGTTTTATTCGGTAGAAGTCCCAACAAAATCTTCAAAACCGAAGGATATTAAGTAAAATAACAAATCCAACTTACTATTAGTCTCGTCAGCACAGCACTTCATGGAAGGACTGGGGCACTCCACCTCCTCCAGCACCTCGTTGCAGAGCAGCGCCGCGAGGGCGTGCATGCAGGTTCCCGGGCAGTTCTTAGCCTCCATCTGCGTGTCCAGCGTGTCGAGTAGACCTGGAGATTAAGAGAATTGTGGGTTAGAAGTATATAATACTAGCTTCCGCCGCGGCTTCGCCCGCAAGGTATGTCGATAAAAAGTATCCTATGTCCTTCCCCGGGATGCAATCTATCTCTCTGCCAAAGTTTATCGAAATCCGTTCAGTGGTTTAGGCGTGAAAAGGTAACATACAGACAGACAGACAAAGTTACTTTCGAATTTATAATATTAACTAGCTGCGCCCCGCGGTTTCACCCGCGTAAGTTTTCCCTTATCACTTAGGGGGATGAAAAATAGATGTTGGCCGATTCTCATAGATACCGGATAAGCACAAAAAATTTCATCAAAATCGGTCAAGTCGTTTCGGAGGAGTATGGCAACGAAAACTGTGACACGAGAATTTTATATATTAGATATAGTATGGATTAATACCAGTCCACTGCAGGGCAAAGCCTTCTCCTTAAAACAGAGAACGCAAAGCATTGATACCCATGCTTGCTCAAGCCGGATTGGTGATTTCAGAATTATACAGGTTGCCTGTTACCTTGGATTCAGTACGTGGATTCTGAATCAAAAAAAGGGTATTAAATTTGTTTCCTCACTTACTGCTCTTCTTCTACATACAGCTCTTGTGAAAATAAAATTGTTTCATTCACTAAAAGTAATAACTATCTACCTAGAATAGGCCTAATCTTTTTACCGTGATAATTTAAACTATTGTTAAAATGGTGCAACCCGTATTTCGGTTAACCGGAGATTTGACGGCTGACAAGGCATTGGTAATCGTGGATACTTTGTGCAACTGACTCTAAATGCTTAGGACACATGAGCGACACTCGTCGACGACGGAGGCAACTGTATCCGTCGACAACTGCAACCGTTGCCTCTGTCGCCGACGCGTGTCGCTTGTGTGATGCACACTTAGGCTTGTTGTCCTATTCCACTCGGAATGCGAGACCCCCGAGATATGGCTCACTGAGAACAATATATAATTCTACTTTCTCGTTCGCGATATCGGATTTCCATTTGCACCACAGCTTATTGTCATGATTGATTAAGAGAAATACAAAGTCCTAGGCTAACCATAACCGATATCTAACAGGGCCATCGTCCTTAATTACTGTCAGGCCTAATTTCCGCGTATTTTGCCGCCATTTACAAAAATGGCAGGCGCCCGCGCCATGCCCGTTAGTATCGTCCGCATTCTGTGCACGCATTGCGCCTGCGCCGGCTAGCGGCTGTTGAACGAATGTGTGCTATACGAGGCGAGGCTATGTGCTGTTATCAGGGGTAAAGAGTTCAGGTATCTGCAGGTGAAGTTGAAACTGGATTTATTAGTAAAGTTGATTAACAACTGCTCTACTTATGTCATTTTTAATTCTTTTACCTATTGTGGTATAGTCATTTAATTTTAGATGCATCGTCTGCACATAATAATTATATAAGGCGACTAGAATCAATTTTTGGCATGTTATGCTGTGCTGTTTTTGTGTTGCTTCTAAACATTACGACACATATTGACTAATACGCATTATGACCAATGATGGTCACCGTCATAAAATACGCGAAATGACCAATATGCTTAATGACCAAAATAACAAAATAAATCAAGTTACTGTCCAACACAAATCCTATAACTTCCTAACATAACTCCACCACTTTACCGATCTTACTCTCATACTTTACCAATCCTTCATAAAAAAAAACTAACCTATCAACCGATCTTCAAATATCCAAATCGAATCTCATAACATCAACCCGCACGGCTACATTCCTCAAGCCCCATGGTGCTCTAAAACGGAGTGCCGTTAGCTCCTCCCGTCCGATGGATGGGTGACCGTCCCCCCCGCCTGCGCCCGCGACGCCCAGCGACCTCACGCCACTGACACAGAATTAGTCGGAGCCAAATGAAAGGAAAACAGACAACGACCTCGTTGATAAGCGGCAGCGAGTGAAATATTGTCGTTTGAACATCGTTATGTTCTTAATGTAATAAAGAACCAAGACATAAAACGTGTTAAACAGCCCACATAACATTTTATATGTCTATTATTTTCATTTAATAACACGCTAGTAATTCCAGAAAGGCTGGGCAGAGCCCAGTGCTTGTTGAAAAATAAATAACACACTCCCTAAATCGCTTGTTTTGTGGCATCTAAGTCCCATGTAATGGACTGTAACAATCTTCCAGTGTCATGTTAGATGTTTATTTTTGAGTTTTTCCTCGTCTTATGAAAGAGTAGCGGGAGTAGTGGAAAGTAAATATAATCTGTCACTGTGTCATATGTTGGTATATAAATACCTAATCGTGCTATGATTTCATTTAAACAAATTCTATCAAAAATTCGCAAGCGTAATTCCTCCACACGCAGGTAATTCGCTCTTGTCCTCTCTTTCTCTCATAAATTACGCCTGATTCTGGTCGCAAACCGTTACCCGATGACCTAATGCGCGGCGGGCGGTGAAATCGACCGCAAGCGCCGAAAACGAAAGTACATGCGTGCGCGCACGACACTGGACGGCGTCGCGGGACGCTCGGCTTCGCTGAAAGGGCGGCAGGTAGCGCCACACGGCGGTGGAGAAGAACGGAGAAGACTAAAGTCTGCAGCCTGTTGCCATGACTTGTGTCACGACGCAGAAATAAACGGATACTTCAAAAGCAACCACAACAACATCAACTTAGCAAGCCTATCAGGCCAGAGCCCTATTTAATATAAATGACAATATGACATAGGTATTTATAAAAAAAAAGGTTTTAATTGTCATATTTCTACGACAGGAGCTTGTTTCCAGCTAAAGTATTAAGAAATGGTGAAGGGCGGGCGTTTTGGGGGACTGTCTTATGTAACTTTGACGTTCAAAAAGTGCTGAATCTCACCCTAGTTTGATAAAGCAGAAAATGTGTAAAAGAAAATTGACGGATTGTCACCTGTTACCGGTTTTATTAAACAGGCCCCAGACAGATTGGAACTAACGAACACAGGCTTTCATTGGAGCTAACGAAATCACTATGACAATTTATTGACAAGATCTGTTCCCAACAACCGACAACGCCGCAGTAACTGAGCAAGATAGGATTGCTGTAGTAACCCGATAACAATCTTTGAGTGTGTAACTGCGGCCCTCCATGTAAAGGGAAGTTGCGAAGAGAAGCCACAAATTCGAAGACACATTGACAGCAGTTTGTGGGCCGTAATCCGCTACACCGCCCTTGTTGTGGATTACGGCCTTAAATGGAGGCCTGTGTTCCAGCAGTGATTAATGATTATACATATCTTATGTGGTAAAGTTGCATGAACGTTAACGAAGCAAAAGGAGTATGTAAGGATCGCAGCAGGTGGCGTTCAGTAGATACTGCCTACCTTCATGGAAACAAGGCGTGAGTTTATGTGTCACAATAATCAATCTAAATCACAAAAATCCACTAAATAATCTAATCACAATTTAATCATCATAATTTAATCTATCTCTCTGCAAAATTTTATCAAAATCCGTTCAGAGGTTTAGGCATGAAAAGGTAACATACAGACAGACAGAGTTACTTTCGAATTTATAATATTAGTATGGACTAAAATTATATTAAGTAAAAATAACAATTAATACCTAGTTAATTAATAAAAATAATCAAAATTATATCCTAACTTAACTAAAACTATACACAAACTAAAATATAGCGTCGGAAAAATCATCCGCATCGCTGTCGACTGGCATTGTACCCAAGAGATATTATTGATTGATTTGTGGTTTTATTTTAAATTCGGAGCTCATCATCCTTACATATCAAATGTGACGTCTATCTGCCTGTCTGTGCGTATATAACTCGAAAACCACTAATCCGATTTGAGTGATGTTTCTTTAGATACATAGACAAATTAAGTTTGTTGAACTTAACATAAGTACGAGTACTTGATAAAACCGTTCAATCAATCAAATATTAAGAATATTATCGATTGTGACTTGTGTTTTTGTTACAATTCGGAGTCCATCAGCCTTCATACTTACTGTTATCTTCCTTCTACATATAATTTCGTACAACAGACAGACAGACAGACAGACTACGTACAACACATAGACGTTGCGCTCTATGTCTGTATGTGTACATATCAGTTACTCGAAAACCACTTATCCAACTTTTTTTTTAATACATATTAGACATATGTTCCCCGGCTCAGTTTTTGTATGTATTGATTTTTTTATATTAATACACATGAGTAGCTGTGTAGCAATATTTCCAAATGAGTTGGTGTGCTGCGTTAGTTTTTGCACAGCGCTGTCAGTTCATCTCATGTAGGTTTTTCCGCGAATTTCCTTAAGGCCTGAGGCCAGTGACACTTGGCATCAATCGCGTTCAGTGTTACAGTTTAAGGAGGAAGATTTAACAGTATGATGTAGTGATGTCACGTGTGTCCTGTAGGCGTCAGATTAGGTACTGGGTACGAAATTGTATGTTGTACAAAGAAGAAAACAAGTCCGACAACCAGTCTTACCAACGAGTACTGTGTTACCCAGTAACTGGGTTGTGGAGGTCAGATAGTTAGTCGCCCCATAAAAAATACTGGTATTTAGCTGCATCCAGTTAGACTGGAAGCTACCAAAACATAGTTTGGACAAGGCTCGGCAGATTGATTGAGAAGGAAGAAAATAAACTTGGAGAGAATGAGAATCATGATCTCCGACAAATGACTCTCAATGAACTGAAATGAAAATCGTCGAATTAAATGATATGCCCAAATTTAAGCCACTACAATTACAATGTATTTCAGTTAGAATTTAGCCATAAACATAAAAGACCAATATCTGTGAGCATAGACTACAGTTTCAAACAAGTGCACAACCTGCCAATTCGGTCACAAACGACATTGTGCCCGATATTATGAAATTCTCTTAAATTTTTCTTTTCAGTACACTGGCATGTCTTGATTTTTTACGATGATGTGATAGTTGACACATTTATGTCTACAGTTTTCTTACTATTCCCTAAATTAAAGTTTTTATTTTTTTTTATTAAAAAGAAGGATTTTCCACATTAAGAAGTAATCAAAAGAATTAAAAAACCGTAAAATCCAACGACAAAATAATCAAGTTCCACCGGCGACCTTCTTTCATCGAGAGCTAGAATATAATACCTAATGCAATTACTATAATTTACTATCAATAGTTGTACTCAAGCTATTAATAAATAAGGACAGACAAGCTGTAGCCGATAACTATTTAATAATCAATAGATCAGCAAGCGGGTGCTTTCTACGGGGTCGATGACCGCGCGAAAGTCGCTGCCGCGGCTATGATACAACTGCGCGGTGACTCCATGTGACGATGCCTCGCAATTTGACGATTTACAAGCCTTTTTTTTTTACAAAGAAAATAAGATTATTTACAATTTTTACAATTAGTTTACATTTAGTCACAAATGTGGGAACAAAAGACTTCAACGCGTTGCTTCAATTTACAATTAAAGCAAATTGACAGAATTGTTAACAAGTTCCCCACATTCTTCAACTGAATGAGACAAAATTCAAGTCTTGTATAAAACGCACACTATGCAGACAGGCATATTATAAGATAGGGGATTACATCGTTAATAAAGATGCCTGGATCAATGCTGGTCCTGCTCCACAACCACAACTAATTGATTAACACTTGAACATACTGTTGGAGCTGCTGAACAATGTGGGACTATATTTGCATTGTATAAACTCAATTTCCTTTGTATTGTATAATTTCATAGCACAGATGTGAGTTCTATGTGAGCTACCATTTACCGGGTAATAATATGTCTTTCATTGACTTGAATGTGCCCTGGCGGCTGATAGTATGTCATGCTCACTAAAATGTCTCGCTGACGGTGGCGTGTGTGTTGGATCATTTAGCTCCCTTCAAAATGGTTGAGCTGAATGGTGCTGATCTATGCGTCATGTTCGTGAACGGGCATCGTCAGTTGGGGCTGGTCATCAATTGGCTGCCTCGGCTTATCTTATTTTTATTTTTTTTTTGTTAAGTACTATTTGCTGTACTCTAGACGCTCTTAACGCGTACGTCTTTTTTATTTGATTACATCGTTCTCACATATAATTATAAATTCAACATTAATGATGTAACTAATATTTTTGTAAAAATATAATTTAAAAGAGTGTCCATGGAGTTTCTTGTCCGTTCTTCTCCATAGGTACCTACGCTTTGGAATGGGCAACTAGCTTCATATTTTCTGACTGACCGACTTCTTGACAATTCAAAAGTGCCTGTAAATGGTTTAATTGAAAAAAATGCTTTGAGTTTGAGTTTGAGTTCACAGTACCTAATATAATTCCAAATCAAATCAAATTTATTCGTAAATGTAGGTTTCATTACAATAGGATTTTATAATAAGATGATCAGTTCGCTACAATTTAATCGAGAGCATACAAATATTAATAAAGTTAGTGGTGACGAAACCACAGACACAAGTTTAAAATAAAAATTCCAAAGTGGTAATGTAAATGTTTTTCAGGGAGATTTCTACAGAAGACATTTGTCTTCTTAATTTAACTGCTCAATTATTGCCACAACCACAAACGAAAAATACATACAAATAGGCGGCCATTTCATTCCAACAATGTTTATGAATAACTTTTAAAAATACTCCAAAACAAACCGAAAATAAAAATTGTAAGCTAGAATATCCGGAACTGTAAAATGAAACTCAGTATAGCACCTGTGTAAATAACTAAATGCTAGTACATTACATTCTGTAGCCTCTCCGGCCATGTTTTACATATTAATTCACTTTCAGTCGACGTGTCGCGTGAGTTTTCACCGAGTTTTAGAGCAACGCGAAACAATAATTACACGTCAGTCTAATAACAATCACTGAATACTGTGTTATTTCAGTTTTTATACGTTTGTTATCTTAATGATGTTTGTGTTGTGAAATATAGTTATTTTAAATTGTGTTGTTTATTATCGTATTATCGTTTATTGTGTTGTAATTAACTGTTTTGGAGTTATGAATTAGATTGTGATAAAACTACTTACGGAATAAAAGTGTAATTTTATAGGCATTCGTAGGAGGAGAATTATAAATAACAAACAGCTAGAGAAAGTAATTGTTTTATGACTTTTGTGATTAACACAAAAATATGTAAGGATCGTAGCAGGTGGCGTGCTGTAGTTTCTGCCTATCCCCATAGGAAGAAGGCATGAGTATGTATGCGACTAACACAATAAAAAAAAACCTCAAAACAATCCACAAACTACCATGGTAAGCATTGGTTCCGAACCTATTGCATTAACCATCATGTAAAAATATACTTGACCATGATCGAAAGCCCGATTCCCTCACATACTCAAACCAAACTCAACAAAAACCACATTGTCAAAACTCAATGGTAATCGATCGTGGGAGCGTTGGCTACCCACCTCAGTCCGGTCCGGCGTCGTCGCGTCTGCAGGACTTTCTCTCACCTTCCCCCCTTCTCTCCTCACTATCCACCCCTCCTCCTACCCCCCCTCCACCTTCAGCCTTCCCCTCCATGGTCAAGAGCTGCAAGATTACGCGACATTGAATGTGATGGAGGTTGAATAATCTGTTATATTGTAGCGTTGGCGTCATGTTTTTATACTTTTTATCAATGGTTTGGCTGTGGTTGATTTTGACGTTTTTGTAACAAGCTGAAAGGTGTTCATGTAATCTGTGGAGTTGCTTGTTTTGCTGAAAGACTTTTGGGGTTCGTTTAATTTTGCTTTTTTTGCATTTAGAGGAATTTTATGAACTTCAGACAGATTTGTTATATACTTTTTATTGTTATCTATTCTGTATTCCTTGCTAGCTATTCCGTTTTTTCCGCTCTTGACCTCGATCACGCCTGATGGAAAGCGATGGATGAGGTCTATGACGGATCGAGCGAGCCCAGAGGATGCCTATAGTAATAAGTACTATTATTTATAAAAATTATGCTTTCTGATGCTAGGATAATATACTGGGTATTTTAAAAATAAGATTTTCTGATCTCGAAAGCCTTACAAAAATAATTGTCATTACAGACCTATGTTTGCATGCAGTACCAAAATCAAACTAAAACCTATCGAAACATAGAGTACAACCAACGCAACTGTAATAAAAACAATAATTACCCACCGCATAATATCTATGCTACAAGTCTACATCGCCACTGAATCACAGAATGTATAACGAAGTGAAATGTCACCGCGAGCATGAATCATGCACCCGCACATATAGGCATGTCAAACGTTCGCCGATTAATTAACCGGAGAATGAAGAGGCTTTCTTTTTCGTCTGTTGCTGGCCGCGGTTACGAAACTGATGGGTGACTCGGTTTTTCAGAAATTGGATATTTGCGGATGTTTTGTTTAAAATTATTGTGTGAGTAAGAGGATATGTTGCAGTTTTCGTGGAATGTATTCTGAATATTTGTTAGATTAGCACCGGATTTAGGTATCAAGAATGAGTGATACGTCTTATGCGTCATCTCATAATTTCCGGAGTGAAAAGTGCTCAATCCAGTATAAATTTTATCCCCATCCAAACAAAACATTTTAACCTGGACGGTACTTGAGCTAAAGATACCTATTAAACTAATAACTTTATCAAGCACGATTATGTGTAGATAGGAAGGACGTAGATACGATTGATTTGAAAAGTACACAATATAATTTCCTGCAATATACTACACGCTAGTAATATTTAAAGAACTTTACTAAAATTGTAAAATACAACTGCAATCATTTACATTACAACGATTTAATTGAAAGGTGTGAACGCGTTGATGTCTTTTGTACGCGCGTAGAGTTCGCGCGGAATTGGCGCAAGAATGCCATAAACCTAGTAACATTGTAGCATTCATTGTAATTGTTTTGCCGAAACTGTAACCAACTGCGAGTCTGTAATCATTACAAATCTACTGTGTGTGTGTGTGTGTGTGTGTGTGTGTGTGTGAGAAAACGGTAACTACCTATTAATAAGATTTTGTTCCAGTTATCATCATCATCTGCATAGCCTTTTCCCAACTATGTTGGGGTCGGCTTCCAGTCTAACCGGATGCAGCTGAATACCAGTATTTTACACGGAGCGACTGCCTATCTGACCTCCACAACCCAGTTACTGGGTAATACGATACCCCTTGGTAAGACTGGTTGTCAGACTTTCGGGCTTCTGACTACCCGTAACGACTGTCAAAGATCCACGAATGACGGCCGGGACCAACGGTTTAACGTGCTTTCCGAGGCACGGAGGGGTCTCGATATGTAAAGATGGTCACCCATCCACAGACCAACCGCGGCAAGCATAGCTTAACCTGATCGATCGACCTGTGCGGCTGTTATTATTTAGCCACGGGCCCCTCATTTTGTTCCAGTTATGTTCCTCGTAAATTACGTTAATTTTATGTATGACACAGTTCAATTTTTTTTAAGCCATAAATAGTATTTTTCTAGATCAATGTAGGCTTTCTTTATCTACTCGTATCAGTATTTGTTGGCATGTTAAATGTAGGCATTAGTTATATATCCTTGATAAATAACTAGATCTGTAAGTTTGCCTTATGAATGCTCATTAAATTGCTGATCCACATCATCTGCCAAACCTTTCTCCAACTATGTTGGGATCAGCTTCCAGTCTAACCTAATACAGGTGAATACCAGTATTTTACATGGAGCGACTGCCTTTATCTGACCTCCACAACTCTGTATTAAATTGCTGATCTATCAACTTATATCATACAGTTTTCACAACAACTTTACCTGTCTACAGTACCCTGCCTCATTCTTAACAACTCTTTAGTTTAATCTTTTAAGACCAAAGTTAACGTTTTCCGATGCAGTACAAATGCATACAACACTATCAGTGATAAGGTGCGTGCGGCGCTCCGACGCGCATGCTTAACGGAGCTCGCGCAGGCGCACCGTTAGCGCGCCCCATATACCACCGCTTAGCCATACTTAGGTAACAAGGTAGTGTGATAGCAGACTGTTTGTGTTGAATGATTACTTTTAGAATAATTTCTACATTTTTGGAATTTTGCATGACAACACCAGGGACTTGACCACCTCAATTAACATTGAATATAGCTATCTCAGCACTAGCATAATCAGCTTTAATGTCCGCACTGCTGGGACAGGCCTCCTCTCTTCAAGAGTGGGCTATAATCTACTACTAACTACTACTATGGTATCTCAGCACTATTCATTGTTAATTCTGATTCTGACTCTATGGAGGTCCGATAGCCAGTCATCATCATCATCATTTTAGCCGAAAGACGTCCACTGCTGGACATAGGCCTCCCCCAAGCACCTCCACTTCGATCGGTTCTGTGCTGCCGCATCCACCGGGTTCCTGCGGCCTTCACAAGGTCGTCGGTCCACCTTGTGGGAGGCCTTCCAACGATACGTCTTTCGGTACGCGGTCGCCACTCCAGAACCTTTCGGCGCCATCGGCCATCTGTTCTGCGAGCAATGTGCCCTGCCCACTGCCACTTAAGTTTGGCAATTCTTCGGACTATGTCGGTTACCTTGGTTCTCCTGCGATTCCCTCATTTCTGATTCGATCACGCAGAGAAACTCCAAGCATAGCCCTCTCCATTGCCCTTTAGGTGACTTTTAGCATTCTAAAAAGGCCCATTGATAGCCTGTCGCTTAATGTAGAATAAATACTGGTATGCAGCTGCATCCGGTCAGACCGGAACCTGACACACAGAAACACATTATAGTTGGAAAAAGGCTATGCAGACGATTAGTGAATGTTTTTCAAAGACCAAGTCTGGGATCCATAGGTCAAGTAATATCATCTAAAAGCCCATGTCCAGCCGTTCTGTTTTGTAAAATCTAACTTTGAAAACTGTAGCTGAAGATGTGCGTGCGCCTGTGTTGAGGCATTTCGTTCGTCTGGTGATCTTTTAGGGAGGTATCTCCCTGTTGGTTATCTTGACGGGGCTGGGTGCCTCAGCACAGGGGCATTTTGTGTTTTTTGTGATGTCAATGATGAGTGTTGTCTTTTGTTATTGTATTTAAGTACTAACAATAGTTTTTCTTAAGTTTTTGTATACTAACCGATGGATCTAGTTGTCCCAAAATAAATAATTTTGAATTTTGAATTTTTGAATTATTATAATGGTACTATTGACAGCTCACTTCACTTCAAGCTCGCTTCGCCTAAGTTTTTACGGAGATTTTTACAGCATAAATCAGCAGGAGTGGTAAATTATTCCATGATCTGAATTATACGTATAATACAGTATCCTCCATTGACTTAAACAGTGTGTCATGTCAGGTTAAACGAGAGACATACTTTAAGGGAGTGAATTACTCATGAAAATTAACAACTTTTAATATGGGGCGGACTCAAAAATATGAAGAAAAAAACAGCTGTTCCCTACATTTTGTCCAGTTATGCGAACATAAATGTATAGAGCGGCTGGTTTTATTTTCTCGATTTCAGTGTTGGTCTCGTAAAAGTAGTTCATTTTCAAGGGTACTACACTCCCTTAAAGTATGTCCCTCGTTTGACCTGACTTTTTACTCTCCGTGGACCTGACACACTGTATAGGTACCTCACAAACATTTGTAGTTTAAAAACAAAGAACACGAAGACAACGTTGCACAACGTTGCACAACATGGTTCCGTACAATCAATTAGTTAAACTTTCCGTTTCCGTTTAAACAAAAAAGAGGAAGTTACCTCTAACTGTTGTAAGGTGCACGAAATTCTATAAAAACGTGTATATAATTTTGTATAATTTTCTTTTGTTAATATATATAATGTTGTATAATTTTGTTTTGTTAATATATATACTACTTTTATTTGATTGTAAAATATGATTGACCATTGACAATAAGAGAACTCACGTTTTACTACATATTATAAAACAAAAGTCTCCGCCGTGTCTATCTGAAAGCGATAAACTCGAAAACTGTACCACAGTACCTATACGCAGTGGTTTATGCGAAAGGTTTAGGTGTAAATTGGTTAAAATACAATGACTGGACTGTTGAAGATGTCGGAAAAAATCATGCCAACTTTACTAGCGTGCGCCGCGTAAACCAAGAGTTCAGACGTTTCCGTGGGATAATTTCCGACCTCCTCGTGGATGAAGCAGCAGCGGGCAAAAGAATAAAAAGCTTGGTAGAGAGGTGACCTACCCAAGATGGTATCAATGGAAAGATGACAGACGAAAGGTGTCCAAGGATTGCGCTCATTAGCATAAATGGGCATAAAGTGCGTGTTAGTAGCAACAGCATCCTGAGTGTGATTGTAGACAGGTATAACTGTCCAACTGGCCAACCATTGTATGCATTTACGAGTATGTGTGCACTAGAACTAGTTTAAAGCGCTGTTTTTTAACCGAATTCCAAAAAGGAGGAGGTTATAATTATGTTCGAATTTATGTTTTTTTCAATTGTGTAATATTTTTTTTTTTTTTTTTGTTTGAAAGGGTACCTATATTCTCGAGGTGGTCCCATTGTCATCAAGTTGGAATCTGATGAGAGGATCCCATGGAAACCGAGGGAAACTTATAAATTTTGGGCAAACCTATAGCGATGTGGGTATTTTTTAAAGTAACTTGAGCATTTGCTCTCGGAAATCATCATTTGGTAAAGTGGAGCTGATGATGAAGACCACAGATGGCCATCGGAACTACTCAGTGATAAATATTTCACGGGTTGCGGGTTGCGGGGTGGGTTTTGCGGGTTGTTATCTTATCTGTCGTTTTTCCGCCGTTATTTGTCTAATATGGACTAAAATCGCTACTGGAATTTGAATTTGTCTTGAAATTCGAAGAGCGTGCTTCTCAGTTCTAAATATTATGAAACAGTTTTTGTTTAAGTAGGTTTATTCGAACACACGTCAATAATATTTTAAAAACTAGATTAAGTCGTTGATTCCTACTCTGTGAAGAAACTCCGAAGCAAACTCAAAGGTCACGGTGTCTTTTTAATTCCAGACAATATCTTGATCAGATCACGTGGGGGCAATGTAGATTAGTGTCTGAAAAGGTATTTTGAAGAAAAATTTGAGTGGACCTTCCCAGTTAGTGCACGCATTTGTCAATAAGTTGGAAAGCCATTTAAGTACCCCACTAACAAAATTTGTTGTGGCCTGACGTAAACGGTACTAGAAATGTTTATTTAGAAATTAAGTGAAACACCTAATTAATAACGGTAGGTAGGTACTTATTATTTCTTGATCTAAATGTATATAGGTATGTCGATAAAAACTAACCTATGTCCTTCCCCGGGATACAATCTATCTCTCTGCCAAATTTTATCGAAATCCGTTAAGTGGTTTAGGCGTGAAAAGGTAACATACAGATAGACAGACAGAGTTACTTTCGATTTATAATATTAACTAGTATGGATGTAAAATTGGATAGACATCAACCGGGATAAGAGGGCGCAAAAAGAAATATCAAAGAAAATTGAAATTGTTTACGGCCTTATAGTTTGTTGGGAACAGCTGTTAATGACGGTGATGTAAATATGGAGGCTATTGCACTGCATGCGGCAGTTTTAAACCGGAACACAGCATTCAAAACTGTGAGTTCAGTTGTTCGATCAGGGCATTTCTCCGCACTCTCACAAGAGGCTTTCGACTACTACAGACTGTGTGCATTATTTGTGTTTACTTACTAACAAGTACTGCCTAATTTGTAAGTTTAATGCTCTGTTTCCTTGAGTAATAGCTCGAATGTACCCCGGATGACGGATGTGGACCAAGAAAGTTAGCAGTCGGACTCTGAACAATGTGTACAGACCGTAGCCGCCTGCGCAGATACTCGTACGTTCAGATCTTTCTACCCACCTTGTTACTGACCTAGCGTGTGTCCTTGCGTTACTCCTCTCAGTTCGAAAGGTGGTCTAGTCTAAGTTCAACGCTATCACCATCAAAACACATTTCTAAATTACTTTTATGTCTCCTTCAGTAAATATGCAAATCTTAATCAACTCGTGCTCATAGAACGGATAATTGTTAGATCAAAAACCTGTTACTTGATATTTTCATTAACATGCGTCCGTCATATAATTTTTGGAAAGTCTGAATACTCCGCGTACCGTTATTTTGTTGGTAACACCTTTTAATAATATCTCTATATAAACGAGCGACACTGTTTTTTAGGAATATATTACAAACTTTTCATTTGATAAATGATAGAAAATGGCGCTGTAGGAGATTAGAAAATCTTTGTAGCACGATCTCGAGAACCGGAAAATTAGCACAAATAGGAGCTAGTATCACAAATCAATCATAGTTCTGTCATAGCACACTGACCCAAAAGGGGGACCTATATAGGGAAGAGTCTCACCGGACAACAGGGAGCTGGCGAAGGATTCCTGGCAGTGAGAATGGGGCAGTATGGCGGCGATGGCCAGCACGGCCACACTGAGGCGCGCCACTGTCATGGTCACTGGTTGCACTGTCCGATGGCGCTGTCTCGCATGGCGCGTCCACTGCCCGACTCGCGCGCGCGCGCACTGCCCTCCACCACCACCAACGTGTTTGGGTGCGTAAGCGCAGCTCAGTGAGTAAGTTCTGCAGATGCGACAGTTGGTGCTTTTGATAGCGCCTCGGAGGACGACAGTTCTTTGAGAACCAATCTCACATGACTGCTGCATAATCAGCCTAAAATGTTCCCACTGCTGGGACACTGCGAGAAGGAGTGGGCCCCCATGACTGATGAATTACACGTAAAACAAGCCATTTATTCAAATTAGGCTGAGAATCAGCACTTTTCGAACGTACACACTCCTCTAGCGGTATTTAGTGACTACGTAAGTGTGGTATTTTCCAAAATTAACTGATTAAATGTAAATAAAAGGATCAGAAAAAAACTTACCTACCTGTGGACGCCAATCTGTAGTGCCACTTACAAGAACAGGGTTTGCTTACACTTTTATCAGATACTTTTTCGAACAGACCATATTAAGTAGCTCTTATATTAAAAGTAAATAACAAAAAAACTCATATACTACACACACAAGTGCCTTAGGCAGAAACGATAGTACTAACAGGTTTGGCGCATCTGCACTTTTAATCTTTGTCCAAATTAGCATCATTTAACGGCAAATGCTGGTTATCGCGGATCGATACTATTGCAAGTAGTGCCATCGACGTGGCCACGTGATGGCCCATGAATGGCTACGTGTAGCCCATGAATGACCACGTAGTATCCAACAATGACCGTAGTATACGGCCCAAAACGGAACTCTTTTCCATAGTCCGGAAATGACCATGGCCACAGAGTATAAAAAGATACAATTCTTCATTGCCCTCAGGCTCACATTTTTCGTACTTCATTTATTTTATTTTGGTATTATTATTAATTAAAACGGACAATAAAATAAAGTAAAAAAATGTTTGACCGACGAATTTGATTGATTTCAGATTTGTTACCAGTTGAAGACAGTTATGGAAAAACCTATGGATTTATTTTTATTTCTTATCTTATTTCTCAGAACAGTTTTCTCGGCTTTTGCCTTGCCAAAATTCAGAACTGAAATTAATGAACAAATATTTTAACGCATGCTGTTTCGACCTCATTATCCACGGATTCTTTAGTATTTTCCATAGCACAAACTTTCTGGACCAACAAAATAAATATTCTTAATTTTGACATAGTCAACGATTCTTCGGCCGTGTTCGCAAGTAAACTGGCGTTGACTGAACATTTTCTTCTATTTCATCTACCCTTACTTTGCATTGCTAATTTTAACCATACTACCCGCCAAAAAATGCATAAAACGTGGGCCTGCAAGGAATTTGAAAAATAGGTATTTGAAGATAATATTGCCGTCGCCTTACCTCAAGACTGCCCCCGTAGTGTGTGATAGGGACAGCTGCAACTCAGACCGAAATTATCATGAAAATTTTGACGAGGCGAGATCGACGTTTCGTATTCCCCTTTTTTTTCCTCAAAAACTGAGCCGATTCAATTATTTTTTACATTAAAATTTTAAGAAAGAGTATGTTTAGGTTCCTATCATTTTTTATTGTCAATAACTTTTCTAATTTGTCTGGTAGTCCTCTAATCACGGCGGTAAAAATAGGGCATTTTTTGTAAGTTTTAGAGGGCTATATTTTTTTTACTAATTAGATGCTGAAAAAAAGAAAATGACAGGGATGTCATCATCTGCCTAGCTTTTTCCCAACTATGTTGGGGTCGGCTTCCAGTCTAACCGGATGCAGCTGAATACCAGTATTTTAATATGACAGGGACGTGTTTAAAGCATAAATTGATTCTATGAAAAAAAAAAAATGCTGTAGAGGCATTATTCAGGAAGAAAAAAGGGGAATACATTTGTATGGAGAATCGCACGCCAACACTACAATTATCAGTAAGTACAAAACTTAGATATCCATTTTCGGTGCGTAAACGCAATGCCTAGCGTCGGGTCGTTTACCCCGCGGGGCCCAGACCTGTCCCCTGTCTCAATAGCTGTCACTGACTACTTTCGCGGGAACTCAGTACTTGAATTCATAGATTAATAGATACGGAAGGTATCTATTAATTACAGTGACGTGCAAACATGAACATAGAACACGAGATCAATAGGTTTATGAATAGGAAACACTTTAGCTAAAGCTTTTCTCCTTGGTTTTTTCAAAGTCAAAGCATTTATTTCCAATAGGCACATAAAAGGCAAAATTAAACTAGGTCAGGCGATAGGATTTTGCCCAATATGAATAACCGATAGACACCTGGCAAGGCGCAGTGATGGCGGGTAGAGTAAGGCAGTGACAAGTGGCGTCCAAGGACTAGAAGACGGTGTCGGTCATCCGGTGGCGAAATGGGCAGACGATATCGATGCCATCGCGGGTAGAACCACGATGAAAAAGTAGAGGCCTATGTTCAGCAGTGGGTGCAGCTGTCGGGATGCAGATTAGATTACCTAGTGATTGGAACGAGAAGATTTTCTAACTGATGCTCAGCAGTAAACACTGTCTGACTGCAATACAGTCACCTCCACCTTACTTCTAATCAAAATACAGCAATGCAGCATCTTCATCATCATAAATAAGCATCGGTGTTCCCTGAAGAAACTCTTTACAAGGATCTTCACTATATCTTTTCCATATCCCTTAGTTGTAACGCTGCATATTTAGTTAAGTGTATAATAGTGTTTAGTTAAGTGTTTTTGTATAACTTCAGGTAATATTCGTTAAAAAGGGCTTTTTTATTTTTCTACTACTTATTGTGCTCATGGTTCCAGAAAAAAAATATTTTACATCACTGTTCTTGGAGATTCTATAATACGTGGATAACTGCTCCGTTGGTCTCGTGGTCGCAAGCGTGAATACTGCGTGGGGTCCTGATTTCGTTATTAGGATTTTCCATCAAAGCACGTTAAGCCGTTGGTCCTGCGCCTGATCTCTCTCCGGTCGTGTCTGATTGGCGTCCCATCGGACTATAAGAGTGATGGAAGAGCGAGTGCGCATGAGCCTGCACTATAATAATATCTCTCGCATAGATAGCTAGTCTCCGTTGAGATTAGCTGCGGTGGCCGACATTCAGTCTGGAGGACTATTATTAAGTGGATAAGTTATGAGGAGCAGCGTTCTTCTGTCTGCTGATAACATCACACTACGATCACTAATGCGTGTGCAATTCTGGTAATTTCCCCCTTGTACAACAATGTATTACAATTATGTATTCAACAGCAACCAAATACTACACTACATCACCAACTTTTACTTTTAAAGTGAGTGTAAGTTGGTCAATATTTGTCGTTTCATACACACTTGAGCTTCAGAGTGTAATTTGCACCTATTAGGAGATAGTGCTCTCAGTGCGAGAGGACCAACGTTTGGGTAGGGCAGGACGGGATTAACCGTCGACTTCTAGTTAATAAAATCTTAAATTCATTCATTCATTCACTGAAAACGCACAGCCTAAACCGCTGGACCTACAATATGTACAAGATTTCCTTATTTCACACCCTTAAATATGTCCACGCATTTCTAATACACGCTGTACAAAGGAAGGATTTTAGAAAATGTAATCCCTTAAAGGGGCTAAATATGAGATGAAAGTATGTACGGAAGTTAGTTAATTTTGCCGATGAGAAATCCTATCAGGCAAAGCTTGACCCTAGTATGAAACGAAACGTGTCTCTGTCTATATGTACAATACAGAGCTCGAGAACCGCAATATAATATACGGAAATATTATATATATATTCAACAGTGTCCTGACTGACAGAAAGAACGTGCAGCCACAGAAACATGTGAAGATATTATGATTCTTAGATGGCGTAGATGTGAGTAACCCCTGAGTGGGATGTAGGTAGACTGCGCGTAAGATAAGTCTGCATGCGACATTAAATTTGATCTTCATGATTATATCCCTGCTAGCACTTTTAATCACTTTGGGCATAATGATGGCGATTATTTACTTTGGAACACACGGAACACAGCACACTCTTGATACCTGACATAAGCGTTCAGTTGGCGGCTTACGATAATTGCCGATTTCGGCCGCGCGCAGACTTATTTTGTGCTCACTTTTAGGTAGGTATTTAAGAGTATAAGAAGTTTGTTATGCAAACGAAGGCGTATGTAACATTGAGTTTGACTCTAGCAATGCATCTGCAACACCTCTGGTATTGAAAGTGGTCGTGGCGGATTGCCGTCCCACCGATAGAAGAGTGAGTCTGCGTACACTTGAGCACTATAATACCTCCCGCATAAATAGGCAGCCTCTGCTGATGAATGATGGCCGAAATTCGGTCTGAAGGACATATTTTTATTGCAAGTTACCATGATATCCTGCTTGTTGGCCACCAAATAACATAAAACTCAAAAAAGACTACAGTCACGTTAACATATAACGAATAGATGAAGTCAAGTCTTAACAGCTATTATAAAAATATAAATATAGCAAGACATGTGTAATAAAATATCATGTAAAGAATAGAGATGTCCTGCCTCGGTAAGGCTTCGATTTATAGCCCCACTAGCTTCTGCCCGCGGCTTCGCCCGCGTGGATATCGGAAATTATCCCACGGGACAGTAACGATGAAGTAGCCCATGCCCTTCCCTAGGATGCTATCTATCTCCTTGCCAAATTTTGTCGAAATCCGTCCAGTGGTTTAGGTGTGAAAAGGTAACATACAGGAAGAGGTACTTCGATATGGCTCACTATTTTGGGCTTCCACATAAAAGGTAGATAATTATGCTGTCGCGGACATTTATTTAGAACTGTTTAAGAAAAACAGTCCCACGATACATTATATTAGTGTAACAACAGCGCATCTGCGGGATTCAGCCCTAGTAAAGGTTTCTGTGGCTCTATGGGCCATGTAAGTCGCCTGCTGCTGACGTCGAGCTTGTGACTGTTCTGGTGTCTCCGCAGCCCGTTGTGACACCACTATACTCAGCATGCTGTTGACACCGATCTTGGGGCTGTTCCGGTGTTTCTGCAGCCCGTTGAGACACCAGATACTAAGTCTGCTGTTGACGCTGATCTTGGGACTATTCCGGTGTCTCCGCAGCCCTTTGAGACACCAGATACTCAGCATGCTATTGATGCCGATCTTGGGACTTTTCCTGTGTTTATGCAGCCTGTTGAGACACCAGATACTCAGCATGCTATTGATGCCTATCTTGGGACTGTTCTGGTGTTTCTGCAGCCCGTTGAGACACCAGATACTCAGCATGCCGTTGACGTCTAGGTTGACACTGTTCTGAAGTTTCAGCAGCTCGTTGAAATGCCAGATACTCAGCGTGTTGTTGACGATAATCTTGGAACTGTTCTGGTGTCTGTCTCAGTAGCTCTGTGTGCGCCTCACGCACCGCCTGCTCAAACCTTCGCAGCTCAGTTTGTTGAGACGTCTCGTTAAGTCTAGCTATTTTTATAGCTCGAGCTTTATTAGAGCTTTATGAAATATATATTAGACTTACGCTTTTGAGTCATTATTGTAAGTACTATTTAAAAAATCACAAAATCCGTAGTAATTTTCAAACTAACTAAAACAATTTCATTAGCTAATTATGAGGAAAACGAATCTATGTTCTTCCTACTTACAACACAACCTAAACCTAAAACTATACGTTAATCTTAAACTAAAAAAAAAAAACAATTGTAATAATCTAAGTAATGAAATGTGATTTGATTTGATATTTCTTTTTAAAATATCATCTGCCTAGCCTTTTCCCAACTATGTTGGGGTCGGCTTCCAGTCTAATCGGATGCAGCTGATTACCAGTATTTGATGTAGGACGACTGCCTATCTGACCTCCACAATCCAGTTACTGGGTAATACGATACCCCTTGGTGAGACTGTTTGTCAGACTTTTAGGGGTTCCGACGACCCGTAGCGACTGTAGAAGAAAATATCCACGAATGGCAGCTGGGACCAACATCTTAACGTGCTTTCCGAGGCACGGAGGGGTCTCGGTATGTAAAGATGGTCATCCATCCACAGACCAACCGTGGCAAGCGTAGCTTAACCTGACCGATCGACCTGTGCGGCTGTTACTATTTAGCTACGGGCCCCTCGGGCCCTTCTTAAAATATACTACCTAAAAATTATAATTATGCCTACTCATTCATTTCATTTTGGCAGTTCAACAACATTCATTGCGTTATTTATTTACGTTGTTGAGCAGACAAATTTTTCGAACATATACAGGTAAAGCGATGGATTAGCGATATCCTTCAAAATGATTCAGATTGAGATTGATACTGTGATAGGTACGCAATACGTATTATAAAAGTGCTCTGTGCCTCACGCGTCTGCCTGCCCGCGTTCGGGACCGCCGCGCCGCCGCGCCGCCGCGCCGCCAATTTCTATGGCGCTCTACCTCAGGTCAATCTTATCGTGATAACTTTTAAAGAATTAGTCCAAATTACTTAGTGTAAAAGACAAAGTTTATCTACATTAAATACCCAAAGCGATAAATGTATTAATTTTCATAAGAATTAACTAAGTACTTTAAAATGTGCATTGTAAAAAAAGTATCTGATTTAAATGTATTTATGGATCACTATTTTGGATATAATGGCTTCCACATAAAAGGTAGATATATGCTGTCGCGGACTTTTATTTAGAACTATTTAAGACAAACAGTCCCACGATACATTATCTTCGTGTAGCTGTAACGGTTTAGGCAGCGCACGCCAAGATAGCTCTCAGAGGGCAGGAATTTTTCCGACTTACTAATAAGGCCAAAAAAAAATTACACAAAATCTTTATAAATTGTAGCCTATGTGTTATTCTGATGTATAAGCTATATTACTGTGAAGTTTCATCGAAATCCGTTCAGTAGTTTTTGCGTGAAAGAGTAACAAACATCCATCCTCACAAACTTTCGCGTTTATAATATTAGTAGGATTAGTAGGACTAGTGGGACGACGCCTTACTTCAAACTAACGCAACAAGTTTATTATTATGTTGCACCTTCAGATAATCTAAGTGCCCTGGAATTTAGCTTCTGAATAGCCAATATCTATTATGACTTTCCTGTATGAATAAGTGGTTAAAAATGCTGTTGGTGAGTTAGAAAAAGTTTGATTCTCAGAGGGCCAAGACAAAGTGACATTCTATCAGCGATAACGACATTGGATAAGTCATCAATAGGTACATTTGATTATCATAAGCTACCGAAAAACTTAAATCTATGCTGTTGAAATTCGATGTAAAAATACAAAACGCCTTGAAAGCTCACAGTTCTGTCCAAATCTTTTTGAGTTTGGATTTCTGAAGCTGTCCTAAGCTTATGCTCGCACTACACTTGGTTTAATTTTGCTATAACTATAGGGGCCAACTTATAGCTCGTTTTAACACAGGTAAGTACTACCTTACATATACGAATAAGCATACCTAATCTCAGTTAGAAGCAACTTCCCTTGATTTCAAAACATTTAGGTACTCTAAGTAGGTATTGGTAATATGATCTTCAATTAATGTAGGAATTATCCTAATACCTGCCAGTTTAAAATATAGCTCACAGAATAAACTCATTCACCCACTAAGCATAATTATGTGGATGTTACGGTACACATTAGATAGCGGGCAGTGGGTTCGACTCCGGGCGGACCTGTTTCGAACTGTAAACTAAAACAAGTGACGGTAACGGCCAGTAGTAAAAAGAGAAAGTTTCTTGGACATCATACGTTTAGTTAGTCGCCTCACACAGTCAGCTGGCGATTTAGAAGTATTTGTCTTAATACGTAATAGTGGGAGCCTAGCCTTTTACCAATTCTGTTGAGGTTGGCTTCGACTAGTATTTTGGGTTGACATCAACCATACAAAGCTGATTTATATTGATTAAAAATTTCAATCCAATGACACTGGCTCGATGTTGGATTAATGTTAACAGTTTTTAATCCACTTCAGCATCCAGTATCAAGCGCTGGGTTAGAATAGAGCAGCCTCCTCTAATTGATCAAATTTCAATTGCCAGCATTACTAAATTCAAAAGCTGGATTGAAATACTGGATTAATAATTCATGTGTCATGTTCGTGAACGGGCGCCGTCAGTAGGGATTGGTCATCTCTTTGCTGGCTTGTTTTAATTTAATTTAATACTTGAATAGTTTTTTTTTTACCTTTTCATTACGGATGCTTTTAAAGTTCTGCATCGTTCTCACATGCATAATTTTAACATGAATGATGTAACCAATATTTTGTAACCATATTATTTTAATTTAAAAGAGTGTTCGTGGAGTTTCTTTGCCGTTCTTCTCCATATGTGCGCAACTAGTAGCTTCATCTTTCTGACTGACCGACTCCTTGACAATTCAAAAGTGCCTGTAATTGGTTTATTATAATAAAATGCTTTATTTTTTTTTTAGTTTTGGGTCTATTTAAATCAGGCGACTCATTTAGTAAAGTATTCTGATATCAAAAGGTACCTATAGCTTGTTAGAAGAGACTAAGGGAAAGCTAACGATGTGTGCTTACAGCTGTCACCATAGTCGGGATGGTACCGGTAATTTACCTATGTAAATAGCAGTAAAAAAAATACTTGATTCCATCTCCCTCTCTTCCTTTAGCCAAAGGTTATCAATGAGGACGAATAGAGTCCGGTTATAGGTAACAGTACTATATTAAAGTTTCGATGTTATGGCAGTTACATAACAATCGTATCAACGGCTATTTAACTAATCCCTAGCAACGTAGACCGCTATAACAGTAGAAGTAGAGAGAATATAATGAAACCTCTAATGAAAAACGGATAAGAAACTTGTCTCTGTAATCTAATAGATTTTTAAAGGGATTTCATCAAGAATGAATGGTGATTATAATAATCAAACTTTCGTAGGTACATAAAACAGTTCAGTGGTGAACCAGTATTCAGCAATCAACGTTAATGGCCCGATGACATGGAATATCACTAAAAACAAACAAATCCAACGAACCTCATACAATAAATACATTTAAAAATCAAAACCCATCGTCATAATTTCAAGATTTCATTGACCAATAAAAGGATCACGAGTGTGTATGCTACAAGCGGCCATTAATCTCTCAAAACAGAGGACATCGGCGTGCGCCGGCGCAGGCGGCTGTTTCAAAACACGACGGATCGTTAATTTGCGGCCTTGTGGACTCCCACCGGGGTAACGGGACTTGGCAGACGGACTGGCCGGCATAGCATATTATGGTGTAGAAAGGACAACTACTTATTAGGTACATACATACATAAACTTCCACTACCTCATTTGCCTTTTTCATTAACATTGTAGCCGTAAAAATTGGCTGATGAGAGTTTATTAAACTTCCTCAGGGTGGACTGCACGCGATAAAAACCTAAAACCTTCCGTGCCACACACAGCTTCCCGACTCCTGTGACGCAGAAAGTTTAAGATCATCATAGAAGAATTGAAACGCGTATTTCCTGAAGACGGCCACTGTAGAGTGTTGTGATCTCATTAATTCTGCTATACCTATAGACCGAAGACATTGTACCTAGGTATCTTAAATCTCTTTGCTATAGACAAACCACCGCCATCCCATCCCTAAAGAGGTTATCTTGAAGACTACCAACCTAAATAACATCTTACATAATACATACTTACATGTAGATCTCTGTGAACATGAGCACATTGCTCTTCACCATTGCCATCTCAGTTTTATGACGTTCACTACTGCACACGGAGCACACAGGCAGATCTCCCTGCGGATCGCAAAACGGGTGGTCCTGCGCAACTGCAATTGAAAAGCATAGTCTACTTTTAGCGGCTCGGATACACCTAAACCATCATCGGCCGAACTACTTACCTAAGCCGATTGAACCAAACATAATTATGTAAAAGAAACTGATACCTACATTACTTCAACAGACGTTCGTACGATGCCGTCCGATAACTAGGATTCAGTTTCTTTTAAATTATATTTGGTTCTAAAGCCCGAGTATGGCCGACGACGTACGAGCATAATTCGTAATGTTCCGAGAGCGAGCGTAATCCACTATAAACAGTGCGGGTTGCGTTAAATCTTCTTTAAGTCGCACCTACATCCTCATAGTCTTTGCCTCATCACCGATATCAACAACATTACGGCTCAACTCTTTCATCGGGAGGTCCCAACTCCCAGCGCGGCAGCGTCCCACGCATGCACCCCTCGCACCCGCAACCCCTCCCCCTGCATCCGCGCCGCCATCATGCGTGCACGCATTGATATAATTTCAATACTTTGTGGCTAACATCACATTTTAAATATTACCATATAAATGGCACACGGATTTACAGTTGGATCTCATCGTCCTGATGTACCGTTATGTATAAAATGTACCTACAATAAAATATGTTATCATCGCTTTTTGAATGTGTTTTGATATGAGAATGAAATATGGGCGTATTAGCTGTGTGACGTAATATGCAAGGGTGTTTAAAGATTTGCTCAAGTTATTCCTGAGAATCTGAGATCAAGCTGTTCATAAATACCTAATAACAATTAGTTTTCTTGCCGATCGTAACTTTAAAACATCCAGTTTGTCGAACGAAAATCACAGACGCCTCACGTCAAAACTACGCAAGTGAGGTACGTTTGTGAATGTGTTATTTTATTAGCTAAAATTCACACGTTGGTAATAGAATACCAAACTTATTCAGCAATAGAGCGAAAATATCCTAGACAGAGGGTACGTTTTTGCCTGCAACACGAACGAGGACGCACAAAAGAGAAAAACATGAAAATGTTTTATTTACGCATTTTCTTTTTACCAGACTGCGGTAAAGCCCAAAAGCAGGGTTATGTGTTTGACTTGTATGTAATTTAAGTGTAGAATGTTTTAATTTGAATTGCACGGGATTCTATCTCTGACTAGATACGCAACGCATTGGGAAACAAGAGAGAAATAAACAAAACACACCATATGTAGGTAATGGTAGAATGTAAAGGGGCCATTATAGTTTTAAGATCATACGTTGTAAACCTACATTCTGGCAGATAAATGGATTTGATTTGATATGAAAGTGATTTTTGGCATTTTGTACGCCTCAGCACGATTTTGAACGCATTTAGAAACAGACGCCTGTTTCTAAATGCATACCTACAGTTCTCAGCCAGACACGCCAGCACATCAAGAGCTACTACCTACTAATCTGTCAAATTTATTTAAGTAATAGATTTTCAACTTTATCGCTAAAACTTAAGGTTCTTGGTTGCTTGGGAAAATTTGACAGTTTATCGAATAGCTTGAGGTACTGGCGTCTGTACTTATTTATTTTATTATGGAACCGCTACTTCTGCAGTATGGATTATTTTAAAAGAAACAGGGTGGCAGGGACATCGTCGAACAACCCGTTACCAAGGATTTTCTATACGGTGCTGGACCGCATGAAAAAAAAAAATTACTGTTCCATACATTTTGACCGCGTACGCATTGCACTTTTCTATGAAACAGCTGATATTTTTAAGGTTCCGTACCTCAAAAGGAAAAACACCACCCTGGGTGCTTACTCTCGAATATAATTCCGATACATCGACATTGGTCAAACGTCAGTTGGTCGAGTTAAACGTCAGTGATTGGCGATTAAACGTCAGGGATTGACTGACATTTCCAATGTCGATCTATCGGAATTATATTCGAGAGTAAGCAATCTGTTTAGTTCAGATTAATAAATCTGGGCACAGGAGCGTGGGGATAGCACAAGACAAGAGAGGCCTGCAGTGGGTGAAGTGGGTCTGTGGATGTGATGATGAAAAATCTTTGAAAAAGACAAAATGAAAATTACTTTTCTTAGTCTCTTTATTATGCCCAATCACATCTTACGGCTATGTATTTACACTTACATTTTCATTAGTATCACTTATATCGACAATGTCACATAGGGGTACAAAAAAAAATTGGTGTAGGTAAGCATTTTAATTTTGAGTATTGCAAAACCTGAAAAGTAAGATGTTAGGTACTGTCTTCAGATAACCAAAAACTCAGGCACTTTTATAGATATTTACACTTATTAATTGAGAAAAATAGTTATAATCAGAAGAAAAAACCAAAAACAAACCTTGATTGGCATTGTGTCGGGTCATAGACAAATAATATAACTGCAAAAGTCTATGGTATAAAAATTATACACTACAGTTATTTTAATTTTATACATAGATACAAATCATTTTATAAATGATTTTTGGTCGATTTAACCAAGTTAAGAAGCATTTTAATTTCTTAATTAACGCTCGATTCCTATGTCGAAAAATATTGTTTCCCTATTATAAATCAGGATAACATTTAATAACTAAACAAAAAAAAAAATACAATTGTGAAGAACAATTTGATTACTAGGATCAAGTTTTGGTCAATATTTAGTTTTGTCCACACCCGGGAATATAACCTCTAATATACAGTACAGGGGTGTTAATATGGCATACCATAAGTTGATGCAACAGTAAACATTGAAAGAAAGCAAAGTTTTTATTTGGGACACAGGAATTACAAAAAGTAAAAAAGGAGCATTTAAAACTAACAAAGTTACACTAAAAAAACAACCAGAAAAAATATACCAAAAAAACCAGTGCGAAGCCAAAAAGACATGCAATTATTATTACAATAATAATAATTGCATGTCTTTTTGGCTTCGCACTGGTTTTTTTGGTATATTTTTTCTGGTTGTTTTTATTTATATATTATTGGAAAATTGCATTGTCTTATCAGTGTTTAAATGATGCAAGTCATTTGTTGCTTTAAATTTATTGTATACCACAGGCAAGAAACTTGCATCACGTAAAGGGGTTTTAGCGAGAGACAGGTATGAGGGATGAAAAAAAACCTCAAAAAAAAAAGAACTTTTTCGTAACCTTGGTAAGCCATACTAATGGGAGGCCCACACTGCACCGCATCATGCAGCGGGGCGCAGATAACGCACCCACGCGCGTTTTTTTACACAAATTAAATAAAAACGCACTCACGCGCGTGGAATTTGACTCCGCATCCCGCACACCGCTGCGTGAAACGCAGCAGTGTGCCAATCGCCTAACGGCCAACAACGATGAAATTTTTTAATCTTATCGCAAATCAGAAGGATAGCAGTGCCGATGATTTTATGATGACATTAAATAATAAACAAGGGACATTAAATGCACACGAGACAGCAGGAGCGCTTTTAAGAACGCCCAAAGATCTGTTAGGTCTGTGCGATGTTTGCAACTTCGCACTTTATGATGTTGACAATAAAGTTAATTATTCAATGCAATTAGAAAATCCTCGGGTGCGCTAGCCTTTATAGCTTCACACATTAGTTGCACGGTCGTCAATTAATGACATTCCTACAATATTTCTGTAGGTAGGCCTACATGCCACAGCTACACAGCCACAAGACTAATTAAAAGAAAAATCAAAAGTTTTTTTTTTTCAATTTGATTAATAATGTGTGTATTCATTCTAAGTTAGAAATGTATCAAAATGTTTTATTTACATGCACTTATGGATATTGTTATGTACAATAACATATTTTAAGTTAGTCAGGCTTTTTAAATTCTATTTCGTTTTTTTGGACATTTTCTATGTACAGACACTACGCTATGGGCATAAGATGTATTTAGCTTTTTAAAAAGCTGCTTCAGAAATAAAATCAAAATAACACACAACACGCCTATATTCCCCAAAGGGGTGGGCAAAGTTGTATAGTATACCCGCATTTCGCCCGTTTTGTTTAGATCCCATGTAATGGAGGGGCGAATTAAACGTACAACAAATCTTTACCTCTTTCTAATGGTAAGTATAGATTGTAGTTTTAAAATACACGTTTTCGTTTTTAGGAAGCATTTGTTATTATTAGTTTTAACCGCTTACGCCGGATTAATCCGACAAATATTTTCGTGTCCATTTTGCCAGGGTCGTATAGTTACGACCAAATATCCCAGCTCGTTTAATCTGATTTTTTAAGGCCTATTCAAACCTAAGCGGTATTCGCTGAAGCTGTGGGTAGAGGTACATACGCTCAGATATTTAGTATCAGGTTCCGCGGCTCCACGGCGAAACTTTTACTTACGAGTTGTAAGTCGTAGGTTCGAGCCAGACAGGCGCTTTACTTTATGTAAATTATTTCATCACCATTGCTCTCAAAACGGTGAAGGAAAACATCGAGGAAACCGGCATGTCCTAGAATCAAAAACTCGAAGACGTGACATCTACCAACCCGCACACGGCCCGCGTGGTGGATTATGGCCTACTCTCTCTCATCGAGAGGAGGCTGTGTCCCAGCTCGTGTGGGAACATTATAGGCTGATTATGCTGTATATTATGCTATAAAAATCAAAAGGCAGTCATTTTATTTTTCGGCGGTTGGTAAACAGTAATAAAAAAACCGATCAAGTGCGAGTCGGACTCGCGCACCGAGGGTTTCGTACAAATTTACGGTTTTCGGATTTGCTTCTTGTCAAATTTCACCATTCTAGATCAACGGAAAGTACCCAAAATATGCGGCATAAACGGAACATAAACGCCCGTATCTTTTGATTGCGTTGACTTAGAAGTTTAATAGGCGTGACGACAGTATCAATAGGATTTAATGATTTTAGGGGAAAATACATGTTAAAAGGATTTAAAACACTGATTTAGTTTTATTAATAAATTTGAGATTAATCGGATTTTCATTAAAATAAAAGATTAAAATACTGCAATCGGCCATTTTGACTGAAACAACAATCACAGCGCATGACGTCACGCCTATGTAAACATCGTTAACTTCAGTGTGTTCTTTCCTCTGACTGCGCGTAGACACATTTGACGTTTACCTAGGCGTGACGTCAAACCCGACGCCATGACACTGCGAGCTGTTTTCGCGCACTATTGAAACAATATTTGAAAAATAGCTTTATACTTCGTTAAACTTTATTTTATAACCGAAATAAAGGTTTTTTCGTAAATAGTTAATGTGTACCTAAATTACGGAAGAGGATTTCAAAATCTTTCGTCATGCCTATTTTTATCACTGCTTCAAGGGATCGCGGATTTGATATTAATTTCAACTTGATAACTCCACACGTTCCTGAGAAAAAGGGTCTTGACAGACGAACAACAATGTGATTTTATAAGGGTTCCGTTTTTCCTTTTGAGGTACGGAACCCTAAAACAGCATTGGTTGGTTATTTAAAAGAAAAGAAAGGCCAGATGCTTTCGCTTAAAAACTGGATCTGCCATATTTACGGCCGCGTAATAGATTGTTACTTGGTAGCTTGAACTAGTAATTTTAAAAATGCTTGTTATCACCATACTAGTTTTTAAAACGACAAAAATTAATAATGAGAAAGACAGTTTGAACCTGGAACCCACGCATTTAATACAAGCATATTTACCTCATTATAGATTATCAGAAATATTACTGATGTGCTAAACTCTGATTTTTTATTTTCTAGACTAAAATGACAGCTGCAATCAACTTTTTAGGTGTCATTTGGTCTGGCAAATATAAAATCAGTTTACAAACATTTATATATACTAGTATGTCATAAATTAGTTTTTTATATAAAATTATTGGTACTCAATTATCACTGTCTGTTTGGTGTATTTTTATGATTAAACTACCTAGCGGATTTTGATTAAATTAGGCAGATAGGTAGCTTGGCAGGAAGAATATTTAGTCTATGTGTAAAAAGCTTACATGTAAATCTTGCTACATCTAGCTTACAAAGTTTGACATCATCACATATAACATGAAATCAGCCTATTACAGGTTTTAAACCATGGAGCAGTCAGATGAAATATCTGGGGCCATGTGTTAGAGGTATCATTGTTTGAGTGTGTGAGAGTTGAAACTATGCATGACCAATACAACATGCATTTTGGCAGTGGTTGCACTATTGCTAAAATAGCACCAGCTGCTACATAGATTTATTTACGTTCGGGTAACTTGATAAAAACGTAAACACCGAATTTTTGGGTTGGACCCTTACAAAACGTTGTTCATAATGATCAGAGGGGCAATTCTGGTAATTTTAAGAATGTTCACAGTCTGATCTCAGTCGCAATCTGTCAAAAATACCTCTAATTTCCATACATTTTGACAAGTGTTTGACATTTGTTTGTCGCTGAGATGAGACTGCAACTAGATTTTGAACATTTTAAATTACGAGAATTGGCCTTCAGAACAATGACCCCTTGTTCAAGTTTTCAGTTATTTCAATTACATCGTGTATGTAAAGTATTATTTTCTTTTCTTACAACTCAAGTTCAGAACAGCCAAGTTACTGGCTCATTCATTTTTCTCATTGCTTAGAACGAACACACACAACGCATTATCCACTAGATCACTTCACTCCAGCTCCATCGCGTTCTTCATATAGTTGTCTAACTCCAGGTCCAGCGCTGCCTTCGTGCAGGACATGTACTGGTCCAGCTGGGCGTCTAACTGGTCCTTGGTTAGAAGCAGCCGGGATTGGGACTGGCTGCGAGTGATGCCACCTGGGGAGAAATTTTTGAGTGATGAGAGAATATTTCAAACCGACCCCAGTTCAAATGCTGTATCCACTGACTGGCATTGCGCCTCCAAACATTCGCAGGACCATAGCCAGCCGCATCGAGAGAGCGAAGCTTTAAGCTGACTCACATCACCCAATGGCAGCTCAGTGCCCCAAAGGCTGAAGACCCGAAAAAGTTTTCTTGGGTGCGTGGGTCCAGCTAGTCCAGCCAACAGTAACGCCTCCACAGAAGGCGATCCCACCAATCTATGGCGGGAGCTATGAAAACCCTCTGCCCATTTTATCGAACCATCTGAAAGCCTTCCGCCTGGGCACGCGTTACCGTGGCCGACTAGGAAATCTCTAAATAGACTTCGAACCCAAGTCGGCCGGAGCAAAGACAATCTCCACAGATGGCGGTTTACCCATTCACGGACGAAAAAGACATACCATAGAGCGGTTTGAAGTACACAACAACAATAAATTACGCTGGTGCTCGCCACCATTGCTCAATCTACATGGCCGCGGAATGAAAGCGTCAATTTGCAAGTCAAGGGGCATTTGTAGCTGCAACAATTTTCGAGAATGCCCGTTTTTTTTTACACAATTGACATAAAGTTCATTATAGCATAAGTAAGCATAATCAGCCTATAATGTATAAAAGACCACTCAGTGGGCCATAATCAACTATGCGGGCCCTGTGCGAGTTGCTGTGTGTGAAAGTTACTGACATAAGTGAAAATATTTACCTCTGCCTCTTCCTCTCGCCCCTCCGCGTCGCGCCACCTGAGGCCTTTGAGGCTGTTGACCCTGAGCCCCCGAATCTTGTTGCTGTCCATTGTTCTGTTGCTGGCCGTTATTCTGTCGCTGGTTCATGCGTTGAGCCCCCCTGCGTTGTTGACCGCCCCTTCGTTGTTGAGCTCCCCTGCGCTGTTGAAAACCTTGTCGCTGGAATCCTATGCGTTGTTGCACGCCCATGCGTTGTTGCATGCCTCTGCGTTGTTGCACTCCTCTGGGTTGTTGCACACCTAAGCGTTGTTGGAATCTGTACCGCTGTTGGAAACCATTTACTTGGCCATTTTGACGGAGTACTCCTTGTTTACCACCCCTGGAAGATAATGTATTTGTGATGGTTATAAACAAACATTAATCTAGATACTAGGACATAGTAAGTAGATTCAGCATTCGTTGCCATAGTAAGTCATTCATAATGTTGTGTGCCACATAACATTGTGGTACATTCAAGTATTTTTCCCCTCCGAGTGGGCAGGAACTAAACACCACCATTGGCTACAATCCTTATTTACATTTTTGCCTTACAGTTATTATTTTGGCAATACACTTTTAAAAGACACAAAGCATAGACCACCAGTTGTTCAACCAGTCTCGTAAAAGTTTAAGGTCAAAGAGATCCCTCTGTTTTATTCCTACTCTCATAATTGGTGTGTATTGCTATGTTGTTGTATGTTTTATTTTCTTTCTTTCTTTTCTTTGTTTTAAGTACCTAAATCGTACACGCAGTGCTCGCTGGGCGCCTCCTCGCTTGCGGAACCCACGCAGCGCTTTGCCGCGCCAAGCGAGATTTGTCAAATTGTTGAATGAAGCTGATCTGCTGTAGAAGAAGAAAAAGAACAATCAGTTTCAAAGTTTAGACTGAATGCACAGTTCTATTTGCCTGATTTTCCAGCTCCTCCAAAATATGTCCTGGAAAATTATCCAACAAAGTTAACTAAGTTCTACCTTCTTGAATTTTAAACCACTATCATTATTAAATGGTTAAACTGTGGTTAAAATAAGTGTGAATAAGGGCTGAATTTGCCACTGCCAGATATCTTTATATCTAACTATGAGAAGTTGATTTTAATCCAAGGATAAAAGTTATCTGATTTTGATAAAACCATGAACACCCAGTAGTACTTTTGAAGTGTTTATAGATAATTAAGTACCATTTATGACATTACTAGCTTCGCCTCGCGGATTCACCCGCATAAGTGTCGATCCCGTGGGAATATCGGGATACAAAGTAGCCTATATGTAAATCCAGGGTGTCAGCTACCTCCATACAAAATTTTATCAATATTGGTCCAGCCCTTTGAGCGTGAAGAAATAACAAACATATAAAAACACACTCAAAAACTCTTTCTTTTATAATATTAGGGTAATGTTGTACAAACCTAAGATTATTATTAGATTGCTTCCAGGAAACTCTACTCTTAACACTCAGCTGGCTAAGGTTTCCGAAACTATTCGATCTCTTGAGTCCTGGCAAGCTGCTCTCACTGCCGAAGCGGCGGAAACCTCCAGTTTGTTGGTTACCTATCCTCTGTCTCATCGCTTGCTGCAAATAATTGTTTGAAGAAATCATGGTCAATGTTATCTTATCATAACTGGGTCTTACTGTACTTCATTATTGTTATTGTGGTGCTCTTTGAAAGCACGGGTGTCACCCAGATAAAGACAAAAACCCTAGGGTCAGAAAGATCTTATACAGATATTCTTAACAGACCAGGAGACATAATCAACTTCTCGAGGGAGGTTGGAATACGGCCGCCATGGCCCACAATAGTCCATCTGAAGAACTAAGTGCGGAAACAAAAACCTCTAACATAGAACACAGTAACAGTTTGTCTGACATGGGAATTGAGCCCAGGACTCTGTACTCAGTAATAGGACTTACACAACCATACCAACAAGACAGTCTTAAAAAATGTAACTGTTTTACTGTTGAAAGGTACAGAGGCCAGCACATCAACCAACCCCAATCTGTCAAATTTTCCCAATTGAATATGAACCTTATTCCTTTGTGGTAAAGTTGAAAATCTAACAAAGAAATTTGACTCTGAATAACTTAGTAGTTGTATATTGGCAACCATATTGTTTGGTTTGAATAGGTTTTTATATGTTATTTATCTTTTAGACAGATTCTTTTATATTTTATGAATTTGACAATGGTGTAGGCCCTGTAGACTGTAGATTTGTAAACCATTTTCTATTTTATTAAGTACCTGGTACTTGTTGAAAGGCCTACACTGTCCTCCCCTACCTGTTACTGTAAGTTGCTACACTGTAAATTGAAAACATTGTAAATCCCAATGTTTATTAAAAGAGTAATCATGGAGTTTCTTTCCGGCTGTCTCCAAGGAAACAACCAATCGGAACTGTGCACCAAGGTTCTGACATTTCATACTTAGTACCAAAACATCATAGCTTTATGTGAAATTAAATATTTTCATTTTGGATTTTATACTTAATTGATTTTTAATTTTTAACTGTTTAAACCCAATTGTACTGTATTTATGAATGTGCTATTGCAATCCTCTTGTTTACTTAAAAAATACAACTGCAATTATCAAACCATTGGCACAGTTCAAGAGGTAAGGGAATTGTTAATTTTTTAAATCAAATTGATTTTAAATCAATCAAAATATGATTTTATTATTATTATTATAAGCCTGTGTTGTCCCACTGCAGGTCAAAGACCTTGATTGATTTTAGATTAGTTTGTTTTCCTGTCTTGCAATAATCACTATGTTCCACGCTTTGAATATACTGCAACTCTGACTCCCAAGATACAGGTAAATGCCTAGTTTGGGGGTCAATGTCTAATCTATTCTTGTACAAATTGTGATTAATATATAAATTTGAAATTTGATCACTAAAGCTTATTTTCAGCTGGTGTTTTCATCCAAATTCATAAGTCAATATAGGAGCATGTGTATTAGCTTTCAGTAGCTTTGTAGTCCTATATTGTAAAACAAAGTGATAAGTGAGCGGATGAGAAAGAAATCAGAACATCACATCAAGCAATAATGACAACTAAGGACATTATTGAGTCAAAGCTAAACAAGCAAAATATTTTTTGGATTTCTCTCTACCAGTCCACAAAATTCAACTAAATTAATTCTAGGGAAAGAACGTTGTATTTGCTTTTACAGAAAATAAGTGAAAAATCGTGGTAATATTCACCCGTTTGGTTTGCATCTCCAACCGGCGTGCGACCTGTTCAATCAACCGATTGCTGTAGTTATAATTTTGGCTTATTATAGACCCTGCGGAGGACCGTCTTTTCCGCTGCCTAGCAACACGGTCCGGTGCAGCGTTTGACAACAACGAAAACCGCTCGTTGAGGCTCAGCCCCGTCGCATGAATACCATGCACTTTCTCTATTACCATCTTGTCTTTCTAAACTGTGGGTATTAGCAAAACAAAAAATAACCTCAACAGCAGAAAAACGAACAATAACTTGCACTAATGAACAGCAATCGCCATTACGGCATTACTGTTGATATAATACGAATTTCAGCGTAATTTGATACAAATATTTAGATGGAACACGCAAAGCGAAAATTTTTCAATGACGCTCGCGCGCTGCTTAAATTTTATAATCTGTGCCTTAGTGATGTCAATAAATTGAATAATGCGGTTAGCCGGTATTATAAGTCCGACAGTCAAACAGTGACGGTGTTATAATGTTGTGACGGTACTGGACGGTACTGACGCTGACGGTGGCGTTCTGTACTCCGTGGTAGCGACTCTCGATGGCGATAGATCGGGCGTGGCAATTAATCTCTTTTTGATCGAAACTTACGCGAAAAGGAATTGAAAATAATGGAATAGTTGTTGTAGGTTTCTATTAAAGTATCTCTACAACATAGCTAAACTATTTTGTTTTGTGACCAGAGGGCTGGCCTATTTTTAGCCCAAAAAATCAGCATCATTGCCATCCAACGTGGTTTTGGTGCCAGCCTTTTGGGCACTTAGCCCATTGACAGCGATGCGGATGAAATTTTTGATGACCAATTTAGCTCCTGCCTTTTGTTTCATTTTTATTATATAATTTAAGTATAATTATAATTTATAGTCACAGTGTTAGCTTGTAAATTGTAATTGTTGTGTCTTTGTGAATAAAAAAAATAAATTGGGATCGGATCCTGTCGGATCCAGTGAACGAAGTCGGATTCATATCGGATCGATCGATCAAATTGAATACAATTTTTTCTTTCACAACTTTGAACGTCACAGCACAGCTTTTGAGCTTTGACATTGTCACTTTGACAGTGACATCTCATCATCATTCGTTACGTCAAAGTCAATCGCACTTGTACCGACTTCACCGACTTGTACTTTCGGCGAGATTTCGAAATGATTTCATAATATTTTCTAAGAAAAACGTGAATTAAAACTGTTATAAATATATTTTTAAGGTACGTGAGCTTTGATGCTATTAAAAATCTAGTTGTTAAGTAGTACTTGTGTGATTATACGCGTTACTAAGTGTTGTTTACGTTATAGGTCACAAAAGGTTACGCAGATTTCGGTAGTCATGCTGGAGGTGCTTATAAACGGTTGTCGCGAGGACTGGCGACTCAGTTCGATCCAACCACCAATGCTGGAGGATAGCAACGGAACGCCAGTCGACGAGTTCGATTGCAGCGACATGGACGCCTGCTATGAAACATTTGATAAAGATGGGTATGTTTTTAATACCGTTTTTGTAATTATTTTAAAGGAATACTTGATTGGAAACCAGTCCTAGAAGTGACCGTTATTCACAGGCCAATGTACTCAATTTAAGGAGGTCTTTGCGTGGAGTTTTTAGAGAAGAAAAAATGACAACTTAACTTTGTTTTTAACAGTGAAAGTTCATGCTGTATTTGTTTGTTTTTGTTGCTCTTGTTAACTTAAAATCCTTATGGATGAATAAAAGTGGCATTCTGTCTCCTTTCTCTATTATTTTGACAAAAAATAATAAATTAAAAACTTGAATCAAGTTCGTCTCCTGAAATGTAGCTTTAAAAACACAGTTTTAATTATTGAAAGTAATCTTACTGTACTTAATTAAAATAATAAGTAACTAAAAATTCTCTTTAAAATATAAATAATACCATTAATAGAATGAATGTGAGTAGAATTTAAATTAATTTGTAAAGCAAATACTCAAATTACATTCAAAATTTTTATTAAAGAATGAACAAGTAGTAAGTTTAAATTAAATTACCATGTTCAATTTTAATGTCCTTACACACATTCACAAGGATTTCTTTTCTTGTGTGCTCAGTGTGGCATTACTGCATCAGCATCGGCAGTCTAGAGCAGTCCACTGTTGGACATAGGCCTCTCCTGTTGCATTACTGAAACAATTTTAGTTAGCATTTTGGTACTATTCATGCAAATTAGTATCTCTGAAGGCAATTGATTTATTTATACACTAGCTGCGCGCCGCGGTTTCACCCGCATAAATCTCGATCGCGTGGGAATTTCCAGATAAAAAGTACCCTATGTTGTAATCCAGGTCATAGTCTACCCATGTGCCAAATTTCATCCAAATCCGTTCAGCCGTTTTAGCGTGAAAGCGTAACTAACACATACAAAAAATCAAATCTTTTCTCTATAAAATATTAGTTTAGACATATGTCACTATTTTGTCAATATTAAAGTAAGCATTGTTAAACTTAAATATTATTAAATTTTAATATCAAAGTCAAGATTTATTCTGTAAGACTTACTGCAGATCATAAACACTAAGAAAGTGACTACCTAAAGAAAAAATATCCTAAAAAAAGAAAGCCCAAACACGTTTGTGATGTCGATCAACAACATTGCATCGACAGATTACGCGCGCTTTATCGATATTTAGTCAAGTTCGGCGTCGTGTGAACCTGTTATCACGTACCTATTGTTTGTACGAGTAGCTTAATGTCGTCGTCGTTTTTAATTTCATTTTCTATTGGCACTTATAAGAGTTGTCATCGAAATATTTATATAAGTACAGACGCCAGCACATCAACCTACCACAATCTGTCAAATTTCTCTAATAGATTTTCAACTTTATTGCTAGAGCATAAGGTTCAAAGATGATTGGGAAAATTTGACAGATTGTAGTAGGTTGATGTGCTGGCGTCTGTAACTAACAAAACGCTGCACCAAATAGCAACTTTTTCCTTAAACTTAAACAAATTAATGAAAAGGCAGCATTCTTAATGATTTATGAATGCTTATTACTCCAAAAGTCCGTTGCTAAAACTTTCCTATTTCTAAATAGTTCAGAAGCTATACCATACAGCTATACCTACCTCTTTTATCTGTTCTGTGATACCTTCCCACAATGTATCGAGTTGAGAAGCCAATGCCTTTTCTAAAAATGTGTTGGAAAGATACTAAACAATCCATGACTATTCCGGCATAAAAAGATACGTCGCTGTCTTACTCCGTTTTTTACGTGAAAATAGAAAAAATCTTTAGCTGAGGAATTTCACCTTCACCTTCACCATAAGTTAATTAGGATTATAAGCGAAACCATTACTCGTTGTTCTTTCAAAATCAATTAATTCATTTATTAAAATTACGCTGAGAATCAGCACTTTTTGAACGTAAAAATTACATAAGACAGTACCCAAACCGCCCTCCCTTCACCATTTCCTAGTGCTTTAGCTGGGAAGAAGTGGTGCAGCAAACTTTCCAGCAGACTTCATATTAAGGTCTTTGTATCAAGACGAAGTTTTCAAACCATGCCCTCCCCACAGAGACGGGAAATTAAACCTCGACGAGTTTCGCGTCATCTGCAAGGCGCTATTCCGCAACGACAAGGGCCACATCTACCCGCTGTCAGAGGAGCGGGCGCGCCACATCTTCCAGGTGTTCGATAAGAACGGGGACGGCTTCATTGATAAGGAGGAGTTCACCTTCTGCTGGAACCATTGGATTAAAGTGGTGAGTTCTATGTTCTATGTTATCGGTTTGATTTCCGCACTTAGTCCTTCAAGTGGAGCATTGTGCTTGTTTATTATAAGTGGTGAGTTTATCAAGATATTTTTAGAACCCTTATGCTTTCGAACACTAGACGACCCTCAAATGAATGCCTAAGGCTACTACGCACTAACAGGGGGCTTGCTTTACTTGCTTTAGCGCCTAGAGCCTAGTGAGACACCTTGCGAGTAGCAAAGTGAAACGAACGCTATAGAATTTTCGCAACCGGCCGCACTGCGCGCCCGGAGCCTTCGCTAGTCCCCTAGTGTCTATAGAAGTATGTTAAGTCACTAGGCCCTAGGCGCTAAGCCAGTCACCTGTCAGTGCGTCTGTAGCTTAAGTCAAAAGCTCGCTGTTCGATTTTCAACGCGTTGAACCCGTTTTGCCTGTTTTCACGGGCATTAAAATCGCCATTTTAGTTAGAAGAATACTTATTACGAAATTATTAGAATCAATTCTATTTCATGGTAATTTTTGACGTTCAAAAGTGCCTTTTATGTGCCTATTTGAAATAAATGCTTTGACTTTGACTTTGAAAACTCGGTTGTTTTTACCCGACTGCGCCAGAAGGAGGGTTATTAATCAGCTCATAGCCGGTACTACGTCCTGGTAGCTCTTTCATTTGCCACTACTTTATGAAGAGAAGTTCAAATCTCATATTTAAACTAGGATTTACAGACTTATTTTCTGTCTGTACCTGTCTGTAAGTACCTGTTTGTGTACATAAGTATGCATGCATTTAACTACAGAACTTAAAAAAACTTTGAAGTTTGGCCACAGATGTTTGGCGCCCAACTAAATTAGATTCAATCATTATGTAGTTGGGTGGCAAAAATAGATATTAGGACTCAGAACTTACTTGTGTTTCAAATGTTTTATAGGATATTTTTATCCGTACAGATCGTACGTCCGGTGAGCGCTTTCCTGATAGTGGACGTGCAGAACGATTTCATCTCTGGCACCCTCAACATCAGCAAGTGCAACGCGCAACAAGATGGGAGTGAGGTCAGTCTCTTCAGATATATATATACGTTGGCCACCGTAATCCAGCAAGCCTTAGGTACCACGCTTATTCCTCATGTTGTCTTCTGGGTTTGTTTATCGTATATACCTACCTAAAACAAGTTGTAAAGACTGCAACTGCTGGAAGGCACACAAAAATTGTCAAAAAGGCGAACAAAATAGTTAACAAATGTCTGAAACTACGCCAATACAATCCACACACACCTTATGGTAAATCAGAAAGAGCAGTGGTGGCCCAGTGGTAATGGCCGCGACTTACCAGTTGTAGGTCGTAGGTTCGAACCTGAAGGAAAACATCGTGAGGAAACCGGCATGTCCTAGAGCCAAAAATTCGAAGATATCATCTACCAACCCGCAATGGGCCCGCGTGGCGGATTACGGCCCATTCTCTCTCACAGAGAGGAGGCCTGTGTCCCAGCAGTGGGAACATTACCTGTAGACTGATTATGCTTATGGTAAATCAGAAACTATTTGTGTATAGACACACAAATAAATCTTGATTACACCATGATTTGTCATCCTGAACTTGACAGCACGTAGTAGGTACAGAGGCCAGCACATCAAGCTACCCCAATCTGTCAAATTTTCCCAATTGATTATGAACCTTATTCCTTTGTAGTAAAGTTGAAAATCTATCAAATAAATTTGACAGATTAGGGTAGCTTGATGTGCTGGCCTCTGTTCATAGAGGTTAGTTTCCGTGATTATTCTGTTCCGCACTAATACGTCACGGTACCTATTATTTTTCGATAAGCAGGTACGCGGTATGCTAATGCCGTCGATATGGCGGACTAGCACGAACGCTGATCTGACATCTACTGGTATAATGTAGCGTGAGACCTTAATATGGCAGAAAATGCCAGTGGGAATCATTGGGTGCATTGGGGTACTTAAAATGACAGAAATGTTATTGTTTGTTGAAATGTTTTACTAAGGTACGAGCATAGACTTATAAAAAAAGATGGACTCCGCGCCACGCATATCGAAAGTGAAGCACAGTAAGTATGCGGGGAGCGCTTGTATAAACACGCCTCTCGCTCACATTTACATCATAGTATGCCGACCGCCATTACGTGACACGGCAGCGTCAATCGTCAATCACGCACACAGAGATCGGTACGTACGTGCTTCACTTTCGATATGCGTGGCGCGGAGTCCATCTTTTTTTATAAGTCTATGGGTACGAGCTAACTTTTCTAAATATCTTCTCTTTTAAATGCACATGTTTCTGTGACAATAAAACATTCGGCTTTCTTTCTTGAAATGCTGACATTTATTAAGGTAAATTATCTTCTATCCACACTCATATTGGTATTATCCATCCAGTGTCATTCTGTTATGTGAGGTTACTGATCATGCTCGAACTGTTGGACTGATTGTGACGAATGTTGGCAGGAAATAGGCTTGGACAGAAATCAATATGTCCTTTTAATGGCGAAAATAAATCTCACACGCCAGTTAGGCTTATGTATGTTACTTATAACTTGTTTTTTTTTTAAGCACGTTGATTGTTTACAATATCTATGTCACAAGTTGTAGTGTACTAGATGTAGACCCTTTATATTAATAGCAGTAAAAATTAAAGTAGAATATTGATAAAATAACATAATTTAAGTCTACGGACTAGATATCTTATCTCGAAAAAAACAAACATAGACAATTTAGATGTAGGTATATATGTCGCAGCCAACTGGTTAAATTAGCCGTTCAGTTAACCGCCTGGCCTTTTAACTAAGCGCCGGCCGTTCAACTAACGGCCTGAATGATATTATTCATACAGTTTAGGTTGGAAGTCTGTAACCAATCACGCGCGAACCGAATTGGCCGCAGTAACTAAGCCAGGGCATACCGACTAAATGGGTTAGGTTAGGTTAGAACTGTGATCAAGCGCGTGCGAGCCGAGAGAGCGAAGCGAGGCGAGCACTACTTCAAAAGGCCAGGCGGTTAACTAAACGGCTAATTTAACCAGTTGGCTGCGACATATACACTTTGTTCTTGGCTTCCCAAACCACTACTAAATACAAGGAAACTAAGTTCTCACCGTCCAATTTTATCAGATAACAGGCGAACGCTTCAGTCGATCCCACTGAACGATAGCGGCCCACGTTGAGGTAGGTACTTACAACAAGATATGGACGTCTACTGTGACTTGTGAGCCGAAGCCACCCATTTGTATTAAATTATCGTTATTAGCTATCAGAATATTTGACTTCCTGATACGTGACTGAAAGATACGTAGAATAGGTAATATGGTTCATTTTTAATGTTTTAGACATTGCTAAAGCATAATATTTTACGCAAAATGAGAGCGCAGAAATTCATTTAAACAAAGATGTGAGTAGAATGCATCTTAATTAAGTATTTCTCATCCCAGAAAGTTTTTGATTATAAAATCGAGTATACATTCCGGTGTGAAGTTCTTATTCTTTTGTGATTTTTCCATCATATACTATTGGCAGCTATATCACAAAAAAAAACCATTTTTCCTTCTGTAGGCTAAAATCCATACCGACCCCCAACCTAAAAACGCTCTTATTTTTGCCACAGTGAGTTAAACTTATCTTGCAGTTAGTAAAAACACAGTGAAAATACAAACTGCCTTCTAACCCCTAATCTAGGAGTAATAGTGTTCTGTGCCCCTAATCCACTTAAAATCCCCGTATTGTCATGTTTACTTCCGTCAATGATCACTGATAAGACTGACTCATTCAGAGCCAAGTATTTATAGCGACTGACGTCAGACATTCTTTTTCGTAAGGTATTACGTCAGAATCTAAAGTTTATAATGCAATTATTGCACCAGACTGCATAAGAGTACTCTAACTTGTAGGTGGAAAGACGTAAATAATAATTATAAATAATTTTATGTCAGGCAACAAAGAGCCATTCCATAAATACTTTATAGACTAACATGCACCAATTGCACAAATTGCACTTGGGAGCTTATTTTTGGTCGTGCTTCCCTGCAACATTTGTACACAACGTGCCGGCCACAAATCTGAATTAAGAAAGACAGCTTTCTGCATCGAGGGCGATCCATAGTTTACCAATTATAGTCCTCTGCTGGATGGCTCTCCTAAATTATGACATAACATTCGGTCCAGCGCCTTACTAAAGGGTATCGTCTAAACCAGTAACTGAGCTATGTTATATAGGTCAGATAGACAGTCGCTCCATGTAAAATATTAGTATTCAGCTGCATCCGGTTAGACTGGAAGTTGACACCAAAAGGCTAGGCAGATGATAAGAATGTGCGCTCTACATTGTTTAAAGACAGTCTTACTCACAGCCTAAAGCATTATTTCCTTCCCTGCCGTTCATTAAAATGTATCGACTTCTAATCATGCCCCATCAACAAAGAATGGTAACCAGGGCAATATAAACGCAATTGGGAGTTTTCGAACATTGATTATCGACGTCCTTAAGAGCCGGTGGCGCATGTCGTGACGTGTGCAATACACGCGCGTGTGTGGCGACCAATCGATGGACTTTGTTGGGTCGATACTATTACCGTGGAGAGATACCCTCTAAATTATAGTTTTTATTGTACCACCCTTTGCTGGTGGGTTTTAAAGTGGTGTGGGATGTTTTTCGGCAGGTTCCTAATGTTTCTGTACTTTATTTGCAGTTTAAAAAAGTAAGAGATGGAAGGAAATTACAAATATTGAATCGGTTTGAATTACGATATCTCTCAAAAAATGACCTCAAAAATCATGATCATCGTTCTCCTGTCTTTATCCCAATTTAATTCGGGTCGGAGCAACCAATCAAAATCAAAAGTAATTTATTCAAATTAGGCTGGGAATCCCCCAAAATGCCCGCCCTTCACCACTTGCTAGTGCTTTCGCTGGGAAGAAGTGGCGCACAGAACAGGCTAATATTCTGCGACTATTATATTCTCACCAGTTGTAATGGGTTTTTCTCTCTGGAGTCTCAGTACGCTGTCCTCCCTTACTTATTAATACTATAATTTAAAAACATTGTAAAAACCAATTATTTTTAAGAGTAGGTAACCGTAGAGTTTCTTGCCGGCTCTTCTCCATAGGAAACGACCAATTGGAACCGTGCACCTAGCTTCTGACGTTTCATAAGTGCCCATGTAGGTTTATGTGAAATAAAATATTTTGATTTTGAAGCAGCCCGGAGCCTTGGATTTATGCCCGGTTGATGGCAATAGGCTCGCCTCCTATTAAATGGGACTTAGCATAACTGGCGAAATGTGGAAGGAAAACCACCGCGGTGTTCCACCTCTGCCGGCCGGCCTCTGATGGCCGGGGGTGCGGGATTCGCATAAGCATTCACCGCTCCGACAGGCCTCGACCCGCTGTTCCACAGCAGGTCCCACCTCCGCGTGCGGCCATTCCCATAATGGCCGCACCCACTCGAGTGGCGCGTGTGGAACATTTCGGCGCCAACTAGGGCCTGTCTGGGTGCTTGCTCTCGAATATAATTCCGATAGATCGACATAGGTCAAACGTCAGTTGGTTGAGTTAAACGTCAGGGATTGGCTAGACTCAGACTCATTTTTTTGTAATAAGACCGTTCCTAGCCAATCCCTGACGTTTGACTGACAATTGCAATGTCGATCTATCGGAATTATATTCGAGAGTAAGCACCCTGGTCGGACGACGGACGCGACCTCTCTATTATTATTGTAGTTACACTTCTGCCTTACCCTTCAATATAGTACATGCGTGTTATGTTACTAATTCTCGCCGCATTCCAATTAAAATAACTTTTATTTCCAAAGTTTAAATATTCCAAAGTTCACCGCACTTTTTATTAGAAGACGTAGTTTAATTCAATAAATCTATCATTTGACAATAACTACCACGAGGGAGTTTCTTCCAAACATTATCAAATATTTCCTGTAAGCATGCAACGTTAAATAAAACTAACTTTTTCCGATATTTATGTAAGTATAAGTAATGGTAGGTACTAAGTTTTGACGTCAGAGTGAAAGTCGTACTAAAAGCGAAAGAAAGGAATGAACTTAATAACAAATTATTTTTGAACTAATAGTTTGTCGTTGTCGAAACTGGAAGGGAGTCGCGCGGGCCTTCGAAATATGGAAGGAGTGGACGGAAGTCTTTGCCCTGAAGTGGGATAGCGCAGGCTAGTAAAAAAAAAAAAAGAAAAAAATACTATACCATAACGAAAAAAACATACAAGGTACAATTTTCTCCAAAACACAAACTATGATCAAATTAATTGTCGTTGTCATGTTGACTTAATTGCTTACCTTACAAGCAATGGTGAATGAAAATACATATTTTATTTTGCAGAAGCAGCAGTAAGTACCTACGTAGGTAATGTTGGCTATTTGCAAACCCCTGGTATTTCTAAAATCATTTGAAACAGTCTGTATACAGCACGGGTATACAGAAAATCATTGTTCATGTTCATGAACGACATAAGTAATATTATTAGAGTAGTTATTCTCCTCTCCAAGTAGATATTCGATTAAGTATAATCAAGTATCTATTTATATGGTACATACAAACAAATTTGTACTTACATAACTGAAACGACTACACAATCGTAACAATACAATGCATGGACGTAGTCATTACAGCAACTCATGCGCATCGTCATAACCATAATGACCATCTGTCAGTCTGCGCGGGAGTTTCCCAGGGCGCGTCAGTGCATCTAGAATTATTTATTTATTTATTAAAACTTTATGCACAAGTAAAAGAAATACTGTACAAAGGCGGACTTAATGCCTGAGGCATTTTCTACCAGTCAACCTTAGGGTGATGCAGAGACAAAACATGGCAGGTGCAACATACGTGATAAATAGTTAGGAAATTATGTATGACACAGCTGTTAGCTGCTAGTCATCGTAAAAAATACTATGTATAATGCACGGATATCGATATCTATGGTATAATGTAAGTATGTCGGAGAGATCTTAGTTCAGGTAACAAACATGCCTGAATATCTGATCAATCCCCAAGATACAGGCAAACGCCTAGTTTGGGAATCACCGTCCAATATGCTGTACTTCATCATTAATGAAGAAGAATAATGAATATTAAAAATTAAATTCGTAATAATTAAAGCAGCAATTTTTTTCGCTGGAATCTAAAAATAGTCTAGGATCAAAATAGCCTGAATTCATGGCTACGGTTTGTGCGTCGGTGTCTCTGCCATTATCGCCTATTGTTAGTGAAATCAGGGAAAAATTACCTTTATAGTTTTCGAAAGACACTGATAAGAAAGAGAGAAAAACATGAAACCTCATTTAACACTCATAAACGCGATATCATACCTACCCATGTAGATATTATCAGGCTGAAAACATCGCGTGAAAGCAGCAATTTAACACTTTCAGAAGTCCAATCGGCACAAAAGTGGAATAGAGTCGTAACTTAGGGTTGCATGTCGGTAGGTACCTACCTGCCTGCCTCGTGCCTGCAATACAATGATAGACAACTGCGAAACTTTACACGAAAATAGATGTTGCCAACTTTGTGTTGATTTTTTAAATGTTTTTTTAGGTTTTCATTTGTGATGTTGTCACTTTCGCTAAGAATATTAGCTCAACTGTGGCTAATGAGACACGATTGAATTTCTATTGTTATAAATCAAATTTTGTTTTTTCAATCAGATGTTGTTTTATCAATTCTCTGATCCAAGGATTACCGAATTTTCGTTCAGAGAAAAAGTTTGAAAAAATCATGTTGACATTGGTTGGGCACATTTGGGCCCTTTGATTAATTATATTTTTTTCTTTTTCAATGAATTTTCTTTCTTTCTTCATTAGTGTTGGTACACGGGGTATCCCTCGAAGGAAATCTTTCGCAATGAGCTCTACTTTTTATTTGCTCGATGAGTTATTTTCTTCTGTTAAATGGCTTCTGAAATAAACAAAAAGTTGTAAAAATGTATATTTTACGATGCAAACGTTCAACACGTCAGTAGGTATTATCTAAAAATATCTATGGTTATTGCAACTTCAGATTGTGAAGACTATAATATTTTAGTACTACACCAGGACTGCACTCATATGTAAACATATTATTATTGATTTTGTACATAACCTAAGTCATAATGAGGCAATGATTATAAAAACAGAACTAAAATCACTTACAAAATAAGTATTATTACTCGGAACATTGCCGCATTGTCTGCAATGGCGTTGCACCGATGATTCCTCTGGAATAGCTGATGGCTATAACCAGCGGCGACCATTATTTGCGAATTAATTAATTGTTATTCATATAATTGATTGTATAGTTGCTTTATTCTAAGTACTGTTTGTTTTATTTAATTTTTTTACCTGTAGGTAGTATCAATAATTAAACCTGAATTGGTTTCCGTAAGTCCTTTTCGGGTAACCACTGAAAATCAGCGCAGTGCTGTAATGTGGGTCCCCATAGCACAGCATCATGCTGAGTGGAAGTCTTCTTGTCACAGTCATGACGTGCAACTGTCGACTATTTGTATTTTGTGCTCGTGATTATAGAACTATTTTGTTTTTATTTTTCTGTATTACTAGCTGCGCCCTACGGTTTTACCCGCTTACGACTCGATCCAGTGGGAATATCGGGATAAAAGGCCTATGTGTTAATCCAGGGTGTCAGCTACCTCCATACCAAATTTTATCAAAATTGGTCCAGCCGTTTATGCGTGAAGAAGTAACAAACATACGGACACACTCAAAAACTTTCGCCTTTATAATATTAGTGTGATTTAGTGTCAATTAATTATCTTTTTGTATGCACGTGTTTCTGTGACAAATGAACCTATTTTGCTTTCTTTCCTTATCATCAGAAGGGAAGTCTACTTCTCTGACACATAAAACCTACTGTAACCTCTCATTAGCCATTTGTCTGCCGCTCAAATAACAAGCATATGAAAGTATTAATCTTTACATCAAAGTTTGGCAATGCATCATCAAAGTCATCAAACGCCTGGTTTCTATTGTAACCTACAACCCTCTTACCATCATGCACCATTTATTTCCATACCGACCTAATTAAAAACACTTTTCGTAATCTAAAAATAACCCTCTCCAACTTACCAAAGTCAATTAAAAATCTCTCAACCGTGCCAAACCCTCCTTGTAAAACCACGCCATCATGCACCAAGTTTCACTCCAAAGTTCATCAGAACTCTAAATTGCCTGTCAAATTCGAGACTTAACCCAAAGATATTGCTGTAAAGATTAATTCGGAGCCGCTTGAAGTTCACACCTGTCGGGGAGCGCAATTAGATTATCAGGCAGATAGCCGCGTGCCTGGTACCGTGGCACCGCATTAAAAGGGTTGAACATTGAAAATTGGGTATTCTAAAATTGGTTTTTTGTTTTGTATTCATGGGTGAGGGGTGGTTGATGGCGACAGGTTATTGGGGTTAAGTATAAAGTATTAAAGAATCGAAAAGTAGTCAGGTGTAGTTTCGTCATTCGTAATTTTTGATGTCGGCATTTGATATAGCTCCCAGATGGATGGACTGTGTGAATGATGATATGGTTAGAAAGGGGGTGACTGCTAAAATGACGAGTTAACGACTAATAGAGAAGAAGTATGGAAAAAAGACATGTTGCACCAATACCAAATAAATTGGGAAAAGGGGAGGAGTAGGATGATTTGAAAAAAAAAAACAACAATTAAATGAATTTGATATAGCTTCTGCCATTATCAAAAGTGTTTTTAATATCTTTAAAGGAGAACTCTTGAATATGGTAGAAGATAATGTAGGTACCCATTGACTTTTACCAAACTAAAAATCCTTAAACCATTTTGGAAAATGAAATACAATGACCCAAAGTTTTAATGATGTTGATAGTTCCAATTTAAAAAAACCATCAATATACCTACAATCCTCCTTATCGATTTCGATAACGCGACGAACGGATCATCGGAAATTATTATTTTCTAATGTGTGCCCTAATAAGACTCTCCAGACCGAATTTATTTTTAAATACCCGGTTACAACTATTGCAATAGAGTTGGCCGGCAGAGTTAAAGGTATACGGAGGGCTAGACCATCTACAAGGCTGTAAAAATGGCATAGTATCAAGGAAACTAAGAAAGCCCGAAAGAACCCCAAAACAAAAACAGATGACGGAACCAACTTCCATTTAATCATGCTAGTTTCGACAAGGCCTTGCAAAAAAAAATAGGCATCGGCGCGCTGTCAAATACCTTACAAATCTACCTAAAAAACCTAAACTAAGTCAAGTCTAAATAAATCAATAGATTCATGGCATACCACGTGTCTTTAGAACTGCATCGTCGGTCGTGCCAAGGCCACTGCAGGAAACTGAAGGTAATCACAGACAAATGAAAGTAAATGCACCATCTGTCTGGTACGGAAGGAACCAAGCTGTGGAATTGATCAAAGAAATGTAATTTTTTCAGCTTTGGAATTTATTGAAGAAGTTTTAAGACAAAATATATCGCTATTATGAGGAGTTTAAGTGACTTGTCAATTGGGATCAAGGCAAGAGGATTATGATAATGAAGGCTTAATCCTGCCAACTCCAAAAATTTTATGTTTTCAAGTTGAGCGTCCATTGTATTTAGTGAGAGTTCAAGCACTTGTGGCTTTATACATAATTAATCAAGAGTTTCAATCAATATTGTTTATAACATAGTCGATTAAGCCACTTCAAGCTTAACAGCTTCTAAGATTTGCCTTCAGTCAATCATCTAACTCATAGCTCCTTAACCTTATTTTGCCCTTTGCACTTTGCACTTTGAGAATATATTTTTTTCTATAGCCCCCCAATTTTGTTTACTTAGCATCTGTCGCGACTCTGAAATAGCTATTGTAACGTTTACATTTGAACGTGTGATATTGATATAGTCGTAGGCACAAACGTTATCGCCCACTTTGAGAACCTATCATGTAACTTATATGACATTGTGAGTGATGATATTTTTATATGTGACTAGGTATCGTATGTACGTACGTCGTTACTGGCAGAAAGAAGCCCGCAAGTCTGACAACCAGTCTTGCCAAGGGGGTTGGGTTGTGGAGGTCAGATAGGCAGTCGCTCCATGTAAAATACCTGTATTCAGTTGCACCTGGTTAGACTGGAAGCCGCGCCCAACATAGTTGTGAAAAGGCAGGCAGATGATGATCAGTGACTTTTCTACAATGGGTCTTCTCGCCTTTTGTGTACAAGAAGTCAAGAAGTCTTTGCATTAGTTTTTCATCCATTCATTATTGATGTTTCTTTGTCACAGCACACTTTGAAGGAAATTCTCGCCTTGAATAGCAATTTGCCAAGGCGTTAATGCCTAAATAATGCGCGGTGTTGGTGGGGTTCGGAAACTATTTCCAAAAGGTTTCTCATTTTAGTAAATTTTCATTTTCTAACTTTTCATTTTCTTGACCGATATTTACTATTTTTACCACACCCACACACACCCCAACGGACCAGTACACACACACACACACACACACACACACACACACACACACACACACACACACACACACACACACAAACACACACTCCACAACAACACACACACACACACACACAAACACTCCCCACTCTTCTTTAAACCCGTTTAATAGACATGTATGTATCAGAGTTATTACGCAATTATGAATAATTTTGTAAAACGTGCCAATGCCTTAAAAGTACACTGTCCTTCAAGATACAAGACTTTCCAAGTTTGAAGGGCAGGGGCCTTCTCATCTATAATAGCCATACCCATCCCTTATTAAGATAAAACTGATGTTACCTAGGCTAAATCGAGGCTAAGTGCTGCATTTTTGTAGAAGTCGTTCATGGTTAACAAAGTCGAATGCTACACAGTAAAATATGCCTTTATCTCATTTTTCAATCACACTTTTTATTAATGTAAAAGCTGGTCGAATTGTGGGTGCCCCCTTCGAAAGCCGTTTTGTTGCTCTTTAATGCTAATAATTTTATCTAAATACTTCTTGAGACGACGATGCATGACTTGAACACTTTTAAAAAATTAGATACTAATTTTATTAGGCAGTCAGCGTTTTTAAATATTGGTATCACATAGACTGCTTAAGTCTTCCTAGAACCTTGCCAGAATGAGAGGTTAGTTAAGTGTTCAATGATTAGGGATATAATGGTAGGTAGCACAAGATTTGAGAACGTAAGTTGCAATACCATAAAATCCAACCGATTTGGTGTTGTTTTAAGGGACATGATGGTGTTTCTTGTGTAAGATGATGTGCGAAACATGAGTCAGGACTCTACTCTCTTCGACCTAGGTCCTAATTAGTTTTGAATGACATTTTTTGTTTAACAAAACACATAAAAAAATATGAAACACCAAATTTATACACAAAAGAAACTTATTTAACCTAATTTCATTAACAGCCCTCATTGTAAAACTTCAACCTTCAGTTACTGTATAATTCTTATTGACAATGACTGTGGGAGGCCTTTGACCATTGTTGTATGTATTCTCCACAATTTTCAATCAATTATGTTAATTCTAAAGGATTTTTATTCAATTCTGTACCATTCTTTATACTTATTATTCAATAGGCTCAAGATCCCTCCCAAGATCTTTATTTTGTATCTAATATTCTTCTCTCGTATCGGCACGAGCTTTGTGTCAATATTGCATGCCTTACCATGCCATTTAAAGTGATAAGCAGTCAGTGACAACCTCACTGACTGCTTATCACTTTACATCGCTGGGCTGAATGTCCAGGGTTCGCTACTCACGCAATTCAGTATACCTATCGGCAAATTCTATTGTCACCATACATTCAGAGGTGTCTTTATGAATGATCAAAAATCATCATCATCATCTGCCTAGCCTTTTCCCAACTATGTTAGGGTCGGCTTCCAGTCTAACCGGATGCAGCTGAATACCAGTATTTTACATGGAGCGACTGCCTATCTGAGCTCCACAACCCAGTTACTACGATACCTCTTGGTAAGACTGGTTGTCAGATTTTCGGGTTTCTGACTACCCGTAACGACTGTCAAAGATCCACGAATGACAGCCGGGACCAACGGCTTAACGTGCTTTCCGAGGCACGGAGGGGTCTCGGTATGCAATGATGGTCACTCATCCACAGACCAACCGCGGCAAGCGTAGCTTAACCTGACCGATCGACTTGTGCGGCTGTTATTATTTAGCCACGGGCGGGCCCCTCCAAATCCAAATAAATGATCAAAAATATATGGCAAAAATGGACAGTCGCTAATCATTACTTAACTTTAAACAGCGGTTATAAATAATGGTGTCCATGTCTAGCGGGGTAATTGTGTAATACACTTGTCACTTATAATGCTTTTCCATTTGACAGTTCAACGAGCTTCATTGGCTTATTTATGTTTTCATACATATGAAGCAATGGATTAGCAATTTCCTTCAAAATCTTTCGGATTGTGATTGAAATTGTGTTACGATTAGAGTGCTGTTCATGGAATATAATTGACGCCTTTCTAGTATAGTTACTGTATCAACATTCGTATCCTAACGAGAGTCGTTCAATAAACTATACCCTTTGTTTTCGGTAGAAAACGATACCCCATTACTTAGAACCTATTCTTCGAATTAAACCCATCATGTTTGCTGATTATAATCGCTTCTAAAAGGTTTCCGGACTCCACCTTAATCCATTCTATAATAAATACGGATTAATTTCGTATTTTGTTAATCCTATTGAAAGCCAAGCTATTGAAACCACAAATACGATTAACAATGGAACTGCCACAATAGTTCGCCTTCCATAGCCACGTCAACCCATGAGAGATGGCACCATTGTTGAAGGTAATAGCTATTAGCTATAAGGTCATATTTGGATCTATTTTATTCTACATATGTAGATCTATACATATTTTAAATGAAATTCGCTTTTCGTGTCTGTCTGTGTGACCGCGTTGTTCTCCTAATCTCCGCAACAGATTTTGATGTCGTTTTGAGCAGCCATACTCATGGAAATATAAAAAACAGGCCATACTCAAATAATATTAAACTTACATTTAATAAAGAAATCTCGATGTTCTTTTAAGTCGTAGAAAACGTGCCAAGCAAGGGCGGGTCGCTAGTCTCGTATATAATACTTTGTGAATATGACATGTCCTCAGGTTACCGATGTGATTAATTTCGTCATTCGCATTTTTGCGGTAAATATGTTCGGTGAGGCACGTGATTTAGTGGTTATGATGGTGGAGTCAATTTTTACGTTATGTATTCTTTCATGAGGGATTTTTTTTTATCAATTTGTTGAGTTAGACCAAAGGAAAGGTCTTTCAGGATATGTACCGTTTTAAAAGCTGAATGATATTTTTACGCTAATGAATGAAAACGTTTCCGAGACAAACCTTTGTAAACTTGAAATTACTTAAATACCTCGTTTTTGTAAGCCTATATTGTGTCCCACTGCTGGGCAAAGCTCTCCAATTTTTCCTTCCAACCTTAACAGATCGTCACCCCCCCATCTTCGCCGTGGTTTACCTCGACGGCGATGTCCTCCCTCAGGCGTCGAGTGAGTGACAATCTTTGTCCATCTCATACATACCTACTTGTTTTTAAAACGACTTCAAAAAAGGAGGTTCTGTATACGACCCGTATGTATGTATGTTTGTATGACCGCGATTTTTTCAAAAAGGAATTAAGCTATTTCGATAATTATTTCATTTTAGTATAATATAAGATTTTAGCATACCTGTATCTAATACATTAGGTAATTATTCTTATGTACGTAGTAGTACGAAGTCATATGCATAAATGTACTACATCTCCGGCATTTCTGTGTGAATTTTGATGATTCTTTTAGTCTGTTTTATATTCTTCAATGCACTAGTGATAATTGAATTTGTGTGGGGTAGGTAAAAAGTGAAAAATAAAAACTTTTTAATTGTTATAAATTCTAGCGCATTTTCATCATTTTCACTTCGTAAATTCAGTCCCTGTTGTCGTATCTACCAAGAAAACTTATTCTAGTATTTTGGGAAATTCGATTTTTCTTCCTGACTCTTCCGACACAAACGAAAAGAAAGAGACAGAATAAGACGCACCAACTAATAAGAAACAGATTAAAACAGAAGAAGAACTAGCAAGAGATCGAGGAGGTGGGGGGTGGGTGGAGGGGGGTTCAGGGGTTCAGAACGGAATGAATCCTAAAAAGCTACGTAACCCAAGCGAACTTTATTGGTTGACGTCAAAACATCTTCATACAAGTTCCTATTTATATCCGTTTCAATGCCAACCACAACCTGTATTATTAGCCTATATTAAACATATATTCCAGTCTACATTGCCATACATTAAGGTATTAAAACTTCGGTACCGCCTCTCCGGTAATCAATTTACATGACATTATTGAAGACGGCCTGTAACCACATTATTATGTATTGGAAGTGAATTACTTGTTAGATGGGTACCTACGATGTTATGTAAATTGTTAGATGACATCATGGCAAATTCTAGGTCTAAATAAACGGGTTATGAGAGACTTGATATTACGTGTTGAGACGATCACACGACATTAAATCGTTAGCTACGGCTATAGTCAGCCTATAATGTTTCCACTGCTGGGATACAGGCCTGCTCCTCTCGGTGAAATGGAATGGGCCGTAATCCACCACGCGGGCTCAGTGCGGGTTGGTAGATGTCACATGTCTTCGAATTTTTGGTGTGTGTGTGTGTGTGTGTATACACTGGTATACACTTCGTTACCACAACTAAAGCGCGAGTCGCTTCGTGACATAAAAATAGTATACAACATTATGGCTCAAATATTGTATACATCCTAACCTATTGGGGAATACAGATGTCATATAATTTTGTACTTAAAACCTTTGTGGTCTTGCAGGTGGTGGAACCAATCAACCGTCTGCTGGACTCGGTGCCATTCGACGCTGTGTTCTACTCGCTGGACTGGCACCCGCCCGACCACGTCTCTTTCATAGACAACGTGCACATGCGAGAGCTGCATCCTTCTAGCCCGGTAAGTCACTGACAGTCTACTTCATGTCGGTAGAATTTTGAGTGTAAAGCTAGGCTATTCTAGAAGAGCGCTGGCCGCCACATAGCGTCCGCAATTATCCGAAACCGTAGCGTAGCTGTAAGTTGTTGATGAAAAGCTCAACCTATCAGCAGGGTTGATAGCTTAAAAATAACACTTATGGATATTCCACGAAAAGACCTGAAGATAGAACTATTTGTAAGGGTTACATTTATAAGGGTTACTTTTGGGTTATAATGGGTTAAAAATTAAGGCTGCTGGTAGCAAGGCTGGCTATCCATGATTGTGAACTGCATGTAGGTATGTTAGGTTTCTTGACTGGAAAGGAGTAAGTATCTTATCTAGTAATCTTCACTAGATAAATACTACGTCCAGAACCTTTAAAGGCACGCACACTTGCAGATGTTCCAATTACGTCAGTATCCAGGCCAATAAGTCAACTCTTAGACAGAGATACACTTCAATTAATTCAATGCCTTGCAGATTAAACTATTAATGATCCTAGTTTACTAGCAATTACATTCTTGGAACTAGCAATTACTTACTTGTAGATAGCTGGGTAGGTACCGAGGCCAGCACATCAAGCTACCCCAATCTGTCAAATTTCTTTGATAGATTTTCAACTTTAGTACAAAGGTATAAGGTTCATATTCAATTGGAAAAATTTTACAGATTGGGGTAGGTTGATGTGCTGGCCTCTGTACATTAACTTGTGAATTTGCAGCTTTAGCCTTAACGCACGGAATACTGTGGGGCCGCAATAACATTAGGAACTATTGAAATGACTTGTTTATTGGCAATGAAAGTCCTTTTTGAGCTTCATGTTCCTTAGTAATTCATAAATAGCCTAACTATTTTGGGGTTGACTTCCAGTCTAACCAAAAATGCAGCTGAATGCCAGTATTTCCCATGGAGCGACTGCCTATCTGACCTCCACGACAGAGTTACTGGATGACGACGACGCGGACGATACCCCTCGATAAGACTGGCTGTCAGACTTTTATTCTTCTATTCTACGACTGTCAGAGGTCTATGAATAATGGAGAGGTCTATAATAGATGATGGTCACCCATCCACGAACCGACCGTAGCAAGCGTAGCTTAACCTTCGATCGACCCGGGCGGCTATTATTTTTTAGCCACAAGAGTAATACATAAATAATGTAAGTACCTAAAAATGATCAGATTCATAATTCCAGCCGCAAGGGGATTTTTGAAAGAGTTTGGTAAGACAAAAAAAAAGTGGGATGGGCTGTGTAAAAGATCATATGGTTAATAAAAAGAGGGTGACTACTAATCATCATCATCTGCCTAGCCTTTTCTCAACTATGTTGGGGTCGGCTTCGAGTCTAACCGGATGCAGCTGAATACCAGTATTGACTACTTATATGACGGGTAATAGAGAAGTATAGAATAAGAAGACATGCCCCACCGACCTTGACCAACTAAATGATACGAGAATAGTCAGCTTAAGAAAGTGCCTGGGACAGACAGGATGCGGAAGGTGGAGGATAGGGTGTTGTGGCACAGCCTGAGAGAGGCCTAAATGTCCAGCAGTGGACTGCAATAGGCTGACTTGATTGATTGAAGAGAATGATATAGGCAAAAAATATCGTCCCAGATAATAAATCTGGATAAGTATTAATAAAGCCTCTTTGCAAAATCATTGAGTTGATGGTGAGTTCTCGAACAATAAAGCTTGCAGTGGTAAATTGTACCCTCAGCTAGTCCTCATAAAAAGTCAATATAAATTGAATGCTACAAACTGTTTGAGGACATCCGATTCAAATCGAACTTGACCTAGATTTTATTTTAAGGGCTGTCTCTGATACACTCCTACGTTGAAATTAATCGCCGTTTATTTAAAAAAATGCTATTGCACTTTACTATGAAACAGCGGATTTTTTTTAATAGCTGACGAAAATTATCTACATTAGGGGGTCTAGAATTATGTGCTAAATTCATGGCTACAGTTTGCGCGTCGGTATCTGCCACCTTGTACATTTTACCATTTTGCATTTTTTTGTTTAAAAATGAATACCTACGAAGATTCCAGGATTCCATAAAATGCATACCCATAAACCAGTGTTGGGTATCAAGGTTTCACCTGGTTATAAAATAAACGAAAGCCACGAGCAAAGTACTAACAGGTCTATCAGAATCTCATGGCATAAAAAAAATTTTTTTTCATAAGACAATGTAAAGATCTCAATTTTTTTATGCCATGAGATTCTGGTATGGCTGAAGGGCATTAAACAATCCCCGGGCATCATAAAAACTAGTCAGCTGGTGGCAGGCATGAGGCAGTCTTACGCCAGTTCTGACACAGCTTGGTGACTGTGACTAAAGCCTGCCGTACCGCAAAAACTTGTCAAAATCTTAGAGCGATAAATGCTTTTAACTAATTCCGCCTTAACTAGTATTATTCGATAAAATTCCGACATTATACATAGAGGCATGAGGAATGGGGTGTAAAGTTCACTCATCCTCCATAGAAAAGGGAGGATCATCCGACCAACTGCCCGACGATTGATGTCGGGACGTTGTTATCGCGCGGTAAACTTGTCAAAATGATGCGTAGTTCGCATGTAGTGATCTAGATGCCGCCACACTTCGCTTTCCCCAGGCAGTGTTTATCTGTAGTTTAACCATCCGGGTTTGCCGACGGAAAAATAAAAGCCAAGCTAAAGGTTCATGATTGTAGATAGAGGCACAAATTACCAAACCAAGAGTAAGACCAAATAGCGAAGAAATCTACAAATTCGTAAACCGATTGCGACGATGTTTTTACCCTATGATAGCTTCCACTATTAACATTCTTGCCCATGCCAGCCCTACGCCGCGAGCATGTCTGCCGTGCGTGCTAAACTTAGTCGGCGGTATCCACGCATCCCTTTGTTACTCAATCGCGTCATTGAATCGATACCCATCGCGAATCACTTAGTTCGGTACTTGATTAGTGGCCGCTGTTAATAGGAGTACCGCGGTGTGAGTGACACATCGACAATTTTATGGGTTGTTTAGTTAGAAGACTATTGGCAAATTCCCAGTTGAAACAGCACTTATTCTAAGCACGGAAAAGAAGAAAAAATACCTAGCTTATCATATCAGTCTTCTGAACGAAATCTAATATTATTATAGACATTAGGGTTTTTTATACGTATATAGTTTACTGTATCTGTAACAGCCGCAAGGGTCGATTGATCAGGTTAAGAAGAAAGAAGAAGATCTAGCTACGCTTGCAGCGGTCGGTCCGTCAATGGGTACCAAACCCCTCCGAACCTCGTAAAGCAAGTTAAGCTTTTGCTCCCGGCTGTCATTCGTGGATCTTTGACAGTCGTTACGGGTCGTCAGAAGCCCGAAAGTCTGATAACCAGTCTTACCAAGGGGTATCGTATTACCCAGTAACTGGGTTGTGGATGTCAGCTAGGCAGTCGCTCCAAGTCAAATACGGGTATTCAGCTGCATCCGGTTAGACTGGAAGTCGACCCCAACACGACTGGGAAAAGGCAGGCAGATTGAGGTATGTAGTTTACTGTACTAATACTTATTACATATGTTAGCCTAAACAACGTGGTTGTTAATAACCCTGTCAACATCATTCGACTTGCAGGTTCCAGCAGACAAAGCCCAAGCGTACGACACAGTGGTGTTCGCGGGCCCCCCTCCCATGAAGCAACGCCTGTGGCCGCGCCACTGCGTGCAGGACACCTGGGGCGCTGAGCTGCACAAGGACTTGAAGGTGAGGAGCTCATGACACTTGTAGGCTGAAGACAAGTAATTTTTTTGAATATGGCTGAAAATCAGCACATTTTGAAAGTCAAAATTACATAAGACAGTCCCCCAAAACGCCCACCCTTCACCACTTCCTAGTACAAACTCCCCAGCGATAATGTCAGGAAGCCTTGATACGATTACAAAAAACCTTCCACTGAAAGCTACACTATGGTTGAGTACCATAGCTACACTATGGTTGAGGACCATAGCTACACTATGGTTGAGGACCATAGCTACACTATGGTTGAGGACCATAGCTACACTATGGTTGAGGACCATAGCTATACTATGGTTGAGGACCATAGCTACACTATGGTTGAGGACCATAGCTACACTATGGTTGAGGACCATAGCTACACTATGGTTGAGGACCATAGGACATGTTTCTTCCACTTGCTAGTGCTTTAGCTGGGAAGAAGAAATGGTGCATAAAACTACTCAGCAGCTGTCTGTTAAGTTAGAACTTGGCTCTATACCAGAGCTGTCCAAACCAGATACGATCTCGGAATAATATATGGATCATTTGGATCATTTAGCTCCCTTCAAAATGGTTAAGCTGAATGGTGCTGATCTATGCGTCATGTTCGTGAACGGGCGCCGTCAGTTGGGGCTGGTCATCACTTAGCTGCCTCGGCTTATTTTTAATTATTTAATTTTTGGATTATTGTTTTGTTAAGTACTATTTGCTGTACTCTGGACACTTAACGCGTACGTATTTTTTTTACATCATTCTCATATATAATTATAAATTCAACATTAATGATGTAACTAATATTTTTGTAAAATATAATTTAAAAGAGTGTCCATGGAGTTTCTTGCCCGTTCTTCTCCATAGGTACCTACGCTTTGGAATGGGCAACTAGCTATATATTTTCTGACTGACCGACTTCTTGACAATTAAAAAGTGCCTGTAAATGGTTTAATTGAAATAAATGGTTTGAGTTTAACTTAAAAGATGTTATTGTCAATGCACCTTACTATTTTAATGGAAGTACATTGATGCCTACAGTCGGACTTTTAATTAGCTGCAGTAAAATGACAGCTATGTATTACTTAAATGACTGAAATTGGCGTATTTTTGATTTTATGCGGCCAAAACCCAAACCTAGGTTTTCTAAACAAAATAGTGTAACAAACGAAACTTATTTTACATGCAAATCTCTAAATGCAGTCCGAAATGAGTTACTAAGAACTGTAATTTTACTGCAGCTAATTAAAAGTCGGAGTATAGGCAGCGCTAAACAAATCCTGGGGACGGAAATCGATGAAGTCATGAAAGGTGTTTTTCTCAGACTCATTGCCTAAGAATTTTTTTATTGAATTCAAATACCTTTCCTATCTTTTCAGATAATGGAGGGCGCAGTAAAGGTCTACAAGGGCACAAACCCCGAAGTGGACTCATACTCCGTGTTCTGGGACAACAAGAAGCTGACGGACACCAGCCTGGGCAACCAGCTGCGTCACAGAGGAGCCTCCGACATCTACATATGTGGGCTGGCGTATGACGTGTGTGTAGGTAGGTAGCCAACCGATATCGGGAACAAGATCAAAGCTACCGGCGATCAGGATTGCAGAAAGAGGAACCTCTTAATATCTATACATACAGGGATAGTTTTCAAAGACCAGCTCAACCATTAAAGGGTGTGGTACAGACCATCAAACTGAACAAATTTCTCCAAGGGACCAATATCGTAATCGAGAAAAATTTATCAACTGTCTCATACAAAACTTCAATACCAACTCGACCTAAACGTATGGGACGGCTGTATTTTTATTCACGATTACGATGACAACCTGTTACGATTTTTTTTTATAATTAGCTGTTCCATATATTTTGACCTCGTAGATTTGAACTTTTCTATGAAACAGCTGAGAAACTGAAAAAGCTCTATTACGCTAGGAGTCTAGAATCATGTGCTGAATTCATGGTTATATGTAGTTTGCGCGGTGATGTCTTCGCCACCCTGTATGTAAAGGATAGGCTGCCCCTTTCTGCATCAAGTTCTTGATTCAACTATGTTATGACATTGACTGTAACGTCATTATAAGTAACTAGCTTTTGCCTGCATTTTTGCCCGTTTGGAGATTGGAAATATCCCACGGGAACGTACTCCCAGGATAAAAAGTATCATAACCTAGGACACAGGCCATGGGCTACCTGTATGCCAAATTTCATACAAATCCGTTCAGCCGTTAAGGCGTGAAAAGGTAACACAGACAGACACAGTTACATTCGAATTTATAATAGGTATTAGTAGGGATGTATAATATTAAGTGCATTGGTTGGAACAGGAGCCACAATAGCCGACGCGCTAGCCATCGGCTACCGTTCGATCCTGATCGAAGACGCGTCGCGCGGCGTCGACCTCGTCGACATCGAGAAGACCAAGTCCACCATCGTCAACAATAATGGCGTTATTGTTAACTCTGACGAGGTAATACTTTCTTTATCTAATATATAAAATTCTCGTGTCACAGTTTTCGTTGCCATACTCCTCCGAAACGGCTTGACCGATTTTGATGAAATTTTTTGTGCTTATCCGGTATCTATGAGAATCGGCCAACATCTATTTTTCATACCCCTAAATCGAAACTTACGCGGGTGAAACCGCGGGGCGCAGCTATTGATATATAAAAATAAAGCTTTTATTATTAAACAAATTTTATTAATTCCTTACAAACAACATCCTAAAATTTCCTGCCTTCTATTTTTAATAATAATATGCCTAAACAACATAACCAAGCAGGTATCGTATCCATGACCCTTCAACCCAAGCCAGCGATTCTGTCAATACCTATTTTTCAACTATACATTCTTAATATCTAAATTCCAGGTTTTAGCAATGGTGGAGGGCCGCGACCGACGGCCGGAATTAGGCTACAAACTAGCCATGGAGCTGAAAAACGCCATGGAAGACAAGTGAGGGTCTAATACCAGCAGCTACTTTATTAATTAGCTCGGATTATTTATTTATTTATTGCCTATCATGCCAATAGTAAAATGTTAAGTCTTCGCGAACTTAAAACACAAGAGATGTCGAATTTTGGCAAACAATCTGTGACATTGTCACGCGTGTAACTGGGAAGGAACAATTAAAAATGCCTATTTTACAACGCCTATAAACGGTACTTCAAAAACTATACTTGAATTCAGTATCTTAGATAATTTACATTAATCACTCGATTATCAACTTTAGCGTTATGTAGACTAAGTTAATTTTTGAGTGACCATTAGCAAAAAACGTTGCAACAGAATTTGAACTTTGTCGTATATAACATTGAGTTTGTTGTTTTAAAACTTGATAATTATCTAAGATTCAGAATTGGAGTTAAGCACTACAGCCGCATCTGGGGGCTACTCTAAGTGTATCAACAAAGATACGGGCCCGTCGTCGTGAAAATAATTCGAAACTTCACAATGACCCCTATACTCGATTAATTAATTTTTCGGACCGGCAAAATCACATTTCTTTGAGTTCGCGAAAAGTGGTCCGTCATAATAACATAAGTAACTTATTTGTTTACGAGCTAAAATATTTACTGCAGTGTTGCCAGCATGGTTTTTATTTTTTGCATTGGCAACATTGGTCACACAAGTGTGTTAGTGTTAGTTTGTTTTTGGCTGTAAAATAGTTGAGACTATAGTGATAATAATTATGATTCCGCTAAAGCTAGTGCATAACAATTAATGTACTTATAATAATAATAATAGTCATTTTATCTAGCAAATAGTCTACTCTGTTCACTTAAATTTTGTATTGTATTGATGACTGTTATAATAAACCAACTCGGCATCCTAATTGCGTAAAACACTTTCAATAACAATCCGAATGATTTTGAAGGAAATTGCTAATCCATTACTTCATCTATGTTTGAGGGTTTGGTTTCCGCAATTAGTCCATCAGGTGGACCTTTGTGCCTGCAGCCTGGTGTCGAGGACCACCAGCCCTTCGCTTATGTGTGGGTGAACCCCTGTGGCCACCTGCGTAGTCGATTGACGGGGACGGATACGATAGGTTCGGGTCCACAGACTGACGTGCTGGATGCTCTTCTGACTAGTTCGACAGCTGAGTCGCCTAGTGAGCTGCTGTATCCTTTTATCCATTGGTATCCTTTTATCCATTGGTATCCGTTTATCCATTGGTATCCTTTTATCCATTGGTATCCTTTTATCCACTGGTATCCTTTTGTCCATTGGTATCCTTTTATCCATTGATATCCATTTATCCATTGCAGTGTCACTGTGTTGCGGTTAGATACCCGTTCTAGTGCAAATGAAAGGCATTGCCAGTGTAAAGTGTGTTTCGCAATTACCCCGCAGATCATGATTACAATTTACAAGTTAAATAACTTTCTGCCATTGGTCCATCATCAGTAAAATACAAATTTTAAGTGATTATTTGAGTGTATTTTCCTCCTTCTAGCGTCTAGCAGGTCGGTACTATAAGTACTTATCCTATATCATTTAATAATTAACGCTTAGTACAAAATCTTACTTAATTGTAGAACAAATAATAAAATACTTAATAATGATACTTAACTTAATTTATTGGCGATTTTACCACTTTGAGGTTGCTAACATAAAAAATCATGTATTTTTTTCTTATGGTAATACACTTGTGGTGGTCAAAATGATTAATTAGGAACTTAACTTTCCAGTGTTTTTGCTTTTTTAGTTATTTATTTAAATAACCAATTAACGCGATTGGTACGATTCGCTTTTCCAGTGTTGTTATTTTTTTTTTATTAATCTTAATGGTAAAAGGTAATTAAGTATACCAGAACCTAAATTATTTACTTATTTTAGAGTACATCACAAAATTTGTTCCTAAACTTTGGCAACACTATTTGATCCTAAATAGTGATTGCTTCTTCTGTATAATTTTAATGTTGCAACATAAAAAAATAATGCACTTGAGACAATTGGCAAGTATTTTAAAATGTGCTAATTGAATAAGTACAAAATAAGTATGGATCTTATATTATAAAACGTGTATAAATATAAAATGATGCACAAGGGAAATCGCGACATATAAAATATTATATTTAGTAAAAATTAATATTATGGTGGATTATTAGAAATCTCATATTTTTCATGACATTGTTTTTTATTATTTATTCAGTCCTATAATATGTTCAGAAAAGGTAAAATCCGAATATAAAATAATTTTGGTCGTTCTACATACACAATTGATCAATCAATAGGGTTGTTTTATTGAGGTTGATAACCGTGTATGTTTTATGCAAAATAGTAGTGCTAAAATGAACGATACATCAATCTAAATATAGTTGAACTATATCAAAATAAAACGTTCGTCTAAATATAGTTTTAATTTAGATTTTTCTGAAGTCTTTATTAATTTTAATAAGTTGACAATCAATCAGTTTGTTCCAGTGTTTGTTTTTTAAATAATTTATTTTGAAACTTATATTAATTGTAGGTATTTAAGTGTAAGTTAATGCAATAGTTACAAATAAAAAATGATTATGATTATGATGATAAAGATTAATTGCACTTTCATTACCAAAAGAAACATTGATATTTTAACTTCGACCAAAAGAATTGATACATTTCTAATGATAATTATAATCATTGATAAATGATCAACCTGCAAGATTTATCAATCATCTACGTTGGTAAAAAAATTTAATGGTGTTTTTTTTTTGTAATGAATGTGTAAAGTTACTGTTTCCTATAAGACCGGTGGCCGCCGTGTTTGCTATCAAGAAAATGATGTCAATGGGGTTTGACTCTACGGTGTCAAAAAACGCTCTTTACATGTGCTCTACATCAACTTACTTTCAAAAATAACGTATTAGTGACGTCATTCACCGGTAGATTTCGGACGCTATGTGGCCACCGCTCTTCCGGAAGAAGACCGTAACTTTCGACAAACAAAAACCAGAAGAATTGCATTTGACTTGCATTCCATCTTTAGAGCACCTATTTAGACATTCCTGTAAGTAGGTTTAACTAAGTAAATAACTATGTGAACGATGGATTGCACCGAAGCTCAGACATATCTTTACGCTTAGCACCTGCAGGGTAGACAATAACGTAGGCAGTAGTTAAATAACACTATTATAATAATAAATAGAGGGTCTTTATCATACAAGTGAATTTCTATCTAAAACGATCGGATACATAATCGATATATATCATTATAAATTGAAGTCGCTATCTGTGTTATTCCAAACTACACAACGGATTTTGATGCAGTTTTTACCATCATTTTGATAATTGATTCCGGAAGGTTTATGTACTTATATATTTCTATTGAACTTACATACCTTAAAGAAATTTCGATGTTTTGTCAAGTCGTGCAGTGCAGTGTGCGAAGCAGGGGCGGGGGGCCCTAGTATGTTTATACAATGTTCCAAGTGTTGGAACACAGGCATTCCACTTTGAGAGGGAGTGGGCCGTTATCTACCACGCAGGCCCAGTGCGGGTTGGTAGGAATCATGTCTTAGAATTTTTTATTCATTGACGTCATCCCACGCCATTTTGAAATAACTTGTAAGATAAAGGCCTAATAGAAAAACTTCAAAAAGTTGTTGGTGCGATCCGTCGTGATTTTAATCGATTCAGATTGTGTGCCGTCCTTGTCTGCCATTGTGTTGAGTGAAAGAGACGGAATGATCTGTCGATTAAATTTAACTTAGATGTAGTCATATTCATATATTTATGAGAGTGTGGCTTCTATTTATTAATACTGACATTATTTGTAAAATAATTGAAATGCTGAAGTATGGCATCACAGTTCATAATCAGCCTATAATGTTCCCACTTCTGGGACACAACAGGCCTCCTCTCGGTGAGGGAGTGGGCAGTAATCCACCAAGCGGGCCCAGTGCGGGTTGGCAGATGTCACATGTCTTCGAATTTTTGGTTCTAGGACATGCCGGTTTCCTCACGATGTTTTCCTTCACCGAGAGCAGTGGTGATGAAATAATTTACACAAAGAAAAGCGCCTGTCTGGGTTCGAACCTACTACGACCTAAAACTCGTAAGTCGCGGCCGTTACCACTGGGCCACCACTGCTCTCACAGATAAATAATAATAATTATGTCAATTTGTGTTAAATAATGACAATTTAATAATTACCATTATGTGAATATTATTAAGTTTAAAAGTTTTTTTTCTTTGTATAAACAGTTTTATTAACCGACTGCGCGACAGCAAATGAAGGGTTATGTTTTTATTTAATTGTTTCCATGACTGTTTGCGTTACGGGCAATGTGTCTCAGATGTACAGTCTTCGTAGTTATTTTACCTGTGACAGCAGCAACCTAACATCAACCTTATTAGCATAAAGATCACTGATTTTGGACAGTGATGCAAATTAGAAGTAAAATAACTGTGAACGAGCTGTAGGTACTTATAATGTTTTTAGAAGCGTAAACACAAACCAGTGGCAGACCGCGAAATTCAAATTTTCAAAAAACGTAAGAAAATTTGAATTTCGCGATCTACCGCTGCGCATTCACCTTATCCTTATTGTTTAGCACTATATTTTGTATCAGTATTATGACAAAAATATCAATAAATGTAATGTAGTTCAAAATGTGCATTTAAATCTCAGTATTGTTAACTAAATTCCTACACCAATTTATTATGTAAACTATTACTTTTATCAATATTTGTGTTGTTGTTTCAGACTTTCATTAAACTGAAAAAAGACGTCTTACCTATTTATTTATATAATTTATTCTAGCTTTAAGTTCGTGTATGTCTTCTAGATGTTTCTAGTACAGTCAAAGAAATTAATTGTTTATCAAATTGACACATTAACCGTGTTATAGCCTTTTCAAATAATGACAGTTGTGATTCTAATATACGGACACTAATCTTAGTTGGTAATCAATATGTTGAACAATTATTTTCTATACATATATTAACTAGCTGACCCCGCGAACTTTGTACCGCCTTAGAATATCGATTATCTTCTTTCTTATATAGATAGGATTGACTCATTATCGATTTCTCTTGATTAAATATGCTATAAGTTTATAACAATTTGGTCTAAACATTGATCGTTGGTCATCTATAATCATGTTTTCCCGTCCCGTGTTTCACGTCCACTTGGCGCACGCGTGTACGTCAAAAATGGCGCAAAATAACGTCAAACCAAAAACGCGTTGTTTTACAAAATGATGGCTTCAAGGCGTATATTACGGTAACGTAAGTTACGTTAACCAACCGTTTGAAACAAGCAGCCCTTACAATGTCGCCAATTACAGGTTATTGTGATCAATATAATTTATTTTATTTTTATGATAAAAAACTTTTGTTTTAATACTGTCAGTGTTAATAAATGTGGTCCTGAGTGATCGTCATCAGTTGCCTTATCTTACTAGATGTGATAGCCTTACAGTACATTGTTCCTGGAATTGTAAACTAAGCACTCAATACAAATATTTGAAGATTCTACTTGTTTTATTTAACAGTAGCTGCGCCCCGCGGTTTCACCCGCTTAAGTCCCGATCCCGTAAAAAAAAGTAGCCCCTATGTCCTTCTCTAGGTCATGGTCTACCCATGTGCCAAATTTCATCGAAATCCGTTCAGCAGTTGTAGCGTGAAAGCGTAACAAAAAAACCAAATCTTTTCTCTTCATAATTTAGGACTATCTTTACCTATAATTGTAAGGTAATGAAACAAGAAACTAAACCACAACATGACGCCTGTGTTCTCAGGGTGGCCAGGGTGGGTAAAGAGGAGAGGTATTGGGTAATTCACATATGAAGTAATGGGTTGGCAATATCCTTCAAAATGATTCAGATTATGATTGTTACGCAATTAGGCTGCTGGGTCACATTGACCATTAGACCAACGAGGTACAGACGCCAGCACATCAAGCTACCCGAAACTGTCAAATTTTCCCAATCAACTTTGGACCTTAAGCTTTAGCGATAAGGTTGAAAATCTATTAATGAAAATTGACAGATTGTAGTACCTTGATGTGCTGGCATCAGTGGCATCTGAACCTATTAAGTCTTAAGTCAACTCAACAAATGAAAAATCCGTTTAAAAAAGTAGACGATTTATTATCCAACAACACTTTGTGCAAAACAATCACTATAGATTAAACAAACAAATTAAAAAAAGTGCATCAAACTTAATCTACTGAAATATCCTCATTTATTATGTCTGGGACAAAGCATAAAATAATATCACTATTGTAAGGATTGTCACTCACATTCATCTTGAGACCATAAGTAAAACATTTAGAGACAAACTATTTTTATTCAGTCCGTTTAGTTATTTACCTCTGACAGTAGCAACCTTATTGTGACGAGAATAAAAATCACAATGATTTTGACAGACTTGTAAATGACAGCATCCCAACAGAACATTATTAGAATGAGAATAAAGATCGCTGTGATCTGGACAGTGATGCTAAATCTGTGGTAAATGGTAATAATAACTGTGAATGGACTGTAGGGAGGGACAAATTTAGACTACAACTGAAATGTTGATGTTGTGAGTAACCAGCCTTAATAAAAATGAGAAACACAGATAAAATAATATTCGACATGCATTTGAGTGCGTGAGCATAAGACCTAACGTAGTATCACATAGTGAGAAACAAAACCCAACCTATATTTTAAACATAATAGATTCTTTATCCATATTAATAACAATTAAAAATTCAAATTAATTAATTAGGATTTTGGGTACTTAAAAATCAATCACAGAGTTCAAAATATTGTTAGTAATTATACAGGAACTCTTTATTGAGATGAACAATTGATCAATCACAGAGTTCAAAATATCGTTAGTAATTAAACAGGAACTCTGTGATTGATCAATTGTTCATCTCAATAAAAAGAGTTCAAAATATCGTTAGTAATTAAACAGGAACTCTTTTTATTGAGATGAACAATTATTTAATAAAACATATTATTTTATGCACTTATAGGTACATGCTGCAATTGTAAGACGTCAATCAGACAATAATTTTCAGTTCACTTTAACAACACAACTGCGTAAGTATGTAGTTAGCGAGTTAAAACATACATATGTACAGAGGCCAGCACAGCAAGCTACCCCAATCTGTCAAATTTCTTTGATAGATTTTCAACTTTACTACAAAGAAATAAGGTTCATATTCAATTGGGAAAATTTGACATATTGGGGTAGGTTGATGTGCTGGCCTCTGTACATAACTCACGCCTTAACAAGTTTATACATTAACTAGCAGCGAACCTCGGTTTCACCCGCGTTAGTTTCGATCCCGGGAATATCGGGATAAAAAGTATCCTATGTGTTAATCCTGGTTATGAACTATCTGTGTAACTAATTTCATCCAAATCCGTTAAGGAGTTTTTGCGTGAAAGAGTAACAAACATCCATCCTCACAAACTTTCGCGTTTATAATATTAGTAGGATAGTAGGATACCTAGTAGGATAGGATAGTAGGAAGTAGGATAGGATAGTAGGATTAGTAGGATAGAATACTGTAACAAGATTATCTCATAGGTGCCAGCATTCCAACAGGGCGGCCGCGTTTTATCTAAGTACCTAAAATTGAGCTATGTGTATATTACATATATTAAGTAAATTCGAGCATAAATAAATATAAATATTATTACCCTAACCGGCTGCTATATCATTTTTATACTCCTCAATATAATATCATTATAATACCCTTATCACTCACTTTATGTAAGGCCCCATTTCATATAACAATATACACACATCAAAAGTGTCTAGGGATCAAGCATTTTTATGCGGATTTCTTGAGATTGAGATGTGGCTTTGTAATAAATTTATGATTTTATAAATTTATATGGATCCTTTTTGGTGCATTTCATAATTTGAATCAGGAACTGTGAAATTCTGTGAAAACTGTGAAAAAATCAAATTCGAGTAAAAGATGAAAATCAGCTGTCAATATTTTCCCTATAAAAACATACAACGCATTGAAGACATTATTAGTGCTACTGTTTCCCTACTACTGATTAAAACCAACGTTATTATGGAGCGGCGACGTCATTTAAGCAGGGAAGAAATGCTCAGAGCCGTGGGAATGATAGAAGCTGGTTCCCGGCAACGTACTGTGGCTTTAGCTCTGAATACAAGTCAGAGTGTTATCAGTCGACTTTGGACACGTTACCGAAGCACTGGTACCGTGGCTGAGCGCCATGGAGGACGGTATCGCTGCACCACACGGAGACAAGACCGATACATTCAAATCTTAACTCGAAGAGCTCCAACAATAACCGCCATGATGTTAGCCGTGAGGCTTCATCACTCTTCAGGGAACTTAATTAGCGACCAAACAGTCAGAAACCGCTTGCATGAAGTGAACCTTCATTCCCGAAGACCGCTACGGGTACCACCTATAGCAATGCACAATCGTAGGATTCGATATCAATGGGCTCTTGAACACAGAAATTGGGCAGAAGAACAATGGCGTTTCGTATGCTTTTCTGATGAGTCTCGTTTTGGTATGAGACCGGATACAAGACGTATACGACACTGGAGAACCCCTGGACGCCAACAGCGATTAAAATCCTGCCAGGAAGTCCATCCTTATAGTGGTGGAACCATCATGGTATGGGCGGGTATTTGGATCGGCGGAAGAACTGAGTTGATTTGGATCAGAGGCAACCTCAACGCTCAAATTTATGCTGAGACGATTGTATCAGACGTCATCGTTCCTCTACAAGTGCAAATCGGTCCCTTATTTCAGTTAATGCATGATAATGCACGACCGCACACCGCAAGAGTTGTAAGACAGACTCTCGCCGCAGCTAACATCAATGTCCTGCCCTGGCCTGCTCAGTCGCCAGACTTGAACCCGATTGAGCATGCATGGGATATGCTACAGAGAAGAGCTCTGCCGAATATGGAGGGTATCCAGTCGCAAGAAGACCTTTTTTTGTTGTTGCAACGAACATGGGCGGCCATTCCACAGCGTGATTTGGATGAACTCATTTTGAGTATGCCAAACCGATGTTCTTGTGTTGTTAGTGTTCGCGGTAGAAACACGGATTATTAATTGTTTAAGTTACCCAATAAAATTTTAAAGAAAACTGTTATTTCAGTATTTTTTTCGAACTTTTGTGTTAGTGGTTCAAATGTCAAAAATCCCTTTATTAGGAAAATGGCAAATTTCTTTATTAATGCAAAGGTGACTTGGTTTATCGTTACTGTGACAAACGAAAACACTTTATTTGATGAATCCTTAAAGAAAATTTTAATTAATATCAATCAGGAGAAAAGTTATTGCAAAAATATATGTTGATCCCTAGACACTTTTGATGTGTGTATAAATATTGATATGTACTAATACATATTAAGGGATATGGCGCTAAGGTATCGTGCGAAATTCAAATATTCTTACGTTTTTTTGCAATATGCAGGTCAGTGTCAGGTAATGTGAATTTAGAAGAGAGTTGTATTGATGATTATAATTCTATAAATAAATGTTTGTTACGGTCGCGAATCATATTTAGATCAACATACAATCTGATACTGACCTGCAAATTTCAAAAAAATGTAAGAAAACTTGAATTTCGCGGGCTAACCTGACGCTTTCGCCTTAATATTATTGCAAGCACTTGAGCAACTATTTTGAAGTGTACTTTAAAAACTAACCTATAAAAAAATATATAATATGATTTTGTCATTCAATAAATTAAACCCTAAAATATTATTTTGTAGACATGCAGTTTAAGTCGTGATGTTTCGAGAACTAATATTTATTCATTTTATGCATTACAAGCCCTATGTGGCTCACTATTGCTATTATTTCGTCCTTATTAATGAGTGCAGAACTTTCTTTACGAATGCAAAAAAAAACTCAACAAATAATTTGTATCAGTATTTTTGACTCTGCCAAACATTACACTAGCTCTTTCCAATTTCAAATAACCTTAAGGTGAACGCACACTTATCCGAGCCGAACGTCGAACGCATCGAACGAACCGAATTTTAGAATTCTGGATATGAAATCTTATCGTCCGAAGTGCAAGTGTGCGAGGTTTCATAAGATTTCATATATAGAATTCTAAAATTCGTTTCGTTCGATGCGTTCGGCTCGGATGAGTGTGCGTTCACCTTTAGGGTCAGCTCAAGATAGCAATTATAGACCTTATCTACTACTCAAAAAAGTACACAATTCAATGAGGTGGTGTCTACTACGATCACACTTAAAAACATGCATACACTTTGTACATTCATCCGACCCGGCGCGTGCCACATGTGGTACGAGTACGATTCAATTGTATCATTAGCCGTCCTTGACCGATTAAAATACGATTGACATTCCTAAGTGCTGTATTTCAGCCAGAGCCTAAAGTCTCATTTACATTCAGCCCCTGCCGCTGCAGATCGCGCTGCCGGCAGGCTGCTGAATGGAAATGAGGCATTAATTTTCTTATTTAGGAAACTGTGCCATTCAACGTCAGCAATAGACATTGTGTGTACAAGTTTTTATGAATGATTGTACAGTTGTCACCCCATTACTAAACCCACAGACATACCCTCCTCACTCTTCTCACTGATAAGTAACATTGGACAACACTTCTTTGCTAAGCTTCTGTGCGATAAACTCTAGGATTGTGAACACCAGTTCCCTTCGACTTGCCATACACCCCATGAGGATTTGGAAGGCTCTCACGTAGTCAACCGGGTCCAGCCTTCGGAGGTAGTTGAACACTATGTATAGTAGCTCGTTTAGCTTCTCTTTGACAGTTTCCCATAGTTCGCGGAGTGATACAACTGCTGAAACAATGAAATAAATATATTAGTCTGGCCTTTTTAATGTAATTTACAAAATGGTTGATAAATTATAAGTTTTCCATCAAATATCTAGGAGAGTAGGAATTAGGATGGGAATCTTTGGAAAGCTTAGGACGTTAGTCTGTTAAAGCCTTTAAAATAACTCAAGAAGTACACACGGCGATATGTCAAGCTATACATTTCCAGTTTTAGCTGACCTCGCATTGTATAGGTTTTTTGTGCAATGAGAAGTCTGCTTATACTGCAAATGTATAGCTTGAAATGTTGTTGTGAGTACATGTTAACACCAAGTGAGGATATCCGTAGTTTCATAATGATGTCATTTTCACTATATTGTTTTATTTTATTCCAGCCACCTCATAAACAACAGTGAGATCAAAATATTATGAGGATGTTATTAATGTATTATTCATGTACTCACTTGATACTCCAAGTCCCGTGACTCCACCAATACCGGCACCAACTGCTGCCCCAAACCTCCCTCCCGCATATCCTCCCACCACTCCTCCAGCGATTGCCAGAGCAGTTGTCAGTAACGCTACATTGTTGTCCCAGACTATGCGGATCTCAAACGCATCCGCTACATGGAACAGAAAGGAAGTAAAGATTAGATAATTTTGGTTAACAGTACATAAGCTGCAGAACATTAATCAAAATGGGTATTTTAGTACAACAATAATTACTAAGTATTATTAAAATAAACTTAAGCTGGACTTTCGGCTGCCTGATAACAGACATTTGATTTTATTTAGATAGATATGTTTATGGGCAAATATCGTTAGGCTTTTCTTGAGCTTATCAAATAGACACAATTGTTGGAAAAGAAACAATATTAAGTTATTGTCCTTGCAGAGGTCCTTGCTTTTTCATATCCATGTGTTCACAAAGATATGTTTTAGCATTGACTTAATACTTTTGAAATCATTGTGTTTTAGGCTTAAATGTGGCCAGTGGCCACTCATAGTGCCGAAATTATGTTTTGCCCCGTACGCCGACACAAGATAAGAATACAATTGTAACAACATGGTATTGACTAAAAAAGAACACTGAAGTATTATCTTACTACTTAATTACATTTGTTTAAAGCGGGCCCTGTCTTTTCCTCCATAATGATAACAAATTAATGATTTCTGATAAAAATAGTTGGTAACAAAGAGAACATAGCATGTATAACTTGTTTCAAAAATAATGAATAACCAACTTTACTGTCTGTATTTCAGACTATCATTTCGACATGAGTAGCAATATATTCAAAGTTGACGAACGAATAACCTTCGGAAATGTACGATGGTAAACTTCGCGTAAAAATTAAGAAATAGCTACTTACCAATCTTTTACTTACCGATTTGCAAAAGTATTTGTTCTATCCAAACTCGGTCAAATCTCAGTTCACGTTCAGTATAAGCTTCCAGTTGCATATCCATTTTGTATTCCAACTTAAAATTGTTTGTCGTGTGCGAATACTAATAATTAATACGAAATGAATCAAACGCGAACCAAAATACAATTTCTTGATGATTTCTTGGCAAGTAAACAAAAATATTACAAACGTCACTAGTGATGTAAGTATTAAAAAATATTTGCGTTCCGTTTCCCTTGATCTAGGCAGAACGACACATTAATGTATGTACTTATACTATACTCTTTGGAACGACATTCGAGAGCCGACTGATGTGAGTAGGTAGGGCGGCCGCCCGCCGCCGTCTACTTTGCAATGAAATATCGCATGTATTATGTTTTATCAAGTAATGACGTAGCACATTACTTACAAAATTACGACAATGTTAATACGATCTATGTAATCACCACTTTGGAATTAACTTTCATGACAAACGAATAACGATTGATTCTTCAGATTGACCACAGGACTTGGCATAAATCCAAACAAATCTAAAATAATACAATTACAGCAGACGGTCTGTGCTGACTCACGTTTATCATTATCATGCAAGTAAACAACAACATTTACATTTTAAGTGTTGATGAAGCAAATAATTATTAAGGTTCTTTCATTCATCAAAATTCAATAGAAAGAGTCTTCTTTTTGTTTCGTTCAATGAAAACAGGCTGTGTAGGATTTCAGTGCAGGGACAAAAAGGTAAAGGTAAAACCTACCAAGGGACCTACCTATGCGGTAAACAACGATAAGTACTACATTGAGAAAGGTACCTATACCACCTACCTCGTTAAATGTTTTCGTACGTAATGTTTCCTAAAATGGCAATCACATAGAAGTTTTGGGGATTTCCCGTAAAATAAACTTAGGTTAGGAACGAACCTTATATCTCTGAAGATAAGGTGTAAAGTTTTTTGGTATAAAATATTTAGTCAGTCTTTTAGTATTAAATTCTTTAATCATTTTGATAAGGTTCAAGGTTACATAATAAAGAGGAGTATAATAAAATGGAGTACATAATAAAGAGTAAGTATTTATCTTTCCAAGGTTCGGAAATTTTACATTTTGAGGGAGTCCCCTTTGTTAGGCAGGTACCTACCGGTAGCCGATTCGTTCGTATCTTATCTTGAACACGTAGTAGATAGTCGTAATCAGTGCCGATTTGTTGAACATTTTTTAGTTCAACCACAGATTGTGGTTCAATTACGTTATACGTAGATTCATCTTTCTGACTGACCGAAAGCCGTGCGCCGCCGCGAAAAAAAGTAAACCAATTACAGGCACAATTCAAAAGTGCCTGTAATTGGTTAACTTTTTTTGAATTCTACCTAAGTAATAATGATGAACCAGTAGGTATCAGTAGTATTTGTCTTAGAACCAAAGTACAGAGGCCAGCACATCAAGCTACCCCAATCTGTCAAATTTTCCTAATTGAATATGGACCTTATTCCTTTGCAATAAAGTTGAAAATCTATCAAAGAAATTTGACAGATTGGGGTAGCTTGATGTGCTGGCCTCTGTACATGCCATGGATGGGTACTTATCGGTAAGTGGGTAGGTACCTATTGTATTTTCCTGATTAATTGTTTTATCAGTGAACCACCAAGTCTATATAGAAAACTATAGTCATTATTGGATAAAGACCAAAGAGGTCTTTACAATAAATATTATGACATGGGAGAGCATTTGTAAAAGGAGGGCCGGGGGGGGGTCAGAGGTAGGTACAGTCGACCGCACTTCATTAATAACACTTGCACTATGAAAACCGTCCTTACTGCTACGACATAAAGGCGTAGTCAACATCAAATTGTTACCACGGTTGACTGTATCTACCTACACCAATTTTTATAGGTGTGACTTAAGTTGTTTTGCAAACATTTATACACTATGGACAGTTGTTTTTTTTTTTTGAGAAGATAACGTCTTATAATAAATCGATGAACGCCGGCTGCACGCACGAAAAAACATGGCTCATTATTGTCACGTTCCGCCTGAGCCGAACGTGCTAGCACAGAGTACATTATAATCGTGCTAGCGAGAGCGCGCAACAAGCGATAGAGAGGCACGACCACAGAACATATAATATACCCTGACGGGGCACGACCGGCCTAAGCGTTCGGCTTGTGACGCATCTATCTCATAAGACGTTTTCACGTAAAATTATCGTCCGTAAACAGACTTTACAGACAACCAATTTTTTTTATCTCAGAATGTGTCTTCTTTATTATTTAAGAATAGCTCCGAAAAATAAAAAGCAGGTGTTTAGCATTAGCAAATTACTTCCAAAAGTAGGGATCATCATCAACAGCCTACAACAGTCCACGGCTGGGTAAAGTCATTTCAAATTGTACTCACGAGTCACGACACATTAAGCTATACTTACCTACATTTCCAGTTTTGCTGACCTGCAATAAACGGAAAGCCTATAAGTAGGTACAGATGGCTACACATCAAGCTATACATTTCTAGTTTTAGCTGACCTCGCATTGTATAGGTTTTTCGTACAATCAGAAGTCGGCTTATACTGGTTATGTATAGCTTGATGAGTAGCCGTAATGTACAGAGGCCAGCACATCAAGTTACCCCAATCTGTCAAATTTCTTTGATAGATTTTCAACTTTATTACAAAGGAATAAGGTTCATGTTCAATTGGGAAAATTTGACAGATTGGGGTAGCTTGATGTGCTGGCCTCTGTACAATGCGAGGTCTGCTTATATCTAGCGGTCGTCTTGCAAGGGCAGTCTTAGTCAAAAGATTCAATAATAAAAAAAAAAACTACCTACTTTTAAAAGAAATAAGGATCATTGTAGCAAGTGGCATACTGTACTTTCTGCCTACCCCATGGGAAAAGGCGGCAGTTTGAGTATGTGTGTTACTTTGTTTGTAGTAGATAAAACAACTATTATTATCCAGACTATAAGGCACTTTTTATTATCTTTCACTTACATTAATACAATACAACATAATGATACATAACACTTAAGAGATCTAATGATTAAATTCATAATTTTAAAATTGTTACAAAATACAATGCTATAGTCGCCCAGAACTAGTTGGCCGCGCCTTAGGTATGTGAGAGTTGGGACGGAGGGGCGGGGGCGCTTTGTCATTACCACGGGTCATTCCTCAGTACGTGCGTTGCGAACACTAGGCAACCCCGCCACGCCGCCCATATTGACGTGAAGTTGCGTACACCAGCCCGCCGTGCTCTTACCCCCGTTCCCATCTAAGGCGCGGCCAAGTAGTTCCGCGCGGACTATAATACAAAACTATCTAATTTACTTAACAATAAATCATTCATCATCATCATAAACATATTATTAAAATTTTATAATTGACCAGCCATTATAATATTATGCACTCATGATATGTACTTAATTCCTAATACTTAAGTCAAGCTCTATGATAATTTATTATTATTACGATCTACGTGATAATAATATTATCTTTGCATTATTGTGTCAAGATAGCAAGTATGTCATATTTCCAATGTCAAAGCTTCTTAACACGTTGACTGCCAGGCAACAGACAATAGAAAATCCATTGTTCGCGGTCACCGGTGACCGCGTTGGCAGTCAATGCCTTAAAATACAATAATGATAGAAAAATATATGATTGTATTAATTCAATTATGTCAACATTTTTATTAAAATACTCTGTCTTCATTAAAATGAAAATTATAAAACGTTTACAATACGAAAAATATAGCTCATACCTATAAAACAGCGGCTTAAAGCCATACATTTAAAACAAGATTGGTTCTAAAACATTTTTCATGTAAATTAACAAGGATAGTTATTTATTAAAACTTTATGCACAAGTAAAAAAACTGTACAAAGGCGGACGTTTAATACCTTGGGCATTTTCTACCAGTCTACAGTATATTATGCTGCTGTGATGCTAGACAGAATCTTCTTGCCAAGGATATTGGAAGCAGTGTTAAGGATAATCATAGCGAGCTGGGTTTTGTCTCCTGGCTGGGTGAGGAACATGGCCGCTCGCTTGTAGTCCTCCAGACCCATGCCGGCTAAGTAGTCATACACTATGTCAAACAACTCTGACAGTTTGTTCTTTATGTCCTCCCAGATACTTCTCATGGAAACAGCTAGAACAAATAAAGGAATAGTTTAGAATTTTTGTGAGGGTAGATGCAAAACTACGGGCAAAAATGTTAGGAATTTCATTTAAAAATTAAATTAATAAAATCAGCAACAATGCTTTAGAGATTTACCAAATTGACGAGTGCTTTGAAAGGTAAGCAATATGATGCAACTGACCTAATTTGTAGAAGTCACTTGTTTGCTCTGGTTAAATAATGGAATACCTATTTGGTTTTATACCATTATCTATTTCCACATGCAAAGCCCGGAAGTCTGACAATCAGTCTTACCAAGTGGTATCGTGTTATTCAGTAACTGGTACTTGTATTCAGTTGCATCTTGTTCGACTGGAAGCCGACCCCAAAATAGTTGGGAAAAGGCTAGTCAGATGATGATGATCTATTTCCAAATGCCATTCAATGAATTTTCAGAAAAATTATTATTAACATCTCTCTACCCTACAATCTGAAAATTGCTAACTTTTTGATGAAAGTCAAAAATCATTGGGTGAAACTCACCAACAACACCAAGTCCGCAAGCACCACCAATGGCTCCACCGACTGCAGCCCCCATTTTCCCGCCATAATGGCGACCGATGAGGCCTCCCGCAATTGCAAGCCCCGTCGTCACCAGCAAGGCTCCCTTCGCCCTCTCATCGCTCATAATCACACGGAAGTCAAATTTGTCGCTAATTGTCAGGATCACATTCTCGATAGCCGTAGGATCGAAGGGCAAAGCGGCGTTCCTGCTGCAAGACCCGCCGCGGGTGCACACCTCTTCATACCCGTTATCGGAATCGGAACCCGAATCGTAATCCATTTTATTTATATGCGATGACAATATAGAATTAGCGAATGGTTTAAAACGATAGATGCCTGATGCACTGATTGAGGAAGTACTGTAACTTTCTTTTGTTAGTTAGAACGACGGACGACCACTCCCGCCAATGACAAATGTTGAATAAAATAAAATAAAAAAGCAGCGAGCAAAAAACTGTTGCTATTTGCGTAATTTTGTAACCATAGACAAAACTAGATGATATTCTCGATTCTCGTACTCATTTTGAATGTTTGTTAGATCTTTGTTGATTTTTGTGATTCTATTAAAAAGTCTTTTAATAAAAAGTATATTTTAGGTTCTAAGTTCTATGTGATGATTATTAAAGGTAGGTAGTTTAATTATGACTTTGTGTTTAAATTATATTACAGACTAAGAAATAATTAGATATTTTATTTTAAAATGTATTTTTTTCAGCGGATCCAAAATGGTAAAGAAGAAAAACAGTTTTTTGAGCTATTTAAACAAAATTAATTATTCGCTAAAAAATAAAATGTTACTTTTGACATCAAAATGTTATTTTTTGACTCATGTTATGTTACTTTTCACAAAAGTACACTGGCAACACTGTATGGCAGTGTCATTGTCAATAAATGTTTTGAACTTTTGACTTTTGTAATTTTGTTGGACAGTTAACACCAAAGAGTAAAGTAATATAGTTAACACTTTAGTCTCTATCAGTTTTTTTGAATTTGGAGTTGGAGAACACAGATTACTAGATTACTCCGTAATTCCACAGAGTAATTTTTGATAGAGCGTAATTCCTACATTTCCTAGTCGCGGAATTTAGCCATGTATGTAGGAGTTAATGGGGAAAATCGCGGTGCTGTTATCGTTTTGTTTTATAAATAAGTTGTAGCTTTAAGTTAAAACTACGATGCAAAGGGCTAATGCGCGTCTGAGCCAGCGAATAGCCCAAGAGGCACAACTTCTAGCTGAAGAGAAATGGATTATAGACGCGCTGAGAACATTAAAACAACAAAGAAACAGTTTGCAGGTTAGTGTACAAAACCCTCTCGCCTTTTCTCTATTATACACATCCCGGTTCTACACAGTCTCCAACACTGTTACGTTACTATCTTATTCTTCACTAGGATTGTTTGGGCACTACACGTAACACACACACACAAATTAATTTAGTTATTCTTTCAGATCGAAAGACTACACTTAGAGAATCTAAGAGCAACTGTAGACAACAAAGATTTAAGAAGACTATTAACTTCAGATAATACTCAAGTCACCCCTCAAACTACAGTCCCTCAACCACCACGTTCCGAGGCGCCGATACAGGCAGTTCCTCCTGAAGACAATAGAGTTGTAACAACATTATCCCAGTTTGATGTGCCAGTGGCTGGTATTGATGATGAGATGTGCAACAATGAGAAACTTAATCTCTCTGTGACAGACTCCGTGTTCAGTAAGTTTATTGGTTTCTGCTTGTATTAGTCAGTTGGTCAAGACTAACATAAGTTATACAAGTCTCTGTTTTATACTTACACCTTAAGTGGAGACATAGATGTATTAATGGAACTTATAATTTATTTTTAGGGTGCAGCAAAGTTTAGTGGTATTGCTATTTTATTGCTCTTTTATTGAGAGCAATAATTATAATAAATTACATCTAGTAAGTAGCTCTCAATTTGACTGTACCCATAACGTGTCCACTTACTCTCTAATTAAATACATAATATGCAATCATAAACTCAAACCTTACCACATGGCAGAAACTACAGAATGCCACCTGCTAGAATCCTAGCGAGTAACAGAACCGTTAATAATTCCAGCCAATCAGCAATTCAATGGATTGGACATAGAAGAAGATGATGATGACTTGGACAACGGCTTGGATGATGAAGAGGATATGGAGAATGCCTTGATAGAAATGAACATGTTAATGCAGGCCAAGCCTTGATTACAACAGAGGAGTGCCCCAGCAGGCCATGTGGTAATAAATCTGAGTTTATTTGTGGTTTAACCCATCAAATGATTGCCATTTGGATGTAGGATCAATGGTTTTCAATTTTTCATGAGTGTATTTTTTTATGAACAATCACTGGTTAATACAACTATCAGGATGATGACAAATATTTTATTTGAAACTTAAAAAAATATTTGTTTGCAAATATAGTCCAAACAATACTATAAAAAGTGTAAAAGCTTAAAATATTGCCAAATTATAAACATTTTAAAATAACTGCTAGGCTAAGACGGCACTATCACCAAAGTACCGTCACGACTATGTAACTTCATACTAGAGCCATACAATGTCCGTATTGCGCTTCAAGGACAGAAATAATCCTCTTCCAAAAATGTTTTCGATTATCTCATTTTACTATGCCTTCTTTGAAATTACATTATATTTTGATTGAGCATTCTTAATATTAGTCATCATCCCTATTTTCTTAACCTGACAGTTAATAATTTGTAATGTTGTGTAAAAAAAATTATAAATCCATATTGTTGATAATTTGTTACAGAAATATTGAGGAGCTAATTTAAACAGAAAAGTATTTAGCAGAGTAATAAGGCATTCTTCTGTTGCTCATGTTTTTTTTTCTGTATTATGTAGTCAAGAGAAATGTCTGTTGTATTTTAAATGTATAATTAATTGAGCTTTGTATAAAAATATAAGAAAATGCGTAATTTTATTGTAAAAATAAATAAGAATGGGTACAGCCCGATTCAAACTTAATTGGCGGCTCTGAAGTGCGCTACTCGCTGCGCAATACCTCCCCCCTCGGCCCTCCCCTTGCTCGCCTCGCCTTATGCCTTATAGTTTGAATAAAAAAAAGAATGTCAAAAGAATGAAAAAGGTTTTTTTTTTAAGTTTCCAAGTTGTCAGATTATTTTAGAAATCAAAACTAGGAGAAATAAAAAGAAAACATATATATTAACAAAGAATTTAATAAAGTTTGTCTTACATTTACCTTTACATACAATAAACCATTAATGTATGCTATATACAAATGTTCATACAACAGTTTATAACAAAACATATGTTTTCGAGACCAAATAAGTGTTATTTAATGGAAACCTCATTGCAAATGGCACATGCGTCTAGCAAGGGAGAGTTGTTGCTAATAATTTAGGCACTGCTATTCGTTATTTTTGATAAGTAAAAATAATAAAAATGAGATGTTTGATCACAGCTATGTGTTCAAATCCTTAGCCGAATTTATTGTTATGTTCCCGTAACATTATTTAGTTAGAATCACATTGCACAGTAAAATTGCTAGTCATTGTTTTAATATCTGAATTATTCTAGTCGCATAATGCGTACATTGCCTTATCATTCATACTGGCAGGATAGCTATGCAATCAGTTCAAGATCGATGCTTCAGTAAACATTGTAAGGCAGTAACATAAATCATATCCAATCGCTCAAGCTTTAGGCTGCAAACTTATAAATAAAATTTGCAGTTTCCTAATTGCACAACTAAATAACCAGTACAATATCAAAGTTACGAGCGGCCATGTGCAATAAAATAATAAAATACATCTATAGGTACACAATACCAATCATTTTCAGTCTTTCATTCATAAACATTAAGTGTTCACTCACGATTATCATTCACTCTAGCGGCGACGACTGACACCTGTCAATGTCATTATTGACATATACAGTAAGACTAAATTCCAGGCAATATTCTGGTATTTAGTTTATTTTCCTGCTGACTGTACAATGTACTTTAGCCGCGAAAATATATCGCAGTTATCTTTCAAAGTTACTGCTCCTTCGTGCAAAAGTATCAGAAAATAAAATTATATGGTTTTTTTCCAAGACAGCATATATGATGTTATAAACATTACCTCCATAGGGTTTCGCCAAAGTCAGGTAAAAAAGTTTGTAAGTACAAAAGTAATCAGTGTATTAAAAAAAAAGTAGAAACCATGCCATTTCTTAAGCTATTAATAAAGTAGAGAAACGACCCTTTAAAAAATAACTGCAACACTAAAAAGAAAACTAAAAATATTACAATAAATTAATGAAACATTAACCCTATGTAATCGCAACATGGAAAAGCTATTTGTACAAGGCATAGTTTATACATCAATCATATTACATCTAGAAGCATGCTTAGCTTTTCTCAAAAACCATAAATAGTTGTATATTTTTTTTAATGATAACTTCATTGTTTATAGATAGCTCGTAGACAGTATTGTAAGGACAAACATGTAAATTTTTATATAGTTATATATTAAAATAATACAGTACCGGTGGGGTAATTGCGTAACGTAGTAGCAATCGCTTACATTTTGATATTTCAGCAACATTCATTGCGTTATTCATTGTCTTGCGGTATTTACGTTGTGAGCAGACAGTTTTTTTGAACATACTTTATGTAGCAATGGATTAGTAATATCCTTTAAAATGAGATTGATAGTGCGTTACGCAATTAGGATGCGGGTCGAAAATATGACATCGAGCTTTAGAAAGAGAGTCACACATGTATGAGAGAGACAACGCTTTGCAAAGCCGAACTTTTTCTTCAACCTGTGCCATATTTACGGCTTGGTGCTGCATATACAATGGATCCTATAAGATTCTTGGGTAAGAATCCACTGGAATCGAGTATTGTACAGTAAAAGTTACTTCGTTAGGTTAGCGAATTCTATCATCCCAACTATGTTGGGGTCGGTTTCCAATAAACAAATCCGCCCGAACTCACACTGTGCGGCGATTTCTCACCCACAGGAGGCCTGGGTCCCAGCAGTGGGAACATAGGCTGATTATGCTAATCATTGATACAATTTACTGCTACTGTACCAAATTTCATCAAAATCTGTTCAGCCGCTTCGGCGTAATTGAGTTACAAACGTAAAAACACTAACTTTTGCTTTCTTAGTAATTTATAACATCGCTTGCAGTGGATTCTCAACACAACTCGTATAACATAAATAAAATTGTCCAAGTCTTTTACATAAAAATACCATACAAATAGGCAGATGTCTTTTACCAATCGATACCAAATCGTACTAAATCGACATCTAATCGATTTTATTCGAAATCTAACATTACTGGATTATACAGCGATAGAGGGTCAAATTAAATTAGTTAGCGAAACTCCGCAGACGTAATGGGTTTCGAATTTTCGATAACTAAACATGACAATACAAAATAAATTATGTTTATGTGTTAGGTAAACTACCTACCTTAGTTAATATCGTACTTGAGATATCAGTTTTTTGTGTAAAGTTTACAGACGTAATGCTTCTAAACACGACAAAACAAAAAAACTTGTACTACATCAAATCTTTATTATTTTATTTTATCATTTTTAGATAAGATACCCATCATGTTTGTGGAGTTTGGCTAGCTAACTTAATTTGACCCTGTTTATAAATATTATAATAATAACACTACTTCCATGTCATCTTTAATCACTGAAACGTTCACACAACGACGCACTTAAAAATTTCCCTTGATAACTCGTCAAGGTCACAGTCTACCGCGGCGGTACAGTCAAGCACAGGAAGATTGCGTCATGTCCGAGTGATTGCGCTTGCGCAGCGCGGAGCATCACGACGAGCGCTGCGGGCCGCACGACGTGTAGAACAGGATGTAGGCCGCGCTCGACTTTACCTCGCTCGAAGGTATCTCGGTCACCACGTGGTCGTCGTATTTGTACCATCTGGGGAGGGTAATTGCTTGTAAAAACTAAAATAATTGAGTTAAACAAAATAGCGTTAAAAAATATAGTTATTTTAATAAAAATGTGGTAAATAGGATTTTACTGCTGCTTTTTAATGCTGAAATGAACCTTTTTGGCGCACACACACTATTGTTGCTTGAAAGTATTTTAATTTTGCTAATTTGGTATTTTGTGTTTCACGAACTGTGTCCAAATAAACAGCTTTTCTTTCTTTTTTACTAATATAATTTACGGAGGCTATTTGCACTTGATTTTGACCTTATACGATAGTAATTGACTTTACTACTTCACTAATAAAAAACTAGACCAATTCTCAATCTTACAAACCTGGAAATTTATCACAGTTGTTTAGTTTTTTTTGCGTTCTAGTAATCTTCACCAGTTTCATTATTTACTGTTGCATACCTTTATAAACATTTGGACACCTGAATGGATGTTTGTACATATCCATGATACAATTTTGAAAAACCACAATAGTGGAAAAATCCTGTAGCTAACGAGCAAATGTCACACCAGAGACACACTAAAACACAATAAAAATAAATTTAAATTTAATTATAAAAGGTAACACTTACTTCCCATAAACACTGCTCTTACAATACGCCGTATAATGTCCCCCCTCCATCGACCCGTAGTGGTTGGACACCGCATAAAGATTATACGAATGATTGCTTGGACAGTGCAGCGCGAACTGCCTCATGTCCAGGTCTTCCAGGGGGAAGTCTATGTAGGTCTGCTTCTTCCTATACGCGTTACACATGTACTCCTTAGGGTCGACGTAGAATCGTTTGAAATGTATCACTAAAACTGGTGGGAGGCGCGAAATGTCGAGCTTTTTCACCGCGTCACGTTTTTCTTTGCAATTCGGACAGTTCCAGCCGGGTATTGTTTCGCCGTTTAGGTAGAGTTTTAGGCAGTCCTGTGGAGGAAATCTAAGTATTTACTATGTATTTGGGTACGCAGAATTATAAAATGCTTGCAGATTAATTCAAGGTAATCTTGAACATAAACTTTAATCCCCTTATTAATAACCGCGGAGGAACGTTATAACTCGATTTACCACTTTAGATTTACCATAAATTTTTCGAGTTTTAGGATTGGCATAACTTTACTTCGCGCTTATTTAAAAAAGGGGTTACTGGATTGGTCAAACTTCAAAGACATGATGGAAATCGGAGAAATCCAAGATCTAATACTTAGTAATGAAAATATTGAAAATTACACTAGAGCGTTTCCTTAAATTTTGTTTTTATTCATATTAGATAAGTAATCGATACTTCACCTGTGAAGTTTCGCCTGATAGTTTAAAAGGCCCTGTGCTGCCCTAAATGTATAATATAAGTATACAACATAACCCAAATCGAGAAAAAACAAAACAGCTTCTTCATAGGTTCACTTGACTCGGCGTAATGTATAGAGCAGTAGATTATAAAGTAAAGTTTTTCAATACTGCCCTTTTTGGAATGTTTTGTTATTTCAATTACACTACAAGGTGTACACTAATATTATAAAGGAGAAAGTTTGTGAGTGTGTGTGTGTGTATATTTATATGTTTGTTACTTCTTCACGCTCAAACGGCTGGACCAATTATGATAAAAAAAATTATGGAGGTAGCCTACACCCTGGATTAACATATAGGCTACTTTTTATCTCAATACTCCCACGGGATCGACACTAATTATGCGGCTGAAACCGCGGGGCGTAGCTAGTACCTAATAAAGAAGAATATCTTACACTCAACGTGCATCTGTTGGCATTAGCCGGTAGCTCGAGCGACAGGTTGGAGAAGGACTCGTAGGTGACGCTCTGCTTGCCGCACACGGTGCAGCGCACGGTGGACTTGATCTGTCCGTAGAACAGCCGCAGGATGAGGCTCTCTTTGGACTTCGTGTACTCGTGCCACGCCTTCTCTGAGGGCTGGAGGCTGTCCTGTAGCAGGGGAAGGTGTGGGTTAATAAACACGAGTTGGGAATCGCACTTTCTTGGGAGTGATAGTACCTAGTGCTTTATAGTATACCTACAACCAAAATAAATAGTACTTTTTAACATTCAACACAAAGACCACAAGGTACTTGGCTTATATTTTTGCGCTTTTTCACTAAAATAAGACAAAAAATATTTTTTGAAAAAGAAGGGTTAATTAATTATGTTAATTATGTCTTGTTATATTTATTTCTGAACTTCTCCGGCAATAGGTTCTCAATAACAACTTGTGCAGTATCTTTTAACTCTTCTTCAAATCTTCACTATCACTACTACCCTCTGTCCACTAGGTTATTAGTTTTTTCACAGCTGCCTTAGAACGTAACTATTCCAGATTACGAAAAAGTTAACTTTAAAATGAGTAATAAATAAATATATAAACTGCCTTATCTTATTGAATTACCTTATTTATAACTTTCTACAGGCATTATATAATTATAATAACGTATGTGTATCAGGTTTTACAAGAAAAATATAACTGTTATGCGTTAGTTACATTCTATCGTACTAAGTGTTAGGATCGAATGTATTCGCTTCAAATGAATAAATCGAAAATAATCATTTTACATTTTCATTCTTTTTTGTTTTATTTTTTAAAATCAATGTTCAACAAAAGTATGTGGCCAGTATCATTTTGCGCTTGCTGATAAAAACTTTTTGTCTTTTGGCATTATACCTTATTTCATTAGGTCAGCTACTGAATTGCCCTAAATAAAAAAAAAACAAAAAAAAAACACAGGACTCTAACAATGGATTTTCATACACTTTTCGACCCGCACGATTGTATTTCTGTGTCATTTTTTAAAAAAGTAATATGGTATTTTCTGAGCAGGTATAGTATAAAAAGTATTATTGAAGGCTCACAAGACATTTCAGGTTGGTCTTTGGGATGGCAACGTATTTCCGATGCCCTTACCATAGGATGGGCCGACGAATTATTGCCACTTAAAAAACTTACATAAATCACACTTTGCCTCTTAGATTTAATTTTATTAAGAGCAGGTATCAACCAAAATAGCCTAACTTCAATATGATTTTTCATGAAATTGATGAGACTTAGTTATAAAATAAAAATAACACGAATAACTACATGATATTTCCAAACTTATTGTGGCACAGAAAGACAAAATAGTAAAATTTTCTTTAATAAAAAACATCACGAAGTTACCTCCAATTTTCACGACTTTTCGATTTGTACTTAATATGCTTATGACTACTAGTATGAAAATTTGATGATTAATTAATTAATATAAAGCGACTTAGATTGTGGAAGCATTTTTTTTTATTACTTTTATTTGTGGTTTTATTACGACGATAAGCTTATAGCACTTACGACGTTCTTAGTTCGTGGAAGAAATCATCTTCCGTCGCACGTTGCGGGAACTTCAAACATATATATGTTTCACAAATCAGTCGCCCCCGCTCTGTTGAGACGAGAGGACTGCGCTCGAATTTTCGGCTGCGCTGCTATATATTTAATTTACGTAAACAATATTTTCGTAATTTATCACTTTGTAGGAAAGACACTGTGAAATAGAAAATATGGCAAAATAACTAAAACCACTCCCGAAACGATTATTAAAAACAATAAGACTTGATAAACTAAACAAATACCGAGGCAAAACTATAAAATAAAAATATTGAAATAATTCAATGTTGATATTTGAAAAGTCAACATGACATACATTTTATTTGACAGATTTTTGACTGGTATAGTACCACTAGCGCCATTGTTCTGCATTTCGGTTCATTTTCTTGCGGAGAAAATTTGCAACATAGCCAACTAGCGTTCATTTGAAAGTTCGTGCTGGAGATTTTAGACCTTACGGCGATTAACTCAGAATCCAAATTCGTTTTCTTCCACTTTTCTTGACAAACTCCGTATAAGGTTTTAGTAGGTACTATTCCCTAAATCAACTTGAAACTCGAAATTCAGCGTAAAGGGTATATTATTATTGGAGCATACAAAAGAAATATCGGAAATTAAATGCGTAATGAGTTTATTGTGGACAAAAGTACGAAACGGTGTGCACATGCAATATTTCATACAGATAGTGTTCTCATCACTAGCCTTCTTTTTATGGTGAGGATGAGTAAAGGTTGTCAAGTGACGGATCAACATGTTTGGGGTTGTCGGCTTCGCCGATAAAAGAGTTAAGCTCTAAATGTGTGCTAAGTTCTATAGAGTTGAGAGAAAGTCTAAAGTTCATATTATAACTTGGCAAGTTTTTAATGCTAAAGTTTCAATAGTTACAAAAGAGGAACCTAATGAACGTTAGACTTTGGAACCCATTTACATAGATGTCATATCGGTAAATCCGACAAACATGTACTTCTTTTGTACCAAACTTGGGCTCGTTTTCCACAAATGTTTTCGGCGGGGATTTTTTCCTACTAGATTAGATTTTTTCCTAGGCTTTTATGACACGTGCCGTTTGACGTTGCATAATACAGTGCAAAATCCACCATACGAATATTATTTTTTACTTGGGTATCACTGTTGCTAATTTATTGACTTTGCACACTGACCTCTATCTTGTATAATACAGGTCAGTGACTTTGCACGATCCTGCAAAGAAAAATCCACGATATACAAATAAAAAACTTTTCTTGGTCAACACTGTTTTTCATCAAGATGTGGTGACGTCCAACTTGTAGGTCCTAAACAAAATTTGATTACATTGAAATTTGAACTTTGTCACGTCAACATTGAGTTTCTAGTTAAAAAAAAAAATATTAAGACATAATTCTTAGATTCTGAATTCAAACTTAGCGTATAGTAAGTATATGCAAAATAAACAGATGTTTTTACTTACGAATTTTATTTTATTAAAGAATTGCATTGAAAATAAAGGGAATGAACAATGATCATATTTCGTTTAAATATTTTAATTTGAGAAACCATTACGAGAAAATTAAATAGGGTTGCTCATCACTGCGCAACAAATTTTCTAAGATTTTTGATGGATATTTTCAATCATCTTTGTCCTTAATATGACCATTATAACGTCGTCATTCTAAAAAGGCTTGATTAAAATAGCTCAAATTAAAAAATCATAAGGACAAGCGATGTGATTATATTGGCCTATATATCGTTAAAAAAACAAATTTGTTGAGTTTGTTTTCATCATGATTTATGATTAGGAGTATGTAATATAATACTTTGATGAAAGTGCTTTTGCTTTTTAGGGTTCCGTACCTCAAAAGGAAAAATCTAAATCCTTAGATACAGGATTACTTCGTTGTCCATCCGTCTGTCCCTTTTTCTCAGGAATACGTATCAAGTTGAAATTGTTATCAAATAATCTACGGTTTCTTATAGCTGTAAAAATATCAAGCCTCTAATACGCTGACTTAGAAGCTGGAATAAATTGCCATGCATGTCGCGTGTTTTGAAATTTAAATCCTTGGGTGTACCTTATAGGTTTTAATTATTCCCGTTGACCTAGAATAATGAAAATTGGCAAGAAGCAAGGTCTCACAGCATAAATAGGTACAGGAAAATATCCGAAAATCGTTCATATTTAATTTCATTCGGAATCGAAAATGTATAGGCATTCAACTCGGTTTGCTCTCTAATAAAAGATTTTTTTACAGTATAGTAAAGTTAGTCCTTCAATCCAGAATTGGAAATTCATAGATAGGCTGTATTACTTGTATGTCCGTGAATCTGTTCCCAGCATCGGAACAGATTCAGGGACATACAATAATATTGCCGTATCAAGATATCTACTTGCACAGCCTGCTATCATACTTAGGTACCTACATTGAATAGAGCCGTTTCATCTGATTATTTTGCGTATACTTATTACAGATGATGGAAATTCAAACACAAATATATGATTTATACCGGCCGGTCTAATCCCCTGAGACCCCCCCCCCCTTCCCCTCGATCCCCTGCTAGTTCTTCTTCTGTTTTAATCTCTGGCTTACTTGGCCGGGCGAAAAGTTTCTGCTGGCGGGAAGGGATTGTGTTTTGTTTTTGTCGTGTTTGATGAGAGGGGTAGGCAAGGAAGCGCGGGTGAAATTTGATTTTTTTCTGGCTTTATGCCCCCCCTTAAGATGATCACATGGCTTAGTTAGCCGTCTGTATTCGCGTTGAAAATGTGGAGCTTATAATTCTCCTGTTCAAAAAGGACCTCAAATCATCTTCTTGCCCAGAAACCTTAAGCAAGAACTGCTTACCTTGTGGGGCGGCACGTTGATGCTGAACTGGAGGTCCAGGTGCAGCCAGTCCATGAGGATGGTGAGGAACTCGTGCGAGTCCTGCTGCTCACAGCCTCGGAATGCGCGCTGGTGTTTGCCGACCTCGTTCTAAAAACATACAAGAAACTTTTTTTAAAAGAAATAGAAATACATTTAAATGCGGTACCTAAACATGAGTCATGTTTAGGTACCGCAGAGAAATACAAACACAAAATGAACAAGTTGGGGTAAGTATGCGTCACATCCATGCAAAACGGCCATCGCTCAGCATAATGCTACGATCCTATGCGAGACACGAGTCCCAGCTAAAAAAATCATTGGAGCAGCTGAGCTACTTCAAACCCCAGAGGGAGTCATTTAGGTGAAAACGATAAAAGTTAATAAAAAATCGCCACAAGGTAAATCGTGATGGAACACAACAGTCCACTATGTAGGGGATATGTGGTCCAAGTTCATAACCAGTAGTGTGTCCGCACCCTGAGGTCGCGCGCGGCGATGAACCGGTACTGGCCCGACCACAGCGCGCGCACCAGCGCCGCCAGCTCCTCTGCTATCGCGCCGCGAGTGCTGTGGGACCTGCAGAACAATACGACGTTATTATACCTTATAGAGTTTCATATACCAACTTAGGGGTTTTAACCCTGTGGAACGCAATTAAATGAATATGATAGGCCCACTTGCACCACAATTACAACTAATTTAAAAAATCTTTATGTTACTGTCAATCGTTTGAAGATGATAGAGACAGAATATAGTTTTAAATACGTTTACCGTTCAATAGTGCTCTGCGCTATGCTGCGAAAACACTACGCTAGATCATGCTAAGCTAAAAAGACGCAAAGGCACTCCCGTGTGCGTGCGATATAGTCCAATGCCGTCCAAGTTTACCAGACTAGCTCTCGACTGTATAATATAATACATAAACTTATACCCATATACTCCCTAACTAAACACGAAGTTAAAATCAACCTTACAAATTGGTTGCAGAAGTTAACGTATGACAAAACCAAAACCGAGAATATTATTACAATTGTCTCTTAAATGAACTAATACTGTATTTAAATGAAGGCATTGTTTGTTTAATTTACGTTGCGTTTCTATAAGTAATTGTATGACACTTAATATCAGTTGTATGTCATATCTGGAAGAACTTTGGCTCCTAAAACACAGGCTTTTGGCCTAGTTTAGGAGGCATCAGTTCGCCCTTTAATTTGACTCTATTGTATAGATCTTTAATCCTGTGTAATGTATGTTTTTCTAAATGTACAAATAAACTTATAATTATGAAAAAAATATGCGTACAATATATTTTTTGTACAAGTGGGCCTTAGGGTGCAAATTATACGATCGTTGATCTTTACACCTGAGTATCACATGAACATTCTCGCCTATAGTTGAGAAACTCTTCTCGTGTAAACGAGGCTTTTTGCTGTCCAGTCTAACTGGGTTAACTTTTCACCTTCAATACTTTATCGAACTGCGAAGTTTACCAAGGAAAAAGTGAAAAAAAATTTACCTCTATGGACTAAACTGCTGAATGCAAAAACTGAATACTTTGCACGATGCTCCCGGATGTTGTTACAATTAGACCTTAACATTACAACACCATAATACTGCCCTGAAATTGTTTGAAAATCAAAGTCAGGCACTAGGTACTTGTCTGGCAGTTTTGCTGATTTTTTTTACACAATTTTTTTTTTTGCAGAATAGGTAGGTATGTTGTGGGTGTGCCTTTCAGTCTGTGCTAAATAAATGTATTTTCTTTCTTCAAAGTCAAAGTAGTACTCAATTAATATGTACCTAGTAGTTATTTGCTGCTGTTTACTTAATGCTATTTTTACCTGTTGACATGTTCCAAATACTGTCCGTTGCAGAAGTAGGTGACAAGTATGGCGGTGTTGTTGAGGCACTGGATGATGGAGTTCATGTAGCACGTGTTGCCCAAGTTCTTGAGGCCCGTCAGCCCACGCCCCTGGAACAGCTTGGTTCATTATCATGTTACTAGCAACCGTATGTACGTAGTAACACTTGAGTTACGCAAACCGTTACGCTTTCAAGTTTAAACAGTTACTACGGACGTATCAGCCTACAATGTTCCCACTGCTGGGACAGACCTCTCTTCGAGAGGGACTATGAAGTGATATCTGAAAAATGTTGCGAAATACAGACGGAATTTTCTCCTAAAATACAGACGTTTTATTACAATCCATATTATGTGAAAACTCGTCATTGCCATCGAAATAATGACAGGACAAGGAAATTTTTATGTCTTTAAAATGTGACCAAAAATAAAATATGAGGACAGCCCAGGACTCCATTTTTTTTTTCAGATTATACCTGTGGCATAAATAGTGATCCTGCTGCTTTTTTTTATTGGACCTTAGCGTAAGTATCGTTATTGTCCAACGTAAAATAGGTGGAAAAGTTAGCACGTTAAGTTAGCTGTTATTGTATAAACTCAATCGATCAACATACTCAGGTTACCGTTAAAAGAACTACCTACCCACTATGACTTGGCTATGATCATAGCTTTACAGTTTTCTAATGCCCGGTTCCTAAAATCCTCAGATAAACTCAATAGCTATTGATTTAACAAGGTTTGCGAAAGAAGAAAGATTACAAAGAGCTTACAAAGAAAATTCTTCTTCAACTGAGAATTCAGAAACTCAATGTATCAAGGTTTCTAACAAAAAGCACTATCGAATCGATAAACTCATCAACCGGGCATCAGGATTCATCTACAAATGTGCAAAAAAAATAACTTGCACCCTTACAAGAATACTTCATCAAAACAATTACGCAAACTGCCCTATTCCAAGGCACATAAATGCAGACACATTACGGCGGCGACCGATGGCTATCACGCCGTAAGGTTATAGGTCAAGGTTAAGTTCACGGCGAAACAAACGAACACCGTAGTTTTCAACTCACTTTAATTTACCGCGTTCAGGGTTACCATTCCGAAGTAGGGACAAAAAGCTGGATATTTGCAAAAAACACGGTCATTTTATCTTTGTAATAGTTTTCTTCATAACTTAATTATTACACCAAGAAGGGTTAGGCAGAGGTGTACAATTCACCGTCATTTCGTCAATTGTGCTTACTTTCCATGAAATAGGAGACGAGTCTAAAACCTTTAACGAGACTCAAATCCAGACTGCATCGGCGGCAATCGGTCGAATTGGGGATCCTTAAAGGTGGTCTATGTCCAGCAGTGGACAACTTTCGGCTGAAACGATGAATCCAAACCAGTGGCTGCTAAAAAAAATTCCCAGTGGGAAAACCCAAGAACAATTTGCCCGACTTGGGGATCGCACCCAGGACCTCAAGGTCAGACAGTCACGCTTGCGACCACTAGACCAACGTAGTAATTTTCTTTATCTTTCTAAGTTTCTGAAAATTTTCGTATGAATCAAAAAGTCGTTTACTGTCTTGTCAGTCGTAGCATTATGCTGAGCTGTGGCCTTTTTGGGTGGATGTGGCTCATATTTTCTCCCAACGTTTTCTTTTTTTCTGTTCTTTTTTGAGTCACGTTGTCCGCAAATAAACGTATTTTATTTATTTCCCTGAACGGTAGGTCAAAAGACCGGAGCAATACTAATGTATGGCAACCCTTAACCGAGTGGGTGTGTGAGCCGTCTTAATATAGACTCGACAACATGATTGGGTATTAATTGTGAATATTTGAAAAGGTCGGTGCAGTTTCTTAATGACGTGGGTATTGGAATATTTATGTCACGTCATTTATTTTTGATTAGTGCATTATGCCGTTTGTATCTTGAATTATGATTGTAAATGAATATACTTAAGGTTTTTAAGATGCGAATTTGGGCGAAAAGGACATATTATCCTTGTATTGGGTTTATTCATCATATTATGAATCTACTCTAGACTACATCGTTGGTCGCAAGCGCGAAAGCTAAACTGGGGTCGATTCCAATATGGGGCAAAATATTATAAAGTACTTTTTTCCATCAGAAACTTCGCAGTTGACTGCTTCGTGGGATCGTGGGTGTAGTGGTCGCAAGCGCAGCTGAGCAAGAGGCCCAGGTCGGGCAGTGTTTTCGGATTTTTTCGACTCGCCCCCTATCATTTAAGACTCTAACATATTTGCCGTAAAAGATGTCAGTTCAGCGTTACCCTTCAGGGAGTAAAGGCAAGATATTACGTATGTACCTATGTCTTATTTCTATCTAAAAACGTAACTCACACGTCTAAACAGCCAAACGATATGGTTCTGGGAGTACTTTAGCCTGACTTTGACTTTGAGCACCATGTTGGCAGTGTCCAGCGGGATGCATCGCCGTTCGTACCGCAGAATCTTGAGGATTGTACCGCCCTTGGTGACCGCTAACGCAGTGCGGTCTTCCTTTTTGCACGGTATGGTTGGGCCTAGTGGTTTGTTGGTTTAGGTTTGAAGCTGGTTTGTTATTATTGTTAGTTTACTGCAGTATTTTTGTACTGCTGAATTTTCAGTACCTTTTATCAAAGGATATTATTTATTATTTCAACACTGTCTTGTAGTGATATAAATTGTTTCTTAAAGTCCTAATTATTGGTTTATTAATTTTTAAAGCTTAAATTAGTGTAGGTGATGTACAGTTCATCGTAACTATGTTTATTTTATTTAACACTGTGTGTCGTTTTCAAGTTCTCTCCTTATGTTTTATTTCCTTATTTTACGCGATAGTAAAATATTTCAGTAGACACATTACTCCAACAAGATTACAATAAAATACTTCGAAACCATACAGAAAAAACTAAACAATACAATCACAAAAACACTTCTTTGTTCATTTTCCTAAGTCGTTGAACTCAAGAATAATTAAAAAAAAAAATTTATTATCATACCCAAACAAAAGGTTAGATTTAGTATACCTAGACAAAGGAAACACTAAAATTATTAATACTAATAAATAAAACATGAATAACGTTGATAATATTGTCGGGAGCATTACACACAACACTTTTTTCCACTTTTATTTATTTATATGTTCGTTGCCCGCGAGCGTTCATGAGCATAGTCGAGTTCGAACTGAGTTCACGTGTTCGCTGTCCGTCGTAAGGGTTGGGGGTGAAAGGGTGGCCAAGTCTTCTCTTCAGTATGTATATACAATTAAACATACTCATGTATGTATGTTCATATATTTGTGTAGTTATGCGCTTTGTTGTCTAAAACTTGCAAGTTTATTGTCTTTATTCCGAACTCGGTAGTGGTATATTTGTGAGATTGTAAATGTAATCACAATACTGGAGTAATATTAATTTGTAGCAACGCGATGCGGCCATAATATTATGTTATATAAGCAACTCTGAAGGGAGTTCTCATGACCTACTGTTAATTTGATTTAGCAAAATTATAGAATACACGGCGTTCATTTATATTTATTTTTCGATTATAGGTAATACCTATATACTTTAATATTATTTATCTGCGAAAGGCCTATCCCGTTTAAATGAAGCTTATCTTTACTAATATTATAAAGAGAGAGAGGGGGGGGGGGAAGAAGAGAGAGGGAGAATTTTGTGAGTTTGCGCATATGATATATATCTCCGAAACCACAGCTCATATATTTAAATATTGTTTCACTATATTGTTTTGATTTGAAAGGTACATTAGGTACTTATTCCAGATGGACATAGGCTATATAATAATAAATTATATATTATGATAATATGTAAAATGAGGTAATTGATAATACTAATGAAATACTATCTTGAATCCATGCAAGCCTAGTACTTTTTGTTAGGTTACAGCTTAGAACTTGTGCACAACGTGTCGTGAAGAGAATACCGTCTTCACAACCATGTAAATGGCACCCGTCTGAAGCCGGGGCGGGTCGCTACTAAATATATAAAATACTCTTATTATTCAAAGTTTCCTGTAGGTAATACATGTTTTAGCAGTACCAGAACATCAGAACCACACTACTATTTTAGTGTAGCCCAAAAATATACACAGTCTTATATTTTTCAGTGAATTTCTTGGAGTGTCCATATTTCATTCGTGTGTTGCCCTATGCGTAAGAAAAGGCGCGTGTACACTGTTTGGTTAACAAAACATTCGCATGATTGAAGCGGTCTGTGTGCACAGGGCGAGACCGACGTACTTATAACAAGCCTTTTTGGAAAGTTCTCGTCTAGAAAAATATGAGCAAGTAGATTTAGCTACAAATGAATTTTCTGAAGAAAAATATATTCATAGCTTTGCTGTTTTACAACCATCCTATGTCAATGATTCGGGTGATGTTTTCTCCTCTGGAATTTTATACTTAAAACCCAAGCAACAAAAAGAAAACTCGTGACCGTACAAGTATATCTGAGAATCGAAGATATGTGATGTCTACCAGCCCTCACTGTGCTTGCGAGGAGGATTAAAGTCGTCTAGTCCGCCACCCTGATAGGTAACATTTTTTTTTTTTTTTTTTTTTTTTTTTTTTTTTTTTTTTTTTTTTTTTTTTTTTTTTTTTTTTTTTAAGGATGGGGAATCATCCAATGACCCCTCCCGCTCTGGGTGGAGCGGAAGGGAGTGTCAGACTCTTACTGACTAAAACCCATCCGTGTTCCTTCCTTAGCCCTTTATGTTCCGGGGCAGCGGTAACCCTTTCGGACAATCCCGCTGCCCCGGCAGGCTTCGGCCCTAACGGGCCCCTCCATGTCTGCTGACATCTCTTTGAGGCGCGCGTGGAACACATACGCGCCGTCCGGCACGGGCCTGGTCCTGATCGGACGGCGAGCTACCCATTACTCGCCGTCCGCAGGCCCGCGCCTACGGTGGCCGGGAGTCGTCACGCGGCTCCCGACGCCCGGAGCGTCTACCGCGGCGGCTGGGACGGGCGGCTCTCTCAGCTCTCTCCCTCGCCCATCCCGCCACCTCCTTCGCTAGCATGACTGCTTCGCAGAAGGAGGTGACTGCCTCCCACTCCCTCTCGCCCCGGACCATGGCTTGGACCAGGGCCGGGCGCGAGAGGTCGCCGCCGCTGCCGATCGCCTCTACGAGGACACGGCGGTGCTCTGCCCAAGCCGGGCAGACCTCCACCGTATGCTCCACCGTGTCCTCAGGGCGATCCTCGCAGTGGTGACACCCGGGCGTTTCCTCCCGCCTGATGATGTGCAGGAACCTCCCGAAACATCCGTGTCCGGTGAGGACCTGCGTCAGGCGGTAGGTGAGGGCGCCGTGACGCCTCTCTAGCCACTCCTCAAAGAGGGGCCTTACCGCCGCTATCGCGCGGCGTGCCCTTGATAGGTAACCTAAGTCTCAGCAAATGGGTACATTCATTATGGTGATCCTGGACACATTCCAAAATCCTGGTAACTGATAATAAACTGAATAAAAACCTCAATATAGTTTTGTCTCTACACTCTACTCTAAACTCTGTCGAATCGGTCAAAGTTCAATTGGATGCAGCTGAAACAAGTGTTTTACATGGAGTGATAGCCTGACCTTAACAAGCCAATTACAAAATAACGCGATAGGTACCCCTTGGTAAGATCTTATTTAATTATTAAATATTTAAAACAATACCAGTACAAAGTGAGGGCATTTTAACAGTGCCTGTAACTAAGTCTTCAGTTATTAACTATGACGTGGGATTCTACTCAGTAATAAGCCGTGCTCTTTGCGTGCGCCACGTGGGTATCGCGGAGGAAGGGATTATATCTTACGTACACTCCCCTGTGCACGTTAGGCACGCGATGTATTGACGCTGGTCAGCAAACGCGAAAGGCTAAACTTGTCCGCACAAATCACGACTATTTTTCTTTAAAGGATAGGCAGAACTCCATAGTACCTACGATTAATGTTGCCTGTTGTCTTTTAAGTTTTGGTTTGGTTGTTGGTTTTCGTTTACTTGTTGACAGGTCTACACACTGTCCTATGAAAACATTGTAAAAGCCATTTATTTTAAAAAGAGTAACCGTGGAGTTTCTTGCCGGCTCTTCTACACAGGAAAGAATTTGAAGTCCCATATAATAGGAGGCAAGCCTATTGCTATTAGCTCATATATCAAGATTTAAACATAGTTTTTACGGTCAGACGGTTTTTTGGCCCGCAAGAAAGAGGAATTTACGATAACTTGCTACACCATAAACCTACTAAAGCCTTTTGTAACGTTCACCAACAAGAGTGAGATATTATAAGTTAACTTTAACTGCCGTATTTCTGCAGTGTTTAACAAAGTCGAGGTCACTACTCGTATTATTTAAATTCGTATACTTATTGCGGTGGCCGAGGGACCATTAATCATGCTGCCTGAAATTTTTTGTGCCACCTAGGGATTGGGTAGACGGACTAATTAACCGGCTCTAGTAGGTAATTAATGTTAAATATGGATATAGGGGAAGAATTTTATTAATTTAGCATTAGTCACCTAAAATATAATAAAAGGTGAGAAAACTTATTGAACGCGCCTAAAACGCGCTAAATACGAACGCGCCCGAAGCGAGGGGGGCGCGCGGGGACAACGCGGCCGCCGCCGGAAGCAGAGAGCGCACGTCGACCATTCGGCCCCTTTAGGGTATATTATAATATGTTCTGTGTTTCGGCCAGAAGCAGCGTTTGCGCACACGCGTTAATAAGATCTTTAATGTCGCGATCAAGCGTGTCCGCCATTACAACCAACTTGTGCCGTTTCATTGCATATTATTCATATTCAATATAAATTAATAACAAAGGTTGAGACGATTTATTTCACCCCTCAACACTTATTAACTGACCAACACAAGTGGGTCGAAAGCAGCCTTAAAGCTCTATCTCGCTCGACTGTGAAATATACAGAGTCAAATTAAATTTACTAGCAAAACTTCACAGACTTTTGTAGGTGAAGTTTTTGAAAATACTAACAAGGCAAATTAAATAAAAGCATGTAAAAAAGTATCTTGTCTGTGAAGTTGGTTTAAGAGGTATCATGTTACTCAGTAACTGGGTTGTGATGATCAATTAAGCAGTCGTAATTACATGCTTCAACAAATTAGCGTCATTTCTTTATATTGCCCAATTAAATAACACACAATGCACAATAAATCACACAGTTTTATTTTATGGCATCTTAATTGAAAGTTAAATGTGAATTTATTCCTAAATTAGAAAAGTTATTAAACTAGAAAAGGCTTTAAGGTTATAGTTCAAGTTTATTTTATACCGAGAAACAGTCCTTAATGCAGTGCACGTGTAGGCTCCACATACGCCAGCAAACGGGCGCCTGTAATTTGTGTGGACGGCTGATAAATTATTTCATAAGGTCGATTAAGAAAATAAATGTAGTGGCGTTTAGTCGAAGTTCTTAAAAATAACCCAACATCACGCTTGAATTCAGAGGTGAGATGTTTCTTGAGGTGATGGTGCTTTAATACACCCACATTTCACCAAGTCTCATCTTATAATAATAATCCATGACAGTAGTGTCATGGATACGAATCTAGAATCCTGCTAATGAGGAATAAAACTTTGCCCAATCTGGGAATCGAACCCCTCGTCCAGAAGTCGCGACTACCAGACTAAAGGGGAAGAAATACATAAAAATTCTGGAGCAATTACATAGGTATTTAAAGATAGTGCCTCTCTGGACATAGTAAGACAGACCTAAGTTTCTACAAGAAAAACTGACGAAACATCACCCCATAACAAACATGTGAACGTCATTAGCAATAATTTTACAAATATTTAGATGAGCTCGGAAGCCTTAAACACGCATGCACGCGACAAGACATGTGCTAACTGCTAACCAAATGTGCGGTGTTTTGACAGGCTTAGCGGGCCACGACCTCACGTTTATCTTGACGTATTGAGGGGTGACTTTCACCTTGACAAGTCAACGTTAGTGACCTTTTTATTAAGGTATTTGATGGAAACAAGTCGACAACCTATCTTATGTAAGTGGTCATCATTACGGACATCTGTAATACAAGAAGCATTACAGATGCGTTGCCATTCCAGAGAAATAAGGCATTAATAATACACCGCCCATACCCTTCAAACCAGATGACAGCAAAAATTGGTAATGAGTACTTCCTCGTACGATCTCTCTTACATCCATGCGACTATCCATGTGATTACATCGAATGTGCGGCTTTTTGCCAGGCTTAGCGGGTCACGACTTGTGTCACGTTTGTCATGACGATTTCAAGTTGGAACAACTGCGGTAACAGGGAAGCAGGCATACATAAGCATGATGGCTCTCTGTTAAGGCAATCATACATTAACAGACGAGTCTGTATCAAATCGATCTGACGGGATGCGCGCACATACACGAAACGATCGGATTGCTTAGTCCCAACGATTTGATTCTAGTAATATCTTGTAGCCGTGGACGACAGGATTCAGGTTTGGGTATTTGATCTTTTGAAAGAAACCGTCGCATAGGTAGGAGAGGCAGAGACATGTCATGTTCACTCAATGCGGCACGTGTGTTGGATCATTCGATTCTCTTCAAAATGGTTGAGGTGAATGGTGCTGATCTACGCGTCATGCGGCGTCAGTTGAGACTTGTCATCTCTTATCTGCCAGCTAGGGCTTTAACCTTATTTTTTTAACATTGTTCTCCTCTATTTTGCGCGAATGTGACGCATGTTTCCCCCTACCTTTTATTATTTTTTGTGTTTGTTCTTTTTTGCGTCATGTTCACCGCGAATAAACGTTTTTTCTTTCTTTCTTTCTCTAGGTTTAGAAGCAACAAGAATAAATGTACTCAGGATTTTGTAACAACTTGGTTTAAAAGAGTTTCCTTGGAGTTTCCTGTCCGTTCTTCTCCATGAGATCTACGTTTTGGAATGGGCAAATAGTTACAACTTTCTGATTGACTCCTTGATCATTTAAAAGTGCCTCTAAATGGTATAATGGATACATAACCATACTTCTGTTTGATGTGCCATATTTACGGCTTATTTTATTACAGTTTATTGAAATTGTTCATTGAAAACAAATTGGAATTGTTTTTGTTTTTAGTATTTATATTTCGAAGCGTTATTATAACTGCCACCGCGGCAGTCCGAGGCGAAGATGGCGAGACGAGCTTGACTCCTACCGTAGGGACTAGCAAGACAAAATTGTGTGGAATAGGAATAAGGAGGACTTTGCCCTGCAGTAGGACAATACAGGCTAATGTCTATTCAAATTCATGTTTCTAATTGATGTTATTTCAAGTTAAACAAATAACAACTTTAATGTAGTGAGAATTAAATTGATTTCAGAGTGACTAGTACTATTGTAAAAATATAAAAAAATGTTTGAAGTTGTAGCTTAAACTGAACTTTATTGTATGGTGTTAAAGTTATTTTTACAATAACTCATATTTGTCTACATGTTTGGAAATTAAATCGCGCACGCAGATTAATTAGATTAGATTATAACTGGCGATATATTTTATGGTGGTACTCTACATCACAAGTACACCTCTGCCTAACCCTTTGGGGGCACGGTGTTATGTGTTATTTTTTATAACGTTTGAAATGCAAATGAGAGCTACAATGTTTATTATTATATATATATATATTGATGAGCGTATATAATGGCGGCACGTTTGCGGCTAGTTAGCAGCGGATTAGCGCACGCGGTGGGATTCCTCGCCTTGACTGCGATGTTCGTCATCGCAGCCACGTCTACCAGTGCATGCGGTGCAGTAGGGCACTATTTTAGGAAGATTTTAAATGTGTAACTGGACAATGTTTGATTAAACCTTCGTATGCCGTGCCGAACGTGGATCCACGCGAGACACAATGGCTGTTTAATTGTTTCTGTAATTACGGCACTCAACCGGTTAAGAGATCCCTTGTGATTTTAGAGCAGTTTTTTAAATTAGCAGGTAAACGAGAAATGTAAGTTGCATCGTCCACGAAGTAAATATGCCGTGCCGTATTTTTATATCGTGATAACGACTGTAAATAAAAGTGTCAAATATTTTAAGGGGTAATAAATAATGTATTCATTAAGTCATGATTATATAGAACAACAATTAGAATTAAAACTTTTACATTAAAATAGGCCTGATTATAAAAAAAAAAAAAAAAATTGCTGTACCTTACATTTTGAGGCCGATCAGGTAAAAATTCTATTTTTGAATGGAACAGCTGATTTCAGTTTACAAACTGGGAGCTAAGTTTACCTTATCTTCCTTGTAATGCATAATCCATTTTGCGTAATTTTTTATGATTTTCATAACTCTCATTATGGCGATATTTAACTCTGGCGTACCATATTACTTGACGTTTTTTGTATACTTTGAAAAAAAAATCATTTAAAATGGCGGCAAGTGGATATACCAGCTTTCATATAAAAAATTTCAAACTTCTTTGCACGTCTTAAAATCTATGAAGAGTGAGGACATAATGTTCTTACAGTTTGTAACGCAACTATATTGCACAAACAATGCATTGACGTTGTAATGAGTCACATATTAAAGCGCGTGCGTCCACCGGCTTAGCGTATGAAAATGTATCTAGTATTTTCCATGTACGCTTTTAACTATTCAATAAACATAAAAGAGCTCGAATTCTCTCTGGACAGAGAGAGGCCTTTGCCAAGCAGTGGAAAAAAACTGGCAGATAAAAAAAAAACGGGCCCCCTATTACATGGGACTTAACATAACTGGCAAAATGTGCTTTTACGTATATGCCTAGCCCTTCGTGGGTTACAGGATTAACCGGTTGAATGCCGTAATTACAGAAACAATTAAAAGCCATTGTGTCTCGCGTGGATCCACGTTCCGGACATACGAAAGGTTAATATTATTGTAAGTGCGAAATAACGGAATTTAGAAAATTCTGGTTGGCTTTATAGTATTTCGAAAAGATACATACGCAGTATTTGGTATTATTGGCCAAATATACACAAAGTTTAGTTTGGATACCAATAAATACACAAAATCAGCAAAGACAAGCTGTGCTGACCTAGGTTAGGGTACAATATTTTTGCACATTTGAAGATGTGTTTTTGTCGGAGCGGTAAACACAGTTGATCGTTAGAGTGAGAAAGGGGGTTCTGGTTTGTAATTTATGTCTGTAACGGCAATTCTAAACTTCCTTGTTTAATAAAATGTTGTTTAAATTGGCTGTATAGGGTCTAGTTGTCGCTGCTCGTGTATTATATAAAATCCCTTATGTTGCTGTTGACATGCTTACAGTTGTAAGGTCTGTAATTCTAATTAGCAGTCTGTGTATAGGGTGGGGAAATATTTCCGCCCAAGTTAGTCTAAATAACTTAAAACTTCACTTGTCGTATTTGTCAAAATATTCACGTCACTTGGGTAATCCATACATAATATATCTAAACTAATAATCTAATATATAAAATTCACGAGTCACGGTGTTTGTAACAAAACTCATCCGAAACGGCTTGACCGATTTTCATGAAATTTCGTGTGTATATTCTGTAGGTCTGAGAATAGGACGTAAACTAGCCGCGGGCAAAGATAATGAAATATAAAATTTATTTTTATATACATAAAGTTAATTTTTAATAACGCGAATATTTGCACAAATACGCCGAATTAAGTGCGAGCAATATATGATAAATGTAACTCACCACATCTCCCCAAACTGGTTGGAAGTCCCTCTGGTGTAGATCACTAGATGGCGCCACCTTCGTTGGCTTCGTGCTGCGGTCGAAAGCCGGAATGCAAGGTTCCTCTTCATCTGATGACACCTGAGGAACGGGAGGAGACGTTAGAAGAAGAACGAGTACAAAGCCGTTATAGCCTCGTATTTTTTCTAAATTTGCTACTATGAATATGGGGCCAACAGTCCCATAATAAGCGATGATTCAAAATATAGATTGGTTAAAAACCAGAAAATGTTTTGCTTACCTACATCTTGTTGCTTAGATTTTAGAAATAATCACTCTGAAAGTTTAAAGTAATGAAACATCTGTGCAAAAAGATGTAAACAAGTTTAAAAAAATATGGATGTCACACTACGGGGTTTGGTTTTATAATATTCTCTGTTTGCATTAATGTCAGTTATCGATTTATATAGGTTTCATGCATAGCCGCCATTTTGAAAAAAAAAAAACCGAATGTTGGACCGGAGGTATGCCACGGATCTTCAAAAGCCCTTTCTATTTGTGTCTCGTTTAACCGATCAAATTGTAGCTGGAGTGTTTTTTCTCAATTGTGTATTCATCTAAATCATTTGCGCAGAACAAACAATTTTTCTTTGACTTGATCGATTGAGTAAAGTTGAATGACTGAATCTATAGGCTTTGAAGATCCATGGCATACCTACCCGTCCGCCATTATGGTTTTTTTTCACGTTTCTGAGATATTAACGTTCAAAGTTGATCACGTGACATCCATATTTTTTGAACTTGCGTATATTTTTGCATAAGTACATGTTTGATTATTTTAAACATTCGGAGTGACTATTATAAACATCTTTGCAACAAGTTTGTACCAATTATGTTTTCTGTTTGCATTGATGTCAGCTATCAATTTGTATAGGTTTATTGAGAAGCCGCCATTTTGAAAAAAAAAAACAAAACAAAATGGCGGACAGGTAGGTATGCCACGCTTCATATAAAAATATTTAATCTCCTTTAGACATGTCCATGGAATCAACAAACACAAGTGAACCAACGTGGTGGTCATACATTCCTTGCTCATGCATTCGTTATACCCGTATCCCGGCTCCGGTCATTCGGGAACCGGGTCACATCATATATGAAGGAACTTCAAAGGATCATTTAAGTACACTAGGAGAGTTTCTCGCTCGCCGAATTGTTTACTCGATCGTATGCATTGCGTCTAAGCAAGTATCTATTTTCTGAACCTATTAACTTTAAAACACCTATTTTTTATAACTACGTTTAATTAATAAAAACTTTGACTTTTGACTCTTCTTTCGATAATCACTTATTCAAGGCGAGAAACTTTCCTTTTGTTTATAAGTTATTATGCTGATATTTTTATTACACCCATGCAACACACAAGCAACAATACAAAGCTATATAAATGACATTTAATGGTTACCTTAGCGATATTAGGCGAGGAGTGTGACCTATTAAGTCCGGCGGCTCCCGGACTATCAGGAGACATCATGTACGAGTCGCCGTCCTCGTCCTGTACATCACGACTTCGTTATGGAGGGTAGTTACTGTGTCAGTATGGAGTCAACACGGAAATCAGTTTAGTTGTTTAGTGCACACTAATTTGAGACTAACGGTGTTTTTACTGTCACGCGGATTTCATATTATTTCAATAGTCAGGTCTCCATACAACGAGCTGGAAACAGGAGAACGCACCTACTGTGTGTCCACCGCACAATGTCAACGAGAAACGAGATTACCCGGACCGATCGTGACGTCCCGCATGTTTATAACGTATCTTGCAGAAGCTTAGCGATACCAACAGGGGTTGGGTTTGAAGGTCTGTGGCATAGGTACCTACTGTAGCGCCATTTTGTTGTCTTTTGCAAAACGGCGGCCACGTATCAAACCTACCTAAATCGACAGCTGACATCAATGCAAACATAAAACATAATAAGACACTTTACGGGATTCGGTCCTATTATATTTTCCGTTTGCATTTATGTCAGCTATCGATTTATATAGGTTTCATGCGTGGCCGCCATTTGGGACAAAAATCAAAATGGCGTGACATTACGTATGCGAGGCTCCATATAAAAATCTTCAATGCCCTTTGTGCAATATTTTCTTCTTCAATCGCAAATATAAATTTTAATGTTTATTCGTTTTAAGGTTTCCAAACAAGTTTCAATTTCCTGGTTACCTGGGCCGCATTGATTGCACTCATGTAGCTCTAATTCAGCCCACTGACCATGAAGACAAGTTTTTTAATAGAAAATATTACCATTCGAGAAACGTTCAAAAAGTAAGTCATGCAGTTTGTTTTTCTCCTGTTTTGTTTGTCCTGTTTACAATAAACAATACTCAATCTATCTAAGTCCTACAAAGATTCTGGAATAGCAGTATAATTAATATAGATGCATCATTTGGTAGACCTACACATGATGCGTACAGTTGGAGAAATTGTGAGATACAAGAGTATCTTCAAGAGCTTCACAGAGAAATGAGAGACTACCTGGTGACTATTTTAATATTTCAGATGATCCTGGATATCCGCTGAAACCATGGCTTTTGAATCCAATTGTGAATGGTGAACCAAGTGCAGATGCACTTGGTTCACCATTGGATTCGAACACTACACAAATGTTCACTCTCTAACGTCTAACCACAACTACTGGAGAACGCTGCATAGGTGTTTTAAAAGCACGTTGGCGATATTTACTGGCACATAGTTCGTATTATGATCATCATGTAGCGGCTATGCTCATAAATGCCTGTGCTGTGTTGCATAACATCTATAATGTGTTCGCGATTTTGTTTCCAAACATTTAAACAAATATGTATTGCTCCGGCTCATCTCCTAGACGTCAGAAGTTTTAGTATGTTCGTTCCGAAGCACCATGAACAAGTTTCTGGAGGAATCTGTTAGGTCCGTGCTCACGCACTCTACAACTCTTTTATTAACTGGACTATTAAGTAACGTTAATATTGTGATTATGTTAGGTGAATTCTTTATTGGGGTTCTAAAATGATAATTGTTTACAATAATTATAAATAAAAACATAAATTCGGTACACATAGTATATTAACAAGTTTTTAATTTCATAATAACATTAATTTATTTTTGCACCAAGTCAAAAAAAATTGCAAAAATCATAAATACATCTATAGCAATCAATCGTCAATAAATTCATTAAATATTTTTCATTAAATTAATCATCATCTGCCTAGCCTTTTCCCAACTATGTTGGGGTCGGCTTCCAGTCTAACCGGATGCAGCTGAATACCAGTATTTTACATGGAGCGACTGCCTATCTGACCTCCACAACCCAGTTACTGGGTAATACGATACCCCTTGGTAAGACTGGTTGTCAGACTTTCGGGCTGCTGACTACCCGTAACGACTGTCAAAGATCCACGAATGACAGCCGGGACCAACGGCTTAACGTGCTTTCCGAGGCACGGAGGGGACACGGTATGTAAAGATGGTCACCCATCCACAGACCAACCGCGGCAAGCGTAGCTTAACCTGATCGATCGACCTGTGCGGCTGTTATTATTTAGCCACGGGCCCCTATACTATTAAAATTCAAACATTTTCATTCAAGTGTTTTTTATTAATGAGTGTCCCTAGCTGCTAGCGCACTGCTTGACTGGCTAATCGCCTTCATGATCTCTAACTGTATGCGAGACGTCTCAGCATTCATGCGATTCGTCTCAGCATTCATGCGATTCGTCTCAGCATTCATGCGATTCGTCTCAGCATTCATGCGATTCGTCTCATCATTCATAAGAGACGCCTCAGCTATCTTATTTGCAGCTTCAGCGATCATCTTGTTCTCCGCCGGTACTCTATTCCTCTCTAATTCCTTCGCCCATTCGGGGTCGATTCTTATTGGTAAAACTGTAATGAAAATTAAATGTCATTATAAACTTTAAAGGGACAGGCAGAGGTACATTTGTATACTCAGTTTGCCAGTGACGTTGATATCTAAAATGAATACAATAGGGGGCCAGTCTAGCGCCATGTTTCCTCTGCCATTCAGGCTGCTAGGCATCTTCCGCAACAAGATACCAATAAAACTGACCAACCCGAGAATCGAACCCAGGCACACCTAACGTGTGTTAGTCACAAGCGTGAAACAAGACCAACAACCAACACAACAAATGTGTAATAATTAATTGTTACATTGAATATCTATAAAACAAATTGAATCCCTAGGGTCAATAAAACATACTCACAAGTACTACTATTAGAAGTTAGACTGGGTCTATAATGTGTGAGGCAGGGGCGACGTCTAGCAGGCTGAGACCGACTCAAGGGACTCTCTAATCCTGTAAAATATGACTTCGCTTACAATGTATGTTACAGAAGGCACCCTTATCTAAAACATTTGAGGTATATCACCCGTCTGATGCGGTTGGGGCACTTGTTGTGTTCGAACTTCTACCGTACCGGCAACGGGCTTAGGAAATTCTGTAGTGTCTGTAAATATACAAAAGTATAGTATTGGCCAAAAATATCAATCTAATGTAGTAGTTATTAAAACGGAAATACAGCTTATTTGTCCTCATGTGATGAGTTAAATTGTAAAATAATAAAAATAAAAATAAATAATATTTTTTTCTTACCCGATGTGACAACATTCTCTAAAACCACAATTATATCTGGTTCCGCTGTAACTTGGACTTCAGGTGGAATATCCTTAAAAACAAAATATATTAAAACATAATATGCAATCAAATATTTTATCACTTTAGTAGGTAACTTTCAAATACAGGTACACTGCTGAGTATGTAAGTATATTCAGCCTATAATATTCCCACTGCTGGGACACAGGCCTCCTCCTGGTAGATGTCACATGTCTTCGAATTTTCGGTCCTAGGACATGCCGGGTTCCTCACGATGTTTTCCTTCACCGTTTTTGAAAGCAATATGGTGATGAAATAAATTACACAAATGAAAGCGCCTGCCTGGGTTCGAACCCACGAACTACAACTCGGAAGCCGGGGCCGTTCCAACTGGGCCACCACTGGCCCTGTTTCAAATATTATTAATATTTTATAACTTACTTGTTGAACAGCCGAATATCGTTTAAAGCCGATGTTAACACTGATTTTACCCACTTATGCATCTTGTAACCGATACCAAGCTATTTTTGGTAATTTTTAAGAGGGTAAAAGTGGATTTTGAAGTGTTTTTTATCTTAATAAAAAAGAAAAAAAAATGTTTATTCTATACAAAAACAAAATGCACATTACAAAAAAAAAAAAATACACACATATTAAGTAGCCAAAAGCCTCGTATTCAAGCAATAAAAGATTGAAATTTTCTCCATTGCTTGATGTCAGGGCCAGGAACCAAAGACAATACACATTAATCTGTGTTGCGACACTGGCAAATGTCAACGAACAAACAACAAAAATAACAAATAAGTAGGTAAATATAATAATAAATAAAACTTTTGTTACATTGATGTGATTCACAAATAACCTTGGATAATACACCAATTGACTTTATAAGGTTAGTTCTGAAGATTGCTATTTAATTGTTTTAACGCTATTGTAGTAGCGATAAGAGCATATTAACAAAACGGTGAGCGATTAGCAATCGATGTTTGGTCGATTTTTATAACGGTAAGCGATTGATCGCGCGATGACTGCGCAATATTTGCTGAATGCTCTTTCTTACGTAATAAGCAGGTGGCGGTGTGCGGTGGACACGCGGCCACAGTAGATGTATGTATCGCTACTTCAGCGACGTCATCTCGTCCCGTTGCCGTGGCAGTGGACACGCGGCCACAGTAGATGTATGTATCGCTACTTCAGCGACGTCATCTCGTCCCGTTGCCGTGGCAGTGGACACGCGGCCACAGTAGATGTATGTATCGCTACTTCAGCGACGTCATCTCGTCCCGTTGCCGTGGCAGTGGACACGCGGCCACAGTAGATGTATGTATCGCTACTTCAGCGACGTCATCTCGTCCCGTTGCCGTGGCAGTGGACACGCGGCCACAGTAGATGTATGTATCGCTACTTCAGCGACGTCATCTCGTCCCGTTGCCGTGGCAGTGGACACGCGGCCACAGTAGATGTATGTATCGCTACTTCAGCGACGTCATCTCGTCCCGTTGCCGTGGCAGTGGACACGCGGCCACAGTAGATGTATGTATCGCTACTTCAGCGACGTCATCTCGTCCCGTTGCCGTGGCAGTGGACACGCGGCCACAGTAGATGTATGTATCGCTACTTCAGCGACGTCATCTCGTCCCGTTGCCGTGGCAGTGGACACGCGGCCACAGTAGATGTATGTATCGCTACTTCAGCGACGTCATCTCGTCCCGTTGCCGTGGCAGTGGACACGCGGCCACAGTAGATGTATGTATCGCTACTTCAGCGACGTCATCTCGTCCCGTTGCCGTGGCAGTGGACACGCGGCCACAGTAGATGTATGTATCGCTACTTCAGCGACGTCATCTCGTCCCGTTGCCGTGGCAGTGGACACGCGGCCACAGTAGATGTATGTATCGCTACTTCAGCGACGTCATCTCGTCCCGTTGCCGTGGCAGTGGACACGCGGCCACAGTAGATGTATGTATCGCTACTTCAGCGACGTCATCTCGTCCCGTTGCCGTGGCAGTGGACACGCGGCCACAGTAGATGTATGTATCGCTACTTCAGCGACGTCATCTCGTCCCGTTGCCGTGGCAGTGGACACGCGGCCACAGTAGATGTATGTATCGCTACTTCAGCGACGTCATCTCGTCCCGTTGCCGTGGCAGTGGACACGCGGCCACAGTAGATGTATGTATCGCTACTTCAGCGACGTCATCTCGTCCCGTTGCCGTGGCAGTGGACACGCGGCCACAGTAGATGTATGTATCGCTACTTCAGCGACGTCATCTCGTCCCGTTGCCGTGGCAGTGGACACGCGGCCACAGTAGATGTATGTATCGCTACTTCAGCGACGTCATCTCGTCCCGTTGCCGTGGCAGTGGACACGCGGCCACAGTAGATGTATGTATCGCTACTTCAGCGACGTCATCTCGTCCCGTTGCCGTGGCAGTGGACACGCGGCCACAGTAGATGTATGTATCGCTACTTCAGCGACGTCATCTCGTCCCGTTGCCGTGGCAGTGGACACGCGGCCACAGTAGATGTATGTATCGCTACTTCAGCGACGTCATCTCGTCCCGTTGCCGTGGCAGTGGACACGCGGCCACAGTAGATGTATGTATCGCTACTTCAGCGACGTCATCTCGTCCCGTTGCCGTGGCAGTGGACACGCGGCCACAGTAGATGTATGTATCGCTACTTCAGCGACGTCATCTCGTCCCGTTGCCGTGGCAGTGGACACGCGGCCACAGTAGATGTATGTATCGCTACTTCAGCGACGTCATCTCGTCCCGTTGCCGTGGCAGTGGACACGCGGCCACAGTAGATGTATGTATCGCTACTTCAGCGACGTCATCTCGTCCCGTTGCCGTGGCAGTGGACACGCGGCCACAGTAGATGTATGTATCGCTACTTCAGCGACGTCATCTCGTCCCGTTGCCGTGGCAGTGGACACGCGGCCACAGTAGATGTATGTATCGCTACTTCAGCGACGTCATCTCGTCCCGTTGCCGTGGCAGTGGACACGCGGCCACAGTAGATGTATGTATCGCTACTTCAGCGACGTCATCTCGTCCCGTTGCCGTGGCAGTGGACACGCGGCCACAGTAGATGTATGTATCGCTACTTCAGCGACGTCATCTCGTCCCGTTGCCGTGGCAGTGGACACGCGGCCACAGTAGATGTATGTATCGCTACTTCAGCGACGTCATCTCGTCCCGTTGCCGTGGCAGTGGACACGCGGCCACAGTAGATGTATGTATCGCTACTTCAGCGACGTCATCTCGTCCCGTTGCCGTGGCAGTGGACACGCGGCCACAGTAGATGTATGTATCGCTACTTCAGCGACGTCATCTCGTCCCGTTGCCGTGGCAGTGGACACGCGGCCACAGTAGATGTATGTATCGCTACTTCAGCGACGTCATCTCGTCCCGTTGCCGTGGCAGTGGACACGCGGCCACAGTAGATGTATGTATCGCTACTTCAGCGACGTCATCTCGTCCCGTTGCCGTGGCAGTGGACACGCGGCCACAGTAGATGTATGTATCGCTACTTCAGCGACGTCATCTCGTCCCGTTGCCGTGGCAGTGGACACGCGGCCACAGTAGATGTATGTATCGCTACTTCAGCGACGTCATCTCGTCCCGTTGCCGTGGCAGTGGACACGCGGCCACAGTAGATGTATGTATCGCTACTTCAGCGACGTCATCTCGTCCCGTTTCCGTGGCGGTGGACACACGGCCATAGACACTCACGTACGGCGATCTCGGTAGAATACTCGTCGCGAGTACACTTGCACTCGCTGTAGGCGAGTCGTGTCTATGTGTGCGTGCGTTTTCGCTCCTTGTAATGGTGCCAACCATCCGCCATCCGCCATCCGCCGCATGGTGCCAAAAGTCCGCCTAATGAGAAGCCTAGTCTTCCCGATTTTCCTATACGGCGCAGAAACGTGGACGGTTCGCCTCAAAGACCGACGCAAAATCGATGCACTGGAGATGTGGTGCTGGCGGCGATTGTTGCGGATTCCCTGGACAGCGTTTCGGACCAATGTTTCGATCCTGGAGGAGCTAAAAGTTAATCAGAGATTATCATCGACTGTGCAAACACGTATTATCAAATATTTCGGCCATATAGTTCGTAACGAACACTCCATGGAACGACTCGTTGTCCAGGGACAAGTGGAAGGCAAGCGGTCACGCGGTCGGTCACCTACGCGTTGGACAGACCTTATCAAAGCGTCAACACAAACCTCCATAGTTCAGAATTTCCGAGACGCTGAAGACCGGGATAAGTGGAGGAGCATCGCGAGGGCTGCTTTGGCCAAAGAAAATGCAGAGTCATCAACCACGACCACTCTGTCAAGAGTGAACGACTAAGGAGGAGGAGGATATTGTGATCTCGTATTAGTCCTGCCCCTCGCCTAGATACTATACATACACTTGGTATTGTCTGCGACTTCGTTCGCATGGAAGTCGTCAGACACCACAATATACTAAAATAACAGCCACATTTCCCGCCTCCGTTATTATTTTCTTTTTGTTAGCGTTCCTTCCGACTTTTTAACCGACTTCCAAAAAGGAGGAGGTTATATTTCTCTAGCACGGTTACTAAAGATCGTAGCTTATAACCTTCCACAAGAATTGGAATATCATATGCAAAAACATTTTTAAAACCGAGTCTGCTGGGGAGTTTGTTGCGCCAGCAAAAGCACTAGAAAGTTATGAAGGGCGGGCGTTTTGCGGGACTGTCTTATGTAATTTTTACGATCGAAAAGTGCTGATTCTCAGCGTAATTTCAATAAATAAATTTTGATTTTTTGATTTTCGAGTGGTAGTTCCAGAGATTAGCACGTTCAAACATACAAACTCTTCAGCTTTATTACTAGTACGTATAGATAAAACATACATAAATAGATAAACTCAGGACCATCCCATGTGTTACCCCATGGCAGAAACTACAGAACGCCGCCTGCTACGATATTACACTGATTCTTACAATTTAAATACTCTTTTTTTTTTCTGGCGTTCGTTGTCCCTCTCCTGGGCAAAAGCCCCTCCACTCCCTCCGTTTTCCGCAGGCCCGCGCGTCCTCCAATACAAAATTAGAAAAAAAAAAATGTCCCGCATGAGGGCAATACGTATGCGTGAGCAAATCCGTGTGACAGTAAAAACGACCTGTATGAGTTGCATTATTATGAGCTCACGAAAATCAGTTCAACTGTTTAATGAACGCTGATTGGACACGATTGTATGAAATTTTCCATTCGACGCTTGTTTACCTGTTGTGTCTACTTCGCTGCCGGTTTTACGGACCGTGAAAATGTAGTGATATATCAAATATGTTTAATGAACAAACGGACATTTTTATGGCTAGGATGCAAACAGACATGCATAATAGTTCCTAATTTAATGTTTCCCCATTCAAAGCACATTATGTTGTATTGACCACCACTCATAAATACAAATATTAAGATGGCTTTTCAGGGCGCGTAATATCAGTTTGAACTTTCGCGCGATAGAAATAATGGCACTACACTTGTTGTGATTTAGCATGGAAATAACGGTCATTGACCCACCTACATTTATTAATATTCTTCGTTTAATATAATAAATAGAAATAAAGATGGTTAATATCCTATAACGACATTATCGTGAACTTCAACTATTTATACATATGAGAAAGGATACATACTTGTTTGGTTTCCTACGGAGAGATATTACTTAGGAAAAGAGCAATCACTGTTATTGCCATGCTAAAACACAACAACTATAGAGGCAGCGCAGGATCGCTCGTTATGCGCGTGAGCTCAAATAAATAAGTTCGGTTCAGCGTGAGTCGTGATATAACGCGCCGTGACGAGCCAGCTCGACATAACACAGACAACAGACCCCGTGCTGCGGCTTGTCCAGGTCCGGCTTGCGCGTGTCGCGCGCGTGCTGCAGCTTGCGCTTGCGCTCGGCCTCCAGCAGCTCGCGCGTGCGGTCCAGCTGCCGCCGCCGCTCGCGCGCCGCCGCTATGCGCATGCGCGCCGCCGCCTGCTCGCGCGCCGCCGCCGCCGCAGACGTCGCCAGGCGCTGCCGCTCTGTCGCACGGACAACTATATCAACACAGTTCATGCCTGGCAGGCGCGAAGCATCGAAACTATTTGTACATAAAATTGTATGAAAGACGGTCTATTAAAAAAAAAAATGGCATACTCAAATACAAAATATTCTGATTTTTTAAAGATTGAAATAATTTAATACCAAAATTAATTATGCGACTCCCGGTGAGAGACGCTGAGACGAGCACGTGGCCACGCTGTAGGCGTAGGGCCAACAGCCGGCCTGACCCACCGCATTACATGTTTCACATCAAAAACACTTTTAGGGCTCCAATTTTCTTATAATATGAATTCTCTTCAGTCTCATAAAAGCAACCAATTAAAGCTTATACATATTATGAAGCGTCGTGGGGCCCTGGTGACTTGTACTACAGGCGTTGCTTGCAATGCCTATTTCAAGCACCAGTCTCTCTCAAATGTAAAGTTATCCTTAAGCTAGGTTTAAGCACTACAACTGTACATTTGTGAAGATAATAAAAATAAACTTATTATGTGTACCCACCATTTAGCACTGCACTCAGCAATTATTATTTTTTTAAATTGTATTCTCTGCTAGCTCGAGATTCAGCCAACACAAATGCGTTAAAACAACCCCGTACATTTTGCCACAAATCGATAGGATCAATCATACTAATAGAATCTCTTTGTAAATTGCAAAAAATTGCATAAATAATTTACTGTACCAAATCTGAGTATTTTAGTAAAGTATGTCTCATACGAGGTGCATTCAATAAGTACCTAGCCTCATCGCCAGAGGGCGCTGTAGTTTCAAAAGAGTTTTACCACAGTGTAGCACATTCTTTTTTAATTCTTTTTTCAAATTTTCATTCCAATCCCTTCATTTGTTTTAATTTGACAACTTATGGAAGCGAACGTGTCGATCGGTTTTACAAAAATGGAAAAAGAGCAATATCGTTCGGTGATTCGATTCCTATTTTTGGAAGGGAAAACGCGCATCGAAATAAAAGAGCGCTTGGATGCTGTATACGGTGACTCTTCTCCATCGATGGCCACCGTCAAGAATTGGTTCAACGAGTTTGCACGTGGCCGTACGGCACGGTTTTTGATGAACCACGTCCAGGTGCACCGAAAACAGCTGCTACGGAGGAAAACATTAAAAAAATCCATGATCTCGTATTGGCAGATCGCCGATTGAAGGTTCGCGAGCTACCTGAGACTGTAGGCATTTCAGAAGGAACTGTGCATCATATTCTTCACGAGGAACTCGGCATGAGAAAGCTGTCGGCGCGATGGCCGCGTTTACTCACACCAGAAAACAAGCGCAACCGTGAGACCACATCGGAGACGTGTTTGGCGCTGTTTAAGCGGAATCCAGCGGAGTTTTTGCGTCGTTTTGTGACCGTCGATGAAACCTGGATCCACTGGTACACACCAGAGACCAAGGAGCAATCAAAACAATGGATCCAGACCGGGGAACGTGCTCCAAAGAAGGCGAAAACTGTAAAATCGGCCGGAAAAGTTATGGCTACCGTTTTCTGGGATTCACAAGGTGTGATCTACATCGATTACCTCGAGAAGGGTAAAACAATTACAGGGCTTTACTATGCCGATTTATTGGGCCGATTCGACGCCGAATTAAAGAAAAAACGACCCCATCTGACGAAGAAAAAAGTGCTGTTTCACCACGACAACGCACCGGTTTACACGTCTGCCGTTGCTATGGCCAAATTGGTCGAATTACGCTACGAATTGCTGCCCCATCCACCGTATTCTCCAGATTTGGCCCCTTGTGACTTCTTTCTGTTTAATAATCTGAAAAAATCACTCGCCGGGAATAGATATGGATCAAATGAGGAGGTCATCGCCGCCACGGAGGCCTATTTTGCAGAGTTTGACAAAAACTATTTTTCGGACGGGTTAAAAAAGTTGGAGCATCGCTGGGCTAAGTGTATCGAAGTTTTTATTTTTCACTTTTTAGGGTTCCTTACCTACCTCAAAAGGAAAAATCGGAACTGTTATAGGATCACTCGAGTGTCTGTCTGTCTGTCCGTCTGTCACATCTAATTTTCTCTGAATTTAATGGACCGATAGGTGTTGTCTGAGAGTCATCACTTCATGCTGCTGAGCTGATGATAAGTGAAAGACAAATACTTTTATTCAATAAGGCCTATTACAAGGTCTTTCGACAATTACAAGCCCTTACCATCATCAGATGCGGGACATGTTCGTCCCGTTACATCATTACGAGAAATGGAATGATGAAGACGATTGTTTTCAAGTCCACGTCTATCCAAGAAGTGCTAAGTAGTTTCTGTCGACATATTGCCGTATATCCTAACTCCTAACAGTTAAGGACTGCTGTGGCTACCATCGACGGCTCGGTAGCATTATAGTCCGACTTTTAATTAGCTGCAGTAAAACGACAGCTTATGTGTAACTTAAATGACTAACATTGGCGTCTTTTTGTTTTTTCGCGACCATTAACCAAACCATGTTTTTCTAGTACAGAATAGTGTAACAAACGAAACTTATTTGACATGCATATCTCTAAATGCAGTCCGAAATGAGTTATTAAGAAGTGTCATTTTACTGCAGCTAATTAAAAGTCGGAGTATAGGTAAGTGATGACTCTCAGACTCAAACACTTGAATCATCAATAGGTTTCATTTGATTTGAGAGAGTTCAACTAACACACTGTACATGCCTACCAAAGAGGATTTTCCTCGACTTTCATGGGATCCCTTCATCAGACTCTGACTTGGTGACAATGGGACCACCTCGAGAGCATACCGTTTTAAACACTAATGTCAACTGCTCATCACCTGTTACAAAATATTGCTTTTCCCGATGCTGGGACGTCAATAGTTGAGGAGTTCTCCTGGTAAGAACCAGGAGAACTGAAGCTGATGGTGAAGTCACCATCAGCTCCACCTCACCATACGCATTGTGACGAACATAAATTGCTTAGCAACCATATTAAAGCAATCGAATCGCTACCCGTGAAATATTTGTCATTGAGTAGTTCCGATGGCCATCTGTGGTCTTCATCATCAGTTCCACTTTACCAAATTATACTTTCTGAATGCAAATGCTTGAGTTGTTAACGAAAATACCAAAATTGTTATATGTATGCCTATAATATTTGAGGAGTTCCCTCAATTCCTCATGGATCCCATCATCAGAACTGCATTTTGACAAAAAAGGGACCAATCTGGAAGTACATCCTTTCAATTAGAAAAATAATTTTCCAAATCGGTTCATAAATGACGGCGTACTGACTGAGGTAACAAACATAAAAAAAAAACATACAACCGAATTGAGAACCTCCTCCCTTTTTTGAAGTCGGTTAAAAAGATCGAATTTAGCTATAAGATCATCCATTGTGTCACATTGTGTAAATTGTCTACATTTAATATTTGTATGCATCATCATCAAGACGTCCACTGCTGGACGCTGCTGGACACTGCTGGACACAGGCCTCTCCTATACAGCGTCACTTCGACCAGTTCTATGCTTCTCGAACCCAGCGAATTCCTGCGGCCTTCACCAGGTCATCGGTCCACCTTGGTCCATTATGCAGACGCCAGTACATAAAGCTACAATCTGTCAAATTTTTCTTTAATAGATTTCAACTTTATCGCTAAAGCATAAGGTTCATGATTGATTGGGAAAATTTTAAAGTTTCGGGTAGCTTGATGTGCTGGCGTCTGTACATAACAAAGAGTATTCTATCTCACGATCATATGTTACCTTCGACATCAGCCATTTCAGGTTCCTCCGTGGCATTGCTGATAGTTTCAGCTAACTTCTCAGCCTCCTCTCGCTCTCGCCTCTGGTAATCTTCCAACTGTTCGCGAAGACTCTGGTTCTCTTGTTCCTAAAGAGTAAATTGGTTCATTAGTATTGGAACCTTTGGGTTATCTAAACTTAAGGCCACTTCTAAGAAAAACTTGCATACAAGTCCAGATCCTGTAGATGAGGGGTACCAAACAGGATTATGTTATTAAATAATAACATCAAAAGCATGTGTTGGGGCTGTGATCTCGTCCTGTTTTTGATGTGTAGCGGAGATAAAGAATAACTCTTATTTTTACTGTAGGTACTATTTAAAGACCTAAAGATGTTATTAATTGTATTGACAATTACGCATACATATAAAATGCTTCATTGTATAGTTCGATATTGAGATAGACTCATGATAGCACAAGTTGGTTGCTATTTAATATGCATATCCTGTATTCTTTTGTATAAGTGATAAATAAAAAAAAAAAAAAAAAGGTACTTTGGCTTTTAATGATGCAAAAGTATATAACATTTTTCGGACCGCGACGCGACAGATTGGTTCGCACGTTATTTTAAAGTAATAGTGACAATGAACGCTCTCTGCGGCCGCTGCGGCCGAACTGCCGCTTGGCTTAGCGCCCAGTTGGGCGCAATAGGCTCGCCCCCTATTACATGGGACTTAAACATAACTGGTGTACTATATTTACGCCTCTGCCCAACCCGTCGAGGTAAACAGGTGTGATTTTGTGTTATTAAATACTCAATAATTTAGCTGCACGGTCTGCACTGACCCTATTGAATTCCGTACATTTTGCAATCATCTCCAGTCCGTATAAGTAAACAGACATTCACTCGCATGCGGGCACCGCACCATGCATTTTAACCGCATGCGGGCAATGAGAGATGTTTCACTACGTTTTAACACCCTATGTAACTTTGTAGGTAGTTCTCCAATCGTTATTTATTTGATGTGCAATATTTTTCTGGCTAGAGGACACATATGCCACCATTGTGCAGTAAAGTGCAAATAAGAAGAGCGTTCTATTATTTCTTTTTAATTTGATAATTCCTATGATAATATAGAATTTACTACAAATATTTAGAACTAAAAAGACATACCTATTTATCAATAACCTAGGTAATCTGTGGAAACGTTGTGGATTGTACATTTACCTCCTCCTAATGTAATCTTAGATGTAATAGATAATGTACAATTGTTTGTTTTCCCTAACAAAATAAATAAATAAATAAATCATACTTTCTTTTTATTAGAATTAAACTAAATGTAAAATTTATTTTTATTTTCATTCTTTGTAAATTGCTGTGCCTTTACAGGAACATGAACATGTTTGGTTCTGGATCTATTGAATGCAACATCTACTTACCACGAGAGCAATAAGAGAATATAGAGCAATAAAATTTATTTCAGCAGAAGAACAGTTACATAGATGAGTATTTCACAAATCTTCTGCCAAACTGCAGGACAGTTTGTCGGCAGTGTTCTCGTGGACACAGCTCTTTTTCTTAACATTTTATTCTAGTCATTTGTACATCTTTGTCAGTCAGATATCGGAGGACAGATAGGTAGACGCTAAATGTAAAAAACTGATATTCAGCTGCATCCCGTTAGACTGGAAGCCGAATCCCAACATAGCTGGGAAAAGGCCAGATTGATTGATTTTTATTCCAGTTTGTACTCACCATGTCATACTGCTTGTTTTCGAGTTGCATGAGCTGCGAGATGATTTCCTGTTCTCGCAACTTGTACATCGCTCGCAGTTCGTCTTGTTCTTCGCCTTCTCGCTGTTCTCGTACTTTTTCCCAGTCCTGAGAAGAAAACGAAAGTGATTATGATAAAAACAAGCTGCGCCCCGCGGTTTCACCCGCATAAGTCTCGATCCCGTGGGAATCTCGGGATAAAAAGCGTAACATAAAAAAATCAAATCTTAGTTTATAAGCAATATTAGTTTAAAAGTTTAGATAGTCAGAGATATAACGCATGATATCAAGTGTCGCCCATATTATTACTATTGAAGGCAGTTGAGAAGATGGTCAGACTATTATCCGCGGTTTTGAAGAAAGTTGGTTCTGGACAGACATGTAGGGGGAATTATCTATAGAAGACCTGAGTTCTGGAACCACAATCTGATCTGGAAATAATAGACTAGTGTCAATGACTTGTTTCATTCCTCAGTACCATAAAAAAATTATGTGAAATAACCCCAAACGTGCCCAGAATTGCGCTATTGCCTTTCAGTTTCATTGCATAACAATTCTTTCAAAGCTTGAAACGTTCAGAACAATACTGAATGAAAAAATGGCAGCACTTCGTCCTCCAAAGCGCGTGATGCGTCACAGTCTTCATTTGGCGTAATGAATTCTTTGATCCTTTAGCTATCCAATGGTGTAATTGAATTTAGGATGGACATGATAGATATGAAGCTACAACACCAAACTGTATCCCCCGATTTTGTTATCATTGTTTTTTTTTACTTGCCCCCCACTATGGAAGCAATTTTAAAGACGTATCAGAAGCTCCGAACGCGGTTTACAATCCCACTTCAGTTTGCGCGTCGATGTCTCCGCTCGCCCGGAGCGTAGACATCGACGCGCAAACTGTAACCGTGGATCCAGCACATGATTCTAGACCCAAAAAAAAAACTACTGTTTCATAGAAAAGTGCAGTACTCGCGCGGTGAAAGTGTATGAAACAGCTAATTTCATGATGCGGGTTTCATAATCATGTACTGAATCCATGATAACAGGTATCGCGTCGTTGTCCCTGCCACCCTGTATGATAATACGTCTAATTCCCCTTATACTTTTTTTTCTAAGCTACCTCAGCACATTTATTGAAGTGAAAACTTCTTTAGGCGCGTTGGGCATTTTTTTTGAGATGGGAAAAAACCATTGAATTCGCACCACTGTTACCGTAACCGACACCGCTTCGGATGTGTTCGGCTGTCCTCGGCATGTACTCGGTTTTAATATACCTATATCCGATATTTCAGTGAGTGATGGCAAAGTATTCTGTTTGAGTTTTGTTTTCACTTCTGTCGGCACTCCCGTAGTGCCACTGTTTTTTTTTCTATGATAGTACTTCTTCTTTATTTCGTCTAAAGCCTATATTCATCTATTACATACCTGTTCCGCCTCTATTCGCTGCATCTCCAAGGTGAGTGAAGTGTCTGCGATTCGTTCTTGTTGTTCTAGGATCAGCTGCATGTTGCGCGATCGTTCTGTGTATACCTGTACTGCTGCGGCCTGTAACAACGACATAGGTTCATCAACACTTTACTTAACGATACTGTCGGAATCAATCAATATATAGACGAACAGTCTGCCTGTTCAACATAGTCTGAACAACTAAGTTAATAAATAAAACTACTGCAATGATGGAAGATCCCACTCTCTCTCGAAGAGAAGCGGCCTGTGTCCCAGCAGAGGGAACATTATAGGCTGATAAAAAATATATATATATGAGAGATGAGTTTCAGAATGAACACAGAATATATGACTTTTTTGCGGGGAATAAGCATATAATTCAAAACTTCCATTTTTTTATATACTCAGTAGGGGGTCAATTTTTTTTTAAACGCATTATGTACTTATTTTAAAATTCATAATTTTATGTTGCGTTTTTTTGGTGGAACGGAAGTGACGTAGTTCGATTTCTGCTTGACTAAAGCTCAAAAAATAAACTTTCATCGCTCAGGAGCCCTAGTTCGGGATTCAAAGTAGCGCCCCTGAAATTAAAACACTACTTTCTCCCCTTAGAGAATAATATACTATTCTGTCTCTTTCATCCCCAAACGTTTTGACTACGTTTCGCACCAAACGTACTCTGTGATTTGTGGCGCCAGCGGGCTTAAGAGGCTTCAAGCTTCTATTAGAACAAAGTTGTAAACGACATTTGACAACTTTGCTGTATTTCCTCCTCGCCGTAACTCCCAGTATGGTACAAAGGATTAGTTTTTTTTTCTGTTTATTACATAATCGAGCTGACAAGTCCTGGAGTGGAGACCACGGATTGGCAGGCGTAGTGTGGGACGCCTCTGTGCTAGATGGACGGACGACCTCAAAAAGGTGGCCGGAGTAGCCAGCCTAGTGCGGGAGCTGGTGACACGCAGTTGTGCCGCAGTCTGGGAGAGGACTATGTCCAGCAGTGGACTGCGATAGGCTGAGTTGATTACATAAGTGCAAAAGGAACCTGTTACCTTACTACTCCTGTCGACGACAGGCTCTCCTGGTTTGCCTCGGGAAGACGGCGGCGCGGCCGCTGCAGAAGGGCTCAGGTCAGACCAGTTCGGGTAGTCGATTTCACCTGCAATAAACATGGAATATAAAATATATGAGGAACAGTTATATATATGTATACATTAAACTAGCTAGCAAGACTCCGTGGACGTCATAAGCATCGATATATCTTAAACAAGATAAAACAAAAAAAAAAGTAAATTAATTTTACGATGTTTTTTGGGACCGCACTGACACAGTTACTGGACTACAGTAACATGAAATAACAGTTTAAAATCAGCTTGTTACTGTGTAAACTTCACAGGCGTGATGGGTATCGATATCTCAATACGACAAAAACTAAAGAAAACAGATATTCTCAACTCATACTTCAAGAAACAAAACACCCAGCGATTGTTGAGCCCCAAAAAAAACAAATCTTTTTTGTTTTTATCTCACTTTGAAGACTTAAGTGGAGTGAGCTGTCATTCCACCTAAAGCTGGACTAATGACCTAATGAGGATTGACCAATCACTTTACCAAGTATTCACAGAATAGATCAGCTGCATGCAGATACGAGAGTGGAAGGAGGGAAAATGTGTGCAACAGCTCACCCAGCATGTCGTCCATGAAGTCGTCCTGGCGAGGCGGCACGGCCTGCGGGTTGGTGGTGAAGGCGGGGTACTTCAGCAGCCAGTCCTCGTAGCCAGCCTGCAGCGCCAGCGGCTGGCGCGAGTACTGGACCTTTACGTCCCACTGTAACAGGCACAGATAGCATTATCACACAATACACTTTTCTCGAACATGCACACATACAGACATCATTCTCTCGCCCAATTTATTTGGGGTGCGCAAAACATGTTGTTTTCAATGAGAATAGGTTTAAAAACAAACAATAATTTGTAGAATCGCAATGGGGTCCACATAAAATTTGCTATAAAGCCTATTCATTCCTAATATGAAGAATTTATATATCCATGTCGAAAAAACATACATAGTGCTCTTTCATTTCAGCATCCAGACAAACTTATTGAGGACTTTGATTTTGAGGTTTTTGCGATGGTTCTGTTTACGTTTTGCTCAATTATTTAATAAATATAATTTAAATATTTAAACAAGTGTTGTCAACGTCAAAATCATTCACAGTATTAACTTGTTAAATCAATCACAATTCAATTACAATTCTATTTGATTGCCATACAACTAAGAAGGTATACCTTGAGGAGTATAGTCTTGAGCAGATGCAGCGTCTTGCCAGGTATAACGGCAGTGCTGTTCCAGTCCAGCATGACGATCAGCTCCATGGTGGCGCGGTCTGCCCAGACAGGTCGGGAGGCGGCGGGGAGGTTCTGTTCCAACACGTTTGCTGATTGTCTGTGGATTAGAGAGGGCATTTGTGAACAAGTGACACTATACTCTGTTCCAAAAGTATCTGAGGGGTAAATATCAATTCCCGTATTTTTAAGAATGTTTGCATAATAGATTTTTTATATCTACTGTCTCAATCTGTCAAAAATACCTGTAATTTTGAGAAATTTTTGACATTCAACGTCGCTGAGACGAAATTGCAACTAGATTTTGAATGTTTTTTATTACGGGAATTGGCCTTCTGATCTCAATATCGTGCTAGTATCCAGTATGGTACTTTTAAAAAGTGAACTTTGAATGAATGATTGGACAATATGTTCACCCAGTCATCAAAGTTCATACGATCCGAACGCATTCAAAATATCAGGATTACCATTTCGGAAATACGGTCAATAACACTTCTAAACAGAATGCGAGAAGCACAGAACCGGTCGAAGTGGCGGTGCTTCGGGTAAGCCTATTTACAGCAGTGGAAGTTTTTGAAATGATGATGATGACGAAGGTCATAATACTCTTTGTTTAAACAAATCCAAAATTTTGCAAATTAAATTTACAAAGTATTTGAATTGGCGATTTAACTTTGGAACTGATCATAAACCTAGGCTTCAGAAATTGGAGGAACCTCGTGCAGAGCGAGATCTAGTTTTTTTTATATAAAATTATTAGAGGCTAATTGGACTTTCTCAGCAAAATAAGTTTTGGATGTTCACGCTTAAATGTACGCAAAAGAACTCTCTTCCAAATTGGTTTCTCCCGAACCAATTATGGCAAGAATACTTTTATTAAAACAGTACGTCGTCTGTACAACGACACAATTTCATTAAACGTAAACCGAGATTTAGATATTTTTCACCTTTCTCTACCCAAATTAAAATTTTGTATAAGAAATATTTTGGCATCGAAATTTAAATAATAATAATGATTTTTGTTATATAAAATTAAATTGTAATTCTTTAAACTTTAACGGTGTGAACTTCTGGTTGTTGTTGCACTTAGGTAGGTACATATAATTTAGTTGTATAGTAATCTGTGGAAACTGTTTCTGGATTGTGTTGAACTAATTGTATACATCATATGTTTGTTACTGCATCTGTTTGTTTCCCAAATAAAATAAAAATCATAATTTCAGCCGAGACTTCCACTCCAGCCTCCCCCCCGCCACTTCGGCCGGTTCCGTCCTTCTCGCATCGAGCGGATTCCTACGGCCTTCACCAGGTCATCGGTCCACCTTGTGTGGGAGGATGCCTTTAGCTCTTACCCAGGAGAAATACACTCTTCAGGCACACTGATGCACGCTGGGCAGTTGATGTGCGACTCCACGTAGTCCTTCCCTGGCCTCGCGTCCAGGATCATCACCTTCAGCTTACCACTCTTCAGAATCGAATATAACTGTTCACTCTTGATCGTCACCTCATCGGGACCTGGAACCAAGGAGTTTAATGTAATAAGTTGGAATGTGTGTAGAAAATAAGTTTTCGTTCACCTTAATGGCAGGCCAAATTTGAGGTTTTTCGATCTTGTGTTGGTAAAAGGTATACCTATTGAGAAAATTTCCGAATTAATTGGTTATTTTAAATATCAGCTGCATGCATTTAAATTGGCTGATTTGATGGGGATGAATCATTGTACATTTTGTTTAAAGATAAAACATTTAATATTTGCCAAAATCTGCAACTTACTCATTTACAGAAATGTTTATGTGAGAGCAGAGGTTGCAAACAATGAGACAGGTTTGCCAAAACATAATCTATGGCAGCAGAATTATAAGAAATTTCGGAGGTTCCTTCAAGGATTTTTGCTTCAGTAATATGTTTCTATCTGTAGTTAATAACAATCTATCAAAGGATGGTAAAATACAGCCAACATTAGGGAATCTAGCTAGAAAAAGAAGTGCAAGGAACTCCCCATAACACTAAAACTATTTTTTTTGTTTTTTTCGACTCTCAGGTAGCGCCTAGTGAATAAGAGTTTTATTCAATAGAAAAATCAGCTTAGTTACTGAGGACATAAAGTCGTTATTTATTCACACTAGTCAGAATCACTACGCGAGTAGAAGGGCGAAAAAAAACATAGTTAACCACATTTACAAAAGCCATTTTTTTTTATAAATGCCTATTTAGACATTTATAAAAAAAATGGCTTTTATTGTTAAAAACTTCGAAGTTTAAAAAAAAATAAGGAACAGACTTTGTCTAAGACAGGTTAAGCTTAATATGTTGTAAATGGCCTAAAATATTATTCCTTTCTAGCTTTGGACCCATCTCCCAAACACCCTCCCTGTATATCAGTGAACCCTGATTTGGTAAAAACTAATGTTTAGTTTTAAGTTTACTAACACTAGTACTGTATTGATTCTCTGTGGTCTGAAATAAAAGATTATTATTATAAATACAAAATTAAATTCTGAACCCAGTTTGTAACTATCACTGTAAAAAAAAAACAGTTTTTTTGGAACTATTGTAAGGATTCAAATTAAATAAGATATCTTAAGGACCCACCTGGTAATCCAAGAGGCTGAGGTGATTCAATGACCGGTGTGGTCTCCGTTGTCTTCTTCCGGCTCTCGTCTATCTTCTGTTTGATTAACTCATTCTCTTTTATGTCATTCAATCGCTTTGTTTTCTGTTCTTTCTGGTATCTTAAATGTTTACAATGATAATTATTTATTTATTTTATTATTTATGTATACACAGTAAAATAGATACAGATACGACATGTAAGTATTGAGTACAAAGGTACTGCTTATTTCTTAAGAAATTTCTTCGAACAGACCTGCGAAAGGAGAAATGAAAAAGACATGAGTGCCCATGTAGGTTTACGTGAAATATTTGTAGACAATAGTGTATGAGACAATGTGATTATTTATTATTTTATTAAAAATCCTGTAGAAGCAATAGAATGCTATAATCATGGATGTAACACAAGTCAACTCAACCAGCATAACTACCTAAACAGGAAACCACCATTTGTTCGGAATATTAGTGTTGTAATTGAAATAATCAATTTGTCCCCCCTATTAGTTAAATGCAGGTGTACTATACAACTCAATGCAATTGGCTACTATACAAATAGATTCTCTGAGAAAACAGGCATTATGTTATGTACAGTCAACAAAAGAGAAGTGTGCAGGTTAGTCGTATATAGTTGAAGTTTAGTAAGAAACCAATGGATGTTCTCATATTAACAACATCAATCGGTTTCTTACTAACCTTTAACTATATCCGACGATCCTGCATACTTATCTCTTTTGTTGACTGTACATTAACCCCCTTACTAATAAACGTTGTATATTGTCTGTATAGCTACACAACGCTTTGTCTTCTTTTTTCGAAAGTCAAATTACTGACGACTGAAAGAGACAAATCAGGGTGTAAATATTCATCTTATAAAATATGTTTATTAGTAAGGGGGTAACTGTAATGGTCAATTATTATTATTGCAGTTTTAGTAAATCAATCTGTTCAACCATTGCATTTTTGTGCAAAAAATTTGAAGAGATTTAGGGGTTTATCTAATATATAAAATTCTCGTGTCACAGTTTTCGTTGCCATACTCCTCCGAAACGGCTTGACCGATTTTGATGAAATTTTTTGTGCTTATCCGGTATCTATGAGAATCGGCCAACATCTATTTTTCATACCCCTAAATCGAAACTTACGCGGGTGAAACCGCGGGGCGCAGCTAGTTTATAAATATTGCTTAAAGTAAAGTAATGATCAGGGCCTGTTTACCCATAAATTTTTAACGTTTGTTCAATATTAACACTAAATAAGTAACAGATTAGCCATTTAGCAAGGTTGGCATGGTTAAGTTGGATTCCGTTTTTAGATTAAATAAAATCAATTTTTAATTTCACCCAGCCGTGTGTGGGAACATTATAGGCTGATTATGAGAAGGTTATGTAACCCTCTTCTCCTCTTGAGAGGGAGTGGGCCGTAATCCACCATGAGGCCCAGAGTGGATTGGTAGATGTCACATGTCTTCGAATTTTCGGTTCAAGGACATGCCAGTTTCCTCTTGATTGTATTCCTTCACCGTTTTGAGAGCAGTGGTGATGAAATAATCTTATACAAAGTAAAGCTCCTGGCTGGGTTCGGGCCACCACTGCTCTTGCTCAATTTTTTTTTCTTTTGCATTTCATTGCGGCATTGTAGTGCGTCGCAAATGTTCGCAAGTGCGCGCGTGGACAGTTTCCACGCTATAATTCGATAGAAAGTGGCGTCATTATTCCAAAGACTGTGCAGTAGTACCAACAGCATTTTGCAAATGATTGTGCCCCGATATGACTGTCCCATACAGGCACACTGTGTGGGAATAGTCACGGGTAAATTATAAAACATTACTTTCTTATTAGGTACCTAGTGGGTACCTAATAAGAAAGTAAGAAAGTACATAGATCTTATGAATATGTTACTAGCACTTTTATGGATTCTGTCCGAAACAAATTATTATTTCAATAAAATATTTCATATGTTTTTTTTTTAAATTTTGATTCAGTTTTATGAAACAATGTAAGTATTCACAATAATCCCATCTTTCGGAAGACTACACTACACTCTTGTACATTGGAACACAATTGGCCATTTTGATTTACAATGTTTAAAACAAACACAGGTTTTAATATTAACTGTGTAAAATAAGTATAAGTGGGTAATACTTTTACCGTTAAATGTTAACTACTTATAATGTTCTTCATCTAGTTACCTGTAACTGTACCTAATAATGTGTATTTCTGTTTACCTGTCTATGAGGCTGTTCTTCAGCTTCTCAGCATAATCTATTGCCTTGTTCGGGTTCTTGGCACCCAACATGTTGTTAAAATAAGACTTGTCCTTCAAATAATCCTTGTCTTTGCTGATATACGCTATCACGCGAAGGTATTTCATGTAGTAAACATAAGAGTACTCCTCATCTCCCTTCTCTCGAGCCTCTTCCGCACTTTCGAATAATTTTTGAGCAGTTTTGCATAACCTACAAGAAAAATAACAATATTATATAGCTTTTTCGGTTAAATAGGTGATTTTTTTTTTAAAAGGCTGAGATTACTTACAGAGTAGCCCTTTTCGACTTCAAATCTGGTACATTGTGTAATTGGTCCAAATCCTCTATACATTTTCCAAGGTGAAGCTGTATTCTTCGCGTTTCTGTCATGATGAAATTTTGCACACCCTTACGTCTTATTCGAGGTATTACCGTAATTTAAAGTCTCCGGGACTACGGAATCCTACATTTGTTAGATAAAACACAGAGATTGTTGTAAAAATTCACTGCAAACAAAAATTGTGAATCAAATCAGAAAATGTCAAGTTTTTTTTTATTTGCCAGTTTTCAATACAGATTAAAATTAAACAAAACGCTTCGTTGTACTCATATTTTTTTCTCAATTAAATTGTTCAGAAGCTTACTGTATAATACGATTTTTTAAGTTTATGCAAAGCGTAGACGAAAGTGATAGTTCTGTGATTCGGCTTATTGAAATTATTCGATATATGAGCTTTTGTGCCTGTGAAGCCATTACTGGACTAGAAACTTGGGAAAGCGCCTGAGAAAACCAGTTTTCCCTTAGCTTAAATAGTGACTAACATTCAGAAGATTTGAGGATATAATTATAATGAGTAATTGTTTTATAAATCTAGTGAGATAAAATATTAATTTACATTTGAACGTGGAATATGAGCAGTATAATTTCTTAATTGCTTAGATTTGTAACTAAACGTAATTTAAGGATATGTTATCTGTGCTTTGACATATTTTTGACGTCTACAGTACAGCCCTCCAGTCAATAGCTTATGTTGGATACCTTTCACGCTATTTTAGCCCTTAAAACAAGCCGAGGAGGACTGTATTGGCATTCCGACTATCGTTGCTTTGTGTGGAAATATTACAAAGCGTAAATAGCGCAGGAGCGCAAGTTTTCATGCGCATTGGTTTCTTCCTCAATTTCCCTGGTCGATCGTGGTTTTCCATTTAGTTTTTCAGCTGATCACGCTTTCTACAGCCGCATAGCAGACCATCCGTGTCGTGGGTCATGTGCGAAACTGTCGCAGCGTAGTGAATTCGCTGAGTGATTGTGTTGTGTAGTTGTTTGAGTAGCTAGTGCCAGTGAAAATGTTTTCAGGACTTACGAATCAGGTTAGCTCGTGGATGGGGGCTGCTAAGGGCGAACCTCAAGATGAGGAGGTCCCAACTCCGACGAAGGAACCGACTGGCGAAGCAGCAGCGGCGGTGGCAGAAGGCGAAAAGCTAAGGTACCTAATGGAATTTTATTGTTTACATTCTTTTTACCTTAGTTTTATCTTGCTGGTATGCGGTGGGTGCGCAAAAATAGGAATAATAAAAAATACAAAACTCCTTACTCTTTATGTTTAAAAAAATCCTACATTGATTCTTGCTATTTTCCAAGATGTAGGTTCTTACGTGATTTTTCCATATTGCGTAGTTTTATCGACGAGAATTTAATTAACCGTATGTAACAAAGCTTTCGTAAATTATTGATTTTCAGATACAATGAATTTTAATCTGGGTCAAGTACTTTTACCATTGCATTTCATTTAGAATGGGAACACCTTCATTTAACTCATGTGGTTCTTCAGAAGCGGATTTTTTACAAATACCTACTTACACTTTCATAATTATTAAAGTACCTATCTGCTTATTTTATATTTTAAATGGATTATGAAAGAATTCAACATCAACATATATACATTTTTTCTAGTCTAAATTGGCATAATTTAGGTACAGGCTAGATATAACCCAACCCGGTTGGATGATGTAACAGTCTAGGAAAAACCAGACTTTGGAAATAATAAATTTAAGTCTAGTTTTATCTGTGCTGCAATGTGAACTAAGGACCCTCAGGACAAAATTAGACATGGGAATATTTAAATTAATTTTATGCTTACAAAATTTTTAATCTTCAATAGGATTAGCGATAATAAAAAAAACAGTAGGTAATGACTTTAATCATATTCCATATTTTAACAAATTTTATTTTTACAGTCCCACAAAAGCTGGCAGTAAACTGGACCTCATCACCAATGTCAAATCCCAGATGACTGGATGGCTCGGTTCCGGGATCCCAATCCCAGGTCTTAGGAAAAATGAGCCCGCTCCAGCTGAACCTGAAGCCGTGCCAGTGGAGCCTGCAGAGGTTGCGGAGCCAAGAGCTGAGGGCAAAGATGATGATGATAATTCTAGGTATATTAGGTACGAGGGGTTGGCGGATGTAATGAGTTGGACGGAGTTTTATTACGCTTCTTTTGTTTCGGTTCTCTTGGTTGGTGTGTTGTTTCTGATTTATGAAAGATTTTTTTCTTTATATAAAATTTTTTAGTCTCCATGTTTTTGAACAAGGACTTACTTTTGATGGATTTTCCATTTTTCTGGCAATTTTTTTTATTTTCTTCCGACATTCTGTAAAAAAATTCAACAAATTTAAATTATTTAAAATTATTTATGGCCCTTCTAATCTTTTAATATATTGGAGTTGATAAAAAAAAGACACTGGCTGCAGTAGCATTCATCCATTAGCAAATTATACCCTTTATCAGAACAGCATAAGGTAGCAAAAAATCCAGCAGGCAGTATGATAAGATAACATTAAAAGATATCTTCATTATAAGTGCTTTAATCAGTAACAATACACCAACCCTATATATTGATATATTTTGACAAGTTATTGCAACACAAAATGTTATGCTCATGGATATTGTTAAGCCTACGAGTCCTACGACACCCGGATGCTTTTGATATGGCACAATCAAAATTGTATTATAAACAAATTCGCTTCGCTTATTCTAATCACAACTTTATTTTCACAGCTTTTCGGCACATTTCACTTTAAAATTATCGAGCACTTTAACAATATTTATTTCTCGAAATATTTCATATTTTACATCAATTATTCTGTACATGAATTTATGACCATTCAAATTGGATTCGTGACATTTACACTTGCATTATTGATTAGATACAAATACATCAACTTTAAGTTTTTAGCAGAATTATTACATAACATAGTGTAGGGAAAATTACTTCATGAAAATAACTGAAACATTTTAGAACAAATTATAGAAAAATCACAGATTTTAAACATAGTTTTCTAGTTGCACATGCAAACTTTACAAACTCATTTATTCTGCTCAAACCCCATTTTTAATTTCTCATTGTTGTGCATTCTCTTTAGTGTACTGTTTTTTGATAAAATCGTATGTTTTGGTCTAATCACATTCTCGGATTTTAGACGAACTTGAAAGCTTATTTCCTCCTCGTTACTGTCGCAAATTATGTAACTTATCCTTTTTAATATACAGGCTGTATCCCTTTAAAACAATATTTATGGTAAAATAAAAAAAAAAACCCTCTGCATTGAACCCATAGATAGCATTGTTTTCGAAAATCGAATTTGACTAGACTACCTACAACTCAGTCTCCATAGCTCTAGATAAGAAGTTTACAACGTATTAGATTAGTATAACCGTTTTTATTTCGTTTCCCTTGCTGTAAAACCATGAACACTCGTGTAAGTGACGCAACTACTTGCGTCACCATTTCAAATTAGACGAATGATTATTGTGGAAATCGGTAAGGGAAAATTGATTTAATATGAGGAAAAATAAAACCCTTTCCTTTTTCCCGTAGAAAAATGTGTTCTTTACATTTTATGACAATAACAATGAAGGGTGGAAAATTCGGGGAAACGCTTTTGTTCAACATCACGCCAAAAAAGGCTGAATATAATAATCATAATTTATTTATACTTTACGATTATTGTAATACCAACTCAAAATTAGTTTTCGGGGTAATACATCGCCAAAGTGGCGTGTCTTTCGATGAATCACGTAAAAAGCATCGACCTCTTCAGGGAGGTATTACGTAATAGCTCAGGGGGCAATAAACGGATCGCTCTAACTTTGTGCTTAGCTTGCCAGATCGAGGTCGCAAATATATCGAGCGAGGTCCTGTTAATATATATTAGTGTTGTTGAGTTTTCAGGGTAATGGCTGGGTTTCTTTGGAATGTATAGCTTTTTAGGAATTACTTAATGACCAACAGCAGTAGTGCTACTTTTGATTAATTATTAAGGTTCTAGTAAAACGTAAAATTATCTCCTTTACTATTGAGGCAGTTGGTATAACGATCTGTAATTCAGATTGTTACCTGTTCTAAGTAGCCTTCGAGTTCGAAATGAATCGGGGATCTCCGAAAATATATGCGTACCGATAGACCAAGGTTACTGTTTAGCTTACAACAGTACACTTTAAAGGACCCCCTAAGCTTCCTCTTCGTAATATCCTCTCAGTGTCTTCCAAAGACCCTTCCACCCAGGGTTGGTGATTACGCGAATGTTAACTAAACTTGTATGCTTGGACGCAGCGCCACTGGTGGTGCGGACAGCAGGCCAGCTTCGACTGGAGGCACCCCTACTGAAGAACAGCCTGGAGGTGTTGGAAACGGTATGTATTTTTATTAGATATTGTGTAAGTAGGTAAACTGCCTAGGTCAAGAGCAGGACCATCCATAGAGTAATAATAAAAAAATCGTGAGTAAAATTCAACCCTGAGTTTTGGGTCAGATTTAGACCTCCTAGAATTTTATTCCTGAGTAACCTAATCGAAAAATGTCGACTCATTTTGCTTCCCCACTAGATTGGGAAATACAAGACATGTTTCACAAAGTTTGGTTAAGAAATCTAGTTGTCTAATAGAAGCAAAATGGACGGTTGAATTGACTGGTCTAGATTTTATTATTGTAGCTAGTCCCTTTCACTAAGACCTTCGCCGGGCCCAGTTGTTATGTAACTGCGTATTTTCAGAGCTGGCCAGTAAAGGGGACTGCTTATTTATGTTCGTCTTGACATATTTTGATTAGGGGTCAATTGGACATCTCCGGAAAACATCAATGGCAGTCTTGGTATTTTTTTTTCTGTTCCTTTTCCCCAAAATTGTTTTATGTCTTTTTCCTTTATGATTTTGCTATATTATTTATTATTTTGTAGTTTGCTATTTTTGTTTTTATTCCATTTTTTATTTCCCACATTTCCAGGTAGCCAGAATAGAAAACTGTTCACTGTTGATGCTATTGAAGTACCTGATATGCAAGAGTGTTAGTAATTATTTGTTGTTTTTTATTTTCTATATTTTTTTGAAATAGAACTGGCTTCACTGACGCCCAAATCGCTTTAACGGTATGAGAATACATAAATTGTGTGTTATCTGTGCCTGAAAAATCCGAGGTTCATTTTATGGCTTAAAATTAAACGATTAAAATGCAAAGCTGAAAATTGTTCGTGCGGTTTAGGCTTATTGTGGTTCGTTTAAAATTTTGAAACATTTTTCAGCAGGTGTGGTTTTGTGCGACTATAAAGCTAGTTTTATTTCAACCTCTTATTTAACTTTATATATTTTTGTTTCAATGTTTTATTTAACAGAACGGAATTTTCAAAGAGATTCGGAAAAGCAACGTTCGGACGGACATTCAAAATTTTTATGTAGCGCGTGCCAAATTAAATTTTTTACTCGTCATTCATTCGCCAGTTGAGCAGTGGTGGCCCAGTGGTAACAGCCGCGACTTACGAGTTGTAGGTCGTCGGTTCGAACCCAGACAGGCGCTTTACTTTGTGTAAATTATTTCATCACCATTGCTCTCAAAACGGTGAAGGAAAACATCGTGAGGAAACCGGTATGTCCTAGAACCAAAAATTCGAATACATGTGACATCTACCAACCCGCACTGGGGTGGATTACGGCCCACTCCCTCTCACAGAGATTAGGCCTGTGTCCCAGCAGTGGGAACATTATAGGCTAATTATATTATGTTATGTATTCATTCGCCACTGAAGTGCCTTTAAATGTCCTTTCATCCTTTCAGCTGAGATGTTTGCAAAGCCATTCGAATTCAATCCCTTCTTCGTACTAAGCAACGGTCCGACTAAGAAAAGTAGCTCTTACAAAAGTATCTCTAAATGTACTTGTTCCAGTCTATTCTAGGTCCCAAGTTTCTGTGTGTTAGGTTCATGAATTTTTTATTTCTCAATGTCAAGTCAAAAAACTTTCTCTGACACAAACACAATATTTTCTTAGGCATTCTATTTATAACTAGCTTTTGCCCGCGGCTTCGTCCGCGTGGAGGTCGGAAATTACCCCACGGGAACGTAGTACCCGGGATGAAAAGAAATATCCTTTGTCCTAACATCATTGTCTTTTTGTGTGCAAAATTTCATCGCAATCCGTTCAGCCGTTGAGGTGTGAAAAGGTGACAGACAGACTGACAGAGTTGCTTTCGCATTTATAATATTAGTGTAGAGGTCGTCATCAAAATAACTGAGTTGAATACAAAATGTTAAAATCCTCCCTTCTAATTTCTTACAAGAATAATTTCCAAAAATATCTTCAACTTACCATCAATTCGACAGTGACAACCAAGGCGGTTGCCGGAGCTAAGTCCCTGGGCAACTTCCTCTACTCCGCCGTGAACAAGGCTGGCGCCAAAGTCAGCGAGGCCAGCGCCAAGATCAAGAAAACCGTCGAGGAAAACGTGAGTAATTAGTACCTAAGGACCAGTAGGACTTGATAGTTATGTCTATATAAAAAACTATAAGGGTTCCTTTATTGTCGTTTGGTTACGGAACCCTAAAAATGATCAGCAATAATACTATCATTGAGAGTATCAAAGGCCTTTGCCAAGTTTAAAAATGAATAAGTATCTTATAATTTATTATTACGTCTGTTAGTAATAAAACTGCATTAGTGATCAATATTCAGTACCTAAAGGTAATTTCATGTAAATAGCTAGTTCGCTCTGAAAACTGTATTATTCTAGAATATGCAGTAAACACCGTTCGTGAATGCAGTTCTGATTGTCAGACAAAGTTTAATTCATCGACATACTTATCCATTGCCTGCGCGGCTGCGCCAGTACCATATGAAGAGAGTAATTTTACGTTTTGGTGTGCCAACACTTTTATACAATTTTAATTTTAATGTCCTAACCATAAGGACCACTTCGCCGTGAAATTTTTCCTCTAGTCGCTTAAACCAGATATTATTTACATAGAATTGTATGGAAATCTGCAATGGTGCCCCCCAGGGTGCTATTATGGGCCCCATGGGTTGATCGCCTAAGTAAAGCGGGTTGATTGCGCTGATCTCAATAGATTACAAGATTGGCGTGTTACTAAGAGTCCGGTCCGCTAATGTCGTCATTGAGCCCGGCTCATTGAGAACGTTTCGTTTTATTCAAGGCTTTGGGCCAAAAGGTCCTTTGGATAAGTGGTGATTATATTTTATTTGCTTACCCTAAAAGTGTGTGGCGACTAAATAAACACCCAAGTTTTATCAAAGTATTTGAAACATAGATGGACATAAAAAATATCACAGAAAAAAGGGTTTTTCATTCGTGAAAATACGCAAGTTACTTACATGCCTATATTATTTTATTAGTAAAGTGTGTAGTTTAAACCAAAAAAGTTGCTTTGTTTTCACAGCCGGGCATTGCCATGAAAATGACAAATGTCAATTATACGCTCTTTCATATTATTATGACAAAGAAACTAGTGTAGAATATTATTTTCATACAGCCAGTCTTGGCATACTGCGAAACACCATTTGCGTTTGTTCAGCCGTTTATCAGGTTAGACACAGCCAGACAAGATTAATGGACATGACTATTTTTGCTTTACTGTATTCCCCGTACCGTACGGTTAGGCAGCATTTCACCAGTTTGTTTAAGTCACATGTAATTGGGGGCGAGCCTATTGTCATCAGTCACAAATCCAGACTCCGGGCTGCTATTGAGAAATTCCTAATAAAAAAACGCTTTAATATAATGCAAATAGGCTTTCCTAGGCATTTTTGGAACAGACACATTATTTTAGACATTTGGCAAGTTGTTCTGATAAGTAGTTTGGCAGACTGAAGCAAGACAACTTACTTATGCCAATGAATTGCCCATTGGCAACGTCGTCGCTAGTTACGTATGCAATTGTCTCGATTGACTGGACTGCCGGAGTTAGGTACATCTACTGTATAGTGCTTTGGCCATTAACCATTAGCCTTGATTACGTCGTAGGAGATTATCAACATGACGTTAGGCATCTAAGTAATGGACTGCTCTGGTTTTGCAGAGTCAGAGCTTGTCTAGAAATTAGAAGCCATGTAGTAGGAACTGTTGATTAATTAAAGCTCATTCTAATATAATAAAATAAGTACATTATGATACATGCGTGTAATGATCAATGCACACGCGTTTCATACGACCGCGACGTTTTTCAATGCACTTGCGAGGAATAAAACCGACTAGTAATTTGATTAACTTTTATGGAAAATGGCGCGCTGGTTTTGTTTTACCGCGCGCCGCGCTAGCGATGCGCGCGCATGTGTAAATAAAGTCACTGGTCAAATTGTAGTTTAGTTAGTATGAAATTAGAAAGTACTAATGGCATAGAGAAATATACATTAGTTCAGTGAGGATCTGTAATAATAGAACGCCAGTCAGGGTCTTTTCCGTTTGGTTCCGGGTAAAATTTATTTACCTTAAATTGTCCGTGGTCCCTCCACGGACAATTTAAGGTAAATAAATTTTAGTTCATTTTGGGACCAAGGATAATTCAGACTATAAAAAAAAAAGTGAAATATGGCCCGCGGATTCCTTTTGGCAGTATCTTTGATGAGATTAAAAAAAGCGCACACCTCCAACTAGTAAATAGGTAGTTATCTGTGCGTTACCGCACTAGTGCGGTAACATAGAGTAAAAAGCACGCGTGTTTAATAGTTAATACACTGCATTATGGACAGTAGGATATTATTGGGCATTCTACCCCACCTTCCGTTCCGTCGGCTCACTCCGTTCGCCTCGTCACTCTCGGTGGAGTAGAATGCCCAATAATATAAACGAAATTCCGTTCCGTCGGCTCACTCCGTTCGCCTCGTCACTCTCGGTGGAGTAGAATGCCCAATAATATAAACGAAATCTGTGCAGAGGTACTGGTTATGGCGTCTATTCCAGTTCGACGTCTATTCCAACTGATGGAACGGAAATATTTTCCAGTGAGTGGTTTGGGCGCTACTCCACTTTCGAATCGTGTTTGGTTGACAATAACATAAATGGATTGTCCGTTTGGCTTCTATTATACGATATACTTCAGTTTTATTCTTTCTGACATTGACTCTTTAGGTTTTTTTATTATATATTTTTTTACTTTTTTTTTTTTTGTTTTAATTTTTTTTATTATTGTTTTATTTATTTTTTTAATTTTGTCTTCTCCACAAATATTTTTCCTTTCACAGCATTTAAATAATAGCATTCAGGAAAGTTTATAGCATGCTGTAACCAAGGATCATCGTGAATCTCCCAATCTTCGATACTACCTCCACAAGAAAAACACATGACTTTATCGTTTACACCATTTCCACAATAAAAAAATCCTGCATCAGCCATTTCCATCACCAATCTTTTTCGTGAATGAGCGGTTGCCCAATAATGTCTGAACGAAAATAGACGAATTTGATGTTTGTTATAAAGTTCATATCGAGGACTAAAATTCATTGGATTCATTTTAAATAGCTGTTGATACGTTCGCCTTCAACGCTTTCGGTGGTTAGAATGACGGTTGCTCATACATTTGATCGAGTTAGCGACAATGAGTTATAAATGTCAATGTAGTACATTAATTGACTCATTATTAATATAACCGTTTCAAGCAGTCATCATGAAATTTGTAAAACAACCACAATCGTTACATGTAAACAAACTTTGTGTTCTTTCTCAGGAGACTGATTTTCGCCATGGAGAATTATTACCTAAATCGGTACGATGCATCATTTGCGGGCCGTCAAATTGTGGAAAAACTAATTTATTGATTGGTCTCCTTATACACGAGAATGGTTTAAGATTTCAAAATGTTTATGTTTATTCAAAAACCGTGCAACAACCCAAGTACGTTTTTTTAGAAAAAGTCTTGCAACGAGTACCAGGCATATCATTTCAGAAATATCATGAAAATGAGCAAGTACTGAGTGTACAGACCGCAAAACCGAATTCTGTAATTGTATTTGATGATGTTGCTTGTGAAAATCAAAGTAGTATGCGTGATTATTTTGCTATGGGGAGACACAAGTTCATAGATTGTTTTTATCTGAATCAAACGTATAGTAAAATCCCTAAGCAGTTAGTAAGAGACAACGCAAACCTAATCATACTTTTTAAACAAGATGAAAGAAATATGAGACATGTTTATGAAGAACACGTCAACACTGACATGACATGGATTGAATTTCGTGAAATGTGTTCAAAAATATGGAGTATACCTTTCAATTATGTTGTAATTAATAAAGATTGTTCCAAAAACAAAGGATGTTATCGAAGTAAATTTGATACGTTTGTAGTCTTTGACTAAGAACACGAATACATATATAAGACTATTACCTGTCTGAAATAATTATTCACCTTACGACGCTAAGTCAATTACGACCTATTTAACCAATATGGAAAAATCACTGAAACGACAAATTGTTGATGCGGCAGAAGCTGTTAAGATAAAAGTACGAAAAATGAGAGATGCTGAGATGAACAGTAAACAAGCACTGGAATCTGTTTTCAAACCTGTAACAGAACCTCTCAACCAAATTGTTAATGCTAGTAAGCATGCTAGTGATAATTTTGCTGGTGTTCCGTTTACTGACGAAATTTTGCAGAAAAAAGGAACTGGTAGCGCAGGAAGTAATGATAATAATAATGATGAAGACAAATATGAATCTGATATCAACAGTGATTCTTCTTATGAATCAGTAGTTGAAACGAATCCAGATTGTGATACGTCATCTTGGTCAGTATCTTCAGAAGCGTTGGTAGATATTCCATTTGGGGTTAGAGTAGACCATGGGAAACTGATGTTAGGTTCTGCTTGCATAACGATGAACGATTATTACATCACCGTGTCTGGACGTAAATACCGAAATACCCCTGGTTTAAAACAGTTGTTGCTTAAGAAAGATGTGGACTTAAGCTTGGTTACAGACAGTGATATGCAAAATTATAAGTCGATGCTACTTGAAACAAATGCACATCGTCGAGACTATGATCGAAGTAAGCCGATAAAAAGTAATAAAGGACAAAAATATTTGCAAGTTATTAAACCTCTTTTTAAACTGAAGAATGCAGTTCAAGGGAAGGGTCTACCGTTAATAAAAAACTGGAGAAAAAACGTAGATTTAGTGTACTGGGATGATCCTAATGAATTAGTGGAAAGGTTGAAATTATTAATTGCGTCTAGAGATGCTGGCAACACAGGATTAGATAATGAAATCATATCTATAATTGAAGAATTGCGTGAAAGTAAAGTTATAAATAAATAAATGTTTAAAATTGTGTTTATTTTACTATCAACCTCTCGATACAATACACCTTCAACATGAACGTAGACAAATTCGGACACTACATTCACAAAAGAATGCGTTTATCAGAATTATTTGAGTTTAATGAGAATGCATTATTAAAATCAGAAAACGGAGATTTTGATTTAAAAACATTGAGACTGAGAGGAATTAGATCTCCAGTAGATGCAGACGATGCTGTGAACAAGGATTATGTAGATCAATTGAATGCTAACACGTTCAAAGAATTAAATAATCTGGTTGTTAACAAGGATTATGTAGATCGAATGAAAGATAATATGTTTAAAGAATTTAATAGTCTGATTGGTAAATTGCGTTCTCAAATCATAAAAGACGCAAAGAGTACAGTTCAAGCTTCTTTAAAAGCAGGGATACCTGAGGTTTCAGCGCATTTGGAAGATAAGTTTTACACTAAAGCAGAGGTTGATAAATTACTTCAAAAAACTCCGTAATGGTAAAACAGCAAATTGTAAATGAAATACACAAAGCGGCACGAAGAAATTTCCTTCGACGTTCTGTTGTTCTGAAAGGAATCCATGATTTATGGCAAGCTGACTTGATGGACATGCAAAACCTGAAAAAGTATAACAATGGTTACAATTTCATCTTAGTGGTAATTGACTGCTTCTCTAAGTATGCCTGGGCTGAACCGTTAAAATCGAAAAACAAATTCGATGTTACTCGTGCATTCGAACATATACTGCTAAGTAGTCGCAATAGCCCAGTTAACTTACAAACTGATATGGGAACAGAATTTTATAACATCACTTTTCAAAAGCTTATGAAAAAGCATAACATTAACCATTATTCATCGTTTTCTACTAAAAAAGCATCAATTGTAGAAAGATTGATTAGAACTGTAAAAAATAAATTATATAAATATTTTAGTCTCAACGGAAACTATAAGTGGTTAGGTCTGCCATTGGAAGATACTTTGAAGAAATACAACAACACAAAACATCGTACAATTCAATTTAAACCGGTTGATGTGAATAAACGTAATGAACATGTAATCAAAAAAAATATAAATAAAAATAGGAATCATGATTTAGTTCAGTGGAAGCCCAAATTCAAAGTGGGTGATTGTGTTCGTATAAGTAAATACAAACATAATTTTGAGAAAGGTTACACTCCTAATTGGTCAACAGAATTATTTAATATAAAAAAAGTAAATAAAACCTTACCAGTAACATATCAGATAGAAGATCAACGAAAGCAAAACATATTAGGAGCTTTTTACGAACAAGAACTGCAAAGATCTAAATATCCTGATGTTTATTTGATAGAAAAGGTTTTGAAAAAAAAGGAAATAAATTGTATGTTAAATGGTTAGGCCTAAACAGTGCAGAAAACAGTTGGATTGAAAAAGCGGCAATAATGGACTAAGATATTATATAACTACTTTTCATTTGAAATCCTATCATTGTAATTTGAGTAATGCAAGGGGGTGGACTAGTTAACACCATAATTAATAATCTACCATTCGAAGTTCATTTGCCAGGATACAATTATTGCGGACCAGGAACCAAACTTCACAAACGCTTAGCGCGAGGTGACAGAGGTGTAAATAAGCTAGACGAAGCTTGCATGCAACACGACATTGCGTATACAAACCATACAGACTTAACAAATAGACACAAAGCCGATTTACAGCTCCTTAACATGGCTAAACAAAGACTGAAATCAAAAGATGCAGGAAAAGGTGAAAAGCTGAGCTCATGGCTAGTGAGCAAAGTTATGAAATCAAAATTAAAGTCTGGATCCGGTATTAAAACATTTAAAAGCTTAGTTTCAAAAATAAAATCAAAAATTAAGAAACTCAAACACAAAGATAATAGGACTTTAATTAAAGCAGCTTACTTAACTGCAAAAAAGTTATTTCCAAAAATTCATCATCGAATTCGAGTACCCCGAGTAATACCCATACCAAAAACTGGTGGAGTTCTACCTTTAATTCCAATTTTCGCTGGTTTATCGGCTTTAGGGACTTTAGCTGGTGGTGCAGCTGGCATTGCAAAAACCGTCAATGATTACAAAGCAAACAAACAAAATTTGCAAGAAACAGAAAGACATAATAAAGCTATGGAGGCTTTAGTGTTGGGCAAAGGTTTATACATTAAACCGTACAAAAGTGGTAAAGGATTGTTTATAACATCTTCAAAAAACTGAAAAGTATGCTACCCAAACGCCCTCTAACTGATGTAGACATCCGAAAGTATTCAAGGAACATCCCATATTTTCGTGGAGTCTACATGAAGGATCGGTTACCTCGAAAACCGAAACGAATTGAATGTGGTATCGTTAACTTAGACGATTCTAAGAACGAAGGAACGCATTGGGTAGCTTATGTTAAAGTATACAATCACTGTGAATACTTTGATAGCTATGGAAATTTAAAACCTCCAATGGAATTGATGCAATATTTTAAAAATTGTAATGTTTTTTATAACTACACAAGATATCAAAAATTTAATTCAGTAAATTGTGGTCATTTATGTTTAAAATATTTGTGGACTTTTTGGAATAAAAATGTATAAAACATATGCTTTTCTTTCATTTCAATCATTTGCAAGATGTCACTCACTTTGTCGATAACTGGAAACTCGTCAGTGTTATCTACGTACTATCCTAATACGTTGCAACTAGATGGAGAGTATGAGTGTGCTTTATTACACTTTTCAACATTTAATTCTATTCCAAACATTGACAAAAGTAATAATAAGTTCTATTATGGCTTAAACGAAGTTATTGAAATACCGGAAGGCACTTACGAATTGCAAGATATCAATGATTATTTAAAATCTGAAATAAAAGATGCATCAATCAAACTACAGTGCAATAATAATACTTTAAAAACTACAATATTCTGTACAAAAGACGTTAATTTTATAAAAAAAGACTCTTTCAGAAGACTGCTAGGATTTAATAAACAAATCTTGAAAGCAAATAAATGGCATGTGTCACAGTCTCCAGTGAGCATTCTTCCTACGACAGTAGTCAGGATTGAATGTGATATTGTAAGCGGTTCATACATAAACGGTGAACCAAGTCATATTATTCACGAATTTGCACTCAATGTGCCACCTGGTTATAGGATCATAGAAATCCCTAAAAACGCAATATACTTTCCAATAAATCAAAACAACATAAGCTGCATACATATTAGGCTATTGGATATAACAAATCAATTAATCAATTTACGCGGTGAAGAAGTGCAGCTATATTTGCATCTTAGAAAAAAAAAATGATTGACTATAATAAAAATGTGTCTCAACAAATAAAGAATATCAGTTCTACTCGAGCTACCTATCAAATAAGACCTCTCTCTAAGAAGAAAATAAAATTAACTAAAGACAACAAAGCATTCCTTAGAGCGATCGGATTGCTAAAATGAATATCTTAGACGTTTTATCCGCTCCGACTTACGATAATACTATAGAAGGAATCGAATTTCATTCCTACAAGCCATACGTAACAAGTTTCAACAGGAACGATGAAATTCGCATACCTATAAACCAACAGGACTTGTACATACTCCCATCAGCTAGCACTCTATATTTGGAAGGAACTGTCATCGTGAGCAAAAAAGATACGAAGGACAAAGCTACTAGTGTCAATTTCATAAACAATGCTCTACTGTACTTGTTCCAAGACATTAGGTATGAGCTAAATGGAGTAGAGATTGATAAAGTAAAAAATGCAGGTATAACAACAACAATGAAATCATTAATGTCAATGAACGAAAGTGAATCAAAAATGTCTAATGCTTGGGGTTGGAATATTGATGGCATAAAAAATATTAATGGAGGAAGGTTTTCTGCTTCTATACCACTCTGTAACGTCCTCGGTTTTGCTGAAGATTTTAAGAAAGTTGTGATAAATAGTAGACATGAACTGATATTATTACGAAGTAACACTAATTTGAACGCTGTAAAACTTAATACCGGCGAAGTAGTGGATGATGTTCAGATCAACAAAATCATTTGGCGCGTACCGCATGTTAAAGTATCAGACAAAGAAAAAATTACTTTGTTAAAACTATTAGAAAAAGATCGACCGCTTCAAATGATATACAGAAATTGGGATCTGTACGAATATCCAGCTTTGCCTAAAACTACGAAGCATACCTGGTCTATCAAAACTTCATCTCAAATAGAAAAACCAAGATACATTATTGTTGGTCTACAGACAAATAGGAAAAACAATGCAAGTTCTGACATGTCTCAATTCGATCACTGTCATGTTCGAGACGTTAGAGTGTATCTCAATTCAACCTACTTTCCATATGAAAACCTGAATATAAGTTTTGCTAATAACAGAATCGCTTTATTATACGAACAATACACTAGATTTCAACAGTCGTATTACGGACGTCGGCCGGAGCCCATATTAAGCGAGAAGCAATTTAAAGATTTAGCACCGCTGTTTGTTGTTGATTGCTCTAGACAAGCTGATAATCTGAAGACAGGTCCTGTTGTGGATGTAAGGGTGGAAATTGAGAGTGATACAGAGATACCAGATCAAACTTCAGCATATTGTCTCATTCTCAACGATTGCATTGTTGAATACAAACCATTAAGCAACATTGTAAAGAAGCTATCATGAAGCCGGATACCGTTATAGTGGAAATCCAAGGATTTAAAGATTCGACAAATTATTTTATTGTGAAAGAAGTGGCCATCGTAAGTCAGGAGCATACACAAACGTTCCTGGTAAAACCACCATATTTGTACAATTGCCTAACATACGATGAAAAGAAGCAAGTGAGGTGGTTAGAAAGAAATAGAGGAATTTACTGGAGTGAGGGCTTCGTAGACTATAAAGAATTTCGACGCGTCATTATACCATATTTAGAAAATAAAAAAATTATTACGAAGGGATTAGAAAAAATTCAGTGGATCAAAGACTTATGTGATAACTGTGAAGTGATAGATATAGGTGAAAAAGGATGTCCTAATTTTTCAACATTGAAAAAGAAATATCGTAAAAATAATACTGAATTTAATTGTGTAAATCATAGACTAAACTGTGCTTTGAATAATGCTATATGTATTAAGAAATGGTATTTTGATAATAATATGTCTATATTTAATTTATTTTGTTAATAAAAAATATTTTTAATCTACTTATGTTGTTTTATTTATTCCTAATAACTAACTATGATTCACACATATGAAGCTCTAAATTAGCTGTAGTAAAATAAGTCATGTAAGTAAATTTAATATCAAGTAGGTACCTAGTAATTTAATACAATATTTTTATAACAAATAATGAGAACTGGCAACGAATAGTAAGCTAAATATTATTTTACTACAGTAAATTTGAAGTTCATGCAATGTAATGTAAAATAAAACAAACGTAATTTAAATTACAAATATATTTTTATTTACTCTTTATATTATTTACAAATATCTAATGAATTCTAATTATATTTTCTTAATTCTATTTACCTAGTTGCTACATGAATTACAACAAAAAGCTTATAATACCTATTTGATAATTATTTTATTTATACATTCATCATTTACCTACTTATTTACAAAATTGATATTAAATGTATCTAGAATAAAAAAGGAATAATTTATTTCTATGTGAATTACAAATTTAAACTTACTTATAGTTATTTTTATTTAGTTACTTTTATTCGGTAATACGTAAAACATTTATCTATTTACAAATTTGTGATGCATAATAATTATTCTACTAAAGAAAGAAAATAATTTTATTTGTACATTTAACATATTTTCCAATTTACAAATTATAATATTGAATTATTTCATCTTTCTAACCTATACCTACTTTATGTAGGTACCTATTATTTATTTCAACATTATTTACAATAAAATTAAAAACTATTTGATATTTTATATAATTACACAATAACTAAGGAACTATTTTTAAATACAGAAAAATAAGAAAAAATAACTTGTCATTACTAATACCAAAACACTTACTTAATAATATCACTAATAAGTTAATAACACTCATCACAGAGTTTTCTGGATATTTTGTTAATTAACGATAGTGTCTCGTCCATAACATTGTCCACTGGTTCACTGACTACATACTGCGCACTTAACACTATCACCTCCTCATTGTCACTTGCAGGTTCTTGATTTTCACTGATGTCCAAAACTTTCACTTGTATAAGTCGTATACCTTTTTTCTTTTCATTGTTGACGACGTACGATTGACACGAAGACTGCTCAGATGATTTTCGTTTTTGGCACTCCCGTCTGGCTCTAGGCTTCTTGTTGGCAGACCCGTGTGCTTCTGGGATATGCCAACTTAAACTCGGAGTCGGGAAACCTTGACCGTATTGGGAGAAGACAATATCAGGCGAATCTGACATTATTGATGATCTGAAACAAACAAAATAGTCATTAATATTATTTAATTTTATAACAAAAAAGGCAATTTATAAACATACACAGAACAGAATATACTTACGAATTATTTGCTTTGAACCGATGCAGCGATGTGACCACTTCAATAAGTGACTGCGTAATGTAATGACAGAGTATCAATATTATATAACATGGATGAATGTTCTAGTGTAACCAGAGCCTGTACAATATATTGCGAATCAATTTCATGTTGAATTCGACAAGTTTGAACCTGTATCCTTGTGGACGCTTACCACTTCAGGAGCGCGAACACCTGATAAGTGTCGTATTTCTCAATGCCGCGCGCCGGCGCCGGCGCGCGTGCTTAGTCATCAGGAATTGTATAGATTTATAATAATACATAAGCATAAAGTATTACTTAGTACTTGCTATAATACTGCTAATCAATTTCAAGTTTCAACAAGTTAATGCTTGTAATTGCATAGCACATTGAATGCAAGCAGAATGTCTTATCGGGTTGTCAATGGGTATAGAAATTAAAGACATATTTAAACAGAATAGTAAATTTTATTTATATTTATTTATATGTATAAACAAAAGAAAGAAAACTTATAAATAATTAAGGATACAATTATTTTAATTTATAATTGAATACTATCTAAAGTATTACTAAGTAATAAGTAAGATGGGTGTAATTACAAATGTAGAAAAGCCATAAATTACAAGTACCTAGTACCATTTGAAACTAGTAGCAGTAGTTTGTAGTACAGACGCCAGCACATCAACCTACCCGAAATTGTCAAAATTTCCCAATCAACTTTGAACCTTATACTTTAGCGATAAAGTTGAAAATCTAACAAAGAAATTTGACAGATTGTAGTAGGTTGATGTGCTGTCGTCTGTACATGTCTAATATTTCTTAACATTTAGACAGTTACATTTTTACAATAAACAAAATACATGATAATAGTGAATCTGTTTTAGTTAAATTATAATAGTGGATTACATTAATATAGTTGTATTACCCCAGGCTAAAGTAGATACCTTATCAGCGCATAGCAACCGTTTATCGTCATTACTTGAAAGTGCTACTTTATTTACATCCTGGGTGAATATTTCATGTTTTATAGATCTAAATAGCATATTTTTTTTGCGAATTACATCGGAATTGTACAAAGCATTTTTATAATCTAACATATTTAAATTTGCTGTAACATTTTTTCTTGTGCCTTTTGCTTTTTTTATTGTTTTATTTAAAGTTTTAATACAATACAACTTTGAGCGCAGTCCTACGAACTCTTGGATAATTTTACCACCCATTTCGTCCTTAAACAGACCTGGAATCTTCTTATTAATAATTGGCAGGTTAAATTCGTTGTTTAAATCGTAGTTGCTTGTGTCAAAATATTTTAGAAAACGGACCTTGAAATCTTTATACACGTCATTACTCTGCACATCATAAACAAGACTATCTGTGTCAGTATAGCACAATTCAATTCGGTTCCCATAAAATGGTTTTATAATAGAATAGTGGAAATCATACATGTGAGTCTTAGATAATTCTAATACTGTAAACCCTATGTATATCGGTTTATTAAGAACAATACGCGAAGGTTTCATTTGAATTGCTACTAGATCATCAGAAAATACAGAGGCGCTATGAAAATATGGGCTGGCTATTAATTTTTCAGCACAAGTAGTCTTTTTTGTTTTATTGCTTAAGTCACACCACTTGTTTACTAATTTCACATCTATTCGATTTTCATTATTTTCTAACGTCTTTCCAAAAATACTATTGTTTAATAATTTGAAAAAATCTTGTTCAAACGTTGACTCTGCTTTTTGTCGTAACTGAGTATTAATATCAATATATTGCTTTAAAAAAGAACTTTGCTTAAATGTAATAACACGGTGGATTTTTCTCAATACTAAACCATGCTGTAAGCATTTTTTTAAATGTACGTAATAAATAACATAGTGATATTTATCATACAAATTGGGTATTAGTTTTCTATTCTTACCACCAGGTGGTAAACATTTTTCTGGACAAAATGGAAAGTCATTGTGTTCAATGTGCAAATTCTTTGGATATATTAGATCTACTTCAAGAATGTAACCATTTTCCGCAGTATCACTAATGTCAGTCAAGTTTAATTTTAAATGTTCTATTTCTTGTCTATTCATTAATCTGAAGTCGGAATAGGGTAGGGATTGACACATACTATAGCCGTATAAATTGTTACAGTCTAAATAAATGATAAACGAATCTGGATGGGATGGATCGTAGGTATCTAAATATTTATTATTGGCTTTAATGTGTCTTTTGGAACACATACAAACACCACCACGAATACCTTTTTGTATCATTCTAAAAATTTCAATATCACTTATCAATTCTAATTGAACTCCGGTTTTTAAAAGCATTGCATCAAAAGATAAACTTGGTGCTGTGAGATAAAATGCAGGATCCAGATTGTAGTGTCGTTTACAAGTTTTACGAAAATTTTCGAATACATCTGTTAGCAATAGAACGTCGGTTTTAAGATATAAATCTGTATACATACCCATATTTTGGATATTAAATACAGACCAAACGGACCAAGCATGTGCATAATCTTCGTCGGAAATGGGCTTATTACTCAAAGAGTTATAAAAGCATTTTTTAGAAGGCAAACACGTATCTTCATAACGTTCCCATTGACACATAAAGTCGTATGGATATACCCCTTTACGGGTAAGTAGGTCAAATTCGTTTTTGTCAGGAAAATAAGATTTTAGTTGTTTGAACTCTTGTTTTTTCATTGTAATGACCAGCTTTTCTAAGCTGGTTCCTAAAAACTTAAAAGAATCTACAAACCGGACCTGTATGCTTTCCTCGGATGAAATCGGAATAAACTTTGTAAATGAAATATAGTTTTCTTTTGTTTTAGGTATTACTTTAATAGATCCAGGAGCTTCACCTAATTCTTTTATGAAAAGGTGACAATCATAACCAGATAAATTATGAAAAAACACAGGCAAAAATTTTGGTAATTTAAATTGTAAGTTACAATAGCTGTGAGCTGCACCGCGATATTTACCTGTTAAATGACAATGATCACGAACTCTATCACCGAACAAGAAGTGCTCGCAAATGTGACATGTCATCGCGTTTTCAAAGTCGCGAGCATTATCGTCGGTGTAAATCATAGGAACATTATATTTTAAGATATTATGAATTTTTTGCGCATCTTTATAGATAGACTTTATAAAATTTGGTACACAATCCGAACCGCGATATGAAACGTAACGATTGTAGCGTTCGTCTATCGCACACGTAATATGATAACCGTAAGCTACTGGCACGTGTCGCTGACGTGTTACTGTGCTAGCTTTAGTTGGATCAAGGTCACAAGATTCGTACCGTTCAAGCATTGTTTCAAAATCCGCGTATATAACAAATGGTACAGTTTGCTTTCTATTATAGTTTTTAAACTGTATAAAGGAACCCTTTGGAGGTAGTTCAGTGACAATACCCCCACAACTATGCGAACTAAGATCATCATTTGAATTAAAAAACATTAAACAATCATCACAAAAGTAAAGTTTACCGTGGTGTTTTGATATTTGACTCTTAACAAGTCGTGGCAAGTCCTTAATAAAACAGTAATGTGACAAATCGTCCTTTTCTAAGTAAAGTAAATGAATTACCATTCCTTTCAAAGCTTTTGGTCTGTACAGCGGTCCCGTGACGACATTATTTTTTAAACCATAGATGTAAATACAAAAATTTGGGTTATTTAATTCGAACCGCGCAACATCTGAGAAACTTATTGGAAATGATATGTCTTTTACATTTAACACGTCTCGAAAATCATGATAAGATGATACTCTTTCAGGATGACTTTTAGCTGGATATAATGCCGCAACTACTGACCATAAAAAACAATATTCATCGTTATTGTGTATATTAACGCATGCTTTTTTCGATTTTATAGCAGCAGGCAATTCGATAAAGCCTGAACCGCGCAAAGGTTGATATTTGTTGACATTGACTTCCAAATGAGAACTGTACAAGAACGTCCATCCACTGTCACGGTCTTGAAATTCTTCTATTTTTTTTGATAAAGTGTTTTTAACTTGAGACAATAATGGTGTAAATTCATAATTCTGATGCAAAGTAAAATTTTTTGTGGAAAATGATTTCATCTCTTGACAGTCATTTTTAACCATCAAAAACATAGCAAAATATTCGAAATTAACTTTTATACTAGTGTGGTCTTTAAGGGACAAATCAATTAAACTTTTAATTTTGTCTTGAACAATATTTAAAAATGATTTTGGACAGTAATTCTCAGACGGATCGGCAATTCTATACGAAGCTATACGATTACGAAAAGCAGCATGTATTATTTCAACACCTTCGCAAAAATACGAAATATTTTTGTTTTTATGATTAGTACTGCGTAGGTGACCTGTCCACTGACTGCGCTCAACGGATGTATTGCAAACAGTACAGAAAGGCATTTTTGTATAATTATTATTAGGTCTAATGTTCACGTAAAATACAAACAAAGATACAAATTATCAAAGAAAGCTATGGTGTCCCAAATATTTTTTACAGTTAAAATAAACCTAGCCTAACCTTAGATTAAACGGACAACAAAAATATAAAATAATAATTATTATATTATTTTATATGTATGTTGTCGCTGTAAAACACGGGCTCCGAGTCTTGAAACATTATATGAGCCCGTCTCATAAATGTCTGCAGCGCGTCCCACTGCGGAGTTTCTTTATTTAATTGCACTTTAAGTGCCACTAATGCTTTTTTCCACCGTTCAAGTGGAGTCGTGGACGCTGCATCGGACTTATTATAAACTTTTACCTCCACGTAAAAGTCGCCCTCTACGTGCACCGTCCGCCGCCGCCGCAACTTCCCGTTAGCGACTCGGCTCACGAGAGACGACGTGAGGCCTTCGCCGCCGGTTGCTGGTGCGCGATGATCACTATCCTCTAGACCGAAGAGGTCCGAGTTCTTTTCTTGTTGTTTTTTACTGTAAAAAAATGAAATAATATAAGTACCTTGTCATTACAATAACAACACCTTGAAAACTTTCTACCAAAAAATAATCAATGGAATAAAGATTATGAATCATTGGATTGTGTTCCTGGTTTTAAGTATAAAATAAATCCACTACTAACGTATAACACTCTTATTGAATAAAATACACAAATACCTAAAGACAAGCAATAATAGAAATTACCTTGATTTAGATTCCGATTGCGAGGTGGAGGTACTCTCAGAAGCTTTACGCTTCTGAGATTTCTTTTTAGGCTGCACCTTTGCAGCCTCAGGTGCGCGACGTGTATAGTCAGATTCGGAGTCAGACCTGTAATCGAGTACACAACAATTAATGTCAAATAAAAAAATCTGTAAAGGAGATTAGAACAATTGAACGCTCGACTTATAAAACACAAGGACACTACAATTAATGTCAAATAAAAAAACTGTAAAGAAGATTAGAACAATTGAACGCTCGACTTATGAAACACAAGGACACTGAAATAACATAATTATATTTAAAAATACTTACGTACATTTTATGGAAGTATTCGGTATTCGTAATTGACGATAAACTTAAGTAGAGCTTGTCACTAGAAGACGCAGGAGCGAATGTGAATTTTCATATAAATTAATCGAATTTAAGTAAAGAAAATACCATCTCAGCAATTTTTTCCTCATTACAAAATTAAACCTTAAAGCTTAGCATTACAATTGTATTACTAACTTATGTCAGTTACGTCCATTTAAATCATAATATTGATTCCGTCAAAATGCAATTTTATCGTGAGAAATGAAATATGAAACCAGCATTTTGTCCGACAGCGACAAAGGTGCTGTTAGGTACCTGCTTAGGTATCTGTGATTACTACCAATGACTATTATTTATTTAATTTCTGTATGTTTGTTTATTTAAAAAATAATTACAAGACATTATTATGCACGGTTTTAAATAATAGATTTTTGAGACACATTATAAAAATCTGGAACAAATATTCGGTGATTACTTTACTAGACACATTTATATAATTATAATACTTAGGGTACCTACTAACGCATGCTGAACGAATTTATTAACTTAATTATTAACTTATAGGAAAAAGGATTGCGATATGGATTCGAACCTGAAACCTACATAAACCTATTTGCTACCAGAGCTATTCGCAATCCTGTTTGCAGAGTGGAACTTAACTTGTACTTTGATCTTAAAGGGATGACGTCAGCGTCACCAATCAATAAGTTGCATTCGAGATAATTTATGTGCAGAAAAGTTTTGAAACGGATACGCGTACTAAAACTAGTTTATTACGTATGTTGCAGTCAAACTGCAAATATAAAACCATCAACTATAATATAAATATAAGTATAGTACCTATATTAATAAAGTCGTATAGTAAGGTTGTATTGATATCTTACAGTTTTGATAATATAAGTAGTATTTTTAAGCAATCACTAGACCAAAACAGTTAAAAAAGGTAGTTAAAAAATATTTTTATACACATATTTATTGTAACTACAAATTCATAAAGGTCATAATTATACCAATAAAGTAATTTCCAAGATGAGTGTGTCATACCGAAACTGAAGTACCTATTTTATGAACATAGGAAGTCCTGTATAAGACAAATTTAAGCAATGTTTGCAACAAGCGCAGTGCTTATCTTGCATATTATACAAAGGTTCCCAGGGAAATTACACACACACACATGTACACCCACATACATACCTTACATACAACAAAATATGCGCAGCAAATTATTGCTACTTGCAATTTTGCAGTTTCATAGACTGTAAAGGGTCATTTACACCCACTCGTAACATTGTCTGATACGGTCGATTCCGACGCCGCGCCGCCAGGTATTTCATGAAAGAATACAATGTAGCGAAACTGACCGGACTTACACACACCGGACTGTAAATAATAATGTAAATGCGTCTTAATCCAGCGCGCCGTGCGGTTGGATAGCAATCAGTACAAGACGTGACGTGTTCATTAACGTGTAAGTAGTGTCGTCTGGGTGAATGTATTAAATTAAAATTTCGGATGTCCTCGGTACCAATCTGGTCGCAAAATATGAGTGTGCGTTGAACCTTTGTGGTAATGCGCTATCTCTAACTTTGTGGAGAGACATGAGACAATCTGTCCTGAAGTTTAGGTAATCGGTTCAGACAGCCGACGCATTTACTTGTTTAATAAACGTGTAAATATTCATCTATATGAAACGAAATTAAATTAAAATTTCGGATGTCCTCGGTACCAATCTGGTCGCATAATCTGAGTGTGCGTTGAACCTCTGTGGTAAGGCGCTATCTCTAACTTTGTGGAGAGACATAGTGACAATCTGTCCCAAGTTTTAGTTTAATATATACGATATCCTAAAATTCAGATGTCCTCGGTACCAATCTGGTCGCATAATATGAGTGTGCGTTGAACCTTTGTGGTAATGCGCTATCTCTAACTTTGTGGAGAGACATAAGACAATCTGTCCTGAAGTTTAGCTTACCACGTTTCATTTAATTCAGTTATTACTCTCTAGTAGAAGTAATAATTTCAGGTCTTGTAAAGTGGTGAAATGTGTAGTGAAACTATGAAAGAATGACAGTAAAGTAGTGTAGTGAAACAGAGTATAAACCGTAGATCTGCTTTTTTTAATCGGTAAGTGGTTGATATGTAGAGCTAGTTATAGTACCACACCGAGAGTGACAAGGCGAACGGAGTGAGCCGACGGAACGGAATTTCGTTTATATTATTGGGCATTCTACTCCACCGAGAGTGACGAGGCGAACGGAGTGAGCCGACGGAACGGAATTTCGTTTATATTATTGGGCATTCTACTCCACCGAGAGTGACGAGGCGAACGGAGTGAGCCGACGGAACGGAAGGTGGGGTAGAATGCCCAATAATATCCTACTATGGACCTAAAAGCGGTTCATTAAGAGCCACTTTACAAGTAAGTGTGTTGAAAAGGTTTTTATGCAATAGACAATGCAGTAGGTGCTTCTATACCTATTAATGGTGTAATCTGAAAACATTGTAACAGCCAATTATTTTTAAAAGAGTAACCGTGGAGTTTCTTGCCGGCTCATCTCCATAGGAAACAACCAATTAGAACCGTGCACCTAGCTTCTGACATTTCATAAGTGCCCATGTAGGTTTATGTGAAATAAAATACTTTGAATTTTTGTGTTAAATCTTAATTTCTCTTTTTGTTTTTAATATTTTTGTTAGTCGAATACTAGGCTTTTGGCTACTTTAGATTAGTGTGTAATTTAATATGAGCGTCTTATTTGTGCAGTATAAACAATGTTTTTTTTTCTTTCTTCTTTTGCTCTGTGAGTTAATAGTTTGAAGAGTGCTTTATACAAATAGATAAAACGCAAGTTGAATAACACTTTGGACGGAAACAAGCTTTGGCTCTGAATAGTAACAGTTACAACTGTAGTTTCAATGAGTTAAATTACACTTCACTGGTTCGGCCATAAAATGTGTATTTCTTTGTTTTAAACTGAATTCGTTGCACTCTATCATAAACAATAGCATTGTGCATTATCTCTGAAGTGCGCTGCACTTTGCTGGGATCTTTGACCTTCTCTTTCTTTCTTTTCGTGTCTATGGTACGCTTCTTCGATAGTTTATATTGTTTGAGGCCACGTTGATTGCGACAGCAGTGGCATTCATCATTGACCTTATACAATCACAATCTGCCTAGCCTTTTTACAACTATGTTGGGCTCGGCTTCTAGTCTAACCTGATGCACTAATACCCGATCTAAACTGTAAAAATCTCACCTAAGTGAGCGGTCAAGAGTGTCAATCCGTTGCATCAGGTGGTAGGACGGCTCATTTCAAGTTCACACTCACTTCATCTAAGTTTGCACGGTAAGATTTTTACAGAATACAGTAGATAGGAAGTATTCTACATGAAGCGACTGAGTTACTGTGTACGATACTCTTTGGTATGACTGATATTTTGACTTTCGGGCTCATGACTAATTTGAAGCTGACAGTGAAAAAAGAAATACAATCCATCAATTATCATAAATTATATCGTTGCCCCAATAGTATATTGGATCATCTTTTACAAGAGATATAACAATACCACCATACCGTAGGTACCATCATGCCCTTAAGGCCGAAGGGAAGGATTAGGCAGAGGTGTACCTGTAGTACACCCACATTCAATTCACTCACACACCCATCATACACACACATCACATAAACACATAACACACACACACACACACACACACACACATCACACATTCACACACACACATCACACATTCACACACACACATCACACATTTACACACACACACATCACACATTCACACACACACATCTCACATTTTGCCAGTTATGTTATGTTTGTTCTTATATTATAACAATACCCTGAACTAATATAACTTCCTAACCGTTAATGATGTTTAACTTTGAAGGCGAACTAGAAGAGTTAACGGAACTTGCCGAAAGAGACGCCATTAATTAAGTTAGATAAGAAAGTCATTACCGTGAACAAAACGGAGGCTGAGGCGGTCCAGATGAGTGCGTCGCGAGATAAAAAACTTTGGAATTACTTTCCGGAGCGAGAATTGAGTTACCGGAGATCATTTTGCTTGAGTTTTGTTGATGGCTGTGGCGAAGATTGTTTTTGAGTAGGTTCCTTAGTTTTGAAGAGTATATATCTTAAAACCATCACCATTGCTCTCCAAACGGTGAAGGAAAACATCGTGAGGAAACCGTCATGTCTTAGAACCAAAAATTCGAAGACATGTGACATCTACCAACCCGCACTGGGCCCGCGTGGTGGATTACGGCCCACTCCCTCTCACAGAGAGGAGGCCTGTGTCCCAGCAGTGGATTATAGGCTGATTATGAATGTTATGTATATCTTAAAATAGTTTTCAGAAGGCGTTTTCTAAAGAAGTTATCAAAGCTGTAAATAGATATAGTTTTCATAAAGCATTATCGAAAGGAGCTATAAACACATGTGACCTAGACTCCAAAATGTTCGTGATGTTTCCCATTTCTGTAGTTCCCACTGCTGGGTGAGTACTACCCAGACTCGTAAATATTCAAATCAACTCCAAATAACTAAACTTTATTTCAAACAGCTTTTGTTCAGAATTGTTGAAAATCCAAGTGATTAACCTAATGCATTTCCGAAAAAACAAGTGCATTTTTCATCGAAATTCCGGACACAGTTGACGCTACAAAACATAGTGTTCGATTCCCCTGAAGTGGAAACTTAGACAGTGTGAATTTCTGTGCAGCTGGAAAGCTACATGAGTGTGTTATTTGGCGTAGAGCCAGGTCTGGGAGAATTAGGGCGAGGCATAATGCGGGTATGCCGCAAGGGAGTCTTTGCACCCCCTCGTAGCTTTGTGACAGACGGATAGACAAAGATGGCGGGACAAAAGGTTACTCGTTAAATATTGGAACGATTCTCGAATGTCACGGGTCTTTGTGTCCTGTTTGCTGGCGTTGGTGTTGTCGAAGATGGGCCCGATTTTTTTTGTAGGAGAAGTGGATAATAAATCGGAAAGTAATTCGCAGTAGCCGGCAAGTCGAGGTTTCTTATACTTTTTATGTTGATGCTATTTGATTTATAGGGAACAAATAATATCAATTTATCAACTCAATTATAGATGGATGGATGTCAGTCTGTTTGTTCCGGCTAATATCCGAAACGGCTTGATCGATTTTGATGAAATTTGGTTTAGGGGGATAGTGGATACTTTGAACCCTGGGAAAGGACAGAAGCTTTTAGTAGCTTTTTTTTATCGACATAACACGCGGGCGAAGCTACCGGCGGAAGCTTAGTCAAGAATATAATAACCACACTGGAAGACATTATAAAGTGTTATTCATTGTATTTGTAACACACTTTCAATTATAATGTGAATCATTTTGAAGGATATTGCTGAATCAATGCTTCAAATATTCGAAAATTTGTCTGCTGAACAACGTAAATAACGTAATTTATGTACTTAGTTAAACTTTCAAAATTAAAGCCATTCCTACTGTCAGTGTGTTACGTTGCCGGTTGGCTTGTACTCATAGTAACAGCATCACTCCATCAGCTTTATTAAGGCACTAAAAATAGACTATCCCTATTCATTTACATAGAATTCGTTAGCCAAAACCAATGAATATAAAATACCGAATGAAGTCACCGCAGAATTCCCCAAAGCTTGCAGGGTTTATTTACTTAGAGATTTTCATTTACAATGGAATTAAAATCAATCTGCCTAGCCTTTTTGCGTGTTGGGGTCGGCTTCCAGTCTAACCGAATGCAGTTCAATACTAGTATTTTACATGAAGCGACTGCCTATCTGACCTCCACAACCCAGTTTCTGGGTAATAAGATACCCCTTGGTAAGACTGGTTATCAGACTTTCGTAAATTAATTAAATATAGTTAAGTACGTAACCTTAGACATATTTTGCTTCTTCCATCCCGAAAAATCTCTGAACCAATCTAGACAGAGACTTACCCGTTACTCTACTTACCCATCAACGCCACAGGGGTGATATTATTCTCACATACATAAAAAACCGTGCCAAGAAGCCAAGATACTCTTAGCAGCTATACAGTTTCAGTAATGGTCCCCTAATTGAGTTTGATCAGGTTTCCTAGAGGTTCCGCTCCCTACTCCCAGTTTATCACAGATAACGGTGGGTACCTGCAATTAACAGTTATGTAGTAAATAATGGTGCTGGGAGCTTTTAGTGAGTTTGATGCAGTTTCATTTTGTTTATTATCCTGTAATTTTTTAGCCGTCCTCATAGATGAGACTAAAAACCAGAGAAAACTAGGGTTTTGTAACTATACTATTGACGTGTTTGAGTGTCATTTATCCATACTAATATTATAAATTCGAAAGTAACTCTCGTCCATCTGTCTGTATGTTACTTTTCACGCCTAAACCACTGAACGGATTTCGATAAAATTTGGCAGAGAGATAGATTGCATCCCGGGGAAGGACATAGGATAGTTTTTATCGACATACCTTGCGGGCGAAGCCGCGGGTGGAAGCTAGTCATTTATATTTGTCTGATGGATTTTGTGATGTATAATCAAAATATACCTAATCTCCGTTCGCGATTTATTTGCCAAAAATGTAAAAAAATATGAATGAAATAGAAAAATAACTGATTCTTACATAATAAAGTTCAGTTTGCGCTACAACTTCAAACATTTTTACAACTTTTTCAATAGTGCTAGTCACTCTGAAATCAACTTAATAGTCATTGAAATAAAGTTGAAATTTGTTTAACTTGAAATAGGGTAGGGGTGTGCAGCACTGCGCACTTTTACTATAGATTGGGCGTGATGAATAAGGTTTTGAACATACAGGTGGCAGGGACATCGCCAAGCAACCTGATACTATAGATTCAGTACATGAAATCTTTAAGGCAGAGGCACATAGCATCAACACAGTACACACATACCTTGGATTCAAAGAAAACCTAAGGTCTTTATCATAAAATATGGACTATACCATTCCCCAGGTATAGTCCCAATAAAAAAGCTTTCGTGTAACATTTCGTCGCGCATCTTCAATCTCCATACTGAGACACAATGCCCGAGGTGACTTTATTCCTATATTTTCTATAATATATCCCCCAGTGTATTCTACTTTATTCAAGTACAAGCGACCCGTCCGTGTTTCGCACGATATTTATAACTTGACAAAGCATCGCGATTTCTTTATTATATGCAAGTTTAATGATAATTTATTATACCTTCGCCGTGTAGTGAAAACTTTGTGATTGCAATAAACGTTATTTTACAAAGGAGAAAAAAAATGGCATAAAATACCTACACCTATAGAAAGCATTTGAAGCATCTTAGAAGTGTGTACGTTTGTTTTAAATATGCGAGGTTTTCTACACAACAAATAAATAAAAAGGAAAACAATGTATCTTTCATTACGAAGTTTTCACAGCCCAGATGAAACACATACACCTTCCGAAATAAATGATCTAAATGATGATGAAAACTGCATCAAAACCCATTTAGAAACTCCCGTTGTAGAAATATCGGGTAGCGTCTAGAACATTCTCGAGCAGTCGTGATTTTTTTTAGACCGTGAAATAATTAACGGAAGATTGCGACTATGACGTAATGCGGATGGGAAGCTTCCGTTGGAAAACATGTTGTTTCTAGGAAATATTATCGATGGTTATGCAACAACAAGAACCCTTGAAGGAAGCTGCAAATACTGTTGAGATAGTTTTGTAAATGAAGGCACGGATAATAGAGGAATGATTAGATTGCCGTCAAACGCAGCAGTGCTTAGATAAATTCATTATTGGTCACGTAAACTATGTAAGTCATAGTTTACCCTTCCATTTATTTTTCATTATATAAAACTAAAGTCTGTCGCTTAGATCTTCTTAACTAGGTACACAATGGGTTTCATGCGGTTTTTACCACCATTTAGAGCATTTATTCCGGCAAGTTTATAATATTTTTAACTTAGTTATACTTAGCACAGAAATCTCGATGTTTTGAGTTCTTGACATATCGGGTCGTTAGGGGGATTTCTCAGTAGCAGTCTGGGGTCGGAATTTGTGCCCGGTCGATGGCAATACTGCTCGCCCCATGGGATTTTACCATACCTACCTAATTGGAGAAATGTGGGTGTAGATACTAATCACCTTGGGCTTTTCCTTGTGGGAATAGAGTCGTGAGTGATGTCATGCTATTTTATTTATTGTAAAGTTTTTTCAAACTTGTTTCAAATTAATATTATTTCAAGTTAAACAAATATCAACTTTATTTTAATGGGAATTAAGTTGATTTCAGAGTGACTAGCACTATTGAAACAGTTTTAAAAATGTTTGAAGTTGTAGCGTAAACTGAAGTTTATTGTGTAAGATTTAAAGTTATTTTTCCATAAACTCATATTTGTTTATATTTTTGGCAAATAAATCGCGAATGCATTATTAGGTTGTATATATAGAAAAAGTTAATGCTGATTGCCTTAGAAAGGCAAATACTCTATAAAGCGACAGGCACTGTTTGTCTTGTAACTTGAACCATAAACGGAACTACCAAAGTATTTTCTACACTCTAAATAACAAACCTCGATTAATTATTCTTGCTCTTCGTTGAAGGAATTTGAGTATGGCGTCGTATTAACTGTAAGTAATTTTGGCATCAAAAAGGACCCGAGGAGATTTATCATATGGATAGGTTTTGTCTTCAACCAGGCCTATATCCCTGTCTTATGGCTTTTACGTTCGATATGAATCATGTAATTTCCCTTTCGTCAAATCAGGTAACCACTTGCGATCTTGAAATAACCAGGGTCTGTTACAAACAGTACATAACGCCACCTTTGTGATTTCTTGTGACTATTTCTTCTCTGTGTTCGTCATTATAGGTTTGTTTTGAGTACCATTTATTTAGGTTAACTTATTTTTTCGAAGTGAAAACTGCTTTAAGCGCACTTTGCCCTCTTTCTGAATAGCGTTCGAAACAACCGTCATGCTACAATACAGTCCATTGCATTCTGCCTAGCCTTTCCCCAACTATGTTGGGGTCGGCTTCCAGTCTAACAGGATGCAGCTGAATACCAGTATTTTACATGGAGCGACAACAACAACAACCGACAACGCAGTGGAAGTCCCGAAGTTTTGGGAAAACCAGATTTAAAAGACATTCGTGCCAGCGACGCGAAGAAGACTTGGAGCGACTGCCTATCTGACCTCCACAACCCAGTTACTAGGTAACACAGTACATTATGTACAGTAAAGTAATATATACACCAACTGTGTATTTAAAGTAGTACGCTGTGTGTCATGCTCGGGTTGGTGATGCTGAATCGCGTATACTCGGCAAATATAAGTTTTCACTTATATAGTGTGGTCATAGCAGACATCCTCTTTTTATATGCTCGCGTTTCTGTGACAATTAACCATTTTTTTTTTCATACTATCCCTATATTAATTTACCAGAGGGTCAATTCTCGTAATTTTAAGTACGTTCACAGTCTGATCTCAGTCTCAATCTGTCAAAAATACCTCTAATTTGCCTACATTTTGACATGTTTTTGTCGCCGAGATGAGACTGCGACTAGATTATGAACGTTTTAAATTACGAGAATTGGCCTTCAGGTAAACAGCGCCTTCAGAAGTGATAGGTCTTGATGTAATTGATGTAAGCCTTCCTTGGCTGATGAAAATGTGATTCTTTTCTCAAAGTTTCCTGATTGCATCTACCATTTTTTGTCTCTGTATCATGACTGTAAGTTTGCCTCTGTACATTGTGTACTTAAAGAATTCAATAATAAATACTTGAAATAAGATTTATAAACACCGATTTCCAAATTATACAGCCGATATCCCGAAATCGGTTTTGTTTTTCGGGAAAAACTCTTTTTTCTTTAAATTCAATCATGGTAACCCGTATCCAATGAATAAAACTCAATATATATCGTGTCGTGTTCTCCTGCCTGTATCACATAACCTTTTTTGACCCTTGTCAGGGCCTCATATCGTTTTTTTTATGGGCTTTTCTAGTGTGCCAGATATATATTACCTGTGCTTTGACTTTCGGCTTAAACGGGGGAAGTTAACCGCTGTTAAATGGATGTTGTCGACCTTATTTGGTGCGGGTCAGCCGTTTTGTTTTTCGAATGGCTGGTAGTGTAGCAATTGCTTCTGAATTGATATTGTTTCGTTTTATAGCTTGCAGAAATTAGGAAACTTGAAATGGAGTACTAGATCTAAATCTAAACTAGGTTTTATAGAACTACCTAAAATTTACTACAACGTAACGTTACTTACGTACGTCAATTTTAGGTACTTCTTTGTAATACTAGTTTCTGGTCGTCTGGAAGTCCTGATACTATTACAAAAAATCTTTCACTGATAGAAAGTTTCACTGTTGCCATAGGATATGTTTCTTCCACGCGGAAGAAGCCGCATGCAGAAGCTAGTTAAATAATAAAATTGTGATCTAAGTTAAAGATAGACGTATATTTGGTTGCCTTTTCCTGGTTCCATTTTCATGTAACTTCAGTATTATCTTAGGAATACGTAGAAAAACTTGGACAGAATACTCCCATTGCGTTCACTAGGGTAGAAGCCCCAATAGGAGTCCCTTTGAACTTCCAAATGTTATTTTTAAGGTTAGGAGCGGTTTCAACCTTTAATGTCAACTGAGAATTCTAAAAGCACAGATACGGAACAAACACAGGCAAAGTAAATTGGATGATTGAAGTAAAATCAGTTTTTCTTTACTTGCGGATTTCCGGACTATACTATACTTCCGAATAGCTGTACCGCATTAGCGTTTTGTACCTTTATTTAAAGACCTTCGACTAAAAAAATTAATGAAGTTCCTTCCTCTTTCTTTCCAAGAGAAGTGGCTATTCCGTAAAAACCACACCGTGAAAATTTAGATGAGGTGAGCTTAAAGTGAGCTGTCAATAGTGTCAACCCCTAGCATCAGGTGGAATGACAGCTCATTTTAAGCACTCCTCACCTAAGCCTTCACGGTGAGATTCAGCGGTTTTTGCAGAAAAGACCAGCAGATGACGTAGATCTGCCCGAAGCCAAGCAGTGTTATTATAATGATTTTTTCACTGACAGACAACGCACAACCTAAACCACTGGAAATCTATACTAATATTATAAATTCGAAAGTAACTCTGTCTGTCTGTATGTTACCTTTTCACGCCTAAACCACTGAACGGATTTCGATAAAATTTGGCAGAGAGATAGATTGCATCCCGGGGAAGGACATAGGATAGTTTTTAAGCTAGTATGGAATATTTCACAGGAGTTCCTTATTAGTACTTACAACGAAGGGAGCACTAAAGAATAATTATTGAAAATTTAAGGCTTTTTTTTTTAAGGATGGGAAATCATGAAATGACCCCTCCCGCTCTGGGTGCAGCGGAAAGGAGTGTCAGACTCTTAGTGACTAAAACCCATCCGTGTTCCTTTCTTAGCCCTTTATGTTCCGGGGTAGCGGTAACCCTTTCGGACATTCCCGCTGCCCGGACAATCCCGCTGCCGAAAATTCATCCCTTAAACGGTCTAAATAGAGGATGAAAGTTTGGTTATGGAAGTTCGTTATTTCTGAAGTTAGAAACGTGGAAGTTGGTACTTAGGCGTCTTTTTTTTTTTTTTTTTTTTTTTTTTTTTCATCAAAGGAAATCATCTAATGACCCCTCCCGCTCGCCGGCAGGCTTCGGCCCTAACGGGCCCCTCCATGTCTGCTGACATCTCTTTGAGGCGCGCGTGGAACACATACGCTCCGTTCGGCACGGGCCTGGTCCTGATCGGACGGCGAGCTACCCATTACTCGCCGTCCGCAGGCCCGCGCCTACGGTGGCCGGGAGTCGTCACGCGGCTCCCGACGCCCGGAGCGTCTACCGCGGCGGCTGGGACGGGCGGTAGGCGTCTGCTTTGTATCATCTTTTTTTGGAAATTCAACCCTTAAGGCTCCTGAGAAGTTGACCGTGGAAAATCCCATCGAGCACATGACTTGTAAAACTATAACCCTTTTATGTGCGAACCATGAGAGTTCTCAAAAAATATTTAATCTCCATTTTTTGCCATTTCTATTTTACGCATTGCGGCACCTATAAATTGTTAAAAGTCGTTTTGTAGATTAGATAGGCGTACAGGAACATAACGACAATGTTTCAACCCGTGCTTAGGTACTCGTATAAATCTTTACTTCATGCCCTATCTAACTTGTGAGCTGTAACGTTTAACTTTGTAAAGGCATCCATTTTAACGTAAAATCTGAATTTACTGTATTTTTACTTTTACCCAAAAGCCGTGCTTAAGCCAGAATCTGATTGATTTAGCTTACTGTTAGCCTGCATCATCCCATGCTGCGGCCTGCTGGGCAAAGGCCTCTCCCCATGACTTCCAGCTCTTTCGATCCAGGCCTAAGTGGACCACTGGTCGTTTGTTTTCTCCAGCTCGTCCCGCCATCTTCTACGGGGTATGCCGATTTAGCTTATGGGGATTTTTTTTTTTGTTTTTGAAGTGAAAACTTCTTAAGCGGCGTTGTACACTTTTTTGTAATGGGTAAAAAAATGTTAAACTCGCGTCAGGACACGTGACCTGATCGAAAATTCGTAAGACGGATGGAGAGTAGACAGCTCGTCTACCAGAGATACATACCTCGACAAGTAACAGAAATTATCAGTCAACCGATCGATGTCCTCGGATTTATGGCCGGATGATGGATCAGGTGTAGGCTGTGGCGCATTGCGGGGTTAGTGACAAGGGACTGTACGACCCTCTTGAGCCTATAAGCCTATTATTGTTTTTAAGCCGAAAATGTCATGGATAAAAGAAATATGATGAATCTGAACTGTAGCGATGTTTCTTACGATAGCTTGCCTTTACACAGGAAAGAATCAATAGTAACTATGGGTTAGCAGCAACGAAAATATTTTAATTGTGATGGATTTTCATTGTAAAATGGTTTTATTATCAAGCACATAATAAAAACACAATGCTACATAATTGATACTGAAAATTCGTGGATAATAATTTTTTTAACTGCAGCGTTTCGATCTCTGCCTCTCGATGTTTCAAATTCACAAATTGGATCATCTCTCAATGAATATTTATTTCATTTTTCGGTCCGTCTCGCGCCAATGCACTAGCCTTTGTACCGGGCTATCAGAACGGGACAGAGCAAATAGCTTTTAGCCGTCGAAGGTATCCGATTTAGCTTTTGACCTTGTTTTTAAATGGACCTTCGTAGTATTAAAGTTGGGTGGAGAGTACTCCGAGATTTAGAGAATATACGACCCAGATACATAATGGATGGAATGGAGAGAGAATCGATTTTCTGGCTAAAAGGCGTCTACTTTTATTTTCGCGGCGGTTAAATGGAATAGGTGTTTTTCCAGTTCCGTGTTCTAGGTGGGTTCGGATGTTGTTATTTTTGCGGTTGGACTAAATTGGCTGGTTTGTTTTTACCGTTTCTGGATAGCAAAGGTTTTTGAATGAGGTTAATTCGTAAGTTTTGTTTTTTTTTTTTCATTTGAAATGGGTTTGCTCTTGACTCTAGTCTAGGTCAGGGTGACAGAGACAGAGTCGACGATGGAGTGAGCTTACCCAGAAGAAGCCTATTCACTCTTTTGCTGTGCGCATTTTGTTTTTGCAAAGCGGAAGTATGATTAAAGGTCTGTTTCAAGCAAGGCGTTGTAGGAAGTAAAGTAGTATATAAGATGGTCTATTCAGTAAAAATCTCACTGTGAAAACGTGGTAGGTGAAGGGAGCTTGAAGTAAGCTGTCATTCCACCTGACTCTAGAAATTGACACTTGAAAGCTTACTTTAACCCCAATTCGCTAAGTTTCACGGAGAGATTTTTCCAGGTTAGGTAGACTGTTCTCAAAATCCTTTCTTATCTGTTATTCTGTGAAGGATGTGGCAAAGATGAACTGTAAAGCCTTTGGCAGTTAGCACCAAAGTCATCTCCAAAATATGTACCTATATTGTGTATCTTGAGAGGAAATCCAATTAGCGAACTTCCCTTAATTTTCATCCCCCTTAAATTCACCGTATTTATTCGACAGACTTTCGAACAGCACTTTGTGAAATTGTGCGAGGTCTCGTTCCAAATCGCAAACCATTATCTGCCTTGTTAATGTGTTGTCATGCCGTATTATGAACGTGTGTTGGGAAATTGGTAGTGCAAACTGTAATCTGAATGAAAGGGGTCAAATTTGGGTAGCAAGCGTTTATGATTCAGAAATGTACTAGCTTTTTAAACTTTTGCGGGATCTAAAGGGCTGTGGCTTGATTTGGGTGAGAAATGGCTTTCTATTCTTATCTAGCACACCACATGACATCACGCCTTGTTTCCCAGAAGGGTTAGGCAGAGGTTTACCTAATGGTACAGACGCCAGCACATCAAGCTGCCCGAAACTGTCAAATTGTCCCAATCAACTTTGAACCTTAGGCTTTGAAAATCTATTGAAGAAATTTGACAGATTATAGTAGCTTGATGTGCTGGCGTCTGTACACTGGTGGTGTGCTTTGAACTAGGTTTTTTTTAATATTTGAGAGTCCAATTAGTCTAGTATCGATATTATTTAGGGCCGGGCTTATTGAAATACTGGCAAAAATCGAATACTGTAGGACCATATTGCCTTGCGAAACTTTTTTAAATAACCGTCGAAGAAAAAGTAGGTAATCGCCAAACTCATAAATGATAACATTTTCGTAAGTGACGCAGAGCTATTGATCGCTGTTGGCGAAAAGTCAATGCGTCACATTTTGAGAAATAAAGATACAATTAAGTAGCTGTATACATTAGTTTAATGGAGCTAAACTCGTTACTACTAACGAGTGGTGGTTCTATTGTATGGTAGGATACGTATTTTATGTATATTTTATTTAACTGCTATTGTGCATGTAGGTATGTAGGTACATTTATATTCAGTTTCTGAGTATAATCTTGCACATGACTGATATCGGTGACAAACTTCGTTAGGAAACCTGAACATATCTTCTATACTTACTAATAATAAGGCTGAAGAGTTTGTTTTTTTGTTTCTTTGTTTAAACACGCTTATCTCTGGAATGAAAAAAAATTTTTTGCTAGCCCAATTCTCGAGGAAGATTGTTGACCTTTTAACATCACGCTACGACCTTTAGAAGCCGTGCAAAAACAAAAAGCCAGAAAACGAAGTAATATTGTAGGCGGGCCCGGTAGGATGCGGCCGAAATTTGACGCAGACGAAGTCGCGGGCAGATAAGATAAGATAAGATAAGATAATATTTATTTTGTAAAACATGAGTACAATATGAAGCTCTTATAATTAATATGAGGTGGCTGCATGTCTTGCCATCTATGACATACAAAATTAGTTGCACCAGAGAAACAATACAAAAACAAAAGGCACAAGAAGAAAATAATAATAATAATTTCAATGTCAAAATTAAAATAAAGTTGAAAATACAGTGTCAAAATTGGCAGAACCTAGTATTATTATGTGGGTATTTGGGTTCTCAATGATGAAGCTTAGTTTTATTTTCTACTCTTCCTTAGGGAAACTGGTTCTTAATATCAAATACAAATTATGAATGGAAAAGAAATCTAGAAGTAGAAATTCTTCCATTTATTTAAGTACTCGTACATGTGCCGAAACTAGGTAGGTATTGTAGTTATTATATCTTATGCTTCCTCCCAATAATCGAAGCAGAAATGAGCTCCTTTTCCCAAAAAAGAAACAATATAAAATTAATCACAAATAAGACCCTTGTTTTCACTCAAAAGGCATTGTAAGTTTTTTTTTTCAAGACAACAAACAATTGCATAATAATGCTTAATACTAGTACAGATATATTATAATTTTTTATTTAGGTAACATTTAGGTAATAACGCTACCAGCACCGTTATCCGCATAATAATACAATAAAAAACTTAATTAGGTACAAGCAAACTTAAGCAAACAAAAGATTTAACTGATTGAATGTGATTTACATAACACTTAGTAAAAGGTGAGACAAACTTATGACAACCGACTTCGAAATTCATCATCGGACATTAACAAAATTTAAATGCGTACGAACAAAAAACAAAAAAAAAAAAAAATTGGAAATACATCTATATGTATATGACGGAATTATGTCTGAACATACAAAACACATTTCTATAATTGGTTTCATTAAGTTTTAATTGCTTCTAAAACGAACGAGGTTTCCTTGAGCTTACTTTTTTAATATTGCTGTTTTGTCGTTGAGTCAAAATTTCCCTAGGGCATTTACCTTAAAGTACGGGCTCGTATTACAAAAGATATTCGTTGAAAGATTCAGAAGTATTTGCTGTACTATGATTTTATTTGAATAATTCCGTAGGGAATGTAGGAAAGAAAGCAAAACGAAAGAGAAATTGGTTTATTAACACATAAAGATATGCATTATAAAAAAGATAAGTAAGGATAGTAAACTCTAATAAATGTGATCATAAAAAAAAATTCGTAATGTCTCTGTTGTCTTCTTCCTTTTTTTTAAAACCATTTATTTTTCATCTCCCATTAACGATCTCGTCCATAAGATAGGATTTTACCGCCCTCCATGAGGCTGTACAGCGGGCCAAAGATATGGCCCGCGAGGAGATGCTGGAGACTCTGAACAGAGATCCATGGGGGCGCCCTTACAAAATGGTGCGGAATAAACTCCGCACCTGGGCCCCCCCACTGACGCAGAGTCTCCGGCCACAGCTGGTGGAGGAGGTGGTGAGCGCTCTGTTCCCTTCACGGGGGGAGCATACTCCCCCGCCCATGGCTCCGCCAATTGCGGTGACCGAAGCGGACCACGCGGACGACGACGATATCCCTGAAGTGACCGGGGTAGATCTGAGAGTGGCGGTAGGCAGGCTGAAGGCCAAAAATACCGCCCCAGGGCCCGACGGCTTGCCGGGCAAAGCCTGGGCCCTGGCCTCGACGGCTCTCGGACCCCGACTGGAGGCGCTCTTAAGCGCATGTATGGAGAGGGGCCAGTTTCCACTCCCTTGGAAGACGGGGAAGCTGGTCCTCATTCGGAAGCCAGGGCGCCCTGCGGACTCTCCGTCCGCATTCCGGCCCATCGTGCTGCTCGACGAGGTCGGCAAGCTCTTTGAGAGAGTGATTGCGGGCCGCCTCGTCGGGCACCTGGTGAGGACGGGGCCGGATCTTGCGGATAGCCAGTTTGGCTTCCGCAAGGGGCGCTCTACGGTGGACGCCATCATGCGCGTGAGAGCCCTCACGACGGGGGACGCGGTGTCCCGGGGTGGGGTGGTCGTGGCGGTGTCACTCGACATCGCCAACGCTTTTAACACCCTGCCCTGGAGCTGCATTGGGGAGGCACTCCGGTATCACCGGGTGCCGACCTACCTCCGTCGAATAGTCGGGGCGTATTTGACGGACAGAGCCGTCATCTACCCCGGTCGCGATGGGGAATGGAACCGGCGAGAGATGTCGTGCGGTGTCCCACAGGGATCGGTTCTGGGACCGCTTCTGTGGGACATCGGTTACGACTGGGTGCTGCGGGCCGACCTCCCTGATGGCGTCAGCGTGGTTTGCTACGCTGACGACACGCTGGTCCTGGCGCAGGGGAGGTCGCATCAGGCGGCGGCCGACGCAATGACACGCGGGGTTGCGATAGTCGTTGAGAGGATCCGGCAGTTGGGTCTCGAGGTGGCTCTGCACAAGTCCGAAGCCATGACATTTCATGGGCTTCGGAACGGGCCACCATCGGGATCCCAACTAACGGTAGGAGGGGTTCACATCGGCGTCGAGACGACGATGAAATACCTGGGTTTCGTCCTCGACAGCCGGTGGAACTTCGTCGAGCATTTCCGACGTTTGGCCCCCAAACTGGAACGGGCTGGGGCCGCTTTCAAGCGGCTCCTGCCCAACCTGAGGGGGCCAAACGCCTCCTGCCGGAGGCTTTACGCGGGGGTCGTGCGGTCCATGGCCGTATATGGCGCCCCGGTATGGGCGCGTTCACTGCGGCTTCGAGCCGCCCACTACCTGAACGCGCCCCAAAAGGTGGTCGCCATAAGGCTGATACGGGGGTACCGCACGATCTCGCGCGAGGCGGCAAGCCTCCTTGCCGGACTGCCGCCATGGGATCTGGAGGCGATAGTCCTCGCGCGCCTCTTTGAGTGGCGCGCGGAGGCACTACGCCGGGGGGAAAACCCGCTTCCGCGGCAAATTGCTGCGGAGCGGACAGACCTCCGGCGCGATCTCATGGCGGCATGGAAAGCGCGACTGTCGCAACCCAGCGCAGGGCACGCCGCGATAGCGGCGGTAAGGCCCCTCTTTGAGGAGTGGCTAGAGAGGCGTCACGGCGCCCTCACCTACCGCCTGACGCAGGTCCTCACCGGACACGGATGTTTCGGGAGGTTCCTGCACATCATCAGGCGGGAGGAAACGCCCGGGTGTCACCACTGCGAGGATCGCCCAGAGGACACGGTGGAGCACACGGTGGAGGTCTGTCCCGCTTGGGCAGAGCACCGCCGTGTCCTCGTAGAGGCGATCGGCAGCGGCGGCGACCTCTCGCGCCCGGCCCTGGTCCAAGCCATGGTCCGGGGCGAGAGGGAGTGGGAGGCAGTCACCTCCTTCTGCGAAGCAGTCATGCTAGCGAAGGAGGTAGCGGGATGGGCGAGGGAGAGAGCTGAGAGAGCCGCCCGTCCCAGCCGCCGCGGTAGACGCTCCGGGCGTCGGGAGCCGCGTGACGACTCCCGGCCACCGTAGGCGCGGGCGGACGGCGAGTAATGGGTAGCTCGCCGTCCGATCAGGACCAGGCCCGTGCCGGACGGCGCGTATGCGTCAGCATCAAAGGAGGGGCCCGTTAGGGCCGAAGCCTGCCGGGGCAGCGGGATTGTCCGAAAGGGTTACCGCTGCCCCGGAACATAAAGGGCTAAGGAAGGAACACGGATGGGTTTTAGTCAGTAAGAGTCTGACACTCCCTTCCGCTCCACCCAGAGCGGGAGGGGTCATTTGATGATTTCCCATCCTTAAAAAAAAAAAAAAAAGATAGGATTTTACTAAAAGAAAACTGGCAGACATAACGGCCCCACGTTGGGCGCCAATTCAATAAATTCTAAATCTATCCCAATGCTAAGCTCATTCATTTCAATGTCTCGGCTAAACGGCTTAAAGTCTTAGCAGGCTCCGAGGCGCTCACGATAATACATTCTATTACCAACCTAGGCAGGTAAAATGTTGCCAGCCCCAGGTGTTCGTTTCTACCTAGTTTAGGTTTTCTCCGACTACCCACTTTCCTTAGAATATTCAACAACCGATTGAGTTATATAAATCGTGGAAGTTCGGTTTCTTAAATGTTATAACTGATGATTTTGCGTGAAATATGATCGGGATGATGTTAGATGGGTAACCAAAGTATGTTATGGGTAAAATACGGTATACAGGGTGAAATTGAATACATGCGACAAATCGAGTCGAGACGAGTTGTGCGAACATAAATGTAGGAAACAGCTGATTTTTTTTTCGCGATTTCGGGTTTGGTGCCATAGTAAAAGTTGTTCATAATGATGAGTACAATCTCCCATTTCGATTTGTCGCATGTATTCAATTTCACCCTGTATATAGCAGCTTTTAGCTTTATCATAATACATTGTTGATATATAGGTATATGCGTCTAAAAATGCACCATTTATTTTCTGGTTTATTGCTAAAGATGTCAAAGGCCGTTAGCAATAATATAATGTCATCAGTCATCACCAACTAGACTTTCTCTTTCTTTTAATGGTTTTCTTGCGATGCCTCTATGATTAAAGGTTGGTCGATTTCTTCTCATTTTCTTCTCTAATTTCTCATCATACGTAACAGTTCTTCTATGCTGGTGCTGGCTATACCTGTTTCTAATCTAGATGTTTGCCCTTTAGCCTAAGAAAAATCATACCTGCAATGAAATATCGGCAGAAAATTACTTATGGAATAACTTATTACTGTAAGTACATATCTCATGCTTAATGGAACATTGACCCATTAGTAGATAGGTCAGAATTATTTCCGGATGTTTTTTTACTCAGATCTCATCAATAAGTAATCATACGCTCAAACATAGACTTATAAAAAAAGGTGGACTCCGCGCCACGCATATCGAAAGTGAAGCACAGTAACTATGCCGGGACCGTTTGTACAAACACGCCTCACACTCTCATTTACATCATAGTATGCCGACCGGCCGCCATTACGTGACACGTCCAGCGTCAATCGTCAATCACGCACACATAGATCGGTACGGTGCTTCACTTTCGATATGCGTGGCGCGGAGTCAATCTTTTTTTATAAGTCTGTGCGCTCAAAATACAATCATTCATGATTAATTAATAAAATCAAACCAAATCAGTTTTAATAATATGCGTCAACAAGTAGGATAAGTTCACATTTAAAGTGAAAGCTCGAGAACAAATACACGAGAAGTTGGCAGATTCGTCTCAGAATTAAGTTGTTGCAGGTTTTCTTGTTTATCTCTCATAACTTTATTTTTTTTCTTTTTATTTAATATTTTGTTGTATTATGTATATATGTATTTATTCTTATATTTTAGTTATAAATATTTACTAAGTTATTTTCTGTTATTGCACCTACTGTGTATTGATTGTCTCTGCATCAAGGTAGACTGGTAGAAAATGCCCAAGGCATTAAGTCCGCCTTTGTACAATTTTTTACTTGTGCATAGATTTTAATAAAATTAAAATATAAGTCCTCATAGCAGATCTTCTTTTGCGATTTCCCAATAATCGTCTGTTTTGAGTATAGTCAGTATTCCATGAAGCATGCGATATATGTAATTCCAATCGAATGAAATATATCGAAAAAGTTCTCCTGAACCCGTTAGACATAATCATGAATACGTAATGAAAAAATCATAACACTTACGACTTCAACCATCCGGCGCTGGAATCGATTTGCGCGAAATTTCCCCATCATTTCGATAACCGACTATTCGGGTATCGGGTAACATCGCCGTCACTTGGAGTGAAATTAAACCGGCTCTTTATTTGAAATTGGAGGTGTGGGCGTATCGTTCCGACTTTGTAATAATGACATGAAAATATAACTTCCATCCACTCGTCTGAATTTTTTTATAAATTGTGTTCAGACACAATTTATAAAAAAAATCAGACGAATAATTAAAACAGCAAGAATAATTTTAGTATTTTCAGGCTTGTGTAAAGTAAATTTTGTAATGGAGTAGCATCGTCAGAGCTACTACTTCACAAATGTGCAGTCAACTAAGAGATATTGGGTAATATATTCCGGAGCCAATGAGCTGGAGACACGTCAGGACGTCACTGCTCTTGACTACATTAGTTTCATAATATAGTCATGTCATGAATAGATAAAAAAAAAAAAACTTCGACGCTATGCTTTGGTTACAGGCGTTTGCGAAACATGGCAGTTACAGCAATATAGCTCTTTAAACTGTTGATTTTTTCTGCTGACTTTAGAAAACCACAAAACCCGTATTAAAACAACCTGACTTTGCCGTCCCAAGAACAAATCGCCATGTATTTTCAGAACAAAAATCAGATTAATGTGTTCCAAATTGATTCACTCCCTGTAGTTGGGATCAGAAAGTACCTCCATAAGGGAGGGTCGGCGGACTAACTTAGTCAATTATCGCCCTTCGTCTGTCGTCGGCAGAAGTAAACGTCGTTACTTTGACTTTCAGAGGGATCGTAGGTGTTAAACTGTCCCTAGACCATCGCCCTATGTTGGAAAGCGACGCGACACAAATTGGCAGAGAAGTTTCGATGTGTCAAAATGTTAAGTCGTTTAATGTCGCTTATTGGTGCTGGCACTGATTTTTATCGCGTTATGGTACCCTTATCACGAATTTCTAGTAAAAGAATGGTGTTATAGTGTCGCCATTGATTTTTGTGAAGAAAACAGCGCCTAGTGGGGTTTGGGAACTAAATTAATATCGACATTAAGGTTTAGTGCATTTGAGCAATAATTAAGAATGGGTAGCCAAAATCTTTATTTTATCTGGGTTTGGCGAACGATCTCTATACAAAATCAAGCTATGTGACTATATGTAAACTTATTTGAACTATAGTAGCTATAGCGTTGTCGCATCATTTATTTGTTGCATCTATCACTTACTTAGGACTGTAGCTAACATGTTCTTTCACCGAGACACGAAAGGACCCCCGATAGAAAGCTCTCTGGAACTTGCTCGCATTTTTATCACTCCGGACTGTAATGGTTCTGTGCCCGTATCTCCGTGAATGGAAGTGCTTGCTCCGACTTGTTTGTTTTGGTGGACTCTCCAATTTGTTTGCCACGGTGCAAAAGATTTATAGCCTTTTATCTTCAAGATATTTTTGCTGTCTTCGCCTTTGTGTAAATTTGGTTAGGTTAATTTGTCAGCATTTTTAAAATTGGTGAGTTTAGCTTGAATATCATTTCTGGGAATAAGAAAGTCAGATTTTTCATATCATGTATTTTCTTCTTCTTCATGAATGTCAGCTGTGATTTCAAGAAGCAAATCATCATTCTTCTGCCCTTATCCCAGTTTATTTGGGGTCGGCGCAACATGGCTTTTTCTTCCATACTTCTCTATTTCATGAAGCAAATATAATAAGCAACTTGACTTTGAGGTTTATTAACTCACATCATTCTTCATACAAATAAAATGTTTCAAGCTTTTGACTTACAAACGACTCTATTCTCCTCATTACTTAAAGAATAAATCTCTACTTATTTCAAGTTGGTTAAATTGTCTTTACTTGTTGGACATCTCAATGTAGACCCCAATTTCTGGATATCAAAATGTCTTTGGAGACGATATATTGTCGAGAAAATGGTGTTAACAAAACGTTCCCTTATATTTGCAAGGACTTGTTTTTCTTTAACATTGTGATTTCTGAGACTTCGGGAACATTTAGGGTCAGAGACCTTTTGTTCGTCACTTTTAAATTGATAGGACCTTTTTGGGACGGGAAGGTGCTTGTTAGTTGTTATAAATGAACTTCCTTCCAAGTTTATGACAAGTTATGTTACGGATTTCCTTTTGCACCTTGGAGAACTTACCTTTACCTTCTCTAGTTTGGTATTATGTATGTAGTACATCGGTATTGTTTGGGCTTATTCCGTTAACTTTCTGAAAATCTTTATTGTTCTATCTATACCTACATATAATAAGATAGTAACGATGTCAGAACTGTACATATCAGAATATAAAAAAAAAGTAGCTGCGTCGTGATGCCGAAAATATAGTTTATAGATTTTTTGTCCGTTTGTCTGGATGCATGTTCTGGATTAGCGCAAAAACGGCTGAACGGATTTGGATGAAATTTGGCACACAGTATATAACCTGGATTAACACATGCTATTTTTAATCCCAGTAGAGTACTTCGCTCACAAAGTCAAATCCTGATATTTATTTATTTGCTAACATTTAAAACGCTGGTTAGTAGGCAGGCATTCAAATTTCATGATACAATATTAAGACATGTAACCTGTAAGGGCACTAAAAATTTTACATATCAAATATAATATATCAAAGATTTATTCAAAACATTCTCATTTGTTTAACGTGTTTTTTTGAAAATCTGTCCTTCCCACGGAAAATAAAACTCCCGCCATAACACCTTTCGAAAGCTGCGAGAGCTTTGTATCGTTAACCGGACAATTAGCTTCCACTAACGAGCCTCGAAAATCTATTAAAGCCATACAAAAACTCTTTGCAGCGCTGATAGAGTACAGAAACTTTGATTAATGACGCGAGCAATGTTCTTTAGCTCACTGTAACCAGTTTATCTTGAATTGCGACGAAAATGGGAACGAAGAGTAAATGTACTGTATTTGAAATAACGGTTGACATTTGTCTGGGAAAGCGGCGCCGCCATTAAAATCTAAACTAAGATGGCGGCCGAGAAAATGTCGGCGAAGTTAGGCGCCAAAGTTGTAAGAACATTTTTAGTTGTTGTTTTATCTGCATATAATGACGAAACCCCTTTATATTTTATTTATTAAGACGTATGCTTACTTTTATGGAGACTTAATAAGTTAGAACTCTGTATGGGAAAGTATTTGTGCGCGCGTTAATGTTGGAGTTAAATATTTTGGTAAAAGCTTTCCAATGAAGTACAAATATTAAATCCGTCGTCATCAAAGTTTTTGAATCCCCTTTGTTACCGAAATTAATCATACGTCAGATCGGAAATTAAATTACAGTTTGCTGTCAAATTCCTAACACTACTAAAACCGAATTTGGGATCGTCCTAATTTATATTCTGGCAGACAGAACTCTAAAGACGTGTTACACACGTATGGGTTAATTCCGTTTTACGCAGCCCACGCTTGTACGCCTTTGAACAATAATATTGAGCACCCGGCACGTGTCGAGAGGCTTTGTATTGGACAAAATTCTGGGAGTTGTAAATTGAAATAAATGGGCCTTTTAAAACTGTTGAGCGAACTTTCGGCTTTACGAGTTTAAAAATAACTACAATGTAGTAAAATTGAGCCATTATTATAAAAGTTAAATACTAGCGTAGGACGGCCTCAGGTTAAGTGGAGCGATAGTCTTCGCGACGTAGCAGCTAGATGAGAGTAGCCGAAAATCTAGTTAAATGGTGTGAAATGGGAAAAGTCTTTTGCCAGTAGCGGACTGCTACAGGCTTATGATTATGATAAATGATAATAAATTATTTTTATTTTGCAAATTGGTTAAATGGAATTGGGCTGAACGCATCTGCCGGATGTCAGACGATCAATGGGCCAAACTTACGACCCAGTAGGTCCCGCTTAATGGCAATCGGCATCAGGGCAGGCCCAGACGGAGATGGCGGGATGAGCTGAACTCCTTCAATAAAGATTGTTTCTTGCCGCTCTGGACAGAGAGAGGCGGATCGAGAGTAGGGAGGCCTTTGCCCAGCAGTGGCAAAATCATTAATGGCTAATAAAAATAATGGTTAAAAATAACAGCTTTACACGTAATTTTTTAATATAAACTAGAAAAGGACGGTGTTTCCTAAGCAACTACCCTAAGAAGAAACACCAAAACAATTCACACTCTCTTTAAAAGTCCATACAATTTCAGTGGAATGCTCAGATTTATTTAAATGCCTTAAAACTATAATTACAGGTCTACCTAAATCTAATGCGATAGCCAAGTCACATACACAAAATTTAAAATGAAGATCATTGTTTGCAACATAATTGTGACATATAGTACTTTTGAAAATTCATCTCATTGACATGTAAATATATCAATTTCGACATGAATATAATTGATGGTGCGAATTGCTCGAGTCAGAGGTCCTAGGTCCTGGCTGATGGTACGACCAGTAGTGGCGGGGGCCGTCGCCTCCACACACAACGGTCAGGTGTGCAACCGTTGCAGCACTCTCAGGTTGTGCTCTATGCCTCGGAGCAGTTTCACCACGTACGACACTAGTGCGAATTCCCATCGCACCCTGAGTTGATTGTACCCCACCATACCCTGTACGAATAGAGATTGGTACATGAAAGGGTAAAATGGGTATACCCCATAAAGTTTCCTATATCTACAGGTGGCGCGTAAATTTTTTCTGGACTCGCTCCATCATCATTGAGTACTTAGCCTCATGTGGAGCCCATAGAACAGCACTATGTTCCAGATGATTCTTGACTAACGCGTCATACAGGACTCTGATGGCTGTGATGCTGGTAAGGTCTCGCGTCTGCCTCAGAACAAACCCTAAGCTTCTAAATGCCTTTTTGCAGATCTTAGTAATATGATCGCGAAAAGATAGTTCAGGAGTGAGAACAAACCCTAAATCACTTACCGCGTGACTCGTTTCATCAGTACTGCATCCCCTACGTACTCATAGAGTAGGTGCACGAGCGCAGGTGAAACTTATCACCGATTTATATAGATTATATGAGTACCATTCATTCAAGCCATTGCTGCATAGGAATGTCTCAGTTGTAGCCTGTAATCTGGATTTGTGCTCGGTTGATGGCAATAGGCTCGCCCCCTATTACATGGGAGTTAAGATGAAATGTCGGTGTACTATATGTACACCTGGGCCTAACTCTCCCGGGAATACAAGCATGATGTTATGTTATGAAGACCATGTAGGTTAATACTTGGGTTGGTCTCTAGATAAAATTGGCATTTCCTAATAGTACCAATTTTGATAATTTTCAGTTCGTTGGTAATGGTATTAATCCCAGGGGCCGATCCGTCGATAGCGAATGTTGGCACGTCTCCAATACTTAGCTATGACTAAAATAGCTGTAATAGAACCAAGGTATTTAGTAAATTATTGCTCATTGACTTAATATCACGTGTCATTGAAAGCAGAGTTTTATTATATGTGCTTCTCCCAGATTTATGAGTATCCCGAGAAACATTTCCATTCCTATTTATACATTCATAATATATTTCGGTAGTAAGACAGGAAAAGCTATTTGCGCAGCCATCCCAAAGTTGTATTAATGTGAATCCTGCGTAATTTATAGCGCTTCCAAAATATATATATATTTTGGAAGCGCTATATATATATATATATATATACTAAGATTACAAAGTAGTTCTCAGTATTGCCGAGGAATGTGGTGAAGTTAAAAGTCACATTTGTCATGAACACATGAAAGTTTGAACATTTCTTTACAAATATTTCCATATAAATATTCTAGTTTGGAATCCTGCTAACTCTGTTATTGGTTGTTTTGTTATCTTACTTGGTCCTCAATAAGGTCCAGAGTTTCTTCTTTGTCAGTGTTTAGAGTGTTACCTTTGAGAATAGTTGAAGTATTGAATATATTGAATCTAACGTCTGTGAGACTTTGTTCAATATTCTCTTTGAGATGGAAATATATTTTTCTTTCTTTGTTCAAAATTCTTTTTTCATCTTATCTATTATAAGCTTGACGTAATAAGACCTAAAGAAATTGGAGCATATTGTTCGTCGGGCGTGTAGTAATCAGTTTTAGATTTTTTTGTAAGTAACTCGAAAAACGACGCCAACGTAATTTGGTTTCTTTTTCTAAATACCTACAGCACCATACAATTCTGAATCTAAATTAATCTTACTGAGTTAATATATGCAAAGGCCTGTGGCGGATGAATCAGTCTTATAATGGATGCCTTTATTTACAAAAATATAAAAGGTTTCTAACTTCTTTATAATTCTTAATTAGCTATTCTTTCAGAATATTTTTGGTGTTGAGTGGAGTTTGTTTTGTTCGTGAAGGGATATACTGTTTCATATGTATGGTTTGATCATAAAAGTTTAATTATTATAGTCCCCGCTCGATAGAATTCTCTCCATAAAAAGTTTACAGATTCTAAAATAGAATTTATAACGCTTGATGTTTCGTTTAAGATTTGAAACCGCGTAATAAAGCACCGTGTCTAGATTACATTTAATAACCTTCGCCAAATTCAGCCGAGTTGTCACAAACTTAATGTGGATTTAACCCAAATCCCTCTGGTATCCTGTGTTTGCACAGACATAATAATATAATACCTTATTTGAAGATGGCGAAGGCGTCTTTGCTAATGATGTAATTTGTGGGAGATTGAAAACCATATACATCTCAGAATAAAGGTATTTGTTTTTGTCGGGTGTTGACAGTTGTCGTCGACGCTTGTCGACGGCTGCAGTTGCCTCTGTCGTCGACGTGTGTCGCCGGCTGCAGTTGCATCTGTTGCTGCTGTTGCTCTCGTGTGCATGAGCACTAAAATTCACTACTTCCACATATTTCCTAGACACCAAGCCTAAAAACTATGTAACGACCAAAATACAATCTTGGCTAGAGTTCTCAAAATGTTATCATTTTAACAGCCCACGTACCTTTAACCTGTAAGGCAAATATTCTAGCGCAAAGATTAGTTTGCTTCTAAATCTTGTGTGCTATGCCGCCATGTTTGATGTCAACTTCAAACAGAACAAGAAGCAAGGCACTGTTAGCAAAAAGGACATGCGCATTTCCACAAGTAAATGCACCGTCGGAAACCGAAAATGAACAAAACGAATTCTCGTTGAAACGTCTGAATTTATCAGCACAGTAGTTCTCAAGCATACTGAGTTAGGTACTTCAAACAAAAGCAAACAGTTTTTCTCCTTTCTTGAAAGTCCATTTGTTTCTGTTTTCGTCTCTCTCGTCTATCGGCTGCATTTGTTTCCTATTAGCTTAGTTAAGATGAACTTCTTTTCAACTCAGCTTGCATGTTATTATAATCCAAATATTTCCTCTCTTTTCTTAAAAAACCCTCATGTTATTTTTATTTTCTGAAAAGCATCATAAAAACTTAGTCAAGATGCATTTCTCGTTTACTAACTCAAGATCAGTTTCAAAGTTATTATTTATGTCACAAGTTTCGCTAGCAAGCTCATCAACACTTGCTCCATTGCCCAAAGCCCCAATATTCTGAGGTTCTCACAAAGCAATTACACGGTTTCTGTCCCGACATTGTATTGTTTGACGGCTAGCTTAACACGTGTAACACCTTGCTGTGTTTCAGGCTTTGTTAAGGTATATGTAGGTCGTAAACTGATGAATTTAGACTAAGGAATAAGGAACGGAACGGAACCTCAGTGTTGTGGTCTCAGGCTGATGTGATCTTGGCTGTTGTTTTCAAGTGATAATACTATTTTGAAAAATGGCCACAGAACTAAATATTGACTGATTATTCATCATCACCAAAATTTTGTATGGTAAATCTGCAAAAACTCACAATGGAAAGACAATTGCAATGTTTTTAAATAAGTTGATTTAGGCCCATGTAGTAATGTTTACTGCCTTTCCTTAGGCCGATTCTTCGATCGATCGCCTTTTAGGTACTTTTCTAGTAATTCTAAATACTTCGTCAGTTTGCCAGATTCAATTTCCACAAAAGTTTCTTCGATATCGCCCACGTAGGTGTTCATTTTCAGGCACTCTACGAGATCGGTTTCGCAGATAGAGCATATAATACATACATACATATATGCATTTCCTTCATGTATTAAAGGCAACAGTCAATGCTCAATAAAATTGCTATATTACAGTGCCAAAGGTTCGCAGTAAGCTAGGTATATTATCGTTATCAGCTATTCAATTAAGCGGAGTTTTTCGCCAAATCGCATCCTCGCGTGTTCTTCCTCTATCTAATATAGACGTTACCATGGATATTGACTTTTGTTACGAATTCTCGTGTTGATTCGTATGTTAGCTTTCATGTGTTATTTTGTACCATTGGATTTGTAATCTACTTAACTTTAAAAGGGTTTTTATTTTTGGTACCATCACAGGTTAGAGCTACTTCTAGTCTATTTGAACTCTATTTTCTATTAAATGGAACAGTTTTTAAACGATCAAATTTTAATTCAGTCGAACTACAAACTGCTGTACTTATCATCTTTTTTTTGTTAAAAAAACAGATCCTTATAAATCATTAATAATATTTAATAAGTATAGTGTTCTGATTACACTTAGTCAATATAATACCTAGTAAATAAGAATCCTTGTAACCGATCAAATATCAAACTGTTAACGATATTTTGAAGAATACCACTGTCAAGAACATACGAAGCAATAACAGTTGCCTCGGGAACGGGAGACAGCAAATGCAATATAACTATCGACCCCAGGAAGCAATGCGAGGCTAAACTGTCAGTAAAGTACTAGAACGTTCAGTAAACTCATTACGATATTACTGCACTCGACTCCGAACTGTTACTAGATACGTAGGGGTTTCTGGTAAAGGAATCGATGGAAATGGAAATGTGTTATCCAACTTTGATCGAAATGAGGATGTGGGTTTGCAGAGAAGAGATTATTTTAGTGAATCAGCAGAAGTCTGTTTTATTGCAATGGTTGAAGCGGTAATTAAAGTTAATGATTTCACTAAACGTGGTGTTGAGTTCGTTGTGTGACCAATTTATATGTTGTATCAGATATGATCTTAAAGATAATAATGTAATCCCGTGAAAATCCCATGAACAGAGTATGACAGCGATAGACTAGATTTCTTAATAAAATATCAACCTTGTGAATACTTGATCTTCACGTTACGTAATACTCTCGTCGCCTATATAAAGACGTAAGTCTGTGACCTAAATCTGTGCACTGGTTCCACACACAATAAGTTGTGGTGACTTACGATAGCATGCGTCACACGGCTGGCTGTTTTGCTGAAGTGGAATATATAGGAAATCCAAAAGTTGTAGGGTTAAGGATGGAAAATATTATGTCAAAACCAACGACAACATAGCTGGGAAAAGGCTAGGCAGATGATGATGATGAACCAACTACAACAATAAAATAGAAATTTTTTCGACTTTCTTGTAAATTTTTATGAGATGGATAAAGTTTGGCATGATGATAGCACTGGGTACTTTAGATGGTTGGATGATGAATTCGACTATTAACAAGCTTTAGGATTCTTAACCATAAAGTGTTTAAAGTTTCAATAATCCAAGTAAAAGCTAAAAGCCAAACACAAACAGCATCGGCATGGCGTAATTTGCAAGGGCATGTCGTTAAAAACTCTCGCTGAAACGAGCCCGATCGTTAATGCACTAATTACAAATGTCCCATCCCACGGCCACGCTCTGCGCCAAACAGCGAGGGCGTATCGACCACAACAACACAGAACAGTAAACCCATTATAACAACTGTGGAAGCGCTCGCAGATAAGTTGTCGCCGCTGTAGAGATAAATCGGAATTGTAATCTAACTCCAACAATCACAGATTGTTCAATACTTTCGTTTCGTTGTTACTCACATCTACGTGAGGTAGTTTAACTTCTGTCTCTCTGTGCGTCAGTACCCGCTCACACGACACTGATCTCTATTGATCCCCGATCGCTGCGACCTCCGCGTGATATTAATTCTTCGCTGGGACATTAAGTTTCTGATATTGAATGTTAGTATTTGACATCGGCTCGTCTCGCTTTGAGAATTTCTATACTTAATGGGAAGCGGTGAAATGAATCGGGCGTCGTTTAATGGCAATTGATAGGCGAACATGGATTTTGGTTTTTTAACCGATTTCCAAAAAGGAGGAGGTTATATGTTTGACTTTATGTTTTTATGTATTTCTCCGTCAATTGTGGATATTTTTTTTTGTTTGAATGTTTATACCCTCGAGGTGGTCTCATTGCTTCAACTTGATGAAGTTGGAATCTGATGGGAGGATCCCGTGGTAATCGAGGCGAAATCCTCAAATTTTATAGGCAAACTTATAGCGATTTGGGTATTTTTTAAAGTAACTTGAGCTTTTGCTCTCGGAAATCATCATTTGGTAAAGTAGAGCTGATGATGAAGACCACAAATAAACTATCGGAACTACTCAATGATAAATATTTGACGGGTTGTAATCCGATTACTTTAATATGGTTGCTAAGCAATTTATGCTCGCCACAATGCGAATGGTAAAATGATGGTGAAGTACCAGAACTCCTTAACAATTAACGTCCCAGCATCGGGAAAATCAATATTTTGTAAAAGGCGATGAGCAAGTTGACACTAAGTCATTGTAACTTAGATAAATTATAAGCAGACCCAATAAAAAGCGAGAAATAAAAACTTTTTAACAAAAAATAAAAAGACTTCCAAAAAACTACAAAGTGAAAAATAACTTTAATTTCGTATGTCGGCTGCAAAAAACTAAAATACAGATCTGAAGACACCGACTTCCGAAATTAAAGTATTTTTCAGTTTTAGAGCCAGGACTTCCGTTATAAATGAAGTTCTTTTGACAAATCTGGGCATGTATTATTCAGAGCTAACTTTTGGCAACGGTTGTGTTGTGCCGTGTGGTTTCCGGTGAAAAAGGTCGTCTTTGTTTTCCCGGCATGTGTCCTTGTGGCAACACCACAAGGATATTTATAATATAAGGATTATTTGAGAAGGATCAGCATCAGTACCCAAGTTACTGTGCACACAAATATCAACCATATTATATCCTGTTTTCTTACGATCCTGCTTTATTACTCGTGTTCTATATTTGGAAGCAAACCATTTTGATTGTGATTTTATTCCTTTTTTTTTAAGGATGGGAAATATCAAATGACCCCTCCCGCTCTGGGTGGAGCGGAATCGAGTGTCAGACTTTTACTGACTAAAACACATCCGTGTTCCTTCCTTAGCCCTTTATGTTCCGGGGTAGCGGTAACGATTTCGGACAATCCCGCTGCCCCGGCAGGCTCGGCCCTGACGGGCCCCTTCTTCGATGCTGACATCTCTTTGAGGCGCGCGTGGAACACATACGCACCGTCCAGCACCGGCCTGGTCCTGATCGGACGGCGAGCAACCCATTACTCGCCGTCCGCAAGCCCGCGCCTACGGTGGCCGGGAGTCGTCACGCGGTGATTTTATTCCTTTAGATATAAATATAATTTATATCTCTCTCAAATGTATATTTGATTTCGACACCAATATTATTAAATACATCCAAGTAATTCAATGGTAGGGTTTCGATTATTTAACTTGGAGTGAAGTTTATGAATATATAATGAGAGGTCTCTGTTGACCGCAAAGTTTAATTACTATAGTTAACGATTTGTTACTTTGAAGTCCTGGGTCATCGATTATTCATATGATTGTAAGTCACTTATAATTAAGGGCTGTATATTATAATTTTAATGAAGGAAGCTCATTTCCTACTGCTACTGTTGGCACAGTTGATTGACCGCGCAGTAAATAAATTGTAAGGTTTGTGTGGTTTAAAAAAAAACAGGAGGCTACTCCCTTCCACATTGCTTGTCGTGGTAACGTAAAAGTATGTATTATGGTAAAAGGATTGGAAATAGCACCCTCCCGTGACCATCCCGTCTGATAATAACATCAAACTCTAATCACCTCTCCGGGTGATGAATAAAGCAGTCTTCCTTGCATGTTCATTCTAAAATCTGACTTTAGCACTGAGCCCGCTTGATTTAGTTAGATGATTATTGAAAGGCTTTTTGTGACGAGAATCACCTAACGTAACCATCCCTGGCGATGGCCTCGAAATTAGGTCTAAAGCTAAATGGAAGTCTTGAACTAATGAATATTTAAATCTCAACCAATAGCTGAATGGGAAACTCTAAAAATAGAAAGAAATCCCCAAACACCTGGTCAATAAACCCGAGAACATCTGAATAACATTCGATCCTTACTTTTGTAACATGATTTTACTTTATAAAAGCTCTTTATTTAATAATCTACTAGCTTTAGCCAGGGGCTTGGCAAAAAAAAAATGCCTATACAAACATAGAAGATGGTGAAGTCATAACTCCAGTGAGGAGGCGGTAGACGGTAATGGGCGTGCGGCTAATACTTGTAAATTATCGCATCTCATGTAGACTTCTCTAGTTATGAGAAGCCTGGTACCGAAGATTTTAATTCTCCGAAAAGCTGGAAGGGAGATGAAGGCTGATAGATGAAAGGGTGTAGGCTGAGTGAGATTTTGACAAAGTATGAGCTTTGAAAGCAGAAAACGCACGATTTATATTATCAAGTGAAGACAAGCTTAACAAAGTAACAAATAAAAGTAACTACCTTGGAAGTTATGTATGTCTAGAACCTGAGTGATTATTTGAAATTGTAGATGCCCGTCAAAGCCTGATAAAACGTCTGAAAAAGTTCAACGTAGGTAATTGTTACGAATAAGTCTTACGTGGGTTTCTGAATAAGGCTCGTAGTACTACGTCATACCAAAGGTTGTTTTCGAATAAATTGCCTTTAACCCACACATTTATGCCCAAGGACCAATTTATGTATGTACAGCATCAAGAATGGTGGATGCTATTTTAAGAATTCTGACGTAATAACTCCATATTTCAGCAAATTCCGAAAGAAAAATATTTTGGGCTATCTAATATCTCAAGTACGGTGTCAGACAACAAAAAGCACGTGCGTTGACAAAAATACCTTATAGCGCATCATCTTGACGCGTAACGAGCCGACAAATCAGAGGCCGCGTCGCACCGAACGGCTATCAAATTAAAATTAAACCGAGCGCCGTGATTGGTCGACTGGCGGTATGCGCGACTGCGCGGAGTGGGGGGCGCGATCAATACGAGACGCGTTACGTAACCGAGGCAGTCGCCGCCTTAACAGACAACACCTTTTCGTGCTATTATCTAACTTATATACAGGTTCGTAGAGGTTATTTTCGCGAGGAGATATTTCTAGGACTCGCGGCGCCATTCCTCCATACATCCGACACAAGTTTAGGGAGTTGCGTTTCCGGCGACGATCAGTTTACACTGTAGCTTTACAGAATTACTTGCGAATATTTTCTGATACCTACTTTGTAATGAAGGATTTAAATTAGAGGATTTTGTAGGCTTTCGTATTACTTGTTTCGAATTGTTTGTTGAAATTACGAAATGGTATTTTTGTTCGTCATTGTTTGTCTTCAACTTAGGCAATACTGCTGTTTCAAGATTTTCGTTAGCTTCTATTAGCATAAAATTCCTATCTTTACCAAAGTTATTGTTTTGTCCACCACAATACCCTGAAATCAAACCCTTTCAAAACCACGTGGGAAACCAACGCTGCATGGTCCTTTATTTACACTCGTATGAGGGTAGCTGCATATAATGAACAATTTACGACCAGGCACACCCCTATCATATCAAATATTAAATCTAATCGTGCGACCCGCGATAAACAGCGCCACCTGACGGTTAGAACATGCATTATACAGCACATGGAAATATCGAATGTCAAAGCATTTTTCATAAAGAATCGAATTCCAATTCCGTATCCAATTTTTATCGGGAAATAAGATTTCCCAACATATTGGAAGAAATAAGAGTGATGTCCTTGAAAGAAACTTATTTCCAGTTACATTGTTTATTGATTGTATTGTCTATGATCCGATTCATATTGGACATATTAACCAAGCAAGCAACGATCTTTGTAAAAACTCAACGAAAAACTTACTCTTTTAGAAGAAGATACACGATATAATAAAATTAAAGGTAAATTATCTCTAATAATAATTGTCTATGATGATTACAAGTTTAGTATGTTTATTTATTTATTTAAAATAAGTACACCAATGATTTGGGGCTAAGTAATAACAGCCGCACGGGTCGATCGAACTTGCCGCGGTTGGTCCATTGATATCTTTACATACCAAGACCCCTTCGTGCGGAAAGTACGTTAAGCCGTTGGTCCCGGCTGTGAGTTGTGGATCTTTGATAGTCGTTACGGGTTATCAAAAGTCAAGCCAAGCAAAAGTCTGACAACCAGTCTTACTAAGGGGTATCGTATTACCCAGAACCCAGTCAGGGTTGTGGTGGTCAGGGAGGCAGTCGCTCCATGTAAAATATTGGTATTCAACTGCATACGGTTAAATTGGAAGCCGACCCCTACATAGTTGGGAATAAACATTCACGTACAAAATTAAACCAGCATCTTCTAAAAATATATAAAATCAAAAAAGAATGTGAATTATGAATGAAATATAAATTTAATTTAATTTTATATTAATAAAAGATATTAAATTAATAAAAACAAACTATTAATCAGAAATAATATATTATACAAATTACAGACCGACTCAAGAAAATCTTCACAAAATCCTCAATGGTGGAAAATATATTCTAAGAAAAGGCTACCCTTTAAAAAATGCGCGGTCATGCTCGGTCAGAAGCTTAACTCCGCAGTATTCAAATGTCCGTCTTCCATAAAGATTCGAGTGCTGATAGAAATCTTGAATAATAGAATGTCTGAACCTGGGGCTTATAAATTCTGGATTTATCCTCTTTGTTAGGGACTGTTTAGTCAGTAACGTTTAATCTTGTGACTTTGCATTGTTTATTGGGACTATCTGATTTATTAGCTCGTTCTTACGTAGGATGATGAGTAAATTATTTAGCTGTAACTTTTAATAGACAGAAATTGTACGACGTAGGTTATGTTGCAATTTTACAAACTATACGTAGGAGCTAGTACCTAATTAGAAAGAAAGAAAAATAGGTTTATTTGTTACAGAAACACGTGCATGCCTAAATATAATTAACTCTAATAATAAAAACAAAATAGATCTATAATCAAATAGAAATAGTCGACAGCTGCACATTATGACCGTGACAATTAGAGTAAGTTCGTTCTCGTTAACATATTTGGACCAATGAAAACTATTCTAAGGATCTCTTTACATAAAGTGAAAAGGATGACGAACAAAACAAAGCTTAAGGTGATCTAGCTTCTAACAAAACCTGGATCCCTGTTAACTCAAAATTATCCTTACACGCCTACAAAAGCGGCATTTATATATTTTTTACTCCCATCAACGTCAGGGTAATGAAGATTAATGACAAATGGACCTCCGTGTTGAATAAGAGAGTATTAATGTCCTGCCACAGTGTCCTGCATTATATCATTTGCATTTTTGTGCTAGAATATGTAACTGAATATGATTTATTTTGGCGATTTAAGTATTAAAGTTATATCTGATGCACGATACGGCTCGGTGGTCAGGTTCGGTCATGAATTAAATGTTAAAAATATTGGTTTTGACAATGAATTATGTTTTTCTCAATTACCAATTTCATCCTTTTGCAACATAATATTTCAAAATTGTCTGGAAGTGATCGCAGAAAGCGATAACGCCGCCTATTCTATGTTTTGTAGTGTTAAATTTATTTTATGTTATGTATTTTTTGATGTACAATAAATATTGAAAGCTTTGTTCAAAATGCCTTTCCGAATATCTATAAAATAAATCTTTTCTCCCCAGTGCAAACAGAACCTCTTTTAAATTACAAACCAACACAGTTGTTCATCTCAGTCGAAGGTTGTGACAGGTCAGACCAATACAGAATTGATCGCATTTTCTAGTAAAAATCACACGGTCCCAATACAATTTAGATATCGGTCCCAAAGTAATTTAACCGTTTTCTCGGACATTTAATCAGAATTTAGATCTGCTTACATCTGAACAGCGCCCCAGTTTGTAGGTACTTTGGGTTCGTGGTTCTTTTTGATTAAGCTTCTTTGGTACCTGTATTATATTTTCCTATCGTCATGATTTATTTTAATGAAACTGGAGTGGATTTGAATTGGTATTTTAGACTTTCGAATGCTATCTCCTTTCCGAGTTATTTGAATTACGTAGGTAAGGTACGGTAGGAGCCCCTTGTTATTTTTAGAAATGACAATTTTTAAATTGGTTCTTACACACAGTCATGTTGAGATTGAACTTTTCCCACGCAGCTTAGATTCTGAAAGATCCCTAAGAGTTTATCACCATCCAAATTTTTACAGGGTGTTACCCATGAATACGAACAACTTTCACTATGGGACCAAATCTGAAATCACGAGATTTCAGAGTTGGTCCCATAGTGAAAGTTTTCCATAATCATGGGTAGAACACACTGTAAAAATTTGGATGGTGATTAAAAAATCTCCCTGTATACTTATAAAATAGGTCGCAAGCACGTTTAGCATTCTCATAAAAAAACGCTTACGCAGCAGGCCCAAGGCGAGACCCATTTAGCTTGAAATGATTCATTCTTATTGCACCCGTATCCATATAATCACCCTGACTTAATGTATTTGCTTGTGTAACACTCAGTTCTATTTATGGAAATGAGGGAGAATTACTTTTTTCTTTAAAGTATATTTCTAGGTCGTGACACGGTTCGTTAAGTTACTTTATTGTTATGCTTCATAATTTCTTTATTTTTTTTTTTTTGCTTTGAAAGCGATTTTTTATAAATCAATTTTAACATGGTAATGTGTCTTTTTTTCAACGCACTTGTGTGGCAATTTGTGTTTTGGAAATATAGACGTGCAGATTCTTGTTACGGAAATATATTTAGTCGTAGACTCTAATGCTTTTGATGTCCCTATTCTGCATTTATTTTTAGACTATTACTTTTTAATGTTCTAAACAAACCTTTTTCTTGTTACAGGTAAGTGTTAACACTCTCCAACATCTTCATCATCAAAAAGTAATCTCAGGTGAACCACAAGCTCTTAAGTCGTAAAGGCAGTTTAGCCTGTACTTCAAAGACGTACTAAACCCTGACACGAGAGCCAATTACTTCTGTCTGTGACGACGCTCTGAACATTTCAAGTGCTGTTTGCCGAGGCCACTGATGGGAGTTTTGAAGAACAGAACTGCTTAGATGATGTTTTGCAAAGCATTTTATGGTAAACTCAGCTTTAAGTTTGTTCTGATGGTGGCATACAATCTTGGTCTTATAGTAAGTACCTATACTTAAATAAATGTTTATCAGTACAAATTTTGAAAAGTTCATAGTTAGGAAACTCGACATGAATACGGCTTGGAAAATAGAAGCAATGGTTTAATAGATTCAGCTGCATAGATAACGGGTTTCGTATTGGTTTAATTCGGAATCGTTGTTTGGCTACATCCCCTGAGTCGAATTTGAATGGAATTTACTGCCAGTGATAAGAACCAAGTTTTAGAGTTGCATTTCGAAATTGTATCTTCATTTTATAGACGAAATCACGAAACCAACGTTGCATACTGTCAACTAAGAAACGGTAACCGCGAAGGATGTTTTCTATAACATTTTCCAACCTCGTGCGATTACATCATACTTGCTGAAAACATGTTTCATTCATCTCCATAAAAGACATCCGCAGCCAGCAGCCGTAGGGATAATTTCCGACGGCAGACGGGAGACTAATAAACACACGAGACAATAAACGGTCGCAAATAACTATGTAGGCAGATACCAATTCATCCGGTTATAACCCAATTGGTCCCTGTCCGAAAACTCTAATGGGTTACGCAACCAATTGATGAAGTTGGGATGTAATTAAAGTGGCTCGCTAATTTAGTGGGCTCGATATTTTGTTGACTTCAAAGGCTATATATTTAAACTGCTGGTACTAAATAGTTCTTCTTGTCTCGTCTATTAGTACCGCCATTTTGTACTGTATCCTGAACTGTGCTCTAGCCTGCACAGACTCAGGCACTTTTAGTTCGAGATAACTTTTAATTTAATTGCAGTAATTTCGTAAAAGCGGAGTAAGCTTTCCCCAGTAAGTATTTATTTTCTCAGAGGAGTGTACTAGAGCTAGAATAAATAGTAACAGTGAAGTACTCTCATAATGAAAATCGCTGCTCTGATTATATTATGTTTGTTAATTAAAATGACGACGTGTACGTTAAATTAACTGAACACTGGAACATTTGCATCACAAAGCGATGCTCAAACCTACAAAATGTCTCCATAATTCAAAACACTGCTATTGTTTTGAATTATATATATTATGTGTTATAAATTTTTGGTAAACGGTTGAATAATATTATTATTTCGTAAATATTTAAGCTTGGATCTCGCTTATAGCTACCATCAGGTCGAAAGAATTGCCGAATTGACGGCCATCGTCGGCAGCCGCCTCCTTACAGGCGCTTATTGTTTTAATTTCAACTACTAGAGTAACGTTGGCAGTTACTGCCAAGTCTAGATGTTATTGTCTTGTTTTTTTGTACAGACACACTCTTGAAGTTTACTTAGATGACTTGATTTCCGCTTTTTATAATTACAGCATAAACTACATGTCATGAATGAATTTGTATGAAAAAAAGATCTGGAAGATGCAAATGCTGAGCTGGAGACCTAAAGTGCATTAATGTTGTATTTATTCCAGCAAATACATTATAACGAGGTCTCGAGAGTACCTAAATAAACAAGTGTAAACTTACCTACATTGCCAAACAGATTTAGTTCAGAGATAGAAAGATTCGTTTAATATTTATTATTTTTATTAACTTGACTAAAAATTAATTACCACTATAAATTCCATAAAAAGAAAATAATTTATACAGCGCTTTGTTCTATAATGCTAAACACTTTACAACATTCTGCCATTACCCACCTAGTTAGAAACTGTACCGGTCCGCTGAAACTTTATTAAATTTGAACGCAGCAGGTACTAAATTATATCACACGTTGCTCGCCGACGTGCATGCAATTTAGTCGCTTCCTGGTGTGCGAAAGTTCCCACGTTTGTTCTATCAACCTTGTAGTCAGAAATTGTGGAGCTTTGTTGGGCCTTTATATAGGTACTAGGTAGGTATACCCGCTACTGTTGGAGTTACGGCAGCAACATTTGATTAAGTCTTTTGTGTTCGACGCATTTGTGGCTTGGCGGCTTGTAGGTTTTACGTTCATTATTGTTGTTGATTGAAATCGGATGATTAGTTAAAATAGCGTGCCTTCAACGATATTTCGTAAAAAAGAATTTTCCTAAATTTATAGTAAATTATTAGAATAACCTTTAAAAAAGCTTTGTCAATACGATTTATTATATTGATTGTATCGTATTCCGCTATATCGGATAGGCAATAAAAATAAAATAGAACGGAGGCTCTTTCATTATTTTGTACTGCTTAATTACAAACTTTCGCTCAGATTTTGAACACTACAATCAACCTTTTCCACCGTATTGTATAAAAAAAGAGGAAAAGGAAACTATTAAAAAATGTAGTTTCGTACCTAAGTAGCGTACGATCTTAGTTACATTAAAGTTTATTTACGTAGAAATTTCTCGCCGGGGGAAGTAGCCAATCCGCTTTAAGTTCGCAACTTTCCACAAGCCGGGACCAAGAGGTGGTGCAGACTTCGTAATGTTTTTAAAATTACATTCTGGATCCCAAACATTTTGTTCTAGGAAATTAATTTCTAATTATCACCACGCAATGATTACGAGTTGGTTTTAGCAATGGCGCGCGCACCAGTAACGATCAGTACAAATTAAAGTAATAAACACTTACATTTGTATTCGGTCCTCGACACCAGCCATCTAAGTAGCCGAGATACGACTCGTAATTACGACTTTAAGGACTCGTAAAACCAGACATTGTGACCCAAGCTACCTCAACATTTTGTTAGGCTTACAGACAGTTATTATTAATTATAATTATTTCATCTGCCATAAACCCATTCTTAGAGCCTTTCTCAGAAATTATTCACGACATTTTATTTGCAACACTGAAGTTTAGATCTTAATTTTCACTCACTTTTGGTATAGATAACGTTGTTTTGTTTTTAGAATATTATGTCTTTTTCTTCCTTGTTGATTTAGGTGTAAAAGATAAACATAAAACGTATTAACTTCTCTGTTAATAAAAGTAAGTTACCGGACTGGAAAGGCCACAATAAGATATAAAGTTACACTTAACATTACGTGGCGAGTATCCTCTCAAGTTTCTGTTTGAATGGACGCTGCAGGTTTAATTAAAAATAAATATTTGTATTCAATGCAGACATACACGAGAAAAGTTAATCTAGACTGCAAATTGAAAATGTAATTACACAAGTTTTTCTATCATGCATTTTGAAAGCTGGTCACTGATCGTATTTCCTCTAGTATCAAGCTTTAGTTTATCAGTTTCAGCACAAAAACATTGTACGAGTTGAAAACATTTTCATTATTACTATCAAAGTTGTACTTCAATCCACACGATAGAGGCATGATCAATATTGCCAGTTAACGACGAAATTGACATGTTTCTCCTTATGTAACGGCACAGATAATATAATACGGTAACGGTATAGCAGTTTGGATCTATGCCAATTTGTTAGCACTTTGTACTCGCTTTATCATTTTCCAGTAACGAAGGTAGTTGTAATTTGTAGCTTGCAACTTATTTTATCGTGTCCATGCTGAGAACTTAATTGTACTGACAGTGTTGTTGCGACCTTTGAAAGGCGAAATATTCGAGTGTGTCGTGCTATGGACAAAATTGTCAAGATTTTTTAAGCTTGAGTACGAGTCTTATGACTACGTTGTATGTGTATATTTTGTGTCTTTAAAAAAAAAACCACATTACAATATTTTTTTTTTTAATAAAGACAAAATGTTTGTTTTGTTTGTGTAGAATAAACAACTTTTCTTTTTTCTTTGTTACGTTTCATAGGTATAAATATCGGCTAGGAATGACCCTGCATCTTTTTAGGTTTTCAAGACTAAAAGGTCTTCGCAGTTGCGAATAGTTTTGTCTTTCGCAGTTACTTTGCGGTCTCAGTTATAGTTAAATTAGAATTGTTTTTGTTAAAAGAGACGGATTTATCTGCCTTATTTGTTATGTGGGCAGTTTTGACTTTATTGTTACGTTTGTAACTAGCGAAGAAGCAGTTAGTGTAACAACGATTAATCTTTAAAATCTCGATCTAACGTTTTGTAATGAGTTTCAACGAAATTGGATAGTTATCCTCTTGAAAGCTAATACAGAATTTTAAAACCTCCATCGAAGTATATAATTTTATTTCTAATTTTAGTATGTTTGCAGTTATTAATGAATTGGTTTAATTTGTTCCAATTTAGCTGTGATTTAGTTTATACCTTTATTAGATCATATTACGAAAGTAGTTTACGATGTAATTAACTTGACCAAATATTGTAAATTTTTATAAAGTTCATAGCTATGACGTAATTTATTTTGGTTGTTCATTGTTCTAAACTATAATTAAAATTATATTTAGGCTGATTTTCTTTACTACCTATTCATATAACACAAACAGTATGAGTACTTGTGTAGTTATTGCTATGTTTTACTCATTTCCTGTCTTATATGACCTATCTTTTTTCCTTCAGTAATTGCTTCCATTACTCTCTGTTCAGCGACGGAGCGTTCTTCATTTCGCCTAGAAATGTATACTTCGTTTCGTTTTTGTTGTTCTTCGTTTGCGCTTTTTAAAATATCGCCAGTTTTTTTTTCTATTAAGACTTTTGCTTCTTTATTTATTGTAGGTCACATTTCATTGGGGTCTTGTTAAATAATGTCTTCTTTCTTTCCATCATTTTTAAAAGAATACAAAGTGTAATTTAATCTTATTTTCAACAATTTTTTTTTCTTTCATACAAACCTTGTCCTGACAATATCAAACACAACAAAAAAAGATTTAGCGATATCGGTTCAGCTGCTCTCGAGATTTGCGGTTAGCAACACATTTAGCGATTCATTTTGATATTAATGTCCTTTAAGTATGTTTGTTCTATCTAGTTTAGATGTTTTTTTAGTTTCTATTTCAAAACATAGCTTCCTTTGATACAAAAGTGTAGCGCATAAGTACAGTATCACTCACCCAGTAGTGTCGCCATTTTGTTCTTAGCTCGGATTCATGTCGCAATGTGCTCAGACGTCACTATTCCTCTTCATTAGCTACCATTGTGTAGCTCCGTCATCCCCTTCATGCATGTCAGCTACATACATAGCAACATTCCGCACTGTTAAGCGCAACTGCTAAATTATTCGTCGTATTACTACGAACGGCGAAATTGATGATGCTGCTATACGTAAAATAGGTCAAATATATGCCGTGATTTATGTTAGATTTTGTTTGAATCTGCACTAGCAAATATGTGTGCTATTAAGTTTGCAAGAGTTCTTGTACTAGTGAAAAATGATGCTTGAAAACAGACCGCAATAAAAAAAAGACTTGGTATTAAAGAAATGGTAGTTTAATAACTTCACCTGGTTTTATTTTCATGTTTCGCTTTTGTCTTCATGAATGCGGTTTGGAGGAAATTTAAATTCTACTTTGAAAGCGTAAAATATGAGCAGACACTCAACAGTTCCCTTAATATATTTCATATTACTACAAACTACATGCTGACCCAAAAAGTTCTTTCATCATTTTGAACCCCTGTTGCTATAAAACGTTGGCGTGATGTCACCTCGTTACTTAACGTGATATCCTCGGGAAAAGAAGCCTGTATACATCTTTTTTATCATAAATATTACGAGCAATTGCCCATGATGGCTGCCATATCCGCCAATAGCACCATACAACCATATATTTGGTGTCATGCAATATTAATTTGATAGAAAAAGTTGGAACCATGCCCTAAATAGTTCCCAAATGTTTGTGGAATGTTGGCTATAGATTTTGTAATATAACTTGGGGTGTGAATATAACTCAGCTTATGAATTAGAATAGATAAGTAGATATGTGATTTTTGTTCTCATGAAATATGCGTGGAAGCATTGACACAATATGCGCAAATCCAGCTGTTTGCACAAAATTAGGTACAAATTCATCAATTTATATTATGATGTGACAGACATTCACATTGAATAGCAGTACATCAGAATCAATGAAAACAACATGTACATGACACCTACGGATCAATACCGAATCCGTTCGGATAGATGAACAATGTCAGTAGAAGCCCTAACAAGTTCATTATGCTATGCCAACCGAGGATTAAATGCACGTCCACGCATAATCTACGTGCATGCTCTGCATTGGCATTAGCAATGTGAAATACGCTACGGTGGCGGCGGCGGAAATTTGAAATGTTCCATTAACTGTGACTGCTGACGCTGCCATACCTACCCAGACAATTGATATTTATTAGGCCGGTGGAATATGTAGTGCAAAATTAAGTTAGGAAGCTACTGGTGCGTAAATAGATGAACTGAAGGGTGATGTTGTTAATTTTAAAGGGTGATGTTGTTAATTTTAAAGTCACTATATAAGATTCGGATTAAAAAGCTTACAGTAATTATAGTATCTAACAATAATTGTACTGATCCACTGGTAGCAAGAAAGATTATAGAATTAAGATGCAGTAAAGTTGTATAATAGCTATAAAGGAAAGTGGAGCTGGTACGGGATTAGAACAAAGAAGTTATATCTTTATTAGCAAGCGTAGAACGTGTGTGCTGCTAAGTGCTAATTAGAGAAAGGTCAACGGTGTTCTAGATTATAGAGAAAATGTGCTTTTTGGTTAACTCCCTAAGACGACCCACTGACCAAATATTGTATAGTTTGACTTTACTCATATTGTGAATTGGATTATTTAGTTTACTAGCAGCGCCCCGCGGTTTTACCTGTGTAAGTTTAGATCCCGTGGGAATATCGGGATAAAAACTATCCTATGTCCTTTCCCTGGACTCAAACTATCTCTGTACCAAATTCATTTAAATCGGTTCAGCGGTTTAAGCGTAAAGAGGTAACAGACAGACAGACGGACACTTTCGCATTTATAAGATTAGTATGGATTTATTTATTTCTAAAAACTTAACTTATTACAATTTGGATTAAGGCCACTCAACGAAAAACTATCAGCGTATAAACGCTGAGAGTTTTTCGTTACAATTATACATAATAATACTTTTATAATGACGATTAATTTATAGGTACATTAATACTTACGTAAATTAGACGACATGTTGTGTAAGGAAACGTTTTGATTTGTACTTATAACTTTTCGAACTCGTTTTGTATAACGTTTGCAAGTCTTCGGGAAGTTTATTAAGAAAAAAATTTACTAAATATTCTGCGTCTCTCATCGCGTACACATTTTAGGTAGGATGGATTTATTTTTTAGTGGTACCGTTCTCAGAAAGTCAGTAGTCATAGTGATATTTAATGTGTGATCAATGAATCAAATAATTGATCTTATCTTAATCCAATTCACAATATGTATGAGTAAGGGTGACCCATCCTTGCCCAAGCATTTGGGAATTCACTGGTTACTTACAAAATGCTGAGACTTTCAATTAATACTCCAATTTCCTTTGCTCTCCCAACTAGGTATATTATAGATTTGCAATACCCTAGCTGTGAGCCGGAAATTAAACAAACCCAGCTTCTAATTATTTATAGCTTTAGCTACAATGTATACGTATTTCATGATTCATCCCATTGGAAGCTAATGTCAGGCATTCATCAACCGCTCGGCTGTCTCATTAGGTCCTGTCGCCCCCTCGCGTCCGTATGTCCCATATCAAACATGTCATGTGGGTGTGTTTGTAGCTGTGATTGTCATTTGGTTTGGTTTGGCTGTAATTTGGATTTTGGAAATTTTATAAGCTGTTTGTGCATTTGTTACAGTTTTGAGTTTCTCCTTATTTGCAACTTTTTTATCTTCTACCGAGTGTACTTTGTCAGAATCTGCACGAAATTCTAAAATAGCCATGTAAATTTAAAACAATTTTGCTAAAACCAATTTCATTATTTCTAAATCCTATGCAAGAGGTACCAGCCCGAGATTTGAATTTGCATCTCATCTCGTACATATTTCATCCCATTTGCAGCTAATGCTGGCCATTCATAACATAACTCTACTCGGAGCACTCATTAGCTGCGTCGCTCCCTCTTTTAATATGAAACTAACTTTTACATCAGCTTTCATGCCAGCGATGAATATCCTTAAAATCCTTATAACATAACCTAACTTTTCCTTTTCACTATTCCCAAAGGAGTAGACAACCATAAAGTTCGTCTATATTTCGCAAGTAAATATTTTTAGTTCACAACTCGACTTCCGGATGCTACTGAACAACCCAGCTTGGCTTTGCTTTTTACTTCTCGCCACTTATACCGAGACAAATGTGCAGTACCTGTAGTGCTAATGTAACTAAAGGTGCTTCTTCGTACTTTTGTCTAATACGAGGCATTCATTGCTCACCACTCACCTACTCATTACTTCCCTTCGGTTTTATATGCGTCACGCGACACGACTCTTCGTCCCCTAGGGTGTATTGATGTTGCAAAAGTGACACTGGGTTTGTGGTGCCTTCCTCATGTGTTAATGCTTCCTACGTGTGCCTTTGAACATAGCTGTATTATGTATATATGGATATAGTGATAAATGTTTTTATCTAGTCCTTGTAACAAAAAGTTGAAAAGAGGCTCAGTCAGGACATACGAGTAGAAGACCAAAAAGTGTTTAGAAACACATTAATTTAAAAAAGCGTACCTGCGTCATTAGACGGTCAATATTTTTTTAGAGGAATAATTCAATATTTCCTTTACGTAAGTCAGATAGTAAGAGAGTAAAGTAGTTAAAATGGTGGTAATTTGAGTCTTGCGTCCAGCCATTACTTGCTTACAACTACTATGTTTTTCATCAGTAACAACCACCCTAACAACCACCCTTTACGGCATGACCACTTTAAGGCTGTATACACCGTAAAGAAATATGCAATCTTTATTGCTTGCATTATGAATTCATGATCGTTACATAACTAATATAAAAAAAAAAAAAAAACCAGCTTATAATTTTAGCATTGCAGGGCTCAAGCTTTATCGCTATTAAAGAACGTTGGGTGTAATTTTCTTCAGGATGTTTTCCTCTACCGCAAATCTAGCCAGTTCCACCTTAATCTTAAACATTGATTAACCTACTTTGAACCTCGTCTCTAATCCTTCGGGCTATAATCACGGCATAGTTTAATTAAGTACCTCATTAAGTTTATTACTCATAACACCATTATCTCGACCACTATTAATCTGATTAAATCATGGACCGTATCTCCCTTGGGATGATACTTCTCTAGTTCCCCTTTACCTAATTATATTTCCCTGGACTGTTTCATCTGATATAAGGGATACCTTGTCAAGTCGACTTAAACACATCTTCACATCATCACCCCATGATATTGTAATAGGGAGATGCTGTGAACGTAAGCAGATTCATGTATTACCTATAGTAAAATGAGGGTTGACGGCGAAGAAATATTCGCTGAAAGCTATTTATTGAACCTAATTTATTTTACTCGTTCTGGTTATGTGATGTGCCTGTAGTAGTGGCATTTATAAAATGCAGAAGATATAACATTGTAAAATTCATCCTCGGAAGCACCCATCTTTGAAATTTTGTTGCCTAGCCCTCAACATTACGCTCTCAATCAAAATCAAAAGTCATTTATTCAAACTAGGCTGAGAATCAGCACTTTTCGAACATCTAAATTGCATAAGACAGTCCCTCAAAACGCCCGCCCTTCACCACTTCCTAGTGCTTTCGCTGGGGAGAAGAAGTGGCGCAACAAACTCCCCAGCAGTACAGCTGTCTGTTCAGTTATAAAATACTCGACTGTATACAAAACTAGATCTGCAAAGTATCTAATTAACATTACAGGACACAACATTTAATAAAATTATTGGCTATATGTTAGCTAGCCACGCCAATATACCAACAAATACCATAAAAATCTATACGTACTCAAGCTAAAATAAAAATACTAAATCAAAAGTAATAAAAAAAAAAAACTACCTAAATAAAAGCCTCCAGGTATAAAGGGCGGCGTGACAACTTACATTATCTGCTTTGCTCTCTTTTGCACATCACCTTTAAGGGACCATCCTGGTTGCCACTATCACAATTGTAATTGGCGTAACGACATCGTTTTGCCCGATGTCCTTTCCCGCACCACCATGTATAAATACTCCAGTTATTTAGTTTTTCACTTCTAAATATGTAGACTACAATGACACTCATAACATTGAGGAAAGATTCTAAAGAAGTGCTCTTAAATTTATAGTGAAGGCGGGTCTTTTGGGGGACGGCCTTTTGTAATTTTGAAGTTCGAAAAGTTCAGCAATTTTCTCTCAGCCTAGTTTGAATAAATGACTTTTGATTTTTGAAAATATAATATAAACCAATAGCTACAAAACCAATAATAACTATCTTGGCAATGTCTATAAATCAAAGCTTCTCTCTCAACAAACAACCATGACATTTAAGAGACACTTCCGCCATAACCACGGGCCCACCCATTACAATTAAATCAATAGAACCATCGCCATCCATTTACGACCAGGCGCAGAACAATAAAAATGGTCACATAACGACCAGATAAAGGAGCCTCAATAAAACTGTATGCTATTAAACAACGTTTCTCTTCGGATACATCTACGCTTATCTTAACAGCACTTGTGTTGCTGGTTGTAAAAGTTGGATATGAGATAGTTTGAGGATGTACACTCGGTAGCTGAGCTTTCGCTCTTACAGATTTTATTAGTCTGATGTGCAGACTGTTTTAGTTTCTGGCTTTGGAGACTCTGTTACTGAATGTTGTTTTTGGATTATAAACTCTTGTAGGTCCTTTTATTTCTGTTATTATTATTTCATCACCATCATCAACCCCAGTCCGACTGTATCCACTGCTGCGCATAGCTTTCTCTTTAATTGTGTGAGTCTCTTCCTATTTTGGTTTAGTTTTTCAATATTCTTGTCTTCCAATATTCTTGTCTCCCAATTTCATTGTTAGTAGAGCCGATCCTTTTGTTGGATTTTATTTTTGTCATTATAATGTAATGTCAGCAATGGACTGTGATGAGTTGATTGATTGATCGGTTTTAAGTGTTTTCTATAACCAGTCCAGCTGTTACAATCAACAGATTCACGACACTTGATTTCCTAAAATTAAGCTCCATTTATAAAATACACTGCCTCGCGTAATTTCGACAGTAAATAATGACTACCTTTGTCGCCCGAGAAAGAAAAAGACGGACAATATATCTGAAGATATGGAAGCAAGACAACAACACACTCAACACAACAACAACTAAACACTCAACACTATTATTTCTTGCAGTATTCTTCTCTAGGCGTAAATGTACAATTGTTCATACTCGAAAAGATGATTTTGACGGATATGAATGTAGGATGACTTTTTTCTTTAACAATCATTTGTAACGTCATGTATTACTTTTTGAATATCAACTAACATTCTTAGATAATTGGTTAAATGCTTGACAAAAGGAAAAGTGAAATGGTTTTTTATCTTGTGGTTGATTTGTTTCTTGTTAAATTTTTCATACATTCGACAAAAGGACACTGACTGCTGATGGGTTATTTATCCTCTTAATGATCCTTATCCCAATTTATAATGGGGTCGGCGTAGTATGCCTTTTCTATATATCTCTAGCTGGCGTCATTTTTGTATCAGCCCCCTTACTGTCTATTGTATTGAAATGTAGATGAGATGGTCTCATCTACATTTCAATACAAAAATAAAATTCTCATCAAGAAACCAGAAGTCAGTTCCACTAATAAAACTACCCTCTATAGTGTACTTAAACCTAGCGAGCCACCTTCGAGAACACTACGTATGTTCGAGGTGTTTTACGACTGCAGGTTTGCACTTACGTTCATACCTCGTAATGGACCATGAATCCGTCGCTCCCGATGTATCTACAGCTATACTATTCAGCTCAACTCGTCCCTTAGGCTTTTCAATATGTAATTTTAGTTCAGTGATGTAAAGCGACGTATCTAGGTTAGGCTTTTTTAGTAGAGTTGTTTTATTATTAAAATAGTTTTCATGAGTAGAAATACCTAAATATACGCCTGGTGTACCCCGCTACAACTTGCAGATTCGCGGATATTCTTACCAGCATCAGCTATTCTAATAATGATACGAGACATTACAAAGGTTGGATAGTAGTAAGTACATCATCATTCTCCTGCTCTTATGCCATATAGGTAAATAAAGTTCAAATAAAAATTCAAAATTTATTAATAATGATATCTCATGCATTTCATCCCAGAGTTAAAGTTCAAGGTGAAGACAAACATTAATAAGGGGGCCTAAAAAGGCCACTTTGGCAGAATCATAAAGCAATTCATATCATGCAATTTCATCTGTATGACAGTTTTGTATGGAGATTCGTAAAATGCTATAGGTACACCTCTGCCTAACCCTTCAGGTATAATAGGTGTGAAACTGTCGAACAGATGAATTGCGTGATATGAATTTTTTTATGATTCTGCCAAAGTGGCCTTTTTAGGCCCCCAGATCTGTTAATTACTGAAAGATCGCTGCGGCTGTTGCGCATTCCAGTCAGGAGATACTCGATTGCCAATCATAGAAAAGCAATCATTGCATTGACCTAGTTATCTTAATTGGAAAATTGGAGTAGTTCTCTGCGACTACAATAAGAATTGCTGAAAGTATAGATATAAAATTGTAGTAAGCAGAGGAAGGAAAGTGAATGGAATAACTAAACGGAAAAGCAAATTTAGAGGAACAGAAAGTATTTAGCATTGAAACGATAACTCATGTGAAAATTGCTACACCGACTAATCCGATTAATTTCACACTAAACTTTTAAATAGATTGTTAATCAACTGAAGAAAAATGCAAATGTATGTATGTAAGCAGCTAAAAGAGTTAACACGAGTGTAGTATGGAAATCCCACTAGTTCTCAAAGATTGTAAAGAAGCGAACAGATAAAGATGTTAACAACACATCGCTATTATCATAATTTAACCGTTTTTCGCTTGCTGGTCCTGAAACCAAAATTTATATGCTACGTTTTGGAGATCATGAAAGCTTTAACGACATACATTCAGCGGTTAGGGAGATTCACTCTACAATAAGCAGCTCGTTCAAAATTTAAAACACTGTTTCGCAACCGGGTTTGATGGGACACATTTTAAATTGATGTGAATTATTATTATTTCTGATTCGTTGGATTATTTTTGTTTTTGCATTGCAGTCATATTTTACCATTTTGATTGTTATGATGGATTTTGACTTTAACATTTTTTTTGGGTGGTACACGAGGCTACTGTGTAAGCATTTTATAATTAAATTCTGTGTTTTTAAGCCTACAACGAAATATATTTCTAACCTTTACTTTTCAAACCTTTTCCTTTCGCAAAAATCCTTTAACATGCTCTTAACTCCACCAAAAATCTTGACGGATCCGCTGAAAATGAAAACGTTGCTTAGCAGGATTTGAAATGCCAGATTAATTAAGTTCATCTTAATATCTCCGCGGGTTCCGCTGAGCGTGATCGGATTAGCGTTGGTTTAACACGAATATATTATAATAGAATCTGGGTGATTCTGTTTAACTATGGTAGTATGCAAGTACATCCATTTAGTCATAATCTGCCTAGTCTTTTCCCAACTATGTTGGGGTTGGGTTCCAGTCTAACCGGATGCAGCTGAATACCAGTGTTTTACATGGAGCGACTGCCTATCTAACCTCCACAACCCAGTTACTGGGTCATATGATGCCCCTTGGTAAGACTGGTTGTCATATTTTCGAACTTCTGATGACCCGTAACGACTGCCAAAGATGCAAGATTGACAGCCGGGACAACCGGCTTAACGTGCTTTCCGAGACACGGAGGGATCTTGGTATGTAAAGATGGTCACCCATCCACAGACCAACCCCGGGAAGCGTTGCTTAACGTGATCGATCCACACGTGCGGCTCTTATAACTCAGCCACAAGCCCCTCAAGTACATCCACTTAGTACCGTGCTATGATAGATGCAATTAAGGAGAATAGTTAGCTTTGAAGTGTGCATTATTTATGGCTGCTGCAAGTTCTTTAGTTAGATTATTTGATTGCAGTATAATGTTATTAGTCTCAGTCACGCCATCAGTGTACTACATTGTTCAAGCCCAGGTGGATACTAAAGAAAGCGGACTGTATTATATAAAAGGTTTAATAGGTGGTTCACAATTTGCAACTATAAGTACTGTACAAAAGGTATGTCCGAGCGCGGTCGTGCCGTACGATGCAATGCCGCGATGCTGTGTTGCCTCAAGGTCCCCGCGCCGTGCCGCGTCGCTCGTTGACGACGCCGCGCCGTAGTGTTCGTTAGATTTGGATGTATGTATGTGTATGAACATATTCCCAGGCCAGCAGTGGATGATGAGTTGAACAGTCCAGGTTGATTGGTTGTAGTTGATTGATGTTTGCATGTGGTTTTTATTGATTGATTGAGGTATTGACATCGGTCCAGATAGGTTAATTGAAGGATGACTGATCAATTTGGTGGTCCATCTAATAACGGGCAAATTCTGTGGAATGCCCTTCTGATTGTGCCTGACTGTACTTTAATGTCCGCTACGCGAGCCTCTCCGTCAGGTCCCGGATAAAGCTTCAGAATTCGTCCCAGTGGCCAGTGTGCTGCAGGGAGCGCCTCGTCCTTCACGATGACCAGCGAGCCCTCTGTGAGCGCGCCGTGTGAGCGTTGCCACCGCGTTCTTTGGTGCAACTGGGAAATATATTCCTTATTAAAGCGTCTCCAAAAATGCTGGCGCAGCAGTTCGACACGTTGATGCCTCGGCAGCTGTGATGGGTCGCAGTCGGACATCTGTGGGTAAGGTATCACAGTTAGAGCACGACCAATTAGAAAATGGAAGGGGGTGAGAGCTGATAGATCAGATGGATCTGATGAAAGAGGTGTGAGAGGCCTTGAATTAAGGATGCCTTCTATCTGAACAAGTAATGTGTACATTTCCTCATATGTGAGGTGTGCTAAGCCTAGAACTCTTTTGAGGTGGTATTTTACTGATTTAACAGTACTTTCCCACAGGCCTCCGAAGTGGGGTGAGTATGGGGGAATAAAGTGAAAGTTTATACCTTGCTCTGCAGCGCAGCTATAAATTGACTCACTGTGATTTTTGATAAAATTGGTGATCACACGAGCAGCTCCTACCAGATTTTTCCCATTGTCTGAATAGATATGATTGGGTTTTCCCCTACGAGAAATGAATCTCCTAAGTGCTGCTATGTAAGATTCTGTCGTCAGATCTGTAACCAACTCCAAATGCACAGCTTTGACTACAAAACAAACGAAAATACAAATGTATGATTTAATTAGTACACTTCCACGCCCTTTACGGTTATTAATCATGATTGGCCCTGCATAATCTACACCTACGTCGCTGAATACAAAATTTGCATGCAGTCTCTGCTCAGGTAACGGCCCCATTACAGGAGTTATGGCTTTCCCTTGATACCGTTTGCATGTTATGCATGATTGTGTTGTTTTTCTAGCTAGATTACGACCTGAAATTGGCCAAAATACTTGACGTACGTGTGATAGTAACAGTTGTGGGCCAGAGTGTAAAAGTGTAATGTGAAATGTTGAAAATATGATTTTAGTAATATGATGAGCTGGATGCAAAAGGATAGGAAATTTCCTATCGTAATTGTATGGCGAATGTGCTAACCTTCCGCCCACACGAATGAGGTGATTATCCCCTATGAAAGGGTTAAGTGAATTTAACTTATGTTTAGCAGGTAACTTATTTTTGTTTAATAACAATTCGTATTCCTCCGGAAATGATTCCATTTGTACTATCTTTGCTAACTGATACCTAGCTAAATTAAGTTCTGTGGTTGATAAAGGCTTAATATCCCCTATGCACACCTGTTTGTCTGCGTTGCTTGTGTTGAAGGTGTTTGAATGTTTATTTCTGCAGTGATGAATGAATCTAAGTATGTAAGCTACGATGCGTGTAAGTTTGTTGAAATTGGAATATTTGTAAACAAAGGATTTGCTATTATGTGTGTCTACGTGTGTAAAGTGAGTTTGGGACCGGACTTCTGGAAGGTCAGATACGCTGAGATGCCCAGGTTGTTCGGGCCAGCTGTGGTTATCATCATTCCTTAGAAAGTCAGGCCCTGAAAACCATAAATGTGTCTGTAGTAATTGTTTTGCATTAGTACACTTTGTTATAATGTCTGCTGGATTCTGTTTGGTTGGTACATAGTACCATGAGTGTGAATCAGTATGTTTCAGAATGTCTGTGACTTTGTGTTTGACGAATGTTTGTAATTTATGTGTTGGTGTATTTATCCATGATAAAACAATTATCGAGTCGCTCCAGTAATAACACTTATAGTTGTTTATGTTACGAAGTGAGTTTTTAACCTTAATACTTAAATTAACACCGGTTAACGCAGCGCATAATTCAAGCCGCGGAATTGTAAGTATTTTCAAAGGAGCCACCCGTCCCTTAGCTATTAGTAACTGAACATTGATTTTGCCATCTGTTGTGTAGGAACGTACGTATACGCAAGCTCCGTACGCATGTTGCGAGGCGTCGCAAAAAATATGTAGTTCAATGTTATTACGTGATGAGTCATAGAATGCATAACGAGGAATAGCTACCTGATTTAAAAAAGATAACGATTCAACAAACTTTGCCCATTGTGTTTGAATCGAAACTGGTATTTCACCGTCCCAACTAATGTTATCTATCCACATCTGCTGCATTAACAGTTTAGCTTTGAGTATGCATGGACTAATTAGGCCTAATGGGTCGAAAATATGACCTATAGTGGATAAGATTGTGCGTTTTGTAATTTGTTTTTGTGATACGAAATCGGAATGTACTGTGTATGAAATTGTGTCTTTGTGAATGTTCCAATAAATGCCTAAGGTTTTAGATGGATCATTTGAGCTTAGATTGACAGTTGTTTTATCTGAATCTGAAAACCCCAGTTTTTTCAGAACGGGAGAGCAGTTAGATAACCATTTTCTAAGTGGAAATTGATATTTTTTAAGCTCGGAGTAAACTCCTCTGGCTATTTCCAATAGACTGGACTCGTCATCTGTCCCCGTCAAGAGGTCATCGCAGTAAAAATCATGTAAAATGACCTCCGCTACTAAGTTGTGATCATAGTTACCTGAATGGTTTTGTTTTTTTTTATCTTGACAATCTAAGCCTATTTGCTTGATGCAGCGGGTTGCTAAGAACGGCGCTGATGCCGTGCCATATGTGACAGTGTTCAGCGTGTATGTTTGTAGGGGTTCTGTTGGAATGTATCGCCATACGATTTGTTGAAGGGGTCGCTGTTTTTCGACTACTGCAATTTGTCGAAACATTTTTTCTATGTCAGCTGATATTATGTATTTATGCTGACGAAAGCGTATGAGTATGGAAATGAGATCGTCCTGGACAACAGGACCCACTAACTGTATATCGTTAAGCGATAACTTACTAGACGATTTAGCGGAGGCATCGAATACCGATCTGAATTTTGTGGTGGTGCTTGACTCACGTATAATACCGTGATGTGGTAGGTAGAACACAGGTGAGCGACTGAGTGGTTGTATGATTGATTGTTTGTTGTTATTTTCTGAATGAATGTATGATGATGATGATTGTGCATTCTTGTGTGAATAATGAGAATGGTTGTTTAAAGTCATGTGACCGAGTTGTATGTATTCTGATATGAATTTTGAGTATTGTTCTTTGTATGTGTGATCTGAATTCATGCGTTTCTCTATTGAAAGAAAACGTTTTTTGGCTTGATAGTAGGAATCACCTAAACATTCTGGTGATTTTTTGAATGGAATAGTGACAACAAATCTGCCATCACTTTGTCTTGTGGTTGTTTGGTTGAAAATGATCTCGCATGCGTCGGAGTCGCACGGATCATTAATCTGAGAATTAGATAAACTATCTAGTTCCCAGAATCGGGATAACTGATCTGAGTTATTGTTATTGAAAAAACAATTGTTTGTTTGGTTGTTGGTGTCTGTTGTACACCCTGAAACTAGCCAGCCGAATTCAGTTTCTTGTAATGTAGGCTGTTGTTTGCCTAACTGAATTCGACTGTTGCCAATTATCTGCCAAAATATATCAGCACCTAGTAATAGGTCAATTGCAGCAGGTTCATAGAACAGATGGTCAGCTAGTTTTATATGTTTAGGTAGGTTAATTGCTTCTGTGTTGATGCGCACGTTAGGTACTGAATGTGCTATTGTATCTAGTACCAAACATGGCATATTGACTGTGAATGAATTGTGTAATGATTTTATTTGAACATTTGTGCGATGAAATATATTTGTGTGTTGTTGATTGACACCTGATGCTGTGCCTTGTATGGACTCGAGTGTGAGATTGAGCTTTGTACATAGATTATTTGTGATATAACTGGAGGTACTCCCACTGTCCAGTAATGCCCTCGCCAAGTGTGGTGTTCCATCACTGGCAACAACATGCACTAAGGCAGTGGAAAGTAAAACTGATATATGTTGTGTACTAGTGTTACTAGCGAGTGTAGTGTGTTCTGATCCTAGTTTAGGTTGTTCCATATGTAACATTGTATTATGTTTTTGTTGGCAGTACTTACATGCACCGCCGCGACAAGATTTGGTTTCATGCCCTGTATGTAAACAGTTAGAACAATAATTATGTAATTTGGTAACTTTTTCTATTCTTTTTTCCACTGTCATTTCCTTAAAAACTGGACACGAGTACAAATAATGTTGTGCTTTACATAAGGGACAGTTAGGAATGCCTAATTGATTTGTGCGAGCTTGTGTAGTTGATTTGGATGAATGTGATTTCGAGTCTGTTTTGATGTTTTGTGTACTGTCTTCAAGATTTTGTAAAAGAATGGCACGATCATTGAGACATGTTTTTAAATTTTGTAATGTGGGCTTTTTCTCGAGTGTGTTCTTGTGTTCCTCCCAATGTCTGAGTGTTTTGAAGTCTAATTTGGAGGCAACAAGATAAATTACCAAAGTATCCCAAGACTGTGTGGGTTCACCTAGGTTTTCAAGTGCTCTGAGGTTTTTGTTTACTGTATCCAGTAGTTGTCTGAGTGATGTTGCGGATTCATTGTTTATGGTGTTTATGCTGAACAATGCGTGAACGTGGTTGTATAACAGCTGTCGCGTGTTATTGTACCTATCAGAGATGAGTTCCCAAGCTACCTGATAATTGTCTGATGACATTTCTAATGATTGAATAACTTGAGAAGCTTCACCTTGCAAAGATGCACGCAAATAATGAAATTTTTGTATGTTTTCTATTGATTTATTTTTGTGTATGAGTGATTCGAAAGTGTCTTTGTATTCTAGCCAATTATGAAATTCACCTGAGAAGTGTGGAAGGTCAATGGTTGGTAATTTAATGAACGCCTTGGTTCCTGGTTCACCTGCATTTGGAGTTTGTACAGACCCGTTGATGCAAGCAGTTTCATTGGCTCGCATAAGCTGGATGCCGAATGCAAGCTGATTCTGGTACTCTATTTCAAATTGCTCCCGCTCCCGCAGCTGTTCATCTGTAACCCCAATAATTTCGTCAATGAAGGTCTGATTTTCATCAAAATCTTTTGCAAGGCACTTAAAGGTCTCTAAGCGATTATGTAACTGTAAAATATCTGTTTCTGTTAAAGTTTTTGATTTTAATGTTTCGATATAATTTTTGAAAATAGTGACCTTAGCTTTGTGACTAGCTCGTCTTTTTTTGTAAGTGCTGAGCTGTAAATCGTCATCATCTGGCATATTAGATGTGTGAGGTCTTTTGGTTTCCATAATTAAAGTTATACAATTGAAACGATACTTAAATGAATTAGGAAATTTGACTGGAACTGTGTGATGATCACGCAACTTTACCAAACTACCCTCGGTGTGAGATTCACTCGGTGCGCTGCAGAGCAAGGCGATGTATGCTGGATAACAAAGGGTAATGTAAGTATTAGTTTATGAATATGTTTAAATAAAGTGGTTGGTAATGGGATTTATTCGAATTACTGGAAAAAATACGAAGTTATTATAAAAATGTGATGTGGGTAGGTGGTGATTGAAAAAATATTTTTATGCAATAATTGCTTTTTTAATGAAATCGATGAAATTAATGTATTTGAATGTATGGATTTGTGTTTGAAAATGGGAATGGGAGGGATTTACGTAAGTTCACTGAATATTGAATGTGAATGGATGAAAAGTTTGAAAGAAATGAATTGGTCGAACTCACGAAACTGCTGCTACCAAACCCTTTTTCGTCCGTTATAGCGACTGATGTCGCCGATGCGGCTTGATTGTGCTGCTCCCAGATGCTAGTAGGCTGCGCTCGCTGTTGCGATGACCGCTGTTTGACCTCCAGCTGAATTCCGGACGCTGTGTGATGGCGTGGTTTCTTGTGACCGCGGGCTCGACTTTTAAACCTATTTGACTGTTGCTATGACGGATTTAATCTCGAAGGACCATGTTCAAGCCCAGGTGGATACTAAAGAAAGCGGACTGTATTATATAAAAGGTTTAATAGGTGGTTCACAATTTGCAACTATAAGTACTGTACAAAAGGTATGTCCGAGCGCGGTCGTGCCGTACGATGCAATGCCGCGATGCTGTGTTGCCTCAAGGTCCCCGCGCCGTGCCGCGTCGCTCGTTGACGACGCCGCGCCGTAGTGTTCGTTAGATTTGGATGTATGTATGTGTATGAACATACATGTTTTTCCCTAGTTCTTTTAATGCCAAAAACCTAATTCGGTTTTATAATATTGATGAGAGTCGATAGAAAGATAAGTACCTTAAGAATTTCTGCCTCGTCGCTCGCTGGAAAGTTAATAAGAAATTGATTTGATTACGTGAAGACGCCTTCTTAATATAACACCCCACGCCCGAAGCGTATATACACATTAACAGCAATATTTATTTAGGGCAAGAAAAACCGACTCTTTCATATATGAAAACTAGTATCTTTCGATATTGTAAGACTAAACTGCCAATGTTATATGTAACGTTGATTAAAATTGTTAATTTGATGCACATCGCATTTACATGATTAATTATAAAGGCTGGCGAAACAAGTTTTTTTTACCACCCTTCATAATTAATAATGTTGAATCATGTTTGGATGTGTGGAGAATTTATCACAAAATTCAGGTAACAACAAAGAATTTTCTGCTTTTTAATTGGGCTTAAAGAAATTGCTACTTTTCCTGACGTGTCTGCCGCAACTCGTAAATTGAGACTTGTAAATTGTTCTAGGTCTTCATTAACAGGCTTAACCTTGCCTATAAATTACTTTAAATCAATGACGAAAAGCTCTTTACTGTCCTGAAATATATTGCTATCAAATCAAATCAAATCAAAAGTCATTTATTCAAACTAGGCTGATAATCAGCACTTTTCGAACGACAAAATTACAAAAGACAGTCCCCCAAAACGCCCGCCCTTCACCACTTCCTAGTGATTTCGCTGGGGAGAAGAAGTGGCGCAACAAACTCCCCAGCAGCACAGCTGTCTGTTCAGTTATAAAATACTCGACTGTATACAAAACTAGATCTGCAAAGTATCTAATTAACATTACAGGACACAGAACATTCAATAAAATTATTTGCCATATGTTAGCTAGCCACGCCAATATACCAACAAATACCATAAAAATCTATACGTACTCAAGCTAAAATAAAAATACTAAATCAAAAGGAATAAAAAAAAAAACTACTTAAATAAAAGCCTCCAGCTATAAAGGGCGTGACAACTTACATATTTATGCAATGCTGGGTTCTGTTCACATAGCTGTCACTTGAAGTCACAAATGATAAACTAGGACCATCAGAGTAAAAATTAATAAACAAGTTATTACTAATAACAACAATAAAACCATGGTCAGCAAGACGACCAGTCACCACAAGTAGCACCCGTTCACGAGCATAACGCAAAGGTCAGCCATTACCCCCCTCGCCACATTTGAGGCTATCTATATCACCAGGGTATTTATTTTATTTTATTTTGTATGTTTTTTTGTTTTTATTTTGTATGTATGTATGTATGTTTTTTTGTTTTTTGTGTGTGTGTGTTTTTTTTTTGTATGTAATGCTTTGTTTCCTCATGGTCATACTTGTTAGCGATCTACTGCGATTCATCATGACTTACTGATCACTTGACAATTCAGAAGTGCCTGTAATTAGTTTATTTGAAATAAATTATTTGAGATTGAGGAGTTTCATAGCTGTGGCTAATGCATTATAATCTACGATTGCCGTAACATGTTCATCCGACATCTTTGAATAGTAGGTAAACTCTTCTGCCACCTGGCTCACTGGCTATGTTTTGCCTCGGTTGAAGCTATTCTCATTTTGTTCATGTCAATAAGAGAGAAGGCAGTGTTGACTGGTGGAGAATGCCCAAAAGTGACTACAAGGACAGTGTATCTACGAGGAATAATTCAGATAAACGATGATTAAAGTGGATTATGTGCAAGTTATGAATTTCGTGCTCGTTCTTCTCCGTAGAGATCTACGTTTTGGAATGGACTACTACCTTCAACTTTCTGATTAACTGACCGACTCCTTGACAATCCAAAAGTGCCTGTAAATGGTTTAATTAACATAAATGATTTGAGTTTTGAGTTCGAGTTACAGTCAAATAGTTCCTCAAACCAAGTAGATATCGCCACTAATAAAACGATATCATGATCGATAATCCAATCTTTATATTAGCATAAGGCTACGTTGGTATGGATGCGATTGATATCCACCATCATATTCACTAGTCCACATAGGTACTGGTGGAATCAGGTTCAACTAAGCTATGTTTTTTTATACGGAAGGATGCGTGGCCTTGATGGGAGCTATGGATGCGCGAGTGGTGTAGCCGATATCTTTTAATTTGTATGTATTGAGAGGAGTGACTCTGCATTGTCAAGTTACGACTAGCACTTCTCTACTAAACAAAAATACCCAATAAAAATATTTGAAATTTGCTTGAACGTTCGAATGGAACATGCTGTCTATTATAAGCCACCCAAACACAATAAAATAAAATAAAATGATGACCAGCCTGTACTAATAAAGCTAAGGCTACACAGATAGCCTCTACAGTCCTCCCCGTGCCTTCCCTACTATCGATGCATCGCATAGCTCGAGCTGCGCAACTTCCTCGCACAGCTACCCCACGACGGCTCATCTTTATAGCACATCTTACTCGTTCCGCTCCACAGCTTAGCATTATTGGAAACGGTCGCATAGTTTCGTAGCTCAGCTTTCACATCCTCGTAGCATAGCTGCATAGCACATCTCTGTGTTGGAAAAGCAGCCTTATGCTAGAATAACATTCGCGTGAACAGTTCAAGTTATTCTTATCATTTTTCTCACGTCTCTCTTACCGTTCGCAGCTTCAGTATCCAATCTCACCGGGGTTACGTGAACTATTTCTCCTAAGCTTGATTTAATAAAGAGACGTTATTATATTTCTTATTTTTTTGAAGTGTTTCTCTTATTCATGAGAAGCTTTGCCTTTGTAAACTGTATAATTTTATGCTTTAGAATATCTAGGTAGAAAATGTTAGGAGTAATATTATAATGGTCTGAATTCGTCTTAAATGTGATTTTGATGGCCATGGCCATGTCAGGTATTGTACGGTTTTTCTGTCAGAAAATCTAGCATTGCTGCCGTCTCTGGTGATAGAGTTAAGGGGTTTTTAACAACTAAAAGAAAACTTCCAACAAAAACGATGGCAATTTTTTATTTTGCAAGATGACAAGAAGTAGAATATTATGAAAAGTCAAGTATACAAGAAGTAGCAAGACGTTGCGACAGGGGGGGGGGGGGGGGTCCTTATATTCAAAATCAAAAGTCATTTATTCAAAGTCCTTCACCACTATGTAGTGTTTTCGCTGCTTTGTTGAAACCTTCTCAAATTCAGTCCGTGTAGTATTTGTTTATTCAAATCCATTGTTTGGTTTACTGCGGGGCGGCACGTCGATTTCCGACGGTATCGTATAGTGCAGTGAATGTACAGAGGCCAGCACATCAAGCTACCCCAATATGTGAAACTTTCCCAATTGAATATGAACCTTATTCCTTTGTAGTAAAGTTGAAAATCTATCAAAGAAATTTGACAGATTGGGGTAGCTTGATGTGCTGGCGTCTGTACGTGGGGTGTTACCGACGCGGCTTACAGTGCTGTTCGCTTTGATTGTTAGAGTATTGGATTTACTGATTTTTTTTGGTTATCTTGGACTGTGTTTTCTCTATGTGACTAACGAGACAATAGAAATCTGAAAGAGTTTCCATCCTCTTACTTTAATTTGTTACTTTCTCACTAATACAACAGTCTGCTGAATTTAAGTGCCATGGAGGATAAAACTGAAAATAAATACTGAATACTAGTATTCAACTGCATCCGGTTAGACTGGAAGCTGACCCCAACATAACGGGAAAAGGGAAAAGGCTAGGCAGATGATTATGATGAAGGACACAACACAAGTTGAGACATGGTTTTAAACTACCGAAAATGAAAAAACAAAGAGAATATTTTTGCCAAAAAATTACAAGTAGGTTGAGTAATCCTGCCTGAAATATATTTTATGTAACACATTTCCTCATTACTCGTGTACGAGGACTTTTCTTTCAGGGTATACCTAAGGGTCAGTTCACACCGCGACGCGACGCGACGCGCAGTTTCCAAGATAGCAATACATTTATAGACCTTATCTACTACACAAAAAGGCACTCAATTCAGTGAGGTGGGCCGCGCGGCGTAGCTCGACGTAGTAGACACCACCTCACTGAATTGTGTACTTTTTTGAATAGTAGACAAGGTCTATAATTGCTATCTTGTAAACTGCACGCTGCGCCGCTTCGCGTCGCGGTGTGAACTTACCCTTAAAGATCCTTTGTCCTCTGTGTTCTATATTACGGAGGGTAGCGGTTTTCAACTTCACCGTCTAGCTTTTGGCTCTTATGGTCATCTTATGTACTTATTGCTTGCAACGCTTCTTCTTATTTCTCTATCGCGATTCTTTTCTGAGATTATTCTAAGATTATGCTTCTAAGCTGACCTTAATTTGGTAATTTGAGTCCAGGCTTATGAACCTTATAAGTCTTAGTGCTCCTATACCGCAGCGCCCTTTTATCTCCAGCCCTGTCTTATAATATCGACTTTGTATTTTGTTCAACCTTCCAGCACAATTTTCTTTGCAGCCTTCTCCCTCACATCCTCCTGTTTTAAAATAGTTTCCCGACTAAAGTTACCACAAAATGTCAGCCACTGACATTTTAATGTATTCATGTAAAAATAACAGTGTTGAATAAAAATAGCGGATGACGTGTGTTTCTAGGTAGCACGGTTACAAAATGGCCGCCACACAAAGCTCTTTGTAACTCTATGGCATGTTGTGAATAGTTGCACCGTTACACAATGTTTGTTGTACCTGGCTTTTTAATATTTAAATGGCTGAATGGAAACTGGCGCGGTGTGTGCCAGTTTTTTAATTTAACTGCCGAAGGTCAATGAGGGTTCGAACCAAATCGGGAAATGTTATTGTGTTTCTGCTACAAATAAATAAATAAATAAAATAAAATAAAATAAAATAAAATTCATTTATTTCAGGCAAGTTTTTACACATACACCCATATTATCAGAAAATTAAAAATTATAGATAGATTTTAAATTAAATTATATTAAATTAAGTTACATTAAATTATATTATATTATAAAATTATAAATTATATTATAATATAATATAAATTATATTATATATTAAATTATATTATATTATATTATTATTGTTGTTGTTACGTATACATAGTTTCCGATAGATTATAGTTTTCTTATAAAAGTCAGGTAGGTTTAATTTATAGTTTAAATTCAAACAGTCATACTGAAATGAAATACTTGGTGGTCATATAAATGGTGCGAAATACAGTAGTCACAATCTTGTTTTTACACTTAATCAGTCTCAGGTGAAATGATGCTTTAAGCCTACGTAATACAGCATAAAAATCGTCAACCCTGCTTTCGGCAAACATACCAGACGCGCTACACCGCCAGGGCAGATTAAGCATGGCCCGGAACGCGTTGTTGTATTGTACACGAAGAGTATTGTAGGTACTCTTCGTGTACTTGTACCAGAGTTGGCCAGTGTAGAACGCCTGGCAGTATGCTTTAAACAGGGTCACTTTGGCCTGTTTTGAACAATATGCAAATCTTCTGGCGAGCATATTACTTTTACAAGCAATGCTTCGCCTTTGCCTTTCAAGATCCAGATTATCACTTAAGTCATCGGTAACAATGTGACCTAGATACTTAAAGTTGTTTACAATTTTAAGAGGAGACCCACACAAGTCAATAGGCAGTACCTGTTCTGGCCCTTTACCATATTTAAAAATCAATATTTCCGATTTATTTACATTGTATGTCAGACTATGAGCGGCAGCATAGCGCTCGCAGATCACAATAAGTTTCCTCAGACCGCCAGCAGAGGGGCTGAGCAGAACCATATCGTCAGCGTAGCTAAGGTTGTTTAGGCATTCGCCCCCTACATGGCATCCGACTCTGGTTCGGCTCAGCTCCTCCAGTAGCTCATTGATATATAAGTTGAAAAGCACCGTGGAAGTAAGCCCGCCCTGCCTCACCCCATATGCTAATTTATATGTTTTAGATACAGTGCTGCCCCATTTAACTTGGTTTACTTGGTTTGAGTACCAATATTCTAAGATATTTATTATAATAGGCGGTACTTTTGAATTTCTTAACTTTTCCCATAGTAGTCTATAATTAATTGAATCAAAAGCACGGCTCAGATCAAGAAAGCAGGCAAAAACAGAGGTATTTCTTCGAGTATAGCTTCGTACCGTGTTTTTCAGTGCAAATATGGCGAGATCGGTAGATAAGCCGCCTCTAAAGCCGAATTGAGCCTTACTTATTGGAATATTATCTTCGCCCAAATAGCTGTTAATTATACGTTCAAATATTTTAGATAGAATAGTTGCTAGAGAAATGGGGCGGTAATTAGACAAGCAGGAGACGTCACCGGTTTTGTTTTTAATTATTGGTACTACATTAGTTTTCATAAATTCAATCGGCAGGTAGCTGTGATCAGTACATGCATTAAAAAAGTAAGCAAGTTTTTCATACATCAATGGCCCTGCATACAATATGTGTTCAACACTAAGCCCGTCGTGACCCGGGGACTTGCCCCGTTTCATTCGCCGCACGTGTTCTAATAAATCATCAGGTGTAACATGAAATGTACTAGTATCGCACGCAAACGACGCATGCGCATTAATGGTCGGCGCCGGCATCGAGTCGAAGCACTCATCGCCACTACCCTCACCGGCCTCGGCGCACCGCGACTGTGATTCACACGACAACAGTGACGTAGATGGGGCAGACCCCGCGTCACCACGGGCCCCGCATCGCTCACCAGCACGCTCCATCGGGGGGCAGAACTTACTCGCAAACATGTTAGCAATTTCCACAGGATTCTGACTATTATTAACAGATAAGGGAAGACTTACCCTAGACTTTAGTTTGTTTGTTTCTTTCCAAAACTTGCCAAAATCTTTATTCTGCCTATGATTGGCAATTATGTCCATTTTGATTTTTTGTTCATTTTTCTGGCACCATCTTATTTTACTTTTAAATTGCCTACGGCTATTAGTCATGTCGTCAAAGATTCTACCCTCCGTCGGACAACCATATAGTAGCCAAAGTTGGTAACATTGCCTAGCAGTCACATGAGCCTCCCTCACGTGATAATTCCAGCCTATAATCTGTTTATCCCGAGTCTGACTTTTACCACGATAAGATCGGATTGAAGCTGTAGTTATACAATCGATAATTTTATTGTAGTATTCATTTATGTGACCATAGTGGCCTTCGTCATCACATGAGGTACCGGTACATGGAATATCTGAAAGTGTCAACTGGACACATTTTTACGCTGTGTGCTGTTAATGGCTTTTTGGCTTTCGCTCTTTGGACACTTATGCCAATATCGAAGCCTTCAGTATTCGGTTTTCTGTAGCCCTTGGAATAATCTTGTTGTTGATATGTCTGATCTTAGCAATACCACTTATAATAATACTTCTTATTATTCATTAAGGGCGAACAGCACTCAGTTGACTCTAAGGACTAGTTTCACCAATGAAACTGAACGCGGTCAGCATATGTAAACCGCGTTCAAGAGCTGTTAGTATCAATATTCTATAACAATAATGAGTGGCAGCTCGTGAACGCGGTTTAGACGAGCTGATCGCGTCGGTCCTATGAGTCAACTGCAGACGGTAGAGATTATATCGGTCCTTATAAACACTTAATATCAACGGTAAAATATAAGTAGCAAAGGTTTAGCTAAGGTATTAACGATAAACGTAACTTGGTAGCTGTGTCTGTAATTGGGTATCATTTCAAACTTGTATTTATATTTATTTCGCCGTCTATCGTAGTTAAAGACCACGCCGGCTTTTGACATCGGTTGCGGGGCGGTCCAATTTAAACAAACCTACCCTATCTATGTAAAGATTGAATGACATTTAAAACCTATTTTGTTTATATATTCAAATTAACATACTTACCAAATCCCTTTTTACTCAAATGGGGGATTTGTATAAAGGGATAATTGCCGTTTTATGTAAAAACCCTACTCGGGTTACTAGATGTGTCCTCGTGTGTGGGAATATATGGACACACGACTTTACCGAATTTGCTTCAATATTATAGGACCGACATGTTTTAAATCCTCAAAGGGGTTGGCAAAGCTGTTCTATCGTACAGCCGCAGTTCGACTGTGACGATATATAGCACCTCATTGACCTTAATACTTGGGGTATATCAGAATATGTGTAATTCTTTGTCTGTGTATTTTCTAATGAAACTGTCTCGATTTAGGTTAACTTGAAACTCTGCGTTTACTAAGTGAGCTTCGATATTTGGCGTGAATCTTCATATTTTTTTTGATTTGATAGTAAAATTCCTAATCATTTCGAAATCTGTAGACTTAGTTCAAAAACTCTGTGTCATTACCATCTTCTCAGCGTGTCGATGGCAAACTAAATGGACTCGGCCCAGAATTCGGCTAGGTACGTGTTTAACACGATCACTAGCGTCCAAATTCCTGTAACGTGCAGCTGACAGGATACACAGGACATATTAAGTGTCCTATCGTTTGTGGAACAGCAACACATTTACACACCAAGGACTCCTCTATGTATCTCCTAAACAGATTTTCCTTGCTTCGGCTAATCTTTATCTGTAAAGGTTCTCATCATCGGTAAAGATCAAATTCAAATGGAAAAATACTGACTACGTTAACGAAGGAAACGTAAAACTCGTTTTAAAACATTGGATTACGTAACCAATTTTTCTCCAGTACTTTTCCCCATTAATTTTATTCTTCCTGAAAGACTTGGAGTGGATCTGGGTGATTAATTTAATTTACACAAAAGTTCTACTTTACTCGAAGTTGTAGAAAACTTTATGAAATTATCCATCGCTTTCCATCAGGCGTGATTGAGGCCAAGAGCCCATTCAGCTATAAAAAAATCCTTCTTCGCTCTGTGAATTTCTTGATTAGTTACTTACTTATACATTCACTTCATTTACTTATAAAAGACTTTTTTGTAAAGGTAAAAAAGCCTAGCTCGGCGTACCTGGGTGTAGAAGATAATTTTAGGTTAGTGGATAAAGGTTTCCATTTAGCAAGTCTGCTACGGTATCTGTACAATTTTAAACATGAATAAGTAACAAAAGTCATAGCGTACAATTGTTCCACTTGATTTTATGGGATTGCTTCTACCTATCGACGTAAAAAGTACCACATATTTACTAAGTAAAACCTGAAAAAAGAAGTGGTACTGTCATATAGTTTTTTATCGCACGAGCCTAGTGTACAAACACGCTGTAAATGTGTAAGTGCAGGAGCTCTCGGTACTGTCGGAGGCAATGGTGAAGTCAGAAGTACATATATGCGTGTGTAAGTTATGTGCTGATGCTAATCTTCTGCACGCACACATTCGCAGCATGTTTGTACATTAGGTTACCACAAATGAAGCGTGCGTCGCTTAGTGAGATAAAAATACTGCAACTGTACTGTGGAACTGTTGCGTCTGTTGAGGACACCTAACCATCATTATTCTCCTACGATGCTACATGATAATTACAGTGATAATTTCCACCTGATTCCAGCTTATCTTGCTAAATGACATAATATTAATACAATACTTAATATTTACCCCAAAACTTCCAGGACCGAAAAACCACAACTTAAACTTTATCTATATTGATTCAGAGCACAGGTGTTAAACTCATAACATGTTTACAAAATTCCAATTCGCCCAGGCGCCATCTTTTCCGATCCGTTGAGCTCTAGGTAGTCCATCTGTCCGAGTGTCCGACTTCTGTCCAGTTATAACAAGTCTAGTAAATGTTCGATGATATTGAGGACTTCTTGAGGGCTTTCAGAAGCGATCGCGTTCCGGACGGCTTTGTATATGAGTACAGATAATATAATACTCTATATGAGGAAGATAAATTGGTATTAGTAGTTAATTAACGGGTCATATTCTTCGTGAAAAGTATTTGATGTTGCTCATTTTATTATTTATTAAAACTTTATGGGTAAGAAAATAAAAATACTGTACAAAGGCGGAGCAAAAGCCGGCGTGAACATACCTGGCTCTTATTATTATGTAAAGGATATAGGGATTACGAAAAAAGAAAACGAAAACATTATTTGAATAGCATAGATTTCATTTAACAACTGTACTTGAACATATAATACTACTTGAATAAAATAGATCGTTTCACTTACAGCACAGCAAATCACGGTTTGGCAAAAATACAACTAAACCACCAGACCAAATCGTCTAAACAATTCATGATTCCGTGGCGCCACAAATGGTCTTAGTCTAGACCATAAACGGGTCTCGATCAATACCTTTAACCCCACATTCACACATTCGTTCCTGTTTCCAAGCTCACCGCGGAAGTCACACCTGTACGTCAAGCAATTTTATATTCCACGCGGAATTACGTCGTCGCAATGTTATTGCAGCCATTTCCCAAAATTATTATGTGTCTTACTTTTAACAATTTGCGAGACAGAAACGATACCTTTGTTTACTAAATATTTCCTTATTTGTTTTGGGAGAATATTTCAATTCTCGTAAGGTGGGTTATATGGATAAACGTATAAATATAACGGGTGTAACAAAACGCTTTACGAAGCTGAGTCACTTGTTCTTCCCGTCACTGTGTTTATTTTTATACTCTACCATGCCTGGTAACATTCTGGTTATGGATACCTAATGAAGGTCAAAGTTACAACTTTATTCACGAAAACATTTTTTAAAGGAGAAGTCACATCCATACGTCGGACAATTTTATATACCGCACGGAATTACGTCGTCGCAATGTTATTGCAGCCATTTCCCAAAATTATTATGTGTTAAGTTTAGCAATTTTTAAAACGAGACAGAAATGATGTGACATTTCTTTATTAAATATTCTCTAATTTACGCCGGAAGGATATTTCTGTAATTCTGACGCTGATTTAATTCCCTTAATGTCGCCGGATGAATGTCTCGGTATATAAGGAAGGATATAAATACTTCTGTCTCGGCCGCTAAGTAGAAAAGTCTGTTCACTGTTTACAGACGTAAGTTATTTACTTAGGTACAGCCACAGAGAGATTTGGTTGAGGATCTCGCATTTACCTTTAGTGATAGAATATCTTTTAGAAACTCTTTGAGATCAAAATATATTTCTTAGTATGGTTATTTTGGTTTTGAATTTATTTTCGAAGACTTTATTTTTTCCAGACATAAGCTTAGTAGATATTTGTAAATAATAAACAGGGGTACCTACTGCCTAGTTGGCTCGGGAAAAGTAATACCTATAGGATTTTTCTGTTAGGAATTCCTCAGTAGCAGCCTGGAGTCTGGATTCATTGCCCGGTTAAATGATAAATGATAATGATAAAAGGTAAACAAACACTTAAACATCAATCATATTTGAAAAACTAGACGAGTTCGGCGTTTTCTTTCTGACTACTCTGAGAAGAAAGGCCGAAATAAACTCTTTTAAAGTCCAGACATAATCTAGGTCATGTGATGTGGTTGATAGCATTAGGCTCGCCATATTACATGGGACTTAAACATAACTGGCGACATGTGGGTGTACAGACGCCAGCACATCAAGCTACCCGAAACTGTCAAATTTTCCCAATCAACTTTGAACCTTACGTTGTAGGGATAAAGTTGAAATGTATTAAAGAAATTTGACAGATTGTAGAAACTTGATGTGCTGGCGTCTGTACGATAGATGAACCTCTGCCGAACCCTTCGGGAAATACAGGCGAGATGTTATGTAGCTATACAGGGATATTAAAATAATTCCCTTTTTATTTAGAAGGTATACGTTTCACCTGGGAGTTGACTACATACGTTTTGATGTCCGAGACCGTAAAAGTTGTAAACAGGGAATGCTTTCAGGTGGCTTTCAGGCCTTTTAGCTGTTATAAATGATGCTTCAGTAGACAGATAAAAGTTTACTGAAGGGGCAGTGAGACTACTTCTGAAAACATTACAGGCGTTTCGTGTGATGGAATGATATAGTGAAGGGTACCTACTGTCACTGTGGGAGAGGTACATCAATCAAATAATATCTTTCAGATGAAATTAATAATTATTACGGAATCTTTTTTACATTTTTATTCTTGACTCTGGGCTTGTCAGCCAAATCTGACGCCTACTGTTTTCTGCCTTCTCAATTCGTATCGGTGTTTATCTTATAATGTTACCTATGCCATTATCTTATAATTACCAAAAAGGTTGCATGCCACAAATCATGTAGATCATACTCTCTAGGTCTAATGGTAAGTATATATGCTGTCTTATCCTAATACAAAAAATAATTACAAATAAAATGAAATTAGTTTGTAATTCTCTCAAACAATATTGTACATAATATTTTTAATACTCTATTAAGCATAAATAAATATTTACATAGTATAAGCTAACACATACACATTTATATGAAAAAATAAGCAAAAGAATCATAGGGCATAAAAAATTTCGTTAATTAATTATTAAGCATAAATTATTATTAAAACACAGGCTTCAGATAGTGCCTGGTGCAGAACCGTTATATAGCATTCAGCCAATAATGTTCCCACTGGTGGGACACGGGCCTCGTCTCCGTGAGAGGGAGTGGGTCGTAATCCACCACGCGGGCCGGGGTTCAAGCACATGCCGGTTTCCTCACGATGTGTAAAGCATCTTTCTGGGTTCGGCCCCACGACGTAATATTCGTAATTCGGGGTCGTTTCGTTACCCCTGATCACTGCTCTCCAAACCATTCTGTAAAGAAGCGAATTGTTTACTAGTCATTCCATTATTTGAAAGAAAGAAAATACGTTTATTTGCGGTAAACATGACGCAGAAAAAATCACAAAAAAAAAAAACTAAATACATGACGTCAATTTCGAAACAATATCAATGAAATTCCGAAATTCGATTAATATTATTTATTTTATTGAAACGGTTACAACCAATGACAATAATTAAATACACATAATATACACAATAACATACGAGGACAAAATTATAAAGTTGAGGTGAAAACAAAAAAGATCGATACTACCTATTAGGGATAGGGGATGAAAATTAATTCATGCTTTGATAACTTGTCTGATCCCCACAAATAAGTTACCTTGCAGTTCCGGATCGAAGGCCACATGAAATTTAAATGTTTATTTTACACGTTGACCTATGTTGGACACGGTGACCTACATTTATGCATACGAGTCAATAAACGCAATAATATTAAATTCAACACAATTATATCCAATTCACAGTTAATGAATGACACCCCGTACGTTCAGAATAGAACCTCACTTCCCCAACCCCTTCCTCCTCGCCGCCGGTTACGGGCCGGATTTCCGGACCAATCGACCGGATTACACGAAACCTCTGACTTGTATGTGCGGTTGCGGGATTTACTTCCTATTTGGTCATACATATCAGGTTGAGTACATATGACTGGTAGTCGGAAAAGTTGGGGGTCGTTGGAGGATGTCTTTTAAGTAATAGTGTGGTAATAGCTAATTATTATGATTGTATTTGTGATCTATCGTTAGTATCTTCAGAAATACCAATTTTGGTCTTTGTGGTCTGAAGATGTTTTTTCCGCGGGAAAAAATTATCAAGATCCGATTTTATGATCTATATTTGAATTTTTATTAGTCTTCCTAACATGTGCAGCATGCATCAGTAGATACCTGAAGGCCAATTCTCGTAATCTAAAACGTTCAAAATCTAGTCGCAGTCTCATCTCGGCGACAAACAAATGTCAAAATGTAGGGAAATTAGAGGTATTTTTGACAGATTGAGACTGAGATCAGACTGTGAACGTTCTTCAAATTACGAGAATTGCCCCTCAGATCTGCTTTCCAACTTTCGAATAATTCCTTTGGCACCGTTACAGAAGGTCGCATTGCCAGTTGAATATCACTTTACAAAACAAAAGCGTTCACAGATATAAAAATGTCGGGGAAAATCGGAAAATATCACCTTAGCGTGACCCACATTGGAACACTCTGTATGAGGCAAACGGAGTACCTACGTTTCATATGAGAAACGTTCGGAGCCTTTCATTCGGAAAGCTGTCCCACTTGGAACGAGCAAAGCGTTTTATTTGAATCCAGTTTTGAGTCGAATGCGAGTTTAGGTACAAAAAAATACAACCATGAAAATGTTCAGCAAGGTGAGTTGTCGCTTACACGAGCAGAGACACAACAGTTTGATTTACCATATTAATAGGGGCGCCTATATTCAGCACTTCTGGTACAGTAAAAGGTTATATGCTCTGTGTCTGTCAGTAGCCATTTGGGATGGTTCAGCGGACTCGTTTCGATGGCTCTTGTCACCGCGCCACGCCGTGCCGCGTCCAAACACAAGAGTGCTTAGTAATTTTTATCTATTCCAGTTTTAAATTGTGCTGAATTATTTTTACTTATTTCTTTTTGTAGGTATTTATCATGTCAACAATTTTACTCATGTAGCTATTTTGGGTGTCCTCGACTTGTTTAAAACTCGGACGTAGATCCTGATCTGCATAGACATGATTGAATTCAATGGTCATGACCGTATTTATGACCTCTTTCTGTAAATTTGTTTTTCAGTGTTTCGATTATCTTGTAAACTTGCAAATGTTTCCTGCAAAGAACTTGCTTTCACTTCGTATGCTTCACCCTATTTATGTCCATCTTCACCATAATATGCGTCCTATTTGTGTCCATTTTCACCATAATATGCGTCCTATTTGTGTCCATCTTCACCATATGCGTCCTATTTGTGTCCATTTTCACCATTTGTGTGCTATTTCTTGTCTATGTCTGTGCACTTATTAAATGTTCTCTTTCCACTTTTTCCATGCTAATCTCGGATAACAGAAAAACAAGACTGTAAGTATGAGTCACTTATCACGCTGTGTTTGTGAGAATCATCTCATTATCTTCATCCCTATATTCAATTTCTTCGCATTACGATTCTTTGTGGCGTGAATACTCATTATCATTATTAGTTCATTAATTTTATAAATAGTAGTTTTTCATTCTATAAATAGTACGATAACCTACAATTAATGTTTGTCTTAATTATGGATTCAAATCACAATCTTGGCCAAAGTATGACGTAACTCCGCCTGTAAGTCAGAAGGTCAAAGCTGTTAAAATGGAGAAGAAAATACAGCGTTGACATTGATTGTCAGTTTCCGTATTTAGATATTTACAAATATAAGATTTTTATTACAAAGATCGTCTAATCTTTGGTGATTAATCTTTTTAACCCCCACGGAAACGGAGGGTTGTCATGTGTTCTTAGCTATGATTCAACAAAACCTGTTCAGCCGTTTGAAGATTATTAGCTCTTTTTATACCTATCGATATCTCCCAATGTTTATTATTGCACGAGCTCAAAATGCAGAATATCTGAAATAATGAAACACTAGAAATATATTTCGGGGTCATATACACCAATATCGTTTTCTCCGAGTGATACTATTCGGCCTTTATAGGACTTTTGTGCTTTTCTTTTTTCACGTTTAAACCTATATGAACTATTTGAAAGCCATTCAAAAGCTTGACGTCATCCATGCGCGACATGTACTACATCTGACAATCCTTTGAGTGAAAGCCATAGCAACCTATATTTTATCAATACCCAATTGAGCGCTTACAAATCGCTGTCACCTCTCAACATGAACGCAGCCTTCCAATTGTTTCTGAGTATTGATCAATACGGATTTATACATATTCTGTGAACAGCTTTGTTCGTTCTGCAAAAGGCTTTGGCTAACTTTCGCAACATGTGTTGCTGGGTATTACAGTTTTATTTTTATTTGATAATCTGTTTGTGTCTGCATTGAATTTTTATTTACAGTATTCTGTATGAACTTTTGGCTGTTGATTTTAGATATCGACGGCGAAGTGACAAGACCTCCTAACTGACAAAGTCAAAAATGTACACAAACTGAAAAAAAAACCGTCCAAAAATAGACGCGTTGGTGTTTGGTTGGGAGGTGTTTTCACATTTTAATTTAATGCTGATGCAACTAAAAAATACACTTAAAAGATTTCACTAAAACATGCGAATAACGTCTTTAAATTTTAATTCAAAACGATAAAAAAGTTTCTCGAAAAATGTCAGTTAGGAGGTCTTGTCACTTCGCCGTCGATATAGTTTTTGGGCTTTGGTTCGTGTAGTTAGAATCACGAGTGATTTTTGCACAAACTATTGGTTTTTTCTTTTAATGTAAGAAGATGTCATGAGCACAGCTTAGATAATTAGTATTTCGAGTAATACCTGCTTATCGAAAGACCGCCTTCAAAAATATAGGCTCTCTTTCATACAACTAATATTGCGAACAGGACAATAGTCTGGCCCACCCATTTATACCAACCCATAGATTCGCCCCAACAGATATACAGATTACATCTGCACCCGGTATTAATCAACTCTGATTGATATTCCGTGAATGGCTTCAGCATCGCGTGTTTATGAGGCTGTTCTCACAACGAACTGGACAGTCCTGAACTCCTGATACTTTACATAATTTGTCGGAGAACTTTTTGAAGGGCACTTCTTTTTAATTCTTGTGAAGTTTTGCATACCTTTTCATCTTGTTGCGTGGAAAAAAGGTTTTAATGGCTCTTTAAAACTCTTTGATGTAAAAATAACGATTTTGTTAAAAAAATAAATGCTTTTGGTCCTTTGAATATTTTACTTATCATACCAAATTTTAATTTGATCGTCATAATCCCAGACTTGCAGCCGTAGGAACAACCTGTAAGATCAGCGCCATCCAGAATTGTGTGGCTACGGTTGACATAATCTATGTACTGCTTGACATGAATTTCACTGTAATCCATGAAAATATCGCTTCTATAAAATTATAAAATTGTTATTGTTAACTATAAAATTGTTATTGGAAGGTTGTTTACGTTTCTGCGTACTTGTGTAATTAATGTTATTCCAGTTATCGCTGTCCTGCTACAATAGAACATGTATACATTTCTTTGAACTGTATCTATTTGTATAAAATTCAGTTTTTCCTCATTCTGTTTATCCCCGTTATAATTAATCTTCGTTTATTATAATTTCTTTTTTATGAACCCCATTCTCCGTAATCACATTTATATAAATTTTAATATCGTGTCGCTCATACCTTTCCATTTAATTACTTAATTGTTCGGTGTTCCCGTTAACAATCATAAATTGTGCTCAAAGTTGACCCAGTTTTCTCACAAACGAACACGAACGCCGCTTTTGACCCCCCTTCAACACCCTGTCGAGGTGCTAATGTGGTTTTTAATTCGTTTTATAGCTATTGTTGTTCAGCTTTCCAGTGAGTTTGACTTCGTTTTATCCTATATTAAGGACCTATACTACCTCAAATTGCTTAGCATGATCCTCCGTTATGTCGAAAATACTGCAGCATTAATTTTAAAATAAATATATGGTAAAGTTGAGGATTAATGTAAGGTAGGTACTATGTGTGACGAAAACACGATTCCATAAAATTTTCTCGATAGAAATAAAATCCAAAGTTACCTCGAAACTGAACAATAAACCGCTGGTATTAAAAAAATACTTCAAATTTGATCAGGAAACTTTGTATAATAACTAAACTAACTATAAAGCAGCGACTATGTGTTTTATTTTTTTTTAAATTACAATTATTTTCGCCGTAAAAAGCAAAAACCTAAACTATTGGCGCTGCCTGCCGCCCAGCACCGCACTCTGGCTCGCTCACACTTAGTCCGCGAGCAGTATCGTGCGAGCGCGACAAAGAGTGAATTTTAGCTGAGGTAGTATGGGCTCTTAAGTGCTGGATTCACATTCATGACTACTCAGTGCTTCACTCGCGGAAAATTTATTATAAAATGATGTGTTAATGAAATAACCCAAAACCTCGGACAACCCAACCGATTTTTATGTTAATAAATTGATATGACGTATAATTATTTATTTTCATAAATTATTGTAAAAGATATTTGTAAATGTTGTTGTGGCGCTTCAGATTCGTAGCTCTATTGCCGCGCCGCCGCGCCGCTGTCAAACGTTCGTTGACACGGGAGCACTGTCGTTTGAGGTTAATCCCCCCCTCCTTCTGTTATTAAATAATGCGTATGTTTTGCTTTGGAATAGAAAAGTGATTCAAATTTTTCTATCACACTTGTTTTTTTGAAAAACCTATGTTAAAAATTATTGTATTCGATTTTGCTGCCGATTCTAAACAAACTAGTTTCAGGTTTTGGGTTATTTCATTAACACATTGTATATAGGATGGAAAGTTAACTCATCATCTATAGAAAAGGGAGGATTCTCCGACAGGACGGGTGTTATTTCTGCTGCCTACCAGACACAACACCCGTACTGCAATACTGCCCGTACTGCCCATTGATTGATGTTAGGACGTGTATATTTGCTAGTTGCGCGGTAAACTCTGCTTGCGCGATGCAGGATTTTGCGTGACATCAGTGTAATGCGTAGTTCGCATGTGGCGATGTAGATGCTGCTACATTATTACTGGCTTGATTAGGATCAAACTTAACCTATCTTGCCTACTAAGCATTAAGCGATTTTGCAGAAGATTGCTAGTCTTCATTACAAAAAAAAAAGTCAACATTTATTTAAAATAGGCACATGAAAGGCACTGTTGAACCTCAAAAATTATTATGAAATATAATTGATTCTAGTCGCCCATTCCAAAAGGTAGTTTTCGTATGGAGAAGAATGGGCAAGAAACTCCACCGTTACTCTTTTAAAATGTTTTACAATATTTTGCATAAGTACATTAATTATATAATAAATAATATGTGAAGACGATGCACCTAAAATAAAATTACTATACCACAATAGGTAAAAGAATTAAAAATGAAACCATGACATATAAATTAATTATCTGATAGATACATGGTACTCACATATTTACAAATATGGTAAAATTAAACGATTTTCATTAAAAAAATAAGTAAAAAACTATTTTTTTAACAAGTAATATATCAGGGTGTGAGTCAGAGCAACTACACAATGTAAAACAATCTCAAAAAAAAAAAAAATTACAATTTAATTAGCAACTAGTTTGATCTTGTGTTGACTTTAGATTGTCCTATGGAGCAGGACCAGCATGTTTCCAAGCGTTCTTATCCTGGATATAATCTTCTAATTTATAGTATGCTTGTTTACAAAGTGTACGTTTAATGTGAGATTAACATTTTCTTTTATTTAATTGCAATATATCACAAGGTATTTTTATTGTAGCATTTAACACAGTACCCCATAAAACATGTATGTATTTTGGCTAACCTGAAAAATGGTTGATTTATTTTATCTTTATTTCTAGTATTAAAATTATGTCTATCGCTTATTTTATTAAAAAGATGTAGATTTTTCTTACATACATAATATTTTCATAAATGAATTGGCAAGGTACCGTCATGATAATAACCTCTTTAAATAGTTCCCTAAGAGATTCGCGGCGACGTAGATTGTAAATGGCTCTGACAGCTCTCTTTTGTAAAATAAAAATGGATTCAATGTCAGCAGCCCGACCCCACAGTAAAATGCCATATGACATAATACTGTGGAAGTAACTAAAATAGACTAAACGTGCGGTTTCTACATCTGTTAACTGTCTTATCTTTCTAACATCATAAGCGGCCGAGGTTAGCCGCCCCGCAATAGATGTTATTATGAGGTCCCCATTGCAATTTCTTATCTAGCGTGATTCCTAGGAAAACTGTCTGATAAATAAATTCTAGTTTTTGGCCATTCATTATGATGTCACATTCGCTACTTCTAACATTCGGTAATAGATTTTGTGACCGTCCGCGTCGGTCTATTTTAAAGATCAATGATGTGTCATCTGCAAAAAACACCATCTTCGGTTGATTTTGAAGTACTTGGGGTAAATCATTAATGTAAACTAAAAAGAGGAATGGACCCAATATGCAGTTAATATATCGTAGGTCTTGTTGTTGATTTGCAATCTAGTCTTACAGTCCTTTTAATCGTTCAGAACAGCACCCGCGTAAATAATTAAGCTTTCAAAGGCTTCGGCTTTCACAATATTTACCTAAAACTGATTCTACATTAATTAATAGTTATATTTCACAAAACAAATTACAGTTTCGTTTAAATAATAACAGTTCCAATGAAATAATTAATACCCGCTACATGAGTGCACGTTAAATATGTAACGGCAGTTCTGTACCGTCATCATTAGGTGGGTCCATCTTGCGTGGGTATATGGGCAGGTAAGATCAAAATTAAGGCGGAATATGATTCTCTCACACTTATTTAATCAATCCAAATCGATTAACACTCGCATAAACGTAATTTAAAGCAGATTAAAGGCGATTCGTCGATGACGTGCAATCTCTGTCGCGCTCCATTCAAAAAAGTGCCACAAGATGGTTGCCCGTTTTACGTTCCGCCAGAATGACAATCTAATCCTGTCATTCTCGTCTATAAATTGATGGTCGCGCCGTCACGGCCATTCTGACAATCGCCCGTCCTCGGGCGCATGGGCATTTCTGTAACAAGTAATCACATAATATGTTACACCCACACCGCTCGCCCAACCTGACCACAATTCCTCAATGCTACTGAACATGCGGGTGATATTTCAAATTTTACAACAAGAGCCTTCACTATAAAAGTCTAAGACCGGACACACAACTGCAGTACTGCGCAATGTATAATCGAACAACACAATGTTCCGCATCCTTCTTCGTCTGCGCAAGGATTTTGCAAGGAATGAGACCAACATCCTCTCTCTCATCGTATTCTCTAGACCAGACAGATGCGTCCCTTCGACCAGTCACAAGGACATGGACCGGACAACACTGTCCTAACGACTAGTTATACAACTTCACAACTTCCAATACTGGACCGGACAAATGCGTCCCTACGACCAGCCCGCGAGGGCATGGACCGGACAACACCGTCCCTACGACCAGTTCCACAAACTCTTATACTGGACCGGACAAATGCGTCCCTACGACCAGTTCCACAAACTCTTATACTGGACCGGACAAATGCGTCCCTACGACCAGCCCGCGAGGGCATGGACCGGACAACACCGTCCCTACGACCAGCTCCACAAAATCTTATTCTGGACCGGACAAATGCGTCCCTTCGACCAGCCCATGAGGGCATGGACCGGACAACATCGTCCCTTCGACCAGACACCCAACACAAAACGTCATCATTTACCACCCCAAGGACCATACTAAGGAATACAAGCTAAAATTTAACAAACCATGTTTTATTCCCTATGAACTTCGACCTCAACTTCAAATCTCATGCTATTATTAAAATCTTCAGAGTCAGCAGTTAAAGTTTCAGACCCAATAGATATAGTGTCAGAGCCATTGATGTCATTGTGAAAAGGTGTTATGTCGGTTTCATCGTGGTTTTCTCCATTTTCCGCCGTCACGGCTTCATTCTCTTCCGAAATTTTCGATGACATTTCAATTAAACCCTCACAACCCCCGGGCACCAAACGCAAATTCTCATGAGCATACTTAAAAACGCGATTTGTTCCATCAAGGCTTTTTAACTCGTAACGGTCGTTGTCAAGAACATTTACGATTACGAAGGGCCCTTTGAATTTTCTACTTAATTTGGTTTGGTTACGCTCTGAACTCTTAATAAAGACAAAATCACCTTTTGTGTAAGGTTTAACTGTAGCCCGACCTCTGTTGAAACGTACTGATTCAGAACTTGCAGCCTTTTCTATATTTTTAGATGCCTCATGCCGAACAGTTTCCAGGTCTAACTGATTATCATTATGGGTATTTGGAGATATTTTTGCCAACCCTAAAGACAGTGATCTTATTCCGAACATGAGCTCAGTTGGAGTATATTTTGTTACAGTGGATCTAGTGCTGTTCAGTGCCAGTTGGACATTGCCCAGTTCATCACGCCATGTTTTATTTGGGTCGTTTTCGACAATGGTAAGCAGAGCTTTTAGGGTTTTCATAACGCGCTCCATTTGGCCATTTGCTCTGCTTGAGCCGGTGGCGATAAAGTGAAGCTCGATATTGTGATCTGCACAAAAACTTTTAAATTCAGAGCTGGCATAGCATCGACCCTGATCTGCTATAATCCGTTTTGGAGCACCGAATAAGAAAACTGCCTTTTTAAGGGCATTCACGGCACTGGAGGCATTAAGTGACGTTGTATGCTCCAATAGAACATATTTTGTGAATCCGTCAATAATGACGGAGCAATATTCTTTCTGATCACTCTTTCCACTTAATTTTCCCGTGAAATCGATGTGGAGAGTGTGCCACGGTGCTGACACTTTAGGTATAGAGTGAAGGCGAATCGGCTGGGCGCCAGAAGGCCCTTTTGATGCCTTGCACACGATACAGGAATCTACAAACCGACGAACATGCTTCGCCATATCTGGGAACCAATATTGTTCATAGATTTTATCAAGCGTTTTATCACTCCCCAGATGCTGAATTTCTGAGTGAACATGGTTAACAAGTGTCCACACTAAGGAACGAGGCACTATGGGGAGCCAGGATGTAACTTTGTTTCGGCTAACTTTCCTGTAAAGAATCCCACCCCGTACGTCATAGGTCCCTGCAACAGCTTCCGGAAGCTCAGAGTTCAGACATTTCGTTACGAGATCCTTAATTTCGCTATCTCGTTTTTGCTCCACGGATAGCCAACCTTCGTGAAGTTCTACGAAATTAACAGTTTTAGAGGCATCTGACTTTAATTTTGGGAGGTCTGAATCTTTAGATGGAGGATTTCGGGAAAGGTAGTCAGCGTGCTCCATCGCTCGACCTTCTCGATAAACAATATCGAAATCATATGCCTGTAATATTGCCCACCAACGGTGAACACGGGGAGTCAGGTCACATTTCGACTTTGACGCTTTTAAAGAGTTGCAGTCTGTGAATACAGTAAATTTACGGCCATACAAGTAATGGCGAAAGTGCTCGACTGCACGGACCACGGCCAGCGTTTCAAGCTCGTAAGAATGATATCGAGACTCGATTTCAGTCATACGACGTCTATAATAAGCTACGACGTGCGGCATGGAATTATCTCTTTGGATTAGGATTGCTCCATATCCTTCAGAGCTAGCATCACAGTGAAGTTCGACCGGCAATTCGGGATTAAATATAGTCAATACAGGTTCTGACGTAAGAATACCAATAATGGTTTGACGAATCTTCTCGTGAAATGCGGTCCATTGGATGCTACCTTTAAATTTCGTAAGTGGGTACAAGGGTCCGACTATTTTCGTGAAATTTGGTATAAATTTTCGAAAATACGAAGCTAGGCCAAGGAACTGTCGCACCTGAGTTGCGGTTCTAGGTGAAGGGGCAGTGGCTAGTGCTTCAATTTTAAGGGAATTCGGTCTGACTTCACCTGCCTCAATTTCATAGCCTAAATAATGTACTTTACGCTTCATAAATTTGCATTTTTGTAATTTAAAAGAAAAGCCCGCTTGAGAAAGGGCTTCAAGAACCTCCTCCAACCGCCTTAAGCCCTCGTCGATGTCAGAAGAGAAGCAAAGGACATCATCCATATAAACAAGCGGTTTGTGCTTAAGGTCTTTTAGAGCATTATTGATGCACCTTTGGTAGACAGACGGCGCATTGCGTAATCCGAAAGGCATAGTGAGATACTCATATTGCCCCTCGGGTGTCACAAAGGCCGTCTTCTCAACTGAATCAGGGTGGAGTAAAATCTGATGGAAGCCTGCTGCCATGTCCAAAGATGAAAAATAATGAGCTCCCGACAGCTGATCTACCTGCTCATCAATTAATGGTAGGGGGTAATGTTCGGCGCGGGTGTTTGAGTTGAGTTCCCGGTAATCAACACACATACGATCTGTATTATCCTTTTTTTTAATTAACAAGATTGGGCTCGCGAATGGTGAGGAACTCTCCCGAATAACACCGGCGTCCAACAACTCCTGGACCTTATCTCTCACTATCTCCTTTTCAGACGGTGCTAATCTAACTATAAGGTGTTTTTTGAACAAGTTTATGAGGATCTATCAAATTGATTTCCATTTGCCCCGTTTTGACTCGTTGTGTAGGGGTACCGCTTATAAAATGATTTGCATATTTATTAAGAATTTGCAGAAGTGCGAGCCTATGCTCACCTGTTAAATCAGTATCAGCTGTGATACCATCGAGAAATGAAACCTGTTTTTTACACACATCTACCGTCTTAGAATTAGATATAGTTAGGCCATTATCATCAATCGTCACACAGCCACCGTTTTCTATAATATCTCTGCCTATTAAAAACGGATCGGATATACAGTCATCCGGAACGACATGAAACAAGAGGGTAGTCGAATAATCTCCTATTTTCACCGTGCTAGAAATCTGAGAAGAGCATTGTATTTCCCCATTTCCTATCCCCTTCAAATACACGAGATCAGAACATTTAGTACCCGGAAAGTTTAAAGAAGAAGTTAATTTTATCAACGAGCAATTTGACCCACTATCGAAAAGAAATGGAATTCTCTCACCCGATGATGTCAGCAGAGTCCCTCTTGATGTGTCTCGTTCGCATAAATTGACTTCTTTCGTTGTCCCGCCTGCAATCTTCCTGTCTGGGCACGTCGTCGCAATATGGCCGGGTTTTCCGCAGACGTAACAGCTCACGTTGGACTTCACTTCAGATGTTCGCACAGATGATTCAACTTTGCTCGTACTACTAGTATCTTCACGACGTCTACGACAGTCTACTTGTCTATGTCCAGGTATACCACAAAAGTGACATCTACCGGGAAATCTTCCATTGACTAAGCGGGGTCTCTTCAGTTCATGGTCTTGTGCATCACAGCTCTCTGCTCGACGCTTTAAAGAAATACCCCCAAGAGCCCTAAATAGCTGGGCTCTGTTCGTTATAACTTGATAACTTAATTCACGACGAATCAATCCATCCTTTTGGCATAATACCGAAATGACGAATCCAGTAACCGCTTCTTCAGACATTTCCACCTTCGGTATTCTTTCGATTAAATCCCACAATCGCATAGCTGACTCACTGGCAGTTTCCTTCAACCCGATTTGAAAACGCATAATTTCGTCGAAATAATCTTGTATCAGCTTAGGCTTTGCAAACTTGGCTAATAAGGTTTGTTTCACTAATTCCCACGAAAGTTGATCCAATGGCAGCTTGGTAAGACAGGCAGCGGCTCTTCCTTTTAGAGAAGTGTTTAAGGCCATTAGCAACGCGACACCATCCAATTGTTTGCTCTTTATAATCATTTCAGATACGCGACACCAGCCCTCCACATCAGCATCGGCGTCATCAGGATTAAAATTAATTAACTGCACCGCATTCACACCCGTAGAACTCGGTCGCTGCGCTGCCACTAAGCGAGACAGTAAAATCTCCATATTGTTCAGAATACTACTCGCATTTTCCTTATCAGGAGGCCTTTTTTCTTAACTTGACTGCCCTTGCGATCCCACTTCTGATAACGGCAGTTCTGTACCGTCATCATTAGGTGGGTCCATCTTGCGTGGGTATATGGGCAGGTAAGATCAAAATTAAGGCGGAATATGATTCTCTCACACTTATTTAATCAATCCAAATCGATTAACACTCGCATAAACGTAATTTAAAGCAGATTAAAGGCGATTCGTCGATGACGTGCAATCTCTGTCGCGCTCCATTCAAAAAAGTGCCACAAGATGGTTGCCCGTTTTACGTTCCGCCAGAATGACAATCTAATCCTGTCATTCTCGTCTATAAATTGATGGTCGCGCCGTCATATGAATACAACATTAATTTTGTCGTTAATTTACACAGGAAACGCGAATTTCTATTGATGTGAAATATTCTGTTTACCATCCGAGTTAGTCCGCGAAACGAAACGATTATTGTGGCTCATTGAACCGAAAAACTGTGTTCTTTTAGCTGATGCGATATTTAAATTGGAAACTTTAATTTACACAAGGATTTTTTTGAAATAAATAATTCATACTTATATGCATCTTTCTAAAAAAATATTTTTATGACATGATTACTTAACCCATTACATTAGAAACTGTAAACTCTATTATAATTAAAGAATACAATTTATAAAAAACTCAATAACAATAATATCACTTCTCTAGCCAATAACTAAATAACACTTAAAATAAAACAAAACACTAATAATGTTACTTCAAACTGACAGCTGCTGTCAGAAAACATATCTTTATACACAAAGAAGTCTGTTCATGCACTGTCTAAGACAAATGATCCAACAGGGACTTGCCCCTAGTCTCAGGCAAAAAGAAACAGGTAATGGCACCAATTATAGGCACAATTGCAAAGGCCACTGGAGGTAGCCACGCAGCGAAGACGGTCATGCCAGCCACGTAGGGGGCTATCATGGAGCCTACCCTGGATGTGGTGGAGGATGCTCCCATAGCCATGTTACGGGCTACGGTCGGGAACAGTTCTGTAGTGTACATGTACCTGGAAATTGAAGAAGAAGATTTAGGATTTATTAGCTAGATAGAAATTATGCAATGTAAGATGAGTGCAAAGGATTCAAAATTCCAAATGAATAAATCTTAAGTCTTAATACGAACTAAGGAAATTGTTTATTTTCTGTTCAACATTACAGTTTTGAAAGAAAATTATTAAATTATTCTGTTTTGAATAACGTCTTTGAGTTTTCAAGAATAACTAAAGGCACTAGAAACAATAATAATTATTAAGAACCTTCCCCGATCATACTCGAAACAAAATTGACATGGGTGAACGAAAACATCGTGAAATCGCCAACATGTCTTGAGCAAGCGTACTGATCAATGCTCATGTCTTCTTCCTCTGTATGAGAAGAAGCCTTTGTCCTTCAGTAGAACAGCAATAGCCTGTTATTATTATTTATTATACTCACATGGCAGCGAAAGCTCCCGATGCACATCCTACACCAATGGCCCCCATAGACAGTCTTACAACGAACCAGTCTTGTGGCACTACCAGGAAGGCATTACATCCTCCGCAGACGATGAAGAAACTGATTATCGTGATCTTCCTCCCGAAGTATTTGCACAAGAATGCGCTGAGCAAGATGCCAGGGAACTGAAAACAATAGTACATGCTAAAATAAGCAAGATCTTGGAAAACATGAATAGCTAGATGATAAAATCATAAAGAGCCAATTAAAAATACATAAAAGTTAGTAGTGTCCTAAATCTAAAAGATAAAAATATAAAGATAGTGTGAGTGACGAAGGAATGCAGCATGCAAACAGACAGACAAACATCAATGTAAATATACTTTATCGCCGTTACTTAACTTTGACATAATCATAATAATCAAGGATGTTAGTCCCTATTTAATTAAGCCTTCATATGCCACACAATGGCTTTTTAATTGTGTCTGTAATTACGACATTCAACCGGTTAAGTATTTAGCTGTTTCAAATAATGCACATACTTCGTCTGTGTATCGGATGACATAACATGGTTATCGCAATATCAGGTCACGTGATCTTAGTTAACATTCTAATCAAGTCTTATTACTGCGGACAGACTTTATTATTACTGTGATAATAATATTATAAAAGAAAATAATAATAACCTGTAATACTCCAGCCAAAGCAACAGTAATGAAGACGTTTGAACTCGTCTGTCCAATGTACTGGTTGCTTCCATAGTAGCTCATGCCGAGCACGAACCAAATGAGACAGGAACACAAAATGTTGACCCTGAGTACCCGAGTCTTGAGCAAGTCCAAGTAGGTGGCTCTGCGGATGGGCTCGTTTGATTTCACCTTTTCACTTGCTATACTTTTAGCTACATCTAGCATGTTATCTGATGGTAGATTGTTCCTGAAAACCAATAAGTACGAGGTAAATCATTTGATGAATAGAGGGATTATCAAATATTTGAAAATGTATCATACGTATGCTTACCATTTCGCAGCCTGCATCATAACCTTACTAGCCTCCTCCAATTTGCCAACACTCAACAACCACTTTGGGGATTCGGGCAGTATAAAGAAATATGCCAGGTACAAAACATGGGGAATCGCAACGCCCAGACAGAAATTGTTCCAAGTTCTCAAGTAGTATGCGAAAAGTGGCATAAGCATCTGACCAACTGGCATTGGTAGAGCACAGAGGCAGTTCATAATCTCTCTCTTCAATGGCCCGATAATTTCCATCATCAGGATGAAGGAGCATAGAATTGTTCCGGCAGTAGCTACACCGATGAAGAACCGGACTGTAGTGAACAGCCAGTAGGTTGGGCAGAAGGCTTCGACAAGCGTAGTTACTAGTTGCAGCATGCAAGATATCAGCAATGCTGGTCGTCTTCCAAATCTGTAATTAATAGCGTCCTCTGTGTTATGATCATTGCTTATATTAGTAAGAAGACTATTACTTTGAATGGTAGAAACCTAATTCCAACTCTTAATAAATTAGTGCACGTAAATCTGTATCTGTATGTGATGATCGTCTTAGTAATAGTCTTCCAGACCGAATCTCGGCCATGGCAGACAATCTCAAAGGAGAGTAGCCATACGCGGGAGATTCTATAGTATACAAGTGTATGTGCAAACACAGTTGTACTCACTCTGCCCTCACTCTCATAGTCCGATGGGACGGCAATCCGACACAACCGGGGAGAGATCAGGCACAGGACCAACTGCTGCTGGTCGTCTGATTGTCTTAGTATACTTAATACAAAACGTATACGTTCTGTGGTATTGATTTTTATCATGTATAAGCCATGATCAATACTCTTGTTTTGGGTAGCAAAGCTAATGCCGGGTACAAATTGGTGAACCGTAACATGAAATGTTATACTTACAAATAATCCGTCCAAACGTATGCAATGCAACATAACAAACTAGGTATTCGGGAACTATTTACAATATAAATCACAAACGCTTTGCTCACCTGTCAGCTATGTATCCGAAGACAATACTCCCGATCAAGACACCGAACATGCAAATCAGTTGAGTGAAGTTCGCCAGCCAAGCTTTATCACATATTAGTTCCCACTGAGAAATTATCGTATTTTCGAATTCTGTGTAGAAGTCATAACTAACACAGTCACTATAACACGTGCCCATTTCTATACTGTCAGTTAGATTCGTCTCCGTGCAGATATATGTGGTCGGTGGTGCTATGAACACTATCCCTTGTTGGTGCCACGCCGATGACACCTTTGTTGGGAATGCTATTAGTAGCCATAGCATCATTTGCCATTTCCCAAACTCGCCTATTGCCTTTATCATCTTGTCTGGCTCTTCGACTTTCGTATCCATTTTCATATTCTTCGTATCTGTTTTTGTATTTGATTCTGTATCCATGTTTGTTTCTTATTTAATTTCTTTCGTTTCAATCACTGCTACCTTTCTGTGTTCATAATCTTATTGAATTATGCTTACTACTGTAGTAATTACACCAGTATTGACTATTATCTCGAGTGTCGCAGGTTGAATGTAATTATTGTTTGCATACGGACTCTTTTATAGCGATAGTGGCTATGTCAGTCTGCATCTAGTTGAAGATCCGTAGACATATTGCGGTATAATCAACACTGTAACAACGATAATGAAATTAAAATATGTTCATAAAACAAAAACGCGAAACCGTATATAATACGTGTGTTAAATTAATGTTGCCATTAAAACGGCACGCTGTATGTATAATTGTATGAAACTGGAGTATAGGTATTAGGTGTGCTGATGGTGATCACCGGGATGGTTTTAGTGAGGTAAAAATTCCACACTCCCCGACCTCTCTCCCCGGTGGTCAAAGGCACCCGCCTTTTGAAGGTCTCAACCCGAAAACAAAAAAAAAGGTATTAGGTTCCTTCAGGAAAGTTTTGTGTTATTGGCTCAATTTAAGTTTGATTTACTACTATTTAGGGCGGTTTTGAAACTAGGGATTGCGAGTTGGAAAACTGTCTGTTCTCATACGCCTAGTTATTTTCAGATCACAAGTCTTATAAATAGATTTAGGTAATGCTAAAATGATGTACCAATGCGATTTGTTATCTTAACCTTATTGATGTTTGTGATTCAATAATGTGAATTACGCCTGATAGTAATTTATATTATAATAAGCAAATTTTTCCTAAAGCGCGGTCTTTGTCGGAGTGCATAGAAAAGAAAGAGAAGCGCGATGACACAACGCTGGTAATTTATTGCAAAATATGAAGCAATTATCTATTTACAAAAAATCTATTGTTTGGACTAAAAAATTAAAACACTAGTGTTTTAGTATGTTGCTTGTAGAATAATCTGACAAAAAATCATAATGATTGTATGTATATTAGTATGGTTTTTAAGATTCCGTACCTAAAAGGAAAAAACGAAGCCCTTATAGGATCACTCGTGTGTCTGTTATTGTAAAAAGAAAGTTTTTAGAGGTATATTCATGATTTTTTTCTATCGTGTCAAATTAATTGTATTATGTTTTCAACACACTATCTACCTAGCATGTATCCTGAAGAATATCATATATCATATATCATATATCCATACTAATATTATAAATTCGAAAGTAACTCTGTCTGTCTGTCTGTATGTTACCTTTTCATGCCTAAACCACTGAACGGATTTCGATAAAATTTGGCAGAGAGATAGATTGCATTCCGGGGAAGGACTATAGGAGTATAGTTTTTATCGACATACCTCGCGGGCGAAGCCGCGGGCGGAGGCTAGTATCATATATTTTTCTGATTTTGTTTACTGTAGTCGATCATATACTTTTATTGTTTCTAAAACTTTGAAGTTTTTTACGTTTAGGTACTGTAAGCCCCTTAAAAGAAACAGCAAAAATGTCTTTAAGTAGAGCTCACTATCTGTACAACAATACAGGGTGTAAAAAGACACATCACATAGCCAACAACTACGCATTCTGTACATCAAACTAAGTAAAAAAAAATTCTGGGAAAAGACGAAAACATTGTGCTTATTGGGTGTATGCAATGGTACAAGGGTCGTGGCAGAAGGTTCCCAGATCTGGTCCACTGCAAAAAAAAAATACAATGACGGGGAGTACAAGTGACTCGGCTTCGTTAAGTGTCTTATTACACCCGTTATTATAACCAAATGCAAATAAATATTCTTGGGAAGCAAACAAATACAATAAAATTTATAACCGACCTACTTCACCAATCACGAATTTCTTTTGATTTATATTCCTACATCAAAGGTTATATTATTATATGGTTATTGTCGTGATAGCCAAGTGGTAAAGGCCTCGCCTCTCATCCACGAGACTGTGAGTTCAAATCCGGACAAGTACAATTGCGACTTTTTCAATTCATATGTGCTTTCAGAGTTTATCCTGTGAAGGGAAACATCGTGAGGAACCCTACACTGATAGTAATTATAAATGCAAAAGTGTCCGTCTGTTACCTCTTCGTTAGAGATAGTTTGAGTCCCGGGAAAGGACATGGGATACTTTTATCCCGATATTCCTACGGGATCGAGACTTATGCGGGTGAAGTTATAAAATAAAGCGGAAAGCCGTGGCAGACGAATAGTTAACTTGGCAAGTTTCGTAGTTGCTGTTAAAACTCAGAGGAACTGGAAGCTTGCCAAGCAAAACATTTATTTTTCAGCTCGTTTATTATGCTAGTAAAACAACTTGACTTCCACTTAGATTTCTGTTAAGTGCAAAACTAACTATGAGTACCGTAAAAGTTATGTTACGACCTACCAAACAGTAGAATCCCGTTGGGTTTTATAATATCTTTCCCAGACAGAATGAAAATAATAAAGCTATCCATCATCATCATCATCATCTGCCTAGCCTTTTCAAAGCTGTGTTGGGGCCGGCTTCCAGTTTAATCGGATGCAGTTGATTGCCAGTATTTTACATGGAGCGACAGTCTATCTGACCTCCGTAACGCAGTTACTGGGTAACACGATACCCTTTGGTAAGACTAGACTACTTTTGGCTGACTACACATAACGACTGTCAAAATTACGAATTACCGCCGGGTCGGAGGTGTCTCGATATGTAACGGATCGTCACATCTATCCACGAACCACAAACAAATTCTATACAAATTCTTTCACTCGGTAACGTTCTAAAAATAAACAGATAACAGTGAGCCAATAACAAAATAATTGACCTACTCATTTGCAGTTATTTTTGACAGGGCAGATAATGCATAAACATATTACAAGATTAAAATAAAAAATAAAAGAAATTGTTTGAGAAATCACTAGCTTTCCGATTACAAAGATTATACGATTTCACGGATATTTATAGATCAGATGCTGCTTTATATGCTACTTCTTTTGAATGTCACGAATTAACTCAAACCAGAAGGCCAATTCTCGTAATTTAAAACGTTCATAATCTAGTCGCAGTCTCATCTCGGCGACAAACAAATGTCAAAAACTTGTCAAAATGTAGGGAAATTAGAGGTATTTTTGACAGATTGAGACTGAGATCAGACTGAACGTTCATAAAATTACGAGAATTGTCCCTCAGGTACTTATCCCATGGCTTCGTGCGTGTGCCTTAGTGCGCATAACATAAACATAATTAGCCTGTAATGTTCCCACTGCTGGGACACAGGCCTCCTCTCTGTGAGAGGGAGTGGGCCGTAATCCACCACGCGGGCCCAGTGCGGGTTGGTAGATATCACATGTCTTCGAATTTTTGGTTCTAGGACATGCCGGTTTCCTCCCGATGTTTTCCTTCACCGTTTGGAGAGCAATGGTGATGAAATAATTTACACAAAGTAAAGCGCCTGTCTGGGTTCGAACCGACGACCTACAACTCGTAAGTCGTGGCCGTTACCACTGGGCCACCGTGCTCTCTAGTGCGCATACACACGAGCAACGGCAAAGTCGACGGCTGCAGTTGCCTCTGCCGTCGCGTCGTTGCGTCGCCGCATGCCGCTCTTGTGTATGAACACTTACACATCTACTCCATTTGTTTCGTTCACGTCTGATCAGACGAAACGCTTCCCATCCTTGCGTTTCGAACATCTTTTTTTTAAAATTTAGCCTTTCATTCTCTCAACAGACCAATTTGTGAATTGTTGTTGCATTTTCCGAAAATTCCCAAAGCTTATATAAACTTACTTAATTAATTACCTACTACTTAATGGTTTATTAGGTGTAGTAAACTGTCAGATGCTATCATCAACGTGTGAAACGGCATTGTTTATTTGCGATTCACGTGTCTCATAAATGATAAATGATTTTATTTTTGTGAGTAGGTTTGCAAACACTTTTACACGTCAATCATTTTTTTTTTAAACTAGATGAGGTCGGCTCTTAACAAAATAACAGTTTAAATCTCTTTCTTGCCCTTATCCCAATTTATTTGGAGCCGGCGCAGCATACGTGCTTCCATAGTTCTCTATTAGTCGTCATCTCAATAGTCACTCTCTTTCTAGCCATAATATCATCTTTCATACAGTCCATCCATCGTTTCTTTGGTCTTCCCCTACGCTTATAGCCATTCATAATCATTCAACTTTCATCACGACATTTTTCTCATTCCTAAAATTTTGCTGAATATAATGGCGAAATTAAAAAAAAAACGTACAGGTTTTGCAACTCCTATTAACAAAGTAGTCCCTAAAACGATCACTATCTGTATTCATTTGATAAAAAAATATGGCTATAAACAAGGATTGAAATCAAGTCATGAATTCATTGATAAAATTAATGTTAACTATCTAATTAATTATGTATTGATAATTTTATGTAATCGCGTTAATTTATTAGTTGATAAGTTAATGTCATCGACTCACAGACACGCAGATCCAATTTTCCAGTTTTAACGAAACTAAAGCTGTCACAAAACTGTTTTTCTCGCGACGAAACTCATGAAGGACTAAATACTAGTTAAAATATATGTATAGAGAAACGATATTAGACAATTATAGTATTGTTCGTCAATTTCATTGTAATAGAATGGTACAGAGTTGTATGTATGTTATTCTTTTCTTTTTTAAGAAAGAAAGAAAAAAATGGGTTTATTTGTCACAGAAACACGTGCACACAAAAAGACAAAATTAATTCTAATAAATAAATAACAACAAAATATACACTATCTATCATTACGAGCACAAAGCAGGATAGTCGAAGACGACCCACTGACCGTGATGTCTTACAAAAAGATAAACTGTCCTTGTGTATTGTTCTTACAATATAGTTTGGCGGTCTATTCGATATGTTTGTTTTTGGTATTCTGATTTTGATGAGGTGCTCTGGACTTAGGTATGTAGGAATTTTGGTGATAATTCATCAAAAGGATATAGAGGTCAGTGTGCCGTCTTAGACGATAATTTCTACCCAATGCAATGACAGTAAGTTAATCTATGTAGTACTTTATAATCAATCTAAAAGAAAGATTAAAAAGTATTATTATATTGCCCAAATCAATCACACTTCAAAAATCATGATAATTTTTAATCTATGTTATATCTCTATCAGTCTTGTCCATTTATTATTTTAATTAAGAAACATTTTAAGTTGTAATGAAATAACCTCTTCCACTGACTACTAAGTAGGTACAATCGGTAGGTAGTCCGGGCAAAGTCCTCGCACCAATTCTACTAATCTACTAAACACTACCAGCAGCCTGGAGTGGATTTGTGCTCTGTTGATAGCAATAGGCTCGTCACCTATAAGGGACACATTAAAAAAACAAATAAAATAAATAAACCCTTTGGAAAATACAGGCGTGAGATGTGTGTAAGAAAATAATTATAGGCATTTACTCATGAGAACTTTCTCTTGTCCCACAGAGCATCCTGGGCGAGTTCAACCGCGAACAGGACGCGTTCATCAAGGGGCAGGAGGGCCGTGGCAGCGCCGCCGCCGTGCCCCCCTGGGTCGGGGCCCCCAACGAGCCAGCCCTCAAGGAGGAGTGCCTCTCCTTGTCCACTGTGAGTATTGTTTCGTACTACTGAACTTGTTTGTATATCTGAGTTTGTTTCGTTCTTTCTTTACAGAGTAGTCGGATGGGGTTCGTATCATAGGAAACACCAACCTTTTCTAGTTTTAAAACATACATGTTTTTAGAAACAATTTACATAAACAAATATCAATTATCAGAACACCCTAGAATCACAAGTCTCTAATCACAGCAGAGAATAGAAGGAAAAATAATGTAAACGACGCGGGACGTTCCATCTAGTGAGTGAGGCGCGAGCGCAAATCAATAAACTCACTGCACTGCAAGAGTAGTCTCAATGATCATCGTTCAAAAGTGCCTTTTCTGTGCCTATTTGAAATAAATGCTTTGACTTTGACACCAATAATGCCGGCTTTCCGGATCGATCTCTGTGATTTTTATTTGTTTTTGTTTTGGTAGGCCAACGCCTCCGTACCCGTCAAGCAGACAGCTGCCATATTAGACCTAAAATCAACTAGAGTAAGTTTAGCGTCGCAAAACCACATTCCTGGATAAACGTCATACATAATAATATAACTTAAGGTTTTGCGACTATAGCCCTATTCTTGGGATTAATAGGAATTCTTGGCTCTAAACTAAATAGCAAAATCCGGCAGAAGTATTCTTATCTTCACAGTCGTTCAAAAACAATCCATCGCAATCGTAGTAAAGCTTCGTCAATAAAGTTTCAAACACCAGCATCAAGGAAGGTCTTAGTAAAGATTACAAAGTTTTGAGCCACTTGATCGGTTGATCATTATGAGGTAATCACTGTTGATCCGTCTTCGGATTCAATAGTCAAACAAAACAACATCGCGGGGCAAACGATCCGCTCCCGAAAGCCAGTCTATAGTTGGATCAACACATTTCTTTTACTACCCGCCATAGTCATGCAGGACATTTTAACTATCAGTACCAAGATGAGTCTATAAAGCCATTAAAACTTCATAACATAGATCAAACTTTGACTTTACTCAAGCTAGTAGCGTTACATACGAAATTTAGCCTTATCTGTATAATCTTGATGTTCATATTCGTATGAAATGCTACGGTACTTATGTAGCTTGAGTAACGTCTGAGGTTCCTCAATAGATACCAGAATATTGTATTGCCCAACTATAGGGTTGCGGTCGTCAGATGTCTGTAACTCTGTGATGGGTGCTAATTCAAGATGCATCTGTCTAGACCGCAAGCCTACTCAGAATTTGAGGAAGGCAGTTAATCCAGTTAAACAAATTATTGCCTTCATCAGTATTAGTATTCTCGGAGGCATTCATCTGTCAGAAATATTGTTTAATCCTCATCAAAACTTTGTGGCCAAACTTTTGATGTGAAAACGTGGTATATGTCCCTCTAAGTTAGAATTTATGTAATGACACGACCTGCGTGTCGAATACAGAATCATTTATCGAATACAGTTAGCTAGATTTTTTTTACTAGGTTCCGGAGTTTTATGCAAAATGGTGTAGGTGTTACTTTTTCATCGCCTATCGAAATTCTGTCCGATAAACAAAAACAGGTTCATCTGTTTTTGTTTATCGGACATATACATACACATTTACATACACATATACATACAATATACATATTTACGATACGATGTTGCTTTCTGAAAAAATACGTTTTAATAAAAATAGAATTTTAAGCGCCAGCCCTTGAATTCTTGACTGTCTTTTTATTTATTTATTTATTATAATTACAACGGTTTTATTTCACCTCTAGGGTTTTGTGCCCTGTGAAAATTGCGCAGCATAGCCACCATTATGGACTAGCCTGGAATAGTCCATTATCACTTATTATAATTATCACTAGGCACGGCATTTATCCATGACCAAGAAGGTAGTTAGTTTCCAGCAGTTTTCAACTTCGTGGAGTACATAATCAGCCTTCATCAGGCCTCCTTTCTATGAGAGGAAGCAGGCAGTACCTAATTCACCTCGTGTCCCCGTGCGGTTTGGTAAATGTTACTTGTCTTTGATTTTTTTGGCTCTAGGACATGCCGATTCGATGTTTTCCTTCACCATTGCCAGAACATAAACCGATATTAATTGAATTCCGTGTCTTCCAGGACCGGCGGAACTTCGTGCGGGCTCCGCCAGCTGGCGTGGAGTTCGACTTCGACTACGACAAGATGTACCCGGTGGCCGTGGCCATCATGGGCGAGGACCCCAACCTTGAGAAGATGCGCTTCGATCTCGTGCCAAAAGTGTAAGTTATCATACATAAACTCACGCCTTTTCCCCATCGGTGTAGATAGAAAGTACAGAACGCCACCTGCTACGATCCTTACATCTACATGACCTAAAACGCGGTCACTATCGGACGGACGAAAGAGAAGCGCGATGACACAACGCTGGTAATTTATTGCAAAATATGAAACAATCATCTAATAATTTATAATAATATTGATTTAATTAAATTGCTACTCAGCCCTCTTCCTCTCTTCTAATTTTTGCGTGCCCGACAGGGTCCATATTGATCTTTAATTTGTTTATACCATCTCTGTAACATATGGAATGCAATAAAAAATTGAGTATTGAGTATTGTTGATTTATCAAACACCAAACAAATAAAAACCGTATACTAAAATTCGGGGAATTAAATTGTCTTTTATATGGTGAAAGTTTTATGAAAATACACCCGATAGTGTTTGCGTGATTATCGTTTTTATGTTCGCGGTAGACATTACTTTATAAATTAATTACACTATGTTAAAAAAATATAATTGCAAATATTCACATATCAAATTACGAAGCAAATGGTCTAGTATAACATTTATTTTTTTCAAAGAAATCAGTCCGGTCGATTAGACGTGATGTTGAATTTAAAATCATTAGAAGTCGTATATTTGCGCCTTAACTAGATTGATGGCCCGTTTCAATACGCAGGTGTTTGAAACGTATAGTGGAAAACATAACATAATATCACCTCTATAATCCTCGATGGGTTAGGCAGACTTACTACTATAGTACACTCACATTTCGCGAAAGATTTATCCTAAGATCACGTTCCTTAAGGAATACGACAGGATTACAGGACAGACTTGTTTCTCAATGTTGAAATAGCCTCTTTCTGCCAAATAAATGAATAAACAGCAAAGTATTTGTATGAATAATAAAAATAGATTGAAACAGGCCATAAATACACTGATAGATTACAGTGTTTGAAGACGTGTGTCTGATTTCCTATGTAGTACCGTTGTTGAGGTTTTTTTGGCTACTAAGAGCGGTTCTGCACTGCATCTGATCAGAACCCGAATTCAAGATCCGAGTTCAATCCGAATATAGAGTTCTATTGTACAGAATCAAGTTCTAACTGTACAGACAGCTGTGCTATTGGCGAGTTTGCTGCGCCATTTCTTCTCCCCAGCGAAAGCACTAGGAAGTGGTGAAGGGCGGGCTTTCTGGGAGACTATCTTATGTAATTTTGCCGTTCGAAAAGTGTTGATTCTCAGCCTAGTTTGAATAAATTACTTTTGATTTGAAAATTGGGAATGTTCTGAATTTGGACGGACAGAGTTCGAATCTAGTGCGCATTTGTATGAGGGGATACAAACAGTACTATGGATACCTCGGAGCGACATTACTCGGATTCGGATCGGATGCGGTGCAGAACCGCTCTTAGGGTGGGTGGGGTGTCTGGAGCAATAGTGGGTGGATGGATTTTGACGGAGATATAACTGAGCACCTGGAAATGGATGCTAAGCCCTATTCATTGATAGCGTGCCCTGATAACGGTTTACTCGCTTATATAATACAACATCAACGTCGAGTAAATGATAAATGATTTTATTTTTGTAAGTAGTTTTGCACAAACACTTTTACACGTCAATCATATTTTTTTTTAACTTGATGAGGTCGGCGTTTCCTATCTGACTACTCTGAGAAGAAAGGCCGAAACAAACTCAGAGGTCACAGTCTCTTTTAAAGTCCAGACATAATCTTGGTCAGGTTAAATGAAGACCATGTAGATCGATGTCTGAGATGGTCTTTTGAGGAAAGAACCCACACAGATTGAGAGGACCTGTCTAGTCAGTGCACGCATTTGTCGGAAATCGTGCAGCTCAACTCAAAACTTAAGGAGCTCAACGATTCGACGAACAATACCAAAGAAAGGACATTTGTGTAGGCCACATAAATTACTCAAAGTGCCAGACCATGACAAAAACTAACAGAACAGAGAGAAAAAAAAAGTATAATGTCCCACATTGTCTTCACATTCACAATAATTAAAATAATATATTATATAATACTTTAAAAGGTAAGCAAATGTCATTGCTTATATAAAATTTTTTAATTATATTGTGGTATTATTTAAATATTAATAAACACAACAAAAAATAATTATCCAATTTGGTGCAGTCATTTGGAAGTTATGCGCGTACGTACGTTCGGCGACTCATTTTTATTTATATAGAAAGATAACAGCTGTTTGTTTTGTAAAGCCCTACTTACCTACTTTTATCACTACATCTCATATTTTAGAATCTTATGATTTTTCAATAATAAAAATAAAACTTTTGATTTATTATTTAATAATATTAAAAAAAAAACTAATTTAAGTTTACCTGCTCGCTCCTCCTGTAAAGTCACTGCACCGGTATCTTCAAAACTAATGAAAGAAATAAAATAACTTTCATATAAGAGGGCTTACATGCAATCACTTATCTTAACACCGATAACATCAAGGCTGGATTTAGTGCGTTGACGTCAACCTCGAACCGTTGATCACGCGTACCAAGATGCTGACGACAAATGGACGTGCATAGTGCAGCACTGACGTGACCATATAAGGGGTGTCTCAGTAAGAGTGCACTTTTTAAATTTACAAGAATTTTTTTCGTGCATGTGGCAACTCTGAAATTTGACAGCTGTCATCTATGTTTATTCCGATTATAAAAATGGAGCGCTTTTCGAAAGAACAGCGCGTTATAATTGTGAAAACTCATTACAAAAATGGGAATGGCGAAGTTACGCTGAAACCGCTCGCAAACTTCGCCAAATTTTCATTCGAGAAATTGCACCTACTGGTCAAAAAATTTTAAGAAACTGGGTCGATTATGGATATTAAGAATCCTTTGCTTCAACGTACCGGTCGGTCTCTTGAAAACACTGCTGCTGTAAACGAGAGTGTCGCCGAAAACCCGAAAACATCAAATTTCATGAAAAGAGTATTGGCCTGTTATCAGAGCCGTGTTGGCCATGTGCCGGATATTTTATTCGATACTTAATCGGAATATGTCTTCTTTACAATCCAATAAAAATATCACACTCTTAAAATATCATGCTTTTATTTTAAAATGAAAAGTGCACTCTTCTTACTGAGACATTTTTACAATAATATCTGACATAATTAACGCAAGACCTGTCAAGTCAAAATAATGACAGATTGAAAACATTAAATTTTTATATCTTTACTAGACAACAACTATTTTGATCCACAATAGGTGTTAGGTTTTAGTTTTTTTAGTAGAACCTACTTAAGAGCGTTTACGCCGTACGGCATTTCATATATACGGTACTTTAAAACCCTTGTTTTTTGAAATGAATGAACCGATTTTAATGAAACTTCATACGCATAAGCAGGATCTAAAAAGTAAGTAAAGGTCTAAAAAGTTACTTAAGTACATTTTCAAAAAATTGTGTTTCAACCAAATTAGACTGATTTTAAAGTTTCTATAGCAACAGAGATTTCCAGTTACCTTTTTTTGAAATAAGACATTTTGAAAATGCATTCTTATGTAACTTTTTACACCTTTGTATCCTGCTTATGCGTATGAAGCTTCAATAAAATCGGTTCATTCATTTCGAAAAACAAGGGCTTGAAAGTTTATATGAAATGCCGTACGGCGTAAACGCTTTTAATTATATGTTAATCTTTATGTAAATGTAATATTTTTACTAATTACTTATTTTAAAGACGTCCCTGAAGCTACCGTTAGCGAGCTTTATGATACTATTTTAATTGATAACTTACTGATAATAGTAAGGATTTGACATAACAAGATATCTTTGGATTACCATTGATATATACACCATTGAGTGGTTTGATCAACATAAACCGAAGATAAGATTGCGGTTGTAAATTCATAAATTATACGGTTTTTTTTCTGTGATCAGGGAAAGTTAATTTACTTAATTGAGGAATCGTTTTCCTACTGTTTATTAGTAACTATTACTACAGTACTTTCAACTCAATTCAGTCATTATTACGAAAACTTCCGCGATAAATAAATAAATTAGGTATCGCGGAAGTTTTTGTAGAACCAGCCAATCCCGAGTAACCATATACCAGTGGCCTTAGTGCGAGTTTTTTCACTCACGTTCGATTGCGAGCGCGTTAGAATTTTATAGGGGAAAAAGTTATAGCGCCACCTGGTGGTCACCAGGAGAAACCTAATTTCCCATACAAAACTCTTAACGCGCTCGCAATCGAACGTGAGTCGAAAAACTTACACTAAGGCCTCAGGTCGGGACAATAACAAAGAGGAGATTATTCGTTTAGGGCTAAATTATGAAAGTGCTGGCCGAAAAAATAAAAAATAAATTCCTTTAGATTATGTAATTCTCTTCACTTTTCACTATTGGATCAAATCTGTAGGGCCATTCCCTGTACAAGGTTGAAAACGACGAGAAACGATCGTTGCGGCGACACGTGGGGGAAGCTTGTGTTCTATTCAATAGTATAAATATTCAACAACGGGCGACTTTCGGCTTAATGATTATGGTGATGCTCATATTCTGTTCATTCTTTTCCAGTATCACGGAGGAGAACTTTTGGCGGAACTACTTCTACCGCATGTCGCTCATCTGCCAGGCTAACGAAGCGGACGCGGCTGCCGGCCGTCAGAGCAGCGCCGACGACTCCCAGGGTATGAATAACATTGGTACTAACACACATTAATCCATACATATTCATTATATACAGTTTTTAAGGAAATATACAGACTAAAAATTTTCATGAGTTTAAAGGCTCGTTGGTGCGAGGATAGTTTCTCAACGGCGAGATACGAGACTGACCATGCGAGAGTCGCCAGCCGATAATCGCAATCATGTGATAAACAGACTAAGTCGATTTTCTTAACTATGATTGACAACTACTACTCGAAATGAGAATTTTTGTTTACATGATTGCTTCCATTTTGAAAGGAGAGGTGATTCTCGCTTTTGTTTTGCGACCATCGTACGGACTGTTTGTATCAGTCACGTTTTTTTTACCTTCGTTAGATAATTCGAATAGGCATATATGAAACGAGAAACTCTCCTCGTGAAACTGACCTACAAGGCGCCATTTATACACAATGATTTTTAATGGGGTTAGAATTATTTATTTCATAACATGGGGTAATTCTGTAGTTATTATTAACAACACTAGGACATCCACGAAACTTTAAGAATATAGTTTCACACATTACATCATACATTATCATTATTACGTTCTTCATTTTGGTTTCCTTATTTATCACTTTAACTTTGACTTTTTAAAATCAATTTTTTTTAGAATCAAATCTATTTCATAATAATTTTTGACGTTCAAAAGTGCCTTTTCTGTGCCTATTTGAAATAAATGCTTTGACTTTGACTTTGATCACAATTTGTTTTTTTATTATTTGTTTTATTTTTGTTTTCTTTCCGAATTAGACGATGATAAATCGGCAAGCGAGAATCTGATAGCTAATGAGAAATCATCGCAAGAGTCGATTGACGACGCCAAGAAACTAATAAAATCTTTGAAAGTCGATAGAGAGAACGAAGATGGTAAGATTTGATTTTTTAAACTTTTTATTTACAGCCTAAATGTATTATTATTTAAGTACCAAGAAGTATTGTTATTTAAGTAATGGAGTATTTTTTTTTTGTTTGATAAGGAAATATCAGATGCCAAAGGCTTTCAAAAAATCTGGTCTTTCTTATATTATTGGAATAATTTATTTTAAGTATCTTCTAGGAATTATCTCTTAGTTTCTTCTTTCATTTATGTTTTCACGCACATGGCCATATTATTCAGTTTTAATTTTATTTTATTTTCATAAACTTTATTTCATTAGGAGTGACACGAATACAAGTTGCGCGGAATCATTCACATAAAAAATCAGAACCAACTTTGAGGAATATATTGCATTGCATGCTCTGAGTATAATATGTAAATCTTTGTCTGGCTACCACACTTTTAATACCCATTTTTTTACTAAAATTACATCAAAGTATCCTCCACTATTCCTACTTGACTGAAACTTACTGACTCTGCAATAATTTTAATCTGAGTACCAATAAACGTAACGTCTTTCGTCCAAGTAGGTATAAATTCCTAAACAATTATTTATAGTTTAAAATTATCTGTCTATCAAAGAATCCATTAGCACCATCAAAATATCTTTAGATTCTATCTACTTAATGGATAAATAATGTTGCTAAACGCATATTTCTTTCTCCCCGGAATGCAGCTTAAACGACGTCTTTACATCCACAGCACATAATATTATAACACCACTGTTCTATATATTATTCTCTAATTATAATTATGGTCTAGCTAGATATTTACTAAGGAATCTAGTGTATTTTCCGTGATTCTTGTTACTATACTTAATTGGAGTTAAAATTTAATTGCATTGTACCCATCATTCATAATTCCCTCTTTCAACACATATGTATGTAAGAATGAAAAATCACTAAATTGAAAATGGGTTTCTGAAGGTTCTAGTGTTGTAGACCGTTTGAGAGTACCCCCTTATGTACTAGGGTAATGTATAGAACAGTAAATATCTAGTCGATACGATGCTTGTATCAAAGAATGTACTATGCTATTATCTTCATGAGAATTGTTTTAATCTTGATAAAATAATGCCATCACGATCTAGCTAGCGGGTACGCACATGTAACGATAGAAATCTTTTCAGTTCAACTGTTAATATTAAACACTATAGCTGTTCTTTCGCTGTGAGATATTTAAAATGGGTTGCAAAATCTCTGTATGTATCACCTAAACTTATCTACCCTATATTGAACACTTGTTTTCTAAAGCTTTTGGTTTACCTCGATGATTTTATTGTTTCCGGTTTGATGCTGTAAGCTTGACAGTAAAGTCATGGCATTATTGTGTCAAGCCCACATCACTGTTAATCCTCTCACACGTTATAAATATAATTTCAAGCGTTATTACTTATATAGAATTTATCGCTGTTTGCATTTTAATTTGAACTTTTAAAGATATATCACTGTGTCATATCTTCATCCTTGTTGTTATCTCGTGTGTCGTACATATAAACAAAGTGAATGTTATATGACAATATAGCTTTTCTGTCCTTGTTATAAGGACTATAATAACTGTATATATAACCATGTATTTATTTATAATCTGTTGTATGTCACTGGTAGCACATTGGTCTGTATTTCAATAGCTAGCAGCATCATCTTAACAGATTGGAATGATCTCCTGTTTATAGATTTTGCTATTGACGTAAAGACCACTATGGTTGAATTGTATACTTATCTAAAAAATAATAAAAATCAAATAAAATTTTCTCAATGGAACCTATTTTAATGTCTACTAAATGTTATATATGTCTAAGTATCGATTAAGGTTATATAGCTGATAATATCACACAGTTCATTAAAATTCGGCTCAGTAGCGTTAAATGTAAGTAAATATTGTTCAGGTTTTGACATTGCTACTTGTATATCAACCCTCTTCCTTGAGCTTTATGGTCTATTATTGCTTGTTAGTCTTGTGTTGTAATATATATATCCGCTTACATATTTCTCAAAGTTGGTCGTTACTTCTTCGTGTTACTTTGTCACTGCCTTTGAATTTTTTTCTCGTAGCAATGTTGAAACTTCAAATCTTATTGTACATAAACTTGTGTTGTCAGCCTATCTAAAATTATTCATCTTACTATAATGATTTTAACAACAAATTGGACGTGCAAATGATTATGAACGTTTATTCGTAAATTATACAGACCTAAAAGAAAAACACAAAAAGGTCTTTTAGAAAAAAAGGATTTATGGAATGATTGTAGTTCGATCAAATATAATATATTGATGATACAAATGTAGTTTGTACGCAAGCAGAACCCCTTCACAGCCGCGACATATCACTTATGGGTGACAGTCAATTATAAATTCATAGAAACTGCCGTCTTCATAACTCTTTGGAACATTTACTGACAACACATTATCTTCCCGTTTGTTTTGTAATTATTTACAATTAGCATTAGGTCTATATTAATCAGGAGAATAATCCAATGTTATTAAAGTTGTGTAGAACTAGTTGGACTCATTTATGATAGAGTTTGATGGTTGAATCGATTGTGACTACAGGCCTAGTATGCTGTCGCCCGAGTTTCTTTGTTACCGAGTCTTTAGTACTTGCTTTGTTGCTGGAGGCTTGATGTTGGTCAAGAATAGCAGTATTTTTATCTGTATTTATATCGAGAGTATGGTCTTCTTCTGGGATATATGTATGTGTGACAGTATTGACACTTTCTACCGTATGTATTTATTAACCAATTATATCTATTTATATGCATTTATCTATATAATATGTATCTATATCTAATGTTTATCGATGAGTACTGTATATTGTGCATTTACATAATAATATGTATATAAAAAAATCCCAAGAAATAAATTCGATCATTCTTTTCTACACATTCCACTAATTCTTTGGCCGTCAACGCCAAGCCTCTTGCAACTCCAATCAAAACTGTTAAGCAATAAATTAGTCGTGATTATAATCGTAAATCGGTGTCCATTTAATCATAGTCCCGAAAATAATACTAAATAATTTGGCTATCTGTGTGTCTTCACGACTTTCCTCCAAAATTGTATTTTCTATCTCGGGATTATCCTTGGTAACCCTGGTCTGATGTGGTATGTTTCTTCCAGTAGGTTCCCTACACATGTAACACATGTATCTAGCGACAGTATATAATATACTCTTCGACACTCAAACATTGTTTAGTGAAAATTACGACGTATAGTTAAAACAAAATGAAAAATTGGCATTTATAGTTAGTTATTATGAATTGAAATAATTATATTATTCTAAAATAATATTGGTGTTGTTATTTTAGATTTTAATAGTAGATAGTGCCTGGTAATTTAATAACAATAAAACTATGCCAATAGTAATACCATTGTCAGTTTGATATATATAAGAAAAGACAGTCGGTATTCTATAAAGAAATAAATAGTGAGCATAATAAGATATTATTGTATGTACTGAAGGACCGTTTATACCACAAAGTGAATACGTAAGTATACTAGCAGTAAGGCAGAGTGTAGGCGATAGAAGCGCGCGCATAGCATAAGTAAATGCTTCTTAGGGGTGAACTTGCTCAGTTCTAATAAAATTATAAACACTGAGCAATTTTAAGTGTTCCTTTAGATAAAGGCCACGTGTCGTTGCATCGATAACAGTACGACGTATCTAAAGATAATAATATTGTACTACGCCAGAGAAAATCGAGAGAAAAACAACAACTTGATACGATATCGTGAGAATAATGTAAAAGTAGACTGTTCTCATAAGGCTTACGTTGTCACGAAAATCTGTTCGAAAATGTGCAGCAAGATAGATTGCATGAAAAACTATTTACTAAATCGACAATTGCGTCTCGAATTTAGATTAAATTTTGGAGAATTTGTAACACATTCAAAAAAAGTTTTATATGAAATATAAACGTGACCTTGGTTTTCTGAAAGCCACTGAAAACTAGAAACAATTAAATCAGTTGATAAATGTTATGTGATTGGTTGCTACACATTTGTTAAACTAATCACAACGGCTAACAAGACTGCAGATTTAGTTAGAAACTTTTTCAAGGTTTCAGAAAGCAAAGACTACTTTAACTTAACCACTAACACCCAAAACACTCAAAATCTAACACTCAAAATTAACCTACTTTTAGAACAATGGGAGAAAGAACTAGAAGCTGAACTGAAAGAATATGAAGTAGTAGCAGACAAGGCTGGTGATGACAAACAATGGGAGAAGGAGTGTGAAGATCTACTGGGAGACGATATGGACCTCAAGTAGACCGCGGTCTACTGGGAGAAGACCGGGGTAGACCGAGTAGACCAAGGACTTATGAAGCTGCGCAACTGATAAAGACTGGCCCCTTCAAGGTTTTTAATAGATATTATTTTTTAAATTAAGTTTTTGTTTTCTTTTTAGGATTTTATTAGTAATCATTTTATTTGGAGTGTTATGAAAAGGATATTACTAAATATATATTTTTTTCTAATGTTTAATCGGTTTTCAAGGCTGCTTATTGTTAATATGTTTATTTTAAGTACCTAAAAGGAAAATTAATACATATAAAGGGGCCGGTCTCAATCCAAAGTTGGCATCGGAGCTCAATTCAATTCTTATGAAGACATTAAGTAAGGGTGCATTGACCTCACTGCGCAACGCTTGTTTATATGCTTGTGATCACACTCTTGTACACGATGGGCCATGGTTGCGGTAGGCATTTCGTAGAGATGGGTCGATAAAAGCTGATTAGACAGGCCTTTAGTTGGCTGATTAGATTGCATGGATATGTAGGGTTTTACGGGATTGCTGTGAAAGTAATAATAATAGTTTGGACAAAAAGTGAGTTTGGAAAAATAAAAGACAAAAAAATATTTCTGTTGGCCCGAATTCCTGACATTTTGGAAAACTAGAAGTTGCAATAGTTTTCTTTTTGACAGCATTATTCATTGTGTCATTCTTTCAAAATGGCAACTACTTCGATTGTGAATATGTTATGCAGAGCTGCATGGTTTTATCGATAACAGCTATTTATTATCGATATGACGCACTAGGGAGTGTGTAATATAACGTCTGATTAGCGAATGATAGGAAACATTAAATATTGATACTCGCATGGCCCATTCAGTACAGGAGTTTAGGCCTAAAGCTATGTTACAAAAATTTTAATACTAAATAAAATAATGCTAAAATAAAGGCTGACTGTACGACGTCTCACTAAATAAAGTTCGCACATCATTCTGAATCTGTCTACTATACAATCTGGAGACGAAAATACGACAATAAATGAAAACACTGGCAATACTGCATAGGAGCATTTAGGAACTATCAAATAATCTTAACATTGAAATAAAAAAAATCTTTCTAACAAACTAAATACTAGTGATGGGCCGACTATGGATTTTGCCGATCTGCCGACTAGTT